>OX297856.1:38365818-39670849 GCA_946477585.1 Cheilosia urbana
TTATGAATTTTCATTTCATTTCATTTATTAAATTTAAGTAGACATAACATTAAAATGTTGATAAGTGTAAACTAGTGCCCATTCAGCTTTAATATTGATTATATTGATATCAGAACAAAAAATATTATGTGAATAATATTATATACATATTTGGGAAAACTTGAGTGCACGTGAAAACTCAATGACATCGAAATTATGAATTAAAATAATAAAATCAAATTAGGCGAACCTTATGTGGTATTCGATTGAGCTTCTTCAGATTTGCTCTCAGATTTCAGATTTCGTGTGGCTAATCGAGCATAAAAACGTCACTTGCTCTTTTTTGTGTTAATATTCGTGCGATTCGAATATGTGAAGCGTTCAACACTTTTCAAAGCGTTTTCCATTCACTAAAAAAAAAAATAGTTGGCGCATCAGGTCCGGAGGGCCTAGCTTCTCACAACCATTCGTTTTGTGTGAGTTTTTTAATTTTTGGAACGAATGGAAGGGATCTACAGTTTTATGCCGACTCAAAACGGCTTATTGAGAAGCTTTTTCAAGACATTTATACTCTCGGATGTTTGTCAGACGTTCGCGAGAGGTAGCGCAGTGGAAAAAAAACCATAAGTTGGAATTTGGGTTTTTGCGAGATTCTAACACTAACACTAAGCCACTGCGACTGGTTAAATTTTAAATTAAAACGTTCGAAATTTGCGTTATGATTGATTTCTAAATGTCTATACATAAATAATTTACAAAAATAGATTCTCCCGATGCAATGCCTTTCTTTATTGTAGAAAGAATTCACGAAAACCTAAACAAACTCCACCAGTTGTCAAACTCAAACTCACTTGTATTGCTTAATTTGAGAAAATATCCAGATTCGCAAAAGTGGTCTGAAATCTGAAAAAGATTATTTTTGTTTGTACCAAACGAACATAAAAAATGCTCTGAGAGCGCCCAATCGAATACTACATAATACATTAGTGTGAACATTGAACAGGCCATTACAATTCTCATTTGACGGTGAACACAGCCATTCAAAAAATTTAGCAAGCTTGCAGTTGCATTTTTTGAAATTAACCTTGTTTTTTGTGAAAAACTGTTTTTTTTTTTTTTTTTTTTGTGAATTTTTTGGATTTTTAGCATGTTTTGATTTCAAAAAAATTATCAACATGATTTTAGCTTTACAAAAAAAAAGTTATACAGTGGACGTATTATAACGAACTAGGGATCGTCCGTGGTCGAAATTCGACCAATTTATTCTATAAGTTCATTTTTGAAGGGGAAATATCGGAGCGCTTAAAAATAGGCAATCGAAACCATTTCAGGCTTCCCTTAAATTGCGAATAAAAAGTGTCCAGTAATGCGGGCTGTCTTCTATTTTATATCACAGGTAGAAAAGGGTGCATAGAATAGATATGCAAAGTTTCAAAGTTTGTAGTTCAACAGTTTTAGAGTTATGAGGACCTTGAGTTAGAAGCCAAAATGTTGGTACAATTTGAATTTTATTAGATTAGTAATGTCGAAAATTTTCGAAAATAGAACATTTTATCAATTTGCTTGCTGCGATTTTTTTTTCTTCAAATGGTTCTAACTTTCTAACGGTTGAACTACAAACGAAAATAATTTCACTACAAACAACTACAAACGATTGTCTATCGAACTGCATTCCACGTTTTTCATTCTAGAAAAAATGCGAGCTAACTTCATCCAATTCGCTTAAATGTACCTACCTGCTTTAATTCATATTTATGTGACGTATAGTACCAAAAATGGGTGGAAACACGTTATAGGCAACTCCGTATTAATATATAGATAACCGATATAGCGAATTTGCATTATGGTAAATATGTATAGCGAATACTGCCCAATACTGAAAGTATTTAAATGGCAGGACAAAACAAAACAAAAACAAAACCTTTTAAATAAGCATATTTTTCAATGACTTCATTTTTATTAAATAGTACATAGGTATAAAAGAATTTATCATAACAAACGCGCCTCGATATAGTGAGTGACATCAAACATTATATTATTATTCATTATATTGGACGTCAACTGTATTATGCTAAAATTAGCATGACTGAATTGAATTCGTAACACTGAATTTTGTACACCTTGAGAGTGAAGTTTGTAGGGTGAAAACTGTCTTTTCAAGTTAATAAAATTAAGAATACATTTTAGTAAAAAAGCTTGCCGCTGACGGACGTTTTATTCTTAAATATTTCTTAAAATTAACTATTTAATAGCTTTTACAAACAATGTATTTATGAATGTGTTTGTTGTTCATTGTATTCGCCCACGTAAATCTATGCCTCTAGATTTGTGAAGTTCAACTTCACAGTGGACATTCTCCTCAATAGTATTTAGATAAAAACAACAGCTATGCAACAGATGAAAGATAAATTTGACTATACAGTTTGAGAGTCTCTATACACAAACCCACATTCCACACGATTCAGAATTTCCACTAACCCCAACAAGATACACAACAACTTTTATTCTGTTTCTCCTCTATTCTCGAATTCTCATTTACCATTTTTTCACAGATGAATGTATGTAATCGAAAGCAAAACAAAACAAAAACTCGTGCAACTTCATTCAAAACACCACCACCAACCACCCACCATAAGGACACTCAGACTCAGTACGTTACATTCCCAATAAATAAAATGTAAATATTTTCCCAATGTATTACCAACAGTCAATCCGAGCTCTCCAGCAATTTGTTCCCAGGCCTTTGACTTCTCGATAAAGTTTTTGTAATTCGTGTTTCGGGTGTTGTAAACAATTTCATATTTTTTGACCACTTCAATGTATTCGCTAGTATTGTCTACCATTTTAAGCTTTTCGCTACCAGGCTAGAAATCTAGCTGGAAACACTGAATATTTGAATTTTGAGTTTTGTGGTGTAGGTATAATTAAAAATTTAAACACTGAGAATAATTTTATAATAGATGTAACATATAAGAAAAACGACACTTTGTTCCGTTGCCACTGTGCTGCTGCGACTAGTGCGAGTGTTTGCGACTGCTGCGCGTAGTGATGGAATAACAAAACAGAGAAAACCCGTTTCTACCGCCAGCGGTATGAAGAACCGCCGTCACTCTTCTCAAAAAAAAAAAAAAAAAAAACCAAACCACCATCAACCCGCTGCTGCACAACGACGACGATGACGACGACGCGACGGTCGCGGTGGATCTTGCAGCCGCTTTAAATAAATCGATAAAAGAGATGGAAAGCGGCGATACACCACCAGCCAGCAAAAGCAGTAGACAGTGACACTACCCAACGACCACGACGATGGCGACGGCGACGTCGACAACGTACCAGCACCAGCACTATACACTGAGCGCGAGCATATTCTGGAGAATAAATTCAGACGACAACGACGACGCAGGCGGGATACCGCCGCCGCATATTCGCGTCAGCAATCCATACAAAAACGACCCAACCATCCACCATCGGTACTATGTGAACTACCCTCCTCCTCCTCCTCACCCGTCATCAACCATAGTTCGCTGATGGTAACACCAACAACACTACATCCAACATCCCGTCCACGGACTTTCGTTCTCCAGCTTCGCTACTGTGATTCAATTTGGTGCGGCGCGCTGAGATGGGGTATCTATGCGGAAAGGCGAGCGGCTGTTAGCGGGCGGGCCTCCAGGGGAGGGAAAGGATTTTTTTCCAACATCCTCCCGCCCCCCAATATGGATGTTGAAGCAACCGCTGCTGCTGGTTCTGGTGATGGCAATGGTGGCGTAGTTTTTTTTTCAGGCTTTTTGTCATCATTCTCATTTTTTTATACGTGTACATATATATATGTAGGTATTTACACATTATGTATTTAAAAATGTGCTATTTGTTGTTGCTGCTGCTTGTGCTGTACTTGTGGCACTGGGCGCTGGGCGGTCACCGACAGAGGAGAACGGTTGGACAATCAACTGAGCGGAGTGGATTGCGGAGCGGCAGCTACAGCGATACAACTTCAGCTCTCTGTTTAATTGTTTCCTATAGAAAGATACGTTTATATGTTGTATCTATGCAGGTATCTGTGTAGTTATATGTACACCTGCAACGATGTTTGGAAGAAAAAAAAAACAACATGAAAATCAATACAAGTCAGGTACATGCGGGGCGCACCGTTGACGGTGACGTTCAGAGTGGTAGGCGGTTAAGCGGTATAGAGAATTTTAAATCGAAATCATATATTTTTGTTGAGAGGCTCCCCTTTCGATGACGATGACCTACTGCTCCAAACCACTAAGGCCACGAATCGATATATTCCGTTATGAAAAAAGTTGTTTAACCTACTATTCAATCTATTAACTTAAATATTTGAGAAAAATCAGGCTTTAGGTATTATGTTTGCCATTCAAATCCCTGTTCTACACGCTCTGTTATTGTTCTGAGAATGTTTTCTCCATTTGACTCGCTAACAATTTATGAAGAGTTTACCAAATAAATAAATAAATTAGTTAACTTCTTGTAGCTTTAAACCGATTAGTTTCATTTAATGTTCCGTACTGATGATACCTTCGCTAATGTTTTTTTGTTTTTGTTTTTAATTTCTCAGGGTGGATTTAGTACTATACAAAAATGAATATGTAATAGCCGGTACGGCCTCTATTTGAGGTGGTCATATTAGCTATAGTGCGCTCTAGATAAGGCCTACGCCTACCGCGTTCGAACAGCACTGAGCCCTCAGCGGGCCACTGGTGAGGCACCCTAGTTCAGCACTGAGCTAACATTCCTACACAAAACGTGTTTAACCAGTGAGTTTTAGCGTTTTCCATTGACTTTAAAGTTCAGCGTTGTCCTTTCCATTAAATGCGTTCGAGAATAATGTCAGTTTTTTGTTTAGCTGCTAAATAGTATGTACTAGAGTTAGCCCAGTGGCAGAAATTCTACCATTATTGGATTTTGGGAGCTTCCTTAAATTTAAGGTCGAGACTAAAGTTTGTTATTCGTACCTTGTACGGCTCATTATGACTAACTATATTTGCAGTTGTGCCCTTCATTTTAATAAAATTAATAATTGAGCAAGCAGCACAACACAAAACAAAAAACATTTCACACAGACATGTGACAATAACTAGGACATTCTAGTTGGCACTTCTGAGCTTAAAGGTGCCTGTCCATTTGAGAGTACTGACGCTAGTAAACCTCTCGCGAGTTACTCTCGTTAAAAAGTTAACTCTACGCGAACTACTTTTTAGGCTATGTCCACTTGCGGGTTTGCTCCCGAGAGCTGCTTGAGAGCTATTTTACTCTCAAATGGACAGGCACCTTAACTTATGGCGCTTTCGATTGAAGAAAAGAATTGCCCTTTCTATGAAGGAGCAAATCCAGAAGTGCTCTTTCTATTTTTTCTATTTTGCATTGAAAAAAAAATACACTTCTCCAGGTCAATTCTTAACACGACAGAAGTGGCGAGAATATTTTTAAAGAATTGCCGACACACACACTTGCAAAACGTCAAATCGAAATGTTTGTTGTGTTGTTCGAAAAAAATTTGAGCTTTGTGATCCGAAAATATGCAATTATGCGTGCAAAATGTAATCTTAAATTGACAACAGTCGAACTTCGATAACTCGAACCATCACTTGCCACAACAAAAAAAAAAAATCGAGTTATCAAAACTTCGAGTTATCATGTAAAATACAAAATTGATAGGAAAACAAGTACAGGAAAATAACATATTTAAAATTTAAAATAACCTGTTACACATGTTTGAAAAGTATTTTTATTTTTAACGACTTTGCAACCAACTCGCTTGAAGGTGGTTGAATCAAATCATGCTCCAAATTTTATTTTGTCTTCCTCGTATTTTTCAAAAACTCAAACCAATATACCAACCTAGTAATAATTATGTGTTCTAACCCCTACTAACAATAAATTTGACAATTCTTCTTCACAAATACGAAAATCACGATTTTCTACACGGTATGTATACTAGGTCATAGGAACATACAAACACAGTGTCCCCGAAAGCGATGCATTATAAAACGAACTTGTAAAAACACGCAGCATTTGGGAACTCCACCTCAGAATTCGACTTATCGAAGGTGACGCCAAATAATCTCTTCGAGTTATCAAAACATTCGAGTAATAAAAGTTCGAGTTATCAAACACAAATTACATGTAAATTTTAGTCTTGGCGCTATTGCCAACCAATTTTATTCGAGTTATTAAATATTCGAGTTAACAAAGTTCGACTTACTTACATATCGTAGTTCGACTGTATATTGATTTGTTCTAATAAAACATTAATATTTACTGTTGAAACCAAACCAAAAACCAAATTTCACGTATGGTGTCTATCTTTATTACAAAAGTGTTCCATCGAATTTCATTGAAAAGAGCAATTCCTAATTTCGGGGCAATTCTCTCGGATCGAACACTATTTTCAGATTCCGAGCAGTTTTTCTACTCTCGAAATCAGTTGGCTGTCAGATTTCATGTTCCATTGGCCGCAAAAAAAAGAAACACTTTTTTTTTCAGAGTCAGACCGAAACTCGATTTCTGAGCGGGATTCACACCTATTTACACTTACATTTGTCATTTGTCAAACATAAAATGTGTTATGTTTAGAGACGACTAATCTGTGAAAAATAGAGATAAAGTAACATTGAATAGATTTTTATAAACTCAAACTGCAGTTAAAGAATAGCCGACTTCTGAAACACCCACCACTACAAATGCAAGGAAAGAAAAATCTCATTTTAAGTTCCAGTAGGCTCGAAAAATCTGAAATCTGACAGCAAAATCTGAAAATCCCAATGGAAAATGACATAGATAAGTTGCGAGCAGCTCAATTTTTAACTTTTTGGGAATTGTACCTTAGTAATAGAAAGGACACTTGATAAATTTCCTCTTTGGATTAAAAGGCCATTTTTTATATGTAAAACTTTTAAGTGGCAGGTCTAAGGGTCGAATTATGTTTTTCCGCATAAAACTTAATTTCTGGAGTTACCCTAGGTTTTTGCGAGTCACCAAAATGCATTATAAAAGCAAAGACGAGTGAAAGAATGCGCAAGGAGACCTCTGAACTGCACCAATTACAGAGTTTTTTTTTTTTTTTTCATTTTAAATTCATTAAATTAGATTAAATTACAGAGTTATCAGTCTTCTTAACATTGCCTACAAAATCTTATCTGCCATTTTGTGTGAACGTCTGAAGCCTTTCGTGTAAACAACCTAATTGGTCCATTGGTCCAGTGTGGCTTCAGGCCAGGAAAGTCACCATCGACCAAATATTCACACTGCGGCAGATCTTGGAGAAAACCCATCAGGAACTTCAAATCAATACCCATCACCTTTTCATCGATTTTAAGGCCGCCTATGACAGCATTTATAGGGACGAGCTATACAAATCAATGTCTAGTTTTGGCTTCCCTGCCAAACTCGTCCATTTGTGCAGGATGACGATAAAGAATGCACTCTGCTCCATCAAGGTCGGTAAAGAACTCACGTCACCGAGACCTTCGATGTCAAAAAAGGACTTAGACAAGCCGATGCGCTGTCATGTGACTTTTTTAACATCGTTCTTGAAAGAATAGTGCAAAACTCAAATGCCAACACCAGAGGCACGATCTTTCAAAAGTCCGTCCAATTACTCGCGTACGCCGATGACATTGACATAATTGGCAGAACGCAGCGTGATGTAAATGGCGCGTTTGTGATCATTGAGACTGAGGCGGCGAAGATGGGTTTGGCGGTTAATGATGGCAAGACGAAGTATATGCTGTCAGCTAAAAAGGACACCCAACACCGACGTCTTGGACAAATGTCTCTATAGACAGATATAACTTTGAGGTGGTAAAGAAATCTGACTACCTAGGCTCCGCTATAAACTCAGACAATGACACAAGCGCTGAGATTAAACGAAGAATAACTCTTGCAAATCGCTGTTTCTTTGGGCTAAGAAAGCAATTGAGTAGCAAAGCCCTCTCTCGAACAACTAAAGTGACCCTTTATAAGACCCTAATCTTCCCAGTCCTGCTATATGGCGCAGATTTTTGGTCCCGTCTGCATTGACGGTGAATGGAGGAGAAGATTCAACGACGAACTGTACGGGCTGTACAGCGACATCGACCTAGTTAGAAGAGTGAGTGACACGAATGCTCCGGCCCGGAAGATCTTCGAATCCACACCCGAGGGAAGGCGTAGTAGAGGAAGGCCGCGACTCAGGCGGCGCACGCAAGTGGAAGGGGACCTTAACCAACTTAGCGTGCGAAACTGGAGACAGCTAGCTAAAGATCGCGCTGGCTGGAGACGCTTGTTGGTTGAGGTCCAGGTCCACCCCGGACTGTAGCGCCACCTTAGTAAGTAAGTAAGCATAGTCATGAACACACAGAGAGAGCATATTCATGGACATACCTATATCAACAAGTTTTTAAGGTAAGCTGTCAAGTCACTTCCACTTTTGTAGTGTGAACTGTTAACCGCGGTAGTTTCAAATAGTTGTCGTCGATTCTACTTTCCTCTCTGCCTTGTTGAGATAAATGTTCAACAAAGAGCACCTATTATTCTCGATTCAAGAATTCACAACTTAACCCCAAAATGGTAATTGCAATTGCAACTAAAATTTGCGAACATTGGCTCGTTCATAGTCTGCTTTCATATCAACTCTCCCTTAGGACTAGGAAAAACTGACATTTGAAATAAAAATATATACCTAGGACATTATATAAAAGTCTGCCCATGAAGTGTTTTTATGTCGCTTTTGAATAGAGCCGAATCGGCGGTTTTAGTTTAAGTCATAACTGTCTTTAAACGACTGTAAACATAAATAGTGGCAATAATGTTTTATCTTAAAGCACGATTTTAGAAGAAACAGGAACACTAGAAACAGACCTTTGGCTTTAAATAATCCCACAGAGAGAAACCCAATGGTATTAACCACTTGATTTAGGGCAGGGGTCTAATTCCCATGCTTGAGGAATAATTTTTAGAAAAAAGTCACCATTTTTTATGATTTTTTTTTTTTTTACAATCATTTCATATTAATACAATTTCAATTTACTAAATCTGGTACATTCTTTGCTAAAAGTCGCATCACTAATTTTAATTTACAATAATTGTGCGACATGCTTATTTTCCAGTTCTCAACTTGACTCACTAACCAAACCAAACCTTGAATTACAGAGATCAAAAAGGATTATTACCTTTCGATCGACCAACATTCTGTTTACAAATTTAATCACCTTGTAGGTTCGTTGCAGTTCCTTTGTAAAATATGCAATTTTAATCCTTTTTATCAAAAAGACATACTTTTTTTGAAAGTAGAATATTTTTTTCGAGTTAAGGCATAAATGCTTCGATCCGGGTTGGCATCAGTGGGTCCAACTCTGATCACCGAAACGAGAGAGTACACGACTAATGTCTTATGCAGCAATTGAACTGTTTCATAGGCAGTATGACATTTCGCACCTTAAAATGACATTTCATCCATATCAATATCATTCAATAATTTAGGCAGAAAGAACTCAGTTATCATATCGCGATATCGATAACCAGTAACAGTATCAATACTTGACCAGTCTTATGTCGTTTTCCATTGGGCAAAAAGAAGCGTCCGGGAGAGTCCGGAATCGAAAAATTCGCTTCTGAAACTGTTCCATTGGCACAAAAAATACTCTTCTGCTGATTCTGATGTCGTTTTCCATTGGTTTCACTCGGGGATCGACTCAATCTGAAATCCAATGGAACAAGAAAACTGCTTCTGATTGAATCCACAAAAGTATTGGTGAAATGCCAAAAAATAATCTACGGCAGCTGTCATCTGACTTGTATAAAATACATAAATTGCACTTGTGTTAGTGCTTCTTGAGTGGATTCTGACTTCAAATCCAGAAGCGAAATTCTCTCCTCAGAATCAACAGAAGAGTATTTTTTGTGCCAATGGAACGGTTTCAGAAGTGATTTTTTCGATTCCGGACTCTCCCGGACGCTTCTTTTTGCCCAATGGAAAACGACATGAGAAGAGAATTTCGCTTCTCGATTTGAAGTCAGAATCCACTCAAGAAGCACTCACACAAGTGTCATTTATGTATTTTATACAAGTCAGATGACAGCTGCCGTAGATTATTTTTTGGCATTTCACCAATACTTGTGTGGATTCAACCAGAAGCAGTTTTCTTGTTCCATTGGATTTCAGATTGAGTCGATCCCCGAGTGAAACCAATGGAAAACGACGTTATTTTCGAAATAAATATGGTCCAATGAGTCCAATGACTGCTCCCACACCAAACAAATAGTGACATGTGGTGGAAATCGCCAAATCAAATCTTTCTTGGGTTTTGCGAAACTGTTTGCATATTTACATATTTTTTTCTGCTATTAAAAAATGTTTCCGTCAATATTTTTGGTCCAATTTAGCAATAGCACCCTACTTTATTTTCGGTAGCTATAATATACATTATAATTATTAACACGTTCGTCAGAAATTATTATATTCGAAAAAAATGTTTTCTTTTTCCAATTAAACACTTTCCTGTAAAAGGAATGTTCCCCGCTGTTTAAACAAACAATTTAATAGACTTTCGATTTCAAGTTCAAACAAAAACTCGTTGTTTTCTTTTGATTTGAATTTAAGAAAAATACCGACAGTGTGAAAATGATCAGTAGTAGTTTAAACTGTGTGTCTATACTTTGTACAGTGGGGTCAAATGTATTACCTAAATTCAGCTTGAATTGCGTCATAAATATAGCTAAAAAGAAAACACCTAAACCTTTTTTTATCGTTCATTCGTTCCATTTGAGGAAATCTATTAAACAAAATTCAGAAGTAAGTTTCCTATAGCAAAACAAATGAAAACATTACAGTTTGAGAGGCTCTCTCTCTCTCTGAGCCCATCATCCACAACATCCAATACGGAATTTCCCATATTTTCTTTTCGTTTTGCTTTGCAAGAAAAATTCATTATGCTTTATATCGATACGCGCTCATACACTTGCATACCTACCTACTGTAACTCCAACTTCCTGGGCAACTTCTTTCCATGCACGTCCTTTAGCCTCAAAATTCTTATACTCTGCTGTTGCGACATTGTAAATTGCATCGTAACGCTTGACCACGTTTATAAACTCTAATGTGTTATCCATTATTCGTGTTTTCTTTGATCTACAACTGGTAAATGGAGACCGCGGCACACACTATAATCACAAAAATGTACCGCACTGAGCGAAATAATTTAACACAATCAGCTCTTGAAGAGGAGCCACTATACCGACTAGCACTGGTATATCCGTATTCGTATCGTAGTCGTACTGCCACTGCGGTCCGTCCGGAACTGTACACTTCTGCCGTTGTCCGTGTTTTCATAGACCGCTGGCGGTACAATCGCGTATGCCGTAGCTAAATCGATATAAGGGATGACGACGAGAGCAAAGCATGTAGTAGTTTGGGCGATGAAGAGAGGTTGCTGATGATGGGGATGATGGCGCGGCGGGCTGGTGGAATATGGCATACGGGGTTGAACGAACGACGACGCCCCAGGACAACGACGAGGACAGCAACGACTACCAACGAGCGATACTAGATTGAGATTCTACCCGTGTTGGATTCGAAGCATGACGCAGGCGGGATACCGCTTTTTTTTTCATACAGTTCTCTTGATTTTACCGTTTGTGTGGGCAGTAGGTGGATGGAGCAAGGTTTTTCGCGGGAGGCATTTAATTGTGTTGTATCATTTGTGTTTGTTTTGTTTTATATACCTATTTTTTTTTTGTTTTTTTTGTTTTACAGAGGTCTACGGATAGATAGTGGATTTTTAGGGCGATGTAGAAAAATGTTGTTTAACTAATTATTTTATCTATTCAAACAAAAAATAATGCATATTATAATTTATATCGTTTTCGGGGCTTATCAAAAGAATCTGGCTATAGTTTTTCGGTTGTATCAATGTCTGGAATATAGTTGCATGGACGATGAATGAATTGTCACCTCAAGTGTGCATACTTTTCAAAAATGCCGTTATGTCAATCATTCTAACAAGTTCTCAGCACTGCACAGCACTGTTAAATATATGTGATTCGTTCGTCTAATATTAAATATCGAGGAATAGGGCACGATGTATGCCTCCGTTGAACGTTTCGGCTTTCTATACTACCACCACAACCAAAAACGGTTTGTCGATTGTCCTTCCACTACTTGCACTTCTAGAATTAATTGCTCTTCGGGCGATAAAAGTAAAGTCGCTCATAATTTTCTCGAAGGATATACCATATATGCATACCTACCTACTTATTTGTTTACTGTGGATACGTTTTGAACGCTGCGCTGCTGAAACTTGTTTGTGTTGAATGTTGGCTATACATCATTACCTGTTGATCTTTCTGCGTAAATTCTTAGCTTACGCAGCAGTGACTCACTGACGGACCCAATCTTTGCTTTGAAAGTTTTTTGAGTCATTGTTCGCTTCAGTGATGGAAATGCAACGAGGAGATGTCGTGCAGCTTTAGGCTGACCTATATATTTCTAAGCTCATCGTGTATAAATCGCATTAACCAATTGATGATGTCCTAAACTCCTAATAACACGTCAGCTACAATGTATACAGCAGCCGCAGGTATCCCGATGGCTCAAGTTTTCAGTTTTCACAGAACCAATACGGACGTTCAAGGGTCTAGTTTAGTAAGTCTGACAGCTGTCTGACTAGATGTGAATCGTTTTTGATTGGTTGAAATCGGTCATATGAGCAGCTGTTCCAGTTGACGTTTATGGAGGGGTAGCCAATGAATCTAGTCAAGAAACTAATGACTAATGTCATTTTCCATTGAAATCATGCATCGAAATTGATCTACTTTTGTAAATGGATTAGTGCGTTACTTGACAACAACATCAGCTGTTCAAATGGCATTCGTTTTTGGCAAAATCACAAATGGATATCGACCTGAAAAATGTTTTCCTTGTTGGAGATATAAATGAAGTATCATTGGTGATTTGTTGTCTTCAGATGACGTGGGAGACAATGAAGATAATAGGTCTGTTCCTTTACTTTTGTAGTAAGAATGGAAAAGACTGTCAAAATGGCAGTGGTGGGGATAAATTCTCTCACAAAGAGAGAAACTTACGAAAAAGTTAGGGAACGCTTTTGTAGTAATCCTTAAAAAATGACAGATACATAATTCATATATTCAAAAAATGGTACGAAAAGTCGTTAAAATGTCTGATAAACTCAAGGAATTTCTTAATTTACTAAGAAAATTAGCTATATCCACTAGCTGGCGAAGAAAGTGATTTGGAATTAATCGAACTTCATTTTGATGAATCCGAGTATGTGGAAAAGTTTGTACTGATTGAACTACAAGCATTCGAAAAGAAGAAAAAGCGACAATGCATGAAGAATTACATGGAGGAGAATGTTCCTTGCGAGGAAGAATTTCGTCCTCACTTTCGAAAGAATCTTGAGGAGAACATTCAATTTTATTTTGCCATCTGTCGATACCATTTTAATACGAAAGAAATCAAAAAATAATCCACGCATATGCCAACTGGGACAACAAATTTCAAATCAGCTGTTAGTTGTAATGTGACTGACAGCTTTTTCACTTCTTACACCAAGAAATTTGTTGAGTAAAAATTCGTAAGATTCTCACTGGAGGGGTAATATCTTGTTCTCTCGATGACGCTCTCTTTTACGAATTTTTCGAGTTAAGGAACGGCACTGATTAAAAATTCGTAAGAATTCGTAAGAATTAGTAAAAATTCGTAAGATTTAAAAGTAAAGGAACAGACCTAATAATTCCTTCGAAATCATATCCATAGCTATTTATGTATTTTGTTTTTCACGAAACTTTGCGCATTTTGTCTCGAAAGCAAACTTCTTAAACTGACGTAAAACAGCTGTACAAAGTATAGGTATTGGTATGTTTTAATCTGAAAAAATATCAAGATCTGCAAAAAGTGATCCGAATCGAAAAAAAAATGATTTTTCTGCCCAATGGAACGTTGAAAGTGATTTAGATAAAACAAAATTGATTTTTGGTCCCAATGGAAAACGACATAAGTAAAAAGTTGAAAGTTCGCATTTATGTGGCTGACATAGGAAAAGTGACGTTCCAGACAAATCTAGTTTTTGCGTTCAGGTTACATCTTATCCAGACCAATCTAGACTTATGTGGTATTCGATTTGGCTTCTTCAGATTCGCTCTCAGATTGCCATAAAAATATTTGGACAAATCTGCAATTACGACAAAAAAAAAAAGATAAAAGAAACGAGATTTCTATGCACAAATCTTACTTCACAAATTTATTTCTTACTTAAGTATGTAACAACAACACAAAAAAAAAGAGCTGAATACAAAAGTGAAGGCATACAGTGAACGCAAGTATGCAAAAAGTGTTGAAATTATATTTTCAAAAGAACAACATATATAATTATTGCGAATGCAGCCAAAGGGTCGTATGAATAAAGCGAAGCAATTGCTTTTACTCAAGAGAAATGTCAAAGTCGAAACATTTGCTACGTTTCGTATGAATAAAAACCAATTTGAGTTAGTTCCAACTTTTGACATGTTCGAAAAGCGGCGGCACTGACCTTTTACTCAGATCAGTATGAATAAACAAAGCAAATGCTATGCAAATTCTGAGTCTGCTATTTAGTTGACTCAGACCTTTTGCTAAATATTTTGTACGCACGTTTTTTACACAGAAAAAAAGTAAGCAATGTGAATTTTTGATGGTTTGTCTATAAATAGTTAAATGAAGTTCGTGCAGGAAAATCATCAAAATACCTGTGGCAAAATCAGTTATTTCTTGTCATGGGCACCTGAAGAAGAAATAAAACATCAACAACCTATTTGGCAAACAAAAATCATATTTCCAGGTGCAATTGGAATAATAGCTAAATCCTATAGATTGCATGCATATTTCTGAACTTAATTAATTAATTTTTTTAATTTCAATTTCCACAAAAGTCAAGGAAAATTCAAAAATTCAAATTTACAGGTCAGGTTTGGCAAGTACATGTGCAGCGAAGTAAAAGCTATGTTCGAATTTTCAAACTTACTTTAGCAAACTAGGTTTTTATTCATACCGATTCAAAGCAATTGCTAAGGGCTTTTACTTTGCTAAAACCTTTTACTCAAAGCAAATGCTAGGTTTTATTCATATGACCCAAAATCTGAAGCGCAGATTTCTGGTTGTTAAAGCCTAGTATCCTGCTCGCGCTAAATTTTATCTCCCATACAAAAATGTCTACAAAGATAAAATTTAGCGAGGCAGTTTAGCAAAGCAGTATCCTGTTCGCACGCTAAATCCTTAACTTCATATAGATGGGCCGATGAAAAATCTCCACTCATTTAGCTCGCGAAATAAATGTCCGGTACATTAAATCGAAGATAAATTCTGACATACAGAACGGAGGAAAGCGTTTGACTTGTGTTTGCTATGATTTTTTTTGGCGGAAAACGCAGACAATGTTTGTGTTATAGATAAAAGAAAACGCAAAGCCAAACAACAGAGCCAAAACAGAGATATAAACATAAATAAAGCGAATCGCATTTCAGGGAGGCTTATGCTTTCATTTGGCCTCGTCTTTTGGGTTATAACAAGTGTTCCACTATGGTAAGGCGATTGTGGAAAGTTTGAGGACACAATATGTCGAAGTTCTTCTTATAATTTCTAGGTTTCTTACGTCTTTCAAGTTTGAAATTCGAAAATTCTATTAAAATTACGTTTACTGATATCTGTCATGGTACTCATGCTTCATAAACATATGGGTTTTGTCCCATCTATATCATGTTTAATAATAATTTAGCGACCATTTATCTTTGGTGTGGAGAAACGAAGTGGAGACTATGCGCGCTAAAATTTAGCGCGAGCAGGATACTAGGCTTAAAAGTCTGCAGCTAGGTTGAAAACCTGCAAAATGAGAACAAATCTACGCATGGCAACGCTGGTCAACGCTGAAATTTCTTTCCTTGTCATTTGTGGCAACAGGTATCACGGGGGTGAACAATTTTCAACGTTTGTGGAACGATCTTTAACAAATTTGACTGGTCTGTGACCTGTGAGCTTCTTGAATAACATGCTTTTGGTAATATGCATCAGCACCGAGCCAGCGTTCTTTGGCTTTTCAATCAGTGGGTGCTTTAAGTAAGTCTTGACATTCGACCTTCTTGTCCATGCGGGCTAATGAACTTGGAATTCTGGCATAAATGTAGAATTTAATTTTGACACCAACATTAATAATTAAAAATTAGGTTAGACACAAAGTTGTGAAATCATCGCAACATAGATAGAAGGCAAGCAGCAAGCTCCCTTACTCTATCAGTTTCCCTTCAAAAATAGTGTTGCCATTTACAAAGCTCAAGATATGAATATCTATGTGTGATTGAATGAATTCTCGAAAAAAAAAAAAAAAATTCCCAATAAGGACTATTTGCATGCTATATTAACCTAAAATGTATAATACTTTACAGAGATCAAAAATGGAGTTTGAAAACGCTATTAAAAAAGTTGATAACGACATATCAATTAAGAAAGAGGACCGGCAATCGTATGCAGATGATTTCGATACTATTCGCACCTTCGTGTTGAAAAGAATGGGAGAAGAAAAACCCATTTTTAAATACCTTTACAATGGGTCATCCTTGTTCGGTGAGTGTGCACAAATGTGTTTTTGACCTCAGACCGTTAAATACTGTTGCGGCTAACTTTCGCTATATGTAAAAAACGATAGATATCAGTATGTATATCAATCATGCAGCTTGCTGTTTGTTTTTTTTTTTTTTTTTGTTTTTTGTTCTAATGTATTTTTTAATGCTTTATTCACAGGGAGCTATATTGATAACGTCAAAATCGACAGGCCAGATGAGTTCGATGTGCACTTTGTTTTAAAACTGCCATATAATGATGAAATGATAGTCAAGTCGGACCCATCACGTCCCGGATTTGTGAATTTGGACATTACCGAAGTAATGCGGCTTACAGAAAATGATCCAAATGTCAAGTATATTCACAGCACTTTGGAGCAGCTTGTTGTAACAAGAGCTGATGGCAGAAAATTGTTGAGCCGTTTAAATCTCCAAAAGTGGATCCAAGATACCATGAAAAAAGTATTCACGCAAAAAAAATCATATAATAATTCTGAGGTATTAACATTGCAAACAGATTTCTACTACGAGTTGTCGTACTCGAAATGCGCAACTGCGCACACTATAAAATGCCGTTCCACCCGTTCATCGCGAACAATGTCGATTGATCTTGTTCCTGCATTCAAGTTTACCAAATGTGAAGAGCTGGTCCTCGATCGAGCATTCCCAATAGCAGTAAAGGAAAAACTCTGGTTTGCTGTGCCAAAACCACATTTTGGCGATCTGGCTAACCGGGATCTAACATTTAGTGTGTGCGCCCCACAGATTGAAAAATATTTACTCACCGATATGAAGAATCTGAAGCCGTCATTGAGACTTTTTAAGAGTTTGCGTGATAAGGGGCAACTGCGAAAACTTAAAAGTTACTTCATTAAAAGCATTTATCTGAACGAATATGATAAGCAGAGCAACAATTTTTGGGAGAATCCTGTTGGCGTCATTTTGATTCACGTTAGTTGGAGTTTTTTTTTTTTTTTTTGTTTTTTAAGTCTATTATTTCAATTGAAATTAACATATTTTGCAGATGATTGGGGTTCTTCTTGGATATTTGCGAGTTGGATCTATCCCGTTTTATTGGGCCCCTCGTCAAAATCTGTTGAAGTCGCTAAAACAAACAGAGATTGACGAACTGAAAATTTATTTCCAGACAGTCGAATACAAGCTTAAAAATCTGTCATCTCGGCGCTATGTCGATTACAATGAATTGAGGAGTCTATTCGGTAAGCTTTTTTTAAATACTTGCATATTATTTAATTAAGTTTTTAAGCTGTTTATACTCGGCTGTCATCAGTCGTTCGGGACACAGGTCAAAGTTGGCTTTAAGTATATCATTTTCAGACAACATCGTGTACGATATGAAATTAAAATTAAGGCAACTATAAATATAAGAAAAATATAATTAATTTAATTAATTTTCGTCAATAAGGTCAGTCAGTAGCAGTGACAACGGCAAGTGCCGCATTTATCCGCTTTGTAGTTTTTAAATTAGTATTTAAAACGTTTCGACTTGGAAAAGAAAAAATTCCTAAGAATAAATCCCTGATAACTTGGTAGTGGTTGGCTCTTCTCATGCTGAACTTCATTGTCGTCTATGTTAAAATTTGGATAAAGTTTAACGTGAACAAATCTGAATAGATGAAAGTCTAGGTGTACCGTTGAAACAAATATGAAAAATAAGTATTCCCCGGTCATATTTACGATCGTTTCACACACCATGCCAAAAAACAGAGGTTTTGACAATTATTTAGTTAAAAATGATAGGTTTTATAGCGATAGTTGTTATCTGAGTCTCATTACAGATCTCACCAACTTCAAAACATTTCTTTGGGTTGTTTTCTTGTGTATTTTTAACTTCCAGTATTGAGCATTCTCTTTGCTACCGCATTGGTTTCCTTTGCTGCATTGTTAGCTGTATACTGAAGGTGTTTTCAACGTTAGTATTGGGTTAAGATTGTTCCAATAAGTCTTCTGCCGCTCATGAGTAATAAGTCGGTGTTTTCCTCTGTTAGTTGCAGACCCATGGAAGTCAGCCATTCTTGAAGCGTTCTAATTGTTTCTTGAGTAGCTCCTCCCCAATCTGTCCTATCAACAGCTACTCAATGGCGCATTTTTATTTCTACATTATTCAGCATGCAGGTGTCTGTATATATGAGCCCAAACGCAAAATAGTTGGTCTATGCTATTTGATTACGAGTACATTCTGTTTCGAAATTCAAACTTGTTTTGTTTCTTAAAATAAAAAGTTTTGTTTACGAAAATAAATTTTTATTTATATTTTTGTTGCAAATAAAACAAAAGTTTAATCAACAAGTTGTTAGCACTTGAAGTTATTAGTGAATAAACATAAGTAATATTTTTTTCATCTTTTGTTTGAGCGCAAAATAGTTGGTCTAAGAATTTAAAATGTGTTTTTACCACTGCGTTGTATGTATGTATGTATTTTATTGAGACTTCATAGATTACATTAATATATTGTTTTACATGAATTAATTATTTTAAAACCGACTTAGAATTGGTCTGGCTGTCACAGTAATATTTTCTTATTTCTTATTAAATTAACAAGAAAATCAAATTATAAACTTCGCAGTTACATAGAAAGAAAAAACATGTTTGCTCAATCGAAACATGACAGATTCGAAGAAACTTAAAACTAGGTAATAAAATAAATATATAAAAGAGATAGAGAGAGGAGAGGAGGGATGCTTTCACACACAGTCATGCCAAAGTGCATGGAGAGTGAAAAACAAATTAGTTTTTAAAGAGTATAGGCTTAAAGAATAATTATGATAAATTGTTTATTCGAGAAATGATTTTAGTATAAGAACTACATAGTAATATTGTTTGTATTTTTGAACATATTTTGGATTTTTAAATATTATTTACATTTTTAAATATTATTTTTTACATGCTTAAATATTATTGAGACTTTTAAATAGTATTTACATTTTTGAATATTATTTCATTTTAATCGTTTTGACGTGACTCCCGATTCTTCGTAAAGTGTTTTATTTCTAAACCACTTGCCCGAGGTTCTTCTGTATTTATGAGTACATTTTCTCAATATCATTCTTTCAAATTTCTGGAGCTCTTCAGCTACTGTTGGAGAGATTTGAAACCAAATTGGAAAACCATATGCCAAGATTGGCCGAATAAGTGTTTTGTACATTAACAATTTGGTTCTACATTCAACTTCGGGTGAGTTTAAGAGGAGTTTAAGCTTTGCGCCAGCTGCTTTACCTTTATTTAAGGCTTTCCTGCCCTGAATGTTCATTTTCCATCTTTCATGTAGAAAGATTCCCAGATATTTTAGGCCTACTTTCCTTGGGATGTAATTTCCCTCTATTACAAGGTTGAGTTGTTTGCTTTCTCTTACGGCAAGGCGATGACCTTTCGTGGATGCATTTCTAAAACAGATAATCTCACATTTAGTGAAATTTAGTTCGATACCCCACTTTTTATAGTATTGGAGTATTATTTCAAGGTGGTTTTTAACACCCTGAAGTGCAATGTGGGGTCGTTCATAAGAATCAAAAACTATGGTGTCATCTGCATATAGAATGGATTTAGAAGATTGAAACTGAGATGGGAAATCATGGAGAAAAATATTAAATAGAAGGGGCCCTAGGATGGACCCCTGTGGGACCCCTGAATTTACCGGGACTAGCGAAGAATAATTATTATCAACGTTGACTGTAAGAAATCGATTATTGAGGAAGCTGAAGATCATTTTGGTAAAAAACGGAGGAAAGTTTAAAGATATTAATTTTGAAAGAAGTCCCTCATGCCATACCAGATCAAACGCCTTTGTAAGGTCAAGGGCACAAGCAACGGTACATGATTTATTTCTGAGATTTTTTAAAACTGTGTCTTGCAAATGTAAAAGGGCGTGTTCGGTAGAATGTTTACTTTTAAAACCGAACTGATTAAGAGGTATTATTTGGTTTTCTGTTATAAACCACTGCGTTACATCACCTTTCTTTGCTATCACTGCTTGAATTCGTTGTGGCATTGTGTTCACAAGTTTTTGGCAATCATCGGTTGTAAATGATTGGCAAATATTATTGATAGTCTATCGTAGATCTGTGCGGGTCCTTGTTGGTTGCTGTCTTAACTTTTGTTTCATTTTGTGCCATAGAGTTTCGATTGGCGAAAGATTAGGGCTGCTGGATGGCCATTCTATTAATGGAATAGCTTCAGGCTTTAGTTGCCTTTGCCGTATGGCAAGATGCACCGTCTTGCTGAAATACGTAGACTCCCTCGGTTGACTGAAGTTGTGTTATTGATGGAAACAGATGCTGTTCCAAGATGTTGCGATATTTCGCAGAATTCACAAGGCCGTCAACAAAACATAGGCTACCAACACCACGCACAGACATGCACCCCCATATCATTTGCTATGCTGGAAACTTTATCGTTCGTTTCAGACAGTCTATGGAAAGCTTCTTTGGAGGTGCGAAGTACACCTCAAATCTGGACACCTCAAATCTGGATTCATCGCTCCAAATTACTTCCTGCCACTGATGTAAGGTCTAATTTTTGTGCTCTTTAGCCCATTCAAGTCGCCTTTTCTTTTGCCTTGGCGTGAGAAGAGGCTTTTCTTTAGCCTATTAATATGGGTTGAAAAAATCACAATGCAAAATAAACAAAAGATTTTTAAACAAACCTTGTAAAATGTATATCCCATTTTCTTCATGTTGCGCTTACAAGTGTCGACAGATATTTCTTTTTTGATGCGGCTTTTCCACTCTACAGTTACCCCAGCAGCAGTTTGACGACGATTTTCCTTAATTATTTTTTTTTAATACCCTACTATCGCGGGCTGTAGCTATCGTCGGCCGCCCAATTTTCTTTCGGGTTTTAATGTTACCCATCTTAGTAAAGAGCGAAATAATATTCTGTACTGATGAATGAGGGAGATTGAAATTTTTTGCAATTTTGTAGCTTGAAAAGCCATTTTCAAAAGCTTTTATAATTGATTCCCTAAGATCTTTAGATAAGGGAACACCACGCGCCATGATAACCCAACAAATGAATTTCAACTTATTGCACAGTTACACTTATAACCTGCCAAAGCAAGAACACGCTTGATTTTGCTTAATTTTTCCTAACGGTTTACTTAATCATACGATGATGTGGAGTAGACCAACTCTTTTGCATCGCGAATGACGTAGACAAAATATTTTGCACTCATTACCAAATGAGAAAGCACACAGTTTTAACGGTATTTTTTGTGATATTGTTTATTAGTGTCGGTAATTCAATCAAAGAGTATAATTTTCTATGAAATGTTTTTTATTTTTTTAAAAATTAAATATGTATGTATGTTAAACTAATAATATAGAAGTTTCCAAGTGCAAAAATGTGGGTGGACCAACTATTTTGCGTTTGGGTCGTACGAGGGAGGGAGTTGTGAAGGTTTGTTTCCCTGTTATAGCTTATAGAAGCACCGGTCTTTGTTTCTGCAACTCTTGAGGGTATAGGACAATAATTTGCGATTTGGGAATATTTTTTTATAGCATCCTGTCCCTGACATCCAAAACTTTGAATCGTTTGTATTGGACCTGCAATCACTTTCCATTTGTTCTTTCTTTTTGTTTTATTATGTTTGTTTAGCTTACTTATAGGGGACATACACGACACAGACATGTCGTTGCAAATTAATATATTTGTCTCTATCAGTATCGTGTGTATCCTATGTCTATCCTTTGCAACGACCGTCTGCGTGAATTCAAACCTTTTTGAATTTTCCTTGGTCTGCAACGACATGTCTGTGTCGTGTATGCCCCCTATTAGCACAATGTCGTATTTGATGTAAAAATAATAATAGTTGTTTAATTTTTTAAATGATTTATGCTTGTATTTAGTGAGTCAGAATTGTGAAGATATTATGTTGGCATAAAAGAGTGTCGTCGAATTTGTAATTTTTTGTTTTCACGATTTATATATGGGACTAAAATTTTTATTGAATTATGTATTGTTTTATTTTAATTGAATTAAAAGTACCTACCTATATAACTTATTATGACATTTTTTTTTTCCAGATAAACCATCGGACGTTGCTTCACCTGAAAGAGCTTAAACATAATGTTTATGCATTTTTCTTAATTTTTTTTTCTTTTTTTCCTCCTTATATTATTTGAACAATACTAAATGTTTTTTAATGTACTAACTACTTACTAACATGTTTCTTTCAATAAAAATATGCAATTCAAAAGTAAATCTTGTTTTCATTTTTTTTTTTTTTTTTTTAAGGTAAAGTGTCCGGTTATTTAACTAACCGTCCTTAGCAGGTTGACTAGGGACACTTCTTTATATGCTACAAGCATAAGTTCGGGGAACCTCACAATTAAAACTGCCTTTGGTTCTAAGAAAATCTATTTGACCATTTAAGACACAAGCATGCTTAGGATACTGACAATTTATCGACATCTGCCAGACTCAGAAAGATCTTATTCAAAGAGCATGATTTGGCATTGGCGGATAGATAGAGATATTGGTTATTCAGGCGAGGGAGCCTGAACGTTGGTATTTTGGTATGGTGATTGAGTTGTACTTCGGTTAACGCTAAGGGTACACTTGTAGCGCAGCCGCTAATCTTACCCAAAAATCATTCAATGATTTCGCCAATCACGTTCAATCACATGCCAATTGATTTTGTTGGAAGACTGTTCCCAAGTTTTGCATCAATGAACTGAGAAAGTTGTTAAAACCCCGTCTATGGCTAAGTGTGTTGGTGATGGGAGAGTGTCATTCAATTGTACGCACTACTTCATGCAGGGCATATCTTGTTGTGACTTACACAGGGGAGACCTTTTTAGGTATGACTTTATGATATTTCAAGTTCAAAGTATAACAGCCACACAAATCAACCAACAAACCCGAGCAAAAAAAAAAATTCAAAAATCAGCTATCCACCTATCCTATAGGCGTGTTTTTTAAGCTTCGATCTCAGCAAAGCAAAGTAAAGTAGGATTTTCAGCACGCAGTTACAACACCCAGCAAAAAATCGTGTAAGGTATATCAGGGGTCGAATCGCGTCCTCCGTGATCGAGCATTTCCTGACGGAATTTGTTTTTGTTTTACATGTAAAACCAACTTAATTCCGTGAACGGGTAGCTCGTTCACGGAAGTGGCGATTCGACCCCAGGCTAAGGTTTAAATGAGGCATAGACAAAATCGAAAATCTTATTGATCACTCATAATAATTCTGAGTTAAGCCTTTATAGGGTTTACAACAAGAAAGAACACGATTTCAAATATAGATCAACGGTTCTATATTTTTTAATAATCCAGACGAATGCCTTATCGTAAAGCATTCATAAGCAGCCTTATCGTGAATAAAAATTCCCTCGGATTTTTTCCCAATTCCCAATACTCCTATCGTGAATGATGTTCGAATGAGGAAAAATAATTCCCGGGAAAAAATACCTATCGCGAATGAAAATTCGGGGGAATTTTTGTTGGATTTTCCCTCCGATATTTCCGCCATTATTTAGTTGGAGAATTTATGAAAAGCAAGTTGGTTGGTTCTCAAAAATTAAAAAATTAAGGGAATAGAATGTCAAAAACAACAAATAAACACCAATTCAATGTTTTAATTAATTTAATGGATGCGAGTCCAGACATTGTCAGAGGATTTCATAAAAGAAGTAAAGATGAAATTGCTCGATTTCGGAAAATGGTCGAAAGTGAGCTGAACAGTGTAGGGCCGCCATCAAAATCAATTTTTGAGTGGAAAAAGGTAAATTGTTGTATTATTCCCTATGGTAACATGTTCATAAAAGAGTTAGGTTTGGAATGACAAAAAAAAAAAAAAAACTTTCCAACGGATTTGAACAATCTCAAGCGTCTTCTAATTGAACGTATTCGCTTGAATTCCGTTTCATCCAATTCCTCAGCCATAACTCAATGCAATGCTAAACATTATTTTTTTAAATATTTGTGTCACCGAAATAACATTTTAATCTTGGATTCTAACCAAATATAATTGACAGAACTTTTTCGAAATTAGGTGTTATTCTTTTCGAGGAGAGATTTCGGTTTCCGAGGGAATTCGAATTCGAGGGAGATTGGCGATAGGCGGATTTTATTCCTGGGAACAAACAAATCCGGGGGAACGAAATATTCCCTCGGAATTCACGATAAGGCTGAAGGAGTATATGTGCTAGCGCCGTATTATTTTGCACCTCAGAAAGAATACTGGCGACGTAACGGTGCCTTATTCCTTAATAATTCAGACAAACGCCTTATGGTAAGCCATTCATAAAGAATATTTGTTCTGACGTGTCATTATTGTGTTAACAACCAAACGGATCAGTCGCAAAAGACAATAAAGTTTTAGAATATAAAATAGATGTAAGTAAGTATCAGTCTTCTATGTTTATGATTTAATTTGATTCTTGCTTATTAAAACAAATTCAAAATCATTGCAAAAATTATTAATTGGAACTAAACTGAGCGGTAAAGTCTGTTCCAACTTCAGCCTTATAGTAACTGTTAGTCTATTGAAAGAGGTAAATTGGAATGGCCGCAAAAATATGAAGTCTAATAAACTTTAAATTTTTTCAATCAACGCTGTACCAATATTTTTTTAACGGAAAACGAAAACACGACTCATATCTTTTATGCAATGCGTATGTTTTAAAGAAAATAAGTGTTAAATAAGATCATATATCGTCACCTCAGTGCTTGAGGAATCTAAACGACAAAAACATAGTTTCGAGAAAACGACGTTTAAAGTTTGAATACGAATAAAACAAAAACCTTCAGTAAGACAACCATTAAACAAATTTATTAATTAAGTGGCTATTGAGTTCTTACGCTTTCGTTCTTGTTTCAATTGGGCAATTGGTTTTTTCGTAATCTCAAGTTAAAAAAAAGGAAATTGCATATGTGGCATGATTTTTTTTTCTCAAATAAGGCGTATTTCTATGGTGCGAGGCACATTTTGAGCAACTTATCAGGCATTTAAATATGTATTGAGCGACATTGTGACTTTTGAATGCGTATGTGGCATATTTTCATACAAAAGTTAAAATAAAAGCATTTTTTTAAAGTAGGTACTGTTATTTTATTTTTATTTTAAGGTAATTTATCGTTTCAAAGAAAAATAATTCTGTAATATACATACGTTTGTTTATATCAGGGATCAGGGGTCTAAAAATCCAATATTTTAGCTTTTTTTTAAATTAATTTGGTGCATTCAGAGAGTAAAAGGGAACAAAATAAAATAAAATATCTACTTTATCCAACTTTAAATTCAGATCATATCTACTTGTACAAAATATATTATTGAATAATTATAATGCAGAAAAACCAAACAAAAATTGAACAGTAACTGTCTATAAGGAATTTATGAAGCCAAATGTATTGTATGTATCACTTATGCACTGAAAAATAATTATGCATATAGAACACTTTTGAGGAAAAATCGTATGTTTAGATCATTTAAGCACTGAATTTGTGTTTTCAAATGAAGCATAATTTTAGTTCAATTGTATGTATAGGTCACTTAAAATATTTGAGAAATTTAAAAAAAATTCATAAAAAAATGTGACCTTCACATTCAAAGGCTTATTTATGTGGCAGCCCAATACTGACCATTAATTCCCAAAAATGCGTTTAGATCATTTGTAACACTAATATATTTGGCAGTAATTGAGATAGGATAGATTCAATTACACCAAAAGAAAGATCTCCTTTTTGGTTTTATGTGGTATTCGTTTGGGCGCTCTTAGATCACTTTTTTTTGCTCTCAGATCAGTTCTTATGTTCGTTTGGTACAAAAAAAAGCAATCTTTTTCAGATTTCAGATCACTTTTGCGAATCTAGATATTTTCTCAGATTTACCAACACAAGTGCGTTTGAGTTTGACAACTGGTGGAGGGCGTTTAGGTTTTCGTGAATTTGTTCTACAGCAAAGAAAGGCATTGCATCGGGTGAATTTATTTTAGTAAATTGGTTATGTATAAATATTTAAAAATGAATTGAGACGCAAATTTCGAATGTTTTAATTTAAAACTTAAGCAGTGAATGGAAAACGTTTTGAAAAGTGTTGAAGGCTACACATATTCGAATCGCACGAATATTATCATAAAAAAGAGCAAGTGACATTTTTATATTCGATTAGCCACACGAAATCTGAAATCTGAGAGCGAATCTGAAGAAGCCCAAACGAATACCACATAAGAATAGGGGACTATGTCTGTTACTAAACGTAAGTTAACTTAAACTGCATTTACACTATCACGCACGCGCATTTTTGCACGAGACGGGACAGAGAGATCCGTTTGTCCGCAGTGGCTCTGCGAAATAAGGCCCCAAAAAAATATACAGGAAACAACAACAACGATTTTTAATACAATTTGGGTGTTATTTCCTTTTTTGGGGCCTTATTTCCTAATGAAAATTGGGGTCTTATTTCATTATGAAATAAGATCCCAAAAGAAGAAATTAAATAAGTCCCCAAAAATATTTTTTTATTATAAATTATTATCCTTCCGATATGAGCCTGCAACCCCCCTGCTTGGATTTACTGTTAGATTACGGGGTGAGTGCGAGGTTGAGTACATAAAAAGTTTCTTTAATCTAAATTAGTTTATCAAATATCAACAATATTAAATAAAAAGTAGTTTTCATTATTTTTAATTTCATTATGAAATAAACCCCAAATTTGGGGCCTTATTTCATTTTGTTTTGGGGCCTCATTTCATCGCAGTGGGGCCTTATTTCAGAGTTGAAATTGGGGTGTTATTTCATTTTCCCTTTTGGGGCCTTATTTCATTGGGGCCTTATTTCCTACAGCCGTCCGCAGTCACTGCTAATAAAGGCGTAGGAATGAGATCACAAATCAGACGCCTAAGGTGTCATGGATGTTCTATCTATAATTCTAGATACGTAAAGCGGAAGTTCCGGCAACCAACATTTCTGCAATCACATGAAAACATTTATATTTCCGATTTAAAATATGTGAAATGATAGTGTTAATTAGTTTCAGTAAATTAAACCAACAATTCATCAATCATTTATACGAAATAAATAAATAATTTTACATTTTGTTTTCCTTAAAATAGTATCATTGCGGGAAATGTGGAGTACGCAGGAGCTAATGAAGTATAGAGTACTCCACATTAGCCGCCTGTTTTGTAGTGGTTTTGTGGAGGATTTGACTTATTAAAATAACAATAACAAACTTTATTTAATATTATTTAATTTTACAAAAAACGTTTATACAAACTTAGGCAAGGAATGAATTTAATAAAAAGATTTAAGTTATCTGCAGCTGCTGCTGTTGTCGTCTTCGCTTGTGTCAAATCTTTGACAAGATGGAGAACTTCGAAATATCGAAAACATCGATGGTTTTAAGGTGGAGTTTCAATCAACAAGTGTTGCCACAGTTTCATTGTGATGTTAATTTCACTTTTTTCTTGCATAATTGAAGTTAATGTTCATTATTTACTTATAAAATATTGGATAAAGTTATTAAAATGTACCTTTGTCTTGATCCAGTACTTTCTGGTAGTGCGAAGTAGTACACCACAACACCCGCATGGATGGGTCCACATTACCCGACACTTTTGAAAATGAAAAATTTTGAAACTTTTCTAAACTTTTGCAAATATTGTTTTTGTTTGTGAAAAATTGAGCTATTAGGAAAGTAAATGTTGACAACAATACTCCAATGAGTAATAGCAATGGCCCCCCTTAACAAAATCAGTTTCAATTTCCGAAATATTTCAGGAAACAACAAAGGTACTCCACATTACCCGAACTTACTCTACATTCCTATTCCAATTTCAGCAATGCTGAAAGTCATTTGGTCAATTTGGAATCGAAAATAATAAATGTAGAGATAAAACTAGCCTCCTGAACAATTTTCGTAAATATCTTCCATTTTATTAATATAGATCGACTTTAATTTCCACTGAATTATATTTAATTTATTAATAACAAACTCTAAAAGTTGTCGACTTCCACTTCAAAGTGTATAAAAAAAAAAACATCTATTGTGAACTCCTTAAAATAATGTCGAAGTTAAACGATTTTGAGAGATGGCAACACCAAAAACAAATTGAACGCATCCCTTTCCCTTTAGGAATTTGCTCAGTGACTACTAGGGGAACCATCCAAGACCCAGCCCACCCTATAACTACAAATACTACTCCTACGTTCTACCCGCCTACTTGGTCAGTTGGCCTGTCGCGATACGCGATCGTATAATTCCAATCAACTCATTTTCCACTCATAGGGAGACACATTCAGACATTGGAGACTGGACACGACAACGACAGTGAAGGTGAACTAGCCTTAACAACAAAAAAAGGTAAGGGAAAGGGACACGCGCTAATTTAATATTCGATTCGGGAAAAAGAAGAATCAGGAACTCCAGATTCCGGAATCGGAAAAATCGCTGTTGAATAACCGTTCCATTGGCAGGCACAAAAAATACTTTCCTGATGATTCTGAGAAGAGAATTTCGCTTCTCGATTTGAATTTTGAAAAGTCAGAATCCACTCAAGAAGCACTCACACAAGACACATACACAAGTGTAGTTTATATATTTTATACAAGAGTGAAACCAATGGAAAACGAAAACGACACAGTTCACATCACAGTTCACCAGTGTTGCCACTAAAAAAAAGTGAATCCGGTCAAATCTGACCGTATGACCGATTTTTATTTTTTTAAATTCGGTCAAAAAATCCGGTCAAAAGTTAAAATAAGAACTTTTGACCAGAAGTCCGGTCAAAACAGGAATATAGTAATATATTTTTACTAAAAATTGAAGACAAAAACTAACTAATATTAGGTATATTACATAATGTTTTTTTTTTTTTTTTCAAACTAATCTCAAACCCAATAAAACTTAAAACAAGCAATTCATTGGAATACTTTGCATCACTATTCACAACGTTTTGCAAAAAAAGGAACTTTAAATCTAATTCAGTCTTCCAAAATATTGCTAAATGCATACATTAAAAAAAAAGTAAACTATTGTACCTATGGTACCTACCAGCTACCAACTACCATGTAAATGAGTACTTACTTCACTATAAAGTCTTGTTTGATTGCACGCACATTCCCACAGTTGAGATATGAGATTGCCGCGTTATCGTGGAGCAGCTGTATTCTAGGACTATTCACAATAAATTGATTTTTATGAAATTGTGAGCGTAACGAACACGTTACGTATGGCCAAGTTTCATTCAAATTATAGAAATCTATATTTATGTCTAGTCAAAGAACAATATTATTTTTCCGGTCAAAAAATCGGTTAGACCGGATTTCAAAAATTTCTCCGGTCAAAGTGAAAAGATTTCGGTCAGATATGACCGGAATCCGGTCAGAATGGCAACACTGCAGTTCACAGCACAGCTCACAAACACAGGCACAATTACAATTCACTCAAATTATACAAGAAGGAAAAGGAACAAGCTTCAGGGTCAGGCATCAGGCTTCAGCAGCAGATGAATCATATCGGAAAAATCAGAATTAGAACTCAGACGTTAAAAAAGATAAAGTATAAAGAACGAAAAAAGTCATTCATATCATATCATATCATAACGGTTTCACGGAGCGCAGCGGCAGCATTAAGATTTGTTTTATTAGGTACTACATTTTGTGTTTTTGAATTGCAAATGTAATATACCTATCATTTTTCGGTCGGATCACGGACGATTAGATTGCTTATTTGTGCTTGAAACTCGAACAATTGGTATTATTGAAGGTGATGCTATTAGTTATCTGTATGCTGTATCTCTATTCTCTAGTGGTGATTAGTGCGAAAACTTACTTGCGGTTAGTGAATGTGAAAAACTAGATACCTTCATTAAATATACCTACGTGCCTTAAAAATTGGTAGGTATGTCGTATGTACCCACAAAGCCATAAAAAAAAAATATTTTCTTTGAATGTTTCATATTATGACTGAAAAACAGAAACGCATCTGAAGTGAACGAAATAACATACTTGTTAAGTAGGTGCTGTGTGCGTAGGTATGCGATTAATTACTTAAACAAAATAACATAAAATATAATGTTTAACTCAATTTCGATCTGAAACTATCAAGGAAAAAACGTTTTTTTGTTTTTAACTTAATTTTCGCAATTCTAATTAGAAAAATTCAGACCTTGGTGTTTGAAAAATGATTGTACTTAGCTACTCAAATAAATATACATATTTCCATGCACTTTTGAATTATTTCTTCTTTTATGTCTTATAAACAAAAATATCAAACTCTTGCAATTTTGTGAGACGATTCAGTAGTATGAAAAAGAAGCCGCTCAGTTTATATAGAAAATTATCGAGTAGGTAGGTTTGTTCGTAATTAAAATTACCTACCTATAATAACTTGTGTTACAAAAGCTAATGCATGATTGTAAATTAAAAAGATTAAGAAGTGTCATGCAAATTGACTATCGTACCTCATAAATAGTTATCTACATATCGTAATTTCTCAAACATTGTTATTTACTTTCGTTCTGCTGATGTAAGCAAATAAACGGAAATACGACACGACAAACCCAGAGTAATGATTTAAACCAGAGACAATACTGAGCCCCCAACTTCGACCGATTTTCCGTTAGGTACTTGCCTTTTGCCTACAAGCTATATTTTTATGTGCCTTGATTTTGTGATTTTGTGCGGTTTTTGTCGCAATTGAGCTGGGGAACGTTCCGAATCGGATTTTAATGTGTGAGTGTGAGTGCACCGCGCGCTGGACCAGCGTGACCGTTGTGCAAAAAATGTACACTTATTTTTTCGAGAATAATACAATTTGTTGGTACTTTTCCCCTTTTTTTAGTTGGAAAAGGGACTTCGCAAATTCTTTAAACAACTGTGATTTTCAAATAAATACATTTAAAATGTAACGCGGTTGAGTATCGCAATACTATTATAACGTTAAGCAAGCCAATTTTGAAAATATTGTGCGAAAGTTGTAAAGTTTGCAGAGAAGCTTTAGGCCCCAGTTATAGTCATACGTAAAAAGGAACCGTACAAATTTTCTTTTGCTCTTTTCGATCACTAAAACTTGATGGTAGACCTCAATCTTGGTCTAAAAATGTTGCTTATGAATTATAAACTTAGTTTAGTTAGTTAGTTTTCGAATGATAAATTTTAAAATGAAAACTTTAAAGCCTTGATTTTGAATTATAAATATATAATAATTAATTAAAAATTGGCTGTAAATATATCAACTCATATTTATATCTACATTTTAAGATCTCGTTCATTTTAGTTTTAAAATGTTGCAAAAATAGATGGAAGAAAAAAGTGCCTATTCTGAAGCTCTTCTGCAAATTTAGAATTTTCTCACAATACTTAACATGTTTTTTAACAGCGTTATATTTTAAATATATTTTTTTGTGAAATTACAGTTTTTGAAAACTTTTTGAAGACCCCAATTTTCATTAGGAAATAAAGCCCCAAAAAAGGAAGTAACACCCCAAATTGTATTGAAAATCGTTGTTGTTGTTTCCCGTATAATTTTTTGGGGCCTTATTTCATTTTCTTTTTGGGGCCTTATTTCATTGGGGTCTTATTTCGCAGAGCCGAAGATTAATTACCAAACATAATGACTAAATCGGCAATTAATGTCTTGTTGAAGTGAAACTTCTAATGCAGTAATTAAACGTTTAACGCTATCATGGAGGGGGTATGAAAGCACTGTTGCGTTAAACGTTCAATGCTTCTGGGGAGGGGGAATAGAAAGAGAAAGAGTGAGAGTGAATGCGTGGCATTCGAACGCATGCGCGTAGTATACCTGGCCAGCGCGAGCGTTAGCAAGGAGTAGCGTCCTCATTATTTCATTTACTTGTTTTAGTTTGATTTGATACACATATAATTAGGGTAGTATTTTTGAAGTGAAACTTCTAATGCGACTTCCAACATTTCGTATCTTACTTTAGTTGCCATAATCCCATTGTAAATGTTATAGATTTGGATATTTCTCCACTCGAAAATGATAATTAAAAGATGCAATCAATTGTGAATTGTAAGCAATGTTAATAAAGTTTGTCTTAAAGAAACAATATGATTTCACTAAAAATCAATTTCTACCCCTTCCTATTTCATTTTCACATTACGAAGTTTCACTTCTTCCGCGCGGAGGGACTCTGGTGGACTCTGGCGCGCGTTATTGGAATCTGGTGGAGTAATTCCACACATTTAACTTGCGGGGACGGAAATGCGTCACAGAAATGCGTCACTGTGTTTTATCATTGCATACATTTTTTGGAATCTGGTGGAGTAATTCCACACATTTAACTTGCGGGGACGGAAATGCGTCACGGAAAGCGTCAATGTGTTTTATCATTGCATACATTTTTTGGAATCTGGTGGAGTAATTCCACACATTTAACTCGCGAGGACAGAAAATGCGTCACTGTGTTTTATCATTGCATACATTTATGAGCTGGGGCATACTAAATTCAGCTTTTTGTTGATGTGAAATAAAGCATGTTTTTCAAATACGATGGTCTCACATTACTTCCCTGTGAAAGATATCTCGAGGAAATTCGGTGCCAAATCTTTCGTGAATTACCAGGCACGCAGAAATCACAGCTGGACAACAACTAACAAAAATGTCGTTGACCAGCACCTCTACAATATGCAATGCAAGCCGAATGAAATTCCAAAGACACTTTCATTTACTGTGTAACAGTTGATGTCATTTAACTTGCGGGGATGGAAATGCAAACGGGTATTTGTTATTTCATAATATATCAAGAATACGTTTATTACAATTCCCTCTTTTCTCAGTGACGTGTATCAAGCCACACACATACCGCACGCACGGTGTTTACACATACACATATTTCGGGACTGTTGGATACAGTCGCACCAATTTTTTTTTTATGTTTTTGCATGGCACACGGATTCTAATATGGTATTCGATTGGGCTTCTTCAGATTCGCTCTCAGATCTCAGATTACGTGTGGCTAATCGAACATAAAAACATCACTTGCTCTTTTTTGTGTTGATATTCGTGCGATTCGAACATGTGTAGCCTTCAACACTTTTCTACGCGTTTTCCATTCTTCGGCTAAATTTTATATTAAAACATTCGAAATTTGCGTCCCAATTGATTTCTAAATATTTATACATTAATATTTAAATAAAGAATAGATTTACCCGATGTAATGCCTTTTTTGCATTAGAAAAACTTCACAAAAACGTTAGCAGACTCCACCAGTTGTTGTCAAATTCAAACGCACTTGTATTAGTAAATCTGAAGCAAAACTGATGAAAAATCTAGATTCGCAAAAGTAGTTGAATGTAACATACTACAATATTTTATTCATGCAGGCGACGGGATTCTGTCGTCTTAAGAATTGACTTGGAAGTGCTCTTTTTTCTTGAATGAAACATAGAAAGAGCTCTTCTAGAATTGATCTTTTGATAAAAAGGGCAATTCTTTTCTTCAATCGGAAACGCCATTATTGTGGATTGTGTCGATTGATTTTAGTTTGGTATTATGTGTAGGTATCTGAATCGATGTGGGTATCTGAATAGTAGTACTACTTTGATTTTCATCTGCATACTGCATTCACAAAGAAGAATTTCAAAATGAATTTTCGTCTATAAATACTCCAGGCATTACTTCTCACAAGTCACAAGCGTTCGTTTGTGTAAATTTTTGTTTTATTGTTTTATGCGTCCGTCCGAACGGCTGAATTCAGACGCTTTTTCAGATCACGACTTCCGGATGTTTCTCAGACGTTCGCGAGATGTGGCGCTGTGGAAAAAAACCTTAAGATGAAGATGATGACCCCTCGCTAAGTAGTCCAGAATTTACCATAAATGCAGATTTGTCTGTATTTTGCAGATTTTCAACCTAGCTGCAGACTTTCAGATTTTGTCTGCATTCGCAATAATATATTTTGTTCTTTTTAAAGAATAAATTCAACATTTTTTGCACACTTGCGTTGGCTGTATGCTGTCATTTTCGTATTCAGCTCTTTTTTGTGTGTTATTGTTACTTAAATAAAAAATAAATTTGTGAAATAAGTAAGAATTTTCTATAGAAATCTACATTGCAGATTTTTTTTTTTGTCATAATTGCAAATCGCCGTTCATTCTTATTCAAAACGCTTTTGATTAACTATTTATTTTTATTCATTGCAAACAGTCAGTTGGTCACAAAAACACACAACGATAGGTACTGTCGATAAAAGCAGTTTTTTGATTGAAATTCAGTAAGTAGGGCCGAGAATAAATATAAATCAATAGTTAACGCAACACATATCTATAGGATCCAAGACCTAACTTGTAGTTGGGTGTGCCTTTTTTATTTTGAAATAAACGAGTAAGTTCAGAAGATTGCTTATAACTAATGTAGCACTGGAGAAAACCACAGAGTCCCTGCGTCCAGCAAAAACGTGGTAAAGACTATATCTAATTGGGAAGGTCCATATTAGTTTGTATAGGTACCTATTCATTTTCATCGAAGTCTGGTTAGATAAAAAAGAAGATTTTTCCAAATACATACATTTAAATGTGCACTTGTCAACAAATTATGGACGCCTTCTATTTTTCAAATGTCAATGGCACTCAAAAACATTCTTCAAGGTTAAAAAAAAAAAAACTGTTTCCCAAAAACCGTTAAAAATGATATTACAAAATCCAATTGGTCTGTCTTAGTTACCATTTGACGCGTTCTTAAGTTATCGTACCGCGCAGCATAATCACATCGGGACTATAGACCGCAAATTATTTTAAATTTGTTGCTAAATTGCTTTATAAACAATCGCAAATTATTTATTAACTAAAATATATTTTTCCAATGCAAGTTCAAATATTTCTAAGCGTAAATATGCCCAAATAGCTGTCCAACACCTAAGTATGCATATTTAGTTTCCAGAAAGATTCTTCTCTAGTATATAAATAAAGTGCACGACTGAGTCGAACAAAACTTTCTCTTTTACCAAAAGTTTTGTTGGTTGTTTTCTTATTTTATTAGGTAGGTAGGTAAAGATCGGAGGATCTGAGAATCAATGCTATATAAACAAGCATAGTAGGAGTTTCTCATTTTCGATCTGTTAGGGAATGATTTTCTTTTTGACTGGAATACATATATTAATGACGCTGGCTTAAGTTGTGTATGATTGAAAGTATTGGTCGTTATAGATAGATATCGCACTAATATTACAACACTGTTGTAAGTCAATATGTGACTTTTTTTTTCAGAAATGGCGAAAAACTGATAACTCACATCCTGTTACAGATTATAAGGAAATTAATACTTTATTACGATTGTTAATAAAAATAAAGAAATTATATATTTACTTATTACTTTAAATATTGCAGATAATAAATACATTTCCAATTTTTGAGTTAGGAATGTATTACCCCAAAAAAAAAACAAATTTTAGAGAGATAAATTATTTTGAATGGTGTAGGACTCAAAATGTCATATCTTTTTTCTTTCTTGCACTATGCTAACGACGGCTTTATTGATGCGTAGGGAATTGTGTTTTACGTTTGAATAATGATCGATCTTAAATTTGACAAATTTTGAGTTACTACAGTATTGTAATATTAGTGCGATTATCTTTCCATATAAATCTATATATGTATAAGCAAGTATTCAGGGATTTGTTTTTGTATTTGCATTAGCAGTTATAAACTGAATTTAACGATGAACATGTGTGGGGGTGCAAATGAAGTGGGATATTCTGATTTTTAAAACTCCAAGTGGTTGGAAATTATTTACGGTGCATATTCAAAATGGTTGAAAAAAAGTAGAAGTAGGTAATATTTGCTGAAAATAAGTTTTGCGTTGCTGTTATTGCCTTTCGAATGGCTGTTGCAAATTTGAATTTTAAAGTGCGGTATTGAGTTTTAAAAACATTTTTTGAAGAGAGATCGGCTTTTGGGTAGCCATTTTTGAGAAACAATTAAAAAACAGATTTCTCCGAATTTTTTGAGAAAAACGTAGTACGGGATCTTATTTAGAACACTTATATTATCGTTAATATGTATTTTGATCAAAATCGTTGGAGTGGTTTTTGTAAAATTTGGCAGACAAAACAGTACCAAATATTGCAATGTTTAGTTTGAAAAATACTATTTTTTACCTAACTTTAGAGCTAAAAACCGATTATAGGTTATTATTCGCGATATAAGAATTACTTGGTTTTTAAAGTTTTATCGAAGTCAAAAATGGGGTTTTCGAGATATGAGCGGTTATTAAAATTAGCGTTTTCGATGATTCGAATTGAAAATTAAGGACGCAACAATTTTAAGAACATCAGTATTACTCTGAGTTTGCATGTTGGTCAAAATCGTTATTGCCGTTTTCTGGTAAACTAAGAAAAACTAAATTTTAAAAAATGATTTTTTTCAAAAATCTATTTTACGAAAATACCGAGAAAAACTGAGTTTGCCATTAAGTTGGAAATGACCATGTAACCTTAGAAATTACTTTTGTTACAATGGTATATATTGTTTTCGAGATATTTCCTAATTTCAAAAGTACCGTTAGTCGAATTTTGAGCCAAAAACTGGGTATGTAGTCATGGTAACCTCACCCAATTAAGCTTAAATATCAATTTTGGTTGAAATCGTTAGAGCAGTTTTCTAGCAAATCAAACTGGTAGAACATTTTGTATGGGAAGTACCATTAATATTGAGGTTACCTTGCAAAATAAAAAACGGCCCCGAGCCCTAAGCCCTAAAACCATAAACTTCAAATCCGAATCTTGAACGAAATCCGGTCAGCCGTTTAGGCTGTAGGCCTGTGGGACAGACAGACAGACGGACAGACCGGACAGAATTTTGTGACCCACTTTTTTGAGTTCGGCTGTAATGTCAGAATTGATTAACATCTCGAGTTCGAAATTTTGTACGAAAACAATATCGTTCTCTTACTACGTAATGGAGAAAGTTAAAAAGTATATATGTAGCTTTGTAATGCTTAAAACTCCATCATCATTCTTTCGAAATTGGATAATAATATTTCTTATATAGGAATATAGGTCATATTGTCGTCTCGAATTTTTGTCAAACTTTTCCGATAGGTTTATTTGGAATTTTTACTGTGGTGAGTGAAAACCTTTAAAACAATGAAATAAATTGAATTTATCAAAGTTTCTATATTTAAAAAATAATTATCGGCATGTAAAAGTATTTGGAGTTGAGTCTTTTGACTATAACAAATATTCACTTCTATCATTCGTTGTCAACTTTAATTATGAGCGTGAAATTGTTGATAACTACAATATTGTCCAGGTTCATCTGCCTCAGATTAATAATTTATATTCGGCCCTAGCGAGGTATCCGTAAAAATGGAAAATTCTCCGATTTTATATTATTCAACATTCCCCTTTTTTATTGAATTGCTTTATGGAACATTTTTCGTTCTATTCTCGGACGCGTATAAGTAGAAAGCGGGATGTTTGCCGACACGTGAGCAAGCCATATACAATTATTGACCAAGTGAGAAACTTGAGAATTCCAGATTGATGCCACAAACATACAGCGATTGCCATTGCGACTTATTAATTGTCATAGCGAAAGCGAGACGGACGGGAAATTTAATGTCGGTTTCCATTGGGACCAAAAATCAATCTTTTTTTTTTATCTAAATCACTTTTCATGTTCCATTGGGCAGAAAAATCAATTTTTTTTTCGATTCGGATCACTTTTTGCAGATCTCGATATTTTTTCAAGTCCACACATACCTGCTAATATAATTTTTACATCTGTTTTACGTCATTTTGTGAAGTTTGCTTTCAAAACCAATTCGCAAAGCTCCGTGAAAACGAAAGTAACGAAATACATAATTTGAATAATTAAACATTTTCCTAATAATGAACCAAAATTTCATCATATAGAAATATTAATTGGGGAAGGTAAATCTACTAAAGCATTAGTAGCAATTTTTAAAATTAGATGATTTATTCGAATTGGTTTATTCATTAATTAGGTAATTTAAAGATCGTAAAGAACCATAAAATAATTTAGAAATTTTTACAGTTGCAATAAGTGTAATAAGTAAATAATCAATAAGTAAAATAGTAATTATATTTGTAGGATAATTATATAATTTATTTTAATTTAATGAATTTTCTATAATATAAGAATTAATATTATTAATAGAAATTATTTTATTTTTTTAAAGAATGAAAAACGTATATATAATTTGGAAGGAACTATTATCTTCATTGTCTTCCTTGTCATCTGAAGACTGTGTTTCAGTTTTTTCTGTTTTAGTATTGTACAATTTTGAAGATCACAAACTCAAAAAGCTATTGCGATACTTGAAGACATGTATGCTACATTGGGAAAGACACTTCCAACCAAAAAGACCGTTCAACAATTCTTTTGCTTCCTGAAGTGTGAGAAAACTTTTGGAGAAATAAAGTCTCCTAATTTCGAGGAGTATATGACATTCTTCGAGGAAATGAAAAACGCCTTCCGGTACATTTAAATTGCAGAGGCTGCATGTTCTTTGAAGAATGAAGATCCTGTCTTCATGGTAAAAAATTCAGGCCTAAAGTCTCTGTTCTGATTTTGAAGATTATGCTGATTTCGTTGGTTGTTGACTCATTGCAAAAATAGTTATTTGTGTCCAATGAATAGCTTAGAGTTACATAAACGGTCCTAGAGTCGGAGGTTTGCGCCCTGTTCAGGCAGTTCTCATCAAAGCGTTCGTCTATCTGCGCTATAAGATCATAAAATTTATGTTGCCAGTCATTGATATTTTCCAGGGTTAAGTTAAGTTCCACACCATATTCTGCTGCCAGATCGAACCAGTCACTAAAAGGCGTTAAATTGCAGCGAAAAGCATATCTTAGTAGCTGGTTCTGAAGATTGGTGCTGCGCCGTTTTATTACCTTCACCACGTAGTCCGCGTTTGCTTTCAGATTTTTATAATAGATTTCCGGTATTCCTGATTCTACGTACATGGCATAGTTAGGGACTTTTGTGGGAAGTTTAAAGATGCGCTTAAAAAAGAAGCGCTGTTGGCTTTCAAACTGTTCGATTTTGTTAAGCCCGAAAATTTGATTTGCATGACAAAGGCAGGCGTTACTGGTGGCATTAAATATTTTAAATTTGGATGCTCTGTCAACATTTTTGTTGCAATAGAATCTTGACCACATTAGGTTTATTACTGTTTTTGCCTTAACTATTTTATCCTCCACATGTGGACGCAAATCGAGGTTGTGGGTAAGTAGGAGACCTAGATATTTAAATTTATCAACAACCTTAATAGGTTCACCAGCTAGTTGCCAACTCTCACACTGTAATCTTCTAAAGCGTTTTGAATGATGGAAAATCATTATTTTTGACTTTTCAGTGTTAATTTTTAGTTCCCAGCTATCGCAGTAGGTACTGCTTCAGTTTATTAATCTGCAGTTGCAGCGTGTGAGGATTATCTGTAAGGATAACGAGGTCATCAGCATATAGCAAGACTTTGATGACGGTGTCTCCCATCGAAACACCACCAGGCAAGTATTCGTGTACATCGTCAATAAAAAGCGCGAATAGAATAGGGCTGAGAACGCAGCCTTGAGGAACACCTCTATCGGTCTCAAATAAGTTAGACCTTTCATTTCCATTTTTCCATTTCCAAACTGACGCTGACGTATTACATATGAGTTTTTTATAAATTTGTAGGAACTTTGTTGATACACCTATTGAGCTCAACTTATAAATTAGTAAATTTCTGTTCACGGTATCGAAAGCCGCCTTAAAATCAACAAAAAATGCGTACAACTTTCTTTTCCTTGCTAAGAATCTATTGGCTATTGTGACTAGAGAAAAAAAGTCCAGCTCGGAAACCCCCTTGAAAACACTGAGCCGATTATAACTTTCCACCCAGCTTATTAGATGGTGATAGAGGATCTGAGCAAAAAATTTTCTCAAGCTACATAGGAAGGATATACCCCTATAATTTTCAGCAAGGGCGCTATCACCCTTTTTGAAAATTGCGAAGATTAGGGATTTCAGAAAAATATTTGGAACGTCTTCATTTATAAAGACTTTATTAAAAAATATAAGTAGGCAGTTCGAAAAATGTTCAGTGCCATATTTGTTAAACTCAACTGGTATCCCATCTAGTCCTGGAGCCTTATTGCCCTTCATATTTCGCAGAGAAATTTCTAACTCGGCCATACCTATAGGTGTATCCAGTTCGTTTATAGTGATATTCGGGAGTGCATACTGGTATTGCATTGGATTGGATACCGGACCTAAAAGTTTGCTGAAGTGTGAAGCTAGTGACTCTACGCCGATCGCTGAAATTGCTTTTTGTTTGCAGTGACCTAGCTGACGAACTCTAGACCAAAAACCTTTTGAGTCCTTGAAGGTGCTAAGCTCCAAAGCAACTCTTTTGAAATACTTACTTACTTACTTAGGTGGTGCTACAGTCCGGGGTGGACCTGGGCCTCAACCAATACGCCTCTCCAGTTAGCGCGATCTTTGGCTAACTGCCTCCAGTTGCGCACTCCAAGTTGGTTGAGGTCCCCTTCCACTTGCCCGCGCCACCTAAGGCGAGGTCTTCCTCTACTGCGTTGTCCCTCCGGGTTAGAATCGAAGACTCTTCGGGCCGGAGCGTTGGTGTCCATTCGCTCTACATGTCCCAGCCATCTTAGACGACTGATGCGTACTTTTCTGACTAGGTCGATCGCTGTACAGCTCGTAGAGTTCGCTGTTAAATCTTCTCCTCCAAAGCCCGTCAACGCAAACGGGACCAAAAATCTCTCGAAGAATTTTGCGTTCGAAACGACCAAGGAGATCTTCATCCGCCTTTGATAGCGCCCATACTTCTGCACCATAAAGCAGGACTGGGATGATGAGGGTCTTATACCGAGTTTCCTTAGTATTTCTCGACAAGGCCTTACTTATCAGTTGCCGTCTTAGGCCAAAGAAACAGCGGTTGGCAAATGTGATTCTTCGTTTGATTTCTGATGTGATGTCGTTATCAGAGTTTATAGCGGAGCCGAGGTAGACAAAGTCCCTAACTACCTCAAAGTTATAGCTGTCTATCGTGACGTTCTGCCCGATTCGTCGATGTCGTGTGTCCCTTCTTGTTGACAGCATATATTTTGTTTTACCCTCATTCACCACTAAAGCCATTTTTGCCGCTTCTGTACTAATACTTGCAAACGCACCAGTGACAGCTCGCTGTGTTGTACCAACAATGTCAATGTCGTCAGCGTATGCAAGCAGTTGCACAGACTTATAGAAAATTGTGCCTCTGGTGTTGGCTTGTGAGTTTCGCACAACCTTCTCAAGAATGATGTTGAAGAAGTCACATGACAGCGCATCACCTTGTCTAAATCCTTTTTTCACATCAAAGGTCTCGGTGAGATTGTTTCCGACCTTTACGGAGCAGCGAGCGTTCTCCATCGTCATTCTGCACAATCTGACAAGTTTGGCAGGGATGCCAAAACTAGACATGGCTCTGTATAGCTCGTCTCTATAAACGCTGTCATATGCGGCCTTAAAATCGATAAAAAGAGTATCGATCTGGTATTCTTGTTTTTTTTCCAGGATCTGCCGTAGTGTGAATATTTGATCGGTCGTGGACTTACCGGGCCTAAAACCGCACTGATAGGAACCTATCAGATCGTTGACGAATGGTTTCAGGCGTTCACACAATACAGCAGACATGATCTTATACGCAGTGTTCAGGAGACTGATGCCTCTGTAGTTGGCGCAGTTTAGAGGTCTCCTTTCTTGTGGATCGGGCAAACAATGCTGGCATACTTTCCTCTAACCAAATCTTGGAGATGAGTTGGTGTATGCACTCTACCAAGTCATCTCCGGCTGCCTTGAAGAGCTCGGCAGGTAAGCCGTCTGGACCAGCAGCCTTGTTGGATTTAAGCTTAGATATTGCTATCCTCACTTCATTTTGATCAGGTGGACGGAAATCTTGGCTGTCATCGTCCAGGTTGAATGGTTCGTTCTGCCTAACAGCGGAATTTGTGTCGTCTTCGCCGTTTAACAGTTTGCAGAAATGGTTTTTCCATGTCCTCAGCACCGACTGTGACTCTACTACAAGGTTTCCTTGTTCGTCTCTACAGGTCTCCGTTCGGGTCTTGTTGGCATGACACGTTCTTTTTACCTTTTGGTAAAACTTCCGAACATTGTTCCTGGAGTAACACCTCTCTATATCCTCGATCGCGCGCTTCTCATGCTCTCTCTTTTTTCTCCGGAGAAGCCGATGTTCTTCCCTCCTTTTTTGCTCGTAGAGCTGACGAGCTGCTCTCGTCCTTCTATGCAGCGACGCTTCGTATGCACTTTGTTTTGCTGCATGTGCTTGCCGGCACTCTTCGTCAAACCAGGGGTTTCGGGGGGGTGGGCTGGTGAAACCGAGCACATCAGTTGCGGCGTTTTTGATGGCTTCTTGGCATCGGCGCCACTGGTCTTCGGCACTTGATGCTGGCAGCATAGGATTTCTCGGTTGAGGGATACGCGATCGGCAAAGGTTCTGGCGGTTTGTTGCGTTTGTAGTCGTCCAACGTTAAATCTCCTCACAGTATTTTCTCGTTGTTGTGGCGTCTTGGATATCCGCATCCGTACCTTGGCTACAACAAGGTAGTGGTCCGAGTCTATGTTGGCCGCTCGGAAAGTTCGGACATCTAGAATACTGGAGGAGTGCCTTGCGTCGATCGCAACGTGATCAATTTGGTTGACGGTTTGATGTTCAGGTGACCGCCATGTTCCTTTGTGTATATTGAGGTGAGGAAACCGTGAGCTAGCTATGGTAACATTACGTCCCGCAGCAAAATCAATCAGCCTAAGTCCGTTTCTAGATGTGGTGTCGTGTAGGCTGTGTTTTCCGATTGTGCTACCAAAGATGTCCTCCTTTCCTATTTTGGCGTTAAAATCACCCAAGACGATTTTAACGTCATGCTTAGGACATTGCTCATATGTTTTGTCGAGGAGCTCGTAGAAACACTCTTTGGTGTCTTTATCTTCTGTGGGGGCGTGAGCGCATATCAGGCTGATGTTGGCGAATTTAGCCTTGATGCGGATAGTTGTAAGGCGTTCACTAACGTGTCGAAAGCTCAAGACTTCTTGCCTAAGTCTGCCCCTTACAACAAATCCGCATCCAAATAGACGCTGCTTTTGTTCTCTGTAGCAGTCACCGTAGTAAATGTCACAGTTTTTCATCCTCCTTTTGCCCGGCCCATCCCACCGCACTTCCTGGATGGCGGTGATACCTGCTTTGTAGCAGTCTAGGGCCTCCGCTAGTTGTTCGGCTGCACGCGGTCTGTTCAGAGTTCGAACATTCCACGTGCAGATCCGAACGTCATTGTCCTTATAAATAATTATTTCTTTTATTTTCGCACATTCTTTTGTATTGCTTATTAGTTATTACAATTGATATATATCGTTTTGAAAAGACCGTTGTTCGTTCTTCGAAATAGATTCAAATAAGAGAATGATTTTTTCCTCTGCCGTATGCATTCCCAGTCGTACCATTCTTCTTGAAACTTTTTTTGCTGGCATCTGCTTTGGGGGCAGGCGTTTTTGATAGTTTCAGACAAAATAGTCACAATTTCTTCACTTGAAGAATCTTGCAGTTCGTGATACGACTACGTTTATAGCGCTCGACCTGCTTAGGATTCCATTTTGATTTTGGGATCTTTGGGTCGGTAGGAGGTGGGGCTGCATCTGCAAATTTCAGACTGGTTTCTGTTGGCAGGTGGGCAGAATAGTTCGCCGTTACTACTTTGAATTCTAATAAATCATCAAACTAGTCGCCTCTTACCAGGCAGTAGTCGATAACGGAACAACCCCGGCCGGTAACAAATGTGTAATCCCCATTAAAATCACCTTTCGATATCCCATTTATGACCACAAAGCCAAAATCTTCAAACATGCTTGCAAGACGCCTTCCATAACTATTAACACATTCATCCAAGGACTTTCTCACGTTACTAAATGCTTCAGGGTTACATGTAATGTAGGTAGCAAGGTTGGGTTTTGATAAAAGCCTATTCTTCCGCATTAAGGTCTCCAAGTATCACAATATTACGAATATTTGTAAAACTAAAAAAATTGTACAGTTCTAGAAAATCATGACTCCAGTTGTTGCAATTAAGGTAGATTGGTACTATATATATAATGGTGCTCATATCTATAGAGTATTTCAATAACTAGGGTATTGCTTTTTTTTTTAAATTTTTAATATTCTTCAAATTATTTCTAATTGCACATAGAATTCCACCGCTTGCTCTACCATGAATATTATTTCTAATTGCGGGGACACATTTAACAAAATAATTACTGAAATATCTAGAAAACTGATCTTCTTTACCCTCCTCCAAAAAGGTTTCTATTAAAATAATCAGATCATAATTTGAAATAAATTTAAAAAAATTGGGAGTTATAAGTTTGTTTTTCACACCTGAACAATTATACGCTAAAACATTTAAATTCAATACTTTTGATACATTACTTAGTCAGACGGTAACACTACCCTATCTCTGGTGTCTTCTACTTTGTTGAGTACCACTTGCATTTTGGCGTGAAGATGTCGCATCCATCGGAGGGGGTTTGATGTCAAAAAATTGAAGGCCTTCTCCGAATGTGTTTTTGCTAAACAGCTGATCATTTGTTTTGATCACCAAGCCGCGTGTTGCATTGAACTCAAATATTTGGCCATTCATTTCGAGTTTAACTCCTTTTATTGTTATTTTAGTGGTCGATGAGAGTGCAATAAGACGCGTTTTGATCGTGTACAGCGATTTTCTTTTATGGCGGTTGACGAGCGATTGTTCCCGGTGAATTATTATTCCAGTGCCTTTTAGTTTTACAGATGCATCTAATATTTTATTCGCGGTATCACCCGGAAAACGAATGCAATTCGAACATGCATAATTGGCATACCTACAGTCTAATTTTAGCTTAATACATTTCCATAAACAGAGCAGTATTGTTGCATGTTCCATGAGCCGCGTAAAATCATAGATCTGAAAAAGATTTCTGGTGGTCCCAATGGAAAATCACATAAGACGCTTAACTACGCATAAGGTTGACATTTCTGTAAAATTACAGAAAAGTTCGTTTTAAAGTCGCTCATGCAAAAAAGTACCAAATTGCCATTTTTCTTGTTTATCTTGTTGTTAGAAGCCATAAAAGATTGTTTATAGTGTTGTTTAAAGAAAAAAAGAAAAAAATCGTAATAATCTCATGTAAGTCTTAAACCTATAAGATTATTTAATTATATGCATTTAAACTGAGTGCTACAAACATAACCGCACTCTACACTATACACACACACCTACATATATATGCCACCAAAAAAGCGAAATATTTCGGAAACTCCTGAAACCTTCATTTCTGAAAAAAGATCACAACACAGCGAAAATATGCCTGGTGAACTGGTTGGAACTATGAGCAAATCAGAACTTACTAATTTGCTTTGTAATCTTCTCGACTCGAAAATGAAAAATACAGCCTCGAAGAGGAACATTGAAGCAATAACAGTTGCACACCAAAAATTATAGAGCATAACCATCAATTGGCAAACAAAATTATAGTTCTGGAAACAAAAGACGTTCCTAGAGAGCCAAATGGATGAAATTTAAAAGAAAAATACAGAAGAAAATCTGATGCTACGAATCGCGACACAAGGTGGAATAGATGAAAAAGATCTCATCAAAATCAAAAATACGCTATCAATTCAACACAACAGAAACACTTTATTGTAAAGCTTGATTCAAGAAAACAGGTGATTGCAGCGAATTAAAACACTTGTTTCTTACTTTTAAAATTAAACAATATTTATTTGGAACTATGTCCTTTATTATTGAAATACTTTTTACTAATTCTAAAAGGAGCTTAAGGCTACTATGTAGTTACAATAAGACTGTTGATAAATTCATCATACAGTCGTATTTATATACTTTTCTTATCTATCTACAAGGAGACCCAAGCGTACAATCGTCTTGCTTGATAATGAAGAAGAGATAATATTCCAACATTGTATACAAACGATATTATCTCTTTTACATATGTTATCATTGTAGCGTTGTGTGCAAGACTGTACTAGAGACTAAAGATATCATTGAATACAAATAATGTTATCTTTTTTCTCAATATGTTTTGCTATGGATACTTAACTCCCCCCCTTGTTAAACGAAATCGTCCCGATTTTTCGACGCTATTTTTAACATTTCTCTTTCATAAGTTTTGTTATATGCGTCAATCTTTTTTTGTTTTTGACGATCTGTTATACATTGTATAGTTTTTATCATTACGTACGTAAATGCTAGAATAACAATCAGTGTTACAATTGTGTATATAGTTGATAATATCGGTTTTTCTTCAAAAGGAATAATTAGTTTTTTTAAAGTATCTATGTTATCGAATTTGTACATTGTATCTTCTTTAATTATTTGGTCGATGTAAGACTCTGAATTATGATTTCTTAATATAACTTCTTTAATTTGCTTATGCATGTTTTTGTATATTTTATCGTCTAGATTTATAGTATTTTCATAAGTAACTAAGTTTATACCATTAATTGTTTGATTATTTAACTTATGCTTACCGCTTAATAACATAACACCGGATTCAATTTCTAAGTCGTAATCGTATTCTTGTTTAATGTTGCATTTTGAAGTTATATTCTTTAAAAGTGGAATAAGACAATTTTCTTCTTCAAAGTTAATTTCACAAATGTTTTTACTTAGATGATTTTGACAATTTCTTGTTCTTAAATAAGTTTGGTTACATAAGGCAATTGTTTTATCTGTAATGATTTTTCCATGTTTTGAATTTAAAGGTGTTACTTTATACAATTTACATGATTTAATTAGAACTGGATATTTATATATTGTGATGAAGAATTCATCGGTTCTAGCTAATAATATTTTAGAGTACTCAAGTATATTTATTATGGGTACTTGAATTATTTCATGTTGAATAATATTTTTAATGTCATCTAAGTCTAGGCTTTCTGATAAATATTCATTATTTTTTGCTGCATTAATTGTTCTGGTCAATAATAATAATTGTTCGTACACTTGTTCTATTACTAAATGTTCTTTAAGGCTCTGACCTTCGAATTGTTGCAAAATTTGTTCAAATCTAGAATTTATAGTTTTTTGTTTATTATTGTTTTCTATGAGATTATTTATACTCGTTTCTATGTTAACTAAGTCATAATGGTCAGGATTACCAAACACATATTTGAAAGCTGTTCCTAAAAAGTTAATTGATCTAGTATGCCTAGTATGTTCTTGTAATTGGTCTGCTAAATTCTTAATTTTACTTAACCAAATTTTTTCTTCTTGTGTAGGTTGATATTTACTAGTTACGATATTTACGTAAGGTTGAAATATCGAAGTCAGGTTGGTGGCATGTAACAAATAAGTTTGTTCTTTGAATAAATACACGTCATCTGTTTGCGTAAGTATAAACTTCTTGTTTAGTAACTCAGTTATTTGAACGTTTCCTTGCCCTTCTTGACTCTGTACAATTCCTAGTAATGTTAGGAATATTAATATTTTCGTCATCTGAAAAATGATAATTCTTTATGTTATCCTTGTGAATTTTTATTCCTTCTTTAGAGATTACAGTGTCTCCTTTATCTTCTTCTACTATTCTTGTTATGTATCTGGCGTTAGATTTCTTTCTAAGACCTGTGATTCTTACCATTATCTTATCTCCTTTTTTATACTCTCTGTGTCGAGTTCCTTTATTTAGACGTTCGATCACTTTTTTGGATGCTGAGTTTAGTTTATTTATTATAATTTCACTATTGCTATATTTATTTTGATTAAAGAAAATGTCTCTAGGTTTCAAACCGGTAACTGAGTGTATAGAATTATTTAATTCACGCACTGTTCTAAATATTTCTTCGATAAGTCTTGTTTTATTCTGAATTGTGAATATTCTAGACAGTTCAGTTATTGTACCGTTTACACGTTCTACCTGACCGTTCGCTGTCGATCTGTATACTGGAGTTTCTACTTTAGTTATGTTGTATTTCAAACACATTTGGTTCACCATTTCTGTTTTGAATCCCTTCTCGTTATCTGTCATGAGTCGTTCACATTTTGGGAAATAATTAGATAAGACCTCTTCCATAACGTCGTACAGTCTGTTTCGAGTTTCGATTTCCCGAAGGATTGTATATTTAGAATACTTATCTACTGTTACAAGGAAAGTATACTTGTCGTTGAAGTATATGTCCATATGAATGTGTGTTCCCACATGTGTTGGTATTTCTGAATTATTCAGAGGTTCTCTGATAGGTTTTCTTTCATATTTTCCAAATAGACATGCTATGCATTTTCTGTTGAAACTCTTTGCTTGTTTATTTAGATCGGGCCAGTAATATTTCTCTGAGATTTCTTGTATATTGTTACGTAACCCTCGGTGTGCTCTTTCGTGAGTTACCCTTACAAGTTTTAGTTGTTCCTCCAAATTTGTCACGTCTTGAAGTTTTCTTGGTGTGAATATAAATCTTACTAGTGGGAATTCTTTTTTTATGTTTTCACCATATTTGTATATGTTTTCAAATTTCGTATGCAAAGCTACAATCTTTTGGGGTTGTATAACTTCTTTCATCTGCCTTAGTAAAGAGTCTTTGTCCTTAAACTTTATTATGAGTCTTATTTTGTTACTAAAATAGATTTGTGTTTCGATATTATTTGTTATATCTTCAATAAGTTCGAACTGTGCAGTGTATGCATTAAAAGGCTGATTCACAGTTTTTATTATATCATTAGAAGAACTTTCAGCTGAATGTGCTGTTTCTATGGTAGAAGTATTTATGCGTTGACGTGATAATGCGTCAGCTACAAGATTTAGGTTTCCTGGTTTATAAACTAATTTTGCTCCAAAGTCTTCAATGATTCCCTTCCAACGTTTCAGCTTTGTGTTGGGATTTTTTTCTGATACAGAATATATAAGGCTCTGGTGATCGGTATATATGGTTAAGTCTGCTATACCATATATGTAGTTTCTGAGTTTTTGTAAGGACCATATGATCGCTAATAGCTCTTTCTCGTTTGTGCTATAGTTCTCTTCTGTCTTACTCAGTGTTCTTGACAAGAAGTGTATAGGTTGCTTATTCTGACTTAGTACGGCTCCAATAGCTATGTTGGATGCATCAGTAGTAAGCTCGAATGGTTTACTATAATCCGGTTGAAAAAGTTCGACTTGTTCTTTCAAATAATTTTTTAAAATTCTAATCGCTTCTAATGCTGAATCATTCAGATTTAACTTAATATTTTTACTTTGTTTTTTGTTTACTTTACCGTTATCTCCTCGTAAATATAATGTCAGGGGCTTGGCTATGCTTGCGTATCCTTTTATAAACTTACGATAGTAACCTGTAAGACCTAAAAATCCTCTCAAATCCTTTACCGTTTGTGGGACTGGAAAATTTTCTATAGCTGCTATTTTCTCAGGGTTCGTAGTGATTCTACCATGTCTGATTATGTGACCTAAGTATTCTACTTCTTCTTGAAAAAACTTACTTTTCTCATCAGATATTTTTAATGTGGCTTTATTGAGTACGTCGAATACTTGACTTATGTGCTGTATATGTTCTTCCTCAGATGAAGAATATATCAATACGTCATCAATGTAAACGTGTACGAATTTACCTACAAAGTCTCTCAAAATGTCGTCCACGCATCTCTGAAATATGCTTGGTGCATTTTTGAGCCCGAAAGGCATTCGTTTAAAATGATATTTTGCGCCATTTATAGCAAAAGCTGTTTTTTCTTTATCATCTGTTTTGATTTTAATTTGGTGGAAACCTGACTCCAAATCTAATGTTGTAAAGTACTTGGCTTTACCTAAATTTTGAATTGTCATGTTGACATCCGGAATGGGGTATCTGTCTGTTACAGTGTGAGCGTTAAGTTTTTGGAAATCAACAACCATGCGCCGTTTTGGTTTTCCTTTTTCGTCCAAACCTTTTTTAGGTACTGTCCATATGGGACTGTTATAAGGACTATGGCTTTTTTCTATTATATCGTCATGTAAGAGTTTCTGTATTTCTTTGTTTACGAATTCGTTATCTGCTATGGGATATGGATATTGTTTAACATAAACCGGATTATCATTGGTCGTCCTAATGCTTGCTTCTATAGTATCTGTAAAGGGTAACGGTCCTATGCTGTTATTAATCTTCATCAGTCTATCTATGTCTGCTTTATAAATATTATTTTCCCCAATTATGTAATTAATTTTCTGAATAGATTCGACACTGCTTATGGTAGTTAGAGTCATATTACTGAAATTTATTTCCGCGTTTAGAACTTTAAGTCCTTCATATCCTAATATCATATCAAAAGACTGAATATCCTCTAATTCAAAAAATGTTATATTTTTCTTTAATATCCTAACTACTTTCTTTGTATCTACCATAGAATAACCATGCATTGTTTTTATTTTTATAGGTTTAATTTTAATTTTTTTGCTAGAATCGCATTTTCTATTAATGTAATTATGGGTTGCACCAGTATCAATAAGAATTTTATAAATTTTCTTAGAAATAGTACTAGTTAAATTTAAGCAGGGCAACCCGTCTACTAGTTTAAATGATCTATTCTTATGTTATTATTTACCATACATTCCGTTTCATCTGCTTCTGCATATGTACTGCTGACATCGTCTCTGCGTTGTTGTCGGGAGTTATTTACTCTCTGCTGCTTGAAGTTCTGCTGATAAGATCGTTGCGGTCTGTTGTGTGTGTTGAAACTCCCGCTGTGTTCACGTTTCGCTGGTGGATTATATACATCGGGTTTGTATTGATTCCAATTTTGTCGCTGTGCATGTACAATTTGTCTCGAGTTTATCTCCATCGGCTGTGGTCCTTGATTGTGTTGCTGCATATTATCGTATTGCTTCTGGGGTTGATAATTCGTTGTTTGGCTCGAATAATTTGGTCTTCTTTCGTTTCTGCGTTCATGTGGCATATTTTTGTGGTGCTTATCCTGAGTGAGATGTAAATGCCTGTGCACATTATCATGTTCTATTCTGCGAGCAATTGCGAATGCGTGTTCTAGATCATTTATTGTAGCTGAATATAATGATCCTCTTGTAAAGTTGTCACTCATACCATCAATGAATATACGAACTGCGTCGTCGTTAGCATTTTTAATTAGTCTGTCGATTATATTCGGCGGATCACCTGACATAGTGATTTTTGATATTATTAAATTGAGATTTTTATTTATCTCGTCGTGGTATTCAGACAGTGTGCTTCTTTTTTGCGTGATGGCTTTCATCATGTCTTGTAGCACGTATAGAGGTTCTTGATTAGAGTACGTATAATCTAATCTGTTACGTATCGCCTCAAAATTAAAAATTGTGTTATAATTAGTTAACACATTCGCGGCTGCACCCTGTATTTTACTTTTCACTATAGTCAATGCTGCTGCGTACTTACTGTGTGTTTTGAAGTTTTTAATGCTGTCCATTAATCTGGATGCTTCTTCGCGCCACGACCGATAATTTGATTGATCGCCGTTGAAAATAGGTAGGCTTTTAAATGCGTCTAACTGTATTTCACTACCATCTGTATATGTGGTTCTTATTTCCTCTAGCACAGGTATGTTTGGTACTATGCCTAATCCAGATTTTACTTCATTTAGTTTTGTTTCTAAATTAGTGTTTATTTGATTTTGGTTAGTTATTATTGCTGCTAACCTTGCATTCTCTGTGCGTGTGTGCTCTAGGGTTTGTGTTACTGTGTTGCTCCTGGTTTCTAAAGCTTCTAATCTTGCCATTAATACTGCGAGTTGTTCCATTTTGAACTCGTGTCTGTTGTCGTCGAATTTGTGTGTTTTTTTTCTCCACATATACACTTTCACTGAATTGCTTTGCTGCTTCGTACGAAGAAGCTATATTTGTACCTGCTATGCTAGGTAATTCTTGTAACCGGTAACGCGAGTGTTCTGTTTATACTAGATTTCACTACTTGTTCCCGAGGTCCGCTCGATTGAAGTTAAAAAGTATATTTAACCTCCTGGCAGGATCGCCAATTAAAACACTTGTTTCTTACTTTTAAAATTAAACAATATTTATTTGGAACTATGTCCTTTATTATTGAAATACTTTTTACTAATTCTAAAAGGAGCTTAAGGCTACTATGTAGTTACAATAAGACTGTTGATAAATTCATCATACAGTCGTATTTATATACTTTTCTTATCTATCTACAAGGAGACCCAAGCGTACAATCGTCTTGCTTGATAATGAAGAAGAGATAATATTCCAACATTGTATACAAACGATATTATCTCTTTTACATATGTTATCATTGTAGCGTTGTGTGCAAGACTGTACTAGAGACTAAAGATATCATTGAATACAAATAATGTTATCTTTTTTCTCAATATGTTTTGCTATGGATACTTAACTAGCGCTCAAGGAATCCAAATCACTACGAGGTACAGGTATCAATATATTCAAAGATCTTCCGTTATCAATTCGACAGAAGCTTCTAAAGATAAGAAGCGCCTTGTTGAAATAATGCAAACAATAAAGTATTGGTTCGAGATGATAGAATGTATGTAGAGAAATAAATGTTTCGTTGGAGTTCTTCGCAGGAACTTTTACAAAACAACAACAATGAGGTTTTGTTTCTAAATCAAATTTACCAAATAAATGTCAGCGATCAGCTGGGTCTGAACGTGGAAGCATAGATGACATAAGATGACAACAACATTGCTGAGCCAGTGACACCTACATTCCAAGGCGCAAGCTTAGCACGGACACAATCCAATTATAATATAAATAAAAATAATTATTCATCTATCATGCCATAGGGTATAACTGCCGTCTGCCAAAATAAAATTTAATTAGTAGAAATAAGTAAATTAAAAATATTAAGCTGTACTAGGTTCGTTCGTGTACTTTCAGCATAGAAAAATGAAAAATGTCAAATCTCAAAAATCGAGAGAGAAATCAATTTCAAGAGAAGTACCTGATCGGTTTTCTTACAAAAAGTTTAAGAAATGTCATTTTGACATTATCGTATAATAAACAAACGTTCTCCTTAAATGCAGCATCTACAAAATAAGGTAGAATTGAATTTTTTATAAGCTATTATCTATTAAACTTACCATTTTGGATGCGCTGATATGTTCTGGGAGAACATTCAATTAAAACTTCTTCCTCCGACATCGTTGATGACGAAAATAAATAGAGTTTTACTTGTCAAACTTTTGAGCTGTTTGATGAGTTATAAACTATCCTATCTCTCAATTTAGATCAAACTGCACACAGTGTGCAAAATTTGATTAAAATTCAGTTCAGTTCAGTTTAGGATTCCATTGCGGAGGAACCTGACATGTGATTTTTTTTTATCCTATTAAGATTACCATCAAAAGAAAATGCTCGTTTTAGATAAGCTACACTTAAAAACTTTATAAATATAACTCATCACACCAAAACACTTGAAAGCGAATTGTTCAGTATTGTTTTTGGGTTTGGGTGATTAATATATATTAACCGATAACTAAATGCATGGGAGTATTTGCATTTCCTCTGTCAAATCTCTGCAACTTCACTCAAGTGCTTCATATGAAATTATGAAATGGAAACGTATACCTATATATGACTACGAATGAAGTCGAGAATTTATTTGTAACCATTTTTGTTATACTTATATGCATGTACTCGTACTTATATTTATATCTTATAGAAAAGGGTATGAGTGATATTCTAATAGCGTTTGGCTATTTAAGTGTTAATGACATATGACACCACTCTAGTGACCCATTTAAAGAATCGCTGAGTCAATGAGGAGTTTTGTTCTTTTGTTTATGCCTGCATTCTCCCGGCGTCATCAAGTGGCCATAAATTTGTGATTGCCATCAGTGTTGTGTGTAAACATTTGATATTTTGAACTTTGTTATGCTCTGTAAGAATGTGGATGTGTTTATTAAGCTGGGAGTGGAGTGGAGACAAAGTTGTGATTTGGTATCTTTTGTTTATGAATGCATTCTTCTGTTATCGATTGTGTGCAGTGATGGAAGCTATTGTGTGGGTGTTTAGTTTTTTTTTTTTTTTTTAGATAGGTACCTACCTACAGGGTAGAGACTTGGGAAGACATTTTAATAAAGGTACCTAAGCAAATAGCGAACTTACATAACAAAATTGCAGATAAAGCTAGTTATTTCTTTTTTAAGGATATATAAAATGTATCGTCATTATTTTTCTTTTACAAAAGTTGGATCTTATATGTTATTAATTAATAGGCCCTTTTCTCCGCAAGTGTTAAAAACTAAATAAATCAAATCATAGGTTAGGTAGAGGTTAGGCGCGTTCGAGAGCATTGAGACGAAAGCGGCGAATATGGGTTTGGCGGTCAGTGAGGGCAAGACAGAGTATACGATGTCATCAAGAAAGGACACCCAACACCGACGTCTTGGACAAAATGTCTCTATAGACAGATATAACTTTGAGGTGGTAGAGGACTCTGTCTACCTAGGCTCCGCTATGAACTCAGACAATGACACCAGCGCTGAGATTAAACGAAGAATAACTCTTGCCAATCGCTGTTTCTGTGGGCTAAGAAAGCAATTGAGTAGCAAAGCCCTCTCTCGAACAACTAAAGTGACCATTTATAAGACCTTGATCATCCCAGTCCTACTTTAAGGTGCAGAGGCATGGACTCTTTCAAAAGTGGATGAGGTTACTCTTGCTTGCTTCGAGAGGAAAATTCTTCGAGTAGTTTTAGTAGACGGTGAATGGAGGAGGAGATCCAACGACGAACTGTACGGGTTGCTGTATAGCGACATCGACCTAGCCAGAAGAGTGAGGGTCGAATCAACTCCTGAGGGACGGCGCAGTAGAGGAAGACCGCGACTCAGGTGGCGCATGCAAGTGGGAGGGGACAGGGGCAGGTCCACCCGGACTGTAGCGCCACCTTAAGTAAGTAAGGTTAGGTAGAGGAACTCCGAGTAAAAGAAAAAAAAAATGTTAAGAACTTTCAACATGATTGAGAATATAATGTTATTAAACTATTTGCCTACAGACCTCTAAAACTAAAAAGCCGGATGGGGAATTATGGTATGATAAGGACCAGAAAGACTTTTTCTTTTTTTGTTTGTACATGAGAGAGGCACACATAAAAACCACAAAGTATTATCATGGAAAAAACCATTTTATATATGACGCGCAGTCTTGTATGATGTAAGAATCATAAATTGTCTACAAACTAAATGGCAGCTGTTATGTTATAAACAGCAAGTTAAGTCCGACACCCTATCGATGAATTTTAAAAAGCTTTTAGATCCCTTGCAATTAAATTTTAACGGCTGTAGGAAATAAGGCCACAATGAAATAAGGCCACAATGAAATAAGGCCCCAAAAGAGAAAATGAAATAAGGCCCCAAATTTGGGGTCTTATTTAATAATGAAATTAAAAATAATGAAAACTAATTTTATTTAATATTGTTGATATTGGATAAACTAATTTAGATTAAAGAAACTTTTTAAATACTCAACCTCGCACTCACCCCGTAATCGAACAGTAAATGCAAGCAGGGGGGCAGCATGCCCCTCCATACTCATTTCATATCGGAAGGGTAACAATTAATAATAAAAAAAAGAATTTTGGGGACTTATTTCATTTCTCCGATTTTCATTAGGAAATAAGGCTCCAAAAAGGAAATAACACCCCAAATTGTATTAAAAATCGTTGTTGTTGTTTCCCGTATATTTTTTTGGGGCATTATTTCATTTTCTTTTTGGGGCCTTATTTCGCAGAGCCATTTTAACATGCCAAGGCATATTTTAAAAACGATATTTTGGATATAGAGTCATCTCATAATACTTAAGGATGTACTAGAGGCTCTGAATGATAGATTGGGGGCAGGATCGGATGGGATTCCGTCGGAATTAAAAAAAAAAAAAACGCTCATCATCCGGATCCATAATAAGCCAGTTTTTTACGAGCGTAACGATGATAAATGATGATTTTGCATAATTGAAATTTAATAGTAAATACATACATTATTTCCTATCGCTGTTCCAGGAATAATTTTAGCTACTGTATTGTTCTTGTTAACCTACCTAAAGTCGGGCCCCATACTAAAAGCATAATTGGCATTGCGCATTATAAAATGCCTGAATGAATACCTATTGGGAGAATTGTAGATAGAAACAGTAACTCAGCCTAATGGTTAGGTTAGGTATGTGGGTTGGCAGCTCCAAATTGACCCATTGTGGATTGTGAAACCAGCGAAATGGAAGCTTCCTAATTCCAGCGATTATAGGTTCAAAGATAGGTTATTAATATTTCGTCAAAAACTGCAAGTTTACGTAGACAAAGCCAGTATAAGAGACTTGGTATTAGAGGTCACTTGCGCTTTTTAAATATTATATTCCAATTTCCTATTTTACTTACTTACTATTAATATTTACTACCTAACTATACAGCCAAACGCTTGAATAATTACGGATCATTAATTTTCAGTAATACAATGAATCAATTCGAGAAAATCGTCAGTAAAATTGACAATGAAATCTCAATAAAAAAAGATGAACGACAAATCTATACGTCAGATTTTGACATGATTCGGAACTATTTATTACATAAGATGAAAGAAACGGATGCTGTTTTCAATAAAATCTACGCTGGACCCAGTCTATTCGGTAAGTATTAAAACTACAAATAAATAACACGTTGCTCTTGTATACAGGCAACGCAGCAATTATTTTCAAGGCAGGCAAATTGTTGTGATCTTCGTAGTAATACTACACTGAGTGGGCGAACATTTTCCTTTATTAACAAAACTAGGATTTATGTACAAATAACAACAAATAAGATAAAATAAAAGTAATGATATTACCGCGTATATAACGCCGTCCGATACAAAAGGAAATAAAAATGAAAAACAAGTAACTTTTGACAATACACGTAATTTGACAGTAATGAAATTCGTTCAGTGTTGCCAACACAAATAATGCGAGTATCTCCCTACAGACACTGCGATCATCTGCCTACAAACATTTATTTCGAAGATCATATCTCATGCTCTGCAGTAGTTAAGTCAAACCTAAACTAAGATCAGTTGCCTAGTTCTGGGCATGAAACTCTTACGATTTAAAAGACTCAATGCATCCATCATCACTACATCCTTAACACGTTCGTGGACAAGGTGGCATATGCCGAAAAATTTTGCCGTTTTACTTTATTGTACTCTAACGCAAATCGGCAACTGCCGTCAAGATTTTCATTGAATGTCCCTAGCAGACCGCTATATCATGCTCTCAGAGAACTGTTAGGCCGTTAGGCGCATGTTTTTGTTTTCTTTTATTGTAGTGGTTTATAATACTTTTCCCGTTCTAAAAGTGATGAAAAAAAACTTTATAATTCATAGGCAACATTTTAAGACCAAAATTGAGGTCTACCATCAAGTTTAAGTGATCAAAAAGAGCAAAAGAAAATTTTTACGGTTCCGTTTTACGTATGGCTATAACTGGGGCCTAAAGCTTCTCTGCAAATTTTACAATTTTCGCACAATATTTTCACAATTGGCTTGCTTAACGTTATAATAGTATTGCGATACTCAACCACGTTACATTTTATATATATTTACTAGCTGACCCGGCGAACTTCGTTCCGCCCAAATCCATATATATAAAAATTGAGCCTTCAAATTGTATTCGTTTGTCGCCAATACACGTCTTAACGCATTTACCGATTTTAACCAAACTTCCATACATCTTTGGTATTGGTCTTTATATGATTTTTGGGAAGTTTGGTTGCAAATGTTAACGTATGTTTGTGTAATTTGTTTACAAAAAACGGTGCAAAAAAAAAATATATTTGTGGCGCTGTTGTCGATCTCCTAAACAACTAAACCAATTTCAATGGAATTTTGTGGCTGTGTTTGGTTGGCTACAGTTTGAAAGATATGACTATTTTGGGCACGATAGGTGGCGCTGTGTACAATCTCCTAAGCCACTTAACCGATTTCAATGAAATTTCGGGGCTGTGTATGGTTTGTTACAGTTTGAAAGATAGGATACTATTTATTTTGGTATGGTGGGTACGGCTATATGTAATAGAGACTGACGTCCGTATGTGCGTGCACTCATAACTCGGGAATGTATCGTGGTTTTAACTATCGCAGAGTCTTTTCATAAACTACATTTTTTGTTTTTTCCTGAGTAGTAGTATAAATAAACAGAACTGATGGCTTTCCTACACGTGAACATGATACATATAATTGTCCGTGGGAGAAGCATGGATATTCTAGTTCGATTTCACACAATTCCAACGATTGTCCTTGCACCTTATTTATTGTCATAGCGAACGTAAGACGTGTCAGAAATTGCTATCTTTTGAATTCAAAAGTTAAATCTGGTGGAATCATTGGAATACGCGGATTCAATACCTCTTCACCAAAATCGAGGATGATTTATATTCCAAAGAATAATTGGTGCAACAACTTTCAATTGTATAAACGATGAGGCGGCAATCCAGGTAAAGCCAACGAATTCAGAAATTCCGTCGGATAATTGACAGCGTCATCTTGATTTGTGACCGTGTCTACTGATTGATACGTTACAATCTCACCAGGCACATCAGTTAAAATATCCGCATTCAATTGGCCGATGTCCCTATTTTTGGCAGCCAATATTGCTCTTTCAGCTAACCAATTGTGATTTTTATAATTTTGCGCAATGTTTGGAAAAACACTTGAAACCAATTATTGTTGTTTTGTTTGTGCGAAATTACAAAAATGTTCTGGCAAAGTGATTAATCCAGTGTTATCAATAGGAATCTGTCCATTTCCTATCGACAGTAATTGCCTAGAAAATTCGTCAGCCGATGGGTCATTTTGTATTTGTACTCTCACATTTATTGTTAAAGTGAGTGTTTGTACATTTCTCCATAAATTTGATGACTTTAAATATGCCTTTAATTCATCTGCTGGAGTTGCACGGGGTATCACTGGCAGTGTTTGACGGAAATCACCAACCAATAATATTAAAGCGCCACCAAATATTTCTTGATTATTACGTAAATCTTTCAAAGTCCTATCCAAAGCTTCCACCGATCTCTTATGTGACATTGTACATTCATCCCATACTATTAATTTGCATTGTTGCAAAACTCTTCCCATTCCAGAATTTTTAGAAGTATTACACGTTGGATTTTCAATGGTAGGTAATTCAAATGCGGAGTGCGCTGTACGACCACCATCCAATGTAGCAGCTATTCCAGACGATGCAAATGCTAATGCTATATTCTTCGGTGATCTTATAGTAGCTAGTAGCATGGAAATCAAAAAGTTTTTCCGGTACCACCTGGCGCGTATAAAAAAAACATTCCTCCGCTTTCGTTTTGTATAGCTTGAATTATTGTATCATATACATTTCTTTGCTCTCGGTTCAATTTCGGCAGTTTAAAATTTATAAATATGTTCAGTTTATTTATATCGTATTGTTATTCATGTTGCATTTCTTGATTAAATACGTTATGCAATGGTCGATTAGGAGCTGGCAAACCTAATTGTGACAATGTTTTATTTGCAATTGCTAAGCACATATCTTCAATTATAACTAATGCCTCATTATAAATTTCGAGTGTAATGATTAATTCCTGATTTCTAGAAATACGATGCATTCTATTCGAGATATCTTCGGTCATATAGTCACGATAACTCTGCCACAATTCCACAAAAAAAAAAAACTAATTGTTCTTGCACCGTTTTTTGTAAAAAAAAAATTGTCAAAATCTTCCAACTCGTAGTTTTTAACTTCTCGAACGACATCTTGAGACGTCAAATCACTATAAAAGGCCATATAATCTTGATGAACGCCAAAACCATCTAGATTTCCTGAAAATATCTTTGTGTCATCATTTTAAACCAAAAATTGCCACTCATGAGCAGACACATATCCTTGATCAAAATCAAAGCTTTGTTGCGTTTTTCATCTCACATCAGATGATTATCCGATCCGATCAGTTCATTATCCGATGTCACAGTGCGAATTCGATGCAAAATATCGTCGGCCATAGCACACAACACACCGTCACCAGTTCGCAACGCTTCGAACGAAGTAGGGCCACAAACATTGACCAAAATCATTCTCAAATAGAAGCATTCGTTGTTTTTCGGGTGAACTGTGTATATTCTATCAATTGCATCACTTGCATAAACACCACGGAATGCGGGAACAACTTCACCTTGTTTCCGCCGCTTGAACTTCTTCGACGACACATTCCATTTCATTTCGCAATATGTAAGTGTTCGTGCAAACTCGTGGCTTCGGCAAGTGTCAAAAAATTGGTTAATGTTGTTGCAGGTGTCATAACCCTACTCACGAATGAGCAGGGTACCAAAATTTTTACTCCCTCATTTTTCGTAACAACCCATACGTGAAAACTCAAAACGCTGAACAACATCATTGTCCACGTCATCTCAACCACCCCTACATTTCAACTTACCTACTCATACTCGTACTAATGCAAAGATCCTGAAAATAATGCATTCAAACACCATCAAACAAATATCAAAGTATCTACTCCACTTTAAAATGTTACTTAATGTAACATAGTAAACATAATTTAATAGAACAAATTTTATTGTTATTAGGTAGGTACCTATATTTAAAAAAAAAAAATTTCAAAATTGTTCACAACAACAATTTTCTCGGAAAATAATTGAAATAATTGACAACAACAATTGCTTTTAAAATAAATTTTTTATTTTTTTTTTTTGTGTTTGAAATGTCACTACTCGATTTCTATCCATTTTTTTGTTGTTTCAAAGTGCATTTCCCCATACAAACTTTCATAGCCTTTTTCATCCCCTCAAAGTTTTGTTTTCGCGACAAAACTTCACACAAATGATATACAGACCAATAGCAAATATGTGTGAAAGTTTGGTTCAAATCGGTAAATGCGTTAAGGCGTGAATCGACGACTAACGAACACAATTTTAAGGTTTTCTTTTTATATATATAGATAGATAGATTTGGAAATCAGAGTTGTTTAAAGAGAGTTCTCGAAAAAAAAAGTGTCAAATTTTTGTACAACGGTCACGCTGGTCCAGCGCGCGGTGCACTCACACATTAAAATCCGATTCGGAACGTTTCCTAGCGCAATTGCGACAAAAACCGCACAAAATCAAGGCACTGATATAATGTATTAAATTTAACATAAGGAATTCCAATACAGAATCACCAATTTTCTTGTAATTTAATAAATGGGTCATATAGTTCTTAACCAATAATAATTGATGGTTGAACTGTGCTTCCTTTGAATTTCACACAACCAGCAACAGGGACATTTTTGCGACCTTCAATCACAATGCGATTATTTATTTATTTACATTAAAAACAAAGCTATTTGTCAAAGCTTTGTAACAGATTTCAATTTTCGTTTCTAACTGAGTTTCATAAAAGTTCGAAGCCCAGAATAGGACTTATAAAAGATCTGTTATGGTCGAAATCTTTTATGATTACAGAAAATTCGTAACAGAATAAAAGATTACGCAGAATAGACCCCAATAAATATATGATCACCAAAAAAAGAGCCGAACATAATAATTATTTAGCGTTATTGACACACGGCCGTAGACAAAATTATGCATCACTTGTCACTTCGGCCGTTAGTTTTAATTTGATTATGACTAAAAAAAATTTAAAAAATTTCGTTTTAGGGAGCTTCATTGACAACGCAAAAATCAAAACACCAGATGAGTTTGACGTACATTTTCTTCTCAAGCTTCCGTTTTACGAACGCATTAGACTTAGACGCGACAACGCCCGTCCGGGCTATGTCAAGATTTGTCTCTTCAAAGTAATGTCTCTTATGAAATGCGATCCGAATAATGCAATGGTATACAAAACCTTTAAAGAATTCGTTGACGACAGATATTTACTTTGTCGCACCAAATTGCAAAAGTGGCTAGAAGATATAATAATTGAAGTGTTTAAGAGAAATGGCAATACAATTCGAAACTCCACCGGGAGTGAGTACAAATTGGTTTACTTGAAAAGAGGCACTGCACACACCATAAAGGCACTATCTAGTACACGAAAAATCTCGATCGATTTTGTGCCAGCCTTCAAGTTTAATGCCCGTAGTGAGTGGTTGGCCAATCGACCGTTCCCCGATAATGTAAAGGAAAAACTTTGGTTTGCTGTGCCAAAACCAACTGTGGGCCCTAAAAATGGCCGCCACACGACATTCAGTATTTGTGTGCCCCAAGCTGAGAGACATATACTAACGGACAAGTATAATCTGAAAAGCTCTTTCAGGCTGTTTAAGAGCTTGCGCGACAAAATGCGCGGTTCCAGGCTAAAAAGCTACTTTATTAAAACCATCTACCTCTATGAAAATGATAAACAACACGATGATTTTTGGAAGCTCCCAGCAGCAGTAATCTTAATCCATGTAAGCGATGAAGTTGTTCTGCTGCTGTTGCATATTCAGCTAACTTAAGTCGGTTTGTTTTGCAGATGATTGGAGTGCTTTTGAGTAAATTGGACGAGGACTGTATTCCATTTTATTGGTCTCCATCTATGAATCTACTCAATGGTCTAACTCGAGCTCAAGTTGAAAGCATTAAAAATGAATTCGAGAATATTAAGGCCATTTTGGATAGCTACTATCATCAACCGCAAATTAAGGAGCAGACTGTGAGACGTTTATTTAGTAAGTTATTCCAACTAAGAGTTCATACAATTTTGTTAAATATTGTTTGCAACAAAAAATTAGTTATGGTCTGAAGGCAACAAGCTGCAATATGAACAAGTAGTGTCATTCATTTCAGTTGTAAGAACATGTTTGGCAATGCACATCGGTTCGGTGATACATACAATATTTTAATCGCAGCAAAACACTGAGCATTGAAAAAAAATATCCTTTTTAACCTTCACACTAAATAATTTATAGGTCATTTTATATTTAAAAAAAAACTTAATAAAAAATTAGAGTTCGTAAAATCTAGCCTGGATATGAAAAAATATGATTATTAGTATCGCGCTAAGTATATCGTCGCCTGAGAATTGTTTTGTTCCATACCTACGCCATTGGCACTTTCCGAGAAAAACGCATTTAAAGGTCTGCGAACTTGGTACTCCGAAACCTTGTGATTAGGATTTTTTTTTATTTTTTTAACTTGAAGTCTTATAAAGAGTTTACCTACCAATTTTCAAAGTGTTTTGCCAAAACGTTCACACGCTACGTTCATTTACGTAAAAGTCTACTTTTTTTCACTTGTGTCCCACTCCTATTATTCGGAACTGATTTTTTTTGTCCATGCACGTGGAACACAAAAAAATGGTTATAATATAAAATACATACCTGTAAAATATTCTATTTGTCACGTCTTTATTGTTTGCTTGTTCACTGTCCAGTGAGTCTATTATTTATTTGTTCTAGCAAAATATCAAACATATTATGATTTCCTCGTAGGAGAATCTCACCGGCAAAACACAATTCGTCTTTGACCCATTTAAATGGTGCCGCTGCGTCAGACCATTGATTCTCGTAGATTCTCAATTTTACTGCTTTTATTTCGTCGTCAATTTCTGACAGCTCTTCAATTTCTCTTCGAGTCTTCTTTGATTCGGGTTGAATCGTTGCATCTCCAAACGAGCGTATGCGTTTCTTCGAACGACCGTTTCGGCTGTAATGATCACGACCGCCGCAATTAAAACACGTTTTTCCTTTAGCTGGGCATTTCTCGTCGGTGGCCTCGTGATTCTGAATTTAATTTTTGAATATGTCTGCACCGGACGATAATGTTTTGTTCTCGATTCTGCCAACCTCCTCGGTTATGAACTTTGGTTTTGCATTATTGTTGAATGCCTTTTCTTGTTTGGCAACAGCCTCAAACACTTTTGCAGCCTTTAGAATTTCTTTCAAATTGGGCTCTTCACGTTTCAGCATTTCGTGGCGTAGTGCTGACGATCGGCATTCTGCGATAATTTGGTCTTTGGCCTGATTGTCCTTTTCAGCACCAAAGTCAAATCGTGCCGCTTGAACATCTAATTTAAACTCAAAAGTAGCAAAATTTTCACCTTCCTATTGCTTCATTAATCTTAGCATGTGGCGCTCGTAGCTTTTGTTTTGCTTCGGTGAAAAGTGTTCGTTAAGCTTTTCCACAGCCATTTTATATTTTGTTCGATGTCGTGTATATTGGTCGACTGATAGCAACGGTCCACAATTTTCGATTTCTGGTGGATTAAAAAGTCCTTCGTATACTTCTTGCGCCTGGTCACCCGTGTAATGCAACAGCATTTTGTATTTTACCTCATCTTCTTCAATGTTGATTGCTTGCAACATGTATTTGAACAAACGGAACCATCTTTGCCAAAGCTGTCCACTATTTTCATCATCGGTGTAATCAAACCGATTTAATCGTACTGGCCCCATCATGTCTATAACAGAGAAACTCATTTTTACTTTTCGTTCCATTTACCTCCAGTACCTTCCATGGTCACCCAGACAATATAATTCAATTGTGTAACAAGTCATTTAACGTTTTATTCGCATTGAAGCAAATACCGATAACCATTTGTCGATTACTCGAACAAAATCAGCTTGCCGAGCAAGTCATTTACGTTTTATTCGCATTGAAGCAAATACCGGTAACCATTTGTCGATTTCTCGTACAAAATCAGCTTGCCGAGCAAGTCATTTACGTTTTATTTGCATTGAAGCAAATACCGATAACCATTTGTCGATTTCTCGTACAAAATCAGCTTGCCGAGCAAGTCATTTACGTTTTATTCGCATTGAAGCAAATACCGGTAACCATTTGTCGATTACTCGAACAAAATCAGCTTGCCAAGCAAGTCATTTACGTTTTATTTGCATTGAAGCAAATACCGATAACCATTTGTCGATTTCTCGTACAAAATCAGCTTGCCGAGCAAGTCATTTACGTTTTATTCGCATTGAAGCAAATACCGGTAACCTTTTGTCGATTTCTCGTACAAAATCAGCTTGCCGAGCAAGTCATTTACGTTTTATTTGCATTGAAGCAAATACCGATAACCATTTGTCGATTTCTCGTACAAAATCAGCTTGCCGAGCAAGTCATTTACGTTTTATTCGCATTGAAGCAAATACCGGTAACCATTTGTCGATTACTCGAACAAAATCAGCTTGCCGAGCAAGTCATTTACGTTTTATTTGCATTGAAGCAAATACCGATAACCATTTGTCGATTTCTCGTACAAAATCAGCTTGCCGAGCAAGTCATTTACGTTTTATTCGCATTGAAGCAAATACCGGTAACCATTTGTCGATTACTCGAACAAAATCAGCTTGCCGAGCAAGTCATTTACGTTTTATTCGCATTGAAGCAAATACCGATAACCATTTGTCGATTTCTCGAACAAAATCAGCTTACCGAGCAAGTCATTTACGTTTTATTCGCATTGAAGCAAATACCGATAACCATTTGTCGATTTCTCGAACAAAATCAGCTTGCCGAGCAAGTCATTTACGTTTTATTTGCATTGAAGCAAATACCGATAACCATTTGTCGATTTCTCGTACAAAATCAGCTTGCCGAGCAAGTCATTTACGTTTTATTCGCATTGAAGCAAATACCGGTAACCATTTGTCGATTACTCGAACAAAATCAGCTTGCCGAGCAAGTCATTTACGTTTTATTCGCATTGAAGCAAATACCGATAACCATTTGTCGATTTCTCGAACAAAATCAGCTTACCGAGCAAGTCATTTACGTTTTATTCGCATTGAAGCAAATACCGATAACCATTTGTCGATTTCTCGAACAAAATCAGCTTGCCGAGCAAGTCATTTATGTTTTATTCGCATTGAAGCAAATAAAGATAATAATATTTTTTTTATACATCACGATATCGAAAACACATTTTTATACCTATACACGACACGTTTTAATCGCATTGAAGCAATTACCGATAATAATATTTTTTTATACTTCACGATATCGAAAACACATTTTTATACCTATACACGAAAACAAAACATTTTTTTTTTTTCTTACCATTTGAATTGTGAGGATTCATTTTCATTTACGTCCTGCTGCTGTTTATTTTCTTTTATTTTCTCCTCGTCGCCAATGTAAAATATTCTATTTGTCACTTCTTTATTATTTGCTTGTTCACTGTCCAGTGAGTCTATTATTTATTTGTTCTAGCAAAATATCAAACATATTATTCCTACACGACATATTGATCATACTCATTTTTATAATATACAGTACACATTTTGTCGATACTACAATACCTATATGGAAAATTTATCCCAAACGCCAAAAAATGGTTTATGACAAAAAACAATTCAACAAACTGTTGATTTTGGTGGATATGGGACGAAGTCGATGCTCGATATCTCGGGATTGCAAAGACATAAAGCAAATCCAATCACAGATTCAAAAAGAGCATACAAAACTACCATAGAATCCGTTCCTAACTCAAAAACGACAAAAGTGGCGTATGAAACAAAACAATTCTCTGGCGACGAAATGTTTGGCCGAATTTATCTAATTCCCATAGATTTTGCTTATGTATGATACTAATAGAACTGACTCCTGTTTACATTTTTTAATTTTGGTCCCAATATAGATAGAATCTTACAAACAAGATCTGAGATGCTGAAAAACACTGGCGCCTAATTACATTTTTTTTATTTTCAGGTGTTTCTGAGAAGTCTTTAAATAAAGTATATTTATAGACTGTGGCTGCCATGACTTGGTTTTTTTCCTCATTTTAATTTCTTTTTTAAATCTTAAGTTACCTATTGTATAGAATTTGTGTTTTTTTCTTCTAATAAATAATATTTGTTTTAAATAAAAAATATTCGTAACTAATTACTGGGGTGGGGTCTTTAAGCCGCCTCTAGAGCACCGGACTTTTATCAAATTTGAATAATATCAATATCAAAAGGATAAAAGTATGGAATGGCAAAATTATGGAAACAAGTCTCGAAAATGCAGATCATTTCATCCAGAATATAGGTACCTACGTAGGCCCAAAAACTTGTTAGCATTATGTATATCTTTTAATAAGTGAGAGATTGCAAAAAAAAATACCGAGTGTACATAGAAGGCAAGCATGCATACAGTAAATCGTTCGGCAATAATTGGGGACTTCAACCAAAAGTGGTTCGTTGGATATACGCTGTAGATCACTGCTCACTGGTATGGTGGCCCGCCCTTAGTAACGATTATCACATTAATGAATTCAGCAGATAGCAGAGTCCAGAGAACAGAGAACAGCTGGAATTGGAATCACAAAATCTCTACCATTAAGTCTGAAGGGTTCAACGTGATTCTTAATCGTATCCGAATGCCGGTGAGAAAGGGCCTGTGACCATACGGTATGGTCCATACCAACATCCTTTTCTCTCCCTTTTAGTCGGGATTGGACAATGGACGTATATCTACTGCATAGCATATACGTAAAACCAAACCGTAAAAATGGTCTTTTGCTTTTTTTTGACCACTTATACTTGATGGTTGAACTCAATCTCAGTCTTAAAATGTTGCTTATGAATTATAAAGTTACATTATCAAAACAAAATAAATACAAAAGATCTTTTAGTTTTCTAGAAAAATAATTTATTCATTTTTCCGTACGAAAAACTTTTTCTGATCAACTTCTCAGTCAATTCCACAAAAGAAAACCGAATCATTCCACTGGAGTACATATTTCATCTCTTTACTGTTTTTTCTGATGAAATCCAATCAGTGGGGGTTTTTTCTGGCAGATTTTTCGCTATGACCGGCCAAACGAAAAAAAACTCATTTTCATACTGTTCCAATTTTTTTCGGTTGCATTTTACGTATGGCTATAACTGGGGCCACAAACACAAACTCAACTTCCGTAAAAACTCATGATGCTTTACAAAATGTTCATTAATGTAAACTATTGGCATCACTTTCGACGTCAAGTGTTCATTATTGCAAAGTCGATCCAACTGATGCGCAAACATAACGACAAAAAAACATCACAGAAATACCTACCCGCCGGAGCGCTGTTTATTCGCCGGCAAAAAAAATGAGAAAAATGTCAGAAGAGAAAGAAAAGTAAGTTAATAAACGTTTTTATCAATAGATACACAATGCTTTTGACAGAAAAATTTATAAATTTTTGTTGAATTCTTTATTTTAATGCTCTAGAACTCAAATGTCATATTCAATCAGCAATGCATCAGCGTAAACTGTGCATCGCATCAGCATCGCAAATAAGCAATGATGCCGCATGCCGCATCACTGCGCAAGCGTTTGACGTTTCTGATTTTACACGTAATGCTGTGCGTTATTTGTTTCCCAATATGTTATGTATAAGCAAAATCACTATAATGATAAATTTCTATCACTGGGTGAACTCTAGTTATCATTATCATTATTATTAAGAGTCTTTCTTTAGCAACGAATATTCGTTTGTGGACAGGTGGGAACCCTCATGCACTTCGTAAGACAGCACTTCATCCACAAAATCTCTAGGTCTGTTCCTTTACATTTGAATTTTAAGAATTTTTGCTAATTCTTACTAATTTTTACAACAAATTTCTTGGAAAGCTGCCCATTACCTCAATATTAACAGCTGATTAGAAATTTGCTGTCCTTTTTGGCAAATGCGCGTATTGTTTTGATTTCTTGCAAATTAAAATTGTATCAACAAGCGGAAAAATAAAACTAAATGTTCTTCTCAAGATTCCTTTCGAAAGTGGCGACGAAATTCTATCGTCGCTGTAAAAAGGGACGATCTCCTCCAAATAATTCTTAGTGCTTGTAGTTCAATCAGTACAAACTCTTGCACATACTCGGAAAAAAAAATCGATCAATTCCAGATAACTTTCATCGCTAGTTAGATGATATAACTAATTTTCTTGGTAAATTTGCAAATTTCTCAAATTTATCAGACATTTTAACGACTTTTCGTAATACATTTTTAATTATTTGAGTTATGTGTCTGCCATTTTTCATAGATTACTACAGAAGTGTAGTTTTTCGAGAGTGTCTCTCTCTGTGAGAGAATTTATCCGATCCACTACCATTTTGACAGTCTTTTCCATTCTTACTACAAAAGTAAAGGAACAAACCTACTGTTTGGTGCGGTTCATCCCTGTGGCATATGTGAGGTAATTAAATACTACTTTAATAATAATTATTGTTAAATAGTAATCAAACTGTAGCCTTACCATTCTTTTGTGCGTGTTTTATATTTTATGGATAAAGTCTCGTGTTTTATCGGATGTTCGCGAGAGGTAGAGCATTAAAATAAAAAAATAAATAGTTGGCGCAACAGGTCCGGAGGGACCCTAGGCCTAGCTTCTCACAACCAATCGTTTTGTGTGAGTTTTTCATTTTTGGAACGAATGGAAGGGATCTACAATTTTATGCCGACTCCAAACGGCTAATTGAGAAGCTCTTTCAAGACATTTATACTCTCGGATGTTTGTCAGACGTTCGCGAGAGGTGGCGCAGTGAAAAAAAAAACATAAGTTGGAATTGGGAATTCAAGATTGATGGTACAAATATCCAGCGATTATCCTTGCGACTTATTATTTGTCATAGACGCTTAAATACCAAACCGTTTTGAGTAAGCGGAGTCCGCGATATGACAATGTTTGCCTTTTAAACTCAAAATCGTCCTTGCATGACATTTGATTTGAGATTCTTCACAATCATATAAAACGCGATCCGATACAAAGTTTCGGTGCATTAATGCTGCCCAACAAAATGATAATTGAGCCGACTTTTAATATTAAATTGTGAAGCGGTATGTCCGGAACATACGAATTAAAAAATTAAAAATTTTAATTAATTTTTCTTGTATTGGAAGTGACACTACCCTTTTCCTATCCATTCTATTTTTTCCAAAGTGCGGTTCTATTATCAGGTTTGAAAACAAATCTGCGATCTTCTAAGTTCATTTTCTCTATCGCCGTTTTAAACATTGTAATGAAAGCGTTGATTGCATTCATAATGGTTGCAATTGTCGAATGACGTTTTTTGTCACTCCTGTTTGCCCACTGTACAGGCTATCGACTTGCTCACCTAGTGTCTCCACGAGCAATATTTCATAGCTTGATATCTGTCAAATTTGATAGAAAGAAAGAACGATAGTATGCAATAAAATGTAGGGTGGGCATTTCATAGCATACTATTTCATTCGTTCAAATGCCGCTGAGCAGAGCATGCCGTTGCTACTCAGCCATCGTAAAAAAAAGGGATACAAGTGTCAAACTGCACAGAAATGACAGCTCATATCATACTATCGAAAATATTGCCCTGCAAGTCGGCATGAAACCAGTTTTTTGAATGATTTTTGTTCCCAATGAAGTCATACGAAAACAGTTGTTGTACTGTCGAATGTTCCTTAGAAAATACTCCGATTCAAATGACTCCGCAGGTGCTAATTTCACTTTGCCACTCGCACAGCAGGTTTTTTTTAGCGCGTTTTAATGGTGGCACACAATTAAAGTCATCGCTCCAATATCGAAAATCGCATCACCGACATAGTTTTCTGTTCGTTTTACTGAAATGCCAGTCGTTCGAACGTCAGCAACGACGTTCATCTTGCCACTCCGATTTGAACTTGTTCCCATCCCAGCAGCAGTAGGATTTGACGCAGTTCTCATTACTTGCACTGTCAATTTTCTTGACTGTTGATCTGGGGTGGGATTCTGTAAAAAAAACGGAACGGAAAACGCTTTCGCTTTTCAAAAAACGATACAAATCACGCGAAAGCGAAAGTTTGCTTCATGTAACTCCTTTCGTTTCCTTTTTCTCTGTCGCATGGGTTTAAGAAACAGAGGGACGAAGAAATTAAAGTTTGAGAACCTGAATGTATCATAATGAGCATAGGACAGCCAACAGCTGTTGACAGATTTAAAATAATTTATTTGTTGATATTTTGGTTTGAGTCAATAAGGTCAACATTGTAAATAATAATGTAAGTACAATAAATAATTACCGACACACATACTATTTATTTGAATAAATCAAAACGCACACAGCAAAATATATTGTTTAACTGGATACAAAGGAGTCATGAGCTGCACCGCCATATTGAGGACAAACAGTTATTATCCGATACTTGTGGTCCGCAATCTGTAACAAAATATTATATATGATGTATTGTTTTTTATATCAAATAAAATTTTACTTACGATCATAGTATTAATGCTGTGATGGCCTTTTCTGTTAAAAAAAAAAAAAAAAATTTCTTCGTTCGAAATGAGACGAATCAAGCTAACATATGTGTTACATCAATACAGCTAATGACTAAAGCATTAAACATCGTTTTACAGAAACTACAAAAACAATTGAAAAGCTGACACTTATCGCCGGGTATTTTAAATTTTTGGAAAAAGTAACTCTTAGAAACATTTTCTTCCACTTCTGATGACCATTTTATCCATTGAGAACACAGAACGTTTTCGTGTAGTATTTTCGACAAAGTACTCTGTGCGAGAGGAGAAGCAAAATCGTTGCCAACCATCCACTGGTTATCACCAGCCATTATCTCAAGCGCTTAACACAGCCTTAAAATAGAAAGGACGTACCTATGTGTTTCGTGTTCCTGTACGAAGACAAATGTTGTCCAAAATGTTCAACCGAAAACGTTGAAGAATACCAAACAAAAATTAAGAACATGTAAATTTATTCTTCAATACACATCAATAAAACAATTCATTGGACAGCGTAAGAGGATTGGAATAATCCCGAAGATGTTTTCGGATTTTTCTTAGATTTTGATCTTTTACATCGCATCATCACTATCGCTTGCCATTCGCCAGCATATTTTGTATCGAATAAATAACAACCACCAATTTAGCAATCAAAGAAAATGAGAAACGTCAATGAATAAGCTGTCGTTATTTTCTTTTCGCACTGAACGAAAATGTCATTCGTTTTAAGAGTTACATGAAGCAAAATAAACGAAAACGTAAACGAAATGGCTTTCGTTTTTTTGCTTTCGTGCAAACGAAAAATCCTTTCGTTTTTGTAGTTACATGAAGCAAACCGTTCGTGCAAACGAAAACGATCGAACGTTTTCATCTTACAGAATCCCACCCCTGGTCTTATGTCATGCGATGTCCCACTTTTCGCTTTCTTCTGTAGTTTGGCTTCGTTGATACTTGTTGTTGACTTGCTTGCCTTGTTCGTCGGCCAATATTTTTGTGCGCATTCGTCTTGGCATTTTTTAAAAATCACTGAAATTTGCTTTTCAATAACTATATTTTGTCCGCGTTTAAACTTTTTATAGTTAGCTTTTATCAACTGTATAAAAGAAATGAAACTGTTGGAGCGATGCACAAAATCAAAAACAAACCATCACTGTTGACCAACGTATAGTACATTAATTTTATCATCATCAGTCTTATCTTGTGTTGTGAACGAAACCGGTTTTTCTCCGAGTTCAAAATTAAATAACTTCTCACAAACTTGTTCATTTTCGCTTGAGTCGGGACTGTGAAGTCGATTTATTTACTTTCTCAAAAACATAATCACGCTTATAGTTATATCGAATCAAAATTCCCCGAATATCTTAAAACTTCCAAGGTATATTTTTTTCCTGTTTAATTTGTTGCTTTTATTGAATTGTGTCTCAAAAAAAAATATCTAAAATTTCCTTAAAATATTGCGAATTAACTGCTTTGAAGTTTGTGCTTGCAGATTGCGTCACCCTGAAATAAGACCAGTCTTGTCAGATATACCTACGTCACTTTAAAGAAGGTAAATTTCAATAAAAACAAAAACACATCTCAAAATGATAAACATGAGACAAAATAGTTCACCCCCTTCGATGTTATAATCCATCGTCTCTCTTTAAAGACGTGTAAGTGCTCAGTCGTAGGCGTTTGATTTATTTTGGTAAGGCCCAGTTATAGGCATAAGTAAAACGAACCACATAAACTTGATGATTGAACTTAATCTTGGTTTACAAATGTTATACTTATGAATTATAAAGTTAGTTTCTCACAAAGAAAACAAAATAATAATTTACTCTTTTTCTTTTTTAAAGACAATTTGCTTATGTTTTTGGATAAACTAACTTTTCAATTCATAAGCAACATTTCAAGACTTCGATTGAGTTCAACCATTTAGCCATTTTGAGCTTCCGTAAATTTAAAGTCGAGACTATTTGTTATTAGTACTGCGCATTGTGTTTAAGGCAGTGAAAGTGGTTCTTAACTATTTGCCTATTTATATTTTATAAAATGGGACTACACACTGTACCCACAATTTTTGACCTATTTGTTAAATAAGAATTTTTAAAACAGAAATTCCGTCGGAAAATGCAATTCTTAAGGGCAATAGTTTGGGATCCGGTCGAAATTCTGCTTTCAAAATTCTGCTTTGCAAAATTCTGTCTCCTCACACAAAAATTCTGCTTAGCGAAATTCTGCTTTTTTTAATTCTGCTTTACAAAATTCTGATTTTCAATTTTCAAACAATAAAATTCTGCTTATTCTGCTTTAAGAAAAATCCAATATGGTCTGGCCATTAACAAAAAAAAATTTTTTTTTTTAATATACTATGGATTTCAGGTTTTAATAATATATTACAGCTAAATAAATTACAAGAACAAAATCAAGAAGAAGCAAATTGTTTCACATTTGAAACTTCAAAAAAATTAAGTACATAACTAACAAAGCTAGAGAGAGCTATATGTTTTTATATTCATTTAAGAAAACCAATATGGCTAAGATCTGCTCTATTTTTTAGAATTATTCTTATTTGTTTGTGTTAAAAAAAATCATCTTTCCCTTTATTGGATTCAACGATTGAAACATTCATTCGCGCTTTTTAATACTTTCCAAACTTTTTTTATTGTTTGCAGAATTGTGTAAAGCAGAATTTTGAAAAGCAGAATTTTGAAAACAGAATTTTGAAAGCAGAATTTTGTAAAAAGAATTTTGATCCATCCAGAATTTTGACCCCAACCCAAATAGTTTCTAAGAGAACTGCAACCACAGCTCGAGCTCTTAGACACAGAGGGCCTTACAAATAATTATTTTTAACCTTCACATTAAATATTTTGTCATTGTGAGTTCGTAAAATTTAGCCTGGATACAAAATATGATTATTTATCGCGCAGCTACTTAGGCTGGGAGTTACATATTAACTGATTTTGAACTATGTATCAACAATTTTCACCAAAGACAGTTGTTATTGTTGTTATTGTGGTTCTTTTAAACTGTTAGTGTCCGTTCTTTTCATATGCTAACTTTACCTCAGCCTAATCAACCTTCGTTGCCACACCCACTTAACTATGAATCAAACCACTTCGTATCGGCATAATTAAATATAAGCTAAATTAATGTCGCTTTCGATTTGGCTTTTCAGATTTTGATCTGAGATTTCAGATTTCTACTGCCAAATCGAACATTAAATCGAAATTTGATTGGTTCTTGTGTGTTTAGTTGGCAGCAAAAAAAAAACATTTTTACTTGCACTAAAAATCCACTTCAATTGATTTTTGCACATTAATAATAATGCATCTCGAAGTAATTTAATATAAAAACTCACTCCCATACGCGTACGATTAATAATTCAGCTAAAAAAGCATTCTTCCAAAGCTAACCAATTCGTAAGAAAAAAACGAGATTTCTCAAAAGTACCTCAGATCAAAAAAAGATTGATTTTTGGCAAATCTAACATGAAAAGCAATCTCGATTAAAAAAATAAATTGATTTTTGTTTTTTTTTTTTTTTTTTTTCATAAAATGTATCTTTTGCCAAATGGAAAATGACATAAGACAGCAATCGGTACATGATACTGTCTGATAACGAAAAAGAAACATCTTCGAAACAGCAATCTGTCGAAAAGTTTTTTGATTAGAAGCCTATGACCAAATATTCTCGGACTTTTGCCCTCAACAGAAGTTTTTTAATCATTAATTATAAAGACGACATCAAAGTAGCGATTACGATGTTATTCGTCTCATAAAGAGCCATTATTTGAGCAATTCTTTGATTTCGAACAGTTCACAATGAGATCGCTAGTTTCAATCGTGGTGTCGGTTTTGCAATTAATACTCGCGTTGCAATCAGTCCGCGCAGCAAACTATCGCCTCTCAAATGATGTGTATCCTATAAGTTATAATATTACAATTAAACCGTATTTCCTGCCGGAAGATGAAGATAAAAGGTTCACATTTTATGGCGAGACGTCGATCATCGTACGAACTCGAACATCAAACGTTCGTGAATTTGCGGTTCATGCTGATTTTTTGGAGTTCATCGAGGTCAATATATTGTCAGGAGGTGGTAAAGACTTGATATTTACAAAGGAACTGGAAGCTGCAACGGATAAACTGATCTTTCGACTGGAAGAGGCCTTGACTTCTTCGATAAATTACACTTTGGGCTTTAAGTACACGGGAGAGATTTCAAAAGGAATGTACGGTCTTTATCGAATTAACTACACGGACGATGCGGCTAAAGAAAAGTGAGTATTTGGACATTGTACGGTTTCTTAAAATCAATTATATGTGAGATATATTTAAGTGCGGCTTTGAATTTGGTACTTAGGTTGGGTATATATCGGTTTTTGAGAAAGGTAGGTAAGTCGAACGTATATTTTTCGAGGCCGCTTGGTTTGCACTTTTGCGTAAGGGGACAGTTTTCCAAGACATTACCATCGGTCACCCAAAAATGTGGTTCTTCTGATAAGTTCAGCATCCGGAAAAAAACACAAAAAAATTACATTTAAAGGTTTTCTCCACTTTTTTCTCATCGAACAACTAACTGAACAAGAAACGTTTCTTTAATTGTGTCTTAAATCTGTCCGATTAAATGGTAGAAGGCAGCATTGTGTTTTGGAAAGACTATAGATTCTATCCAATTAACTGTTTCTCATTAAAGTTATGCTTTTAAGGTAGGAGCAGAGACAATACTGAGACTCCCAGCTCGCAATCGTCTTGCCGCTGGCCCCCTCAATTTTTGTGTTATTATTGTCTCTGATGGTATAAGTTTAGTGTGTCAGGGAGCAGGAACGTTAATTAGTGAACGGATACAAACAAATAACAAAATAGGCTGCTCCCTTTAGCGAAAGAGTGTATTAGTTTAGAAGTTGTTGACAAGAGTTCGACAATAAATTTCAGAAATAGCGTCGCAGGTAAAAAAGAACCGTGTGGAACCGCAAGACTTATGTCATTTTCCATTGGGACCACCAGATATTCTTTTCAGATCTCCGATCTCCTTTTGTAAATGGATTAAGGCGTTACTTGACAACAATATCATCTGTTCAAATAACAATCGTTTTGGAAAAATCACAAATGTTTACATGTTTCCCCTAGTGTATATACACAGCTATTTGTGTATTTCGTTATTTTGGTTTTCAAAAAAATGTGCGCTCTTGTTTTGAATTTAAACTTCTTAAAATGACGTAATGTTTAAATCTGAAAAAATATCGAGATCTGTAAAAATTGATCCGAATCGAAAAAAAGATTGAATTTTTGTCGCAATGGAAAACGACATTAAATAGAACAGACTTAAAACTATTCAGCGCAATTTGACAACGTCGCAATTACTTTCGATTTTATGTTGGACTGTGGGTATAGTTTAAAACAGAACTGGTTGAATTTTAAAGACTAATATGAAGGAATATTTCTGATGTTTTCTGTACTCTCGCGGTATTCACGGATTCAATAGTTTGAAGTAAAATTATTTATTCATCTCTTTATACATTTATATAATAAAGTTGCAAAAAGTGTATGTTTCCCGGAATTTTCAACCAATTTAGTTGATTTTTTTAAATGTCAGTAATTACGGTTATCATTATTTGATCGGCCAAAATTAAAAAAAAAAAAGTAAAAACTAAAAAAACAAAAAGAAACCACTTAAATTGTATCAGTGCCTGGCGAAGCCGGCGGGGTTTAGCTAGTTTATTATAAAAATGATTTAAATTCTTTCAGATGGATGGTAGCGACACAACTGCAACGCATTGATGCCCGGAAAGTGTTCCCATCCTTTGATGAGCCATGCTTCAAGGCGGTCTTTAATATGCATGTCAGCCGTCCGAATAATTACAGGTCTTTCAGCAATACTGACATACTAAGCACTACCATCGACAAGTAATATATCTAACTATACAACTTTACCAAATTATCAAACATTTTATTATACAGAAATGACCCTAACCGTTCCGTAGATCACTTTAAAGAAACACCAATAATGTCCACTTACTTAGTGGCAATAGTCGTTGCTGATTATAAGCCCCGTGGAGAGGGTAATTTGCGTATAATTTCCCGTCCCGAATACTACAACAAGACTCAATTTAGCTACGAAGTGACACAAAAAATACTAAACAACTACAATAGTCTCTTCGACTTCAACTATACCGACTTGGGCAACGCTGTATTTCAACAACTTTCGCTATCCAAATTTCCCCACAATGGAATGGAAAATTGGGGCCTAATGCTCTATAAGTAAGTTTAGAAACACAAATAGTTTTCTGCTAAAATATTAAAATCTGCTTACAGAGACGAAGCATTGGTATTCGAAGATGGCAGCACTGATCTGAGTGGCATGCAATACACGATAACAGTTATATCGCATGAAACATCGCATAGCTGGCTTGGCGATTCTATAACGTTCGATTGGTGGGGCTATTTTTGGCTTAATGAGGGCTTTGCAAGATACTATCAATATTTTGCAACCCATACGGTAAGATTAGCGAGCTAAACAAAACTAATTGGCGTTTATCATTGAAGATCCGAGAGAGGAGAGAATTGCCCCCGAAATTCAGAAGTGAACTTTTCAATAAAATGCATTGTAAAGCGAGAAACAGATTAACACAACGACAGCAACAGCAACAGCAACAGCGAATTTAGGATTGGCTCTAACGTTGATGTCGCTGTCGATGTTGCTGTGCTAATGTGTTCAAAGTAATTAAAATACATTGGTTCTATGCGAGAAACAGCAACTTTGACAACTTTTTAGAACCAATGTATTTTAATTAGTTTGAACACATTAGCACAGCAACATCGACAGCGAAGTCAATGTTAAAGCTGTCAAAAATTCGCTGTTGCTGTCGCTGTTTTATGGGGCATTTACACGGTCACACATTCCTATCACGGAAAATTAAAGGGATGCCCAATACTAAAAAGCCGTCTGACTGAAAGGGACAGCATTACCTAACACGCAAAAAAACGTGATACGTTTTTTGGTCGGCCATCTTGTTTGCGTGATAGGAATTATGGAAAAGCTATGCATGTTGATATTTTTATAGCGATGGCTTACGAAATTTTGTTTTCCTATAAAACAAAATGGCTTCCGGAAGGGATGAAGGTACAATTATTTATTTATTTCGTATAAATGATTGATGAATTGTTGGTTTAATTTACTGAAACTAATTAACACTCTCATTTCACATATTTTAAATCGGAAATAGAAATGCTTTCATGTGATTGCAGAAATGTTGGTCGCCGGAACTTCCGCTTTACGTATAATTATGGGTAGAACATCCATGACACCTTAGGCGTCTGATTTGTGATCTCATTCATTCGCCTTTGTCTCTGTCCCATCTCGTGCAAAAATGCGCGTGCGTGATAGTGTAAATGCGGTTTTAATCTGTTTCTCGCATTAATCTGTTTCTCGCATAACGCTTTTGCAGTAGTGGTAGACACCATATATGCACGTCATATGTGAGAAATGGTCTTCTGTTGCTACATTTTTACAGTAAATGTTAGTGTTACAAAATGTGTTCCCAACAACACAACGAACATTTCAAACTGACATTTTGTTAGTGTGTGTTGGTGAGTTCATTAAAATTATCTTGGACACTTCTGTCGAGCTTAGTATTAACCTGGAAGTACTTTTTTTCGTCTTCAATGAAACATAGAAAACATAGAAAGAGCACTTCTAGCTTTGATCTTTTGATAGAGGGCAATTCTTTTCTTCAAGCAAAAACGCCAAAAGCTATTTTTTTTTTGTTCCTTCTTTAAGGTTTACCCAGAATACGAACTAAACAAACAGTTCATTGTTGATCAATTGCATACAATCCTGAATATCGATGCAATCAATTCGACGCAGCCCTTAAGTGAACCAGATGTCGCGTCACCATCAGAAATTGGTAGGAAGTTCAGTAGAATAACATATGTAAAGGGGGCTTCTGTTATTCGTATGATAAGTAATGCTATGACGGAGGATAGATTTCAAAAGGCGATTAAACATTATATCAAGGCAAAGTGAGTAACAAGATTTCGGAACATGTCGGTATAAGACACTTTTTTTGAGAAAAAATCAATTTTTTTTTTTGTTATCGAGATTGCTTTTTATTAGGGATGATACGGAGCTTCGACTCCGAATCCGATATGTCGGAACTTCCGGTTTAAATTGCACCTCCGAATCCGACTTCGGTTCCGATATAATCACATCGGAGGTTTATCGGAGCACCATCGGTGACGAGGCGAACGATGAACATGAAGAACAAAGAATTATCGAGTTGCGACATTTTACAATACGACTGTCTTTTCACTTTTTTGCGTTGAAGTTGAGAGTGCGTGCGTCAATTTTATATTATTTTCTAATTTTATATTTTAATAATTTGTGTCTGCGACTCAGCGTTACCTTTGGGGACGCTTTTGCATCCTTTTGACTCTTTTTGAACGCCCGGACTCCAGGACTATAAACTTTTTTACCTGAATTTGCAAAATAATTATAACGAATAAAAATAATGGCGTTTTTCGTTATCATAATAAGGGTATTCAAACTCGAAGGTCGAAGTCCACTGAGCGCGCATTAAGAAAGCCTAGATCAAAATGGGACTCTTTTTTGACTCTTTATACAAATTTTCAGATGTATTACTATGGGACTCCTTTCTTCTTTCGGGACTCTTTTTTGGACTCTTTCTGAAAATTTTCAGAGGTAACGCAGACTCTGCGTGCGACCTCCGCCTCCAACTCCGATTCAACTCCGACTCCGCGGAGGTTGGTATGACGCTTCCGACTCCGACTCCGGTAAAACCACCTCCGTAACATCCCTACTTTTTATGTTTGATTTGCCAAAAAAGTCAATCCTTTTATTGATCTGACGCCCTTTTGAGAAATCTCGATATTTTCTCAGACCCACACATTTTCACTAGAGCCAGCGGTTACGAATTTTTTACCTTTGGAAGGAGTGCTTCTTTGGCTGAAGTATTCATTTTACGCATGTGGGAGCGAATTTTTATATATATATAATTATATAATTTATTTCGAAATGCGTTATTACAAATCATCAATTGAAAGGAAATATTTTTTTGGGGCCAACCCAATACATACAAGAACCAATAAAATTCAGATTTCATGTTCGATTTGGCAGCAAAAATCTGAGATCTCAGATCAAAATCTGAAAAGCCAGATCGAAAATGGCATGCGATTCTAAGGTGAATATGGTTATACCTTGAATTTGATGGTTTACCTGCCTGCAGGAAGCCAGTTTGCCGATAATCACCCCTTATCGAGGTATCCGTTCAGAACGGAATTTTCTCCGATTTTTACGAAATCGGTAACGATACAACTTTCGGAAAAATCTCCGATGACATAAGTGCACCTTTTCGCATTGAATTTAACAGTAACAGCGTTTTACTACTTACTTTTGACAGCTCGACGGCACATTTTTTCCGAAGCCCTCCGACAGCTAATTGTTGCGGAATATTTTAATGTAAAATGAAAGCATTTTTATGCTTCATTTATTTTTTTCCGAAACGATTACTTCGAACGTAATTTGAGCTCCGATCGGATGACTTTTGTATCGGAATTTTTTCCCAACGGATACCTCGAAAGGGATGAATATTCTCAACCTTAGGAACAGAGTACTAGGACAATACCGCTCTACCGCAGCTCTTTATGTCTTTTTGAAATAAGAAAATATTAACGAAAACCTTAAAGATTTTTACACACCCAAAACGTATCCTTCTGCTGGCTATACAAGTAAATTTTTGATGAGAAACTTTTCTTATTTTCAGCCTCCAGAGATCCGTTATTCCGTCAGATCTACTAAAATCTTTAAAATTGTACTGGCCTGTAATACCAATTGTGGATGTTAAAGAGTTCTTTAACGACTGGACGGAAAAAGTTGGATTTCCATTGTTAACAGTTACCATTTCCAATGATATGCGTAGTGTTAGAGTTCAACAAAGGAGGTACCTTTTCGATCCGAAGGACGGAAGCGACGCAAGCATAAGGTACACAATTCCACTAACTTACGCCACAAGTACGAAACCGGACTTCACAAACACCTTTCCAGTTCAATATTTCAATAAGGATCAAGACGAAGTCGTATTTAATTTTACTGAACCCGTCGATTGGGTTATGTTCAACATCCAACAGACCAATTACTACAGAGTAATGTATGAGAAAAATAGCTGGTATAAGTTGCACAACGCTCTCTACGCGGGGAATTGGTCGGGTATTCATGAGATCAATCGGGCTCAATTTATTGACGATTTGTTGGCTTTTGCCAAGGCCACGCTGCTTGACTATGCGTTCGCATTCAGACTTCTTGAATATTTAGAGACCGAAATTCATTACACGCCTTGGGAAGCTGCCTTTACTGGCTTCAAATTTATCAGTCCATTTTTAACTGTCGAGGAGCACAACGACTTTGGCAGTTACATTTTGTTTGTAACCGAAAAAGTTTTCCAAAAGTTGGGAGTTTCAGGAACGACATCTAATGAGCCTGTGCTAGATATTTACAACCGAAAACAGGTTGTCAACTTTAACTGCAAATATGGACGAAACTCTTGCACTACAGAGGTGCAGGGTATTCTGAGGAAATATTTGTATGACGGCGTTGTCATACCGGTTGATATTCGGTCCACTATCTACTGTAGTGGTATGCGAGATGGTTCCGAAGGGGACTTTGATAAGCTTTTAGCAAAATTCAAGTCGGAAAATGTCCTTCGGGAGAAGTTGCGAATAAGATATGGTCTCGGGTGTGTTCGCAACCCGAAAAATATAGAAAAATTCTTCGAAGTAATTCTTAGTGATGCAGTAGAAGTTTCAGAAAAGAACATAGCAATGGCACCACTGTACAACGAAAATCCGGAGAACGTTTGGCCGGTCTATGGAATTGTTACGACAAGATTTGAAGAAATCGCTAAGGCGTAAGTATTTATAGTTTCATGTAAGAAATACCTATTCTCGGCTAAGTGTAATCTTTGTTTTTCCCACTTTAGATTTGACAGTTGGTTAAGCACGGTGATTCTTATCAGCAGTGTGGGTACTCTTTTAACGACAGTCGAACAACGAAACGCATTCGAGGAGTTTGTTATTGAAAATCGCGACAAGCTCGGCTCATATTCAACAGTTTTGGATAATGCTCTCCTAAAGCTCGACCAGAACCTAGAATGGGCAGAAAACCACCTGAGCCCCCTTCGTGTTTATCTGAAATCGCGAAGGGCTTCAGCAAAGTAATAAGTGCTATAGTATGTTGCCTTAAATAAAGAAAACCTCTGACCAGTTTAGTCGCATTTGTTTGATAGATATGAATTTTAAAAAATAACTTTTTATTTTAAAGGTTGGAAGCGTTCAGGAAATAAAATAATCTATAAAATAAAATAAGTAATTATAACAAAAGTAGGAATAGTTAAAAAAAAAATGTTTTATTATCGTCTTATCGCGATAACGAACACCATTCACGGTGGCTCTACGAATTAACTGCAAATGAATTAACCCCAAATGAAATATTCCCTTACGAAGGAACTTCTAATTATAAATGCAATAAGAAATTTGAAATAAGTCCCAATCCAAAGTGGAAGTAAGTCCTGGGACTTATTTCATTTTTTTTTTTTTTTGAGCTAATTCCTTTGCGATTCATTCGTAGAGCCTTCACAGTAACTGCTTGGCCAACCTCATTTTCGAAGAAGTACGGCCTGATGACGCCGGATTTTCAACAATCACTCGTGGATTCTCACTTGCCAAAATCAAACTCCTGTGAAAAAGCTAGTTGTAGTTTGCGTAGCGAGGCAGAGTCTAAATCGGCAAAAATTTCGCAGCCTAAGCTTAGAATAGGTTTAATTAATGCTAAACCAGCCTTGTTTCAACCTCTACAGGTAAGAAGTACCTACTGGTGGAAAGACTTCGCAGCAAACTATATATTTTTGCAAATTTATGTGTTCCCCCCAAGACAGTGTGCTGTTAAACATTATTCCTAGGTTTTTAATCTTCGACACCATTTCAACTTGGGATCCAATTAACAAAATAGGAGGCGGTGCCTTCCAATTGCTAAGCACTCTGTTTTAGTATGATTTAACAGCAGTGGTTTGACCACTTTACTAATGATGGCAGGTCCTCGTTCATTTTTACCACGGCATTTTCAGCAACACCTACAGGAAGGTCGAGATAGAGCTGGACATCGTCAGCATAAATGTGGAAGTTGCAATATTTAATGACAGATAGCAGGTCAATTATAAATAAAGAAAAAAGTTGAGGACCAAGAATAGATCCTTGCGGTACATCCCTTCTTAATGGTAAAAATGAGGAAGGATTATTTTTGTATGCAACGGCCTGAACGCGATTATTTAAGTAAGGAGAACACATTTTAGTTGCACTACTAGAGAAATTCCGCAAAAACCCAAATTCTAACTTAGGGTTTTTTCCACTGCGCCACCTCTCGCGAACGTCTGACAAATATCCGAGAGTATAACTGTCTTGAAAGAGCTTCTCAATCAGCAGTTTGGAGTCGGCGTAAAATTGTAGATCCCTCCCATTCGTTCCAAAAAATTAAAAACTCACACAAAACTAATGGTTGTGAGAAGCTAGGCCTAGGGTCCCTCCGGACCTGTTGCGCCAATTATATAATAATTTTTTACATAGTCGGTTCAACCGAATCAAACGCCTTGGAAAAATGGAATAGTTTGACCAATGTTGATCTGTTTGTATCTATCGCTTGGCGAATGTCATCCAAGACCTTCAACAAGGCCCTTATGTACCTGTGATTAAATCTAAATCCAGATTGCAAAAAAATTAATAAATTTAAACTATCTACACGCTCCTTTATTTGTTTGTTGACAATTACGTCCAAGACTTTCGGCAAATAAGACAGAATGGCTATTGGACCACAGTTATTCACAGCTCCTGAGGTCTTCGGAATCGGAACTATCTTAAGTAATATACTGGAGCATTTTAAGAATAAGAATGAAAAAGTCGGGGTGAATATTATCTAGCCCCACACACTTTGACTTGAAAGAGAAAGACTGCAGAAAGAGAAAAAGCACTTGAGAGTAGTTGGGTATGAAAAGTGAGGAGCTGTTTTGGATGACCCGTGTGGGAGTGGATTTAGTAAAATTCATATTAATTTCCTCGATATCGATGTCATCATTTACAGACGGGCACTTCCTCCCAAGCCCCAAGTCTTTTACTTGTTTCCACATGAATTTAAAGGAACTGTTGGTATTAAATTTGTGAAGGTAGTGAAGGTAATTTGCGCATCTTATCATACACGTAACAAGGTTTCTGGCTATTTTGAATGCATTGAGCCTTTCAGTACATTCAAACCTTTTTCATCCCCGGAAAAGACTAAGACCGGAGACTTCCAAGGACATTCACAATTTACAACAACTTTTGTTCTAATTGGAACATATTTATTAAACTAATTATCGTTAAAAATGTGGGCCTGATCGTTTACGTTAGGTGTTAAGTAGATGTCATGCCAAGTAAGGTTATCACATTCAAGAAATACATTTTGAATGTCAATTTTTCGAAAGTCTCCATATTGAAATCTGCTCTGTCTTTTATTAGTTTCGAAAGCAAAGTCAATGGTAGATAGTAAAAAGGAGGTCATGAAAAGAGAAAGCTGGTGCCGATAATTGATTATAGAATTTCAATAAGCTGGGGTCACTAAGTAAAATAACATCTAAGAGCGATGGAATCTTATTAGGCATGAAAAGCAAACGCAAGATTTGAAGTATTCATAGCATCTCTAAAAAGGTGACTTGAAGAACGACTGAGAATTTATATTAAGGTCTTCACAAACTGTGAGGTTTTGAGCCAGGTGTGGGAAACTTCATTGATGGCATTTTCAACAATTCGATAGTCAGCTATATTCGAACTTCGGAGGCATATACATAGAACCGATTACACATTTATTTTCGCCATTTCGTATTTCAATGAATACAAATTGCATAGCGTTTGTCTTATCTGAACGCAAAACAACCTAATACCTAATGCCATCCCTCAGATAGATAGCAGCACCTCCTCCAATTCGCCTATATCGATCACCGCAAAACGGCTTGAACCCATTAAGTGGATAGAATTCATCCCGAACAGTGAATCAAACCACGTCTCAGATACAGGCAACGTCAACCCTACTTTTCTCAAAGACATGCCTGAACTGGTAATATGACAAATATGCAGCTCAGTTTGCTTCTTACACAGTATGTTTACTAACGAACGTAAATTTTCATTCACACTGCTTCCATTATTGTTAATAACAGAAGACATTTTAGTGCGTCAAAGAGGAAAAATCGACCACAGAAACTAAAAAGAAAAGCCGTCGGAAGAAGTTCAAAACAATTGACAGTTCTCGTACAACAGTTTAACGGCCATATTATTCACTCCGGGTGTAACTCAGGTTTAAGTTAATTTTACACCCGATCATTAATCCGAATTTTTTAAACCCGACAATTTAAACTTAAGTCCATATTATTCACTGAAAAACATGCATTAAACCCGCTGGGTTAAGGATGGATTTAAATGCGGATTTAAAAAACTTTAACCCGTTTTTAATCCGGTTTAAACCTACGTAATGTCAAATTTCACAAATAATGACATTTGTTTTTTGTTGTTTATCACATTTTATGGGAAATTGTTTTTGGTTTTTCATTTTTATTAAAATAAATTGAAAAATAACCTAAAATGAAAGGTGTCAGCAAAGTGAATGATGAGGACTACAGCAGCCGTGATCGTGAAATTGAAAGTATGTCACCCGTCGACGATGAAGCAGATAGAGAAGACGAATGAATGAGATTTTTATTTTTCCATTTTTAATAAATTAATAATAATAAAATAGTTAATTCAAAAAACTATTAAATTAAAAGATAAAAAAAAACGCAACATATTTTTTTTATTTTAATTATATTATGCGCTGACGACGAAGACATCAGCATTTCTTCAATATCGAGATTGAAATCCATTTTTTTCGCGTCTTGATCCTTTTTTTTTATTTTATTTCAATTTGTATTTCCTGCCTCCTGCAAGCGAAGAAATGTCAAAAATGTGACCTAAACAAAGGAGTGAATATTATCAAATTGTGTTTTAATCCGAGTTAAAGTACTTAAACTGGTCTCCGTAGTGCAGTTTAAATCTAATCGGATTAAACGCTGTCAAGTTAAAAAAAAAATGGGTTTATGTTCGGGTTTAACTACTGAATATTATGAACTTGGGTTTATTTTTTGGGTTGAACTCACTTAAATCCGGGTTACGACTTTAACCCGGATTAAAGAGAGTGAATAATATGGCCGTTGAGAGTAACAAAATAAAAATATATATACAGAGAAAATAATAATAAAACGTTTTGCAGTTATAATATGGAGTTGTTTCTTCGACCATCAAAGGCAGCACCGATCAATTTTTTCAGATTTTGAATTGAATTTATTAGGACAGAAGATTAGTGTTTATTGTTTTTATTTCATTGTGTTTAAAGAAATTGCATTTTCATAAAAAAAACGATGAGTTAGTTTCAGGTGTGGCAGCCTATTATCGAGTCCTGTTCGAAAATTAATATTTAGGCTCCGAAGCATCAAGTAGGTATATGCGTGTAGCGATGCGACATCACTGAGCTGTGGTGCACAATGCATCTGATTCTGTAGGGCGATGGCAATTGTTTCCTTCAAATAATACTTAGCCACGCTCACCATATAAATGCTGGTGTTCCCCAAGGCTCAGTTTTGTCTCCGACTCTCTTTCTCATTTTTATAAATGATCTCTTGTCTTCAACTTCTAATCCAATCCATTCCTTCGCTGATGACAGCACTCTTAGCTTTTCATTTCCTTTCCAGGACTCACGTCCCTACTCTTCGGCCGTAGACCTGGAACGGCAACGTATGTTAAGCTCATTAAAACCCGACCTTGACAGCATTTCAAAATGGGGTTCAGAAAATAGAGTGGAATTTAATGCTTCAAAAACAGAATGCTGTCTGCTGTCTCTAAAGCGAAACCCAAATCTACAGCCATTATCCATGAATGGCACTTGCATTACCGAAACCGACTTTATATTCTCGGTATGTGCGTTCATGACAACTTTCGTTGGAATGACCATGTACACGAAGTCGCCAAGAATACAGCGAAATGTCCAGGTTTCCTCAAACGGTGCAAGAAATATTTTACCCCTTCTGATCTGGGGCCAGATTCTGTAAGGCGAAACGATCAAACGTCGTTCGTGACACGAATATCGCGAATTCTATCAATTCGCTTGAACATCGTAGAAACGTTTCCTCCCCTTCAGAAACTCAACCGCAATACTCGCCATGCTAGGAATGCCCACCAGTTTACCACCCAGCCTATCTTCGGACGTACAATGAAAAAAAAAAAAAATAAAAAAACATAGTATAAAACAAAGTCGCTTTCTCTGTCCCTATATCCCTATGTATGCTTAAATCTTTAAAACTACACAACGGATTTTGATGCGTTTTTTAAATAGATAGGGTGATTGAAGAGGAAGGCTTATATGTATAAAAACATCCATTAAAAAGTGGAGAAATACTGTTATTTTTGAGGTTTCTAATGTGATGTCGTAAATAATTACATTTTTTCCGCTTACATTGCAAACGCAGGCTGAACCCTACGTGCGAAGCCGGGGCGGGTCGCTAGTTCGGAGTAATTTGTTTCTGTTTACGTTTAAATTGTGAAATCTGTTGATTTTCTAATTATTGTTCTGGACAATCAGCACAACTGAGGATCTCTTATTCAATGCAGAAGCCCAATTTTACGACGAACTGTCTACATGCATCCATCCACCACATTTTCGCACAAGTTCAATAATCTTTTCTTTTTTTTTGTAAATAGTACGTATACGCCCTAGTACCTATATGTTCTTGATTTAAAGCAAAATAGTACGCACAAAATTGATAGTGGCTAAAGGAGGGTTCTTGACTTTAGTACAATTTCCATAATAAACTATTAAACCCGTATTAATAAACACTGTGTAAAAGTTATCAACTTGTTACTCATCAGTTAACCATATCCAATTTTTGTATGCTATCTGACGTTTGCTAACTAACTTGCTTGTCCACATTTTTTTATTAATAAGGGGGTTAGTGCTTATGAAATTATAAGAGTGCAATGTTTACGTGCTTCAGAAAATTTCTTTCGGCATTACCTTTGCTATGAATCGTTGAGATCAGCATCTCTCCTATACTTTTGTATTTCCAAAAAGACAAATCGACCGTCTCTAATTTGGACGGTTAATTTGTTTTTATAAGCAAGCTTTAGACTGGTTGTTGATTATAATTTGTTTAGAGGAACGCGAAAGACACGGCTGTAGGAAATAAGGCCCCAATGAAATAAGGCGAAAAAAAAAGAGAAAATGAAATAAGGCCCCAAATTTGGGGTGTTATTTCAGGCTGTAGGAAATAAGGCCCCAATGAAATAAGGCCCCAAAAGAGAAAATGAAATAAGGCCCAAAATTCGGGGTGTTATTTCATAACGAAATAATACCCCAATTTCAACTATGAAATAAGGCCCCACTGCGATGAAATAAGGCCCCAAAACAAAATGAAATAAGACCCCAAATTTGGGGTTTATTTCATAATGAAATTAAAAATAATGAAAACTACTTTTTATTTAATATTGTTAATATTGGATAAACTAATTTAAATTAAAGAAACTTTTTATATACTCAAACTCGCACCCACCCCGTTATCTAACAGTAAACCCAAGCAGGGGGGTTGCAGGGGGGCAGCATGCCTCCCCATACGCATTCCCTATCAGAAAGGTAACAATTAATAATAAAAAAGTAATTTTGGGGACTTTTTTCATTTCTTCTTTTGTGGTCTTATTTCATGATGAAATAAGACCCCAATTTTCATTAAGAAATAAGGCCCCAAAAAAGGAAATAACACCCCAAATTCTATTAAAAATCGTTGTTGTTGTTTCCTGTATAATTTTTTGGGGCCTTATTTCATTTTTCTTTTGGGGCCTTATTTCGCAGAGCCGAAAGACACCCTTCAGACTAGGTGCATTTGTAAGAATTGAAAAGAAATCATATTAAAAAAATATATAAAAACGGCATTCATTTTTTTAGATTTTTCTAAACACGTATTAAAGCAGCAAATGATTGCTTACAGATAGTATAGTTGTCTAGTGACAGAATAAAATACAACAAAAATGATGAAATATTAAAAAGGAATGAATATATAAAAGTTCAATTGATATTAATAACAATGATTTATAATTACGTGAAGGGGATTTCCGATTTGTTGTTAACATCTTAACAAATTTAATAGTTAAAATTACATTGCGTTGTCTAAGTTATTGTAAAAAAGGAATGTATGGAATACTTTTCCCAATATTAGTTACAAGTACTTCTATGTCAACAGTTTATTATGTTTTGATTTTGACTTTAATTATGTGCCAAAATTTCAATATCATGTGTTTAGTTTAACATTGGAGATACGTTTTTTGATCAATAAATATTTAAGCTGAAGGTAAAATTAGTAATGATTGTACGGTCTTCTAAATTTTGTGTTTTTTCTTTAATGTTACTATTAATTTAGAGAGCGTCTTACTCTACATATATTTTTTCAGTTATCGATAGACAATGTTGTCGAAGTCGACGCAGAATTTAGATCTCGTCCCATAAAACTCCCACGTAAACGTTCTGTAATCGAATCCTCTTGAAATTTTAGCTGCATTAATATCAAAACATAGTTTCCTATTCCCAATAAGAACTGAAACGAAACGAAATATGTTGAAATAATATATGATTGAAGTTGGTTTATTTTGACCTGAAAATGTAAGGAGACAACAATTCAATCTGACATTTTAGTGAGTTTAAAACAATTCAATCAACCCCCAAAACTCCTACCTGCGTTCATCCCTGTGCACCTCTCATACAAAAAACATTGCAAACGCTTTTTCATGACACTGGTATGAGTTAGGGAGGGGTAAACCTGCATTTGCACGATCAAATCACTTTGCGAAATGTGAGCGGAATTACTAAATAGGAATTGACGCATCGCATACAACAATGTAGGCGTAGCAACACAAATTTATCAATAAGAAATATTTGCCAGATACGCTAATTTAAATAAAATAATACTTACAGAGTAAATAAGAGCTTCATTAGGTTTCATTGCTGTTCCCACTCTAAATTGGGCGGTATTGTGTTTATTCCACAAGTAAAATGCGTGTATGTTTTCCTTAATTCCAATTTCCCGATAATACTTACAGTATGTGCGAATGATTTTAGAGCACACTGCACTCTAACAGAGCGAAAAGAATAAAATTTAAAAATTATATTATATACATATTTTAGCTTTAAAGGCAAAAATCGTTCCTAGCTTACCTCGTTATAAGTGGATCGTGCGTAAATAACGGTACAGATTAGTTTAATCAGTCGCGGAAGCACAAACAAGAAATTGATGACATACCCCTGAATAGAGGACTTCGATTGTAATGCCATATCACACAGTACAAACACCATAGTTGTGCATTGTGTGAAATCATGAAAATATGTCGCTAAAGCTACCGGTCCGTAAACATGGTTTACACTCTGTACCAACTCACAGTACTTCTGATAGTGTTTAAGTAACAATATAATACGTTGTCGTCTTGCATGTGCCTCTCTCGGGTTTAGAGTAAAATATCTTTTCAACATTACCTGGAATAATCTGAATCGAACCCTGAAAAAGTCCATCGCACCGATATGCGCAAGGGTACTCGTATTCGGTCCAATGGTGCACGCAACAGTACCCACTGCCAACATACCTAATCTCCAGTCAGAGTCAACACTTAGGATATAGTAGCAAATGTAATATATTACACAGTACAGATTCATTACTGTCACATTAATGGCGTTCTTGCGAACGGACTTTTCGTAATTAAAGTTGACGGAGAAATCGTCAACAAGCATTTTATCCAACTGGTAAGCCCGCTCAAAGAGTTCTATGTGATCGCGTTTCTTAACATCCAAGATGACCGATACCTCTAAAAATTCCATAACGGTCATCATTTGTTCGGCTAGGGTCAAAAACTTAATAAGGGATGATAACTCATGGAGATGCTGTGAGTACCGTTGGGAGGCCATTTTTAGTGCAAATCCGATAATGAGACTTCCAAGCGCTGCCAAGCGAGCCAAATTCGTGTAAAGTTTGCTGAAATTGGATATCACGAGTTTGTGTTCAGCGTTTACACGAAACGACAAGCATCCGGATGCAAACATAGTTAAGAATATTGGTCGGAAACACTGGATAAACTGTTTTTTGGTTGACTCCATTATGGAAATGAATAGCAACTGAGTGGAAATAGTGTAGACGATTTCATTTTAGACGTCTGTTGGTGGTTAATATGGTTTTAATTGATTTCATTTTATCTCGCTGATATAATCGATTGGAATCGATTGAATAATAATTATTAATAGGCCTTAGCTAACCCTTTTCGTTAGACAGTTGTTCATCTGAAATACATATGATAATTTACATATCAGTTTGTAAGAGTAAAACATGATGTATGTCATTTTCGAGCCCAACTTTCGGTTCAAATGATGATAGGTTATCACTTATCACCATGCTAAAATTAAAGTTGAATGAAATGAAACGACGAACTAATCGGGGATTTAGACTTAATGCAAATGAATTAAATTACTGAGAACTCCGGATATAACGACGGTGAAGGGACCGGACTTAAATGGTCGCAATAGCCGAATGTCGCTTTAACCGAAGGTCAGAAAAATTAAAAAAAAAAAAATGTCCTTACTATTAGATGTTGTATTTATATACATACATACTTCAATTATTATTTAGAATTCAAATAGGATTAAAATGAAAACGGGCCCTATTTCACCAACCACTTTTCACTTTTCATTTTGCAATTTTGCAAAAAAAAATAATTTGTTCAAAGTAAAAGTGCGATGTGTTTCATTTTTTCAGACTTTTTTGCAAAGTGAAAAGTAGGTATATGTGTTTCACCTAGAAAGAGAACTTTGCATTTATAATCGTGTTTTGCAAATTTGCAAAGTGAAAAACATATGCGTGTATGTTTATATATTTAATTGCACCCAACGCGTAATATAGAGCAAGTTTTAATGAAGTGATCCTGGGGATCTTACCGCTAGACTTATTTATTAAGAAAACAGCGGCCCAAGCGGAACTTCGTTTGCATCGAGATGCGAAATGGCACAATCGTGGTACCATCTATGGACATAGGAAGATCCTGGAACTTGTCAAAAACGAGATTAGGGAGCTGAACATGCCTATGGATAACAAGGGTGCGTATTATGGAAAGGAATCACAAAACTCGTATTGAGAACGCATAACTTCCAGAAAAAGAAGGAATGGTGAAATAGTGATTTTCACAGATGGATCCATGATGGATGACGGAGCGTGTGCCGGTATCTATTCAGCAGAGCTGGAACTAGCTTATGTTCACCTTAACTTTTCACTCTGCTCTTCATTTCCCCTGGGTGCATCAATGTTGATCATCGTACCGTCAACGCATCCAGCTACACAAGGGAATCCACCTTGAGCGAAAAATTGGGTAGTTATTTCCGAAGTATTTTGTGGCCAGCAAATGGTGGTTGCAAGCAATTCCTCGATTATTGCGTCCGATACTCGTTGTACTGCTCTGCAGACTGTAGCTTTACTTATTCCGTGCATAGCAGCGTCTCCATGATATTGCCCTCCATTTTCCATCCAACGTAGTGTGCATAGAATCTGTTGCAAGGGACTTAAGCAATTATTTCGTTCGCTGTCAAACTTTAGCCGGTGGTTGCTGATGTGCTCGGTTTCACCAGCCCACCCCCTCGAAACCCCTGGTTTGATGAAGAGTGCCGGCAAGCACATGAAGCAAAACAAAGTGCATACGAAGCGTCGCTGCATAGAAGGACGAGAGCAGCTCGTCAGCTCTACGAGCAAAAAAGGAGGGAAGAACATCGGCTTCTCCGGAGAAAAAAGAGAGAGCATGAGAAGCGCGCGATCGAGGATATAGAGAGGTGTTACTCCAGGAACAATGTTCGGAAGTTTTACCATGCCAACAAGACCCGAACGGAGACCTGTAGAGACGAACAAGGAAACCTTGTAGTAGAGTCACAGTCGGTGCTGAGGACATGGAAAGGAAAAACCATTTCTGCAGACTGTTAAACGGCGAAGACGACACAACCGCTGTTAGGCAGAACGAACCATTCAACTTGGACGATGACAGCCAAGATTTCCGTCCACCTGACCAAAATAAAGTGAGGATAGCAATATCTAAGCTTAAATCCAACAAGGCTGCTGGTCCAGACGGCTTACCTGCCGAGCTCTTCAAGGCAGCCGGAGATGACTTGGTAGAGTGCATACACCAACTCATCTCCAAGATTTGGTTAGAGGAAAGTATGCCTGATGAATGGAACCTCAGCATTGTTTGCCCGATCCACAAGAAAGGAGACCCTCTAAACTGCGCCAACTACAGAGGCATCAGTCTCCTGAACACTGCGTATAAGATCATGTCTGCTGTATTGTGTGAACGCCTGAAACCATTCGTCAACGATCTGATAGGTCCCTATCAGTGCGGTTTTAGGCCCGGTAAGTCCACGACCGATCAAATATTCACACTACGGCAGATCCTGGAAAAAACCCAAGAATACCAGATCGATACTCACCATCTTTTTATCGATTTTAAGGCCGCATATGACAGCGCTTATAGAGACGAGCTATACAGAGCCATGTCTAGTTTTGGCATCACTGCCAAACTTGTCAGATTGTGCAGAATGACGATGGAGAACGCTCGCTGCTCCGTAAAGGTCGGAAACAATCTCACCGAGACCTTTGATGTCAAAAAAGGATTTAGACAAGGTGACGCGCTGTCATGTGACTTCTTCAACATCATTCTTGAGAAAATTGTGCGAAACTCACAAGCCAACACCAGAGGCACAATTTTCCATAAGTCTGTGCAACTGTTTGCATACGCTGACGACATTGACATTGTTGGCAGAATACAGCGAGCTGTCACTGGTGCGTTTGCAAGTATTAGTACAGAAGCGGCAAAAATGGGTTTAGTGGTGAATGAGGGTAAAACAAAATATATGCTGTCAACAAGAAGGGACACACAACATCGAAGAATCAGGAAGAACGTCACTATAGACAGCTACAACTTTGAGGTAGTTCGGGACTTTGTCTACCTCGGCTCCGCTATAAACTCTGATAATGACATCACATCAGAAATCAAGCGAAGAATCACTCTTGCCAACCGCTGTTTCTTTGGCCTAAGACGGCAATTGATTAGTAAGGCCTTGTCAAGAAGCACTAAGAAGATTCTATACAAGACTCTCATCATCCCTGTCCTGCTCTATGGCGCAGAAGCATGGACCCTAGCAAAAACGGATGAGGATCTTCTTGGTCGCTTCGAACGCAAAAATCTTCGAGTGATTTTTGGTCCCGTTTGCGTTGACGGGATTTGGAGGAGGAGATTTAACAGCGAACTCTACGAGCTGTACAGCGACATCGACGTGGTCAGCAAAGTACGTATTAGTCGTCTAAGATGGTTAGGACATGTAGAGCGCCTTAGGTGGCGCGCTCAAGTGGAAGGGGACCTCAACCAACTTGGTGTGCGCAACTGGAGGCAGTTAGCCAAAGATCGCGCTAACTGGAGAGGCGTATTGGTTGAGGCTCAGGTCCACCCCGGACTGTAGCGCCACCTAAGTAAGTAAGTAAGTCAAACTTTAGCCTACGTCCAATTGTTGACAAAACACGTTCAATACTCGTCTTCGTTAAACGAAAGCCTTCCAGAGTAGAAAAATTATCTCCAATTTCAAAATGTGTCCTTAATTTTACAACCCTTTGTACATTATTTGTATCCTCATCGTCTTCAAAGAGTGCTTCGAAACGGTTCATTGTATTTTTTTTTAATTACATCCCCAACTGTTCACAACGGAATCTCAACTGCAAATGATTTTTTTTCTTTGCATATTATTGACAAACTTTTCACGATTTTAAATGTAAAGTGCAAATCTAATTTGTTTGGTGAAACGATATGGACGATTTCTTTGCAAATTGGGAAAACTTTGCAATTTGCAAAAACATGCTTTTCACTTTGAAAATTTGCGTTTGGTGAAACGGAATTCGCAAAGATAAAGTGAAAAATTGCAAAATGTAAAGTGAAAAGTGGTTGGTGAAATAGGGCCAAGGTTAATTATATTTTTTGCACAGGCAACTAGATGTTTATTTTTTTTTTTATTTCGTCGCTATCATCCGGATGATAAATTCAAATTTTTGCAAAAAAACCGATGCTATTACGAAATCGTCGTTATATCCGAAGTCGCTATATCAGAATTTCAGAATGAACTTGTATGAAAAAAATAGTGTAAAATCAAGGGACTCAGAATTTGCGTCGTTATATCCACATGGTCGTTATAGCCGAAGTCGCTATAAGCGAATTTCACTGTAATAGGCTAAGCTGTTGTGACATAACATACCTAGCATATTTACACCAAAGTTTTGTCTTAGGAAGGGAAACAAAAATACGCCTTTCTAATACAAGAGCCCATATCAGACTATTGCCATGCCAATAGTTATTTTTCGCTTGTGCTGTACATATATATATATAGATTTCGAGAGATATTTGAATCAGACCACCATTGTCGGGTCTCTTTTCGTATCTCTACCACTATAAATCTTACCAATAGAGACTTTCTGGATTTCTCCAGAGTTCTTCCCTGAGCTCAATTCCTAGTGTTAACGCTAGCATCTGTTTATGGGAGATCTGTTTTATCGACTGGCTCTCGATCCAATGATGTCCCAAGATCCTCATTCTTTTGCCAGCCAACGCCGGACATTGACACAGTATATGTGCCGCTGTGTCAGGTTCCTCCAGGCATAGTTTACAGGTATCATCCTCTCTAAGGCCTATCTTCCTTAAGTGATACCCGAAATTACCATGTCCTGTTAACAAAGCCACCACCCATTTCAATGTTCCTCGACTCGTGCTTAGAACCCTTCTTTGAGTGGAGCAGGTCGGCCACTTAATTGCCATTTTAGCCTGTTTACATTGTTCCACGGTTGACTACCTTCTCAGGTGCTCTGCTGTGATCCATTTGTGAATCAGCTGTTCTACCATTCCTTTGCCAAATGAAGAGAATGGTTCTTGTCCCAGCAACTTTTCAGTTGACCCCTGTTTTGCAAGGGAGTCCGCCTTTTCGTTGCCTTCGATCCCTATGTGTCCTCGTACCCAAGTCAGTGTTACTTCATTTTTAGATGAACACTTATTGAGCTCAAGTACACATTCCAATGCCAATGATGTTGTGATGTTTGTTTGTTCCATGTATCTGATCACCGCCTGATTGTCCAGTGCTATAAGCATATTTCTTCCCTCCACCTGACTCTCAAGCAAGTAGTCCAACGCATGCAGCAATGCAATCATCTCAGCCTGATATACAGAAGTGTAATTGTGCTGTACATAGTTTCATGTTTGTTAAGGGTCCTGCATGCAAAACAGACAGGATCATTTTCTTGGCTAATTACAGCGCCTATTACAAAATTGCTCGCATCTGTTGTTGAATCTTTTCTCAAAATTGGGTTAATGCAAAACAGGTTCGCTTGTTATTAATTCTTTCAATTTATCAAATGCATTTATGAATTTTTGCATCTTTTTTCAAATATTCGGGTCTATCGTAGAATCCGTCGTATTCGGAATTTTGCTACGAACCCCGAAAGAACTATCACAGAATCCGTCGTAGGGTACATTTTTTGCTTTCGAAATTCGTAGAACGTGGTATATTCAGTGATACCACTTTCTACGAATTTCAAAATTCCCCTACGACGGATTCTGTAACAGTTCTTTCGGGGTAAAATTCCGAATACGACGGATTCTGTAGTAGACCCCATTTTATAAGAGATTGGGCTACTTTCGCGTAGCTTTTAAATTGCTTCGTAGTAGTGGAAAATTTTAATTAAATTTTAATTTTGTCTGTAAGGATATGACATAAGACGTATTTTTATTTCACGTCCTAAAACACAAAAGTGGCGCAGTCGGAAAACTGGTAGAATACATCGATAGGACTTGATCACACATATATAAATAAATAAAGTAATATTGAATTTAAGTACAATATGGTCAACGATTTCGTACTGTATCAGTCCAAGACTAGCCAATATGAAAGGAATGGTGAACCCATCAATCGACCTAAAATCTGCTTAAAACCCCAAAAACTGAGGCAACAACATTCTCAGTGAGTTGAAGCATTCAGCAGCTCACGTCAGCCGACCATACAAGGCCATTGGAGCTGTCAATGACATGGAAGGGAAGTCATAGTATCTATCTTACGAAATATACCTGCTACCGATTGGCGGAGGAAAAAACGTTTGAATGGCAGCTACACCAGGAACATGGGGATCTAACTAGAATAAAATGAAAGATGTGAAACGAGCTCGTGTACCAGCAGCACCGTTTAACAAGCTTGCAGTCAGTAGGCAAGTCAAAGTATACGGGAACTTTTTTCATGATCCGGCGAAGCTTTAACAGAAAGTTACGTCTGCTCCGATTTGGTGCTGTAATATGGGTGCAGTGAAATCAAGTAAATCGGACACACAGTTCGAAAGTATGAAAATGCAATACAATAGAACCCGGTAACATAAGATGGAAGATGAGAGGGACCGAGGAATACATGGCACAGGAGAGTTATACAGAGTTGAGGGTTGAGGCATATTACCTGCGAGCGCACCCGATCGCTCGTGACGTAGTAGAACTCCTGGGGCCCTCAAGATATAAAATTGTAGAAATCTTACGCAATCTATAAATGGCATTACCTATAACTTATAGGTATTATGATTAAAAAATTATGGAAAAGACCGACAAAATTTTAATTTGCTTAACTAGCAACCATCTGTGCAAAAGCAAGTTCACTGGTATCAGTTTAAACACTTTCTTCGTGATGTTAAATGCATCGCGTAACTTGTAATTCCTGTGGTATAAATAATTACTTTACCAACAGTAGCGACAAAATGCTTTTCTAACTTTCTTAATGCATTTATTGACATTGTCAACTCAATTCCTAATCCGAAATTGTCTTTTTCTTGTTAAAGTTTGGGTTGTAGGCATGACTGTAATTTTGCCAAACTGAAAAATAAACCCATTTATACCTACACTTCGAATTTATTAAACTTTATTATATTTAAATTTTGTTGTTTTTGTCGAAATTCAGTTTTTTTCTTTTTAAGTTAATTTACGAATATGTTTACTTTTGCGTCACGCGAGACTTTTCCCCACGTGTTTGTGCACAAAAGATTGCTACCTTATGCCTTCTTTTCTTTTTTATCGAAACCATTTGTCTGCGGGACTTCGTGACTATTACATGTTGGATTTTGACACTCTCGCAGTGTCTTTTGTAGGACATGGGCGTCCGCTGGTTCTATACGCTTGTAGTAATGCTGTTTGGTTTCGACAATTTCAAAGCCAAATTTCTTATAAAATGCGATAGCTCCATCATTGTTCACTTGTACATGCCTGTGAAAGAATACCAAAATCAAGTAAACATCGGTCACGGAATCTTAATACTTACAGAAAAATGCTGTCAACGTTTCCGTCTTTTTCTACGTAGTTCAAGATGTGATTGAACATAACAGTGCCAATACCTAACCTACGATAGGGATATAAACACCCTAGTGTCATGATGTAGAGCCGCCTTTGGTTCTCGTATGTTTCTAAGCGACAGCACACGGCGCCGACCACGATGTCATTGTAATAAGCTAATTTTGCTAGTTCGCCTGCTTCCAGGACATCGATGTAAAATCTGTCATTATAAAACACAGGAAAGACAACTGTGTTCAGTTTTTTTAGTTGCTTGATGTTGTGCGGGGTGACGTCGCCGAGTTCAATGCTAGCTCTTGGTGTCGAGAAAAAAATGATTTGATACCGGTTGCAAATTTCAATTTTTTTTTTACTTACCTTGTCATTTTAACAGTATAAGGAGCGAGATTTTAAGATATTTGCAGAATTGTTTATGATTTTATTTTATTTATACTTGGGATGGGAGGTTATACTAAACTATTTCACATTTACGGGGGAAAATATCCACTTTGCTAGGACTTTTTTTGGCAGACTTTCTTATCGTGACAGCAGCTGTCAGATATACAAAGGCGCCTTGGGTGTGTTCGAAAAAATTCTGCAGGGTCGATAATACGGAGTTGTACAATCTTACCGATATCGATAAGATAGTTCGAAAATGATAAGGAAGTGTTACGGATCGGGAATGGTCACAATTGTTTATATTTTTATCAATTCACAATAGTATACATTTTATCAATGTTTATCGATCGATCACCATTTTCCTGGTGAAGACGATAAGACTTTCGTTAATCCGGAGTCTTTATTTTTTTTTTTTTGTTTTTTCCACTTCGGTCCATGCAAAAATAGTTTCCAACCGCTACGCCGACAGAAATATCAAATTCTGAATATTGGTCCATTTTTGTTTGTTTTTGTTTTAGGACTTAAAACAAACATCCTATCTCAGCGAAAGTAAAGTACAACAACTAGTGTCACCTCCTCTAAGTCAGCCTGACATTATGCAAGCGTTTGATAAGTGCTAGTTGGATATCTCTGTTTTGCTTTTTTTACATCAATTTGTTGAGAAATCTAATGAATCGTGACCTTAGGGCCCGATTCTGTGTCAAATTATCCGGGTTACTGGTAAATAATCCTTAAATGTACTACAAAAAATTAACTACTGTGATCTACAAAAAAATGTTGAGACTCATTTAGCTAACTAACGAAAATAGTTAGTTTTTGAGACGGCGAATTTGATAAATTGATAATAAAAGATAACTCCGGCGGATTTGATAATTATTATATTTATCGCGGATGTGAATAGGCCGTGCGTGGATCATATCCTTTAATGTTGTTATCCATTGGGCAAAAAGAAGCGTCCGGGAGAGTCCGGAATCAAAAATTTCTCTTCTGAAATCGTTCCATTGGCACAAAAAATCATCTTCATGTGATTCTGAGAAGAGAATTTCGCTTAACTTTTGCAGTGGCCAAATATATTTTTTTTTTCTATTTTTCACAGACTTCTCGTCTAAAAACGTAAGTAAACACACTTTAAAGTTTGACAAACGACAAATGTTTTGGTGTTAGTGCAAATAGGTGTGAATCTCGCTCGGATATCGAGATTCGCAAAATTGCTCTGAATCTGAATCTCTTGGGCTTTTTTTGCGCCCATGGAACAAGAAATCTGACAGCCAGCTGATTTCGAGAGCAGACAAACTGCTCTGACTCTGAAAAAAGTGCTTTTTCTGTCCCAATGGAAAACGACATTAAATTTTACCTACGTCATAGGTACCTCCCTTCGACGTGTTGGGTAGTTAACTATGCTATTCAGATAGGCACATCGCAGACTATGCAAACACACCTACAGTTTGAGACCGACTGTTCGTTAAAACTGACATCTGTCCAATTCTTATCAAAAAGCAAAATAACACAAAGTGGAATCTACGTGAATCGGCCGAAATTATGCGCTTTTCTAATTTATTTGAGATTTTAACAAAATAAAAAGTGTTTTACTAATGAGTTTTCATGCAATAACTATTGCTTTCATCATCTTACTATGCATACCACAGACATTACAAGTCGACTACGATTGCAACGACTTACGGATGGGTCAGTTCCTATGTCCCGATCCTAGTAAGAGCCACATTGATCCGAAGACACAACAATTACGTGGATGCACCAAAGAAAACAAAGCAAGAGGTGGGTTGCTAAATGTAAATGCGTTGTACTGTTACTTATCAATATGGTATTTCTTATAGTTTGGTGCATCGCTGTGGAGGGAATTAATTGCACTGAGACTAAGAACAATACATTCACAAGAGAATTGCCTTGTAAATGGACGTAAGTTTATCAATTATGACTCGGATTTCATTATGATTCATATTGTTTAAATAATATTTCCTCCATAGAAATGGATATCGCTTTGATACTGCTCTCTTGTTATCGGTTTTCTTGGGGATGTTCGGTATTGATAGATTTTATCTGGGCTATCCAGCTATTGGCCTAATGAAATTGTGTACTTTGGGTTTTATGTTCCTGGGACAACTAGTCGATATAATCTTTATTGCAATGCAGGTAGTTGGACCAGCAGATGGTTCGGCATATATCATTCCTTACTATGGAGCTGGTGTTACTATAATACAAAGCGACAATACCACATATCGCCTTCCAAGGGATGACTGGTAGTTAGAGTGGTGCTGGTGAAATGTAAATATAGCTATTTAAGTTTAGTAGAATAAATGAATTGGATGGATTTTTTTCAAATCAGAGATCTAATTGTAACACTGCACTGGGGATCGTACTAGTAAAGTTCATTAATTATGTCTGCTGTTAATTACAGTTTACATACTGTTAAAAAAGAAAAAAGCATCAACATGTTTGCAGCGTAGCCTGGTACATTTTGCACTTGATCAAATCAAGTAGTCAGTACAAATTCAGCAAATTCGAATCAATTAACATGAGATCCTTTTCGGTGTTTGAATTATGGAGCCATAGGCAGACCGACGGACATTACATCGGCGCCACCTCTTTTAAATATAAACGAAATTTACTCTTAACGACCACATAACATTTTAGTCTCCATAGTGTTCATTGGGCGGAGAGTCCCTTTGCTGTCGCCCGTTAGAATTTCGCGGTTCTTTTTAATGCATGAATTAAATGGCAATTATACTTTTGTACTGGCTAAGAACAATGTTTGTCTACGGAACCGTCCCTGTGAGCAGGGATTGAGAATATGCTCACAGTGAGTCTGCTTGTCGTAGAAGGCGACTAAACGACTTTTCTCATAACACAGGTTATGTCAACGCAGTATTTTGTTCACTTTCTTCAAGGTAATCAGCTACTTCGATACAGGAGATAATGTAGTTCACATTTTTTGTTTTGTTTTCTTCTATAAGAACACCGGTATCCATTGTATTAGCGGGGCAGAGTTCGTTTTCAAAATTGCTGTTTGCAGTGCCGTCCTTCAGACGTATTTTTTTTGGTCCCAGGATGAGGTGGTTGGATCAGGTACGAAACATCTCTGTCCGGTTCTTTTTTATGACTTACGAGATGGTGGAGGAATATCGAGATTTACAAACTCGATTCTTGTAAAGAACTGCGGGTTTTTATATTTTTTCTGTTACCTGTATCGAAATTTGCTATTTTGTGTAATAAGCTGAAGAGATGCTTTACATTATTTACTTCATTGTTATAATCCTTACATCTGGCACTTCTGATGTGCTCGACACAAGATAGTTAATTGCTGATTTCTTCGATCCGATCGCCTGCACATGACATTCACCCCTATCGAGGTATCCGTTCGGAACGGAATTTTCTCCGATCTGTACGAAATCGGAGAAATTCCATTCGAGGTATCCGTTCCGATACAACTTTCGGAAAAATTCTCCTTGTCGCATTGCGTGGAACCGCGTTATACCACTCATATTTGACAGCCACACGGCAATTTTTTCCGAAGCTCTCCGACAACGAATTGCTGCGGAATATTTTCATGTGAAATAAACGCGTTTATATGCTTCATTTATTTTGTTCCGAAACGGATACTTCGAACGCAATTTGAGTTCCGATCGGATTTCACGTTCGTATCGGAATTTTCTCCGAACGGATACCTCGATAGGGGTGAATGCAAATTTGTTTTAAAGTTATCCATAAAAAACTGCCAATTGATGCAAAGTTGTATGTTAAAGGCCACAAAGACCCCTATTACAGTTCCTGACATTGGTAATGTGCTCGGAAGGAGTATGATTATTTGTCAAAGTGCCACTCTAAAGAATTGGTACAACCAGTAATGGGTGGCGCAAATCGAATATGGGAAGGGAAAAAGAAAATTATTGACCTATTCAGCATATCTCCATTACATCTTCTTTACTTCCATTTGTTTTCAATTCTCTTTAAGACGGTTTACTCCCCATTGTCATTCTTCACCAAGTACATCCTTCCGAGTTGATTTGTATCTCCCATGACCTGCGATACGAGATTTCGTGTAATGTAACGATGGTTTGCTTGTTGATTGCACTTTTGCCAACTGTGACTCCTCACTACCCATGTAACACAACCAGCCACAAAAGGTTACGACCGATTCTAAACAACTGATTTCCAAATACGCCTGACTAAGTAAAACGATTTGACTCAGATGTTATCTACGAATCGTTTGCGTCACAAGAGTAATCCGCTCACAGCCATAAACTCGTGTGTGTTCACACCTATTTAATGCAAACATGATTTTGAGTTTTGCATATGGGACTCAATTCAAAAATTCCTTTCAACAGGTCCGAGTCAGTGCAGTCACTTTGTTTTGACTTCACTGACTGCGTGCAACAGTTTTCGCAAAATAACCCATTATTTTCTAATCCCGTAATTCAGACATAAAAAATAACAAATAAAATGTGGTCCATAAGTTGGAAGGAGTTTCTCGAAAATGCCAATGAATTTCTTAAACTCTCTGAGACCTATCAAGACGACTGGAATTTAATTGAAAAGGTGAAAATTGCGTCGATACTCTTAATTTCTTACTTATCACGAAAATACTTGTTTTTAAGGACAAGGAAGAAGGAAACGCATATTTAGTCTTCAGACAGAAACTTAAAGTCTGCTTCGACGAGACCGACGCCGAGGATGAACTGATAAGCGGAAATGATTTAGAAGCTGCTGATCCGAGCTCGGCACACACAACTGAAAGCAGTGACGAGCTTGTTGATATTGAATACCATGTTGCCTATAGCGTGTCCTATCAAGTACCAGTCTTATACTTCAAAGGTTATCGTAGTCGTAAGATTTGTTAAAATCCTACAAAAATGAGCACTTACCTGTGTATGCTTTCAGATGGAAAACCAATCGGATTAGACGATGCATGGAAAATATTCCAAAATTCCTCAGGCAACAGCAGATCCCGAGAGGACATGCTAAAGACTTTAACGCAATCCGATCATCCAGTGCTGTTTAAACCATTTTTGGGACTACATCCTTGTCGAACGGGCGAACTTTTAGCTCAAATGGGTCCGAGTCGAAATACCGTTTTGACATTTTTAAGTATAATGGGACCGTACATAGGATTGAATTTGCGGAATGAGTACGGTTTAGCCTTTCATAAGGATTTATAAATCTATGACGAGTAGGAAATGTCATCACTTCCTGCAATATTGTCGACCGAACAAATTGAAAAGCCTTTTATCACAACGTCTTTACTTTATTGCTTCAATAAAAACTAAGAAAAACTATAAATTAATCTTAAATTGTGTATACATATACATATTCATAGAAGCATTTACCCTTTGTCTTGATTCTAGGTCTGTCAATAAAACTATCAACTGTGAACTACTAGAAATGCTTGACAGACACACGGTCCTATGATGTAAACATTTACCACTAAACAAATATATGAGGATACAGCGGAAGGTGGGTGGAGTTGTGTCAGTTGTTTGCTATTGTTCTTTGTAAAGGATTGCATTGAACATCTAATTTGGGACGTGCACAGTCACCTATATGCTAGTTACTACTTTAAATCCACCAGCGGGACAACAAACAACAGAGAAACGAGTATGGAAAAAACAAAAATGACAATTTACCTAAATCACATCGCTAAAAAAATTGTGCGAGCTTCGTGTGATGGTGCTCGTTGTCTAAGTACTCTCGTCTTGGACGTTTTCGGTGCGACGAATCTGCACAACCGTTACGGTGGCGTTTTTATCATCAAACTTGCAGGTGACGGTAACTTCGCTCAGCTGAAATGTAAAAATTTGTGAACCGTACTTGGTTCGTAGGTAAACTGATCGCGGATCCGCTTCTAGAATATCGACTATGCACTGTCTGTGCACCTTTAGCTCATGCAGTTGGCTTTCGGCTCGTTCATTGAATAAGACACTGAGCCGGTGTCCAGACACAACCCAATTGGGAATTTTCACAGCAGTGGGTGGGGGAGAAATGTGATTTGCGAAATTCGGCGGATTGGGCAGAGCGACGGCACCATTCAATTCCAATTCGGATTCTTCGCCATCGGGCTCCTGACGCGAATTGTAGAAATCAACTGTTGGCTCGCCAACAGAGAGCCGACCTACACAATAAAAGTATACTTATTTTAGGCGCTTTTAAAGAAATGCCACAAATTTTACCTGAATCAATGGCATTGGGTGCATCATAAAAGGGGATATAGGGTTTGATGTCTATTACTGGGGTACCGTCTACCATATCAGTACCACTGAAAACAATAGTAGCACCTTCGATTTTCTCAATTTCTACCAGTGACAGCCCAATCGGGCACGGTCTATGCGGTGACCTTGTACTGAATACACCAACTCGTTCGCCACCCAATCGGGGAGGGGCGACCTTAGCCTTTGGATGTGAATTGTTTTTGTGAAAATGATAAAAAATCCAAAGGTGCGAGTACTCGTCCAAGCCATCAAGCGAGTGTTCAGGATTTGTAAAAACGCCTGCGTTTAATTCAATTACACCTTTAAGACGTGCACCAATGCTAGCCTGACGTGGTACGGCTCGTTTTTCGGGGAATGAGGTTTTTATGATGCCGATTGGTCGAAAACGTATTGTACTCTGATCGCAACCATTCGATACCTATAAAGAAATTTCCATTAAGTATAACTTTATTTGCAATCGCAATGCGTTTAAATTCACCTGAGAGACAGCATCATTGCTATTTTTAGTGTTCTCTTCGTTTTGACGACATCCTTCGCAGCGAAAATCACGTAGGAGTTTCGACAAATCATCGATATCCTTACGCTGAACGTGACTAAGATTTTTCACTTGTTGTCTGAGGGTTTTATCGGGATTGTGGATTGAATGTTTAGCAAAATATTACCAATTAACTTACCGCAGTTTGTTTATTTCATTTCGAGCAATTGTTAATTGATTTCGTAACGATTCAACATCGTTTTCTATCATTTTGATGCACAGAAAAATACCGAAATTTTTGTTTGTTTGACGGGGCAAACAAATTTTTCCTTGAGGAAGCCACAAATGTGACAGCTCAATGAAGCGTTACCATTCGCAAGATTAAAAATAATTACTAAAAAAATGTAATAGGTATAGGTAGGTTGAAAGTCTACTAAAGTTTTGTGTGGCAAGTACCTATCTTTAAAATCAAATAAATATGAGGAGATGTAAGGAGATGCTGTCTTTGAACAGGTGTGAGGTGGAAACAAAATTACAAATATCTGGCTATTAGATAACCCTCTTATAATTTTCTGGGCATGGGACTAGCGAGGTATTCGTCGGAGCGGAAAATTCTCCGATTTTATACGATTCGGAGGATTTTCGCTGCGAAGTATTCTTCGGAACGACTGTTCCCACATTTTGTAACGCATATCGGCGATGAAGTGAATTTTTTTGTTAAATTTTTAATAGATAGGTACCAATATCCTACGACAGTAATTGGTTACGGAATTTGTGCGTCAAAAAAATTCTTTTTTATTTCGGATGCATTATTGTTTTTTTATTAAATTATTACAAATTTTTCCTCGATAATGTGTTAAAATATTTTGTTTTAATATACATTACCTACATTATGAATGTACAATGTGAATACTTTTTTTAAAATTACCAATTGCATGCTGAAAAACCTACTTTACTTTGCTTTGCTGAGATCGAACTCAAAAAAACACGCCTATAGACAGATCATTGAATTCTATGTAGGTAGGTACCTAACTACAACGACTCTATTACATTTTACTAAACTGCGGTCGAAGTGAGACGAAACCCTTAACACAGGTTGTGAAGCCACTGTATAGTTTCTCTGACATTTTATTTTATTTTGAGAATCGTAGGTCGTAGCTATATGGATGGGGAAAAAAACTGAAAATTACACCACATTCATCATCACAAAGAAGTAAACAACAAAAATGATAATAAACTTTAACATTGGGCTCCTTGGACATGTTGATTCTGGAAAGACGACTCTTGCCCGATCGCTCAGTTCGGTTGCCAGTACTGCAGCCTTCGATAAGAACCCACAATCCAAGGAACGAGGCATTACACTTGATCTGGGATTCAGTGCATTGGTTATTGATACACCGGATCATCTGAAGCCTCTTACATGCGCAACGCAGATTCAGTTCACATTTGTTGATTGTCCTGGCCATGCCAGCCTCATACGCACCATAATTGGTGGCGCGCAAATTATCGATTTAATGATCCTAGTAATCGATGCACAGAAAGGCATTCAAACGCAAACAGCAGAATGCATTCTAATTGGAGAGCTGTTACAGAAGAAACTTATTGCTGTTGTAAACAAAATCGACATTATTGAGGAATTTCACAGAGAAGCATACCTCGAGAAGATGAAAGTGAAGCTTCAGAAAACATTCTCTAAAACTTCTTTTGAAAACGTGCCAATCTTCTGTTTATCTGCTCTGACGGGTATGAACGTCGATGCTTTTCTTGACGGAATTAAGAGACATTTGAATATCCCAATAAGGGACAGCCAAAAGCCACTTCTCATGTATGTGGATCACTGTTTTCCCATCAAGGGCCAAGGAACAGTTTGTACGGGCACCATAATCCAAGGTAAATTAATTCTAAACGATACGATAGAACTTCCATCACTTAAGGAGAAACGAAAGGTAAAATCCATTCAAATGTTTAAGCGTCCAGTGCAAAGCGCTGGAATGGGTGACCGTGTGGGCGTTTGTGTGACTCAATTTAACGCCAATCAAATGGAGAGAGGCGTAATCGCGCAACCAGGTTACTTGTCTCACATACACGCTGCTGTGGTTAAGCTGAACAGAGTAGAATACTACAAGTTTAGCTTTAAATCAAAAAGAAAACTGCACGTGACCATTGGACATGAGACTGTTATGGCCAAGGTAATCATTTTCAGACATACATGCGTCGGTGGTTTGTTTGACATTGCCCAAGAATATGAATTTGTCGATGAGATAGAAACGGCTGAAAAGCTTGCAACAGATCATTTTGTATTTATGGAGTTCGAGAGTCCTATTTTGGCAATCGCGAATAGCATCTTAATTGCGTCTAAATTAGACTTGGATGTTAACGCCAGTACGTGTCGCTTGGCGTTTTGGGGCACTATTGAGTGGTTAACCCATTCGCACACTTATGCTGCAGATGTACTTCCAAACTTACGAATTTATCGCCATAAACAAAGGCAAGGCACTGTACAAAGAGTGGTGAACGAACATCAGATAATTGTGCAGGACTTATTCAGTAAGGAGAGCAATAGAGATGTGTATGTGGGTAAGAAAATTGAACTATCGTCGGGCGAGTGCGGTGTGATAGAGAGTACTTTTGGTACGACATCCAAGATTAAAATCAATTTCCCCAATGGCCTAACGGCCGCCACATTGAACGCGCTAAGTAAAAAGCCCAATGACGTCCTAGTTCTGTTGAAATTTAAAAAATATGTTTTTAATAAAAATTTGGGCATCATACAGTGACGCGATGAAGTTTTGTTTTCTTTCTCTAATTTATTGCTTTTGGCAGGTTTTAAACATTTTTTTTTTCTCGAATCGATTCTGTGATAGTTCTTTCGGGGTTCGTAGCAAAATTCCGAAAACGACGGATTCTGTGATAGACCCGATTATTTGTTTATTATAAACTGTTTATAATATTCTTAAGGCTCTGTCGAATCTAGCAACATGACCTGAAAAATGTTTCGCCTGTTGTAGATACAAATGAAGTATTATTGGTGATTGTAGTCTTCAGATGACGAGGGAGACAATTAAGATAATAATTCCTCCGAAATCATATCCATAGCTATGCACTTTGCTATTTTGGTTTTCTCGAAACTTTGCGCATTTGCCTCGAAAGCAAACTTCGCGAAATGACGTAAAACAGCTGTGCAAATTATATTGGTATGTGTAGATCTGCAACAAAAATCGAGATCTGCAAAAAGTGGTCCGAATCGAAAAAAAGATTGATTTTTCTGTCCAATGGAACGCGAAAAGTGATTTAGATAAAAAAAGATTGATTTTTGGTCCCAATGGAAAACCATATTAGATTTTTAGTTCTATTACAGGCTCCATTTTCCAAACTGGTCCAAACAATCTACAGTTGAAGATTTTCTTTGATTTTTGCTAAACAAAAAACATTGCTCTACGAACATACCCAATTTGACAGTAGGAAATGCAGTTTTCAGCGATTTGGGACGCGCGCACTGCATTTATCCGTAAACGAAAATATTTCAATTTCCTATTTTTGTTTTGATTGCTTTCTCTAATCCTTGAACTGATTTTAATCCGAGTAAGTGAATGCATGGCAACGGTTTTGTGTTACAAATTTAAATATTTCTTGCAATATAATAAGTACGCATGTACATAGTTACTTACCTTCATCATTTGCTAGTAAATCGTCTTCTTTTAGTTATCTTTCCGTTATGAAGCGTGCGACAAGCTCCAAGAAGGAGTCTTTAAAAAAGCACAAACTATCAGAAGATAGCCAATCACCCTGTTCATCCCAGAATGTAACTCAGACCCAAGTCGCCGAATTCGTTACAAAACTACAAGACAATCGTCTCAAGGTCGCACAGTCAATCGTGGACTTCTCATTTAAAAAGAAACGCGTTCGAATACTTTCTGACGTTAAGGAAGTACCTGAAACTACAGAAGCAATTCTCTACTGGATGTCCCGAGATGCACGTGTTCAGGATAATTGGGCCTTCTTGTTTGCTCAGAAATTGGCATTAAAAAACGAAGTACCCCTAATAGTGTGTTTCTGTCTTGTACCCAAGTACCTTAACGCCACAATTAGGCATTACAAGTTCCTGCTCAAGGGTTTGGAAGAGGTGGAGCGCGATTGTCGTGACTTGAATATTGATTTTCATCTTTTGCTCGGTCCCGCTGCAGAAAGACTTCCCGAATTCGTAAAAAAATATAAAATTGGAGCAGTAGTGTGTGATTTTTCACCCCTACGTGATCCACTCAAGTGGGTAAGCGATGTAAAGAATAATCTGCCTGCGGGCATACCACTCACACAGGTCGATGCTCACAATGTCGTACCAGTTTGGGTGGCTTCCGACAAACAAGAATACGCAGCTCGAACGATTCGTAATAAAATCAATTCAAAGTTGGATGAGTTTCTTACCGAGTTTCCGCCGTTAATTAAGCATCCCCATACGGCTGACCATAGAGCGGAGAAGGTTGATTGGAAGACAGCATATGACTCTTTGGAATGTGATATGAGTGTGGATGAAGTAGAATGGGCTTCACCAGGATATGAAGCTGGCTGCAGAGAGTTGGTAAACTTCTGTCAGTCGCGTTTAAAGAATTATAACTCAAAACGTAATGATCCAACTCTGAATGCCCTCTCCAACTTGTCGCCTTGGTATCGCTTTGGTAAGGATTTTTTGTCGGAATGCGTAAATTCTTCGACCTCGAACTTTCTATCCTCTAGGTCAAATTTCCGTCCAACGATGTATACTCGAAATAAGTCGCTACAAGTCAAAGTACAAGGAATCGGTGGAAGCATATCGCGAAGAGGCCATCGTGCGTCGGGAATTGTCCGACAACTTCTGTTTCTACAACAAGAACTACGACAATTTGCAAGGAATCTCTGCGTGGTCACTTAAGACTCTCAACGATCATCGTAAAGATAAACGTAGCTTTCTGTACACGCTGGACGAATTAGAACGGTCCATGACCCATGATGATTTGTGGAATTCGGCACAAATTCAACTTGTGAAGGAGGGCAAAATGCATGGATTTTTGAGAATGTACTGGGCGAAGAAGATTCTGGAGTGGACACAAACTCCTGAGGAGGCATTGGAGTTTGCCATATTGTTGAACGACAAATACAGTCTCGACGGATGTGATCCAAATGGATACGTTGGTGAGAAATGCATTCTTTTCGAAGGGTTTTAAATAAATTTTGATTGGTTGCAGGTTGTATGTGGTCAATTGGGGGAATCCATGATCAGGGATGGGCTGAGAGGCCAGTTTTTGGTAAAATTCGTTATATGAACTATCAAGGCTGCAAGAGAAAGTTCGATATAGCAGCGTATGTAGCTCGGTACGGGGGAAAGGTGTACAAAAAAAAGTAAGATGAGATTTTGCCTAGAGTGTGTTAATAAAAATTTGTCTCCGATTGCGAGAGCACGTTTGATTTAATTGTAATTTTGTATTTAAGTTAATATTGTCACTAATTCACATTTTTAGGCACATGTACTGCAGTTTAAGTCGTCTACTTCATCAACACAGAATTTCACAATAATGGGTAAAAAACATTACTAAAAGTAGGGCTGGTCTTAACCAAATCAATGTGCTACTACCCAATTTACTAAGGATAAAAATATGTGTATAACAAACTCCTGGGGGTGGAATCCCGTAAGGTGATAGTTGATAGTCGCTTTTGTGATAGTCAAATGCGACAGTCACATCATTCTGCTTCTACGTAAGGTGATCGCAAAATAACTTTGCAAATTTGGCATCACCTCATCATTTTAAAAAATAATTTTGCTGTCAGTTATTATTTGAATGAAAACTGTCAATTTCGGAAAAATATTTTCGGCAAACATATTTATATTAGAGAATTATGTAAATATAATGTATATGCATATCCATATGATTACAAAACCAGACACACTTTTTAACTGGCCAATGCACCGTTCAACAATGCTTCTCGCTTGTAAATGAATGTAATTAAAACGTGCTTCGCCTGAATTTTCGTCTGCGTTTCTATAAGGCGTTAAAAGAAAAGGTTCTAATGGGTAGCCACTATCTCCTTATTACGATAATACATATTAATAAATTGTAATAAATTATAGACAATTATTTTACCAAGTAACCATGATGAGTTTCCAGCTGAATAAAACTACCTTTCCAATTCTTCTCTTTCCTTACTTTGACGCCAAACGAAACTGTCGTGAGCACTTCCACCATATCTTCCGTTTACAGCCATTATTTCTGCATTTTCATCACAGATCTTAAAATTGTACCATTGTTTCAATGTTATTTCGTTGTAATAAATGCATTAAAAACCTACAATCATACAGTTTATGCTATGCCTGCCCTTTTGGTTGAAAAAAATATGTTCATTTTCGTTCGGCCGAAGTATCATAATATGACTTCCATCAATACAGCCTATAACTACGATATGTAAACAAAATAATCTTAGGACTGCACAATAATTGTACCTAAAATGGCATGTAAACACATTATAACGTTCTTATACTACCTCCAGGTATTTTGCACTTTTGGAAGAAAAATTCTTTGGTTGATTCCAAAGGCACAAATTTGATCATAGTTGGGCATAGTTTTAATTGCATTTTTCTTATGACTTGGGCTGTAATTTTAGCTACAGTACTTTGACCCATTGGTGCAACCCAGTCAGCTCCAGCTTGCCTTTGGTAACCGCCACTTCCGAGAAGGTTTAACGTTACAGCTTGTTGCAGAATTGGTGAAATATGCGTTGATCTTAACCCATCTGGCAAGTCAAGCAATCTCAAGACATTTAGAAAACATTCTTTTGATAAACGAAAGTTTTTTAAGAAACTAAAAAGATAAATAATTATGGATACCATAACGAAAATGTAATGAAACTCACATTGCATTTGGAAGTTGAAATATATTTGATTTGGTCCGTAAGTTTATTCTTAGGATGCGCACAATGGAATAATTCCTATATTTTTCATTATCTCTTGAATGAGTAAATAAACGTAGCGAAGTAAACATACCTATTCACTTTTTGTGAAACCGAAATCAACAAAAATTAATTTAATTTATTTGAAAATGATACATAAATAGGTGTCACACGACAACGATCGAAAAAAGCGATAGTCACAGTGATAATCGGCTTACGTAGAGCAAACAATGAGATTGAGACTATCAACTATCGCAAATCGTCTTACAGAATTCCACCCCAGTCTTTCGTTTTAAGTCTGCTTCCGCTTGCCCATATTATGCGTATTACGATCTTTGACGTCTTTTCAAGAGAATAGTTCGGATCTTCGTTCTCATCTTAAACTTAAAGGCAGGTGGTTTTCAAAAGTAGTCTACACTTTGGCTCCCACAATATTATCAACTAGTAGGCACCATTGGGCCGGGTTTTAAAGCTTATACTACTGTTTCTTTGGTTTCTTTTGAAAGACAATTAAATGTTCTTGATATGGAAGAGTTAAAAATTCCTTCATCTTTTAGCTTTCAGTTTAAAAAGGAATCGAGAACCATCGTCGACGACAGCTCTCTATAATAATTCTACTCATTGCGTTTTGTGCGCCAGCGAATGTACATTTATTAGTGTCGGAGGTCTTTTAGGTCGGTTTGCTGATATGTACTACTCTTGGTGATTTAAGTTCTACTTAAACACCTTATGGGCTACTTTTTCTATGTCATAGACTATCACAAACGGTTTTAAGTGAAACCTAAAGCGCTATGAAGAGTATTAGCAAACAGGCCTGAATGCTACTAAGTAAGTTGCTTAGAATTGATTGGGACAAGCTCCTTGTGCGAGCAGTATTCGAGCTCTGGCGCAACATGTACTTTGTACGTAGATATGAAGGTTGTGCTTCTAACTTCAATGATGCAATCTTTGCGAGATTAAATACTATGACATTTCCCACTATGACATTTCCCAATTGCTAGTGACTTATTATAATGGAAAATTAACCTTTTGGACGGTATCTATGCCAGCATTATCTTTCTTTTGGGGAAATTAACAAGCAAGAATTCTTCTGACAGTACATGTGTACAGAATATGGGTGCGATTGCTGCTCACAGTTTATAGGGACTTCATCTGGATCTCCGTCCTTGGAAGATATTTTCAAATTTGTACTTCGAGTAGAACAAAAGTTTTACCTTACGTGTTGTTTCTGGGGATCAGCTTTCTTTTAGTTGATGTTCGAAGCCATAGAACAGAAGTAACTCATTATTAAATTAATAGCGCATGAACAATTAAGACACTCAAAACAAGAATAAGTTCCTCTTTTTGTAACTTGTTGGTTGTCGATTCAAAATCTTTTTTTTTATAAATAAATTTAAAAACAATACCCTCTTTCGTTATAAGATATATATTTCCTTTTTTAAATACGTCTTTTAATTGTGTATATAATGTTATGTTCACTATATTTAAATAGGCTAATAATTTGGTTTTCGTAATTTTTTTTCTTTTTGATGATAATAATTTGTTTTTGTTCATTGTATGTCTCCTTACCTATATACGGTATATACTTTACATAATATTGTTTTAACATTTACCAAATTTAAAACGAACAAAACAAAAAATACTTTGGTTTTGGTTTGTTTTTTATTTTAATTCATAATCGCTATTATCTACTTAATCATCAGAAGGGTAATTTTGTCTCATTTGATGTTGTTATTTATTAAAATTGAATAAAACTCTTTTACTAATATTTTTGTTTCTAAATATGTACAGCTATCTGTAAAGAACCATGATGTCTAATTATTATTTCTTGGAAAATAAAAAGTATATATATGTAATTTTGGAAATAAAGAATTGAAACGTTTGATTTTTAAATGTTTTTTAATGCAATATTAAAGGAATGCCGAGATGCTGCCAAAAATATTAAGTACTTGTACGTTGTGGTTTCCTATATATGTATTCCTAATACAGTTAAATATGTCTTCATTACGAGTTAAGAAATAAAATTAAAACGACGAACTTAGAATTATAGTAATAAATAAAATTGACTAACAGCAATTGATTTACAAAATTATAAACAAGAGTATCACAATGAACAAGAGTGATGAGAGGAAAATTATAGCAGCCCACTGTCGTTTATCTGCAAAGAAATATAAACAAAAACAATAAGGAGATGTACATTTAAACCGAATTTTTATAAGAGCTCATAACACATGCACACTTCGGCGGACCCCTTAAATTTTGCTTTAACTCTGTACGTTCCGAGAAAAAGAGATCGAAAACTTTCACTTCCTATAGGGTGATGGCACCAGTAGTCGGCCTCTTAACTTTTTTTTTTAGAGTGATTGGTCCTTTAAAATCCATTCTTCAAGTATATATTTAAGTATTCTGAATGTTTGATGTCTGTAGATTCGAAAATACTAAGCTTATTAACCCCCTTATTAATGGCCGGGTTCCACTGCCCGCTAGGCGTCTAGCACAAAATATCCCATATGAAGGAACGCTCGCGCTAGAACACTAGCGGCTGCGGCAAAGTCCCCACTACAACTAAACAAATATCATAAAAATAATATCTGAATTGCTATTTTATTTACATTATTACTAATTTTACCACAATTGCACTTCCTTGGCTTGGTATTTTTTTTTTTCATTTTGTAAACGTTTGAACGATTTCCTTTGACAGGTGTTTTTTACAACAACTTGTAGACACAGGCCGCATTCAAGAATCTAGTTATCTTAAGTCGACTAGATTGGTCTGGATAAGATGTAACCTGAACGCAAAAACTAGATTGGTCGGGAAAGTCACTTTTTCTACGTCAGCCACATACCCGAACTGTCAACTTAGTACTTAGTGACGAATTTCTTGACTAGATTCGTCGGCTACCCCTCCATAAACGTCAAATGTCACAGGTGCCCACGTGACCGATTTAAACCATTCACAACCGAGATAGATCTAGTCAGACAGCTGTCAGACTTACTAAACTAGATACTTGAACGCCCTCACAGTCACTTTGGTAGGAATGATAGCTATTTCGAACTACACCACTAATTCATCATCAGACTCCTTTGAAGTGATTGTTTGAATAGTTTTTGAATTCTGACAGTCAATTCTCCGTATATAATTCCATTTGGAAAGACATTTCTGTTTTTCCCCTTTCAGGAAATGAACTTGTATTTCGATTTTTCTCCAATTGACCAAGTGACTACCACTTGCGCCAACTGAGCGACGAGTACAAGCCCGACAACTGGTGATTAGAACGGAGGGGAAGATCTACCTCTGTGCGTTGTTGCTGCTACGAGGTGTTTATTTTGTCAATTTTCGTTCTCTCGGGCTTCTTCGCCTATTCGTCTCTTTTTCCCGCAAGCTGTGAGATTTCACAGAATCATACGAGTAGAGAGGCTATTGTTGTATTGAATTGAAATGTCAATGAATACTGGAAAACAAAGTAAATTTATCGAAATTTTGGTGCGAATCAAGACAGATTGAAGTTTCCATTCATTTTGCATACTCAACTATTGTAAAAAAAAATGAACGTAGTCTCCAGTAGTCAGCCGGAGGGGCTGAGTCTAGGATAATCATAAAAATAATGTCTCATAAGGTCGGCCCCCCTCTTAATTATTTAACAAAACATATTTTTGACATTTTACGTTAAGAATTATTATTAGAAAATAAACAGTCAATAACATAACAATAACCAGAAAATGCAAATACCTTAAACGGATTAGTATTTGTATCACTTTTCCAAAACCACTTCCACTATTTATTTTTTTGAATACCACTCGTTTTCTGCGTTTATAAAAACTGTGCTCAAGTATATATTTTTTAGGCGCGAACAGCACCAGGATTGTTGCAAGTTTTTGGACGCAGATAGAAGAAATGTTAGCCAAGGGAATAATCATGTTTATTTTGACATTCGAACGAATAGCCAATTCTAACGAATGTCTCTATTCGTTCGAATGAACTTTGTGTATTTTGATAGACATTCGTTCGAATGTCAAAATAAGAGTGAATATTTTTCGCTTGAAAGAAAGAGCAAAGGATTAACTATTGTGCTGCATTTTGTATTCCAGAGGCTGAATACTGGAGAGGGTGAACTTATAGCCATCACCCTATACGAGTTGACTCTTTATTTGAGTTGAATTGCGTTGTCAGCGAATGAATTATCAACACTTTAACAATTTGCTATGCGATATCCGCTTTTGCAACATACAAACTGATCACTTTTGGGTAATAAATGTGAACACTCATTCTGTAATCCAATGGTATTGGTGAAATGCCAAAAAATAATCTACGGCATCTGTCACCTGACTTCTATAAAATAGATAAATCACACTTGTGTTTCTGACTTCGAATGGAGAAGCGAAATTCTCTTCTCAGAATCACCAGAAGATTATTTTTTGGGCTAATGGAACGATTTCAGAAAGCGAATTTTTCGATCCCGTAATTCGGACTCTCTCGGACGCTTCTTTTTGCCCAATGGAAAATGACTTAGCGAATAAAACAATTTCCTTAGCTTTAAAAGTAAAAAAAAAGGCGAATGATAAAAGTTTGTGACTATCGCGCGAATATAGTTTATTTTGCCTAATTATAACAATAATGAGTGCGCAAATAGTTAAAAAAACGTAAGTAATTGACAATAATTTAAGCAAAAATTTAAATATAACATGAGAAATATGTTTTTAGTATGAAAAACACAAATGTCAATCAATTCAAAAAGCTGGTTGAATTGATGAAATCTAACCAGAAGCTTGTGAAGGGCTTTGCGAAATTCGGTTTATCGAAAAAAAAAGAAGAAAAAAGCCGCAACATGCTGGTAGTGGCTATTTCAGTCTCGTTCTCATTATTATCGCCATAAAGCAGGTGGAGCTCATAATTTTGTTAAAAAATGTGAATGTAACTCAATAAAGATACAAAACTATAATAAATGTCTTCACTTTGACACTTATTGCTAAAAATTCTGTTTTTGTTTTTTTAATTTTTTTTCTGTGGCGGTATTGAGTTTTAAGCGAATGAGTCTATTCGCCAACGGTAATACAAAAACACAGAACATTCGCTAAAGCGTTCGCCTCGAGACGAATTTTCGCTCTCCTTCGCTTGATCTCCGATAAATCAAAATTACACTGGAATAACGAACATCCAACCATCAAAGACTACTTTCTCAGCCGTTTGCATAGAATTTGGCAGCTCAGTTTTTATAGGTCCGAGTCTAATGTGTATTCTACTACAAATCTATTACATAAGTACTTTCTAACAGCAAAAAGTCAAAAGAATCTTTACATCTTTACATATAAATAAAATTGGTGTAGTTCTGTTCGACTAAAATTGAATTTGACTGCATGTTTTTAAATGCAAAAATCTTAGAAACTGCTAAATATATTCTGGTGCATTTTTCACACGCTTATAGAGGATACCTGGGCCTACAATCTCCACTTTGTTTTAACTCTATATCTCTATAAATTCCGGAAAAAATTGGTCAAGAGTAATTTATTTTTTTCGATTCGTTTCACTTTTTTCTTTGCAACGCTTTGCGTTCGAAAATACTGGTAGCATTTTAATATACTAAAAACCAGCTTATAGAGAACATCCGCAGGTACAACTTAGGATATCCATTATCTCGATAACTTAAAAGGTTTTCAAATAAATAGGAAAAACTTGAAACATTTCTACGATTTTCGCCTCGGTGAGTGGATATGCACTTCATTCTCAAATCAAACATACTAACCGCACAATATATTGACATCTCTTTTAACCTAAATTTACTCCTGTGACGGAGAGGGAGACAGTATACTGTTTGGTTTGCTTGGAAAAAAAGAAACACATAAAAGAAATGTCAAATCAGTGTTGGTATATGTAGGGTAAAAGTCCCTACACGTAGGGATCTAAAAATGATACCGTAAGGAAAAAAGGACAGATTTGTATAACGTAGAAATTTTTTTGGACGAAACATTTTCATCTTTGCTCAGTCAAGAAATATTTATTATTTTTTTTACTTTTTATATTTTGCTCTTACATTCGTCGATATTCGCTAAGGAATGAAATTAGATGACATGATTTGAAGAGTCAACAAAAAGGAAAAATTCATTTGTGGTTGAGATTGCGTATAAGAAGTTTGATTCGATTTTATTCGTATGGATAAAACAGTTATGTAGAGAGATTGTATTAAAAATCATTCGACGGTGTAGGGAAAAAGTAGGAATTTTCTTTGTGCACTGTAGGGTTTTTTTGTTTTGTATGTACATAAACTTTGTTAAATATGTAGGAAAGGTTTGTTTAACTCTGTTTTGCTTACAAAAAAAAAGAATATCTATGAAAGAATGTCAAATAGATATAGGTATGCATTTTGTATTTAAAAAATTAAAAATATACATTTAATTCACATTTTGTTCGATTAATATGTACCTATAAAAGCGGAACACATGGAATACCCAGTGCGTGGTATTTAAAAGAATAGCCAAAGGGCGAATGCACTATGGCTAATAAATTACATATCAATAGAAGCGGTTAATAGGACTATGCAAGATACGCTAAATAAAAACAGATTTGTCGGTTGAGTTACATATTTGTTCTCTGGTGATTCCAGATGAAGATTAATTATTAAACAAACCTTCAGTGCTTCGGCGATACTTTAGAACAGTGCACTTGACTCAGAATATAAGAGCAGTATCGGGGGATTCTGATATTTCCAAACTTCTTTTTGAGAGTGATTTCGTTGCAAAAAAAGGTTATTGGGGCGTTAATTTTAACTGGTTGTGGTAAAGGAGATACGGTTTATACCAAAAATACCAATAATTCCCAACAATAACCCTATTCAGTTTCAACGGATTCAATTTCCTTTTTTTTTTTTTTTTGACAATCAATAAGTCATAGGCTCAAACTTTAAGAAAAGCGGGATGCGGGAGTTGATTTAAGCAAGAATTGCTTCACGCACGGGCATTTATGTGTAGCGTGCAAGAGGATAAGCAATGCAGAAAATATCACAACTGTTATGAAACCACATTTTGCACGTGCGAAGCCGGGCGGGTACATCTAGTTTAAAATAAAACTAGTTATTTGCATTTGTTGTGATTCTGCTTGGTTCTGCGGTTTTTTTTTAAACAAAAATAAGGTATGCATTTTAGTGCGAATATATTTGTGTTTTGTGATATGAACAAAACTTATAAAACTTTAGATGAGCGGCAAAGAAAATATTAAAAAAGCAAGAGAACCAAACTGGTCGGAAGCAGAAAAGGAAATGCTGCTTGAGTTGGTCCGGAGGTGTTTAAATGTTGTGGACGATAAGAGAAACGATGTCAAAATGATTTTGGGTTCTGTTCTGTAGCGCTTCAGTCTTATAGATAATGGTTTCATAGCAATATCCTCCAAAATATCTGTCAAATATATCGTTTTTGTACTGTTACTGGTGTTACAATTTAGAAAGGGACGACAAAACATTCGTTTCTCCACAAATGCTACAGGAACTTAACGCTCGGCTCGAGCCAATGTGCTGGAGTCAGTGGGTGTACGCAGAAGAAATTGGACGCATAAGAAGTTTAATAAAGAAAAGTTGTGTTGAATTTGAACTTTGTATTCTTTTTATACTGGAAAGAAAAACGACGAGAAGGGGAGCAGAAAAAAACCTTAAACAAATGTATAGAAGAGACTGTAATTTTGAGCACCCAAAAGAGGTTGAAATAAAATAAAAATTCAAGCTTTAAATCTGTTTGATTTAAAAATTCATTTGGTCAAAAAAGTAGTGACAGTCACAATGTGTCAGTACTGACCTTTATATTACTCCTCGATGGCCCACAAACCACACATCCCAAAAATAAACAAACGAACTTGCGCTCATTAGATTGTTTACCCAGCAATGGAAAAAAGAAACGACCTCTCGAAGAATAGGACATTGTTGGAGAGTTAAAAATAGTTGGCGCAACAGGTCCGGAGGGACCCTAGGCCTAGCTTCTCACAACCATTCGTTTTGTGTGAGTTTTTCATTTTTTGGAACGAATGGAAGGGATCTACAGTTTTATGCCGACTCCAAACGGCTAATTGAGAAGCTCTTACAAGACATTTATACTCTCGGATGTTTGTCAGACGTTCGCAAGAGGTAGCGCAGTGGAAAAAAACCATAAGTTGGAATTTGGGTTTTTGCGGGATTCGAACCTGAATCTGATTGTTGGAGAGTTAGTAACTACAAGTGTAATAAATCTTCAGAAAGTATAGCAAAAACATGAAATACAACTGATATCGTACACACGGTCTATTTTTACAGTCATGCGACAGCTAGTGGTTAAATGTGCTTCATAAATAAATGAGATCGCTATGAACACTCAGGGTTTGAAGTGCTAGAGGAAAGCTAATCGTCTATTGTATCTTCATTGAAGGAACAGAACTCTCTTTCTACAAAAGTGCATACATACCGTTATTCATGTGGAGAACTTTGGCAACCTTCTTCATGGTAGAATCCAACTTCGATTCAGTTGTATCGAACTCATTTCCAAAATCATCGAGCATTCTGCAAGTTAACAAAAAATGTAAGTCCTACTTAATGTTTATTTTTAAGGAACTTTCGAACTTACACTGCCTGCTCGTCCAATTCGACACCAATTTGGCGCGAAACAGTCTTCAATGTTCCAATGGAATCACTAATCATATCCAACTGTTCATCCTGTCCCTGCATCATACGCTGCTGTATGGACACAGTTTCTCCGACAAACTTATGTCCCGGACTGTCGAGAGTAGCATAGTGTCCCGGACTATCCAGAGTATTCTCCAGTTTAGAGTATTTCGTTCCACTGTGTCTGGATGCCATTGTGCCAGCAATGGTACTTGCAATATTACCACTAACGCTATTGCCTAAAACGCCACCGACCACAGATGTTGCTGTGGAATTGTTTGTCAATGAAAGATTCTTTTCGTTCTGTTGTTCGTCTAGTAACGGCTGCCGTGCTGTTATATCTCTATCCCTGTTGCGGTTCAGGCTCATTTTCTCTTTCATCGACTTCACTTCATCGCGAGTCGCATCGATGAAATGACGACGGCTCGAGAGTTCCTTATTGTCGATGCGAAACTTGTTGGGATTCTTTTCTACGATACGTGTTGAGAAAGTTTAACGGTTAAGGATATAACTAATGAAATGGGAAAATAAATCTCGGATTAGCTATACACAGATAGCCTCTTGATTGACTTTTTACAAAATAACCAACTAGCTAAACTACTTTCTTGTGAATGTTAAAAGCAAAGTTTACATTTCAACCATCAAAGTCAACAAGAAGATGAAAAACGTTGCTCAACTGTTTAGGTTTCAATGCATATATCTAAAAATGGCTTCGACGAACTTAATAAACAAGAGCTTTGATAACTTTAGCGAAAACATCAATTAGGTAAGCTAAATGGAAGAAATGTCATAAACTCTCATCCCAAGCCTTCTCTGCACTTCTGGCTCTACCGATCTAATGCCACCTTAGGTATCTGTCCGTATACACTTGTTGAATAGTCGCAAGGGAACTACTGTCCTTTTAACTTCAGAATCCAACCTAAGCTCTGTTTTATAAGTCAACCTTTTACCTGTTGCGATGTTTAAGAATTCTCATTATCGCTGTGTAACATGAGGCAGAATGTTGTCCCCAAATTACTTGAACTACAATGTTTACGGATTTTGATACAGACTCGAGTGACAGAGGCCTAGTGTATCTACATACCGATTTGTGACAAACCGCTAAATCAAATAACCATTTAAATAAAAGAGACAAGTTACAATACTGAAAAATAAAACAAGAACATCATCTCGTCCATTCACTTGATGATTGAGTTTGAGGGAAAAAACAAGCGGATGCGAAAACAGAACCAATTTTCATTGATTTTTCCCACAAAATCACTCGACCAACGTGTTTACACCAAGAGTTCAGTACATCTATGTTACCGAGTGCAAATTTTAAAAGGATATTGATAGTGTCCTCCAAATCCTCTAGATCCCATTCAATGCTCCTTAATGAATTACGTAGCTCTGTGCTTGTCCATTCAACCTCAGCTCCACTGGATTCGCCCAGTTCACGCCAACGTAGATATAGACCACGGGTCTTATTCAACGCTTTAAACACTTCGCTGTTAATAAACAAAAAAAAAAAAAGCAAAATTATTTATTATATAAAAAAAAGGTGAAAATACGCAGAGTTAAGGACGCACTCTTTAACAACAAAAAATGGATCCTCCAAAGACATGACACAGGAAAAACACTTTAAATGGCTGTCGGAAAACCATCGGCATACGACCAATGGATAGGAAAACCCGATATAAAAATTCTTCTCGTTTAAATTTGTTGGTGAAATTTACTTCCGCGTAATTAGCACTAGTCTCGAAATCAGTTTTTCTTTTTATATTTTTTATTATTTCGCAAACTAGATTCGGAGTTAAAGGTTTTTTTTTTGAGAATAATTTCTTGTTCACTGTGGGGACAGTTTTCCGATTTTTTCTCTCTGCCGTGCAAAGGAAATGGATTTGCTGGTCGGACTCCCCCCAAAGGTAGACCCCGCGCAAGAAAATAAACAGAATGCATTTTTGCTTACCATTGATCATGTGCGAGAGTGGCTGAGATAGAATAAGTGTTTACTAGTAGATGTTCATGATGGGTGCGCAAGGGGAAAATCCATAAGTAAGATGCAAACACAAAAAAGGAAAAAGAGTAAAATTTTCCAAAGTGCGACTGCTCCGCTAGTAAAGTCCAATTTTGTCCTTTTTTTGGGAAATGTCAGCTTTGGCAGATAAGTGACAGCTCCAACGAAATAGCTCCAATGGCCTGAGGGCGGAGGGTAGGAGAAACAGTATCTACATTATTAGGCACCTTGCACAGTGCGGGTAGTTATTATTGTAATAGAAAAATCTTGGGAATTTAATGTACTAGGTGATTGAAAGCAACATCAAATAGAACAAAAATGTTAATTGGGAAACGATTTATGATTTCTGAAAATAAAAATGTTCAGAATACATTAGGCGTTTCTTATTATGCTCGCATGATTTGTGTGCAAGCAAATGCCTTGTACATAGATTTACATGGTTTATAACAACAGTGGGATATGCTATTTTTATATAATATACCGATTATGCTTCCATTTTATCTATCAGTATGTAGTGGCGCAGAATTAGTCTATTACACTATAAAAGTGTTTTTTATCGTTTTCATTTATGTCTATATTAGTGTTGGCTTTAGAAAATTGTTGTTAAATAATATGCTTTCGGGGGAAAGTTTCTGCAATGAACAATTTACAAACCACGGTCTTTCCGAACACTTCCGAATCTATTACCTTACAAATAACAATAGCTAAACGAACAAACCCAACAGTGACAGCCGCCTCGACATGACTCTGTGAATTTGCCTGTCATTCGAAAATTGTTTAAAATATCGTCGTCGCCACTAATCGTGTTGCAAATTTATGCCAATTCTTTGTCTCAGAAGTGACTAGAAAGTAGAAAACTAAACGTGCAACATATCCAATATTTGTACACAACTGTTCATTTTTATCAAAGCATTTAAGCGACTGCATCATGTCTCGTGGAAGTTCAGCCGGCTTTGACAGAGTCATTACAATTTTTTCGCCAGAAGGCCGCCTCTACCAAGTTGGTGAGTATCTCTTTTCTTTCTTTGTTTCGAATATTCAGTTTAGTATGCAATTTTTGCCATAGAATATGCCTTCAAATCAATTAATCAAGAGGGAATAACTTCTGTGGCCATCAAAAGCGGTGACTGTGCGGTAATCGCCACGCAGAAAAAGGTCACCGAGAAGCTAATCGACCCAAGCACTGTGACACACATATTCAGGATTACAAAGCAAATTGGTTGTGTTATGACTGGACGGATAGGTAAGGTTCTAAACTGATAGTTTTTCTATCCAGCTCATGTGTCTCTACTTTAGCTGATAGTCGCTCCCAAGTACAGCGAGCTCGATACGAAGCCGCTAATTGGCGTTACAAGTACGGCTACGATATGCCTGTTGATGTTTTGTGTCGTCGTATTGCTGACATCAACCAGGTTTACACCCAGAACGCTGAGATGAGGCCACTTGGTTGCAGTGAGTATGGTATTTTGTAGAATTGTCTTTGATTTGCTTAACTTTTTCCGTCCATAGGCATGGTACTCATCGCATATGACGATGAAAATGGTCCATGCGTTTATAAAACCGATCCTGCTGGATACTACTGCGGTTTCCGTGCTGTTTCCGTTGGCGTTAAGCAAACCGAAGCCAACAGCTTCTTGGAGAAGAAATACAAGAAAGATTTGTCCGAAGAAAAGACCATTCAGCTTGCAATCACTTGCTTGTCTACTGTGCTCGCAGTTGACTTCAAGCCCAATGGCATTGAAGTTGGTGTCGTGTCCAAGGAGCAACCAGAATTCAGGACTTTGGATGAGAAGGACATCGAGGAGCACCTGACGAAAATCGCCGAAAAGGATTAAGTCGATGTGCAGTTCGGGTGTCTGATTTGTTTATGGATTTTTTATTTTTAATAAAATTAAAATTACACTTTTCATTTGGAGGAAGGCGCTTTAAATAACAAAATAAAATATAAAACTCTTTTCCTAATCTGGGACTTCTTTTAATGCGTTTTCATTGCGTCGTTTTACCATGTTAAAATATTTCATTTGCTTGCTGCTCATCTCTGTTTCTGATTTGAGGTAGAAAGGTTAAGCCATGCATATTCCCGCATGTTTGACAGTTATGTCGAGTTTTGTCCGTCGTCTCGTCTAAATGGTGCTCTTTTGTTATTTATGTTCTGGCATAATAAGGATCTAGTCCAACAAACCATTGATTAAGCATTCAATGATTCAATCACGTCTATCACAGAATCCGTCGTACTCGGAATTTTGCTACGAACAACGAAAGAACTGTTACAGAATCCGTCGTAGGGGAATTTTGAAATTCGCAGAAAGTGGTATCACTGAATATATGTACCAAGTTCTACGAGTTTCGAAAGCAAAAAATGTCCCCAACGACGGATTCTGTGATAGTTCTTTCGGGGTTCGTAGCAAAATTCCGAGTACGACGGATTCTGTGATACACGTGAATAACGATATGATATCGACCCTTTAATTCCAATCACATCATCATTTCGAAAAAACAACAAACCACTCCTTGGCTATAAAGACATTTTATTAAACTTCGTATTTCTTTTAATTGCCAGACACCGAATTATTGATCAAATTCGACTTCCTCCGCTGCCTTACAACATAGGTACATCGAAATGCTTTTACTCGTTCTACAACGAATGTTATGGTATTTGCCCACTTTTTTTTAAGGATTTACTGTCATAAAATATTACGGAACTAACGTGTGGATTGAAGACGAGACAAGGCCAGTGTCGCTGTACAGCTCCTATAGTTCGTCGTTGAATCGTCTCCTCCAAAACCCGCCAACACAAACGGGACCGAATATCTTACGTAGAGTTTTTCTCTCGAAACGACCAAGGATATCTTCATCCGCTTTGGAAATAGTCCATGCTTCAGATCCATACAACATGACTGGAATGGTGAGGGTCTTATACAGACTCTGCTTGGACTTTCGAGAGAGGGCCTTACTACACAGTTGCCTTCTCAGCCTAAAGAAACAGCTAAAGCAGAGTTATAGCTGTCTATTGTGACGTTCTGCGCGATTCGTCGATGTAGGGTTTTGGCCTCGTTAACCGCTAAGCCCATTTTATCAGCTTCTGTATCTGTACTTGCAGAATTTGAGCAATATTACAACATATAATATCTATTTCCACCATCGTAGGAACCATTATTATTATTATGTGAAAAGGGTTGTTGTACTGCGACCTTTTGGTCTATTGTACCCCCTGCTTACGCCTCAGAGAGGTATAATCCCTCATAAGAGTTTCCCTCACAATATAATTCCTTTCGGAATCATTTTAGAGGTTTTTGCACTCTTCTTTCTCCTTGGCGGAAGAAATCCGTCCTATAGCACTTTCTCCAGTCCAGTTTCCTTTAGGAATCTAAGGATGAGAGCTGGCTCCAGGGACAATATTTCCTCATCAGATAGTTGGTACTTGCCCAAGTATTTCAATCTTTTATGGTTCAATGCCCCACATGATCCCAGCAAGTGTTCTGGGATTTCACTGGACTCATCGCAGAATCTGCAGAGACCTTCTTCAGATATACCCAGTTTCCTGAGGTGTTCCTTGAGTCTACAGTGCCCCGTTAGGAACCCCGTTAGGATACGGAGGTTGTTTTTGCTCATGCCGATGCAAGCTTGGAATCTTTTCTGGTTGTATTGCCCTAGAAGTTTCTTAGCCTGCCTCATGCCCTGAGTGTTATGCCAGGTTCTTGCCCTGTTTTCTTTCTCTAGTTTCCTAAATTCTTCGTTGAGGGTGTGATCCCCTATTCCACAGAATGGTTCAGGACCTATGAAAGTTTCTGATGCTCCCTTTCTTGCTAGGGAGTCGGCTATTTCATTACCCTCTATTCCTACCTGGCCAGGCACCCAGCAGAGGGTTATTTTGTTTCTCCTACCCAGTTCATTAAGTTTTTGTAGGCATTCCCACACAAGTTTGGATTTAATGATGTAGGAACTAAGTGCCATAATAGCAGCCTGGCTGTCTGACATTATAGCTATATCACAGTTGATTTTGTTTCTGTCGAGGTTGATTTGGATGCATCTGTCTATGGCATAGATTTCAGCCTGGAAGATGCTGGTATTTTTGCCCATTGATTCAGAATATTTTGTTCCAGGCCCAAATACTCCCGCTCCAGTTCCCTCTTCAGTTCTCGATCCATCTGTGTACCACTTCGTTGTATGATTGCTCAGTCTGTGAATTGTGGATTCGTTGCTCCAGTTCTTCTTATTGCTGAAGGAACCATAACGTGGCACAAAACTCTGCGGTATCACATGAAGAGACAGTGGTGATGAGGAAGCTCTTGAGGATACAACCCCCTACCTATGTCACTGCCCAGGTCTCCAACACGTGTAGCGCGGAGTACCTACTCCATGCAGGCGCATATACTGAAACTATACCTAACCTATTGCTAAGGTTTGAAAGCCTACTTTCGGCTTGCGTTTAAAAAAATACACTTTCACCTCCCTTCATAATTTTAGTTTGTATCCAAAATCTCGCGAGCGGAACATAAAATCATGCAAGTCTATCTTGATGATTTTATCTTGTTCTGAGGGTTTGTAAGAGAGGAAGCTGTTAACTACCCGTTTACATATTTGAACCGTTATCTCGTAAAGTGCTGGCTTATGACTTATGAGTTTCTTACAATTCGATAGAGATGGTTCTAAGTTCTTTTTATATTTTAAAGATCAAATGTCATTACCGACATCCCTATGATGCAGCAGAAAGCTGGTTCTGTATGTACAGCTTCCCTTTATAGATAGTGTCAGAGGCAGCTTTACGAAAAGCTAGTGAGATTGATTTGGATTTCTTACATTTTTTGGAAGGATGTCTTCAAGTGCATAAATTTGTTCGACTGTTAACTTTTCCTCCTTTATACCTACTAAAATTGTTTCTCTTACCGGTTCCTTTTAAATTTAGTAAAGTGTTCGTATTATATGTTTTTTTTTTAAACCTACTGCTGTAAAGTAAAATAAAGGAAAATATTTGTGATTGAGTGCTATAAACTTTTATAAACTGGTAAGATTTCAGTTTGCTGTTTCCTAGTAATTCTGAAGTACATCACCGGAAATGTTCCAACGTAAACTGCTGCTGTCTAGTCACTTCCACTAGGGATAAATAACTAGTGTGAAAAATCTCTGAAATGTTAAGTAGGATCCCTATAAATTGTACCCACATAATGATGAATATTTATTCGACTACGCCAAAAACAGTCGCTCCTTTTGCGATATGTGCAACTCCAATTAACTACTATCTACCAGCGTTGCCACTTCAAAAAAAGAGGAGCACATTAGATCATTAAAAAAAAATCAGTAGATTGGATCTTTCCGCAGTAGATTTTTCATTATACAAAAAACAAAGATCAATTGCTTAAAACAATATAAATAATCACTTTGATGTTTTTTTATAAACGTTCCATTAATTAAATTAAAATTTTTGAAATGCTCTAAAAAACTAGGAGAGTCGGAGCTCTGAGGGTGTCCAGAGTTGGTGAAATTTTCAAGAGTATTAACGTTAAGTTTGTTTCGTAGTTTATTTTTTAATTGGCTTATAATCGAAAACTTTCGTTCTGCAGCAGGTCAAACGATTTTATCCGTTTATTCGTTTCATCTATCCGTTTTTTTCTTAAATAATTTTCTTCTTGTAAAATAAGGGTTTTCCACACTGACATAATACGCGAAACACGAATTCAAATTTCAAATAAGCTCTCAGAGTCAGAATCCCGTTAGTTAAGCAGAAAACCAGAAAATAATAGAGAGATAGACAGAGACAGAGACAGAGACAGAGATTTGTTTCATGATCCATGATATCCTGAATGAAAGCAGCCAATGTCAAATTATTTCAAAAGAGAATGTGGCCAAGTTCACAATAAGCTGGCTTCGTTTAGACGTTCTTTCCAGCGGTTATTTTGAATTGCAGTTTTGTACAGCTGTCCAAAAGAAGGTTTATCCAACAAAAAAAGTGCAGTAGATTGGATTTAGTGGCAGCAGATTTATTTCTTGCGAAAAGTGCAGTAGATCTACTGCTATTTCAGCAAAGTGGCAAAGCTGCTCTCTACCCACCATATAATCTACGAATGCAATGCCATTAAAACCAAAATCCCTAACCTATCTCCATCCACTTCCCTGCAACAAATACTTTCACTTCTCACTGAACTCAATGTCAAAATAGTCTATAATCTGCTGTCATCCCTCCATTTGGAAAACAATATCTTATTAAGTCAACATAAATCTTGTTAAAATTTAGCCGAAAGTCCTGGTAGCTAGTGTTATAAACCTATTTACGGTATAATTTATTAATCTGTCAGTAAAGCTTTAATAATAATTGCGTGGTAAAGATTCTCTCTACTTTGCTTGGCTGCGATAGAAAAAAGTAAAGTAAACAGGTTCGTAAGGCCCCTAGCCATAGTTTCTAACAACCATTTGCCTTGTGAGTTTTTCATTTTTGGAGCGAATGGAAGGGATCTACAATTTCATGCCGAGTCCAAGCGGCCAATGAGAAGCTCTTTCATGACAGTTAAAAACTCGGACGCTTGTCAGACGTTCGTGAGAGATGGCGCAATGAAAAAAAAAACCTTGGTCTTGGGAGCGTTTTTTTTTTGGGGAGTCGAACCTAAGATCTCTCGGTTGGTACTTACTAGTTCATCACTCAAATTCCATCGTTGCTGAGATAGATACTAGGTTAGGTTAGGTTAGGTTAGGTTGGGTGGGGTTGTGAGATCGTCACAAAAGACCAGGCACCAAAGTGGGCCCATCGCCATCCCCAGGGAACCATTACGGTTAAAAACCTAAACCAATTCGCCCAAACAATCAATTTCCCTACAGAACTTGGTTATGGTCCCAATATTATTTGAGGAACCAACCTCCTCTAAGTTATTAAACAAGAACCTGCATAGGTGCTTCCTTCTACTCCGAGCAATTGCTTGAAACTCGCATAGAAGGTGGGAGATGTCCTCCGTAGCTTGTAGGTCCTCACAGTACCTACATGTATCCGTATAAGCTAAGCCTAGTCTCATGGCATGCTTCCTTAAAAGGCAGTGTCCAGAGAGTATTCCTACCGTTAATCTTAACTTTGTTCTACTGAGATTGATTAATTCTTCAGATTTCTTCCGATTTAAAGCGGGCCACAGTGCCTTTGACACCCTGTGCCCCTCTAGCTGTGACCATCTTGTAGCTGCTTTATTGGTAGTTTTCTCAACGATAACCCTTCTAGCAACGGCCATAGGTGGTCTGATGCCCTCAATCATTGTATTTACTGGGAGTTCCGCTCCTTCCTTGGCCAAAACGTCGGCCCTTTCGTTGCCCTCAATATCACAATGCCCAGGTACCCAACATAATCTAACACGGTTCTGCGAACATAATGCCTTAAGCATTGCGCGGCAATTCCTGACTAGTTCAGATTTAGTGGTATGTGACTCTAGCACTTTAAGTGCAGCCTGACTATCTATGTAGATGGCGATATTCTTATTGGATATCGATCTCATCTCAAGTACCTCCGCAGCTTCGAGTACGGCCAGAATCTCTGCCTGGAGCACACTGCATGTGTCCGGAAGTCTCAGGGCCATATGTAGGTCCAACTCGTTGGAGTATATACCTGACCCCGTACCCTCACTGGTTTTGGGTCCGTCAGTATATACTGAGATCTCATTTCCCCTCGAAACTAAGTTCCTATGCCACTCCTGTCGGTCAGGGTACGACACATCGAACGGTGTGTCAAAATCAAGTGCACCGAGACTTTCACAGCTTTTCCCGGGATTTCGGAGAATGTTTCCTTTAAAATAGTACTGTGTTCTATCCTACTGTTTTTAAAAAGCCCTGCATTAGTGAGCCGTAGCGCACTATTACCTGCTATTGATTGTAATTGTAAATCCAGTGGTAAAAGATGCATAAACGCTTCCAGTGCAGCCGTTGGTGAGGTACGTAAAGCACCCGTAACGGCAATACAGGCTGTTCTTTGTACCCTGGTCAACATATCCCGTACAAACTTCTTGTTTGCGGCTTTCCACCAGACAAGAGCCCCATATGTAATTATGGGCCTTACTACCATTACGTATAGCCAACGCAACATTGAAGGCCTCATGCCCCATTTCTTACCTGCTGTTCTCTTACAGATGAAGAGAGCATTGTGAGCCTTGCGGACTCTTTCCTGGGCGTTAAGTTTCCAATTTAGTTTCCTATCTAATACCGTACCAAGATATTTTGCGCTTTCTGAAAGAGCAAGTTCCACTCCAGCAAGCCTGGGCAGCTTGAAGGGTGGTATCTTGTATTTTGTACTAAATAGCACTAGTTCTGTTTTCTCCGGGTTGACTCTTAGTCCACACCCTTCGGCCCATATTCTGAACCTATTAAGGGCTGTTTCCATAAGTTCACTAATCGTGTTTAGGAATTTTCCTTGAACAATGATAACTACGTCATCCGCGTAAGCGATGACCTTGAATCCTGCACTGTTTAGTTCCTTAAGTATCTTATCTATGACCAACACCCAGAGGAGGGGGGAGATGACCCCTCCTTGGGGGGTACCTCTAGTAACAGATTTTCTTATAGAACTGTTGCCGAGAGTTGAATTAATATTTCTCGTCGAGAGCATTTCGCATATCCAACTTGTAACATTTATCTTTTCCAAGGCGCTCTTGATTGCATCTCTCCTGAGCCTGACATTATTAAAAGCTCCCTCAATATCCAAAAAGGCAACAAGTGCAAATTCTTTCTGGTGAAGGCTGCCCTCTATTTTGCCTACTACTTCGTGTAGAGCCGTCTCTACTGATTTACCTTTTAAATATGCATGCTGAGCATTACATAAGTTTCCGTTGCAACACTTACTTCTTATATAAATGTCAATAAGCCTTTCAAGTGTCTTTAGGAGAAATGACGAAAGACTGATAGGTCTGAAGTCTTTCGCTGAAGTATGGCTTGGTTTACCCGCTTTAGGGATAAATACCACTCGTACTTCTCTCCATGCCCTAGGTACATAGCCTAATCGCAGGCAGTGTATAAAAATATTTCCTATCATGTTCATAACTGTGCCTGGAGCCCGTTGAAGCATAGCCGGCAGAATGCCATCAGGGCCAGGTGCTTTGAACGGAGCGAAGGGCTTGATAGCCCAACGCAGTTTCTTCCCAGTAATGATATTATTAACCCTCTCATCTATTCGTGCGCCAATGTTAGGTCCATAAGGTACCGAAGCCATTGGTGCACTGCTTCCTGGAAAATGGGCTTCAACTAGGGACTGCCGCGTCTTTGGCTAGCATTTGTCTAAGTCTGATGAAGTGTCAATGAATGGTACCTCATTTCCTATCTGATGACTGATTATAGATTCATACCTATTCCAGTCAGCCTTCCTGGGGTTCCGATAACTATTCGTAGTCTTGCTGTGGAAGCTTATTTGAAAGCTTATTTGAAAGCTTATGATAATGATGCTAAAAAACAAGCCTTTTATTTTTAAATGTTTCGAAAAAAATCAGTTCCAAAGTCATTTACTTACCAGTCGAAGGATAACAATCTGCAATCTTATGGAAAATATATATTTCAACAAATAGGTTTAAATACAAATAACTTTTATTTAAAAAATAAATATAATGGATGTATAAGTAATCTGATTCCAAGCAAGTGTCGTCAAATAATATTATATTTCTATTCCTAACATTATTAAACAAAATATGAGGTTATGATGAGATCCTTGGCTGTGGAGCTGTATTTATAGATAAGTGTTGCATTTAATTATAAAACAAAATAGTATATTATGTTATATTTGTGTTATGTGAATAAACATTTTAAAATAAATAAATATGTTATATTGTTGTGTACTTGTTGCACTTATTTTAGTATACGATGTATAACATTTGCTAAAATATTTTTTTTTGTACCTATACCTATCCTTTTATTTTTATTTGTACTGCTGATGGTATTCGCATCCACTGTAAATACTAATTATTTATTTAATTAAAATCTCAACCAATAGCAAATATAAATGAAACATTGGTCAATGTATGTACATATATATGATATCTGGTTGAAAATTAATCAAAATCCACTGCAACACCATAATCGATAGTGGTTCTGTAGAATTACTGTGGATTTATGCATGGGTATCGGTGGATGAAAGCCTCGGGGTGCATTTTACAAATTTTGTATAAAGCAATTTCCATACTCATACTGTTTTCTTAAAAAAACAAAAATTACTCGTTTACGAAAATAAGTCAAGCTTTCCGAGAAAAATTTGACCGATTTTAAAATTGAGGGTATTACTGAGATCCAACTTTGGAGGTGAGTCATGTAGACGTCATGTTAATAGATGCTCTTTAGGTAGACCCACAATCGTAGTTGCAGATTATCCCTGATTACATATATAGATTTGATGGCAGAAGTTCGCCTTAAATCAACACGTAGTCTACTTCATCACTTTTCATATACATAATTCGGGAAAATGTTACGTATTCGCCACAGTATTCTGAACAGACAAATGTATGTTATCGGCGTGGAGTTGCGAGCATAGACTAATATCGTTTTCCATTGGGACAGAAAAAACCTTTTTCAGATTCAGAGCAGTTTTTCTGCTTTCAAAATTAGCTGGCTGTCAGATTTTTTGTTCCATTAGCCGCAAAAAATGAATTTTTTTTTTCAAAGTCAGAGCAATAATGTGAATCTCGATTTCTGAGCGAGATTCACATCTACTTACACTAACACGAAAACATTTGTCAAACTTTCAAGTGTGTTATTAATTCCGTTTTAGACGACATGTCTGTGGAAAATAGAGAAAAAATTACATTTGGTCGCTGCACTCTTTTTTGGACGCTTTCTGAAAATTTTCAGAGGTAACACAAAAAGGGAGATTTATACCTTTAGCGAAAATTTCCTACTAGAAAAAAAAAATCATTGTCTATAATGTTAACAAACTGCGATTTTTATACTGCAGGTTAATTTAATGTAATTTTCTTTTCGAACAATACAAATTTTACTTTTAAAAGTAAGATTTTTTGATAATAAAAATATGTAGAATTCGAGTTCGTTGAAAAGGGAAAAATTATCAAACTTCGTAGGAAAAATAAATAGAGAGCCCTAAGAACACTGACTGAGATTAGTGTATTTGGTGAATGGGGAGTTTCTTTTCTATCAGCTGATGGATGCTTTCTGAGAATTTTAAATTTTAATTCGTGGTCCTTTTGCACAACGAAAACAACTAGTAAAATAGGAAATTTGTGTTCTTGTTATCATTGTGTCTGTTTTCGTTTACTATTTTTGGCAAAACATTGTTTCGATGGCGAATGTCGAAAGAAAAATTTCAACAAATTCAAAGGGAAAAATTGCAATTGATAAGGAATATTAAAATTTAAACTATACTTAGGTTCTGGGGAGAGATATGAACATTTCTGGGCAATATTTGTGAGAGAATTTAAGGAGGATTTTTCTCTATAAGGCATTACACATTATGATTTGAAATATTATTACATACTATTTGAAAAGTAAAATAAAGATACACCGTGAGTGTAGAAAATAACCAAATAATGTATTCTAGAAAATGATTTTTTTTACACTTTTTCGCTTAGACCTACAGTTTGTCAATTTTGTTTAATGCTGTTGTTATATGTTTAACAAATCGATCATATAAAAAAAAGAAACAGTGGAAGAGAAACCGCTGGCGAATATCTAAAAAGACGGAATTGTTAAATAAAAATTAGGTTGCGAAACTTTAAGGAACTTCTTTAACGCATATGGGCCCAATTTTTGCTATCGAAATCATAAAAATGATTTTTTAAATTAGGTACTTAAAAAATATTGTAAGTTCAGAGTCTTCAAACATTTGCGCAGTGATGCGGCATCACTGCTTATTTGCGATGCTGATGCAATGTAAAGTTTATGCTGATGCGTTGCTGATTGAATATGACGTTTGAGTTTTAGAACGAATTGTTTTCATCAAACAGCCAACAATTTCAACCTAGACTATTATTTACAAAACAGCACCTCACTCGAAATGAGAATCCACCTTGGCTACGTGACATTCGGCTTAAACCGGATGTGTAGGCTGTTTTTTGTTTCAATAATGCGTGAACTTCCTTTGGTTAACATGGGCACAAATCCGTAAATTCAAATTGGCCGACATTCGAAATCATATTTAGCTTATGTGCAATCCCTCTTTTTTGGCTGAAGCTGTCAGTCTATATAACAAGATAAGATAAGATTGTAAGGCGGGAGAGCTTTCAATGAGCTCTGGCACTGCGGCTTCTTAGAGGAGCCTATTCCCTGGTAAGTTCTTAGAGCCATATTTTCACTCCAGTGACCGTCAGGAAGACCAGGATCTTCTCTGGGTATATACTAGCAAGAGATGCTGAATCAATGATTTCATCACCAAGGACGTTTTTCCTGAGATGACAAAGGGCCGGGCATTCTGTGATTATATGAAGAGAGGATTCGTCACTCTCGAGACAAAGTCTACAGATGGGATCCGGTGAGACGCCAATGCGGTAAAGATGTTTTTTCACGCGGCCGTGGCCACTGATTATTCCATTATTCCTGTTAGTATTCTCAGGTTGTTTTAATCCAGGTTAATCAAGAAGAGTGATTTTCTGTAGGAGAATTTTGGGGAAAAATGTTCTGGTGCAATTCTGCCCAGCGGTTTTTTGCCAGATCTCGTTAGACTCTATACGAGATTGGTTCTTGATGTAGTTCCTGAAATGGTTTTTGCTGACTCCGCAGAAGGGTTCAGGTCCGATGAGTGGAGTGGTTGCTCCGACTTTAGGCAGTGAGTCAGCCGATTTGTTACCCTCAAATCCTCTATGGGCTGGAGTCCAGTGGAGGATGACTAGGTTTTTCTTAGAAAGTTCATAGATGTTTGAGAATGTTTCTGAGACAAGTTTGGATTTGATGATGGCTATCTGAGAATATAAATATGGTTTTTCCACGTGTGTTAGAACTTAGATTTATTCTAGCGCAATGGTTGATTGCAAGGACTTCAGCCTGGAATATGGATAAGTTTTTCCCAAGGCTGACTGACAGGTTCACCTGATTTGACTCACCGTATATTCCAGAGCCAGTCCCTGATTCAATCTTAGAACCGTCTGTGTACCAGATGATGTCAAGTCGAGATGGATTAGGTTTATATTTCGCCCACTCTTCCCTAGGGGGGATGATTATGGAGAAGTTTTTATGGAATACATATTTCGGTAGCATGTCATCAAGAGGCATGCTGAATGAGCTTGAAGGCTCAATGGTGCAGAGTAAGGACAGATGACCTCCTTGATAGGTATAGGCTACAGGGGTCAAAGTTGTTCGATTGGAACAGGCGGTGAGCACCCAGTCTGGCTTCCGTTTGAATATGTGTTTGAAGAGGTGTTAGACCAAGGATGACATTGAGTGCCATAGTCGGTGTGGAGCGTAAGCAGCCCGTCATACAGTTTCCGGCTATACGTTGGACTCGTTCTAGCTTTTTAACTGTGGTGACTTCGTTAGTCTTCGTCCACCAGACCACGGCGGCATAGGTAACCGCTGGTCTTACGACGAGCGAATAGAGCCAGTATATCATCCGAGGCCTAAGACCACAGTTTTTACCGCAGACTCGACGACAGATCCATAGAGATCTGGTGGCTCTGTTTACGGTACGTTCAATCTGCTGGTTCCATGATAGTTTACTGTCAAGGATAATTCCCAGATATTTGGCTTCTCGAGAGAATTCAATGGTTTCGCCAAACAAGGTAGGGCGAATCCAGAGATCAAGTTTCCTCCGTCTGGTAAAGGGGACTATGGTTGTCTTCTTTGGATTAACAGAGAGACCTTCTTTATTACACCATCTCTGAACAACAGATAAAGCGTGTTGAAGTATTTCTGAGACCGTGCTTTCGAATTTACCACTGACGACGATTGCAACGTCGTCAGCATATCCTACGGCATAGATCCCTTGATTTGTCAGGGACTGAAGTAAATCGTCAATGATAAGGGACCATAAGAGGGGCGAGAGGACACCCCCCTGAGGACACCCTCTGGTTGTGAGTGCTGATATTTCCACATCATCGATGCGGGACCAGTCTATATAATTCTTTGTCTATGGTTGCGAGAACATAGTTCATGTTTCATTTATTATTGATAGCTAACGAATGTGACTCTTTGAAACTCATGAAATAAGTAGAGCAATACATTTTTGTATACCTTTCATTTCATCGGTTTTATTTGGAAAGCAATTACGTTTCGGCGAGTTGTAGTTAGTTTTGAAACTATATATAGTTATTTAAGGAGATCAGTTAAACTGAAATCAGTTAGTGAATGGACAGAGTAGATCACTTTGTAACATTTAAGTTAAGGTATATCACTAAATAAAAAATAAAAAATAAAAAAAAAGCAATAACAGAAAAATGCATAAGGGCTTATAGGCACCGAAACTAGTTAAAAAAAAAAATGGAGAACGACCAATGCCAGAAAAACAAACATAACAGGATGCCGATATTATAACGTCCAGCGTTGAAATATCGGTAGTGGTAGAATGTCACTTGAGTTTTAATTATTTGTTGCTCATTATGAGAGTTTATAATTATTATCGCATAGATGCATGGAATTAACATTTTGAGCTGAATCAGAAACAAATTGTAACAATTGTGGTCGCGAGAGTGGGAACAAAATTCTTTTTTTTTTTCTTTTATTCAAGCGGCACATATGCTTTGAAATTTAATTTTTTTATTTTTAAAGTAGTGATGCAACGAATAGCACAATCCGTTCCAGACGGATTACGACTTTTATGCATATAAATTAAAAAAATTAATATTACTTTAATTACACTCCACACATGGAAATATAAGATGATCTAGTGTTTTTTTTTTTTTTCTGGTTCGAGATGCACAAACATTCGTTTAGTATGATTTTTTTTGGGACGTAAGTAAGTTTTGTATGCTTGTCAGACGTTTCCGAAAGCTGGCGCAGTTATTCTTGTTTGTTTCCGGGGATCGAACCCTCGCTCAGCTCACTCAGCCACTGCTTCTACAGTTAGATTAATATTTTAACTTTTTAGTGCAATTACCACAGTTGTCCATTATTAGTTCTGACACAAATGTTATGGATAGAACAATAGAAAGGATAGGACTGGTGCATTTGTTTATTTTTTTTCTCACAGGTGGCGCTCTAATTGTATAAGGGAACATTTGCAATTGATTTTTGGTAAGAGTTAAGTTTCGTAAAAGTAACATTTCTAATCGTTTAGCATTCGCTGGATATTCAAAGGTGCCTGAGAGCTTGACTCTAAAATAAATAGGTAACCTTCGGCTTAGTAAGGAAATACATCCTCACTGATGGAACGCTTGAGTTAAAAGCGAGTTGTCAAATTTTAAATAAAGAATGAGATACTAAAAAAAAAACAAGCCTTCGCCGAAAAATCAGAAATGGAAGATACTGAAACTCGAAAGATTGTAAAATACTATTGACTGCAAAATAAAAATTATGTTCAAAAATCCAACTGCGACGTTTAAAATCGAACTTTTTGTTTTACTGTTTATTTTACTAGGTACAATCTTGGTAATAAAAACTAAATTAGTAGTAATTGAGAAACAGAGTGACACGTCTAGGCCAATGTACCTTATGAACTAGAAATATCTAATGACATTCATGGACTGCTTCAATCCCTTCATTGATTTTTATCAAGAACAAGTTACATAATAATAAAAAAAAAAAACAATTGTTAGGCTAGGTATATAATGCAGTGCACAGAAAATATTTGGTATGAGGAGTGCTATGGTACTTAGAATGCCCTGCCGGATACCAAACCTTAAACATTACCTATACTTAAGAATACTTAAAAACTGTCATTCTAGTTTGACGTTTCCCAGCAATCATTTTGTTCAGTAAAACTGAAGAATCACTTTATATTCAGTAAAAATGAAGAACATACATTCACATAACATTCATTTATGTAAACCAAATCTGGTTTTAAATTAAAACAAATACTGACATTGCATTTTCATTCACATAAATGCACTAACATGATTATTGCATTAAGTTTTCAGAATTTTAATTTAAATTTCCTTCACTTAAATGAATAAAAGTGAATAAAAGCATATAAATAAGCATGCTTGTATTCATTTTAGTGAATGTTTCTCCAATCATTTATGAATCATTTAAAAGATTCAGAAATGAAGACCCATCTCTCAGGAAATTGGATTGAAATTGAATCATAAATGAATTCATATCTGAAGAATTTCTTCATTTAACTGAATCATTATGATTCATTTTGAAGACAAATGTTTGCTGGGTTGTATCCAAATCACTGGGCCTTTTACTATGCAATTTCACTATATGTATGCTCTCTAAAAACACTCTCCCATTCATATTGGCTTAAAACTATAATTATAAGTCGTAACTCTCCCGTACACTAAGGATTTCCTATAACTTTTTAAAATTACTAACACTTAAAGCGTGGTATGCCGTTCGTCTGAAACGAAATTTTCCGGTGGTCTCCAAATGGATAGCGAAACGTCTGCGAAAAGGCAGCGGAAAATAATTAATGTAGATTTCCATCAGCTGATACACAAATAGCAGTGTTACCAGCACCGGCTATTTATTTCCAATTTGGCTCCTTAAAATTGTCATTTCGGATTTATCGTAATTTACACTATTCACTTTATTTAAAGTTTTGCGATTTTTAGGATCCTTAGGAATTTATAATTCTATTGCGAACTTACTCTTTTTGTACAACTAAAACTTTCTGAACAGGTATGTCTTTTTCGACTAATGGGCATTTCAGATTTTGATATGATTTCAAATTTCTGCTGCCAAATGGAACATTAAATCCGAATTTCGTTTCTTTTGTGAGTTGGCCGCAAAAAACATATTTTTCACTTGCACTGGAAATCCATTGCAATTGATTTTCACACATTTTTACCAACCCATTTCGAAATACATATGTAGTTTAATATTATGTAATAATTTACATTTGCGTTTTTTTTTTAAACATTGCAAAATGGAAACTAAAAAAAAGGCTCTCAACTAGGAGTTTGTGTTGTTTTTCTTTTCATTTAATATTACCAAAAAATGTGAAGTTTTAAATTTCATATTTGAGTTTGGATATTTTCGGCTTCAAAAATGTTTCACCCTCTTATGAAAGCTGGCAACAGTGCAGCACAAATGCCAAATTTCCGAGAGCAATAAATGTCCCGGACAATAAACGTGTGTGAAAAGAGAGTGGAGAATTGTACCAAGGAATCTACTACAACTACCCACTTTTCCGCCATCATTTCGCAGCAGCTGCGTACTGCAAAACGAAAAGGAGAGCGAAATTGTTCGTTCATTATTTCGTTGTGTCACTTTTGTATGGGATATTTCTTTTGAGAAGAACTGCGTACCACGCTTAAGGTTAAACAAAAAATACTATCCTTATGACTCGAAAACAAAAAAAAAAAATATGAAAAGACCTTCTGTCTCTTTTAACAAATTTTGTTCAAGAAAAATAAAATAAAAATGTGAGGCTTCAATAATTTGTATTCCTTTACAATATTTTTTTAAGCCCTTCTATAAAATAATAGCAAATTAAAAGCAATACTCATTATGGCTTCTCATGTTTTTACTTTATTTTACTAATTCGTGTGACATTTATATGTTTGTTTTTAATTGATTTTAGAGCATCTTCTTGCTAAATAGAATACCTATAACATTAAATGCATAGTATGGAAATGAAAAAAATTTAAATGTACCTATCACTTTTCAGTTATGAAAGGTGTTCAAAAGATGTCGGTAAATTTCCCAAAATTTCTGGTATACTCCAGGTTGATAGTTCTTTTATCGAAGATGAACAATCATTTCACCGAACAATGAAACGCTGTCATTGCTGCCGTAGCCTGCAGCTACTGCTATCTATATTTGTATAAGGTTTGTGAATTTGATATTCGTTCGAATAGTGTCTTGGTAGGGCTGTGTCAATCGAATCGAATAGTGGAATAGGCCCGATTGCTTGTGCAAATGTAAATTAAATTTTGTTTGAAATGGGCTACTTGTCTTTTGAACTAGGTAAATGTTAAGAAAATGTACAAGCTTTACTTAGAAAAGTTCGAGCCCAAGATATTTGCATTAAATGAAAACAAACTGCTAACTCAAGGCCGAAAGTAACCTATGACTTTTACAGGCAATATTTTATGCACAACTTTAAGCTTTCTTTTGGCTCACCTAGATCCGACACTTGTCACTTTGTCAGACGTCCGATGGATATGAAAAACAAAAAAAAAAAAATTCTAAAAATAGCAACTAAGGGCAAAAATTACGGATTATAGAGCTTAATCTAGTTCATTCTTTACAAATACGGATTAGAGAGCTTAATCTAGTTCATTCTTACAAATACATATTATACAAACAACTTATTGTGGTTGTCAAAGTTTTAAAAACGATATCGTCCAGACGAATTTACTATTGATTCTATAACCAATTCTTTTTTGCAACAAAATAGAAAGAGAGAGAGAGAAAGAAAGAGAGAAAGAGAGAGAAAGAGAGAGAGAGAGAGAGAGAGAGAGAGAGAAAGAGAGAGAAAGAGAGAGAAAACAAAAAAGAGAAGCTTTCATAACAAATTATATTGCAACAAAATATTTAAAATGACGGCTAACACATTCTAAGCGGGCTCCCTAGCAAATATGCGTTCAACTTGTAATCCTAAATGGAAGAAAGCTGAGTAATGAAATTGGGTCGATTATGTGTGACGCATACAAGTCATCGCATAAACAATTCATATATTAGACGACTCATCTGTCAGATATTTTATTCACCACTACTTTTTTGGCGAGTGGTTCGCTTCACTCTCGAAAATATCTATAAAATACAGTAAATCAGAGTCTGACATCATCCTGTACGATAAGGACACAACTGTCTAATAATGATGTTAGATGGAATGTCCATGTCTATGGATGAGTTTTCCAAACACACAATCTAATCGTATCATAAATAGAAAGTTGTTTACCTATATGCAAAATGGAGTAGACCATCGAAAAAAATGATTTAATACCGGAGAACTCGCTGCGACTTGCGTAAACTAAAAAGTCAAAGACACACTCTTGTCGACAATGTTGTCAATTAAAAAAAATTGACTGCGAATACTTTTCTAACGAAAACTGGCAAGTGTTGTCAAAATTAGGGGTGGTTAGGTCGTATAAACTGACATAATTGGAACTGTGTGCTTTTCGATGAAGTGCAAAAATATGTGCTTTATATTTAGTATTTAAGTGGATAAGTGGATCTCAATATTACCAGAATCAGACAAGAAACTACTTTTAAAATGAGCCTCCTTAACACAAAACAATTACTCTCAAAAAACAAAATACAGAATTAATAAACGAGTTTATAACTTAAAAACGATTAGAACCTAGTTTGTTGGTTCTGCTGCAGTTCGTTAGGTAATTTAAAAAGTCCCCATTCAGAGGATTACACTTGCCAATAAAGACGTGCAGACCAGTTGTGTATACACAATATTTTTCAACAAAATGGATTTAACGGTTTCAAATTAAAACAGTCACGTGAATGGACGGATGACCATTATTGTGTTCATCTCATACTGTGCGATTTCAAATTAATTGCAAACCGTGGTGGCGAGTGCGGATTTACGATGGTTACTGACGATGACAGTGACGCGGTAACAGCAGCAGTACTACCAATCAGCTATAGTGCAATTCTACTCAAACTTCTACCTACCTTGGTTGGCAATTGATAAAATTAATATAAAATAATAGGTAATAAATTTGATTTTCCAATAACAGTACTCGGTGGTGATATTGATGTGGTGCGACTGGTGGCTCGATGATGGCGGTATGCTTCTTCGTCTTCTTCATGGTTACAATGATGGTGATGTCAGTTGAATCAATTAATGTGGTTTCTCGCCCCAAATTCAGTGGTACGTGATGATGTCGCCAAATGTGTGCATTGGCCACATGCATTCGCAGCCCGAAGGCACGATTCTAGTTTCGGATTCCCAGCATTCGGTACCCTTTACACGCCTCGTCAGATACACAGTTCGATTCAATTGGATACACGTGAAACCAGCTTCACTGCAGATCTATACAGAAACGAATGCAAAAATAATTTCAAATTAAAATGGTTGACAACATGGAATAATAAATAAAAAAAAAATACAGAAATACACAGTATGCCAAAGTGCAACACAGAACAGCAACCATGTGTATGTTGGGAATATAGAAAATAGAATATACTGGCACTGGCACTCACCTTATTCGTATCGGACACATAGTCCCGAGATGGTGCGTAACTGTGGAAACAGGTAACTTCTTCGTAATGATTCGGGCGGTATTCATATGAAACGGTATCCAGTGGGATGATGGTTCTTCTTGAGGGGCACAATGACTGGAAAGTTATCTGAAATTGTTTTTTTTTTTGCCATGAGAAGAAGAATGCGTTACATTGTTAGACTCTGACACCATATAGAATGGTTATGGAGGGTGATGTTGTTGTGTGTGGCTGGTAGAGGTGGGGGTATGTGTGAGGGGAAATTATTTCAATGCGTGGGTGTGTTTGAGGTTAACTTACTTTCGGCTTGTGCAGAAGCATTTGGTTGCGCGTGGATCGACTGGTGAGATCCCGACGGACGTTCTGTATCCCATAGGGGAGATTAGCCTGAAGTTCGTCGTAGAATTCCATTTGATTGAATTTTGGCTGGTTGTCGTTTTGGGTTTTCCACTGGCCACTGAAATGATAAATATCTCAATTAAGTGAGTGGGAGGTATATACAAAAAGGTTCGACTACAGATCCCGCAAACTATAGAGGCATTTCATTTCTAAATGCAGCATATAAAATCTTCACAGCAATAATGCAAAGCAGACTTAATCAGTGGATAGGAGAAAACAAGTTGCTAAGGGAATACCAAGCCGGGTTTAGGCCAGCATGTACTACCATTGATCACTTGTTCGTTTTAAATAGTATCGTTGAATTCTTTTGCCAGCAGGGTAAACAACTTTATGCATTCTTTGTGGACTTCAAGGCAGACTTTGACACGGTAGACCGCCACTCCTCAGCGGTTTGGAACGGGATCGTGTTGTCGGAATTGTTTGAATCACGCACTGGAGTAAGACAGGGCTGCTCTTTAAGTTCGAGCCTTTTCGCACTCTTCATAGCGGACGTAATTGATTTCTTGCCGGGAGGAAAAATGTACGCAGGACTGCTGATCAAGGCTCTCCTATTCGCAGATGACATAGTGCTATTGGCATACTCTCCAGATGCTTTACAGCTTATGATCAAGGCATTATAGAGGCGAAGCAATTGAAGTATTGAATAAATACCTGGGGGTTACTTGTTACCACCAATTTTAGTATGAATGCTCATCTAGAGGAAAGACTGGTAAAATCGAAAACAGCTATAAATACGAAGCTGTCGAGAAACTGCTACGATTTTTCCTCAAAAGAATATTTCATCGCCCGTCCAACACACCAAAGACGCTGAAACTCCAAGCGGATTATATAGTAAAGGTGCTTAGCATGCCGGATTACCGACTTCCAAAAATAGCAGCCATACAGGCTATTCAAAGTAGATCTGGATGGTACAAAGAGTGGTTGGCATTAGCTCGAAACTGTAATATAGATATTAATCAAGATGATGCAAGGTGTTTGAAGAACCAGCTATACAAAATCATTGAAGTTACCGATGAAAAGGCTCGGTACTTAGAGGAAGCTGTGGGATCGTTACACCGAACTATCTACAGCCGCTTAAACCACAATTTGTTGCAGAAAAATTATTTTAGAGATGAATGTAGCATTGATGAAATAGCGATGATCTTGAGACTGCGGGGGCGAACTTCTATAACTTAATTATATACCACATAGAGAAGATCTACGGCAACTATGCAGCTTGTGTAACTAAGCAAAAGGGGAAGACACACATCATTTCATTGGAAGGTGTCCAATATTGAAAGAAACGAGAAGGATTATCTTGGGAAGCGATACCCTGTCTGAGAATCAAGTCATAACACTCCTCAACGATGTAAATGTTCCTAATTTATTCAAATATTGTAAAATTGCACTACAATATCGGCGAGAATATTATCAGGCAGCTTTTGATATATATTAATATTAAATCATTTTATTTAGCTACAAGATACTTTTCATTTGCATACATTATATAAATATATTGCCAATCAGGCAGACGGCAATGCCATGCAAACTAATTTACTTTGTAAACTTTATTTTGTAATGAATTTTAAAGTGCACAGATAAATTTAATCTAATCTAATCTATATCTAAAATCCAAAGTAGTAATCGGTTGTGAAGATAAATAAGTCTAAAGTAATACAGTGAATTAAGAGCTTGGTTTGAATCGTTTTAGACTTGTTTTAAGTGATATTAGGCCTTTTTCTTAGCTTCGAACTAAGCAAAGCAAAGTAAAGTAGGTTTTTTAGCACGCAATTACAATAACTACGCTCTACTTGACACTTCGAGGCAGTGTCGTAGAGAGGGGGGGGGGACAAGGGGGCATTTTGCTGGGGGCGGCAATTTGGAACAGTTCATTTTGTTTTGTAAATATATAATATATATTTATTAATATAATTTTGGCAAGTTCTGTTTAGAAAGCTATAAGCGCCTACTAATTGTACTATTTTATAAGCTCTTTCAGTTTACAAGATATTTGAGTACGAGGGCAGGCGGAGTAGGAGTTTCTGTTTTTTTTATTGCAAGTAGTGTTCGTGATAGATCGATATCCTTACATATATGTACGAGTACATGTAAGAATTCAGAGATTTGTTTTTGAATTTGCACTCGAATTCATAAACTGAATATCCCGATGGACGTGTGTGGGGGTGTAAATGAAGTGGGATTTTCTGATTGTGTAACGCTATAAGTGGTTGGAATTATTTTTAAGGTGCATATTCAAAATGGTTGAAAAAAAAGAAGAAGTGGGCAATATTTGTAAAAAATAAGTTTTGCCTTGCTGCTATTGCATTTTTAATGGAAGTGCGGGGTTTTAAAAAAACTAGGGGTCGCCCCGTGGTCGAAATTCGACCAATTTATTCTATAAGTTAATTTTTGAAGGGGAAGTGAAGGGGAAATATCGGAGGGCTTATAAATAGGCAATCGAAACCATTTTAGGTTTTCCTTAAATTGCGAATAAAAAGTGTCCAGTAATGCGGGCTGTCCTCTATTTTATATTACAGGTAGAAAAGGGTGCATAGAATAGATATGAAAAGTTTCATCGTTTGTTGTTCAACAGTTTTAGAGTTATGGGGACCTTAAGTTAGAAGCCAACATTTTGCTTAAATTTCATATAAATCATAAACCGTTAGGCCGATTGGTACGATTTGAATTTTATTAGATTAGTATTGTCGAACACTTTCGAAAATAGATTTTAGAAATTTTATCACTTTGCTAGCTGCGGTTTCAGAAATAACACGGTTTTAAGGGATTGGGATTTTGTTTTTTCAAATGGTTCTAACTTTCAAACGGTTGAACTACAAACGAAAAGAATTTCACTACCAACAGCTACAAACGATTGTCTATCGAACTGCATTTCACGTTTTTCATTCTAGAAAAAGTGCGAATTAACTTTACGCGGGTGCCATGTTGTTGTTGTTGTAATTTCATGCAATTCGCTTAAATTTACCTGCTTTAATTCATAATTTGTGGATAATTTTTGTATTGTGCACTTCTATGTATTGTCCCCTACCCAAATATATATAGTGTTGGCATATTTATGTGACTTATAATAGGAAAAAAGGGGGGAAACACGTTTTAGACAACTCCGTATTAATATATAGATATATATATATATATACACAGATCGCTTTTGGGTAGTAGTTTTTGAGAAATGATTAAAAAATGTATTTATCCCATTTTTTTTCGAAAAAAAAACTAAGTACGGTATCTTATTTAAAATACCTACCTATATTATCTTTAATATGAATTTTGATCAAAATCGTTAGAGAGGTTTTTGTAAAATTGTGCAGGCAAAACCGTACCAAATTTTGCAATGTTTAGTTTGAATAATATTAACTATTGCCTAACTATTTAGCTGAAAATTGTCTACATAAGCTATTGTTCGGGATGTAAGCATTACACAATAATTTTGAAAACATAAATTTTACTCAAACTACTCATTTTGGTCAAAATCTTCATCGATTTTCCTAGAAAACTAAAGAAAACCAAATTAAAAAAAAAACATACTTTTTTAAAAAAAAAATCTATTGTACGATAATGGGTGTGGTCCATTTCGCTTAAATTGTTGGGAAAATTGACGTTTCGTCGGGGTGGCGAAATGATCAAGCTGGGAAATAGTAAAATGGTGAAGCGATATTGCGTTGAAAAATTACTTGACCAAATAACAAACAATATAATAGAATAATGCCAATCAACAAATTGCCAATGATTTTTGCGAAATGATCAAAAATCATTTCAAACAAATGCGAAAGATAAAAACGCCACTTGGTAGGTAATCGCGTAATGATTGACAAATTTAACGAATAAAAAAAACAAATTGCCAATTCAGTATTGCAGAATAAAGGAAATATTTAACGACTAAAGGGAGACAAAGAAAAGCCGAAAGTGTGGAAAAATTACGGGGGCGGCATAAATTGGGTCTGCCCCGTGCGGCTCCAATCCACGCTACGCCACTGTTCGAGGACTTACACTAACTATTCATTTTTAGCCGACAAAGACTAAAAAACAACGTGTTGTTGCGGTCTGAACAAAATAAATATTTTACACGCATAGTTTCTCACATTTTACAGGTGTTGTATATTTTTAAAATTAATACAGTCTACAAACAGAAATTTTTCCTCACACTTTCTACAATCTTTTAAAAAAATTAATCGTTTTAATTTTACGCATATATATTATTCGTCAGTTTTCACTCAACGAACATCCCCGCGGTTGCTTTTGTTTCTTGTGATTTGATTTGTTTTGGTGTACCTACAAGATATCAAGAAGTCAAAAAACGTTTATTTGTACATTTTCTTACTTTGCTTTGGTTTGGTGAGGTCAAACATCACAAAAAAACATACCTATTGTTTTGGTACTTAATAAGTGAATTATTAGAATAAATCATTATAGCGAAATTAAAGTGATTTTATTAGAGAAGTTAAACAGAACAGTGTTTTATCTTTTCGAGTCCCAGCCTGAATGTAATAGTATCTTCTTGTTGTGGTCCGTCTCATTAGTTGATAGGTTATTAACAAGTTATAACCCCCCCCCCCCCGTAGTCGAAGTGGCTTAGTCTTAGTGTGTTGGACTACTAAGCGAGGGGTCTCAGGTTCGAATCCCGCAAAAACCCAAATTCCAACTTATGGATTTTTTCCACTGCGCTACCTCTCGTGAACGTCTGACAAACATCCGAGAGTATAAATGTCTTGACGATGTCGCCATCCTCGTTCCAGGTAAATTCACTCCAGTTCTCAGCGAAAGACTTAGTTACGCACTACTACTTGTTAATAACTGGGCTACGGGCCGTGGACTTGGAGTGAACCCATCGAAGACGGAAATACTACTGTTTACGAGAAGAAGGTCGGTTCCCGCCTTCATTCCCCCAATGATGGGGGGGGGGGGGGGGTGGATCTGAAAATCTCAAAGACAGCAAGATACCTGGGCGTAATCTTAGATTCCAAGCTCAGCTGGAAGGAAAATATAGAGGATCGCATCAAAAAAGCATACGTGGCACTTTATGCCTGTAGAAGAGCATTCGGTAATACATGGGGATTCAGGCCGTAAGTGGTGCACTGACTATACACAGCTATAGCGCGGCCCATCCTAACATATGGTACAGCAGTGTGGTGGAAGGCCACAGAAAAGAAATACCATCTTTTAAGCCTCACCAAAATACAAAGGGCGGCATGCATTGGGATAACGGGTTCTTTAAGGACCACTCCCACAGCAGCTATGGAGGTGATGCTAAACCTTACCCCTCTGGACATCTACTGCAGCAGCAAGGCGGTTAAAACCGCGATCAGGCTAAGAGAGTCTGGAGTATGGTCATCCAAACCCTACGGGCATGCCTCCATTGAGTTCCAATGGAGTGCGGCAAAAGAGAGGGTGACTACTGACTACCTACCCCCCACTCTCGTTTTTGACAGGAGATTCTCTACTAGAATTCCAAACAGAAGCGACTGGGACAACAAAGTAGTGACAATAGAAGATGAGCTAGCCCTATATACTGACGGTTCAAAGATGGATATCGGTACAGGCGCGGGAATCTTCAGCGAAGCACTGGACCTGCGAGAATCATTCAGAATCAGCGAGGATTGCAGTGTATTCCAAGCAGAGGTAGCCGCTATCACCCAAGCGGCGAAGAACCTAAAGAGACGACACGTCGTCGGCAAACAAATCACCATCTACTCTGACAGCCAAGCGGCCATAAAAGCCATGGAGTCAGTCGTGGTGAAGTCAAGAGCAGTAAGTCACTGCAAGATTAATCTGGACGAAATATCACGAGCCAACGAGGTGACCCTATGCTGGGTACCAGGGCATATGGATATTCCGGGTAATGAACAGGCGGATGAGCTTGCAAGAAACGGGTCGAAAATGCATGCATCTATGGCCCTAAAATCAGTAAGAACTCCGCTAAGTACGCTTGCAAGGAAGATTGGCATTGAATCCTGGAGTAGAACTAACCTACGATGGACCAATCTCATTACCTGCAGGCATACTAAAGAAATATGGCCAGAGGTGAGCAAAAAGAGATCTAAACACATGATCGCACTAAGCCGCAAAGATATTCGCATACTCACGGGGGTCATTACTGGACACTGTGCGATAGGCGTACATGCGGAACGGCTGGGGATACTGCATAATGATTTTTGCAGAAGCTGTAGGGACGTAGAAGAAATAGAATCTGTTCGCCACCTACTTTGCGAATGTCCAGCCCTTAAAAACAGTAGACAGAGAATTCTCAATAGTTACTTCTTCGATGACCTAGAGGATCTGAAGAATGTTGATCTCAAAGTACTCCTGAGATTCATACTTAAATCTGGGTGGTTCTAGGAGATAGACAGACTTCTTATCAGTAGTCACTAACTCGTAGGAAGAACTAGAGGATCAGGTTACAACGGAGCTTTAAGAACCCATGAGATTCACACTAAATCTATGTGTCACCAATACAAAGTGGTATATTTCTTTTTCTCGGCAGGCTACACTGGATGGTTCCCGTAATTGGACACAATGGACCCAACTGATGGTCTAAGTGAAGCTGTGGCAACCGCCTCAAGAGCATCCATTTACCTACCTACCTACATAAATGTCTTGAAAGAGCTTCTCAATTAGCCGTTCCTTCCATTCGTTTCAAAAATGAAAAACTCACACAAAACGAATGGTTGTGAGAAGCTAGGCCTAGGGTCCTTCCGGACCTGTTGCGCCAACTATTTATTTATTTAACCGTAGCAACCCACTTGTTTTCCCTGATGCAAATCCATAAGAGCTTTCAAAAAAAAAAAAAAAAAAAAAAAAAACAAGACACACATAAACTATACCACTACCAATTTACTTGATTTTTAGCAAAAATCCAATTATTTTCAATTTAAATTATTTTTACAGAACCATACACAGATAGAGAAACCGGAATAGTAAACAAAAATCCTATTAGTCTGAAAGAGATCTGCTCCTTGCGGACCAAGAAATTAAAAAAAACCTTCAATTATCAGTAGGTATCATGGGAAAAGAGTCATATTCCTCGCAAGGAAAAAAAAAAAAAAAAAAATCAAACCCAAGTAGCACCCCGGATTCTAATCCTCCAGAGCTTAGTCGAAAATTCAAACGTTAATTGCTTCAAGCAAAACGAAGACTGAAACTCAAATCCGTACAAAGCGAAGGAGAGAACAAAAAAAAAAAGAAAAACCAGCAAAACTGTTCAAAATCCAGTTGAAAATAAGTCCAAAGCCAAGGGGTTATAGAAATAGTATACAGAGAAGGACAAAAACAAATATCGAAATGAATCAAGTCCGCATGAAAAATTAAAGCATCCGAGGACTTTAATCCTTTTTCAGTCAGATTAACCCATTTGACTTTCTGTTGCAGTTGAAAATTGAAATAGGTATACTGTGTTGCTATTGATACTTCTTTTTGTTACGTGCAAATTGTCCTCATTTATGTAATATGCAAGCCCACCGTATGCACGTGCATGCTACGGACTATGCAGTTATCGTATTTGTGGACAGTATGTATTGCAAGAAGGGATGAAAATGATTTTTTCCAAAAGTCACTCAGAATAACAAACAATGGACAAATTGTGGACAACTGTCTGCAACAAAACGTTTGTTGTAAAGATGCTCAAGACCTGTTTTCAGGGTCATTTGGCTAAGTAACGCCAAGTAAAATTCAACAACTAGACTCTACTTGACTGTTTCCAGACTGAGTTGGGAGCAACACTCAATTCGATGTACCAGGGAAAACATTTCATGTTGCCACCTTTTTCGATGTGGATGGCTATTTGAAAGAAGTCAAGACATGTACGTAAAACTACCGGAAAAAAAAAATATATTTTATGTCCGTTTTTTTCCAATAGACTGTATTTAATTTTCGCTTTACAAAGTAGATGAAAGATTCCCTGGGGATTCGCCAAAATCCACGCGGAGGTACAAAATGCGAACATCTTTTAAGATACGCTTTAGAAGAACAAACAAACAATTCCAATTATGTTGTTCAGTTTCATACACTAATGACAATTTTGTGGGGGAATTTAACAATAGGCGTTTTTATTTTTATTTTCCCCACATGATCTATATAGATCACTGATTTTCATGGTTTACAACAATAGTACGATATAAAACTTTTGTTGTTAACCACGATCTTTAAATTTTATGTGGGTTAAAAAAAACATCGTGATTAACATTACTCTCTGCTGGATACTATAACTGTATACGTTGTTGAACTATTTTTGAACATAGACAAACATGGAATGTTTTAGAACAATAGTCATAACATCAAATGAGGGGGAAGCCCTCTACACTGAATACTCGGCAGAGCTCGGGAGCAAAACTATTCTACCCTATAATATGAGCCAACAGCCAATATGTCATGCTTTTAGAAATGGTTCTTAGAAAACTTATTGTTCACGGCGGGTGTAATCTTTTGTGGAGAACTCTTTGTGGTAAAATAAAGAGTTTCATATTCCTTTACACATACTTCGTATATCTGCCTGTGCTTCAAGTTTCAGCTTCCTAGGACTAATAGTTATAGTTATGCGTGTTATTTTTCACTTAACACAGGATTGCTTACATAGGACAAATTAGTTATTTCTTATAAGGAGACTGTATGGGTAGAGTATATTGTGATGTTTTTTTTTTATCTACGGCCGGGGTATACTCGTCGGGTCCAGGGTTGCCCCCAAAGAAACTCGAACTTTTGAGCGTTGTACGCTTTTACCATTTTTTGCTATTCTTAACAATTGGGATTTAACAATATTAAATGAACTTAATCGACCTTGACAAACAAGTTGAAAGCAAAGAAGAAAGAAAAGAAACGGAGGCTGTGGTCGATCGAAAAACTCACAATACAAACCCACAGAAGAAAGAAAAGGAACGGAGGCTGTGGTTGATCGGAATACTCAGAATACAAACCCACGGAAGAACAGGAAAAGGAGGCGGAATGGATCGGAATCGGAATGCTCACAATACCAGATTCCGGATATAAGGCAAATTCTTGAAACCGAATTACGCCGCCAAGAATTTAGAGAATAGGCTCTGTAGAGAACAGGCTCAGCGCTAACTGTATTGCACCCGGAACTGAGTGTACTGCCCTTTCGAATTGGTTTTGTCTACTCATAAATTTACCAAGGAGTAGTGACTGTGACTTATAAGACTGGTGACTTATAAGACTGGTGAAAATTTGGCATGTGTGTTGTTGTTGTTTCGGCTGCTGGTGTTGGGTTTAGTGGTGACGGTCGTTGGTTCTGGGTACTCGTATCATCGTTGGTTGGTACCGGCGTATGCAGTAGTAGCGATCTAAGATCAGTGGCGGCTATCAGTGGCGGGTGGTAGTATGATGTTGTGTGGTAACCGATTTTGTAACCGATCGTTACGACATTACTAATGTAAAATACATCTCTGGTATTGTTATGATGAGGTAACAGATGTCTATTAAATGTTCTGCCAGAATGAGCTGACATGAGTTTCAGTGAATGAAAGATGGGCGATGCAATAATCGTAAACCTAAATTTCCTAAACCGAAGCTTTTCACTGCATTTGACAGAGGATGCTAAAAAGCTTAATAGAAAATTAGGCTACAGCTAGACACTGGAAAAGGTGAAAGTATATAAATAAATCAACATTTTTAAGCATGATTTGGTATTTCAAAAGGACAGCAGCGGTAGTCACTCGACATGATACCTTAAGGCCTTTTTTCTCGACTAGACGTTGAGCGACAAACACCTCCTTGACCGGATGTTTCAATCACACCGAGCATAAGTTAACAAATTGACAATTAAACTTCTCGTTGACTTGAAACACATTTTGATACAGTTTCAACTATTGTTTAAATTCCTCTTAGATCGACAAACATTACGTCCACCATTAATTGTCCGCCTATAGGGGAAATAATATTTTGAAGTCAAACTCAATATTGAGGATCTCGTCGTTTACGAATAATTTCTGTATTGGTTTTATTGCGATTACCTAAAATACTACCGGAAGTAAGCACTGATTTTTCAAATTTGAATTTAGTCATGACTCATGACTCATGAGTAATGCGAACTGCCTTCTTTACATCGGATTTATATAAATGAAAATTTCCCGAATTGGTCTACAGTTCAATACGATTTTTTCAAGGTGTTGCACGATAGTTAAGTTAAAAACTTATCTAAATGTCTAAGCAGGAAATAGTTTTCCTGAAGTCAAATTAACAGTACGCGCTTCTACTGCCTATTAGATTGAGGATATTACGGCGAACTTTTCATGCATTATGTAAATGTAATTGTAAAATTTTATGAGTTGAAATAAGAGCCAATAATACCTTCGGAAACCGGATGTCCAAAATGTGAAAAAGCCTATCAAGTATAAATAAGGTTAACATGAAAACCTTATTTGCTTCCGGCTTTGAATATAACCAATCGGTCGCGTATTTGAGACATTTAATACTTCACATTCGACAACTTTGTATCGATTACTGGCCAACGAAAATATCAGCGCACAATCATTTTGATCACGACTTAACCTTTACCGGTCATTAAATTTTTTGAGAAATCCACCCTTCATCTAAAAGCAGTCGGTTTCCGTAATATAACCGTAAGCAATTGTCTTCCTTGACTGAAGGAAGCATTTTTATGGATATTTTTTTGTTAAATTTCTGATTTACTGAATCAGGCCTATCCCCGTTTATCTGTTATAATTATAATACTTTTTCGGGAAAACAATCTTTATTGGCTTACTTATTGACATCCGGAAAAATCCACTCCTCCACTGACTTGACAGTATCTATTTCCAGTCCTGTTGACGCAGCCAATGGTAACCGAAATAGGCCATCGGCATTTGTCATTTGAGATGCTTTTCTAAACAAGATTGAACTGATACATGATGAGAAAAACAGCAGAGTATCCTTCCTGTAGCTATGCCAATACGTACCCTCTGCCTATCTCCTGTGAGTTTTTATATTCTTCGACGAATTGAAGCCTACATTAAATTTCCTGGACTGTTCTATGTATTCAAACTATAAAGTACAATTGTCAGACTTTCGCACTTTTTATCGAATCAAATTTTGCAAGAAGGCAGACGCATTTGAAACAGCCAGACATTTTTTGATATTTAAATAAAGCTTAAGAAAAATTTGTAATTTTATGCCTTTGGTAAAAAAGATATAAGTTGCATTTTTACAAAGGATGTGCAATGAATCTTAACAAAATATTGTTTGTGGGTTGTGAGTAGATGGTTTGGTGAGTACCTATGTCAAGTAGATAATTGGAAAAAGCACAAAAGCACATATGTAAATGAAAATTAGTGTTGTGACCACGTCAAAAGCGCACGCTTTTTAACACTCTCCAAACCTTTTTTTATTGTTTGCAGAATTTTGTAAAGCCGAATTTTGAAAAGCCGAATTTTGTAAAGCAGAATTTTGTAAAAAGAATTTTGACCCATCCAGAATTTTGACCCCAACCCATTCAAAATTTATTTGTAGAAGCTGATTGTAAAAAAATTTCACAATAAATTACGCCAATTTACCGAAAAGTTCGGAGAAGGCAGAGCGCGTTACTCAGTGTTGCCAGCTTGGAGGATTCCCCTATGCTTTTGGGGGACTTTTTGGTAAACGGGAAACAATCTGGGTGAAGAAATTGTTTAGGGGAAATCTGAGGTTTTTCTTTTAATTCCATTCTGTTAGTATTTCGTTATAATATACTTTTTGATAACTTTAAAATGTGAATCCGCATTTGGGAGCATAAAAACGCTAAGAAAGTAACTTAAACTTAAGAATGACATTCGTCGTTTTTCTGTCCACTACCAATTGATTCAACTTTGAACATGACAACAATCGAGGGTGAAATAAATGTGTGCGCCATTTTAAAATGATGTAAAATAATCAATCGATTCTCTAAAGAGAAGTTTGCATGTGTATATATACTTCTGAAAGGTAGGTTAAGTTACGTTTCCACCGAATACAAATCCCAAGATTAAGTTCAAGAGGCTTAGAATTAATCCTGAAGTGTTTCCACCAAATAAAAGAAGATTAACTTGACGTATTCTCTTCTATGGCTCTGTTCATTCGAGAAAAGATGACATTTCACGAGAGAGAGAGAGAGAGACATTTTTCCATTTTTGATGCCTTTTCTTTCATTTCTGTCAAAAGCAGCTCTGTTTGCTTCGTTCTTTTGACATCTCGAGCTGTGGAAAGTGTGTTTGTTTTATTTCTAATCTCCCTTTTTATGAGATTACTTTTGTATGATAAATCCCGAGATTTATGCGGGATTTACGGAAATTTTTCTAAATCTCGCAGTTATTCTCCGGTGGAAACTTAGCAGTAGTGTCGATTTTCGACCACAAGCGATACTAACATTAAATAAATATGTCATTGAAATAAAGCTAGAATTATCATGAATTTTCAACAACGATTTTTCTTTGGTAAAAAAATATCTCGCTGTATAATTATAACGTTGTGATTTCATTACACACATAAATGTAAATATATATTTACCTTATAAGAATATTTTCAAAATCAATGTAATATTGTTATTTAACCAAACTTTTCTCATACATTGTTCTCTCACGCCTTAAACTTAATAAAATTCAACAGAAAGGATCAATAAAATTATAAATTTTCATAATATTGATGAACAAAGTCGATGAATGATGAACAAATTTTATAATTTTCGAAGTTCATCATATTGATGAAATCGGTTTCATCATAGCAATGAAAAAGTTCACTGGACTACTCATTGTTAATTTTTTCATAATATTGATGAACTTTTTCATTACTATGGTGTACCTTTTTTTCAGTGATATAGTCCCCTAAATAGTAAATAATACTATACTCTGTCCAAGAAAAATTGTCAGTACAGGCCTTATGGGAAGCTCTTTTTTCTACCAGTGGTGCCTGTAGTATTCTCACGGCACTCAAACACAGGATTTGCCACTGAAATAAAAACGAAACCACTGGCATTCCAAAGCATTTTGTTGTTGTAATTTTCCTGAAATTCTCATACATCCCTCCATAACCAGTCTGCCACGCAGCCGCGGGCAGAATGAACACGATCACTTGTGTTCGCTTGCTATTATCATCAACCAAAATAAGCAGTGTGAGTGACTGAAGCACATCACAGAAGTGTTACCATATGTCAATGTTAGCATATTATTAAGGGTTTTTCTTTGAATTTTGTCAAAGAACTTTCGGTTTTGGTGCTTTTCGGAGCTTTTTGGAGCTTTTGAGAGCGGCATATTATGTGGGGTGCTGCCATTCGGTTTTAATTTGTTTGTATTTCTGAAAGATCCAATAATATTCAGTTAAAACATATTTTTGAATGTTGTCTTTTAGAAATAATGTTTATTCGTGAGGTGTTTTAATGCATTCATTTCATTAACGCAACAAGTGATCATATGTGCGTTGTAGAGATATTGCAATAAATTAATAATGATTACTAGGGCAACTCAACCGGATTCATGCAAAAGCATGGTATTTTAAGGGATAAAATTTGATTAAATATTTTAATATAGAAAACTAAGTAAAAATGTTCAGCCTTATTCGTTAGGGCATATTTCTGCATGTTTTGGTAGGTATAAATTCATATTTCACTTTGTAGAGCATATTTTTCACACTGAAATATCAAAATTATGAAGCAGGTAGACCTATACTGTTTATTTTCGGTCGTTGGGTTTTACCACATCCGGTCACTCCTCTCCATCTCCAGTAAAGCGAATGCCTTGAAAGGATTTTATGATCCTTTTTTTGCTACTGTTTCCGCGAAGTTCTACATTGACGGGTAGTAATTTTTTTAACAAATATCAAGGTATATATGTCTATATTAAAAAATGTATGTAGAGCTGCACAAGTGCAGTCCTTTTAACATCTGTTTAGGTATATGACATTGCATAGTGGTTATATAATTTTTTCTAATTGCCTGTTTGTGTATATAAGGCGGAAACAATGGTTGTTATCTCAATAGCGGATAGTGCATCTAAGCAAGTGGTTAACTTTATTTTGCATATGAATAAACAGAAACATGGCTACAAAGTCTTCAAAGGATCTAAGTGTAGAAAAGAAACAACAAATTGTTGATGCAACTGAAAAATTTTATTGCATTTTTAAAAGTAAATCGGAAGCCGTAGGAAATGCGGCTACTGTTTTTTCTGTTACGGAACGAACTGTATACAGGCTTTTAAGGGAAAAAGCAATCAAAGGCCACACGTCACCACCAATGAAGAAAAATAATTCCGGTATCAAGAGCAAGGTGGATGATTTGGACAAATGTGCAATTAGGCGGATAGTCCATCAATTTTTAATGGATAATGACCTTCCAACGCTAGACAGGATATTATAGGAAGTACAAAAAAGTGAAAATATAACAAAACTAAGCAGATCAACTTTGCATACAATATTGCAAAAAGATCTCGGACTTAAATTCGTCAAACGTCAGAGAAAGAATTTGTTGTTGGAAAGAAGTGACGTTATTTCTTGGAGACTAAGATATCTACACGAAGTAAAAAAAATTAGAGAACAGAAAAGAAAGATTTATTTTACTGATGAGACCTGGCTAAATTGGAAGATGGTTACCCTAACAGTATTGCTCTCTGAGTTATGGCGAATTATCATACACACTATGGCAACCCTGTGAGAGCTTTAAAAAGGGACCGATTTATGGAAGTCATTGCAACCAGACTGAGAGACAAACATCCTATCTTCCCTGTACTGACAATTTTTCTTGGACAGAGTATAATACGTCTTCGCATATAGTCTTTAAAATATATGAATATAAAAAAACAACAAATATACCTACCTATTTCTGTCCTCATTTTTCGCCAAAGGATTTGTCGCCATCCTTGCTCCTGACTTAAGCAGATTCCTACTATTGCCACTGGCTTTTCGCAAATTGGCAAGATATTCGAACTTCTCACGTAAACGTTGCAGATTCTCTATATTAAAAGGCCGTTGCTGTTGCATTCGCATCTGTGACACGTCTCTCGATTCGTCACCGTAATCTTCATCAATACTGTTGTCTATAGCAAGGCAACTAGACACGCTGACAATGAAAATCTATAAAAGAAAGCAAGTGATAAAATATATTATTTTTAAAAACAATGTTCAATGTGTAAACTTTCTTTCAGAATAGTGTAAAATATCAAACGAACGTGTGTTTAAAGTTCTTAGTGATTAAAAAAAAGAAGTCAAAACCACGAGGAGATATAAGAAAAATCCTGCCTTACGTAAGCCATTGTCCCGGACACCTCCACATCCACATTCATTCAATCCTCATCCGTTTTTATATAACAAAATGTCCTTCGCATTACTGGTTAAAGTAAAAATTCCAAAAGAAATAACACGAAAAAGAGCCACACTGATAAAAAGATTCCGCACGTCGTCAGTGTCCGAGACGGAAATGTTTTAACCAACTTCCACCAGAAACGTGAGCTGACAACGTTGATGACTTTCACGTGGATCCTAAGCAGAAATCCCACAGAAAAAAAAAAAAAAAAAAAACCAAAGCGTGCATGATAAAAACAAGGAGAAAAAAAGTTAGAGGAAACGAATTTTTCTATCCACTTTGTCCACACATCCATGCAATGGGTATTAGTAATTGGATGAGCAAATGGGCAAAAATGGCAACAGGACATAGACATTGCTTTCTTAACGAAGACTGAATAATAAACACTTAAATCATTTGCCTGGAAAAAATGGCTACAGTTGGAGGAAATTCAAATCTAGAGCACGTGGTGGTTATCTTGATTTTTTGCTTCAATATTTCATCAACCGAAGTAGCAATAATCCCGGAGGTTTCTTCGTTTTTTTTTACATAAAAGAGTGAGACGTCACTATAGATTCTGGTTTTGTTCACTATTGAAGTCTTCCAATTTGAAAGGTCCACACGCTTGATGATCTCTTGAATTAGTTTTAAAAGCAATTGCTTGTTATGGGGTTCGGTCATGGGTTGGTCTGAAAAACACGACATAAACCATCAAACCCAATTATTCAGAAGCAGGAACTGTAAACTGGACATATATGTATTCAGAAAAGTCAAGATGGCAAAAGCGCTGCAACACATCGCTATTTTGCATGCTTAGATTTCTTTCTTTTCGTATCCCCCAAAAGGAGACCATAAATTTGCTCCTACCTTCCGAGCCAACGAAAATACACATAAATTTGGTGGACTTCAAACAAAAATGAATAACAGTTCCAGATATAAAGCTTTTATCACTTAAAGTCTGACATAAATGTCTTTGAAGGTGTATTCATTTTACAACACCATGTAGTACAGTTAACTGCAACCGTTTAAAGATGTCAGATTTAAAAACACAGCTGATGTTCCAAAAGGTTGAATCCTTAGTCCAATACTTTATGTAGCAGCAGATTTCACCCGAGGTCGTACTCAATTGCTAATAGGGTTTCCTCTTTCTTCATATTAAAATAAATAAATAGTTGGGGTAACAGGTCCAGAGGGAACCTAAGCCTAGCTTCTCACAACCATTCGTTTTGTGTGAGTTTTCCATTTTTGGAACGAATGGAAGGGATCTACAATTTTATGCCGATCCAAACGGCTAATTGAGAAGCTCTTTCAAGACAGTCATACTCTCGGATGTTTGTGAGACGTTCGCGAGAGGTGGCGCAGCGGAAAAAAAACCCTAAGTTGGAATTTGGGTTTTTGCGGGATTCGAACCTCGACCCCTCGCTTAGTAGTCCAACACACTAACCACTAAGCCACTGCGCCTGCCTTTCTTCATAATGTCGACATTATATTCTAGCGTATGACTTTGGAAAATATGTGAAATGAGTTTAAAAATATTATCAAATAATAGCGCGTGAAAAATTTTTTATAGTATTCTGATAGGTATGCGGAGGAGGAAAACACTATTCCTCATCTTCTCTGTAAAAAAAAAAGAAGACGGAAACTCTATTTAGGAACGTTCTAACATAGTGATCTGAATGATCTAAAAATCACAGACATTCAAAATCTCCTACGCTTCATCAATAGCTCCAACTAGTTCAAGGAGTAGGAAGAATAACTATGTAATATCACAAGGTTAGCCGAAAGCCACTTCAACCTTACCTAACCTATAGGTATGCGATTCAAAGGCTCGGAGTTTATAATTTATTCCAAACCTAGCTCGCAAAACCAGTTAAGATACGAACCGATTTGAAAAGAAAACCATCTCTGTTTTAGTTTAGTTTGTTTGATAGTCATGCTTCATGCTTACCATTTTCACCTCCCAGATCCGAGTAGGCAGGCATCACACATCAGCAAAAAGCAAAAGAAACAACAACAAGAACAAGAACAACAACAAGAACAACAACAACAACAACAACAACAACAACAACAACAACAACGAAAACAACAACAACAACAATAATAACAACAACAACAACAACAACAACAACAACAACAACAGCAACTATAAAAGCAGCAACAACAAAGAATAACAATAGCACTACCGCCAACTAAAACAACACTAACATTAGCCACTTAGTCCGGTTATGTATGCTTCTTTCACGCATACATAGCGCATAGATGCCGTGGGCTTTCTTTATCAGTTCGAAACGCCGGAATATTTTCGTCAACTGAATGTGGATTACGTTGCCAATAGGGTTCTCACCTAAGTAGGGCAGTCTTAGACAATAGAATTGCAATGGATCACTTAATTCGTCTCGTCAAAAATCAGTTTACGCCTGCTACATCCAATGTCCTCACTTTATATACCTGCTCAAAATTCGCTATACAAAAAAAAAAAAAAAATGGAGAAGAAAAAAATCGAATAAAATCGTTTCCCACTTTTTCTCATCCAAAACGCCAATTATTCAGGTCCCCTTATTCTTGTCACTCTTAACCCCAATTTGGCAGATATCTCATAAGCGTCTTCCGAAGTCCTTAATGAGTTTCATAAATTCCATTCAAATAATTTTCATCCACATCGGTTGTGTCCACTAAAGAAAATTGTCTCCTTTCTCCTTCTTATAAATGCAAATTCAACTGCCACCCTCTTAACAGACAACGATTTACAAAAGAGGATCTCGCGTCCATTCCATCGGGGTGAGTACAGCAGCATTTAAGAGGAATAAAAGAGGATTCACAAAAAAAAAAAAAAAAACTTAATACTTGTGCTCGTGGCCATATCGCGCCAAAAGGAAGAACTTTTCGAAATTAAAAGAAATACATTTCTCATTCATACATAAACGAAGGATATTCTGTTTTCAAAGAAAGAATATCCACAGGAAATGTTCTTTTCCACACAATCACCATCTCCAACGACCATCAGACCATCAGCAGTATCACCCAACAAGTAGGCGACAGTCAGACTTTCTTTATATTCTCCCAAACAGTTGTCGTGATTCCATTCAGATTCAAGTATCTTACCGCACGTTCCATGAAGTCCTGCTACTTGAAATTGATGTTGGTATAGTGGTTCGTTTTCGGGGCACTTATCACGATTTTATCCTTTTTGCAGTTCGTGCGCAGTTCCACACAGAGTAGAAGTGTGAAGAAAAAAACTAGAGCACCAGACAAAAACCTGACGTGATTTCCTAACCGAGAGCCAGCCAAAAATTGTAAAGGAATCATAAAAAAGGAGCAAGAAAAAAAAAAAGAAAAGAAGAAGACAGAAGCCAATTGCAAGGACCTTCCTTTCCGTTGTAACTACATATACGAGTACTCCTCTTCTGCTTTGCCACCGTCCCATAACAAAACAACTTTTATACTCTCTTCATGCGACACTTTAAATTGTTCGTTCGTTGTCGTTCCTTCAAAGCGGGATCAGCGTGACTTGGACTGCAAAGAGAAAGACTCAAATTGAATTGGTTTTGAGTTTCAAATATTGCAAGCCAAAGGGGTGGTAAAAAAAAAGATTTCCTTAGTCCTTCGCATCTTCTTTAAAGTTTACCCTCGTCTTGGGGTTCTATTTTATGGGCTCTAATGCCGAACTTGGACAAAGTTTATATGTTTCACATTGGGATGCGACGGTGAGAAAGGAGACTAGAAACATGTCTGCCACAGTTGCCCTCGTTTCTGTGCCGCCGTGAATTTCTCTTCTATACCCAATAACATGGTTTGGCATAGTTGTGCGCCTTCTATTCCCTAATGCCTCAAGCAATAAATATTTTTCAAAGTCCAATATCCTTTTGCAGGATATCCCTTTACTAACAATAATAAAGTGCACACAAAACCAGCACAGTCATACCTCGGCCAACTACAACAAATGGTCATCTGAGCCCGAAAGTCATTTACCCAATGATGAGTTTCTTTGTATGGGTGATGGGTCTGTTAACAGTAAGTGCCAAAAAAATGCTGACACTTACTGGACCGCTGCTGTCGAGGCGACAGGTGGTGGAACAAAATTGACATACGAGTTTCGGTTTTTATTTGCACTGTTTAATGATCGATAATTTTGTTATGACATTTTCAGTGACATGACAAATTCCGTGACATATTAAATTTATATTACAACTTCAATATCAATATCGAAGGTCGGTGTTTTCGGTACAGTTTTTTGTGGTTTCTTGGCGAGGCTAATCTTACATCAACTGTAAAATTTCCCAAACTCCTAAGTTGGTTGGTGTTATTTTCTTCCTGGGCGCCATACTTTAGACGAGGTCTTCCCTTTGCTACTTTGACCCATTAGGTTAGAATCGAAAACTCAGTTGGTCAGAGCATAGATCCTCATTTTATCTACGTACACTAAATGTGGACTAAGTCGATGTAACAAAAGAACAATCGAAACCTGTGTAGCTTACTGTTGAGTCGTCTCCTTCATAAACCCGACTGAAATATACCACTGGACTGAATGATGTCGAAAAAATAAATCTGTTCACTTCAATGAAATTTGAGCAGCAAAGCTTTGGTTGGAATTTGCGAAATAAAACGACCAACATAATGCGAAAGCATGACAGTTTGAAGTGGATTTTGGGACATGACTTGCACTCGTTGTCATCGATCTCAAATACTGCGTGCATGACATTCAATACATAGTCACAGTTTATCCACAAGTTGTTTGTCATCTTTAAAGGTTCCTTCTACCGACACTTGGTATGGGAGCGACCATCAATTAAGTTGATTGTGTAGTACTGGTAGCACCGTTTGTCGCAGGGTAGCTCGTTGTTGGTCACTGCTACCGCTACTTGGAAGCGACGGATCGATGACGTTGACTTTTTTCGTGTGTGTGGCCATTGATGGCACTGGTATGACACCCGGCGTGGTGTGGTGCATTTGTACAATACTGTGCTGGTATGATTGTGTGCTTTGGTAATGCCGTTTCCTTGGAACTGTTGTTGTGCTGCAAAAAATTATGCATTTGTGTAGGGTGGTTTTGGGTGTAACAGCATACATTCACTTCTAGATATAAGTAGGATGACCGCTACAGAGTTCTAAAAATTCATAAGAAAAAGGGAATTTTTTAACGATATTTAACAAGCATTGGCTCGCTTAACTTTGTTAGCCCTACCTTCTGGGTCATCATTAATTTGTGGAACCGCTCGATTTTTTTCAGCCTCACTTTGAAAGCCAACAGCGCTGTAATAATTACCAGAGACTATCCAAAAAAGACGGTCAGCGGCCGTGCACCTACCCGATTTCACCCCAAATTTTGAACAAAAATCCTTTCTCATGCGCTCTTATTTTTCCTGTCTGTGAATACGTGTTATTAATGACCACCGGGTGGGACTTTTTCAACAATCAACAAATTGTTAATGAATTTATAACTACAAATGTAAAAAGAAGGTTAACAACATGCAAGTTAAATTCAAGTTTCGATTAAAATGTTGCTTATGAATTATTAAGTTAGTTTTAATTTATTTATAATTGGATCAAAACAATTTTTGTTTTTTAAATCGGTAGGAAAAAAGTACTCGTATGCTACTCCTTATTAATAGTCTTGCAGATAACTTGTAATTCTATTGGGAAATGTCAGTAGAAATGCCTTACGGTCAGTGCTACTTTGATTTTAGATACTGCAACTAAGATATGACTTATCAAGCAATTTTTCTATAACGAAATGACAACTTTTGACAGGCTACTTTCCAATGAAAGATCCTGCATGTTCCGCAATTAAGACGCGGTTAATCTTATCTTGCCAAGTCGATCTTTTTCGTTCTTTGTAGTCGGCGCAATTTCGTTCTCGTTCAAAATTTGTCGGACTGTATTGTTGACATGTCCGATTAGTCGGTTTCTATGCTTTCTCGCGAAGCTTCTAGTTCCAGCTTCAATTGTTGGAATTCCGAGATCTCTGTGGATATCGTCGTTTCTAATATACCATGTTGCTTGTACAATTTCTCTAACCACTTTATTTTGAAAAGTTTGTAGAATATTGACATTTGTTTTCTTGGTACAACCCCAGAGTTGTATAAGGTCCAAACCGGCTTTAGCACTTGCTTGTATAGAAGCAGTTTGTTTTCGGTATTGAGCTGGGAATGTTTTCCGAGTAACCAGCACATTTATCTATATTTGATATCGTGTTCTTTACGTTTCATTTTCACGTGCGCATTCCATTTCAGCTTTGCGTCGAGTGTCATTCCCAGGTATTTGGCCTCGTTTGCAAAGGGTAGTCGGGCCAAGTTTAGGAAAATTGGCAAGTCATTAGTTTTCTTATACGTGAAATTCACGTGAACAGATTTAGTTTCATTGAGGGCGATGCGCCAGTCCCTCGTCCATTCATTTACCTTATTCAGTGAGATTTGCAGTTTTGCAATCGTTTCTTCAATTGTATTACCCACTGTTAGGATAGCGGTGTCGTTGGCCAACTTAGCAAGAGTAGTGCCATTTTATCTTGGTATATCGCGAGTATATAACAGATAGAGAAGCGGGCCAAGGATACTTCCTTGCGGCACGCCGGCCGAAATTTCCTTAAGCTCAGAGAATTCGTTTCCATGTCTTACACGGAAGAGTCTATTCCCGAGATATGATTCCAGAATATCATATAGGCGTACGGGAAGAACTTGTCGTAATTTAAATTTTAAGCGTTTATAATATGAAGAAGCTTAATTAATGCTTTTTTTGGTACAACTTTGGGAACTTCTCCCGTGATCAAATCATAACGAGGAGCTTTCTTAGGTTTTAGGGATACAATTTCACGTTTTAGTTCCCTTAGCGTTGCACTTAAGAGTATTAAATCGTCGGATTGTAATTCCGTCCCAATAACACTGTCGTGTACCACCCGACCATCGTACGGTTTAAAGGTTTCTTCTAAATGGGCGGCAAAAACGCCCGCTTTTTCCTTATCTTCCCTTGCCCATTCATTTTGAATTATTTTAATTGCCGGCGCGGGGATTTTGGGCCTTTTGGTGCCTTTTACAGCTTTCCAAAGTGAATAAGTGGAATCTTTTTTCGCCGTTAAACTTTCAAGGTAAGAACCTATCGCACGATTTCTAAAGTCCTTAATAGCTGTCTTCAATAAATTGCAAAAATAATTCAAATGTGTTTTATGTTGCGGAGCGCGACTCTGTTGCCATTTTTTACGCGCCTTCCTTTTTTCGTTGACCAATTCATTTATTTCGGGAGGATATCGTAGACCGTATTTGGCCGGCGTTTTCCTTGGATTAGGCGTATTATTCCAGGAAGCGAGCTGTACGATCTCAACGAAGCGATCTACTTCAACCTCAAGTTCATAGAATGTCGTAAGTGGATTGCTAAGTTCAACATTCTCTTCAATTTCGTTCCTAAAGCCTTCCCAGTTAGTTGTTCTACCAGTTAATCTCGCTGGCTCAAGGTTATTTACTAGTTTTACGCTCAATGTTAAAATAACCGGTGAATGATCAGATGACAGATCAAAGCTCTCTTCAACTAGAATGTGGTTGGTAGGTTTTCCTTTTACGACGAAAAAAGCGATCAGGTCAGGTATTTTTGAAGTAGCAGTTGGCCAGTAGGTCGGTTTGCCCGTCGAGTGGAAATCACAACTACACTCCATACCTGCCCCATAGAGCATTCTTCCTTTTCGAGAGATGTATCTAGAACCCCAGAACGTGTGTTTTTCATTAAAATCGCCGCCAATAATGTTGGTTTGAGCGATTTAAGCAAGTAAGTATAATCACTTTTTTTTCACGCGCAATACGCGGTGGACAGTAGATAGATGAAATTAGTGGCTTGAACTTGCACCAGCCAAATCAGCCCACCGCAACGAAACATAATACATCATTTTTTACACATTTATTACAATTTATTACAGTTAGTCCGAATTTTATTACACTTGCCGTTCTCGAGATATCGCGTGCTGGTGTAGGTTTTATTTGAACCTACACCACCACTCTATAACTCTTGATGCAGTTGAGATATTTGGTTCAATCCTAAACCAGAATTTATTACAAATTTATTACAGCTGCACCAAATCAATTTACAGTTAAAAAATTAGAAATTTACAAAACTACAAGCTTTAGAAGATACCCATTTAAATTCCAAAACATAGAATTTTACATTAACATCGAATATTTTATTACACCACACCGCCTCATGTTACATTACTTTTTTTGACTAAAATGCCTTCAGAAGATTCCAATAGACAAACATTCACCATATGGATGTGCATGTTTACCCCTACATAGAAATACAGACATTAGAAAATTGCCACTGTCACTTAGGCCCGTTTGCTGATACTGCACATAGCGCTTTAAGTTCTACTTAAATTCCTTATGGGCTACTTTTTCCATGTCATAAACTGTCACATAAGATTTTAAGTGGAACTTAAATCGCTATGAGTAGTATCAGCAAACGGGCCTTAGTATACTTATTTATACTTAAGATTATACCACACCTCCTTAAGAAAAAATATCTTATTAAAACGGTAGCAATAGGCATTTCTATACTGTAGAAAATTGCATTTTTACCACCGCTTTGAATTACAGGCATTAGAAACATCTAATAAAAATTCAAAAATATCACATTTTCCTGAAACATAGAATAATTTATTACACCACACCGCCTACTGTAATAAAAGTTATTTCGGCCGAGATGCCTTCAGAAGGTTCCAATAGACTAGCCTTCACAAGGGCGATGTGCACTTTTATCCCCGCCTTGAGCTAAGCCGAAATAACTTTTATTACAGTAGGCGGTGTGGTGTAATAAATTATTTTATGGTGCAAGAAAATGAGATATTTTTGATTTTTGTTTTCAATTTACTAAGGCTTGTAGCTCAAGGCGGGGATAAAAGTGCACATCCTTCTGATGAAGCCTAGTCTATTGGAACCTTCTGAAGGCATTTTAGTCAAAAAAAGTAATGTAACATGAGGCGGTGTGGTGTAATAAAATATTCGATGTTAATGTAAAATTCTATGTTTTGGAATTTTAGATGGGTATCTTCTAAAGCTTGTAGTTTTGTAAATTTCTAATTTTTTAACTGTAAATTGATTTGGTGCAGCTGTAATAAATTTGTAATAAATTCTGGTTTAGGATTGAACCAAATATCTCAACTGCATCAAGAGTTATAGAGTGGTGGTGTAGGTTCAAATAAAACCTACACCAGCACGCGATATCTCGAGAACGGCAAGTGTAATAAAATTCGGACTAACTGTAATAAATTGTAATAAATGTGTAAAAAATGATGTATTATGTTTCGTTGCGGTGGGCTGATTTGGCTGGTGCGAGTTCAAGCCACTGATGAAATTCTAAGAGTACGCTGACTATTTTTTTACTCGAATCGTGCACAGTTGCATAGTTTCAAGCTCTATCTTCAGGTCTTCGTATTGCTTAATGCAGTCTTTAATAAACAATGATGATACACCTCTCGCGTTTCCCGAAGGGTAACAAGCGTGGAAGTCATTATAGCCTTTTATTTTTAAGCTCGATCCCTTTTTCACGTGAGTTTCAGAAATCAAGCAAATGTCAAGATCTTTCTCGCGTATGAATATTTCCAATTCGTCGAGTTTTTGTAAAAGTCCTTTTGCTTTCCAAGTGCATATTTTTAGCATTGGTTTTTCATTCATATTTTATTTGATGTAGGTACTTTAAACAGGGTCCGGGGAAGTTTCAACGTTTTTTGCTCCTTCGGATGCCGCGGCCTGAGCATAGGTCTGCACTCTGGCTGTCCGAGGGCCACTTTTCGCCACTATTGGCTTTCCTGATTTTAACTTTTCAGTAGCGTTTCTTTTGACGACAGAGGCAGGGATCCCAGATTAATATAAAAAAAATCCCCCATTTTTAACGCCAAAACGAGATTTTTTCCCCTTTTTCAAAAATAAAAATCCCTTTTTTTCCCCCAAAAACAGAAACACTTATTTAAGTTTATTTTAAACATTTCATGTTTTTTTTAAATATCTTAGAATTAAGCAAACAAAAAAAGTATGAAATACTAATAAAAAACAAAAAAGAAAACTTACATAACTGAGCAGTTATTAATTTTAAAATTACATAATTCATGTTTAAATCAATAAACAGATTATATTTAAATATATACATGTACCTTAAAGTTTGTACATTGCGCTATTGTGAAGTTTTAAGCAGCCTTTTTCTACCACAAAGTCATAACAATCTTTTTTTTTAATAATTTTTTTGTGTACAAAATTCCAGCCAAAGTGGAAGTAGACAGTTTGCTTCGTGTCTTTCTTTTATTTAAATTTATTGCTGGAAAAGTTCTTTCAGCATTGGCTCCGCTGTGAGGAAGACAAAAAATAAAGTCCATATGTATTTTTCATGTTCGGAAACGTAATATCGTCTTCTTTAAGACTTGTTTTAAATATTTCCCTCCAAAATTCTGTTTAAATTTCTTAGTAGTCTATACTCCCTATCAATTCCAACCCAATTTGAAGAAGAAAAAATGTGTCCGAAATATTTAGACAATTCGCAAAGTGAATGAACATTTCTGTTCTTAAGACAACGTGGACGTTAAATAGGCCCATTTAGGATTTCGAAGAAGATCCAACACTATATCTCAATGCAAACGATGCCAAGCTTTCGGACATACGCAAAGATATTGCAAAAGAGATTTTGCATGCGTTAAATGTGAAGGAAAACATTCAACAAATAGTTGTCCACAAAAAAGAGAAGAGAAAGTTAAATGCATCAACTGCCACGGAAACCACCCAGCTAATTATAGAGGCTGTCCGGCAGCAAAAGAATATCAAGAAAAGAGAAAGAGAGGTACTGCCAAACACAAACAGAACCCTCTTAAAAATACAAACAAGAAACAGGTAAATGTCGAAAATAATAAAAAAGACAAAATACCAATTGCGACAAAAATAAACACGGCAGTAGTTAATAACAAATCGTATTCCCAAATTGTGAAAAATACACGTAAAGAAGAAGAAATATCAGTAAGGGAAATGCTTACTACTATTATTCAAAGATTGGACAATCAAGATAAAGTTATTAAACTTCTAACCAAAGAAGTGTCCAAAGGAAAAAATCAACAAAATAACAATGATTGAAAATCTGAAAGTCGCAACCTGGAATGCAAACGGTTTACACCAACACATTTCTGAATTTCAGGTATTTTTATGCAATGAAGACATTGATATCTGCCTGATTTCTGAAACCCACTTCAAACAGGAAACAACGATTAGAATTCCTGGGTACCTCTGTTACCACTCTCCCCATCCTTCTGACAGTGCCAGGGGAGGTAGTGCTGTAATTGTAAAAAGTATTTTAAAACCCTATGAAATGCCCAAAATAGGAAAACAAACCATGCAAGTAGCGATAGTAAACATTCTGACTAAAAGCAAGCAATTTAACGTAGCTGCTATATATTGTCCACCTAGACATTCGCCTACAGAGGAAGATCTTAACGACCTATTTCGATCTCTAGGTAATAACTTTATCATTGGAGGTGATTTCAATGCAAAACACACCTACTGGGGGTCTAGATTAGTAACGACAAAAGGCAGGAAGCTTTACAAAACAGGGCGAAATTTTAATTGTAATTTTATTTCGACTGGATCGCCTACTTATTGGCCATCCGACCCATCAAAAATACCAGACCTTATTGACTTCTTCATAACGAAAGGAATCAATAGAAAAGAACCTAAAGTTGAAAGCAGTGATGATTTGTCGTCGGATCATACACCCGTAATCTTAACGGTCAACGGCATGTTAGTAGAGCAGATAAGCAATGAAAGACTTACCAACAAAAGAACAAACTGGTGTAATTTTAAAAAAATACTCGAAGGTTTTATAAACCTTAGATCTCCACTGGTCACAACAAGGCATATTGACATTGAAGTGGAACAATTCATTGCCGATATACAACAGGCAGCAGAAGATAGTACACCAACTGGTCAGCAACGTAAACAAGCATCGGTAAAATATCCGATAGAAATTAGGGAACTAATATTAGAAAAGAGAAGAGCCCGGAGAAAATGGCAAATGACAAGATATCCCGGCGATAAAACTATATTCAATAGACTTAATAATAAACTTAAAAAGAGTATTAGTGAATTTAAAAATAGATCTCTAACTAAATACCTTTCCAACCTAACTGCTGACAAAGTCACAGACTACTCCCTTTGGAAGGCTGCCAAATATTTAAAAAGACCTCAAACGCAAGATCCCCCGTTACGAACATCTGATGGGAAATGGATCGGCGACCCAAAACAAAAGGTCAAACTTTTTTCAGAACATTTGACAAATGTTTTTAAACCTTATCCACCTAGCGTGGCAGGCGAATGCCTTGAATTCTCTGATAGAATTGATGAGGACGTTATCACTTACGTTTCGCTAAAAGAGATCCGCACATGTATTCATGAGCTCTCTAATAGAAAATCACCAGGTTATGATCTAATAACTGCCCAAATCCTGAAGGAGCTACCCTTCATAGCATTGGTTAAACTTAAGCTTTTAATTAATGCTTGTTTTAAGCTAAGATATGTTCCACATCACTGGAAGATAGCAGAAATTATAGTTATACCTAAACAAGGTAAACCTCCATCAGAAGTCACCTCTTACAGGCCAATTTCACTTTTACCTGTACTATCCAAAATTTTTGAGAAACTGCTTCTTAAAAGACTAGATAAAATCATAGAGCAGAGAAGGCTTATTCCCACCCATCAGTTCGGGTTTAGAAATAAGCACTCGACAATAGACCAGGTACATCGTATAACAAATATTATAGAAAAATCATTAGAAGAAAAACAAGTTTGCTCTGCATTGTTCTTAGACGTTGCTCAGGCTTTTGATAAGGTCTGGCATAAGGGCTTAGAGTATAAACTTCATAGGGACCTACCTAGACAATACTATGAAATACTTAAATCTTATATTTCAAATAGATTCTTTAGAGTTCGTTATGGTTCAGCGTATTCTGAACTTAAGGAAATACAAGCAGGAGTTCCACAGGGAAGTGTTCTGGGACCAACCCTTTACTTATTGTATACTAGTGATATACCACATAGAAACGACACGATGATAGCCACATTCGCAGACGACACTGCTCTTCTATCAACTGATAGATGCGTGACTAAATCAACAGAAAAGCTGCAAAATTCAGTTAACGAAATATGTGATTGGGCACAAAGATGGCGAATTAGACTCAATGAGTCAAAGTCCACTCATATCAATTTTACAAATAAAAAAATTATAAATGTTCCGGTGGTTATTAATAACCAAGTAGTTCCTTATTCTAACACAGCTAAGTATCTGGGTATGAATCTGGATGCTAAGCTGAAATGGAAGGAACATGTGAAGAAGAAAGTAGAAGAGTTAAATATTAGATATAGAAAACTTTATTGGTTGCTAGGACATAACTCGGAAATGTCCATTGAGAATAAAATTTTATTATATAACCAGATATTGAAGCCTGTTTGGACATATGGTGTCCAATTATGGGGTTGTACAAGGAAGGCAAATGTAAAAATAATACAGACATTCCAAAACAAAGTCCTTCGGGGAATAGTAAATGCCCCATGGTATATTAGAAATAATGACTTGCATCGTGATTTGCAGACTGATCTTGTAACGGAGGTAATTAAAAAGTACGCAATTCGTCACAATGAGCGTCTGCAGATGCATATTAATCCTGAAATAGAACACGTCTTAAATGTACGATACAATATTCGTAGATTGAGAAGAATTAAACCTCACGACCTTATTATCTAAATAATGAGAACCCGTATTCAAATTGTAATACTTTCTCAAACGCAACTGAACGTTGAAACTAAAATCATTTGTCGATCTTTCTTTGATTGGTCAGGAGGTGTTTTTAGTGCGGTTAGAGTCCCACACTACTCTGGGTTTCTAACCCCACTGTGTCTTTCGAGATTTTCACCTTCAGTAACAAAAAAAAAAAAAAAAAAAATTTAGGATTATGATCATTGAATGAGTTTTAAAAAAAGTCATGCTTATTTTGAGATTCGAACGAATAGCCAATTCTAACGAATGTCTCTCAAAATACACGAAGTTCATTTGAACGAATAGAGACATTCGTTAGAATTGGCGATTCGTTCGAATCTCAAAATAAGCATGAGGGTAGTCTTTCGAAGACTTTATTTAAATAAAATGTATTTTAACCAGGGTTGCCATTTCAAATCCGTCCTTCCAGTCAGATTTGACTGGAAAAAAGCAGTCAAAAAACTGGAATTCAGTCAAATAAAACAGTCAAAGAATTTTAAACACAAATCCAGCTAAAAATCCAGCTAAGATAAAAAAAAATGGTTTTATTCAATAAAAATAACACAGAATTCATTTTCTTTCATACTTGTACATTAAAGGGTAGGTAATTAAGTATAAGAAAATAAAAATTGTTTTTATAAAAAAAACAAAGAATTGTAAATATACACACAAGTCTTAAAATTCATTCTAATAAGTAGTACATTGCAAAACCAAATCATAAATAAACTTTATTCGAAACAAAAATAACAGACTTCATGCCTAAAAAAGAAATAAAAAACTAATAATAAGAATAAAATAAGTTAATGATTTAAGAATTGAATCCAGCTAAAAAAACCAGCCGGCTGGATTTCAAAAAATCTTCCAGCTAGATTCATTTCAATCCAGTCAGATCTGACTGGAAAACAGTCAAAATGGCAACGCTGATTTTAACCCCCGTATTAATAAAGGCTGTGTAAAAGTTTTTATATGCTATCTGACGTTTGTTTACCAACTTACTTGTGCATATTTTTTTTATTAATAAGGGGGTAAATGTTTTTTTTCCCCCATTTATATTGTTTTTCCCCCAAAAAATCTCTTCTCCGTTTTTTCCCCTTTTGTTATAAAAAGTCGGCAAAATTGCCTACTTTCCTCCTAATCTGGGACCACTGGACAGAGGTCGAGGGCTTTTCTGCTGTTTCTCTTTCTTTGACATTATTACGCTCTTGAAGCGGAGGTTTTATATTGCCTACTACCTCCTGGGCGGTCTTACGCTTTGTTTTTGTTGGCGGCTTTGTTTTTCTATTTTGTGGCTTAAGGAGCGCATCTCTCCGTTTTTGCAACTTCTTAGCTACTTCGCAACCTCTATAATTTGTCGGGTGCTTTCCATTACAGTTGGCACAGGTAGCGGAGGATTGTTTACTTGCTCCGCCGTCTTGGAAAAAATGATTTCCGGCGCATTTCCCAAATCGTGGTTCTTTTTTGCAATACATTTGCGTATGACTAAATTCTTGGCAACGTTTGCACTGTGGAATTATTTTTTAAATTCTGCGCATGGGCTCGATTTTTACCACAATATTTACTATGGTTTTAATTCGGTAGATATCTTCGATATTGTCAGACCTATCGAATGTAAGCATAAAGAGCGGAAGTCCACGCTGGTGTGAGCGTGTGACTTAAAAAGGTGGACTCCATACCCAAAGCAGAAAGAAAATCAAACGCACAACACCAGTCATTTGAGAAGTAAACCTGAATTACTACTAGGACCTTAAATCTCTTTAAATGAACATCTTCTTTAGTCGCAGATACCCGCATTTCCGTCATGCTTCGCTGAGTACCAGATCATTATGTATAATATCCCACAGAATTGCGAGGTTAACGCACTGGCTAGACGAGGCTCACTCAGTATTATTGGAGAAAGGACTGTCTCCTTGGTAACATCAATCATGCGTCCCATTTCCATCATTCAATGACAATTTATTTTCATCCCCTCTTATCGGATCGATTTTTTAAATTAAATCACTGCATACCTATACAAAATTCACAGAAGATGTTTAAGTAGACATTAGGCATTAGCATTTATTGTCAGCATAGCCCCAATAATGTCTATCTCATCTTAGTTGAGACTGAGCAGGGATTATGCCCATTATACGCTTATTTTAATTTTCCAAATCACTGAAATACGAAAAGAAATTCTTTCTTGGCGGTCGTTTGCGTCATTACTAATTGTTTCCGAAAGAATTTTTTTTTTTTTAATGAACACCCAAAACATCCGTTCATTTATTTATTTCATCCCGAAAGGCTTGTGTCCAGCGAGAAACAGGCGAAACAGAATTCCGACAAAAATAATCCAAAAAATGGCACCACAAAAAAAATATAAATAAAAATCCGATATTGTTCAAACTAAAACCAGAAACGGATCTCATTCGCGCCGAAACGAAAGGAAAGGACAGTCCCTAGACCGAAAAGTTCTGAAGAGCAAAAACTAATTAATGGATTTTTTGCACCCCCGCACCATTGGTCACACCCGCGCGTATACATTCCAGCAGACACATAGAGCGCATGCAAAAAGTGTGCAAACGAAAGAAGCACTAAATGGCAGGCATTCGACGAAGACCGTTTGCGAAAGCTTATCGTTCGCTAGTCGTTTGGTCACGATTACGTTTGGTCTAATGACTGACATCGGGTGGGAGGGCGAGCGAAAACATTTTCCAATCAGAAAAGGACATTGGCATGTGCGGTTCGATTTGAACCGACATTTCGGTCACATAGCCCAAATCGGAACAAACGGAAGCAGCGCACCAAAGGATACTGAATAAAATTGATTTTTTTTTATTTTTTTTTCTCTGTCTCCTAATAACGGGAAGTTCGATACAACAATAATTATTGTCAACTATAAATAAGTTTGACTAAGTTTGTTCCTGTAGGCAAAAGGCACAACCTACTAATGGTGCTAAGAGGACATTTTTCGATTTTGGCAAAAGCACGTGTGTGTGCTGTGTATTTCGCAAGCAGATGTTGCCCTCTTGACTCTGCGAATTAATTCGATAAATCGGAACAACATGGGAATGGATTTCTTTGTCGATTGGTTTGTATTTGCTTGTTCTTTAGTGTCTGAGGGCAGCTGAGTGGAAGTCCTGATTTCGATCAATAGTCAGAGGAAAGTGTTTCTGCTAATAATTGGGTTCGGTGATGGATGGTGTATTAGTGGGACGTGGTATTGTCATAATTATACAAGGCAGGAGGTTGGGATGGGAGTAACCGTTTTTGATTATCTTCCATATAACTTCAACCATTTCGTCGTCAAGGTAGTAGCAAACTGGGTCTTTTGCACAGATCTGCAACTTGCAAGTATTTAAGTAAAAGGGTGACACTTTTTCGCAAGCATCTCAAAAGGATAGGTTTCAATAACAAGGCATTTAAAAAGGCAAATTCCCCCCCTATGCATCCCGGTACGCATATTTCTTCTTAGACTAGGGTGCTACAGCAAATATTCATCCTCCGTGACGACCTAAATCAAACACCAATCCGCCTGCCATTACAAGTTACAAGTAGTCTGCTATCTGCTAATACGAGATACTTAAAAGAAGTCATTCCCAGTTATTGATGGCCAAATATACACCGAAACCATCGTTTGTTAACGTTTACTTTCGCAAAGCATCTTGCCTGTTCATCGAAACAAAAGGCTATCTCTCAAAACATCCCGGAAAATCATCAATTCTTTATCTTCAATACACAATATACACCCATTTTGGTATCAGGAGCCAAAATCGTATAGCTAAGCATCTAATATAAAGGGCAATTTATTACCCAGCGATGACACCCCATCAGTAAATTTTAATTTACTACCCAACACGAGATCTTGCCCAACAACGGCTGTCTGTAAGCAGAACGTATACCACATGAGTTCGCTGTCGGCCGGAGGGAAACGCTTTTAAAAATAAAAAGAATTATGGTAGGAAACACGCCGGAAATCAAAATCACAACGCTTTGCTGCACGCAATATTCTTTATCGTCGTCCATATATTATTCTACTTGAAAACCTTGTGCGGCCGACAGTGAGTATTGTGGGCAATGCCCAGGCCCACAGCCCACCTAGATAAAATGTTCTGTCTCTCTCTCGTCGGTCGGTTGCTATAAAAATGTGCTCAGTTCAAAGATGCCATGCCACGTCTGGTAATAATTTCTCTGGCTTTTTCCATTCCTTTTCCTCTTTTATTTCACTCATCTTCATCTAAACGCACCATCCACCACCAACAGATAGATATGGTCGAAGAAAACTTTACTCGCTTGCACTTCACTCCACAAAAAAAAAACCCAATTCGTAATGCTCCACTTACACACAGACACACAGTGTTCGTAGTTAAAGGAAGAGGAAAGGATAGAGAAGTGCATGCACGATGGACGACGGGCATCCTTTGAAAGTTATTCCATTCACGTTTGGGTATTTATGAGAAGTTCTTTTCGAACGGATGTGGTAGCCCCCTTTTCAAATTTTACACACACGTTCGAGGATTTTTTTTCCTTCTGTTTGAGCGAGTTAAATGTTTGTATACCTACTTGTAAGAATGGAGATGGTGTTGGAAGGACTGTGTGAAAAAATCTAATTTAACCCTAGACAGGTTAAAATAATTCCATTCCGCAAATCGAGTAAAAAAGGTAGAAAAATTGCATTATACTTGAATGAGACCTTTATCCGTGACATCTGTCAAATGCCAATTTGCAATCACTATTTTAATCGTTTTGTTGTCTAATGCTTGAGTGGGATTATTGCAGGTAGTTAAATAATCATTATTCCGGTGAAGTGAAGAATTCAGTTGAAGAATCTTGTTATCTTAAGTCGACTAGATTGATCTAGATAGGATGTAGTCTGAACGCAAAGTCTAGATTGGTCGGGAATGTCACTTTTCCTACATCAGCCATATATATGAACTGTCAACCTAGTGCTCAGTCAAGAATTTCTTGACTAGATTCGTCGGCTACCCCTCCATAAACGTCAACTGATGCAGCTGCTCAAATGACTGATTTCAGCCAATCAAAACTGAGATACATCTAGTCAGACAGCTGTCAGACTGAATAAACTAAATACTTGAATGTCCCCATTGACACTTGCATTGACAATGTTGGAAAAGGTGAAGGGAAATATAACTTCACGGGAAATACCTTCCTACGTAGGAAATAAATTCACTTTGTGAAGTTATTTTGTTTCCTTTAATGTTTTTTTTTTTATTATCAAATTTTTATTATTCTTTCAACTTTTAATTTTATTTTTCTATAAATTTAAAATTGTTTTATTAATATATAAGTACAGGGTGTCCGCCGGGAAGGTATACTACTTTGTTTGTTTATAATTTTTGATTAAATGAAATAGAATGGATCTTATATTGATAAATGTTTTATATAATGTCGGCAGTTATGTATGGACTACAATATCAGGTAAATGTCCGCCTCTGTTAGCCTCACAAATGCGAGCCCTTTTGACCACATTTTTCATTACATTCTCACTCATTTCACGCGGTATTTCATTAATTTCATCACGAATATTTTGTTTGAGTTGCTCAAGCGTTTCTGGTTTGTTTGCATAAACCTTGCTTTTCAGATATCCCCACAAAAAGAAGTCCGGAGCATTCAAATCAGGCGACCGTGGAGGCCAATCAACATCACCATTTTTTGAAATAACTTGTTGTGGAAAGAGGTCTCGCAGTAGTTCCATTGTAATCCTGGCTGTATGAGATGTGACACCGTCTTGTTTATACCACATGTTAATCAAGCCCAAAGCATGAAGTTGTGGCGTTAAAAAGTTTGCAATCATATCACGATATCGCTTACTATTCACAGTTACCGTTACGCTGTTTTCATTTTCAAAGAAGTAAGGTCCAATGATTCCTCCTGACCAAATTGCACACCAGAATGTAACTTTTAATGGATGCAAAGATGACAGTACATTGTAGTCTATGCTTGGGCCTATCACCTACAGGCCCTCTTTCTTCGAAATAATGCACTACACGATAAATAGTGCGTTTTGAACGTCGTTGTTTTTCCCAAAAATTTCACGTAACTTTCTCATCGTCACAGTAATCGATTTTGATAAAATGTTTTAACGATTAAAATACGTTGGTTTATCGAATATTTTTCCATAATAAATTTGCCACGTGTCTACTTCACGACTGCCAAATATGAACTGTCAAGACTCATGTTTACCGAAATGGCGTCAAAACAAAGTAATCACAGCTGGTCAAAAAAATAGGTGTGCAGTGCTTTGTTACTAGTTGATTTGTTCTTGATGCTAAATAACAGTTGTTTTGCTAACAAGACAAGACAAGCTAATAATAATGATAATAATAATATTAAGAAATGCTTAGTTCCGTTAGTATGACGCCAAGCTCATTGCATTTACTAAGTGTACTGTTAAGTATTTTATTAATTTTCGTTGCAATATAATTTTGTACGTTTTAAGAGTTGGACATAAAAATAGGTGTGCTTAAATAAATTGTTCAAATTTAGCGATTTGTTGCAAAAGTGATATTAAAAAGTGATTATCTTTAAAGGTGAGTTTGTTTTTTAATCACTTTATCACAATTTTTTTAAAATTTTTTTTTTTGTTAAATCATATTTTAATATGGGTCGAAAAGTCCACTGCTCTGAAGAAAGGCTAGTAGTTCAGCGTTTAAGGGGTGAGGGTAAAACCTATAAATGTATATCAGATGCCCTTGGGAGGTCACAGATCTTCGTAGCCAATGCTCTTAAGCGAACATTAGAAACAGAAAATAGAGGAAGGCCGAAAAAAAGCACTGCTACTACTGACCGCCGCATTTTACTTTTAGCGAAGTCAAATCCGTTTGTTTCATCTCGGACTATAGGCGCACAAATTGGGGATGGAATCAGTACACGCACAATCCGCAGGAGGCTACAGAACTTCAATCTCCCAGGAAGAGTCGCCAGAAAAGTTCCACTCCTAAGAGCTAAGAACGTAAGGTCCCGAAAAGAATTTGCCCTTAGCCATAGAAGGCTGTTTTTCCTGGTATGGTGTTGGTCCTATATTCCGTGTCAATAATATCGTGACAAAATATGGATATAGGGACATCTTGGAAAATGTAATACCTCCATTTTCCGAGGAAAACATGCACCTCAGATGGCATTACCAACAGGACAATGATCCAAAACATGTGGCCGGTATTGTGAAATATTGGTTTCGGGATCGAAACATCTCCGTAGTTTCATGGCCAAGTCAATCTCCAGATCTCAATCCCATTGAGAACTTGTGGGATGAGCTGAAAAGAAAATTGAGAGGTCAGTTCTTCACTAATGGGAATCAACTACTGTGGGAAGCAGTGCAAAAGGAATGGTATTCCATTCCTCCCGAAACGTGCCAGAAATTGGTAGTGTCAATGCCACGTCGACTCCAAAAGGTTTTGGAAAATAATGGAGGATACTCAGGTTATTAGAGTAAGTTAAAAATAAACAAACAAAAAAATGAATAAAATCTATAATTAATAATTATTTAGGAACACACCTATTTTTATGTTCACGCCGAAAACAGAACTCCAAAATTTTTTGTTAAATTATTCGAAAAATAAACAGATAACTATTTGCCATATTCAAAAATAGCGTAAATAGAAAAAATATGAAAAAATTTGGTTTTTAAAAAAGAAAGTTCTCACACCTATTTTTTAATTTTTTTTGTTTATATTTCTTAGTTTTATATTAATATAAAAAAGCATAATTTTGAAACGCAGAATTTTTTTGTAAGAAGGCAGAACTTTGCAAAGTAGAATTTTGAAAGGAGCATTTTGACCTTATCCCGGTGTTTATGCATTGTCGACTTAGCCGTCTCGTGATAAGAGAAATTAACTCCCACAAAAAATATTTCAGTGGGAAATAACTTAAAACATAAAAAAAGTGAAATTAATTCCCACTCGAGGTGAAGTTATTTCGCCTGTATGAAGCTATTGCCCGTGAAGTTATCTCGCTTCACCGTTGGAAAATATTAATCAATACTTGAAAAATTCTGCGATCTTGACTTGGCATTCGTGAAAAAATTGTGACAAAGCCATAAACATGCCGGGAATCATTTACGGAAATTCATCTTTCGTCTGTTCTGTATTTAATAAGAATCGGTTTCGAAATAACGCCGCAATCCGTAAGACAAAATCACGTAGCCAATAAATACAGAAGGATAATCGAACACATTTGTCAAGCTTCGTTCCCTTACTCAAAAGTGGGGTAGAAGGGATAGGGAACTAAATTTGACTAAATTTGTCTAATGTGTTGGCTTATAGACTCAAGGACTAGTCGACCGATTTGGCTAAAAAAAATTAACAGTACAGTAGTTGGAGTAGAATCCAATAGGTGGTGCGGTAATGCTTAACTTGGCCTAAAAAGAAGAAAAGATATCCTTGAGCGGAATATTTTTCGTAAAATGTTTCATCCCCTTTGCATTCAGGACTTGGAGATGGACACATTGGGATTCAATGACGAACTATACGAACTTGACATCGACCTATCAAATGTAGTAAGGATGTACAAAATCTTATGAGTCCTTCAGCCAAACCCAGAGAGACAGCGCAGTAGAAGAAGACCACGCCTTATGCGGCGTGCACAAATAGCAGAGAACTTTAGACAGTTAGCTAAGACAGCCACCTAAGTAAGTGAATGAGTATGCACCAGCATTTTTAGAGATGTTGCCCAGAAAGACGATGGATAACACTCCACTAGGATCCGAAAGAATACCGCCGCGGCTTCCGATGAATAAAAAGGATTTAGACAAGAAGATGCAATGTCATGTGACTTCTTTAACATCACATAATATGTGACCACACATGAGACCAATTTTTCAAAACTCTGAAAAAGAGTTGTGAGTCCAAACATCAAGTACAAATACGCCTTCAGCAAGCGCAGGGACAAACAGGATCTATGAATTGTAGGAAGTGAAACCCAACCCGATCTGTGGGGCTTAAATCACAATTTAAAACCTAAAATCACACCCTAACCACACTTTTGAGCACGGACAACACCGTTGCGGCTGCACAGTTTATAACCGTATTTTCAAAAGCTTTTTTAAATACCAGTGACCATCAGTATCAAGCCTTCTATTATGCAGCTTGCCTGCCACCTATTTAATCGTCCTCCATGCCATTGTCCGGAATAATATTTCAGATAACCCAAAACCCAATTCTCTAATCTAACAGAAATTACCAAAATTAATATATGCGGTCAGTTCGGTAATTTTCTCGAAATTAATTGAATGCCACAGTCCAATCGAAACTTGTTTACATGTCCCAAAAACCTATTCACACTACCTCCCACTCATCCTGGGGGCATACAAATTATTATTCCTGCAGCCCATTGACAAAATTTATGGTTGTCATCGGATGCGCTTATAATAAACGCGACCGCAAAATGCTTTTATGTAGGTATACCGTATACGCAGCCGACCCAACAAAAGATGGCTGACATCCTTTTTCATAAATTAAATTTTATTTACAGGTTCTGTTCCCCCCTGCATTGGAGGCCAAATATAAAAAAAAAATTAAATCTATATTTTATTTACCTACCGCGCGGAAAGGCACGGCGCAGCGTTGCGAAAGGATGTAAAACTCAATAGCAACAGCGAAATGTCGATGGCTTGGATTTTGGTGGTAAAAAAACATTTCGTGCGCGCTCGAATATCCTCATTAAATCGTGAATTTTGCCGAAATGCGATATTCATCGGGCTATAAAATTCTATCTGCGCGACAACAAAACCAAATGGATAAAACGAAAACCGCCGCGGCCGGTGTAGCATTGCATTCATTCACAATGAGCCAAACGCCAGGACTCAGCAGAGAGTCATTTAGATTGGGATCCGATTGGAAAATAGCAGATGTGATTACTGGTGTGGTGCCATAGATCCTTTGGGTAAGTTATTACCATTATTTTTTTTCTTTTCGTCTCCCTCGTTGGCCTATTCCTTTGGATTGTTTGTTGTGTTGCGTTTCTCCTTTGCGAAGAGGCATTCGGCGCTCGTATCGATGAAGGCCATGTAATTGGAAATCGAGGATATTAAGGTATGTGTGACAAAATTATTGTGATAACAGCAATAATTTAAGATTAGAGTGGTAAAGTTTTCTTATTGGCCTGGTGGCTGGCAGTCGCATTAGGAGAGAATTGCGATTGGAAAATCATTTGGCAGTGGTTAAACAACAAGAGTGGTGGTGTGTGTGCTAATGTGAACATGGCGAAGCTCATTTAGGATGAAGAAAAGTTATGTGGTTAGAAGTTGACCTTGCTTTGTTCGGGGGGCAGAAGTAGGTACTCGTAACTTCCCAAAGTGGCAAAAACTATTGCTATCCAGGACCTGCTCAAATGGTGTCCATGAAAGTATGTACGTGACTGGACTTAAACACCTATCATCAGTGGATAGGCACAGAGAATGGCAAATCTACAACATAGTTTTCTGAGCAAAGGAAATGTTTTTTGGAAAGAACGCGTTCAGTGACAGGGTGTTGTATAAATATAGGGTGAACTCTGACTAGCCTAATGTTGGATCTGTCTTACACATGCCTATCTACTGGGCAACACAAATGTCCTCTTGAAGACCGCTGACTGAATGGTACTCCGAAGGCAAACATGATTTCCTCAAAAAGGGAACGCACTATAATAAGTCAATTAGATTCAATCAAAGGTGTCGGTAGTAGTTATGATGGCAGAGAACTTACCAGAACTACTGTGAGGATTAGACGGAGTGTATACGCGAATGTCTGTCCTGTTCAAAGACTTTGCGGCCTGGAGCGCATAGGACTTATGTATCGAATACACATATCCAACGAGCTACTAGAGATCTGGAATTATCTTTAGATTTATCCTGAAACGGTAGAGAATGGCCTAGCTTCCCACAATCTATTTGCTTGTTAGAAGTTCGGAAAATCAGGTATTAAGATACCGCATTTACTAAAGGCCGTTTTAAAGTGCTTATCTGGTCGGCGACTCTGGCCATTATCTCATTGCAACTAAATTTGGAGTTTAATCCGTTCTCAGTCTGACTCAAAGGACCAATAGAAAGTTTAAAAATTAACAAATTATTCTTTTAATTTAATCGTATTAAAGTTTTAAATATTGAATGGAGAAAATAATTCGTATTGATAAGAAATATCATGTTATTTAAAAAAACAAATATTTCCTGATTTAAGAAACAAAAAATAAAATTCTAGTACCTATGTAAGAAAAAACAAACAAAGCCGAATACTAGGGTGTCCCTTATATGGGATAAAAACATTTTTTTTTAATTTTTTCACGCATACCCTTTATTTTTTTTCTTAATACCAATACAAACTTCGGGTGGTTGGGTGGTGATGAATAGGGTAGACACTGATTGGCGTCAACTTGGCGATGCCCAGTTGTTGCCACTGTTCAGATACATCAATTGTGCTTATTTTACCTCCAAGTGGTCACCACCTGGTACTGGTCTATGTCCATCCGGAATTGACTTGCTGAACTTATAAGTGCGAGTGTTGAACACATAGAAAATAGCAACACTATAATGCTCTGTTGGAGTTGACTGTCTGGTCGAGTCTCAGAAGTCTTACATGAGCCCCTCAGAAAGAGGACGTACGGCGGATGAATTCACATGGCTGAATCAACGGTGGCGTCAACAGTCAACATGGCAGATACCTCAATGAGCTACTTCGACGTATTTGGAGCTGAGGTCATTGAGGATTTTTCAGGACTAGTCAGGGTGTTGAAATAGAGATGGTGGCGGAAGAGCCCTTAATGGGTCAACGGCAGCTCTCACATCCCCGCAGCGGGTTACTGACTCCGGAATATTCCTGCTCCTTTTGCCCAAGGGGTCGCAGAAAGGGCCTGGTACTCCAGGTTGGGGGTTGTGCGTGGGGTTTACTACCCTACCACGGAAAAAACATTATGTTGCGAAGCAACCAAAAGCCTCGGATAAGGACGGATTCACTGTTGACGACCCTGCAAAACGGAAAAAGGGCAATGACGTTCGGATCAGAACGTGGAATGTTCGAACTCTGAACAGACCGCGTGCAGCCAAACAACTAGCGGAGGCCCTAGACTGCTACAAAGCAGGTATCACCGCCATTCAGGAAGTGCGGTGGGATGGGCCGGGCAAAAGAAGGATGAAAAACTGTGACATTTACTACGGTGACTGCTATAGGGAACAAAAGCAGCGTCTATTTGGATGCGGATTTGTTGTAAGCGGCAGACTTAGGCAAGAAGTCTTGAGCTTTCGACACGTAAGTGAACGCCTTGCCACGATTCGCATAAAGGCTAAATTCGCCAACATCAGCCTAATATGCGCTCACGCCCCCACAGAAGAAAAAGACGATGCTACCAAAGAGTGTTTTTACGAGCTCCTCGACAAAACATATGAGCAATGTCCTAAGCATGACGTTAAAATCGTCTTGGGTGATTTTAACGCCAAAATAGGAAAGGAGGACATCTTTGGTAGCACAATCGGAAAACATAGCCTACACGACACCACGTCTGGAAACGGACTTAGGCTGATTGATTTTGCTGCGGGACGTAATGTTACCATAGCTAGCTCACGGTTTCCTCACCTCAATATACACAAAGGAACATGGCGGTCAACTGATCATCAAACCGTCAACCAAATTGATCACGTTGTGATCGACGCAAGGCACTCCTCTAGTATTCCAGATGTCCGAACTTTCCGAGCGGCCAACATAGACTCGGACCACTACCTTGTTGTAGCCAAGGTACGGATGCGGATATCCCAGACGCCACAACAGCGAGAAAATACTGTGAGGAGATTTAACGTTGGACGGCTACAAACGCAAGAAACCGCCAGAACCTTTGCCGATCGCGTATCCCTAAACCTCTTGAGAAGTCCTATACTGCCAGCATCAAGTGCCGAAGACCAGTGGCGCCGATGCCAAGAAGCCATCAAAACCGCCGCAACTGATGTGCTCGGTTTCACCAGCCCACCCCTTCGAAACGCCTGGTTTGACGAAGAGTGCCGGCAAGCACATGCAGCAAAACAAAGTGCCTACGAAGCGTCGCTGCATAGAAGGACGAGAGCAGCTCGTCAGCTCTACGAGCAAAAAAGGAGGGAAGAACATCGGCTTCTCCGGAGAAAAAAGAGAGAGCATGAGAAGCGCGCGATCGAGGATATAGAGAGGTGTTACTCCAGGAACAATGTTCGGAAGTTTTACCAAAAGGTAAAAAGAACGTGTCATGCCAACAAGACCCGAACGGAGACCTGTAGAGACGAACAAGGAAACCTTGTAGTAGAGTCACAGTCGGTGCTGAGGACATGGAAAAACCATTTCTGCAGACTGGTAAAGACGACACAAATTCCGCTGTCAGACAGAACGAACCATTCAACCTGGACGATGAAAGCCAAGACTTCCGTCCACCTGACCAAAATGAAGTGAGGATCTGAGGATAGCAATATCCAAACTGAAGTCCAACAAGGCTGCTGGACTGGACGGCTTAACTGCCGAGCTGTTTAAGGCAGCGGGAGATGACCTGGTAGAGAGCATACACCAACTCGTCTCCAAGATTTGGTCAGACGAAAGTATGCCTGATGAATGGAACCTCAGCATCGTTTGCCCGATCCACAAGAAAGGAGACTCTCTAAACTGCACCAACTTAGAGGCATCAGTCTCCTGAACACTGCGTATAAGATCATGTCTGCTATACTGTGTGAACGCCTGAAACCATTCGTCAACGATCTGATAGGTCCCTATCAGTGCGGTTTTAGGCCCGGTAAATCCACGACCGATCAAATATTCACACTACGGCAGATCCTGGAGAAAACCCAAGAAGTTCAGATCGATACTCACCATCTTTTTATCGATTTTAAGGCCGAATATGGCAGCATTTGTAGGCGCAGTAGCTTAGTGGTTAGTGTGTTGGACTACTATGCAAGGGGTCGAGGTTCGAATCCCGCAAAAACCCAAATTCCAACTTAGGGTTTTTTTCACTGCGCCACCTCTCGCGAACGTCTGACAAACATCCGAGAGTATAACTGTCTTGAAAAAGCTTCTCAATTAGCCGTTTGGAGTCGGCATAAACTTGTAGATCCCTTCCATTCGTTCCAAAAATGAAAAACTCACACAAAACGAATGGTTGTGAGAAGCTAGGCCTAGGGTCCCTCCGGACCTGTTGCGCCAACTATTTATTTTTTATGGCAGCATTTATAGAGACGAGCTATACAGAGCCATGTCTAGTTTTGACATCCCTGCCAAACTTGTCAGATTGTGCAGAATGACGATGGAGAACGCTCGCTGCTCCGTAAAGGTCGGAAACAATCTCACCGAGACCTTTGATGTCAAAAAAGGATTTAGACGAGGTGACGCGCTGTCATGTGACTTCTTCAACATCATTCTTGAGAAAATTGTGCGAAACTCACAAGCCAACACCAGAGGCACAATTTTCCATAAGTCTGTGCAACTGCTTGCATGCGCTGACGACATTGACATTGGTTGAGGCCCAGGTCCACCCCGGACTGTAGCGCCACCTTAAGTAAGTAAGTAAGTAAGTAATACTAACTTCGATGTAAAATATTTTGCTCCTGGGATGATGTTAACACGTGCCGACTAAACAGCAAAGTTAACATTGAAAATCTATACGAACAATTTTATTTTGACATGCAAATATTTCATTTCAGTTTCAACTTTTTATTAAATAACTATACTAAACACTTAAAAAAGAATAATTGGTAACAAAAAGAAATGATTGCGGATACTTTCTGTACAAAACTTCTTTCCTGAAATTAGGATATAACTTCCTGTGCTCTTTCACACAATGATTTTTTGCTGCTTCCGAAATCGACTCGTCTACTTTTTCATAATTTTTAAATTTTGTTCAGCAAGCATAGCTCCTGAAATGGTGATTTTAGTGCCGAACTACACTGCAACCATGGTTGAACATAAACCATAACAATAAAAACACATACTTTCAATCCGCCACTATCTTTGTTGTCAATTCAAGTTACGAGCGTAGCAAAAATATATTTAACGCTTAAATTGCTCTTGCCATCCATCTCGTTTGATACATTGCAACTGGGGGCCTGATTTTTAGTTGCTTATCGACATCTCCTCCTAAGAATATTATTGAAAGTTCAGTAAGTTCGCGGTAGCCATTTCTAACAATTGGTTTTCGTGTCTACCCTAAACAAAAACTTAAAAATTCGGTAATTTCGAGGTCATTTAATTCTCTTTAACAATGTCTGCACCGGTTTGAAAATTGTTAGTTTCAATTTACCCATTCATCTCGAAACTCTTTAAAAAAAGGTATTTCTGGACTTATTGTTACTTGGTGGGTCTTCGTAATTTCTAATTTCTGTTCCAAGAGAACAGGTCTAACGACCTGTGTTAGTTACTGTTGTATCGCAACACATACTCTGAAGTTTATTATCCAAATCTAGTCTTTAAATGCTCTAAAACCAGCATTAGCTTATTCTTTTCCAGAAGAATTTTCCAATTTTGGCGCGGATGAAAGTTGTTCCCTATCTCCAAAAGTAATAACAATAGGAAGTCGTTCTCCCTTAGCAAACCTTACATTCAAGCCAGGTAACGATCTCCGGAATATTATTTTGAAAATCGGTTTTATTGTTTTCTGTCCGTTCTTTTTAAATCCGTGTCCGCACGCGTTGAATCGAAGACTTATTGATTGCAAAATTCACACTGTTAAGTCCTAGAGATTCCACTGTAGCCTGAAGTATATAAACAGAGTCTCTTATGCCCAACTGACATTTCTAACAAAGTCCTTTCTTCCTCGTTTTGAGGTTGCCTCAGATGACGGTTTAGGGGCAGTAAGAAGACCTTCGGATCTTGTAAATATGTCGTGCTCCTCAGGAACTAAATCCTCCAACGACGCTAAAGAAGTGGTATTGCTGATGACGTGTACTTACTACGTTTTTGTTTTTCTTCTAATCACATTTGTCTTAACCTAACTTCCTTTTCAGCTTGTCTTTTATCAACCACCGCTAAGCAGCCCGGCTGTCTCTGACGCTGTAAAAAGACTGTTCTCTTCTATTTTAACTTTTTGAAGAGCTCAGTATGAGCTAATTCAAATATGTTATCCAATTCGTTCTGGAAATCTGATTCTCATCGTTTATGCAACTCCTGGGTTTTCTTTGATTTTTTTGCAATTCTCTCCAAGCTTGATACAAACTTATAAGCTTCTTCACAAAAAAAAAAAAATACACTCGCGAATAACAAGATTTGCACTTTCGCTGATTGTCAATTTAAATTCCTGCATATTAAAAAAGAAAACTGCAAGAACTTGTCGATTTGATGTTAACTTAGGACCCCTTTATTTGGTGATTTACATCTCCTACTAAGTAAATGCTTTTTGTATTGCTTCTTAATTGTAGTGGCATCTTTAACTGATTTAAAAATTGTTGAAATCGGATTATTGTTACAGTCGTTAACTGTATTGTCTGCTACACTTTGTATTCAAATTTGTTATCATGTTTGCAGGCTGTTTATTGTTTTTAGTTATTATTATATTTTTCATCACTTCCAATAAAATTTTACTAACAATAGAACCGTTTACCGTTTAAAAACTAAAAATGCAATAAATATTTGCTTAGGCACTTGCTACTATTTCAGTGTACCTTGTACTTACACGTTTCGATCCAAGTCGGCATGGGTTAACATGCTCCAAATGACCTAATTTTTTTTTGGTTAAGTTTTATAATAAATTGAATAAAATAAGAAAGTATGCGTTCAAAAAAAAAACGTCGAAAAATAAGTGAAAGCCTAGCGAATACCTACAATCCATATTGTCATACTGTCTAACGCCTAGAAGATGTATTTCCTGTACTTGAATATGTCATGGTTACTATTTAGGTAAATATTGATTTTATTTTGTTATCATTGATTTACTCTTTATTTATTTTTCTTAAATTTACATAGAAAAAACAGATGAATTGTCTATTAATTTTTCCATTTTCCAATAGATTTATTAAAATTATAAAAAGAAGAAAACTATGACTTAAGGGAACATAAAATTTAAGATAATTAAAATAATTTAAATAAATCTCAAACTTGCTTTTATAAATAAAAATATTTCCAAAAATTAAACAGTAAGTCCTTTTAAATTTATTTCCATTTATTTACAAACGTTTTATTGACTGAAAAAAAAGAAGATTTCCATGAAACTCATAAGAAGTAAGTAGTTCATATCAGGAAATGAACTTAATATTCATATTTCAAGAAAATGTCGTTTCGCATAAATTAGTCTGAATAATAAATGAGCGATTTAAGAAAAAACCTATTGAAATAAAAGAAAAGTTCTTAAGGTCACATTCTGTATTAAATATATTCTTTCTTTGGTGAAGATTAATTATTCTGGATTTCAGAAATAAGTTATTGATTTAAGCAAATTGTTCCTGATTTCACGTATGTAATAAAGCAAACAGTTTCTTGGGCGCAAAAAAAAAAAAAAACTACGAACGATTTAAGAAAACATTTCTTGACGCAAAACACCTTATTATTAATTTTTTTGTTTTCTTAAATCAAGAAAAACTTTCTAACTTTCATATTTTTTTCTCATTCCTTACTGATGAAATGGAAATGTGAAAATTAAGATATAATTGGCTTAGACCATAACCGTAACCGTACTTTATGTTCTTATTTTAAGAAACTTCTACTTCTACTAGATTAAAAAAGATTTTTTTACCTGTTGTAACAAATTATCTTTGCTAAACAAAGATACGATTAAGAGAGCATCATGTAGAAATACTGTTGTGGCGAAAACATAAGGGTCCATGTAAAATCGTTGGTACCCAGAGTTCTAAAGCCCTTGGAGTATAAATAAATTAAAAAAAAAAATAGATGGCGCAACAGGTCCGGAGGGACCCTAGGCCTAGCTTCTCACAACCATACGTTTTGTGTGAGTTTCTCATATTTTTGAAACGAATGGAAGGGATCTACAGTTTTATGCTGACTCCAAACAGCTATTGATAAGCTCTTTCAAGTCAGTTATACTCTCGGATGTTTATCAAACGTTCGCGTGAGGTGGCGCAGTGGAAAAAAAACTCTAAGTTGGAATTTGTTTTTTTGCGGGATAAAAGACAAAGCTACTTGAACAAAAATCATCACCCCTAACGCCGTCGTAGCGTTTTTTCTTTGTGGCGGTCCAAAGTATTCAAAATATTGCCTAGTCTATTTTTGACAATTGAAAATAACTTCAAATATCTAAAGCCCTCATCAAATATGAATAAGACTGAAAGATCTAGTTACACCCTCTCTCTTATACCTATGAAGTCCGAAGTGAAACCAACACTTCCGCAGCAACTCACGCTAAGAACCCCCAATAACGCAATTAAAAACTAAAACCAAGCCAACCTATTAAGGTCAATTGCATTATCATCACCACTAGGCGCACTTAAAACCAACTTAAACTCAACCACCCCCTCTTATATGAGAACAGTGCAAACTCCAACCGAATAGAGATACCAAAGTCTCGCAATTAGCTCCCAAAGTATGTTAACGAGTTTCACAATGGGTCCACGAGGACCTGAGTGAGGTATTGCGGGCCCACCCCGCTCTACCTACCCGTCTACCTGTCTACCTATGTTAACGAGTTCAAACGTCAGGCCGTCCACTTCAAGTCATAAAACCGAATCTTTGCTCACCAAATTGAAATCTGGCAGCAGACCTCAACATTTCGCGAAAGTTGATTTACTCCCCATTTCAGGGGGACACGCAGTTTAATTAAAATTTTCCCACAACGAGAAGCCATATCCTGCTGATGGCAGTAAGGTTATTCTTTTTAATAAGCGAATTTCCGCACAGATTGCCCAAATTGCGTTCATTTATCTGCTTCGTCGGCCTCATTCTCATTCCCACCAAAAAAGAGTTCCACATACAGATGACAAAAATGTCTTCCAAATAGTCCTTGAAATATTAGAATCATCCTTTCATAGTCTGCTGTGGCAAGCAGAATATATCTGTGCTGCTAAGTGCAAGGATCCTTAGCGTCTGTGTCATTGAATGCATCTGCTATTAGAATTTGGCAGTACACACACATTACTATTTTCGGCAGTGTTGCCATAGGGTTGTGATGGAATATCTCGGATTGAACGTTAAAAAATCCTTTTTCGATAAACTTAATCCAAAATAAAAGAAACTCATTTCCAACAAAAATAACATTTAACGGTTCATTTTTTTTTCAGAATATACATACATACTATTTCGTAACATAAAAATAATAAAAATTGCGATCGCTATAAACAAAAAATTAAAAAAAAAAAAAAAAAAAATTAATTTGAGTTGAAATTCTGGTACCAGAACATAGGTGGTGGCTTTATCACTTGAATTTATTGTCCTAACCCTTTATCCCTCGAGCATATAAAATAAATAATAAAATTCGCAGAAAATCCCCCAAAATGGCATCACTGATTTTCGATAGTTCTCAGTTCTCACTTCTCATTCTCAGCCAATAGCATGGACAAGTTGAGTGTGCACTATTGATGATATATAGTTACTAAAAAAGATTGCATGGGTACAAATACTGGCAGTCATATGCGGGATATAATGTCGTATGGCACATCTTCTCGTAATGAAGGGATAGCCGTTATTCTTTCTACAATGACAATAAATTTTCATTTTTGTTGAATGGGCCAAGAGCGGTAATACGTTATAGACAAAATGGCATTGTGTGGTAAACGGCTGAGGGAAACCTCATGTAGGTACTCGTATGAGCACAAAGATGATAAACCAAAATGTTTTGTTTGTCTGTGCAGGGACAGTGATGCCGAAAAGTATTAATATTATTGCTTAGCCTAAAGCCCTGGTAGCTAGTGCTTTAATTTTTGTTTTGTTTATATAGCTCATTAAAGTTATAATAATAATAATATTATTATTGTATTGCCGATAGAGTCGAAGTTCACACATTTCTGTCTACCGACAAGTGACGTAAAGAGACCCAATGGATCACCTACCTCCAAGTTGTTTGATGGTCAACGTAAAATGACACTTAATACGTGAACGTCGGGTTCGTGATGTATATAGTTAAACTCAAAAATCTTGAAATTTGATGAATTTGAGGTAAGAGGTCTTGTACATATTTTTGAGCTCAAAAATCTCGAAAAAAAAGATATATCTTGTAATCTGGCATCACTGCTGTGGACTTTGGTGCTGTCGTTTTTTCTCTCTTTTTTATGCACCTTTTGTGCTTTGTATTTTTTTTGCTCCCTTTTTGAATTGATATGAAATATGGCATAAGAGTGGTAGAGCGCATATGGGATTGAGAGAGATAGGGTATGAAATCATGTAATGTAATTGTGATTGGTAGGGAGTCACATTTAGGGCAGTATTCATCGACCAATATTAAACTAAGAGCTTCGTAAACCTGTTCATCAATGGTTATTAGTGCATATTTAGGACCGCTCATAAGACTTACGAGTGGTCCCGACCACTCTTAAGTTGAGAGCGCTAATAACTTCGAAATTCGAAATCAGTGGTCGTTTTCAAAATGGAAGGAAAGGGAAAGAAGCCAAATCTTCCGATAAGGAAAATGAGCAAATAATAATACTCCAATACTCAAGCATAACTAATTGCAAAAAATAAAAACTGACTGCATAAGCACCGTCGAAAAAAAGAAGTACTGGGAGCGATTAACGGATGAGCTTTATGCTTCCAACACTTCGTTAAAAAGAAGTTTAAAACAATTTAAAGCATACCTATTTTCAAAATTCCAAAAGTCAACTGAAAAAAATATCTTGCTGCTGATAAAATGGAGGCATATTATTGCACCAATGGAGGGACCTAAACAAAAATGAAGATGAAAACAACCCTGGTCGCCTCAGAAACCAACCCAATCTGCAACCCATAATATGCCAGCAGTTGCAGTTATTTCGACAATAAATTTAATCGGAGAATACAATTTTTGTTAATCTAATTTCAATTACACGAATTGATTTTGACAATTAACATTTTCGAAAAAGAGTTCATAAGCTAGTTTTAGAACGCGTTTGGAAATTCGAATTTTATTTTTTATTGTGAATTGTGATTTAAAATGCACTGGCGAAGCAAAGCGAGCACGGGTCATCTAGTTTTAAATAAATAAAAATAAAATTTATATATTGAATATCATGGAAAATTCAGCCCAATAAGGCTATCGTATACTCATGTATGTGTGTTCGGCAGCAGTTATCCATGCCAATTTTTTACAGCTCTTTCAAACCTTCATTAAATTTAAGCGATAAAGGTACCTACTTTTCTTTCATTCTTTTGCCTGTAGGCTGTTTGGCTGCCTCAAAGGCTACGAAGTTGTACACTTAGATACCCTTTATTAGTCTTAGTTGTATGCTCATAGTTTAAACCACTTCAGTCGGATAACTTTTCGCTCTGACTGTTGCTGCAAAATGGTGGCCCGGATGTGGGCTGTCCACCCAACAACACCTCTTTAGATTTACCCCCGCCTTTGCATTTATGAATATTTTAACGACGCGACGCTTGAAATCGCATTTTTATTTTTCCTCCCCCTCCTCTCAATGTTTGTCTTCTGTTAAGTTATTACGTCTGCTTGCCGGGATCGTATTTTATTGCTCGATAATAAGGTCAACGACTGTGACAATGGACCGTTTTTTTATTGCTCTGCTGATACAGGATAATCGGAAGAGGTGGAGCTGATGCGAGGCTCCCCGCTCTCCTTAGCCATGCCCACAAATGAAATCTGAAAACTTGTCGAAGCAGAAGAAAGACGAACGAAATGGGATAATAAAACAATTAAATGCATACAGGGTGAGTGTGACGCATCGTCCTGTGCGATGGTGCTTGGACTATTCGTTTTGCTTTCCGTTGTTCATACTGTGTGTGTTGGCTGATGTGGCTGGTGCACGGTGTGAAAATGAAAAATACTTCGTAGGAAGTTGGACTATTTTGACCTTTAATTGCAATTTATCGTTACGTTGCTCCCACAATTCAAAAGATCTCTCGATTTCACGCCGGGAATATATGGCGTATAATTGACAACGAAAAATATTAAAACGCTGGACACGCGAGCGCGATCCTTGAGCTACGAGGAGTCTGAATTCAGCTACTGAAAAATATTCCCATTAATGGATTACTGGTAAGTTTGGCATGGCAGATACTTAACATTTTTTGTTTTATCTCAATGGATGACACTCATACGAAAAGTCAGCTGAAAATAGCTTTTCACATTCTTCTACAGCATTCATGAAGATTACCGTAATTTCCTTCCTTTTCTCTCATTATCCATGTTGTTCTTTGCAGAGGGAAAAAAAGGGAAATTTAATGAATCGTTAAATTTCTGAAATTCAATGATGAGTGGTGGATGGATGGTTGGTTGTGTGGACGGACTTGCGGTATGCAGGCAACAGAGTGTACATGACCCACTTCGAGTTTTTTTTTTTTTTATCAATTAAAGCATAAGTGGGCTTTTTACGATTTGCGCAACGTAAATTGTGTCCTTCTTAATTTTACTTGTTGGTATTCAACAATTTATGCGATGAGAGAAGGATGCTTGCAAAGGAAGTCGAGTGAAAACAAGGGTTAACTTAAGGAGTATTTTTTTTTTTTTAAATGAAGTCGATTACGCAAATTGAATATTTTTGGTTGTGATTTTTAAGAATTATTAAAAATGGTTCTGGAATGTAAATGAGAGAAGGAACAGAAAACGGTTTCAAGGGTAGGGAGGAACCGTCCTGTGTAGGACTCTTGGCATAGCTTCTTACAAATGTTTGTTTGTGAAATTTTGTATCTAATTCTTTTCATGAATATACTGTTCCTCGTATTGAGAAGCTTTCTCAGGTCATGTATGCCTGCCATAGGTTGTTTGAAAGGGCTTAGACCTGAAACAACCTTTCTGGTAGTCAGTAACCACTAACTCTCTAGGCCCACTTTGCAGCAACTAAAAACAATATTCAAATTGAATAGCCCCGGCTCAAAATCGCCCCTAATGGTAGGTCTTTCTCTACTGCATTGTCCCTCTGGTTTGAAGTTGAAGACTGTACGGCTAGATCATTTTGCGTAAATCCTCTTTACATATCCTACTCATCTTGGATGATTGATGCTCAATTTGTTGGCTAGGTCGGTTCGAAGTCGCTGAAAATCTCGTATATGAGTATAGTCAGGGCTCACTTCGAAGATTTTGAAAAAGGGGCAATACTAACCTGTCGAAAAATGGCAGAAAAAAACAAAAAACGAGTTTAATTCACCATTTTTTTCTGTTTATTAAAATGATTTTATGTAACATAACTATAGAGGGACAAATTAAGAAATCAGTCTTAGTAGTAGGTACTACATAAGTTTGCACTTTTGGCTTTTATTTATTTATGACCTTGTCTCTATATTCTTTCAGAAGCTCCCAATCTGGCATCCAATCTTCTAAATTTCGATCAGTTAATAAATTTAGAGCCGAAATTTTGGATTGACAAGTAGACACTTTAACAGAATTTGTGACTTATTTTTCATAGGGCTTAATTTTGAAAAAAAATCTTTCCGCACTTGCACTACTGTGTATGTGTATATGGATTGAATGAACGATGGCTAAAGGCTTAACTTATTGTAGCTGATAGAAAGAGGACGCATTCATATCCCAATTAACTGTGAACTAGTTAAGTGAATTATTTATTATGAAACATTCCGTGTTTCATACAAAAAAGCTTTTTTTTTCAAAATGGGACAAAGTTTCAACGAAATACAGAAAAAGGGTCAAATCTGGACAATTTTGGAAAAGTGGTCTCATTGGGGACAGAGAGAAAAAAAGGGGGAAAAATGCAACTTTAGTCGCATAAAGTGAGCCCTGAGTATAGTTCATCGTTCCTCTTCAATTTTACAGAGAGTCTTTCTCTTGAAGCGAACGAGAATATATTTACATCCTTTATGTATTTGTCACACTTTTGGTATAGATACCATTGTATAGAGATGAACCACATGTCCGTCAGGGTAAACCACGGTAATACCAGGTGAGCAATGTGGTATGAGCAAGGTATCGATACTAGTTTTTTTTTTTGCATGATATAGCCATATCCCAAGCGAAAATAGCGCCACTCGCATAAATTGGAGAATTGTTTTACGTAAACTACTTGTCACTTTCATTGAAAATGCTATGGTGCTTATACCATAGTGCATCACGGGTTTTATTGTCTGCTAGAGCATGACAGCTGCCAAATATACTACCCTGTGCTGTGTGTCACCTATCATGGTATTGACAATGCCATGGTATTGATACCATGGTATCTATAGCACATTTATGTCACATTCGTTAGAGTCTAAGCTTGAGCGCCATAAATCAGGATAGGGTTGAACGAGATATTATAAAGAATCGTCTCAGTTGTTCGGTATATGACTCTACTTACTCAATTGGCAAGTGAGTCCAAAGAAACAGGGTTTATTCTTCGATTAGTTTCTGCCGAGAAGTAGGTATCAAACTTTAGAACAGAGCCAATATAGACAAAGTCCCTTAGTACCTCAGAGTTATAGTTATTGATCAATGTTGGGTGCCCCTTATAGTTAGAAGCATTTAGATGGATTTAGCCCTTTTGAATCCTGACCCGTTTTATCCGTTTTGGGTTCTAGCAAACGTACCAAAGACGATTACAATAACATCTGAATTGCGCACAATATCCTCAGCGTATGCAAAAAATTCCAACGACATATTAGAAAACTATTTTCTAAGCAACAGCATTAGTTTTCCCCTAATGTCGAAAAAAGTTCCCCTTTTTTCCCTCTAATTCCCTCAATAATTTTATATGAACAAATTTAAAAATATAAGCCGTGACTTTCGATGAGCTCTTTTCTTTAATACTATTTAGTATTTTATCAACATTTTATTCACATTAAACTTGGAAAATTGTTTTGTAATGAAAATGCAGTTTGATTTTATTTGTAAGCAATTTAGTTTCACATGGATTTTCCATTTTTCCCCTTTTTAAAGCTTGTCCCTTATTTTCCCCCTTTTCATCATAAAAGCGCCAACATTGGCGCTTGGATCACTGAGTGAAGGAATGGGTATTTTACGCACTGTTTTGACATACCTAATCAAAACAGGTGGTACTGGAGGGAAATTGTTTGTCAATGCGTAATTGTTATTTGGCACTAATTATTTTTACTAACGCACAATGTCAATTATAACACTAAAGTTGTACACCTCTCAACGACGCATACAATATGTTCTTCAGAAAATCTTGAAATATATAGTTCTCCTTATACTATTTGCTGAAGCTATACTCTTTAGAAACCGAAAAAATGTCGGCACACCACTTAGAACACAAGCTTCCAATGAAAGAAATCTCAACGGCAGCAACATTGCTGGCACATCAACGGACTCGAGAGATCAACTTATGCCCGACGTCGAAATATAGAAACAGTGCGTCACACACCGGCAGCCATGGCACATGCATATATTGCAAATCCCTGCAAAACAACGCACTCCTTCTAGCAATCCTCAATTCATCCAAGTGCAGTAGGTATGTTATTCATTAAAAAGTTTTGCTTAGTTGCACCTGAATTCCGTGTGTTCTCTACTATGTATACATATGGATATATTTTGTGTGTATGGGCGCGTTTTCTATGACACAATCTTTAGAAAATGGGAAATCGGGAAATTTTCTTGACTTTTCAGTAAGAATTTTCATTGGAAAATATTTTCTCATTCAACTTATGTGCAAGAACACTCTCCGTAGAGTGAGAGAGCACCTACTCAAATGTTCGACATTCGGGTAGACGTATAGGGGTTTACGGCCCAAGTGGACCCGAAGGCCTTTGGAAGATGTGTTTGCCCTGCTGGCGAATAGGTATGTTCAAAGATGAAGCAAAATTCTTACCTTACCTCAAACTTGCTTCAAGGAAAATACTTCAACTTGTATTTCCTTCCTTTCGCAGTGGACGAAAGAAAAGGATTACTTTTCGTACCAGCATGCACTTGGAGGCGATCGGCAGCGCTAAAGGACGCCCTCTACTCAGGCACTTGAGCATTGTTTATGTTGTTCGTTTGGAAGAAAAAAATACACACCCACATACTAAACTGAACCTTGATTGCTTTTCTGGTTGTAGGATATGTGTTAGATGGATGCAATTAAATTATTCTTTGTTGGCAATAATTATGTCAACATGTGCAGCAGGGGCTAAAGGAGAATGGAAATTGGTTGCAAATGTGACAAACGCATCGTGACCTATAAACGAGACGCGAGGGGTTTTGGAGGTCGCCGAAGGATGTTGTATAAAAATTTGTCTGAAAATATCCCTCTGTTTGAATTTGATTCATTCAAAGGACTAAGCTTGGGAGTTGGGAGGTTTTTGAAAGATAATGACATGCACTTGTGCACCTAGCATACATTGTTTAAGATGTTTAAGATTGTCTTTGATATGCTTTTGGAAGCTTGTTGCAAATCTGTGGCCGAGTCACGGCTGGGGGTAAGCAGTACGCTTTTTATACGAGCAGAAGCACAAACACTCTGGCTGTAAGTGAAGTCTCATTGAAACAGTTTAACAAGTTTAAGTAGCTCGATCAGTGTTGCCGGAGGGAAATATTATGAGTACAATATTATAAAGTAGCCAACAAAGGGGATTATTTCTAAAAAAATAATTGTGCAGACATTTTTTAGTCTTCGAAAATAAATGTGGGCACAAACATTTTTGTTAACTTTATTTAAAAAAGAATCATACAAAAAAGTTGGTTAAACAAAAAAACAAAACATAAATTAATGAATTAGTCATTCTAATAACAAAGGCAAATCTATGTATATAAAAATGGATCTTGGTTTGTTCGGATGCTTAAAACTCGAAAACGACTTTACCAAATTGGATACTTCCTTCTGCGGATTTGTTCGTAATTGCTCCGCGAAGGTTTAGGAAAAAAGAAAAATTGAAAAAATTAAGAAAATTGCGCGGAAAATTAGAAAACTAAAGTTTGTATGGGGAAATACATTTTGAAAAAAAAAAAAAAAATTAACTGGATAGAAATCAAGAAGTGACACTTCAAATAAGAACAAGAAATTGTCAATTATTTTAATTATTTTCCAAGCAAATTGTTGTTGTCAACAATTTTGAAGTTTTTTCTTCTTTTTTTTTAAATATAGGTACCTAATGAAGTAGATAGGTACTTTGATTATACAAAGATGATATTATGGCCGACGATATTTTGCATCGAATTCGCACTGTGACATCGGATAATGAACTGGAGATGTCAGATAAAATGCGCAACAAAGCTTTGATTTGACGCATTTGATCGAGAATTTGAGCGAGAAATGGACTTCGAACGAATCGCATTGAGTCAAGCTGTTCGAACAAATGTGCCAATGTTGAATCCATATATATAAAAATGAATCCCTATTTCCCTTGGTCGCGGCATGACGCGTGAACGGCTGGACCGATTTCGCTAAATTTTTTTTGTTGTGTTTGTTATTGTCAGGAGAAAAATCTTATGAAAGAAAAAATTAAGAAAATTGCGCGGAAAATTAGAAAATTTAAGAATACTTAACCACCATATTAAATTATACCTAATGTAACCATAGCGCTTTTACAATTCAAACTTTTTTGATGTAACATTATGGCGTTGGCATAACATTGACAGAATGCGTGCTGCAAATATCGTCAACGAGGATGTAAACAAAATAAATATCGTTTAAAACAGATGCTACGATCGGAATTATTATATTGATAAAATACATATAAAATATTTAATTTATTATTTTTAACAAAAACTGAATTTCTTAGTGCACATGGTCGGAAAATCCTCATGTGGCGTTGTAGGCGTATGTCGTTATTCAGGTCAATTAAATTTTCTTTAATAATAATCTTCTTAATTCATACCTATAATTCTTTCGGGATGAAACTCAATGATGATGATATAACTCGATAACCACTGGGTAAATTTTTATGATTCTTCTTTTGTTTTGTTCGTATTGTTGTATTTCAGGTTAAAGCAAACTTAAAAGATAGGATTTTTGACCCGCTATATGGCGTTGTAATCGATCTCCGAAACTACTCACCCGATTTCAATGAAATTTTATAGATCTATATTCTTCGTTCCCGCTTGAAGGATAGGATACTTTTGGACCTGATAGGTGGCGCTGTTGCCGATCGCCGAAACAGCGCTACCAAGTTGATTGAAATTTTGTAGATGGATATGGTTGCTTCCAGTTTTAAATTTTGGATAGTTTTTGACCTATAGGTGGTACTTTGAAAAACACAAGCGGGATAAGAAAACGGATTGTGGCACGTCCCATTCAAAAATAAAATCAAACGCTATTTCTAAAGTTGCATAATGAAAATTATTAATGGACGCTGTCCAAATAAAGCAATTTGCGAAATGTGAGCAAGATTTAATACGAAAGGTACGGGCAAAGCCATACAAGTGATGATTTTAAGGGGAAAATTCAAAGGCAAACATTCTTATTCCGCAGATTTCGCTTATTAAGAACGATTTTCCATTCGTGCGACTTCAATTTCCCGTGCGTCTCGCTTTCGCTATGACAAATAATTTATTGCAAGGATAATCGATGGATGTTTGTCAATTTAGTGAAAAAGTGGAAGGTTGGACGACACGTCAAAATCATTGCGGTTTGATTGAAAAAAGTCAACATTGCTATTCATCATTTATTTCTATTGCATTTAATATAACTTTTGAATAAAGAATTTTAATTGGTCGAATTACATAAATTAGCAAGTGCTTGGTGCATGCTCGGAATTTATTAACAAATCAACAAATTTGGGCGAAACGAAGTTTGCCGGGTCAGCTAGTAAATATATATATATGGATTATAAAAAAAATCTGTCTCATGGCAGATAGTAATATTATTTTTAAAATAAAAATTAGGAACTACATATATAGGTAGGTATAAGAAAATATGTATTAAATATACTAAGTACAAGTGACTTCCATTTACTACAATCAACTCCATTTAAAAATTGCTTGCAACTCATAATTGCATTCGATGTATTTACCTCCAATCTGTTCCATTTCTAAGGCTCCGTACTCAAAGGAAAAAAACGGAACCTTATTAGTATCGCTACGATGTCTGTCCGTCTGTCCGACCCAATAGACCAATTTTGTTCCAACATCCGGTATAACCTCTAGTTAAACGACAAATACCAGTGGTAGTGATACATCAACTAGTTTTAGAGTAATTAGTAATTTGGTGAAAAAAAATATTTCATTCGTACAAAAAACTGCTCACTTTTTGATTTGATTACTGTTTTGTAGATTATGATTTGGTAGATTATGCTATAACTATTTACTCGTATGTGCAGAGGAGTGTTTTGTCGAAAAGTTAATATTTTAAAAGATATTTAAAAAAAAAAACAGTCAATCACTGTATATAACTCTAACTCTACTCATGTTCAATCACACAAGGATACCAGACTCTATCCAGATTCCAGACCAGTGCTGCCACAAGGGAAACAATTTGCGTAGCAAATTTGTGTAGCAAAACTTAATTTGCAAAACTCAAAAGTCCATAATATCATTTTTGATTCCAGTCAAATACAAACACTAACACATCCGAAGAAATTGGTACTTGTTGAGTATGGTAAAAAAAAAAAAAAGAGTTTGTGTGGGAAAGTGAGAAAAGATTGAATAAACTTTTATTTATTTAAATTTTTTTTTTTTCAAGAAAAATTCCAAGATTTATGTTGACATTTCGTGCTTTAAGAAAACGTAGCAAGATAGACGTTTTTATGGAGAGTACGTAGCAGCGTAACAAATCGGAAATCGCGTAGCAGTTTTGCTACCATCGTATCAAAGTGGCAGCGCTGTTCCTGACTTCACAGTTCACCTTCACTTTCCACTCCCCGTCTACAGACCACACTCCACACTAGTGTTTGTGCATTGTGCTCTGGATCACGATCATCTCAATTCTCTTTCCATTGGAATTCATTGTTCATCTTCATTCTCGTGGGTCGTGCGCAGCGTTACCTCTGAAAATTTTCAAAAAGAGTCCAAAAAGGAGTCCCGACAGAAAAAAGGAGTCCCATGGTAATACCTCTGAAAATTTGTATAAAGAGTCAAAAAAGAGTCCCATTTCGATCTAGGCTTTCTTAATGCGCGCTCAGTGGACTTCCACCTTCGAGTTTGAATACCCTTATTATGATAACAAAAAACGCCATTATTTTTATACGTTACCTATAATTATATTGCAAATTCAGGTAAAGAAGTTTATAAATAGTACAAACAAAAATCAGTTCATTTAAAATAAATAAATAAATTAAGTTGCCAGCTGTCTGTTCTTAGTTGACTTATATTAACTTATACTTATAATTTAATTCATTAATTCATAAACAATCATCGATTAAAGTAAAAAAAAAGAGACTAAAAAAAAAATAAAATAATAAAATAATATTTTCAGGTAACACAAAAAAATAAATAAATATCTTACACATTAGTTATTAGGAATTCTGTTCCTGTACTACTGAATTAAATTCGAGCCAGGAACCCAGTTTTCTATTTGCTTATTTTCTAGTAAGTTGAGTGCCGAAAACCTTAAGTCGGTTGGTAAGTTTATTTTTGGTCAAAGCCAATTTTGACAATACCGTCTCAGCACACGCGCTACTATGGGGCAATGTTAAAATTTTGATTACAAAATCGTACAACTTTTTGAACAAATCAACGACCAAAACAACGACAACGCAGAAATATAATCCATTCAATGCAATAATTTCCAGTTTCCATTTCTCATTCCCATATCCATAATGTTTCATGCATTTTGTCTTTGTAATTTCACACCTATACGTAGAATGTAGGTTTTCTTGCACAAAGCCATTGACAAAATGAATGAAGCTATCCAAATACAAGTACATAGGTAGTCAAATAAATTTTACAAAATGACTCTACGAATGGGGCATCATTTTATGATTAAGTTACAGAAAAGGAGTCCGATTTCACTGGTTTTCAAAAAGATGAGTCCTGGAGTCCGGGCGTTCAAAAAGAGTCAAAAGGACGCTAAAGCGTCCCCAAAGGTAACGCTGGGTCGTGGTTCACAAACGTGGTTCTCCGCTCCCTCTCGGTAGTGTTCCTTAAACATCGATAGTTTAACATTTCGATAGTATCGATAGTTCTGTTATACTTACGATTTTGTAAAGACGGGGTTGTAAATGTGTCCATAATTTATTAATAGAAAACATTTAAAAACAAACATATTTAAGTAAACGAAGAAAACAAAACATATGAAGTCATTCATGCATACAAAGTGTGCCAACTGCAGTATCAATTTGCAGTAAAGAGGTTACCTCTCTTTTGCCAAAGTTTTGTTATTGTTTGTTCTTTTTTTATTACAGCACCATAAACCAGGTGCATATCTAGACAAGAACGATGTCTAGCCTTAGACACTGCAATATATTGGAATACCGAAGCAGCTGTAGTCAAGAAATGTTTTAAAAGGACTCGCATTTGTATTTTAGTATAGTTTAAGCTAAGATTAGACCGTATGCCAATTATGCATTTGAATAATACCAGCAGGCAAATGACCAGATTACCTAGCTCTCAAATTACCAAAATGTCAGGGTTTTCAAATTTGTATATTAGACTATATGCCCAAAATTACCAATATGGTCATATTTGTCTTGATGGCCATTTAAGTCATTTGTTATTTATTACCAAATGTTGTAGTAGGGTTCCACAAAAAAAGAGAACGAAAATGAAAATAATTCACAATTTCATCGATGACAGCAAAATAATTTTTGTTCTATCAAATATGCCAGCAATGCCATAACGAAATTCCAATAAAGTGCATATGGCCATATAGGGCTTTATGCTGGTATTCGTGCTTATTTCCCGGCTCTGCGAAATAAGGCCCCAAAAAGAAAATGAAATAAGGCCCCAAAAAATTATACAGGAAACAACAACAACCATTTTTAATACAATTTGGGGTGTTATTTCCTTTTTTGGGGCCTTATTTCCTAATGAAAATTGGGGTCTTATTTCATTATTAAATAAAAAGTAGTTTTCATTATTTTTAGTTTCATTATGAAATAAACTCAAAATTTGGGACCTTATTTCATTTTGTTTTGGGGCCTTGTTTCATCGCAGTGGGGCTTTATTTCATGTTGAAATTGGGGTGTTATTTCATTTTCTCTTTTGGGGCCTTATTTCATTGGGGCCTTATTTCCTACAGCCTTATTTTCCGAATACTTCCATTCGAGGTGTCCGACTTCGGAAGAGAAATAAACAACCGCACTCGTAAGTCGTAAACAAATTTTGCAACCAATTTCTGTCGGGGGATCGGAACCTACCTGTCAAAAATTTACCAAAAAAATGCACTTCGCACTTTATAACGTAATTCGCCAATTTCCGATTTTATGACCACATTTTGACAGAAGAACTGTCAGAAATTGGCATTTTATGACCTTGGCATACAGTCTAATCTTAACTTTACTAAAGGGCGCCTACTACAGAAGTACTTTTGACTCATGAATATTAGCTCTTTACTTGAGTGTAAAGGCGCTACATTTTTTAATAAGTAAGAAAGAGATGGGTGCTCCCCGTATTATCTTGTACAGCAGGGGGTCGATTCGGGTTCTGTGAAAGAGTGAATAGAATAAATCGTTTTCACATTCGCTTTTACGCATTGCTTTCATTTTTTCGATTCACTTTGTACTAAAATGCGATTCTGGTTCTACAAGTGAAAATATCGTGGTGAATTCAATACCGCCCACTGTGTTGTATGAAAGAAGGTTAGCAATTTCAAACTTTCACTAAAAACATTCACTTGCAAATTTGGCCGTGAAAAGAAATTATTCATATGAAAAATGTTGACGTTTGGTTTCACATTTTCATAGAACGAGAATCAAAATTGCGCGTGGAAGGGTGAAAACATTTTCGTTTCACTCTTTCACAGAACAGACCCCCTGGGGGTTGAGGAAATATGAATGAAAATAAGTGCACGGAATCATATATGCCATCGATCAAGACTGTACTTATATGTCAAAAACATATAGACACCCTCCAATTTCTTTAAATTGTTACGTCGCAGACGGAAAACTTAAAAAAAAAGAAGCCCCAAATGCACCCCACTCCAACGTTCCTTACACCCGTCAAAATTCAACATTTCTTTACCCAGCACTCAAGTTACATCAATCTCCTTGCCAAATTATTAAACAAGCAAACATTAGGAAATGCCATTAAAGGCTGAAGGTTTAAGTGTTGCTCACTTTGCGCTGCTACTAAACCTGTTTATGCAAAGTCAGTGTATTCCCTGCAGCAACAACAACAATTAGCGTCAGATTCTTACACTTCCCATGTCACTCAATCTCCAGGTAAAAGTCTAGTAATCCACCAACCTGTGCATGCATTTTTCAGCCAAGGATAATCTGCCATCACACACATGAGCCGATATGTAAAAGATGTGAGCACACACATTCCGTTTCCCATGCCGCCATTGAGGTTGTGTCGCAACTCACAGGATGTGTCGCATTAAAGTATTAGAGCGACAAGGATGTATGTGCAAAAGTACACACATCCTGCCATGCTCGCGCAAAACACTTTAAATTGTATATGCAAATTTGCAAGCCGCACGACATGAGGTGAACAAAGAGGACATTACACCGAACACCAACAACACAGGATAAAGCAGCCGAGAAAAAGACGATGCTATCGCGTACGCCGGCCGCCATCGGCTATTTACAGCTTTGCGCTTTCTATAATGTGAGGGCTGGATGTATGTTGGATTGGATTTACCACATACCGCAAACGTAGGAATGTAAGGACTAGGGCTTCTAGGAGAACACCGGAAACGAATGCGGGGAGGATATGGAATTCCCTCAGCCTTACCAACAATGTCCAGTGCAAGAGGACTCGAGAGGAATTTCATTTGAGTTTCTTTCACAATGGACCCACAAACGGTATAGAACTGGAATTTATTTCTTTTCCAGGTTTCATCCTGGCTACTGGTGTTGGTTGTTTTTTTTTGTTTTTACTTTTTTTGTTGTTCGCTTTGTCAATCTTTGTTCCTTGTCAAGGTGTATTTGTTTTCTAAAGCGCGCTCCAAAATGCTAGCACGGGACACACTCTCGTAAAGTCAGATGCAGTGTTTTGGGGTGTGCAGTATTTCGGTAAAAGGACGAACGAAATTGTAGGAAAAATCCGATGGTGTTTTCGTTTATTGCTCGTGAAAGTGGAGCAATTTCCATTGGGAATTGTATATGCCCGAAAGAAGAATCACAAAAATGGTCAGCCTTTGCAGGACACAAGTCTTTGATATGATATTGGGGTCAGATGTATACGTGGATATGTATTCCCAATCCACTGTGGCATGTTATTGGGTTCTATTATTTGCTTGTCCGTTTGCTCCCCTTTGAGGCAAGGTATGACGATGCAAAATCGATTGGACCGAGATACACCGCGGTATGAAATGATGTTTCGAGGCTTTCGGTTTTTTTTTTGCTCCCCGTTATGCGGCTTGGTGGCGAGTGCGGTATAGAAGAATACGACACGAAAATTGAGTCTAGTTGTGGATGTGGTCGCAATAGGAAGAGTTTTTCGAGATGGCCAACAATTTGTTGGCTGCACCTGGGAAGTGGCATTAAACGAATTTGTTAAATGTAGTGTGCCGTGGTACACTATTGCACCATTCGGATTCATGTTATAGCCGATAGCTTGTCAGTCTATGATTTTGGCCGAATTGCTGTTTGCAATGAAGAGATGCCATTGCAGAAGTAGTCAATGGATTAGCTTTGACTTTTTAGTCCATCTGATGGGATCCTTTTGAGGTTGACCGCATTTGAATTAGGATAACCGCAAATAGACGGAAAGCCAGCGACAAAATGGTAACGTTATTACATTAAGAAAATATTTGGTATAATATGAATTTAAGTAAACATTAAATTAATTGTCTGCCACTAATCCGTTGGTGGGAGGACTTTCGGAAGGGGGCCAAGGGTTTAAAAAATATTAGGACAAAATCGTGATTTTATTGTAGTTGCTTTTTGATTTGATGACGCTGAATAATATTTTATGTAACATATCAAAAAGGCAGACAGTTTGGGTGGTACGAAGATAGTGTCAGACTGCGATGAGTGTCGAGAAAATAAGAGGATAATTACGTCATTTCATTAAAGTTAGGATATATGCTAACATTTTTAAAATTCTCTGGTTGATGTTATGACTATTCCCTCTGAACAATCTTTGCGCCGTTTGACTGTTCCCATCATAATTGTCACTTCCACTCCTCCTAGACTTGTTACCAGGTCTAGTCCTAATGGTCTACAAGCAGTTAAAGAACTTTGTTCAGTCCTATTTTGTTAAATCTTATTAATAAAACTGACTTGGATATTATGTTTGTCCATTTATATCTCAATTAGTTCAAAATGGACTATTTAGGCGACAATAGCAAGAAAAATGGTGAAAATGGTAAACAACAATTAGCAAATAATGTTGCTTTGGAAGCATTAAAATCGTTGTCACGCAACGATAAAAGCGGCAACGATTTTGGTTTTAAATAAATCAAGCAACATACATTTTTATTTGTTCTTATATTTCAGATTTATACGATGAGACGGAAAGACTTTCTCAAATGCGCGGTTCATCGAAATTTCACCGGCAAGCGCATCGCAAACTGCTCTGAATTTTTCGCATTAAAAAGGAGAAAATCAACTCAAAAAAGAGACAATTTCATCAGATCGTTCCAAACTACCGGTCTTAACTTTATGTAAGAGATAGAAAAACCAAAAATTTTGTTTATAAGAATGCGTATTAGAATAAAATGTACGATATTTAAAAAACGAATTTTATTCAAATTTTTCTTTCTGCATTGAAAGCATTTCGCGCCTCTTAACTAAACTGATTTTTTTTAGAGCAGTGGTTCTTAACCTGTTATGAAACGCCTGTCTTGTGGTCGTCGAGCTATTGCTAACTCGGGGGGAAGGTGAAATTTCCTAACGATACTAGATGGTCACGTCGTGCACGTCTAGCGGACCCTGGCTAAGCTACGGATGCGGGGGGGTTCTTGTGCCACCTAGGTATTCCCTACTCTACAGACAAGTGAATATTACAATTAAATACGTGCACTGGACGATATTGTCCTCTCAGTCACGCCACAACAACTTACCTCCGGACAGGCTATAGATGGTACGAACCTGCCATGCCCTCCCTTCCTGAGTCCTGGTCTGTTCAGGAACTCCCTCACTCGGCTAGAACTCACCTCCCTCTTGTATCAAACACCGCAACAGGACAAAATAAATTAAGTCATCGTTTTATTGTCTACAAATTCATTATTTATTAGGAATAGAGAAAACTAAGATAGGACCTGGTCCTTGAAGTACAAAAATTAACCGTGGCCGGAAATTAAAATTTAAACACAGCATAATATATCCTTTATGGTACATCAGGTGTATTATAGGTTGATCAAAGATTTTACTTTAAATTTAATAGCGCCGAACTGCGAAATACAATTAGCCCGCAACATATACATAGTTAAATTAATCGGTCGCTATGCAAACAAAGAGACTTAATTATTATAATGGATGACTAATCTGACTATGACTACCCCTACTATCTGGGTTACTGTAACCAAACCGCTACTTGTAACACCTTTGGGACCTTTGGGGTTCCCCGAAGTTATACAAGGATTCAAGAAAAAAAACAATATTATCACGATATAAACTTCATAAAATATAACCAAATATGGTACTTACTTATTTGAACGCCTGTCCATGCATGGCCAGAAGATCCGGAAACACCTCGTCCGACTCGCTAAGGAATAGAGTTATAAAGTGATAATTGAAGATGGGAAGGAAATCTCCGTATGTACACAAAAAAAACGATTCTACTATCGACCTCAGATTAGGTATCCAGTTTCACATAAACAAATTTCTCTACTTTACTTTACATGGTAATAATTCAAAATACACTCATAAGGACTGTTGGTACCAGAAGGGCACAAACAACTACCGCTGGGTTACCGGGTCAAACAAAAAAAGAAAAAAAGAGAAAAGAAAACGGAATGAGGCTGCCTGGACTCCTCGCAGCATTCGGGATACAGCTGGGTCATTCATCCGATTTCACGGGGATCGCGCAGCAATTCCGGGTCATCCGGAACAAATGAATCCGATAATGTGTGACATCCGAGTTAACGGGAATTAAAAAATGTTCATCCGATTAAAGGAATTATATTAAAATGTTCCTCCGATTCACGGGAATTATATTAAAAATGTTCTTCCGTTTCACGGGAATTATATTAAAAATGGGTCAACCGATCTATCGGGAAATATAAAATGTTCAACCGATTAAAGGGAATTTTATTAAAGATTATATCATCCGGTTAACGGGAATTGTAAAATAGATAAGTGCATCCGATTCAACGGGAATAATGAAGAGAAAGTTCGTCCGATTGAAGGGAATTATATTAAAATTATGTCAACCGATCTAACGGGAAATATAAAATGTCCATCCGATTAAAGGGAATTATCTTAGGGATCGTGTCATCCGATTAACGGGAATTATATTAAGGTATGGTTATTTTTCCCTCCGGGAACTAGGAACAGTCACTTTCACTGACTGCCGGGAGTCATTCGCAAAAAAAACGTATTTGTACACGCGGAGTTCTTAATCGCCGTTGCCTTCTGGCATTTTTGAGAGATCAAAAAAACTCGCCTCGTGTCACCACAAAAAAAAATAATTCCTCCGGGAACTTAACACACTTCAGGACGTCTTGCCCGAACACAAAAACAATTCGCCGGTTTTATCTCTGGTCCCACACGGAATTAATTAAATAAATATAGGGCGCACTCGCATTACTTTAAAAAAAAATATCAAATGGGAAGCTTTCCCATCCGACAGGAATCGCTCACGACAAGCTACACGTCTGTCCTTCGCAGAAATCAAAATCCAACTCCCTGAACAAAAATCCCACTCGCGCAACGATACCTTCGATGTCGTTTGCCACGCAGCAAAAAAACAACAACAACCTACACCATCACTGCAACCCATGCCCACGACTCGCCGTCGCCATTCGCCATACGTCGTATGTGTGTCGATACCCACCCCAGCACTCTCTCGTACGATTCCCCTTGCTATCTTGCCAAAGCACACCGCGCAATGTAAAACATATGCCGCCGCCAACTCGTTCTGCGCAATACACACAGTATGTATGTGCGTATATGCGATTGTCTGGTTGTCGATTGTTTGTGGCGGGTATTGGCTGTATGGCTTGGCTTGGGTACTCGTATGAGAAAAAGTACCGCTGCCCAAGCAAAATTGTCGTAAACAAGTTACCGCTGCCCAAGCAGAATTTGCTTGTGCATGGAAGATTCCATGCTGTGGCGTGATTTGCGTCGCAGTAAGCATATGAAAAAAATGCAATTTGTTTTTGTGGTATTTTTCCACATTTGCGACGTGGCAAAAATGGTCTGGGTACAGTGTGGTGCGAGGAATTCGGTTCACCCAAAAAAATAAATTTTTTTTTTTTCTTTTTTTTTCTATAGCAGCCAGTACAAAACAGGTTTTGTGGCACCGCCATCGAAAGCTGAGAAGGATGCAGAGCCTTTTATTGACGTATGTCTTTGGAGTGGAAGGTTCCGATTTTCCGACCCTTCAAATCAACTAGTTCGTAATAGCAGTTCCCTATCTTCTTTGACACTCTAGCTTTCAGGAATTTTGGTGCGAGTTTGGCACTGAAGTGTTGAGTAGCCTTACTCTGGGCAAAATTACGCCTGAACACTTCTTGTCCGGGCTTAAAGTTGGTTACCGAGCTACGCGTATTGTATCTCTTCGCTGAGTCTTCAAAAGCTTTATGTAAATTCTCCTGTACCTTTTTCCGTACCAATTGGACTTTATCCTGGGGACAGAGATGTTGTTCCCCTTCCTCCAATATGTTGAGTTTACGTAATAGCTCATAGGTTGACGCATGGTTCACCATTTGTTGCCCAAAGAGAACAAAATACGGTGAAAACCCTATCGCCTGGTGATACGCGCTGCGAAGTGAGGTCGCAATCAACTGGAGTTTTGTATCCCATCGTCGTTGGTCTTTACCCAAGTAAGCTCTAACCGCCGCTAGGATGGAACGATTTACTCGTTCGGAAGCGTTGGCTTGCGGTGAATAAATCGCCGTGTAATCATGCCTGATTCCATATTGCTTTAGGAGGTTGCTAAGAAGAACAGATTTGAATTGCGAACCGTTATCAGTCAAAATGCTTTCGGGGACGCCGAATATGCTAAAAATGGACTCCTCCAGGTATTGACAGATATTCTGTGCAGAAAACTTTTTCAACGGTTTAAGGAAACAAAATTTCGAAGCGTGATCGACGATTATTAAAATGCCTATATTTCCCGAGATCGATCTAGGGTATGGACCTAGCAGATCCATATACAACCTCTGGAAGGGACGTTCAGCTTTGAAACATGCCACCATGGGTGAACGCAAGCTTTTGTTGGGAGCCTTCGTGGTCTTACAAACCTCACACGCGTTAACAAAATCGATGACATCCCGACACATGTTTGGCCAAAAAAAATTACGGCGAAGCCTTACTAAGGTCTTCCCAATCCCACCGTGACTACAGACAGGTGGTTCGTGTGCTCTAGCGATCGTTTCCGGTACTAAACTGCGAGGAATCCACAGTTTCCAATCGAAGGATTCTTTTGCTTCATCTCCGTTTGCATGAGCAGTCCGCTTATACACGAAACCGTCGACTATCTGTAGGTCCGGAAGATGACTTTGGTTGTTTTGAATGCGAGCTTTCAACTCCTCGTACTCCGTTGAATTGAAATGCTCGGACTTCAAGTCAATTTCGAGGTCTGGACTAGCTATAACAGCGATTTCATCGGTGTCTATCCGCGATAGAGCATCGGGTACGACATTTTGAGTACCTCTTCGGTGTTCAATAGAAAACTTAAAACCTTGTATCTTTAAGGCCCATCTGGCTAATCTCCCAGATAGATCTTTTTGACTCATTAGCCACTGTAAGCTGGCGTGGTCGGTAACTATTTTGAAGGCCTGACCTTCCACGTATGCTCGGAATTTCTTCAAACTTAAAAGAGCCGCTAAACATTCTTGCTCGGTTACGGAGTAGTTTCGCTGAGCCTTGTTGAGTTTTTGCGACATGTACGCTATAGGTACTTCAACGCCGTCATCATTCAGCTGTGCCAACACTCCTCCAATGCCTGATTGACATGCATCGCATTGAATGATGAAAGGACGGCTAAAGTCCGGATTAGCAAGTACTGGAGCCGAGGATAGCAGCTGCTTCAGTTGTGTAAAAGCAACTTCGGCGTCGGCGTTCCAAACGAAGGATTTCGCATTCTTCAACAGGTCTGTTAGCGGGTTCGATACGGTAGCAAAATTATCGATAAACCGACGGTACCAACCAGCCATGCCTAAAAATCGGCGAAGTTGGCGGACCGTTGCGGGCCTGGGGTAGTCGGTGATGGAAGAAATCTTTTCAGGATCCACCCGAAGAGTACCGTTCCCAACTAGGTATCCCAGATACTTAACTTCCTTGAGGCAAAATTTGCTCTTTTCAACATTTATGGTCAAGCCCGCTTTACGTATCAATTGGGCTGACTCGATAAGAAGGTCGATATGACTTTCGAAATCTTCCGATATCAACAACAGGTCGTCGAGGTAAACGAATACTCGATTACGTAACTGCGGAGGTATCACTCGGTCCATCAAGCGACACATAGTTTGCGGAGCGTTACAGAGTCCGAAAGGCATTACCTTGTAGTGATATAGAGGACGGTTGGGCACGGTGAACGCGGTCTTCTCCCTGCTCGACATATTGAGAGGAATCTGCCAAAACGCATCTTTTAAATCCAATGCTGAGATGAATTCAGCCTTTGGCAAACGGCTAAGAATTCCCTCAATATGTGGCAAAGGATAAGCGTCACGCACCGTAACACTATTCAACTTCCGTGCGTCCATACAAAGGCGCACCTTCCCGGGTTTCCTAACTAAAACTACCGGACTGCTCCACGAACTATGTGACTCTTCGATCACCCCGAGTGACAACATCCGGTCTATTTCCGCGTGAAGATCTTTCTCAACTGCTGGAGAAATCGGAAAATATCTCTGTTTAATCGGGCGAGCTCCGGGTTCAATTTCGATCTCGTGGTTCAACAGGGAAGTCCGCCCCAGCCCTTCCTTCTTAAAAGATGGAAAGAGACTAATGGTGGCGGCTAACCTGGCTTGTTGATTGTCGTTTAAACAGTGTGAGTCGCTGTGCTCGACAGTAACTCGACTATCGGACGCAATCTCCGAAACCACATTCGGGGCGATATTGAACTCTCGCCAAAAATTGATACCAAGGTAAATATTTTGGCTCAAGCTGGGTACGATAAGAAATTTTGTGCGTTTTGTAACGCCTCGAAAGGTAATAGGTGTTTCTACTTCTCCCTGCACGCATTGACTTGACCCATCCGCTGTTCTGACAGAGAATCCCACCTTTTTGTAGCTAGTGTTGCTTTGAAGTAGGTCCTTGGCTGCTTGTGCGCCAATGCAAGATATGGACGCGCCACTGTCCAGGAGACCTAAGTATTTGGTTCCAAAAATGGAAATCTCCGCGTACGGACGTAGATCATTTGCTATACTGCTTATGGAAGACAACGTTTGTGCAAACAGTTTCCGATTGCGCCTAACTCTTCTCCAATACTCTCGCATTCTCCTGGCTGATCTGATCTTTTCCCTGCCTATCCTACGTACCAATTCAGTTGGGCTTACGGCCACTGATGAAATGTGTGGTTGTACAATCCTAGCTCTAGCTTCCTGATAGGACTTTAATCGCTCATGATAAGGGCGTAGAGGATAAGGTGTTGAATAATTGGGAAGATTGTCAGGCGTAAGTGCCGGTTTCTTTAGAAAAGTAAATATCGGTAAGTCTCGAGAAGAGTTTGGGGTTACTTCCCACGACGGAAGTGAAACTACAGTAAACGTGGTTGTAGGGCTAGTGGGTGACGACGGTACTACAGGCGTAGTAACCGGAAGAATAGATGATGCTGGTTCTAATTGTGATTGGAGTGCAGGCGGGTGTTGGTGCCTACACTCATCCGTCCGTTTCCCGACGGGTTACATTTCTGACATTTTGGCTTTACGGTGTTTTCAGCTCCGCATCCGTAACAAAATATGGTTCGGTCTTCTTCACAATCGTGATATCTGTGACCGTCCTTTCGACAGTTCCAACAATTCAGTGAATTAGCTTTACTAATTTCCGAAAGGTCACTATCGGCTTCGACGTCGATTTCTTTGGTAGAAAATTCAACCTCATTGACCGATTGTCTGTATCCGGCATTTCGGAACTTGTTTGTTGCATATGAACGATTGAGATCAGCTATGAGGCTTTCTCTTTTTAGACAAAGATTTCTAAGTTGAGAAATGGAAAATATCTGAAGATGGAAAATCTGCTGCCGGATTTCCGGTCGCAGGTTACGTTGGACTATTTCAACCAATTCGCGTTCATTCATCGGGGATTGCAGTCGATCGGTGAGCTTCAAGATAGCGTGATAGAATTCCTCGAAAGGCTCACGTTCTCTCTGCTTCCTATCGCGAATCATCTCACGGATGTCCGTATCAGTAAAATGGTCCTGGTAGTGCTCTCGTAAGGAATGACAGAGTGAATCCCAAGTGACTCTCTCTACTTCCTTCCGGTAACGCCAGTACCATGCCTTCGCGTCGTCCGTAAAGAGAACTTGTATGTGGTCACAAACCAGCTGGAAGTTTCCTCCCAGACAATCTTCTGTGAGGGCACTGATTTGATAAAGGAAGTTTTCGACCGAAATACCCGATCGTGATCCATTGAACTTCACATTCCAACCCTGTATAAGGCTTGCAATTCGACCTGCATTAGCTAGAGAATTTTCGGATACCGAAGAGAACCGGTTGGATTGATGTCGCTGAGAAGGGTGAGAATACCGAGGGTGATTAGCCGATGGTCGATTTTGGTATGCCTGTGTTGGATGCGGACTCGCAAACCGTTGGTTAATTGAAGGGTGTCGCACAAATTGTGGTCTTGGTTGGTTTTGAGGGAACCGAGGATTATGTATGGGTTCCTCCTGTAGCTCAAAAGGCATATCAGTAGGCCAATTAGGTTCCTGTGGTGGTGGTATGATAGAAGTACGGGTTGGTGGTTGTACGGGTGGGTGGTTATCCACTCGTAGGTTGGCGATTGAGGATTCGAGTTGCCGAGTAAGTGAATTAAGGCTGGACTCGATCTTCGTATCAAATATTCTGGAGATTTGATTATTGAGACTGTCCAGTGAGGCCAATTGCCTAGTATTGACAATGTCATGAACTATATTTCGTAAGTGGTCTTCGGTGAACGGTAAGTTCGCGCTGGTAGAGTTGGGCTGATGACTAGGGTTAATTGGAGTATTCCTAATTGTACCAATAGTATCAGGAACTGCTTCCGCCACGCTTATGTTTGGAGACTGAGTCAACGAGGCTGAGTCGCTGGCTTCAGGACCACGAGTCGTATTAGCGACTGAAGAAGCGGGTTGTGATTGGCTAAGCGGTATAGCGCGTTGCGTTATCGCTACAGTACTGTCATTCATTGACCAATCTAACGGGTTTTGTGTCTGAGCTAGAGTCTTCGCCCGAGTTTGAATGGTTTGTTTGGGAATCGCACCCGATGGAGCCGCAGAGGTTGCATCGGAGCTAAAACTCCTTAATGAAGTGTGGTGTGGTGCAATGTCGCGTATGTCACTTCGTGAACATTTAGCACGACATTGGGGAAGAGTACTAGCATTCTTAAGCCATTGGCTAATGCATTTTGTGTGGAAAATGTGCTTACAACGGGTAAGCGTTTTCTCCTGTTCTTCACCTAAGTGGTCTCTGCATATCGAGCAAATACCTGCCTTAGGCGGATTCGGTAAATTGTCTCCACTATGACGTAACGACATGATAGTGGAGTGTAAGTAGTCAAAGAAAAGATATAAGATATATAACAGAAAATATATCACCAAAGAAATAATAAGAGCGATAAATTATAGGATCGATAAAAAAAATTATAGTTTGTTAATTATAATTGCGATACGATAGTTGCGATACGATAATTGCGATACGATAATTGCGATACGATAGTTGCGATACGATAGTTGCGATACGATAATTGCGATACGATAATTGCGATACGATAGTTGCGATACGATAATTGCGATACGATAATTCAAAATGTTCATAATATAGCGGTATGTGTCTTGATACAGAAGCGAGGATAGAGTTCTAGTGAGCTTTCATTAATTTGTATAGGTGTGTTGCTGTGAGCCATTGCGTTTGATTACTGATCTAGATAATTGGACTGGTTCTTGGAATAGATCCTATCAGGTTTGGTCAGCGTTTCAAGCACTAGGCTTGTAGAAGCGCTGCGTTCCTAAACTTGACGAGTCTTAACCAAGCCGTGAGTGGTGGATTAGATGTCTGCCTGTTATAATCATCTGCGCAATGAACTAAGAGAAGTTAGTTTGGATGTCGAATGTAGACAAAAGTGTTGCTTCCGGTAAAGCTACCTCTCGATAATTGAAGTCAACTCAAAATTCCATGAAGAACTACCAGTGAAAATTCGACAATCCAAGGTGGAAGAAAAAATTATGGGACATCACAATGGAGTAGCGGAGCTGGGACTCTAGTGCGTTTCTTCCGGTAAGGTTACCTCTCAATAATTGAAGTCAACCAAAAAAATTCCGTGAAGGTCTACAACTAAGTCAATCCGAAACTCATGATGAGATACAAAAAAAATTATCTCAGCTACACCTGCGGATGCCCCACGTTGGGCGCCAAATTGTTATGAAACGCCTGTCTTGTGGTCGTCGAGCTATTGCTAACTCGGGGGGAAGGTGAAATTTCCTAACGATACTAGATGGTCACGTCGTGCACGTCTAGCGGACCCTGGCTAAGCTACGGATGCGGGGGGGTTCTTGTGCCACCTAGGTATTCCCTACTCTACAGACAAGTGAATATTACAATTAAATACGTGCACTGGACGATATTGTCCTCTCAGTCACGCCACAACAACTTACCTCCGGACAGGCTATAGATGGTACGAACCTGCCATGCCCTCCCTTCCTGAGTCCTGGTCTGTTCAGGAACTCCCTCACTCGGCTAGAACTCACCTCCCTCTTGTATCAAACACCGCAACAGGACAAAATAAATTAAGTCATCGTTTTATTGTCTACAAATTCATTATTTATTAGGAATAGAGAAAACTAAGATAGGACCTGGTCCTTGAAGTACAAAAATTAACCGTGGCCGGAAATTAAAATTTAAACACAGCATAATATATCCTTTATGGTACATCAGGTGTATTATAGGTTGATCAAAGATTTTACTTTAAATTTAATAGCGCCGAACTGCGAAATACAATTAGCCCGCAACATATACATAGTTAAATTAATCGGTCGCTATGCAAACAAAGAGACTTAATTATTATAATGGATGACTAATCTGACTATGACTACCCCTACTATCTGGGTTACTGTAACCAAACCGCTACTTGTAACACCTTTGGGACCTTTGGGGTTCCCCGAAGTTATACAAGGATTCAAGAAAAAAAACAATATTATCACGATATAAACTTCATAAAATATAACCAAATATGGTACTTACTTATTTGAACGCCTGTCCATGCATGGCCAGAAGATCCGGAAACACCTCGTCCGACTCGCTAAGGAATAGAGTTATAAAGTGATAATTGAAGATGGGAAGGAAATCTCCGTATGTACACAAAAAAAACGATTCTACTATCGACCTCAGATTAGGTATCCAGTTTCACATAAACAAATTTCTCTACTTTACTTTACATGGTAATAATTCAAAATACACTCATAAGGACTGTTGGTACCAGAAGGGCACAAACAACTACCGCTGGGTTACCGGGTCAAACAAAAAAAGAAAAAAAGAGAAAAGAAAACGGAATGAGGCTGCCTGGACTCCTCGCAGCATTCGGGATACAGCTGGGTCATTCATCCGATTTCACGGGGATCGCGCAGCAATTCCGGGTCATCCGGAACAAATGAATCCGATAATGTGTGACATCCGAGTTAACGGGAATTAAAAAATGTTCATCCGATTAAAGGAATTATATTAAAATGTTCCTCCGATTCACGGGAATTATATTAAAAATGTTCTTCCGTTTCACGGGAATTATATTAAAAATGGGTCAACCGATCTATCGGGAAATATAAAATGTTCAACCGATTAAAGGGAATTTTATTAAAGATTATATCATCCGGTTAACGGGAATTGTAAAATAGATAAGTGCATCCGATTCAACGGGAATAATGAAGAGAAAGTTCGTCCGATTGAAGGGAATTATATTAAAATTATGTCAACCGATCTAACGGGAAATATAAAATGTCCATCCGATTAAAGGGAATTATCTTAGGGATCGTGTCATCCGATTAACGGGAATTATATTAAGGTATGGTTATTTTTCCCTCCGGGAACTAGGAACAGTCACTTTCACTGACTGCCGGGAGTCATTCGCAAAAAAAACGTATTTGTACACGCGGAGTTCTTAATCGCCGTTGCCTTCTGGCATTTTTGAGAGATCAAAAAAACTCGCCTCGTGTCACCACAAAAAAAAATAATTCCTCCGGGAACTTAACACACTTCAGGACGTCTTGCCCGAACACAAAAACAATTCGCCGGTTTTATCTCTGGTCCCACACGGAATTAATTAAATAAATATAGGGCGCACTCGCATTACTTTAAAAAAAAATATCAAATGGGAAGCTTTCCCATCCGACAGGAATCGCTCACGACAAGCTACACGTCTGTCCTTCGCAGAAATCAAAATCCAACTCCCTGAACAAAAATCCCACTCGCGCAACGATACCTTCGATGTCGTTTGCCACGCAGCAAAAAAACAACAACAACCTACACCATCACTGCAACCCATGCCCACGACTCGCCGTCGCCATTCGCCATACGTCGTATGTGTGTCGATACCCACCCCAGCACTCTCTCGTACGATTCCCCTTGCTATCTTGCCAAAGCACACCGCGCAATGTAAAACATATGCCGCCGCCAACTCGTTCTGCGCAATACACACAGTATGTATGTGCGTATATGCGATTGTCTGGTTGTCGATTGTTTGTGGCGGGTATTGGCTGTATGGCTTGGCTTGGGTACTCGTATGAGAAAAAGTACCGCTGCCCAAGCAAAATTGTCGTAAACAAGTTACCGCTGCCCAAGCAGAATTTGCTTGTGCATGGAAGATTCCATGCTGTGGCGTGATTTGCGTCGCAGTAAGCATATGAAAAAAATGCAATTTGTTTTTGTGGTATTTTTCCACATTTGCGACGTGGCAAAAATGGTCTGGGTACAGTGTGGTGCGAGGAATTCGGTTCACCCAAAAAAATAAATTTTTTTTTTTCTTTTTTTTTCTATAGCAGCCAGTACAAACCTTTTAGTGATGAGGGACCATTTGACAAAATTTATGTCTCGACGTGGACCACCAACTGAAAAAATGTATATTAATGAGATTTTTTGACTGCATACTCTTTACTAACTTCAGGGATCCTTGGTTCATTGTTAATTAAAGTCACACGCATGTCGGCACTGGCATCCAATCGATTTCGTTGCTTGTTTTTAATTATTAGAAGCGCCGAGAAACCCTGCTCGCATAGGTATGTCGATGAAAACAAAGATAGGTACCTTAAGGCAATCGAATCTTTGGGAAAGAAATTGCATTTTGGCTCCAAAATTCTTTAATATTTGTTCCTGTCTCGAATATATCTTTAAAGTAACTTTCGTGTTGCATTTCAATCACTTCCTCTTGAATTTCATCAGGCACCTCAGAAACGCTTACAATGAAAGGATTGCGGATCAGTTTCCGAATACCATTGTCCTCGAAGTTAGGAAAATAACTAGTGAATTCATAAACAAAACAAACAACATTAAAGTATGTACTTACGTATTAAACTCTGGACTTTTTATAACAACTAGTTTCGCTTGTGGTCGAAAATCGACCATACCCTTTATAAGGATGTTGTTCGCAGCAGCAACAAAAATAACTATGTATTTGAGTAAAAGCCTAAATCACTTTACAACAATCTCCTAAAATACAAAATGTAAAAACTTAAAAAAAAAACATGAAACATAAGCTGAAGAACTGTTTAAAATCACTTTTGTCGCGATCACAGACAATAAATAAACACCATTCTTCTTTCGCTTTTTTCTTTTTCTTTGTTTGTTAGGTGGTGCAAACTTCCTCGAAACAGATGTAGTACTATAAAACGTAACACAATTTTCGATAATTATGGTAACATCAATAGGAAATATAAAAAAAAATAGTTTCACCCCGCTGTTTAAAATTTTATGTCCCAATAAAAATTTAGAGCAGAAAAGTTATATCGAAAAAAGTTCGTTTCCATAGAACTTCATTCAAACCAACCGTCGCGTCGTCATCACCTCGTAGATATAATGCCCCTGAATTACAATTTACAATAAAGTAGGTACACAATTGCTTACTTTTAGGGGTACGCAAATTGCATTCCTTCGAAAAAAGGTGCTAATCTTAGATGATATAGGTATATTTGAATATGTTACTATGGGAATTTGGCGGCCACAATTTAAATGCCACCAATTCAATTAACTGGTAAGCGTTTTGTATTGGGAATTATTAAATTACTAAAAAGTGTACGGAAACACGTATTAATATAATTTGAACTGGGCATAATGCCCTCATTTAATTTCTTACAGTTCCTTACTTTTAGGGACAGGTAAATTGCATTCCTTTATGGATAAATGATTCTCTCCAACGGTTTTTATAAACGAAAGGAGCGACATCTAGATATCTAGTTCTAATCTACGATGATTTATATTTGAATACGTTACTATGGTAATTTATGGCGGCAAATTGATTGTCACCAAAATTATTCCAATTACCTGTTTTGTTTGGGGAATTCATAACTTAATTTTACCAGGCTTAATGGCGACATATACCCACGATTTTGGGTTTGTGCACATCTACGGCACAGCACCTTTAAAATAACATAAGTTTTATTCTCCTCATTTCATATTAAATACTAATAAAGCGTACGGAAAGCTCGGATGTTCACGTATTAATTAATAAAAATAATGATGATGATGATGATTTCGAGTATAAGGACTTTCGTTGATTAACGATACATATCGTCGCTTTAAAAGCAAAGTGACATAAGTCGAAATTTGTCATTTTTGAGTTAAGTATACAAAAATGATCAGCATTTTTTTTTTTTTTTTTCTGCCAAAACGGCTTAATTCTATTTCTTCTACTTTCCACGTTTTAAAAAGTGTCGTTTCGATTTTCCACTAAAAACCCCACCATTTTTTGTTGCGCAATGACATTTTTTTAGTTGTGCGTCGCGATTGGTTGTGTTTTGTTTCTTTTTTTGTTGGCAAAACGGCATATTGCGAAAAATGTCAAGCGACAAAACGACCCTTTTGCAACTCATTTGAAAATAAAAACTTAAAAAAACAATCAGATTTTTGGCAAAACGTCATATCTTTTTTTAAATATTGCCTTTTTATACAAATTTATGTACTATCTGAAAGAGGCAGAAAAATACTTCAATTGTATGTAAACGCACTTTGTATATTGTTTTTAGTTAACTAGAAAACAATTTTTTTGTGTGACGCAAAACTTTAAACATCGTTCCTGAAAATCATACATTTTGGACTTATGTCACTTTGCTTTTAAAGCGACGATATTTGAATTTTGTTACTGATTTTGAACTGTTAAATTAAAAAAAAAAAGTAGGTAGGCACACAAAAACACCAACGTGCGTCGGTACTATCTAGGGTTGCCAGTTCGAAATCAGTACATATCCGGACATTATGTTGAAATTCCGGGACTCGTCTGGACATTTCAAATTTCGACTATTTTATTTTTGTTTATTAATGAAAAAAGGGAAATAATTTGTTTTACTAATGTGCAAATAAGCGTATTTATTTCAATAAAACAACAAAAAAAGAATTACAAAAACAAAAACAAACAAAGTTTCAATCACATTTCTCTTCATATTCATATAATGTTATAGTCAAACAACGAAGTTCAGTCGCTCCTAGGGTCTAAAAATACATCAGCCAAAGGCCGAAATAAAACCCAATTTCGACCTTTGACCGAAGTATTTTTAATCAAACCTAGCGCCTGAGCTTCGGCCTTTGACAACAACATATCTATCTTCTTCTATCTTCTATCTATCTTCTATATATATAATTCTTTCGGGGTGTAACTCGATGATCATGTAACTCGATAACACCTGGGACGATTTTCATAATTATTTTTTTTGTTTTGTTCGTATTGCTGTATATCAGGTTTTTATTTACTTTTTGTCGCGAAAACAAAACTTGGAGGGGATGAAAGAGGTTATGAAAGTTTGTATGGGGAAATACACTTTGAAAAAAAAAAAAAAAAAAAAAATAAAACTGGATAGAAATCGAGTAGTGACACTTCAAATAAAAAAAAATATTTTAAATTTTAAAAGCAATTGTTGTTGTCAATTATTTTAATTATTTTCCAAGCAAATTGTTGTTGTCCACAACTTTGAAGTTTTTTTTTTTTTGAATGTACCTAAAAAGTTTGTTCTAATAAATTATGTTTACTATGTTACATTAAGTAACTTTTGGAAATGAAGTAGATACTTTGATTATACAAAGATGATATCGCCGATGATATTTTGCATCGAATTCGCACTGTGACATCGGATAATGAACTGGAGATGTCAGATGAAATGCGCAACAAAGCTTTGATATTGATCGAGGATATGTGTCTGCTCATGAGTGGCAATATGTTGTGCAAATTGGGGATGCCACAGCCAAATCATTCAATGCAAGACGCATTTTATCGAGAATTGGAGCGAGAAATGGACTTCGATCGAATCGCATTGAGTCAAGCTGTTCGAACAAATGTGCCAATGTTTGAAAGTGATTGCAATTTCGTTGAGTGGATGAGTTCAGTCAAATTCTTACATTTTTAAATTGAAAGTACATATTTCACAGTGATTGAATTTTTTTATTTTGTAATTTTATGAAATTGGAAATACATACACTTTTTTCAATAAATCATGGAATTTGAAAAATAAGTTTCGCCGGGACTTTTGACTGGACAATTCATTTTTCACCGGGACTCTGGACACCGCTTAGAATATCTGGACAATCCCGGCGAGTCCCGGTCGTCTGGCAACCTTAGTACTATCCCTAACTAACAAAAACAAAAAGCCAATGGAGCAATGAGCAAACCAGGTGAGACACTGGCTGGTCGCTGCAAGTGCCACATACATGGCGCCAACAATGCCCTCAATGCAACTGTGTCGAATCGTCATCTATACATCTTCATTATACATTTATACATACAGATATATATATTTCCTTTGAGGTGAAATTCGATTTTCATGATTCTTATTTTGTATTGATTCCAGAAAATCGATTTTTTTCGAATTTTAAGACAACTACTGACAGAGTTGTAAAAGAATGCAATACTTTAGTATTGCATTCGCTGAAGTCGCAGTCATTTGATTGCTTATTGCAACTTCAGTAAAATTACTTCATAGCAGTACTATTACTTCAAATCTTAAATCGCAGTCTATTTTGAAGTCTTAAGTGAAGAAATCACCTGATGCAGTCAAACGACTTGAAGTCAAAAGATTGCATTACTTTTTGATTGCTTGAATTCTTTGAAGTCTTTTTGAAGTCTTTCAATGTATTGCAGTCTTTTGAATGCTTGAAGTCTTTTGATTGATTTGAAGTATTTTTTGAAATTGTTTTTCTTGTAGTTCATGCACCTGTACATTTTTAAACTTACATTTTATATCTGAAATATGAATTTCAAAAATTCAAATCAATAATAGTTTTTTTTCAAGAAAAAATACTTCATATCAATCAAAAGACTTCAAGACTGCAATACATTGAAAGACTTCAAAAAGACTTCAAAGAATTCAAGCAATCAAAAAGTAATGCAATCTTTTGACTTCAAGTCGTTTGACTGCATCAGGCGATTTTTTCACTTAAGACTTCAAAATAGACTGCGATTTAAAATTTGAAGTAAAAGTAGTTAAGTGAAGTAAAAAGATTTCAAAATTCGTCTTTTTAATCAAATGACTGCAGTACTGTAAAGACTTCATTTTTTACAACTTTGACTACTGAGCACGGGGAAAGCCAGTTTATTTAATGTTTTTTAGATGACTTCGCGGACCACTTCGGGTGCTTCCAGGGACCACCAGTGGTCCGCGGAACCACTTAAGAACCACTGTTTTAGAGGAAACATCCACTTGAAAATGTGCTTAGCGAAGCGGGCATGGGCTTGCTTCTTATGTATATAATAAATGAAACCATGCCAATTTGTGTTATTTGCCATTGCGAAAGTGATAAAGTTTTTTTTATTCACTGAGAACAGTTAAAATAAATGCACACATATAAAGAAATAGCGATTAAAGTATAGTTTGAAATATAGTAATATTAATTTACCGACCAGTGTAAGCAATACGGAAGGGTAGCATTACAAATGCTCTAAAAATTTCAATGCGATAAAAAGCACATATTTAGAGGAAGAAGCTGTTGATAACTCCAGTATACCTGTATCCCAACCTTCCACAGTATGCTTATTTCATTTGAAGGGGAAGGGGTATTGGTTTGTCGAAGTCTGTATTCAATCAGCTTGTGTTTTAGTTTTTTTTCTTATTATTATTATATTATTCCTCCTAAACTGCTTTCAAGTCTGCCGGTCAGCGGAAGAAGCAGAAGCGCCATTCTTACATAACTGTAACAAATTATCATAAATTCAACTCGTTAAACATAAAACAAAAAGTTGTTCAAATAAACAACCCAACTCAATCTTATACCACATGATTTCGAAATAAAGAAAAATAAAATCAAAATTGATTTCGGATGTCCTTCACGAAAATTGACATTTCAACATTTCAAGACATAAAACTAGATTTGACTGCGCATCAGCATACAGAAAAAAACAGTCAGCCCTTTGCATACACAATCTAAGCCAGAGGCCAAATGAATAAATAAGATAAAGTTAATAAAGGACCTGATCTTCTCAAACGAAAGGACTTTGGTCACTGATGGTTGCACATAAATATTTATTTCATTTTTTTACATCTTTTCTATTTCCCTTGTCACAAAATCACGTATATAGAGCTTTTGCCGTCCCTTGAAGCGCGCCCAAAGGACCTCCATCATATATGCTGTCAAGAGTCTTACTCAAACGGAATAAAAGCAGCCAAACTAACTTTCCATTTAAATACTGCCTTCGCACGTACATGTACAATGACGGGGACATTGGTGGCAGCCAGCGCTCCAATGTTAAGGGACGCACAACCGTTGGCGCTAGTCATCCGGACACATTCAAAGTTATACCAATAAAGGAAACTATGCAGTATACACCCCCAAACTGGCCTAACCTAGATGAATACATACTTTAAAGGAAATCACGCACACAACTTTTCTTCAATAAAATTCAAAACGGAACACGTCCCGAACGATATGATTTCTCGGCTTTCCACTTGAACTCCTATTTAATTCACTTGAAGTTCGAGACATTCATGCTCCTCTACAGATTGACTGTCTTCTAAAGATAGTTGAATCAAAAAATCGCCGACCGATGTCATTGTCCCTGACAATGTAAATTGGAAATTTATGTTGGAGATTTTTCCCGGAAGAGAGATCCCTTCGTCTGCTCGTCAATAAAAAAAGGGTGCGAACATCAGAGACCAGCGGTTGCTTTGAGTGTCTTCCAGACTATACCACGTATACTATTGTGGATAGAATTCTCCATGGATGGTCAGCGACAAGGGTATCCTTTCGATTCTGCATTCAAGGAGTTTTGATGCTTTGAAAGGAAGAATGATGGGGCTATTGGGAAACAACGCTCCCTTGTCGTTTTATTGTTCAGTGGATTCGTTTTTATCGTTAAACCAACTGCAGCATCCAAGGGACTGTTAGTGTGTGTCCTGGGATATCAATTTTATTTATTAAAAAAAAAAAAAAAATTGTTTCACGACAAACATCCTCTTCGTATGTGTCCCGTATTGTGTTTCGAGAATTTATGAGGGAAATATGACATTAGGGCCACACAAGAAGATTGAGCAGAGATTTCAAGTGGAGATATGTTCAACGTACTCCTTGGTCGTATCAATGATTTTCAATTGTCTGGACAACGTGTATACGTACTGTGTGTGTGTACGTGCGTATTGGGGGGGAAAAATAAATCTTTATAACAATCCGGTTGGGGCTATCCGTTCATTTCATACAATGGCCGAAGGGTGCTTCTGAAAACTTTCTAACTGGGTTTAGCATTTCCAAATTTGATTTGAATTCCCACAGAGAGAACTTTGAATGGACAACATGAGGCACATGCACGCTCTGGTGGTTTAATGATGATTCTGACCCGACTAGTTCAACAATCAAATGGTTATATTCATGGGAAATTTGTTGTACTTGTCGTATCTGTTTGGTATGAAATTGGAATTGGCGCAGCTGGTGAATGTCCAATTTATTTTGCAAGGATCTTGAGTGTCTGCCGTCTGCATTATGATCTCCCAATTACTTGCAAGTAGATGCCACTTGAAGCTAGTGAACCTTTGTCGATTATTGAGTTAGGTTAGGCGAATAATCATTTTATTAGACTATGGCCTTACATTTCTGCCAATGAAAGTCGTGTCTGGCGATAGATGTAGAACTTGAGTAAGTAAAGGTGAGAAGGGGAGAAAATGCACTGAAAATCCGCGTTTATTAATGCTTCTCACATGGACTTGAAAGTTCGTGTCAGCACAATTGCCCTTTCGATACAAACAATCGTTTGGTATCGGTGTTGAGAGAGTGAGAAAGAAAAAAAGGGCCGTCAGCTTCGCCTTTTCATAGGATTTTCGATTTTAGTACGGCCGAAATAATAATTTTCATTGTTGGCATGATTGTCACGCCAATGAAGATGTAGCTCTGGCCTTAGTTTATGCCGGGCCAAAGTGTGCTGAATCTGAATCATTGTCCCATCGGAAAGGTGCGCCCTTTTATACTTACTAACTCGTTGTGTCTCTTGTATTTGCCAAACTTACCTAAAAAGAAAGAGAAACAGAGTTATTAGGAGAATAATCGAACAAGCACCAAGAATATTAAACAAAATCTAGGTTAAGAGGTGGAATATTGGGGTGTTTAGGTGATAGTTGGTAGTTTATAATCAAACTGCACGCTTTGGCTTCACGTAGGATATTATCAAGTTGACTATCACATTTTTGCCACCTCTGGCTTGTGACAGCTATTTAGGTGTCTTTTCAATGCTCAATTTGGGCAAGAAAAACCGATCGAAGAAAAAAATAATCGACAGACGAGTGAAAAAAAAAACGACGAGGTAAGTATTACACAAATAAATGACAACAGGCTTTATTTGGAGTTGTTTATTAAGAATGTTACTTTAGATATATAAATCAAGTAGTTTTAGTTTTTATTATATAGCTAAATTAATTCATAAATTATTCAGTCAGTTAAGAAAGCTTGTTGAGCGAACATACATTAAACAATAAATATAATAGGTTATGACAAGCGTCTCCAGCCAGCACGATCTTTGGCCAGCTGTCTCCAGTTTCGCACGCTAAGTTGGTTAAGGTCCCCTTTCACTTGCGTGCGCCACCTGAGTCGCGGTCTTTCTCTACTGCGCCGTCCCTCGGGTGTGGATTCGAAGATCTTCCGGTCCGGAGCATTGACGTCCATTCGCTCTACATGACCCATCCACCTCAGTCGTTGGACCTTCACTCTTCTGGCTAGGTCGATGTCGCTGTACAGCCCGTACAGTTCGTCGTTGTATCTCCTCCTCCATTCACCGTCTATGCAGACGGGACCGAAAATTACTCGAAGAATTTTCTTCTCGAAGTAACCAAGAGCATTATATATAGAGACTAGTTCTCATCGATCAGCCAAGGGCAGTAAACGTGTACTCTGTTTTAAATCAATAAATAAAATCAGTAGTTTGTATTTGAAATTGTTGCGTTTTATTCTTTTTACTAGTGAGTCTGCTGCGGGTCGCAAATTTCGAAGGTCTTAATACCTATAAGATTTAGCCAGTGAATGGGAAACGCGTAGAAAAGTATCGAAGGATAGATATACCTACTCGAATACACGAATATCAACACAAAATTAGACACACGAAATCTAAGAGCGAATCTTAAAAATCCCGATCCACCACATAAGGAGATACGATTTTTTTTAACGCAGAAACAGAATTATAGTTAGTTGTCATCATTTTTTTGCAAAATGCAAAGCAGCTCGGAAGAAGAATTAATATTTTTAATTGATAGTATTTTAGTTTACTTATTTTGGGATTTTTTTTTTTAATTTTTGTACTGGGTAATAATTCTTGTCTCGTATTATGTTTTAAAAATTCTATAATATAACACACGAAGAAAATAGGTAGGTAGGCAATATATTATTTATTTAATTGAATAGGAAAGTATGTAGGTATTGAAAATGTTTGTCAGTTACACGGTAACATTATTAATAAATTCGAGCGCAAGAAAGATTTGCCCTATGACAAATACAAGCAAATTTCTTCGTGCACACGAAAACGTTTGAACGTTTTGCCTTACAGAATCTGACCCCAGGTTTTTATGCATTCCAATTATTACCGAATTATTGAATTATTCGAAAAATAAGACAGACTGTCAATGTCAAGCGTTTTCATAACTTTTCATTGAATGTGGTTCGATGTCTATCTAAATTATAGAATTGCATAAAGAAAAGCCTAAGTAAGGGTCTCAATTATGTCAATAATATACGGAGAAAAAATAATAAAGAATGATGCCTTTGTCCAAGTTAAAAAGAAAAACCTACAAAATGGTCTATTTTATTACCCTAAACTGAAAAAAAAGCTAACCATCCTCTACCTGTATTGAAAACTATTATTTTGCTTCTGATAAATGAAAAAAAAAAAAAAAAAAAAAAAAAAATAGGGGCGTTTCTTTAGGAATGAAAATCCCACAAAACTAACCATAACTTCCTGTTTTTTACTATTAGCTTAGGTTTTTCTAAATTTTCAAATTTCGTAAAACCTAAATTTACGGAGAAATGCTACATAGAACAGAATTTGAAGATTTTAGAATTATTGCCCCTTGTAAAAAGCATACCAATGCACTAAAACAAAACATTACTATGCCGATGGCCGATGATATTTATATTATATTCCATAAGAATAAGAAGTTCTGACTCTTCCGTTATAAAATATTATGTTTGGTAAATGGGCCTTAGTGCATTGGGTAGCGCCAATATGATGCTTTCTTAAAGAATCAATCATACGTTAGAGTTCGGGTAATGAATCAGTATTTCATGGCTTTATTAGTTTTCTGAAACGAGTCTTAGTTAAATAAAAAAAAGTATAAAAATATATAATAGTTTGGGGAGAGAGATAAAAAATACTCTAATTCGAATTTAACCAGTTTCGGAAATGAGGACCTATCCACCTGCTCATAATGAAAACTTCAACGTGGTATTTCTGAAATAAGTAGGTATGATGTATACTTTTTTACTAGATAACTGAGAGCAACATCTATTCAAAAGTAACAGATGTGAATTTTTAAATAAATTTGCAATTTATTTCACAATTTTTCCCTACAAAATTCTACCCAACAACAACAATTTAAACCCATCGAGTAAATCAGTCATATGCCCATAGAAGATAGAAATCAAATTTTCAATTCATGTGTGCTCAACCAAGAATTTAAAAATCTCGCAAATCGTAATGCAGAAACTCTTCCACAGAAAAAGAAATGCACAATCCAACTACACACAAAGTAGGTACCTGCTCATCTCATTCATAAAAGCAACAGACAACAAAAACAAACCTGAAAATATTGTGAAATTGAACCAAAAAGGCAGAAAAAGAATACATTACAAAACCCACCCCTCATCCATACTCTGAAAGCGGAAAGGGAAAGCATCATAAGTCATAACACAGCAGTGCAAATGCATATTGCAAATTTGGGTTTTTTTCCCTTTAAAAAATAGCAACCACCAGCGCTGACACCATTACAACTGCCACCATTGAGGTATCTGCGCCAGCGCTGCCGAAAGTACTACAATAGGAGTATTGTACTCATTTTTCAGCTGCCATACTCCGGTACTCCCCAACGACTAATTGCACTCCTATTTTGAATTTTGATTTGAACTTTTTTTGCATTTCCTTGACATTTCTTTAGTTAGTACAAAATTTTACTTTCTGAATATTTCATTAACGTTTTTCCGTGATTCGGTTTTGTTACATTCGCGTCGAACAATCTTTGCGGATCCTGGAAATTCTCTTTCTTCTGCCACTACATATTTAATGATTTGAAATGTAATAAAACAATCTGTGTGTGAGGTATTTACAATTTTTTCTTAATTTGGAAGGGCCATTATGGCCTTAATGTGTATAATATAACATCAACAAGTGGTACAAGGTTTGCCGATCCGGTTGTCTCTAATTTGGCCACCAAAGTTAAACAGTCGACTTTGATGGGCCCATTTTTAGTAACGAACACTAAGTCAGTGCTTGAATAATAAATAGCAGATTGAAAAAAATCTTTTAAAACAATATGGCCGCCACAGGCTTTCAATATCGAAACCGTCCCAATTGAAAAACGCTTAGCTAAAAATAAATTTCTCAGTTTTCGTTTTGTACTCCCCAGTACTCCCCAAAAATGTTCTATTATACTCCCCAAAGAAATTTTGAAACGTTAGCCCTGATCTGCGCCAACTGAACTCTAAACGAACGAAATCTATGATCTTCACCCACTCAAATATTCGAGCTTCGCGTTCTGTGCGATTGGAGCGCAATGATCTTCTCGTCGAAGTGATAGTAGCCAGTGATGCCAGACTTTAGAAGAAGGTTATCCCACGGTTATACCCAAAAAATCCCTTTTATCCCTCGCCAAAATTTAAGAAATCCCACATTTATCCCTCGAAATATTAAATTAAAAAAAAAAACATGTATTTAATTTAATTCAGTCTTTTTTATTAATAAGAAATACAAGTTACATTATTCAACCTTACAAAAATAAATATATATTAAGAAGATAAGTTTGTATATAATACAAAAATAGATACATATGTATGTACGTACATCTTAAACATTTTTAAACCGTTACAAAAAGGAACATAAAATTGCATTCTGCAGTAAAATGAAAATAATATTCAACATTATTATATATCTTATGAATTATTTGAAAATGACTGGTATGCAAAAAATTATCTCAGTCTCGATTTTTCATACAAAAATGACACAGAAATTTGATTCGAGATAAGGTAAAGCTTTTGCATACATTCCAATGCTTACAAAATAAATAAATTAATTATTTTAAAAAGTACTCGTGAATAATTCATTAAATTAATTAGGTATAAATATTTTTGGAATTGTGGAGGGAGAAATGCTCTTGCTTCACAACTAAATTGAAGCAAGTAATACATTTTTATTGAAATGAGGACCTCAACAAACAAATTGAATTTATCATTTCTTTTCCCAACCGATTTCTTTTTTTCGATTTAACATCGGTTACAATAGAAAATATTCTTTCAGCCTCCGCGTTCGAGTGAGGAAGAGTCAAAGCTATTTTTACTAACTTTCCTAAATTAGGAAACAATAATATGTCATCAAAATTTCTTATCTGACAAATCTCGAACCACATTTCATCAATAGGCAAATTTTCGAGGGAGTTCTTTTTATCTTCGCTGAGAAGGATAGCAACATTCTTAAATTCATCGCTTGCTTCGTTTTCCGTTTTGGGATCAACTTTCTTTAAAATTTCTGAAATAGAAAAGCTTCTACTTCTTGCAACATTAAATGCTACTTTTGGGTCAAGAAATTCGAGTTGTGCAACAGATTCATCATCAAAAGGTAGGAGAGTAACCATTTCATTGATGGCAATCTTATAAAAACTGAGACAGTTTTTCTTAACCTCCAATTTAGCATCAGCATCTAACTCTGTCAAGGAGTCTTGACATTCTTGACCCAAAAATAGACTATCTAAATCATCCATAAAATGCGTGTCGATATCTCTCAAAATTTTAAGTTGGGTATCCCATGTGAGTTCAAAAAAGTCTACTTGAACAAACAAGCGACACATTTTCAAAACCAATATCTTGCTCTCCTGTACAATGCAGTGAACTAAAACTGTTTTGAAAAAGTGAGTTGAACTGATTAAATAAAGCAAGTACATGTTTTAAGAAATAAAAATAAGTTTTATATTTTTGTTCTTGCATAGCTTCGTAAATTTTTGTTGCTTTTTTGCGTTTATCTTCAAACGAAGCCAGCCGAAAAAAAGATTTTAAAACTTCCCAGTTTTCGAGAAGCCGCACGACACAAGGATGCAATGACAATAAACGAGTTTTTGCTGGTTTTAAAATCTTATTTACTTCCCCACCAAAGTATTCCTGGAACTCGACAAATTCCGCAGAACTTTTTGCACTCTCAGAAATGTAGGTGGAAATGTCTCTCATGAGCTCTTCCAAAACTTTAGGCAGTTGCTTGCAAGCATATGAAGCAACTAATGCGGATGAATGACACAAACACTTCATTAGGAATGTGTTCGGACTATCTTGCTTCAATTTAGTATAGGAAGAAGAATTCTTACCTACCATAACAGATGCGTTATCTGACGCCATACCTACTATATTGTTTAAAGGTATATATATTTTTATGCCATCATCATCGAGAAATGGTCGTATAATGCATCTGCGCCCGAATCTACCGCGTTAATGTTTATCATTTCCAAAAGTTTTGTCGTCACTTTTCCATCTTCTGGATGAACAAATCGGACCAAGCAACACATATGTTTGGTATTCGTAATGTCTGTGGTTTCGTCCACTAGAATAGAAAACTTATTTTTTTGAAGAATGCTAACAAGCTCTTTTTCTTCAACAGCAGAAAGCACATTTTTTATTAACGGGAGCACTTTGTTCTCCCGAGCGTAACGCCTGATAAAATTTCCGAGTCAGGAAATATGTTCTTCAACAAAGGAATGAGATGATCCACAATTTCATACGAAACATTGTGCTCAGCAAAGAAAGCGCTAAGTTTTATTTCTGCGCCTTTCACTTTATTTATGGTGTTATCTTTATTGCGAAACAGTGTACTCACTGATGCTGTTTCTTTTATTGTTTTTAATTTGCACAAATGTTTGGATCTCAAACTGTGTCGCACGATCTCGGTTTTGCCGCAGTGAAATGTCGCCCCACAAACCTTGCAAAATCCTTTATAATCGTCGCCTTGAACCGGCCTCAACCAAGCAGCAAATTGGGGATCCTCTATTCATCTTGCCTGGAATTTTTTCTTATTTCCTTGTTCTGCTGACATTATCTGGAACAAATATTTCATAACTTCATTTATTTTGAATTTTTAAAACAATCAAAACAATTTACCTGAATAAAACGAACCGCAAACATAAATTCACGACGACAAGAAGTGTCAAATTGTTGTTTTCGTTGATAGTTTCGCCACAGATATGTCAGTTTATGAAACAGTTTAGGGAAATAAGAAACAGAAAATGAACGCATTCAGATATCTTGAATGACTTTTTTCTAAAAAGTGAATTATTTAACTTGATTGTGGGTTGACTATTTTTTTATTCTTAATGAAACTAGCAAATTAGGAACAACAATTTATCAAGAAGTAAAATCCCTTTTTTTGTACTATGAGGTTTGAAAAATCCCTTTTTCCCTTTTAGCTCATTTTAAGTGAGAAAATCCCACAAAATGGGACAAATCCCCCGATCTGGCATCACTGGATAGTACTATAGTCTCTATATACAATGCCAAGAGTAGCCTTATCCGCTTTTGATAGAGTCCATGCCTCTGCACCATAAAGTAGGACTGGGATGATCAAGGCCTTATAAATATCCAAGCTCAGAGTCAAAAGGTAACACGCATCAGTTAAAAAAAAGTTGATGAAGAGAGCAAACTAAATGGTTTAAACAATAAACTATACATTTTGAAACTGTTGCAAAAAGCAGTGTAAATTATACAAAGGATTGCGATGAAGTAAACAGAACAAAACGATATGGTTAAATAATTGTAGTGAGTTAATATAAATTTAACAATGCATAGTAAATAAGAATAAGTTTCAAACATAAGAACTTTCAATAAATAAATAAGAACAATGTAGGTTGGATCGGCTTCAACTCCAACGAAAATTGAACGTTTTTTTGAAAAAAAAGTTTCAAAGTTATATAAAAAAAATTATAAATAAATGTTAGCGCAATGTTTACTTCAATAGAACTATTCTATGCCGCAGCGAGAAATGAAGAAAATTATTACTAAAAAGTCCGATTTCTCAGAATTCACTTAAGAAATATAAAGTCAATATTATGGAACTGTCTAACGATTTTTTATAGATATTCTTTAAGAAATTATTTTTAACATATGAATTATTTATTTTAGATTCCTGAAAGTTTTTCGATTTCATGTTTGTTTTGGGACTGCTTGTACCAACTGGAATAAGGTCCACGTATTTTCCACCCATACTTCAATTGGCTGAAACTTTTAATCTCCTTTGGGGGTGGTGGCTTTCAAAGACAAGTTGGATTAGATTATAGCATCGTTTCCGAAGTCTTTTTTTATCCACAAACCTAATAAAACAAAAGGCAATCAACCAAACTGTTAATATGAACGAAAAAGTTTCGTGAGACCCAGTCGTGCACTTTATATTTTCTTGGTGTGCTGGGCCCCTAGCCGATGCGAGGCGCCTAGTTTGTTGTGTACACCCTGCAGTGCCTTATGGATAGTCCGGCCCTGGTCACAAATGACACTTAAGTGACAAGATTTACGATTTAGTACATGTTTAGTACACATTTGTCAGCAGCTTTTCATGATAAGTTCGAGAATCGCATAAAATGCGTGCTCTGGAACTGATAAAATGAACAACTGCTGTGAAACTAGAAATGATAATTTATTTATCACTTCACAGCCAGCATTGCCATTTTAGGATTCTTATTTCGCAGTAGGTATATTCTTTTAAAAAATGTCAGTTATTTAATTTTTTTTTTTTTTGAAAAAAATCTTGGTTTTGAAAAAAATAAACAAAAAGTAACGAATAATATAACAAAATAAAGTTAATAAAAAAAAAATAGGTACAAATTTAAACAAAAGCAAAAAATGCATTATACAGTGAAATTCGCCTATAGCGACCTCGGTTATAAAGACCATGTGGATATAACGACGCAAACTCTGAGTCCCTTGATTTTACACCATATTTTCCATACAAATTCATCCTGATATAGCGACCTCGGATATAACGGCGATTCCGTATATAGCGTCCTTTTTTTTCAACAATTTGATTTTTTTCCTCCGGATATAGCGACGAAATAAAAATAATCTAACTAGTTGCCTCTGCCTGTGCAAAAAGACGACCGTTGGTTTCGTTTGCTTAAATAGCGTCTGTTTTTTTGCTAAAATTCGAATTTTTTCTTAGCGAGACTATAAGAAAATATTTCGCACATGCAGGGTTCTGTAACTCTTCACTTTTACCTGATGCACATGTTGAGAATACCCATGATGGACTGGATAGTTTGCCATTGGCACAACTCGCTAAAATTTGGGCGAACGAGGAAAACTACTCTAACTGGGAGACTTACATTGATGTAGATAACCACGTTTTGACCTCCGTTGACCCTACAGATATTGTTGAAAGTGTAGCTATAACTGACGCTTCAGCAATAAATATGCATGAGGTGTTATCTGATGACGAGGAGTCTGACGATCCGGAATCGGAAGAACGAATTCCAACAGTCACAGATGCTTTAGTGCTATTTCAGTCTTAAAACGATTTGCTCTATTTGGTGAAGGGGAAAACGAGATGAAAGTGTCGTGGCTTATAAGAACTGAGAAGCCGCTAGAAAAACTTTTTGCTGAAAAAAGGAACCTTAAGCAGCGAAATATTACAGATTTTTTCAAGGAAATCAATTAGATGCCGACCAGTGTTGCATCCCTTATAACTTGCGCATTTTTATTTTTTAATTACATTTGTTATTACAGGTTTTTCTTATTAATTTTGACTGAATAGTAGAACTATGAATACAGCATTGTGTAGTAACATATCTACTAGTAAAGAATGAGTTTATTTTTTAATTTGTCTGACCTTCGCTTATAGCGACGTTCGGCTATAGCGACCATTTGAGCTCGGTCCCTTCACCGTCGTTATATCCGGATTTCACTGTATTTAATTCGTGTTTTTGTTGTGTTTCCTGCTAAAAGGGACACATTTTCTCATTCCCTATGTATGTATACGGACGCCTACTATATAAACCTGCAGTAGATTTATTATTATAATTATTATAACTTTATTGTAACATAAATTAATTATAAAAATGAATATTAGGCCATGTAGTTAGTAGATTTAATTTTTCGACAGTAAGTTTAAGAAAATAAAAGCAGTCGATCTACTGCAATTGTAGCAAAGTGGCAACGCTGTTCACAGCTTTGAAGATCGGGAATTGCATAGTAGTCGTCCTTTAGACTAAATCCGCATATGTTATATAGCACTCGTAGATCTGAAGTACTTGATAGACACGCGGACTTGAATACCCTGAGGTCAACCCAGACAACGATGAATACTACGAGTATGAATCCGAGTAGACACACACAGAAAATAGATAGATTTAAGAGTTTCGTTAAGACTTGCAGCTTACTCGACCAAAGTTGTAAACAAGATTTTTCGTGTTATCTAATTTATTTATGAGCTGGATGTTATTTTTACAACACATTTGACGTATATTTTACGGTGCTTAAAGTGTTTTAGATTGTGTGCAGATAAACTCTCATGAATTATATTATGCAAGAGTTGTGAATCATTATACCATTATCAGTACCACGACAAAGGGAGTACAATATGGAAAGCGACAACGATCGTGGTAGAAGAGAAAGATATTGGGCTATATCTAATAAGTCTGTGAATCTTACTCTAACACAATTTAGATATATGAGTAAATAATTTTCCATATTTTTGTGCCAGCATACAAGTGACACAAAATCGATAAGAAAAACCATGCTTCATGTACTTTACTTTACCTAACGCAGCTTAGTCGCCATACCTCCATTAATCGTACTTGATACTTGTACACGGTTGTTTAATCGCTCGCAGATTAAATCACAAAAGATATACAACCATTAAATTTGCTGCCAACAGCTCAATGCCAGCTGCTTATATATCTAATTCAAATTTCACAAGACGTAAGTGCAATTAATCATCTATTAAGCGTCACGGTTGAGTATAAATATATCCATTAAGTCACACCACCCCCCAAATACAGCGGGAATCCACAGGTTCCACTTCAACTGAATGGCACCTAATTTCAATTTATCAGTAACATTGAATGCCATTCAGCAGGCACCTGCCAGCTAACCCAACACTCTGAACTACCCTTTTGATTGGCATCTGTGCACACTGTATACATACACACTCCCTTTGTCGTCGTAAATTTATTGGGTCAACTTGGGAGAACCCCACTTAAGTTCCCATTCCACCCCCTGCCCGTCAACCATAAACAACAACGAACAACACACCGCAAAGCATGTTTGCCTGCTGACGTTTTGACGTGTATTAGAGACTTAGTTTGGCTGGTGCTCTTCAAGGTTATTGATAAGGTCGGTGGTAAAATCCGCCCGCCATAATTTAGATTGCCGTAAAAGTTTCGAGTGTATACTTCCGGATAAAGAATACCACGACAATCTGGAAATTGCCCAAGTAACTGACTGTGCAGATGTTGATACTTGATACACAGTAAACTATCCCGATCCAAGGGATGACGAGAACGACTACCCAGAGAATTATTAAATGAAAATATAAAAGAGAAGACCGTGATCAACTTACTCCCTTTGGAGCGCCGCGTCGTGCGCTGCTGTGCTTCTTCGGCGGTGGCATGGCAATCAACGGTCAACGTCCAAAAGGACATCAAATTAAATCAATCAAATAAAAAAAGCATTTAATGAGCACTCAAGCTGTTAGCTTTATGACACGGAGGGATACGTTCCGTATGGGTTATAACTTATAAGTAATAACTTCTTCGTCGAATTTTTTTTACCCACAACACAACATGGATCCGTGAATCGTTACTTAAACACACTTGCGTGCATGGGCTTAAGGACAAATAATATGCTCAATACGAAAAAAAGGGTGCTGCCACGACTAGAAAGCGACCGTCGATGTGGCAGCAACTTCATACATAAATCGTCCCGATAGCGTGGCTGCAATAATAAAACATCGCTTGAGAAGGGATTGTGAGATTTTCCTTTTCTTCCTCGATTGCTGTGGATGCGGATACATACAATGGGGTCGATATATGGCTGGTAGTTGGTACTCGCTGTCGAACTTCTCGTTGGGGAAAATTTAATTAAGTCTACGATTGAGATTACCACTATTACAGCATCAAGTATCGGAAGCATGGGTTCTTTAGACTCGGAAGCTGGGAATGAGAAATCGAAAACGAGATAAAAGCCAGATTGATTGGCCTTTAATTCAACAGCCTTGGGGGACTTCATATTAAGAGTCATGTATGAGGTTGGCGGAAGGAGAAGATTTGATCAGTCAAAGTATTTGCACTTGCAATGAAATTGAATTTCGCTGTACCATAGCATTTTATTGTTTTAATATATTGCGTGTCATGGGAAGTTGTCACGCGACAATTTGACATTTGGAAGATCGATTAATTGGAAGCTAGGTATGGCAATTGAGTGTATAAATCTATTTATTATGAGATTACACGAGCAATTTCACACAATCATGACCAATAATTAATAGAGGCTCTTCAGATCTTTTGGGTTGTAAGATTCTATAGCTTTTCGACACCGATGTGAATGGGAAGCTTTATTGTAGCCAAGTTCTTTCATGTATGTATGTAACAGTGTTGTTATATCATGGGATTTATCCCTTTTCGTGGGAATTTCGATGTCCGAAAAGCCTTTCGTGGGATAAAGGGAAAAAGCACCAAATCGTGGGATTTTGAGGAATCTAACAAAAAACATCCAAACTATAATTTTTTGCTGAAATTTCAGGAAAACTCCTACTTTTCACGATGATTATTAACACACTGAATGTGCATAAAAAACTGCTTATATAAATTGTCTCTTATCAAAATTTTCTAGTACCAAAAAATAATCGTAAGAATGTTAAAAACTGTGATTTTTATACTAAAAGTTAATTAACCGTGATTTTATTTCCTTGTATGACAAATTTTACTTCTAAAAACTGGATTTTGAGGCGAAAAAATGTAGTGGGATTTAAAAGAGATTTTGAGTACAGTGAAAAGGGAAAAATTACCACGCTTCGTGGGATAAATGAAGAGAGAGTGCTAACAACACTGGTATGTAAGGCAGAGACGCATACGTAAATGTGACACACTTGATGTACCAAATTAGATAGCGGAATAGAATACACTAGGGTGTACAAAAATTCATACATTACATGTTGTTTCTTATATTGTGACGTAGCTGCGGAGAGTTGGAAAATGTAAAGCACATGTGGCGGTGTTAACACAAGGTAACGACAGGCACATGCAAAAGAAAAAGTTGATTTTTATTTTCGTGGTACTCTTCCCTACTCTTGGAATAGATACGAGTACATTTGGAACCCCAAACTTAAACGACCCTTATATCGCTAATATGCGAGGCTGAGTTCCAGGCACCAGCTACCATGGGACTATTAAGGGTTCATCAGCCACAAATTTTTTTAATTTTATCGATTACGTAGTAAGAGGAAGATATTGTATTTGTACAAAATTTCGAGATCGATATGTTAATCGATTCTGAGCTGACATTACGATGATAGAGGTACTCAAGAAAGTGGGTCTTAAAATTCTGTCCGTTGGCCCGCCCGTCTGTCTGTCTGCCTCTCTGTCTGTCCGTCCGTCTGTCTGACTGTCCATATGTTCCGAGCCTACAGTCTAAACCGCTGCCGGGATTTCGTTCAAACCTCGTATTCGGAGTTTGGGGGCTTATCTACCTGCAGTTCGGGGTAGTTTTTTGCAAGGTAACCTCAATATTAATGGTACTTCCAATATAAAATTTGAATACCATTTTTTTCGAAAACGATTCCAACAATTTCACCCAAAATTGATATTTGAGTTTAAGTAGGTTAGTATAACATGACTACATGCTCAGTTTCTCGTTGAAAACAAAAATGAAATAATCGTAGGTACTTTTAAAATTTGAACATATCTGGAAAACAGTCCATACGATTGTAACAAAAATTCATTTATAAGGTAATGGCTTACAGCGAAAGAGTCACTAACAGAGTTAGAGTTAGAACAGGCTCACGCGCGTTCTGGTCCATGGCAAAGGCAATCACTAATAACTTTAGTTGCTCTTCTTTTCCAACTCTAGTAAAAGAAGACCGCACGCAACAACACCTAAAGAAAAGGCAGATCTTTTCGCTAGCATGTTTTCAGAGAATTCCACCCTAGATTCTGCACAGCTAGAGCCACTAAATATCCCAAGGATGCAATCATCTATGGCAGAAGTGAAATTTCGGCCTCGAATAATTCAACGCATCCTTAAAGAACTAGATTGCAATAAGGCAACGGGACCCGATGGAATCCCGGCTATAGTACTCAAGAACTGTGCACCAGAACTTGCACCTGTACTCTGTAAGCTGTTTAGCATGTCGTACTCCCAGAAGACCTTTCCTTCTTGCTGGAAGACCGCTCGCATTCAACCTATTCCAAAGAAAGGGAAGAAATGCCTGCCACAAGACTATCGTCCAATAGCGTTACTTTCAATGCTCTCTAAAGTAATGGAAAAGGCAACAAATGTCAAAATAATCAAATATCTAGAAGGCCATCGATTAATAAGCGACAGGCAATACGGATTTCGGAGCCGTCGTTCCACTGGTGACCTGTTAAGCTACGTAACGTACTTATGGACACAATCAATTGAACAACACGGCGAATCCAGAGCCGTAGCCTTGGACAAATCAAAGGCATTTGACCGAGTCTGGCATAGAGCCCTATTAGGCAAGTTAGTGTCTTACGGATTACCACAACAACTCTGCGGATGGATGCAAAATTTTCTTCTGGGAAGATCGATCCAAGTTGTTGTAGATGGTGTATCATCCAACTCGTTTGCTATAAATGCAGGAGTGCCACAGGGATCTATTCTTTCTCCAACTCTATTTCTTCTCCACATCAACGATTTGCTTGGATCGACAAATAATAATATCTACGGCTTTGCAGATGACAGCACTCTCATATCCTCCATCTCGAACAATGGGTCTGTGAACACGGCTACATCACACAGTCAGAGATGTGAACAAATTAATTCTCTAAATGATGATCTGGGCAAAATCTTGAAGTGGGGAAAGGACAATTTGGTTGTATTTCCAGAAAAAATGCATCAACAGTTCCTCAGATCCAAATGGATGACCATCCAATCCATCACAAGGACTCAATGCACCTTCTAGGAGTCACAGTCAATTCAGGAATCACATGGCAGAACCACATATCCTATATCGCAAAATCGGCGTCCGCAAAGTTGAGCTACCTATTTAGAGCAAAGAGGTACTTTAGCCCAAAGCAACTTCTCCTTCTCTAATCTCTACAAAGCACAGGTTAGACCAGGCTTGGAATATTGTTCCCACATATGGGGCTCGGCCCCAAAATATTCACTTAACCTGCTTGATAGCATACAGAGACGAGCAGTTCGACTCATTGGAGACCCTACACTCACATCGAATCTACAACCGTTGGTGCACAGGAGACAAGTCGCTGACCTATGCTTGTTCTATAGGTACTTCCATGGTAGATGTTCTGAGGAACTCAATGACATTATCCCTCGAAATGCAACTTTTGGGCGCCCAATAAGACAGGCTGCTAATGCTCATGTCCATAAAGTACACTTGACAACCGCGAGGACATCAACTTTCAAAAACTCCTTCTGTTACAGGACAAGCAAACTTTGGAACTCGCTTCCTGGGGATATATTTCCAGAAGACTACAATTTGCAGCAATTTAAGTGCAGAGCAAACATACATCTGCAGGCATCTCGCGGCGCTGTTGAAGCGTTATAGGTTCGCCTTTCCCGGGAGAAGTAGGTACCTATATAAAAAAAAAAAAAAAAAAAAAAAAAAAAAAATAAATAAAAATAAATGATAAACTCATTTTTTCTCTGTATTATCGTTGAATGACCAAAATATATTTAAGCTTGGAGTAAAATGTATCTGTTTTCAAAACTATTAGATTTCTATTCGAATCACCGAAAAGGTTAATATAAAAAACTGCTCACATCCCGAAAACCAAAATTTCGATATCGAAAAATCCTCAAAAAAACAAGTACTGATTACATCCCGAAAAATAGCCTGAATTCGATTTTAAATTAAATAGTTAAGCATTAGTATTTTTGAAATTAAACATTGCAATTTTGGTACTGTTTTGTCTGCCAAATTTTACAAAAACCTCTCTAATGATTTTGATCAAAATAAATATTAAAGATGATTTCTTAATTCTTAGTAAGATCCCTTACTTATTTTCTCTCAAAAAATTCGTATAAATCGGCTTTTTAATTGTTTCTGAAAAATTACTAACCAAAAGCCGATCTGTTTTCATATAGGTATTTTTTTAAAACTCAATAACGCATTTCCATTAAAAATGTAATAATAACAGCGACGCAAAACTTATTTTTAGCAATTATTTCCCACTTCTTTTTTTACAACCATATTCAATATGCAATGCATCTTAAAAATAATTACACCCACTTTTCGTTTACACAATCAGAAAATCTTTATTTGCACCCCACACTCGTTTATCGGGATATTCAGTTTAGAGTTGCTAATGCAAACTGAAAAACAAATCACTACTTCCAATCATAGACACCTTAAACGAGCATCACTAATCTATTCCAATCAAAAATAGAATTATGCCCTAACAGATCAAAAAACAGGAACTCGTACTACACTTGGTAAGTGTAAGAGCTTATAAAATAGTATAGTAGACGCTTACAACTCTCTAACCAGAACTTACGACAATTGCCTGGCCTGTTGCTGAGAGCTCCAACTTACACAATCTTAATTTTAATTTACAATTTAACTCTCATTGTTATTTGATATATACTGCGGTATTAGGTGAATAACCCAAAAGTGGAGTTTATTTAAAAATATTCGTATATTTCATAGCCGTTTCGTTTATCTGGAATCGGTTCTCAGATTTTTACGTACCTACCTAATAAAATAAGAAAACATCCAACCAAACTTTTGATGAACGAGAAAGTTTCGTTCGACTTAGTCGTACACTTTATTTCTTTTTTAATTCTGCTTTCTGCCTATTCTGACGAATGAAAATGTCGAAAAGAAGGTGAAATGCCGTGCCGGTAGTGCAAAATCGTAATCAATGCTAGACTTAGTGGTTTACTTCATCATTCAACTTCACCAAGTCATATAGCCGCTGCAGCTCCTTTTAGTGACAAAATACAATCCAAAATTGCGTTCACGCCAGTCATCAATAAATCAGCCGCAATTATTGAAGGACGTTTAGCAATGTACGTAGCATGTCCCCAAGCAATTTATCCAGTTGACCACTTCGCAGAACTATTAGCAAGTTTTTAAAAAATGGCAGTTTTGATTCCCAAGACGTCAAAATTAACGCTGAAGGTTTTAAAAATGGTGCTCAAATGCCAGAGTGGCTTGGTAACGCTCCTGTACCTTACGGAAAGTTACAAAAAAAAAAAAAAAACAATAACGCTTTTTAAAACCTTCATGGGCACACTATAGAGAGTATAGACTACTCGTTCTCAGATTCATGGCGAAAAAAAAGTGGTCGATTTCTTTCGGGCTTATTGCAGAAATAGTGCCAAATAACATTATTAAATCATACCTAAAAAAATGGTGTAGATTGAACAACTTCTTCTGCCTCCGGATTGGTTTTGAAAATATGGAAAAGTCTTATAAAATTACGTGATTTCAGCAATGCGTACAAATACGTAGAAACGAGTATTTATATAAACAAATACAACATAATGCGTTATGTTTATTAAAAAAGAAGGATAAATGGTATAAAAATAATTACTGAATATGTTTTCATGACTTTAATTAGCCCGAAAATATTTCTTGCTATCAAATTTTAGCATAGATCTGCGAGACTCGATTTGGGATTTTATAAAGCCTTCTCTGTTACTTCTATTGTTTAATTTGGTTGAAGCCTCCGTTACAGTCTTGACTGCTCTTTCGACTGCTTGGGAATGGCATGGTAGATGTAGTAACGGCAAAATTCCTTCTCCTACCTTCTCTTTGCGGAACATACGTTTGAACTTCTTCACCAGATATTGATTCCAATACCGGAGGATTTGTAATGTCAAGCTGCCAGTCAACAAGATTCATATAAGATGATGCCTTAAGATTTAATTTGGGTAGCTGGAAAAAGCGAACTCTATTGGTTTGAACGCTGCGAGTTTTCAAAATGCGTCGTGCGGCCAGTTCGCGTATGTACTGTTGAGAATCAGTCAGCATTGCTAGCAATTGGTTTTCAGAGTGAGCGAAATATCCATTTCTTTGAATTACTGGATCGACTATGGATTTCAGCTCTTCTCGAAAGTATCTGGTAGCAGAGCTGAGTTGATAGAAGTGTCGTGGTCCATCTTTACAGGATGGATGAGTTTTAGTAGAGAACCAGGTGGGTGCGTAAGCTTTGACGATATACGTAGCAAGAACCATTAAGCTTTCAGATGGATGTTCCGTTGAAACATACTAACGCATAATTCTATTAGCGCGAGTTAGCCAGCGAGAATGGGACATTTTTCCTGGCGATTTGTTTGCCAAATCGATGAAAAACTGTCCTATTATCACTGCCTCTATTATTCTGTAAAGATATTTTTGGTCTGTGCTAATATCTTTTGAAGACACCTGAGGCAACTCCCCGGGAATGGGCTTATACTTCACAACGGGTTTCTTTTCGCAGTTTTCTAGACATTTTCCAATAAACCCCGAGAATGTGTTGGGTACTGACGTGCTGCCATCAAGGTGTAGAAATAAGTGGCGAAATGGCAATTCGTTCATGTGGAGAAGACAGATGATCCACTGTAACGGCATGTTCAATCGTTTTTCGAGCAGACGAATGATGCCTCCTTGCTAACCAACGTTCACGTTTGTTCCATCACACCCGACCGACGTGCAAATCCACTTTTCACGAGTACAATTCATGTTAAAAAGCACAAATGAAAGCAATACAAACACTTCCCAAACCATTAACAAACTATAGGAGGATTCGCATACACTTGCACCTAAAGGCTTGGACAGTTTGTTTTGATTGGCTTTTGCATTCACAGACGTATCACAGATAGCAAAATCGAGAGAGGATTCTATTTTAAAATTTGCGGGGAAAATCGGGTAGGTGCGCGGAAGTCGACACGACAGTCTATTATAGTTTGTTTATGACTAAATTGCGCGCGAACCAAATTTGGACGCGTAATTTTTCTCCTTTATTATTAAGGTAGGTTATGATACCATTTTATTTTATTTAATAGCAGGCTTATTACTTGATTCTAAGTACCTAGTCTCCATGCAACAACTTACCTACAAAACGTGAAAAAACAGTTTTTTTTAAAAAACTTTGACAACGATCCGGAGGCAGAAAGACTTCTTAGAATGTAATAAGATTTTACATATCCCAATTTGAAGTAATTTTGCACCCTTTCCACAATAAGCCTCTTGGAAAAGTTAAAAAAAGTAAAAACGGCCCACCTTATACACATGCCAAGTTTTCATGTAAAATCTGTACATGCCGTCATTTGTGACTACGTGTGCCCACCGAATGGCGGAATTTTTGTGACGTTAGCATGTCAAAGTTTGCCACACACTATAAAGTCGCGGTGCACCGTGCACTAGAGCCTCTCTATTATTGTTTACCAAAAGGTATAACCCAAATCCTGTTGCTCGATAAGACTCTCTCAATTTTCAATTACAACGACGAACAAAGTCTTGATTAAAAATGAAAGATTTACTTTGCATTTCTCGAGGTAATCGTAAGAGTTAGTTTTTATCTACAGAAAATACGAATCTAATAAAAACAGCACTAAAACCGTAAACAAACCTCTTTAACTTGAAGTCTTATTGGCAACTTCCATGCAATATACACAATATACATTTTTCACATTGAATATATATTCCTCGACGTTCACTTTTATTATATTGTAAATTAATTGGAACTCCCTCTAATGACCTTTATTCAAATTAAAGCAATTGACATCATTCAAGAAAAATAACTCTATTAGAATATTAAGCAATGGTTCTGTGAGCACCATGAAAAAACTTGACTCTTGACAAATAATTTTTAAGGATACATTCCTGCTTGACTCTGGGTCTGGGTCGGGACGCGGGACCAACATCAACATCGTCCCACAGAAATGCTTACAAAAAAAAAAAAAACAATCAAAACACAAAATAATTGCGTGAAGCTGGAGTAGAATATCGTATCGTCCTAGGTCAATAGGATACACAAAATAGGTCCCTGCGTTGTCGAAAGGATGCCTAATTAGCTCTGTCATCAGGATACAAAGACACACAACTGAAAACCAAGAGCAAACAAAAACTAAACATTTTTGTTTACTACGTCCATTGTGAAGAAGCTTCAGTCGGCAGCTCTAAAATTGCCCAACAATGTCAAAACGATATTATTTTTTTATTGTCCGGGGATTAAGCCAAAGGCTACCCGGTACCCGGACCTAAAACGGGAAGCGAAAAAGCCCTAAGCAAGACATAATACGAAGAGAGCGAGAAAGGCTGAAAGGAAAATGACTATTTCCATGGTTGGTATTAAAATAAACAACCAAATGGGGGACGCTGTAGTTTATTTTGTTTTTCTGTTCTTCTTTTGTTTTTTTTTATCTTTTCCTCATTTCAATAATGTCAAACCCTCTTTACCGCAATTTACAAGGCGTCACCAGTCACCACACCAGTCACCACTCACCCAGAGGAAAGTGGGGACAAGTTCGACAAACGAATCGGAAGAAGAAGCGGAATAATAAAATAACACACCTCGATCCTCGAACCTCGAGTCTATTTTACTACTTTTGCTTCATCAAACCGTCTCCCGTGGGTAATTCTTCGTTTATTATAAATGCCAAGAGTTGTGCTCAGGGCCGGTGTGGTGTATTTCGGCGCCCGATGAGAGGTAGTTGTTTTAATATTGTTCATCTTTACTAGTTAAGCTGCGATTACACGGCAATTTTTTTTTGAAGTGAAACTTCTTATGCGACTTCCAACTCAAGGTCGCGTTAAACGTTTAACGCTAATAATTGGATACTCAAAGGCGTGAGCGAGGGTGAGGGTAGCGCACATTGCACAGCACAAGCACGTTCATATGAAAAAGAAAAGAAAAGTGGTGGTTGTTTCTGAGGAAATGCGCACATGGCTGTTGACGTGCGCTGATGGACTTATGGTGGTGTATATAGAAATTGAGTTCAAGGGTTTTGTTTCAATGGTTGTTATAGTACATACCTACATACGTTGATACCTACAGTATAGAATTGAAGAATTCAAGAAGTAAACACGATATAGGTGAATTATGTATGTTGTTTGATTTATTGAAGTGAAACTTCTTAAATGCTTAATGCTACTATAAGCATTGCATACTCAAAGGTGTGAGGGTACCGCTCACGCTTCAGAGTATGCAATGGTGAGTGAGTTTATTGGCACCAAATGCTGGGAGAAGAATATTCTGTGGTGAAGATTAATTTCCAAAAATAAGACAATAATAATAAATTGGCTATTAATGTCTTATTGAAGTGAAACTTCTAATGCGACTTCCAACAAGGTTGCGTTAAACGTTCAACGCTCCTGGGGAGGGGGAATAAAAGGAGACAGAGCGAGAGTGAATGCGTGGCACTCAAACGCATGCGCGTAGTATACCTGTTACAGGCCAGCGCGAGCGTTAGCAACGAGTAGCGTCCTCATTATTTCATTTACTTGTTTTAGTTTGATTTGATACACATACCTATAATTTAATAGGGTAGTATTTTTGAAGTGAAACTTCTAATGTGACTTCCAACATATCGTATCTTACTTAAGTTGTCATTATCCCATTGTAAATGTTATGGATTTGGATATTTCTCCACTCGAAAATGATAATTAAAAGATGCGATCAATTGTGAATTGTAAGCAATGTTAATAAAGTTTGTCTTAAAGCCTAGTATCCTGCTCGCGCTAAATTTTATCTCCAACTCCACTCCATTAGCTCGCGAAATAAATGTCCGGTGCATTAAATCGAAGATAAATTTTGACATAAAAAAACGGAGAAAAGTGTTTTTGTTGTGTTTGCAAAGAATTTTTTGTGGCGGAAAACGCGGATAATGTTTGCGTGATAAATAAAAGAAAACGCAAAGCCAAATAACAGCTCCAAAACAGAGATACATATACATATAAATAAAGCGAATCAATTTTCAGGGGGACTTATGCTCTCATTTAGCTTCATCTTTTGGGTAATAACAAGTGTTCCACTATGGTAAGGAGATTGTGGAAAGTTTGAGGACACATGTTGAACTTCTTCTTATAATTTCTAGGTTTCTTACGTCTTTCAAGTTTGAAATTCGAAAATTCTATTAAAATTTCGTTTACTAATATCAGTCATGGTACTCATGGTTCATAAGCATATGGGTTTTGTCCCATCTAACGGGTGATTTTTTAGCTGGTTTGGTTTTGGCAACACTGGTTTTGACAGCTGACGTGTGTTTAGTACCTTGTGTCACTGTCAAACAGCTTCAGTTTGGTTTGCAATTTAACCATGGATCGTCTTACAAATGAACAACGCTTGCAAATTATTGAATTTTACTATCAAAATTCGTGCTCGGTTCGAAATGTTCATCGCGCGCTGCTTCCATTTTATGATCGGCATTCTCGACCTTCTGAGCAGTCTATTCGGAAGATTGTGACCAAATTTCGCACCAAATTTACTTTGTTGGACATTAAACCACCAACACGTTTACGTACTGTGCGTAGTGAAGAAAATATTGCGGCCGTATCAGCTAGTGTGACAGAAGACCGCGAAATGTCGATTCGGCGCCGTTCCCAGCAGTTAGGCCTTTGTTACAGCACTACGTGGAAAATTTTGCGGAAGGATTTGTGCGTAAAGCCTTTTAAGATACAGCTTGTGCAAGAACTAAAGCCAGCCGACCTACCACAACGCCGAATTTTTGGTGAATGGGCTCTTGGAAAGCTGGCCGAGGATCCGCTTTTTTATCGAAAAATTGTGTTCAGCGATGAGGCTCATTTTTGGTTGAATGGGTACGTAAATAAGCAAAATTGCCGCATTTGGAGTGAAGATCAGCCAGAAGCATTGCAACAGCTACCAATGCATCCCGAAAAAGCCACTGTTTGGTGCGGTTTATGGGCCGGCGGCATTATTGGGCCATATTTCTTCAAAGATGATGCGAATCGCAGCGTTACTGTCAATGGTGAACGCTACCGAGCGATGATAACAAACTTTTTTTTGCCCGAAATGGAAGTTCTTGACTTGCATGATATGTGGTTTCAACAAGACGGTGCCAAATGCCACACAGCACGCGAAACAATGGCGCAATTGCGAGGCGAGTTTGGTGAACAGTTAATTTCACGTTTCGGGCCGGTCAATAGGCCGCCTAGATCGTGCGATTTGACACCATTAGATTATTTTTTGTGGGGGTATGTCAAGGCTAATATGTATAGGGACAAGCCCGCTTCGATTGACGCACTGGAAGCCAACATCCATGCATTCATTCGTGAGATACCGGCCGATATGTGTTAAAGAGTATGCCAAAATTGGACTCAGCGGATGGACTACCTGAGACGCAGCCGCGGTCAACATTTGCATGAAATTATCTTTAAACATTAAATTGCAAGGTTCAAACTATCGATTCAAATAAATATTTCATTCATTTTTTCGAATTTTTTGTGTTTTTTTTTTAAAAAAGTTCTAAGCCTCTTAAAAAATCACCCGTTATATCATGTTTAATAATAATTTAGCGCCAATTTATCTTTGGTGTGGAGAAACGAAGTGGAGACTAGGGGCGCTAAAATTTAACGCGAGCAGGATACTAGGCTTAAAGAAACAATATGATTTCACTAAAAATCAATTTCTACCCCTTCCTATTTTCATTTTTTTTTTTTTTAATTGTTCCCATGCCCAGTTAGGCTGACACTGCGACCTAAAAGATCTATTGTGTCAGTGGGGAAAGTTTAATCTAAGAGACGTGAGACCTCCCTAATGAAGGTCAATAAGTCCTTAGAAGCAGAATGTGCTATATCTGCTGGTGAGCGGGTCTCTCTATTGAAGACACGTTTTCTTAACCAATGAAAAGCCGGGCAGTCGCAGAGAATGTGTTCAGAGGATTTAACATCCTCTAGACAAAATCTGCATTCTGCTTCCGGGCAGAGGTTCATTTTGTTGAGGTGATATCTAAGGCCACAATGACCCGTGAGGAAGCCCGCTAGCTTTCTTATGTTTTCCTTACTGAGTCTAAGGATTTCATTATAGGAGTAGGGCTTAATTAAACGTTTGGATTGTCTTAGACCAGGGACATGTTCCCAGTGGTTGTGACGAAGTTGTTTTTCCCAAACATTAATTTGTCTTAACGCAGAGGTCCAATTGACTGTGCAGTATGGTTCTGGTCCGCACAGAGAGGATTCGGAACCAGCCCTAGCTAGTTTGTCTGCATGCTCGTTGCCTGCAATACCCTGATGACCCGGCACCCAGCCAAGTCTTACCTTGTTGTGTATCGCAAGGGTTTGCAGAGCATCGTGACAACACTTAACTGTTTTGGAGTCAATTGTGTGGGACGCCAAAGCTAGTAAAGCTGCCTGACTGTCTGAGAAAATTTGAATAATTGCACCTTTCATACCTTTTTTAGAGATTAGATTAGCGCAGGTTTCGATCGCATGGATTTCCGCTTGAAAAACCGTGGGACTCATTCCCATAGGTATAGATAGTTTGGTGTTGGGTCCAAAAACACCAGCTCCAACTCCGGAGTCCATTTTTGATCCGTCAGTGTACCATACTATGCTTTTCGGGCTTAGTGTTGGAACACCATTGGTCCAAATAGCGCGTTCGAGAATTTGTACCTCATATAGTTTCCCGAAGCTGTACTCCCTAACCATAGTATCTGGGACCGTACAGAACATGTCCAAGTTTGGGATTTGTTTAAGTATTTCCAGGTGCCCCACATGATCAGCTGGTTTAAACTTATATTCTAGTTGCATTTTGATGGCGCATCTTGCGGCCGTCTTCATGATGAAAAATTGCAATGGTGAGAGCCCAATAATGGCCTCAAGTGCTGTTGTTGGGCAGGTGCGCATAGCACCCGTAATGCCGAGGCAGGCGATTCGTTGAAGCTTCTGAAGCTTATTTGCCGTAGTTCGTTCACGAACTTTCGGCCACCAGACGATTGCCGCGTACGAGATAATGGGTCTTACCATCATAGTATATAACCAATGTATCATACTGGGACTAAGGCCCCATTTTCTGCCATACAGACGTCTGCAGGCCCACATGGCTCTATTAGCACGCTCTGTGACGGATTTGATGTGTGAGTTCCAGTTTAGTTTCCTATCAAGGATGATTCCGAGATATTTAACTTCGTTGGAGTAGCTTATTGTCGTTCCATTTAGGATGATGGGTTCTAGATACACCAGTCTCCTTCTAGTAAACGGAACTAGTATGGTTTTGTTTGGATTTATGGATAAACCTTCTGTATTACACCATTCTGAGACGTGTGTTAGAGCATTACTCATTCTTCTAAGAATGTTATCGCAATGCTTTCCAGTTATAATGATGGCCAAATCATCGGCATATCCGATGGCGTCATAACCTATGTTATGTAGACTGCTTAGTAGGCTGTCTATGACGAGTGACCATAGCAGTGGGGAAAGCACGCCCCCTTGGGGGCAGCCTTTGATTGCTGTCACCGACACAGCCACTCCTCCTGACGAGGATGTTATGACTCGATTTACCAGCATGGCTCGGATCCATCGGTTTGTCGAGTCTTCAATACCTTTACTTCTGATCGCCTTAGCAATCGAATCGTAACCGGTATTGTCAAAAGCACCCTCAACATCTAGAAAAGCGCCCAGGGCAATTTCTTTGTGATGAAAGGCGTTTTCTATTTTTTTAACGAGATGGTGAAGAGCACCCTCAGTGGATTTGCCCTTTCTGTAAGCAAACTGCTTTGGGTGTAGAGGGTTAGATATTACTATCCGGCCTCTGATATGAAAATCAATTAATCTTTCCATGGTTTTAAGAATAAAAGATGTTAGACTTATAGGTGTGTAAGATTTAGGTAGCTCGCTTGGCCTGTTGCCATTTTTAGGAATAAAAATTACGTTCACCTGTCTCCAAGTAGACGGAATATGTCCCCAATTGTAGCTAGCTCTAAATAGAGTTATAACTGCTGGCAGTATGACGTCAATAACCCTCTGAAAGAGCGCTGGAAAAATGCCGTCACCACCAGGGGCTTTAAAAGGTTTGAAAGAGCCGACCGCCCATTTAACCTTATCTGGACTGAAAATCTTACCAGATAGACTATTAACTCGTCTAGAAACAGTGATCCTAGAATCAATGTCGTGTGAGTTTTCGTGTGATTCACATATGATCGAACCCGGGAAATGAACCTGAAGTAAGGTTTTGATAGTTTCCGTTCGGTCCGTCGTGTAGGTTCCGTCTGTTTTTTTGAGCAGACCTACACCGTTAGTATGATCTTTACTTAGAGCTTTGTGGATACGAGCTGCCACTGGCATATCTAATATGTCGTCGCAGCACTTTCTCCAGGAGGCCCTTTTAGATCTTCTCAATTCGAGATTGTATTCTGTGAGAGCGGATCTGTATTCGTCATACAATTTGTTTATTTTGGCTCGATTGAAGAGCTTTCTAACCTTCCTTCTAAGTTTGGCAAGCTTGTCATTCCACCAGGGAACCTTACGTTTACTCATAGTGGTTTTATTGACACAGCTGCCACGGTAGGATGTTATTAGTACGTTACTAAGCTGATAAGCAGCCTCATCAATGTCCCATATGGATTCAATTGGTGAGACTAACATATTAGTTTTGGAGATTACGAGTTCTCGATACAAATTCCAGTCCGTCGACTTGGGGTAGTATCTGTTTTGTGCAAGTGTAGATTTACCAGGTATATCAAACCTTATATGTTGGTGGTCTGATAACGAGGCTTCGTCAGACACATGCCAATTTACTACGAAATTAGATATATATGGACTAGCAAGAGTAAGGTCAAGTACCTCCTCCCGTATCGCATTTATGAAAGTTGGCTTAGAGCCTTTGTTTAGGATATCAACATTATTACCAACTAGAAATTCTAAAAGACACTCACCTCTTTTGTTATTGTCGCTGCTGCCCCATGCCATGTTATGTGCATTTGCATCGCACCCGATGATGTAGTGCAAATTGTTCTTTTTGCAGTAGCGGATTAGTTTTTGGACTTCTATGGGCGGAATGTTGATGTCATCGCCGGGGAAGTACGCTGAGGCACAGACGATGTTATGTGTGCCCTGTTCATTTGGTACTTCAACTATCAGGGTCGCCAAGTCCTATTTTCATTTCCACATTACGAAGTTTCACTTCTTCCGCGCGGAGGGACTCCACGCACTATTTTTTGTCATTTAAATGGCGCTCTGACGTCAGGAAAAAATGTCGCATTAGAGAGACATTTAAGCTACGATTCGTCATTTGTCATTTGCGAAAAAAATGGCGATCACACGAAATGACTATCATCGTAATTTTTGTCCCAAAATCAAATGACGGATACTGCGCGTCATTTAGAATTTTCCGTTGGGATGCCATTAAATGTCGAGCGAAAAAATGGCGATCACACGGTAATGACATTCCTCTTCAAAATGCCAAATGTCACCTTTCCTATCATTTCAATTCATCATTCATTTATCTGCTTTGCGATCAGACGGCAATGACCAATGACAAAAATATAGCTACTGCCATTTGGTGTTTTTCTCTCGGCGAAGACGCGTAGGTGTGCTACGACTTTATTAAATTAAATATCAGTCAAAAAAAAAAAGATAATAAATACAAAATGTCGAAAAGGAATTTTGCGATGATGGTGGAAATTGCGGAGACGCTGTATTTGGCAGCGTGTATACTGGAAAGCAGTGACGACGATCTTGATTACGAGCCAACGCGACGAAAGCGGAGTATTTGGCAAAGGAGGTGGTTGAGCTGTCGCGAGAAAAGTGGATTTTGTGATGAATTACTGCTCGAATTGCGCGAAGAAGAACCTGAACTATATCGCAACGTCCTTCGTATGTCAATCAATCAATTCGATTATTTGTTGAGGTTGGTGAAGCCACACATCGAAAAACAGAACACAAATATGCGAGAGAGTGAGTGTTTCAGCGGAAGCACGACTGGTGATCAGGGTCACACTGCCCTACCTGGCCACTGGTGAAAGTTTTCGATCGCTGCGATTCCTTTTCTGCGTATCGCAGCCAACGATAACGTGCATCATTCTGGAAGTTCTCAACGCCATTTACAAAAAATATGATTCGACTCTAATCTAGAGATAATCATATTTATTCGAATAAAATTTTATTCTTTTCTTTAGGCGCCCTGCCAACACCAAAATTACTGCCTGACATACTGAAGTTTGTATTCTGGAACTGAGCTCCCATTACTTTTGCACCGTCACAATCAAACGCGATTCCTCTTCGTTGATCCACGAGTGCCTAATTTACCTATCCTGATTCAATCCTATTTTCTGGGTTTTACCTAATTTCTTCGACTTTGTTGTACATTGTATATTCAAACTCAGAACACAGTTGAAGGATTAGTCCAAATTGTCGGCACTTAAAGGCGACGCGACGGTTCGTATTCCATTTCTCTCAATAGGTACTGAACAACGCAACCACAACAAAAGAAATAAAAAACAGTTTATTTATTATTTAATCGTCCTTTCGCCACGAGAGAAAACACCAAATGAAAGCACTGATATCGTATTAAATGCTGCGTCATTTGTCATTTGCATGGAAAAATGGCAGGGCATGAATTTCGTGCCTGGTCATTTTTTTGAGGCTGACATTTAATTGGCGCATCATACGAAAAGTTCTGTCATTTGTCCTAAGCGCCATTAAAGAGCGATCACACGGCAATTTTTTTTCGGCCATTAAAATGGCACAAAACTCATGCCATTTGGTCCGCCATTTTCCTAGTCATTTAAATGACGCCGAAAATGTTGTCCCAAAAATGGCGATCACACGGAACGACATTTAAATGACGGCCTTATGACGCGATTTTTACGCCAGAGTGCCATTTAAATGACACAAAAAAATGACCGTGTAATCGCAGCTTCAGTTGGGCATTCGTGCCCATATTATACTATCAGTCTTATCGTGAATAAAGATTCCCTCGGATTTTTTCCCAATTCCCAATACTCCTATCGTGAATGATGTTCGAATGAGGAAAAATAATTCCCGGGAAAAAAATACCTATCACGAATGAAAATTCGGGGGAATTTTTGTTGGATATTCCCTCCGATATTTCCGTCATTATTTAGTTGGAGAATTTATGAAAAGCAAGTTGGTTGGTTCTCAAAAATTAAAAAAATTAAGTGAATAGATTGTCAAAAACAACAAATAAACACCAATTCAATGTTTTAATTAATTTAATGGATGCGAGTCCAGACATTGTCAGAGGATTTCATAAAAGGAGTAAGGATGAAATTGCTCGATTTCGGAAAATGGTCGAAAGTGAACTGAACAGTGTAGGGCCGCCATCAAAATTTTTGAGTGGAAAAAGGTAAATTGTTGTATGATTCCCTATTGTAATATATTAATAAAAGAGTTAGGTTTGGAATGACAAAAAAAAAAAAAAACTTTCCAACGGATTTGAACAATCTCAAGCGTCTTCTAATTGAACGTATTCGCTTGAATTCCGTTTCATCCAATTCCTCAGCCACAACTCTTAATGCAATGCTAAACATTATTTTTTTTAAATATTTGTGTCACCGAAATAACATTTTAATCTTGGATTCTAACCAAATATAATTGACAGAACTTTTTCGAAATTAGCTGTTATTCTTTTCGAGGAGAGATTTCGGTTTCCGAGGGAATTCGAATTCGAGGGAGATTGGCGATAGGCGGATTTTATTCCTGGGAACAAACAAATCCGGGGGAACGAAATATTCCCTCGGAATTCACGATAAGGCTGTATATCTTTCAAACAGTTAACCTAATTTTGTAACTAAAGCTGCCATAAATGCTATGTTAAAGCCACGCTCCCCCAACTGCAATTGGAAATTCTTGGCAAAGTTCTAGGAATATCCCCAAAAGACCAAATGCGGTATACATTTACTTTAATCTCAATTGTGTATCGAAAAATATCGAGTGTTATTTTTTATATTGGAAGCGCCACGCCCCTTTGTCCATTACAGACCATCATTTTTAAAACACTTTCGGTCATATATACGTCCACTTATCAAATTTCAAGGCTTAGGTTGTCAGAAATATTAAGATACAGGGCCTTACCAATAAACGCTTTTCACGATTTCGACTCTAAATAATTTTAGTAGTTATATCCTTACTATAACAAAACTGTAACTTTTATTCCGGCTGTAAGGTGTGTGTTCGGAATAGATTAAAAAAGTACTGCACGAAATTGATTCCGATTCTCACAGTTGCTTTGAAAATTGTCGAGACTAGATTATAGGATATGTTTTACCATTATCAGCTGTCGGAAGCGGAAATCTAAGCTGATATCGAAGAAAAGTTGTAATTCTCGAATGCCTTCTAGCTCCTAGCTTTGGAACGACTCATCTAAATGAAATAGGAATAGTGGAACTCTGGCGAAGCAAGGCGAGAACGGGTTAGCTAGTCTATATATATAAAAAAAAGTTTGCATCCGTAAGACCGCCCATAACTCGAGAACGGATCATCCGATTTGAGCTATCTTTACTTTGTTGCGTTTGTGTATGCCTAAGGAAGGTTCATACGGGGAGAGAATTGGAAAATTTTAAAAGAAAATTGAAAAATTACTAAATATTAATTTTCCATGCATTTTGTATACAGAGACATCGTATTTGTCAAAAGATATTTTAGATCAAAAAAATTCATTTCAGGTGGAAAAATGAATGCTTCAAATTATCTTAGTAAAAACGTCAATTTTTTTTTTATAATTTTACTCGCGCTCAAGGGGTTATAAATACCCTTATAATGCGGGGCACAGCGCGGCATTCAAGTTTTTTTAAGGAAGAGAAAGAGGGATAGGAAAGAGTTTGTGGCGCAGTGGATATTCTCCACGAGTGGCGTCCTAATAGCTAGGGGAGAATTGTTGATATTTGTGTTCGCTTATAATTCACTTAAACTTTATTCGCAGTTTTTATTTGTGAAAAATGTTTCGTGGTACTGGCTCGGATTTGAACACGTAACCTCCCACTCAACAAGCGAACACTCTAACTCTGCGCCACGGCCACCCGTGTAATCTAAACATTTCTTCATTGTCGTCCTGCCGTTAGATACTAGGTAGTTCTAATGACACAGTGTGTCGCTTTCTTCGTTGGAAAGAGAATAAAGTTCGACGGATCTAAAATTAAGAGGTCTGATAGATAAACATATAAAAAATATATTCATCTTGAGAAAGCTTCTCAGTCTAAATTGATAAATAAGCAGATAAATGGTTCGCGCAACAGGTCCGTAGGGACCCTAGGCCTAGCTTCTCACAACCGTTCGTTTTGAGTGAGTTTTTCATTTTTCGAACGAATGGAAGGGATCTACAATTTTATGCCGATTCCAAAGTGCTAATTGAGAAGCTCTTTCAAGACAGTTATACTCTCGGATGTTTGTCAGACGTTCGCGAGAGGTGGCGCAGTAAAAAAAGAAACCCTTAGTTGGAATTTGGGTTTGCGAGGAATTCGAACCTGGTACCCCTCGCTTGGAAGTCCAACACACTAACCACTAAAACCACTACGCTGACAAATAAAATTATAAGTCCCCTTTATTTATCCCAAAAATTAAAACTCATCCAAGCAAATGGCTTTGAGAGACTACGCCTGGATTCCGATTAGCGTTGCCAGACGTCCCGGTTTGCCCGGGACGTCCCGGATTTAAGAGAAAATTTTGGATGTCCCGCCGGGACAGCCTTTGTCCCGGGTTGCGACTAAAATTCATAAACAAAAAAAACTACTGCAAACAACTTTTATTACATTTTTCAGAATTTTAAAATTAAACAGGAGCAGTACGAGAAACGACTACGAAAATTCCTGATATGGAGTGAGTGCGTGCACCCCCACCTTATTAACGTAAACATATCAGCTGGCAGCTTTTTTTTGTTGACATTTCAAGATTATTTGAAAATAAATTCGTTTGAAAATTTGTTCTATTACACTTTAGTTTCTTTTACACGCAGATGTCTTTTTAGCCTGATTTAATGTAAAAAAAAATGTGGAAAACATGAGAGAAAAATGTCGTATCATACAGGTTTAACAAATTTTCGTCTAACATTTTCAACTAAGCACATCTAGCATATAGGAATGGGGACGTTCGGATTCCTAGTTTCTGTAAAACGTCAACTAGATATGTCGGGACTATGTATATGTAGGTATCCGAAAGCGTTGACTATACAACTTGAATTGTTTTTATATTCTCGCGGTCAGCGTTTCCTTTGTGTGATTTTGCCCTTTTTATTTAGAAAAGTCTCTTTATACATTTTCAAAAATTTGTATTCTGAAATACGTACATTTAAAACGTGACACGGTTGCCTACCACATCACAAAGCAGCTTTAGAAATGACACCTTGTTAGCTTTTTCTCTCATCGAACCTTTTCTCGACTCTTCAGAATTCTGTTTATCTTAAATTTAACTCTTCGAAATGCCAATTGAGTACGCAGGCAGGATTTTTTTGACCCGATTCGTCGGCTTCCCCTCCATAATAATGTCAACTACAAAAACTATGCACGTGACCACTCTAGGCCAATTAAAACTCAAATCCATCTAGTCATTCAGGTGTCAGACTTACTAAGCTAGAATCCGAACGTACCCAATGTATTTTTTTTTTTTCAAATTGACAGCTGTCCTTCAAATGAATAAAAATTATTTTTTATTTTGTCCCGGGAGAAATTTAGAAATCCCGGGTTTTCTCCATATTTATGCAATTTGTCCCGTCGAGCTGCGAGCAAAATTTGGCAACCCTAATTCCGATATACATTGCGCCCTCTTCGAACAGCGCCGGGTATACCTCATCGATGAATGGATCCACCCCTGGCTACTGTGTACCCCTGAAGGCCTGTGGACTTGAAGAACACTTCATAGCATGGAATATATTTACTCCTATTTGGATGTTTGTGTGCACACTTCAAAGTAGAAAGGCGAAAACTTTTTGAATCTAAAAATCTAAGCACACAATGTACCTGTTGTTATGCTGCGTATTGGAAATTGGAATTTTATTCGAGTGAAGCCAGTCGATCTATAGAATTTCATTAGTGGAATTGTTTGCTTTATGTATAGAAAACCAATCACTGAATGGATTTGTGATAGGAATTAGTATGCGGAAATGGCTCGTCTATAAAAGTTGCTTTAGTACTTGCTGAATTGGAGTTGAAGCGACGCATAATTTCTAGCATAAATTTTAGCTTTTTTATTATCATTAAGCGTGGCACATTTGCAAAACTTAAGAGCAAGCTAACTTTTCTTCGATTTAATCATAGATTATTCAGACTATTTATCTACATTCGCCAACAAATGCATCGTTCTCTCCTAAACTTTATACAATCAATGCCTACGTGTGTTATCCTTGTTTACGGAGCACTTTGTAACTTGAAAATTTACTGCGGCCCTTTACACAATTATTTTCCTTTGAATAATTTAAATCCAAATGCTGTGTTTGCCCACCCCTTGCCTTTGGACACTGCGCCTTCTCCGTTCATTTCCACTTCCAAAAATGTTATACACTGCTTCTAAGTATACCAACATGAAAGGTGTTCCACCCAGCCTAGCATATCATTTATACTCCCTGCTTAAAGTGCTCAAGTATTGCATCTAGTTGATCCCTTAGCTTATAGAGAGATGCTCATCGAAGCCTACTTTCTTAGTGAGTTATTTTTTTTTTTTGCGGAAAAGCAAACAGAACCTCCTAAGTTTGTGCTGTCTGACAGCGGAGTGCAACCACCTTTTTCTTAGGACGCCCTGTATTAACGTAGTATAATTAAAACATTTGCTAAAAACTTGCTTAATTAAAAGTTTTAACTTTTCCGGTTCTGCTCAAAGTTTCGTTGTCTTTGATGCGAACAACAACTCCATACAAAGGCTCCACCTCTATCTCAATTGCAGTACAACACACCCACAAGGATCAGCATTTCCTTTCGTCTCTCAACCAAAATAATTTTATTAACACGAGTGTTGGCCCGTGTATATAGTAGCACCAGCCATAATGACTGCAATCTACAAGAAAGGCACGACGCTTGCAAAAGCAAACAAAATTTAAGAACCAACAGTGAGGTCGTATTATTGCAATTAAAATCCACCAAGACTGTGAAAATCAGGATTTTTTTCTTTTCTTTCGACAGTTTTCTGCAAAACAAGGACATTTTCTGAACTTAGTTATGAGTGTGAGTGTGGCCAAACCGAGAAATTCCTATCCGATTTAGGAAAAGTCAAGACAATCTGTGTTCAACCACACAACAGGTCAAACTGCAACTGAAAACTGAATGCCATAAAGTAAATATTTCCTTTCCCTTTTAAGGTGAAGGGGTTAAGGGTTTTGTGAATAGTTCTCTGCTTCTAATGGAATGTCAATTAAGGCGACTATGGCTACCCCAAGTTTGCTGATGGCAAAGTGTTAACATTATTATAGACGATAAAGCGGTTGATAGCGGATTTTACTTTGAAAGTTTTCCAAGATATCTGAGTACCTACTTGGCTGTGTTGGAAATTTGATGTAATTGAGATGGTATTCAGTTAATGTTCGGTTACAGGGTTGGGAAGTAGAAAAGCATTTAAAAAAAATCATTTTGTTGCTGTTGTCAGCTAATTTTATGTTTCCACAGTGTTTTTGTTAAAAAATCTATGAGTAAAACATGTTAGAAGTTGAGCAATGGAGCTCATTATGGTCACAATTGGATACCCGGAACTCCAATGTAGCTATTCATCGACAACCATGGGGCAGTCTTGGACATGTCTAAAAAAACGCTCATTAGGAGCGGTTTCCTTCTTTTTCTTGTTATTTCTGACCATTAGTGCACAAACAATCACACTGAAATAGATTGTTCAAAGTGATAAAAGGGGGCAGATTAGGACATGCCCAAAAGTTCCCCCCGCGCATTGTTCAAAAGTGCCCCGAGAGGGATAAAAAACTAAAAACTTCATATTTTTTTAAAAACAATGTAAATTGTTAATATTTTGGTTGAATAACTTCGCTACAAATATAAACATTATAATTGAACACTTTTAATTTGTAAATTGAGCATAATGTTAGAATAATATGCTTACGTCTAGGAATAAAAAAAATTACAACCGTCGTCTGGAAACACACTTCTTTTTATTTTATTTTTTAAAGTTGGTATCGTTTCGATATCCATCAGATGTTTGTTTGAAGTGGAGTTGCCACTGTAAAATTTTATTAAAGCGTTAAAAAGTTTATTTTGTAGTACTTTTTCTTAATTTGTCCTAAAATGCCCCCGTCCTAAACTGGCCCCCTCTCCCCTACTTTAAAACGGGGTTGACTCAATTGAGTGAGTAGTAATATTGTGTATTGTGTGATCGGCTTGTGGCATAAGAATCCGTTTGCTGTTGGATTAAGAATGAGACCGTCAATATTTCTATGTACTAGGGGTCGCCCCGTTGTCGAATTTCGACCAATTTATTCTATAAGTTCATTTTTGAAGGGGAAATTTCGGAGCGCTTAAAAATAGGCAATCGAAACCATTTCAGGCTTCCTTTAAGTTGCGAATAAAAAGTGTCCACTAATGCGGGCTGTCCTCTATTTTATATTACAGGTAGAAAAGGGTGCATAGAATAGATATGCAAAGTTTCATCGTTTAGTTCAACAGTTTTAGAGTTATGAGGATCTTAAGTTAGAAGCCAACATTTGGCTTAAATTTCATATAAATCATTAACCGTTAGGCCGATTGGTACGATTTAAATTTTATTAGATTAGTATTGTCGAACACTTTCGAAAATAGATTTTAGAAATTTTATCACTTTGCTAGCTGCGGTTTCAGAAATAACACGGTTTTAAGGGATTGGGATTTTGTTTTTTCAAATGGTTCTAACTTTCAAACGGTTGAACTACAAACGAAAAGAATTTCACTACAAACAGCTACAAACGATTTTCTGTCGAACTGCATTTCACGTTTTTCATTCTAGAAAAAGTGCGAATTAACTTCACGCGGGTGCCATGTTGTTGTTGTTGTAATTTCATGCAATTCGCTTAAATTTACCTGCTTTAATTCATAATTTGTGGATAATTTTTGTATTGTGCACTTCTATGTATTGTCCCCTACCCAAATATATAATATAGTGTTGGCATATTTATGTGACTTATAATAGGAAAAAAGGGGGGAAACACGTTTTAGGCAACTCCGTATTAATATATAAAGATGTGCTTATCTGATAAAAAAAGAAGACATGTCTGTTGAAATGACTAGTGTAATCAACATAAAAATAACGGAATAAACTGTGAAATAATAACCAGAGACAATACTGAGACCCCCAACTTCGGCCGATTTCCCGTTACCTTGCCTACAAGCTATATTTTTATTGAGTTTACACAATTTAGTGCGCTAGTATTGATACATAGAAATTCGTATGGACAAATGTCACGAAACTTCAACACACCAACACACCCTCAAAAAATATCAACTACTTCCGGTGACTTCCGGTGTGGGCAAAGTTGCTGGCCACGTTCATAGAATTATATCCGTTAAATTTGAAAATATTCGTTACAACTAAATTTTGTGTGGACAGTGATTTATTTTCAGAATATTTGTATGTATATTTTTTTTAAATATAAGAAAAATATAAAAATAAACAATACTGAAGGATTGTATGCAAAAAAAAAAACATTTCTTACAAACTTTCGTAAGGCAGTTAATATAAATCTCAAGAGACAGGCGCGAATGTGTAGCTTTTTTTAGTAAATGTGATAAGCGACTAAAAAAAGCTACACATTCGCACCTGTCTCTTGAGAGCCGTATTAGCTATCACGAAGTATTTGGTATCCCTGGATTCGTCTATCTGTGCTCTACAAAATGGTATTTATTGTTTTGCATTTATATTTTTATTTAAAAATTTTGCAAAACTAAATGCATTTAGAACTCTGTCATTTTCACTTCGCACAGAAAACTGAAGTCAAATCATGTTTAGTATTGCAAAATTTTAAAATAAAAAGATAAATGCAAAATAATAAATACCATTTTGTTGAGCACAGTCAGACAATTTCAGGGATACCAAATACTTGGAGGTAGCTTACTTGAATTTTTAGGAGCAGGTGAAAATAGATTACTCACTTACTCAAGTTAGAGCGAAATATGCAAATTTTATGAAAAAATGAATGTTGTCACTTTTTCCTATGAACCTGAGCAAGCTTCCACTATATGTTTGGTATCTTTCAGTTCGTCTGATTGTGCTGCACAATATAGAATCGATTGCAACGAGTTATGCATTGAATTCACAATTTTGGTAGTTCCAAATGCATTATCAGATCGTTTTTTTTTTCGCGAAACTATGAAGCAAATTTATACTTCCAAATTTTAAACAAAATCACTAAAAACTTAACGTTCTATACTTTTCAGTAGGATGAACTGAAGTTAATTTTGTGCTGCTTTTGTAATCACCGTCACTTGCGTTCTGATTCGAAACGTTTTTATTTTGCAAATATGTCACTGGATTTATTCACCTGCTTTATTCTGGCGCATTTAAATTCTTACGCATGTGGTGATAAAACTTTGCAGTATAATGCCCGAGAGTAGCTTGAATCCATCAATTATTTCAAGACTGGTGCAATAGGCCTCCTGGGGAAACCGAACACCATAAAAAACCGGTTATCGCGCCAATATGCATACCTCATGGGTGGCGTGGAAATGCAACAACAATCGATTTTACGCCCAAACAGATTTTATTCCCAAACAGATATTCACTCAAAATCATCATCATCAGCATCAACATGTACCATGCGCATCATCATCTAAAGAGGATCATCTCATCATGTTATATTACAAAAAAAAAAAAAAAAACATTAAATAAATAATTTCTTTGTGTAAATTTATTGAAATAAATGTAAATCACATTGTTTTTTGATATAATGTTTTAATATTTTTTTTTCTACTTTCCTTGTATAGTTGCGATCAAAGCAAATGAAAATTCATACCAAAGTGCCTTGGCGATCAGGAACATTGACTTCCGCTTTACTTACAGTCGATGTTAACCAGTTTAGCCTTGTTGTTAAGCAACACTGGTTGGGCTAATGCGCCAAAATCGTTGCATGGTTCATCTTGAGGTGGGGTATCTGTTAATAGAATGTTATATAAATGAATCATAACCTGCTACACGTTCTATACTGCAATAGCAATACTTATCTTAGTTCATCTATCGATTTGTCCAACCCGTACTGGCTTCCTTGCGATAGTGTGGATACTAGAAATGAAATAAATATACGTTAAAAAAATGTTCATTGTTGGGTATCAAAATGATATTTCTTCATGCTCCGTGGCAAGAACTAAACAAGAAGGAGGATTTGTATCACTCGAAACCCTATGCAAGCACTTCATGGCAACGATATAGTTGAAAACTTCTGCAAAGGTAGGTATATCCGCATGTTCCCAAATAAAATTCTACATAAAGTGTTCATATAAAATTAATCATTTTTAGCTGACGAACTATCAAATGTATACAATATACATACATGTCTCTCTTGATCCGAAAGCGTCTGTAATTTCTGGGATATTCTTGTCAGTTGGTTCTTTTTCAACAGCTTCAGTTTCTCAATAAGAAGTTCCTGATTCTCTTCTCGTTCTACGGGCAGTTTCCTCCAAATTTCTTTCTCCTCTTCTTCGGCATACATTGCTGGGAGAGTGTACTTAAAATGTACTTAACATCGGCTTCTTCTAAGGCTACAAGACAAATATATTTATTTATTAATTTAAACACTTAAAATACGCAAAAACTTACATTTTTCAATTTGGTGGAAGAAAATCACAATCTGATCACAATACGTTCTACATATTTTGACGTTTTTGACATTTATGTCAATCGACTTCTGTCAAAAGAATTTCACCACATTTTTTTTGGTTTGCTTTTTTTTTGTTGATGCTTACACCGATAGGAAAACAAAATGGCGAATTTGAAAAAAAACTGAGGGGACCAGCGGCAAGAGGATTGTGAGTTGGGGGTCTCAGTATGGTTTGTCTATGATAATAACAAGACATTTTTGTTCCTTCCATTATTGTGTCTGTTTTGGTTTATTGCTTTATTGCTTTGGGCGAAAAATCATTTCGGCGGCAAATATCCATAGAAAAACATGAACGAAATTAAAGAGAAGAATCGATTAAGAATATTAAGATTTGGAATATGGTTTTCGTATTTCTGCTACAAAGAAAACACTATTGAAGAGTTTTTGGTATAGACATTTTACGAATGAAAATAATGCCATTCCATCTTAGTACGCTTCCATGAAAAATGCTCTCTAAAATTTCGCTGATCTAAATTTAAGAGAATCCTTTTAGCCGAGTAGTAATCAGGGCTGTCGTTTGAAGGCAAAAAGCAGTAGCACGACCAGTCGTGCAGTACAGAGCAGTACGTACACAGAGCGAAAAATCTTAATATATAAAAACGTTTGTGCGTATGTATGACTGACCATCATGGCTGAACCACTGAAGCAATCACCCTTATACTCACACCATGTGTTTGTGTGGTGCTCCGAATGGTTTATGTTTATTTTAGACCCTATAGGGGGTGCTGGGGTCGCTTTTTTGAAAATTCTTATATATGGACCGATTCGGCTCAAATTAACACCATATAACACTTCAAAAAAATAAGTTGCCAATACCAACAAGTGTCAAAATTTGGACCCGATAGGTGGCGCTGGGAGATATTTACGACAAGTTAGATTTCCCTGCATATCAATTTTGTATCAACAACATTAAATTTAATATTGTAATAATATAGTTACGGTGACCATATTTTTAAGAGCCAAACCCGGGACAGAAAAAGTGTAAATTTCCAAAAAATAACAAAAAATTGTATGTAAGTTGGGATGTATGTCCCGTATTTCTTAAAAAAAATCTTAAAAAAACACTGTCCCGGGAAATACGGGACGTATGGTCACCGTAAATATAGTTGGCGTTGGTTGTCTATACTTTTTTGAATTTGACATTTCAGTAATTCATATTTCATTTAGCTGTACAATTGTTTGACGAAAACTCCAGATTAGTTTTTAATCAATTTTAAACAGGTAAATAACATTTCCGGAAGTAGTCGCAGTAGCTTAGTGGTTAGTGTGTTGGACTGCTATGCGGGAGTCCCAGGTTCGAGTCCCGCAAAAACCCAATTCCGACTTAGGGTTTTTTTCCGCTGCGCTACCTCTCGCGAACGTCTGACAATCATCCGAGAGTATAAATGTCTTGTAAGAGCTTCTCAATTAGCCGTTTGGAGTCCGCATAAAATTGTAGATCCCTTCCATTCGTTCCAAAAATGAAAAACTAAAACAAAAAGATTGGTTGTGAGAAGCTAGGCCTAGGGTCTCTCCAGACCTGTTGCGCCAACTATTTATTTATTTATTAATAACATTTCCATTCGATTTCCGGCACAAATAACATAACCAAGGAAAATGTTCATAACCACTGAGTCAATTATCACGGTTCTTATTTTGTTTTGTTCGTGTTGTTGTATTTCAGGTCTAGGCAGTCTTGAAAGAAATCACTATTTTGGACCCGATAGGTGGCGTTGTCGTCGATCTCCGAAACCGCTCAATCGATATCAATGAAATTATGTGGATGTGTAAGGTTGGTTCCAGCTTGAAAGATAGGATACTTTTCGACCCGATAAGTGGCACTGTTGTTGATTTCCGAAACAGTTTTATTGAGCGGATTGACAGAGAGGATAGTTATGGACCCTTTTGTTGGTACTTTACAAAACATAGGCGGGATAGGAAAACGGGTTGCGGCACTTCTAATTCAAAAATAAAACCAAACGCTATTTCTAAAGTTGTATTATTAAAAATATTAAAGGACGTTGTCCAAATAAGCCACTCTGCAAAATGTGAGCAGGACTTAATACGAAAGGTACGAGCAAATCCGGGTGGGTACAACTACATGTAAAAGAGGCTGACGTCCGGATATGCACTCATAACTCGGGAACGGATTGGTCGATTTTTATGATTTTTGGATTTAATTCGCATGTGCCCAAGGAAGGACATAATATGTTACTCTTTGTAGTGAAAACAAAACTTTATGGGGATTAGTTGAATTTTTCAATTCTTTGGAATGCACCGAAAACTTTGTAACGGAACGCGTCTGATTTGATGGTGAAAGATCAAATCAAATGTCACCCAAGCGACGCTTTCGAGGGGAAAATTTAAAGGCAAAAATTCTCATTGCTCTGATTCCCCTTATTCAGAACGATTTGCCATTCGTTTTTAAGCGTCTTGAATTTTAATTTAAAATTATTTTAGTCAAAAAGTCAATATTTGGCGGGACGAAGTTCGCCGGGAACGCTATTGACTATATAAAATCGATCAGATTGCTTTATTTGACTGTTTTACTATGAAATCTGATTAATACGAGTAAGTAATGTGATATTTCCATAGAGAAATCTTAATGGTTTAATGAAGAAAATCTTATTGACTTTTTTTAAAGTATTTGTCCTGTCATTTTAATGTGGAAAATCTTATTACCGAAAAAAAACATTAGTTAAGCTGCTATGTGCTTCTCTGAGACTTTCATAAATGTTCCAAGACAATGGAAAGTAGCCGAAGTGAGTGATGCCAGATTTTTTTTTGCGCAAATTCCCCATTTCGGGGAACATTTTTATAAGAAATGCCATTTCACATCTGTTTTTCCCCATTTTAAGAGCACTTTTCCCCATTTCCCCCATTCAGTGAAAAATTCTCCAAAATGGGGAAAAAATCCCCACATCTGGAATCGCTGTCACTATGGTTCCGAACCGGGGAAAAGTACAAATGATAAGAAATCATATAGACTTATTTCGCTACTGCCGATAATATCTATAAGGTTTTCGAAAAACTGCTGCGAAAACGATTACACCCAGTAACTGAAGAAAGACGCTTGATACCAGATCATCAATTCGGCTTCCGGGTCCAATATTCCACAATCGATCAGGTGTATCGCATAACGAATAAAATTGGAAAAGCTGTAGAATGGAAAAAGATTTGCTCCAGAGCCTTTGTCGATGTATCGCATGCCTTCGACAAAATATGGCACGAAGGCGTTATGTATAAGCTAAGGACAATCCTACCGGAAAAATTATGCAAAATACTGAAATCCTACCTTGAAAACAGAGTCTTTCGTGTAACGGCGCAAAGCCTTTTTATCATTTGCCGTCTATTTACTGCCAATGAAACAGCGATTGGCAAGTGGAACTTTTGCTTAAGTTAAACATATCAGATTGGCTTCCTGGAGCTGCTTTCATCTTTTGACATTCATGTCGACAATTTTTCCTTTCGAGTGCATTAGATTACATTTGCTTTTATTAAACCACAAATGGTGGTGAATAGTTAATATTTAAAGGTTATTTGTATTTAAAGGCTCAACAACAAGGGTCCTACTAAGTGCGGATTTTTTTTTTGTTTTCAAAAAGTAGATTGATAAAATCGAGATAAAATTAATGTACTATACGTTGGTCAACAGTGATGGTTTGTTTTTGGTTTTGTGCATCGCTCCAACAGTTTCAATTCATTTATACAGTTGATAAGGTAAAAAGTTTAAACGCGGACAAAATAGTTATTGAAAAGCAAATTTCAGTGATTTTTAAAAAAAATGCCAAGACGAATGCGCACAAATATTGGCCGACGGACAAGACAAGCAAGTCAACAACAAATGTCAACGAAGCCAAACTACAGAAGAAAGCGAAAAGTGGGACATCGCATGACATAAGACCAGATCAACAGTCAAGAAAATTGAGAGTGCAAGTAGAGAACTGCGTCAAATCCTACTATTGCTGGGATGGGAGCAAGTTCAAATCGGAGTGGCAAGATGCACGTCGTTTCTGATATTCGAAGGACTGGCATTTCAGTAGAAAGAACAGAAAACTATGTCGGTGATGCGATTTTCGATATTGGAGCGATGATTATAATTGTGTGCCACCAATAAAACGCGTTAAAAAACGGCTGCGCGAGTGGCAAAGTGAAATTAGCACCTGCGGAGCCATTTGAATCGGAGGATTTTCTAAAGAACGTTTGACAGTACAACTACTGTTTTCGTATGACTTCATTGTGAACAAAATTCATTCAAAAAACTGGTTTCATGCCGACTTGCAGGGCAATATTTTCTCTTATACATCATGCAAACACACATTTTCTAACAATGGCACGGGATTCTACGCCGAAAAATTCGGATTAATCGATTCAATGCCAAATTTACCATCGGATGGGTGCCTTCATGCCAGTAAATGAGGACGTACAGCAATATTCGCAGGTGCTCTTCATTTTGTCGGGGGATGATCATGATCAAGTTGATAGCCTGTATAGAGGGCAAACAGGAGTGACAAAAACGTCATTCGACGATTGCAACCATTATAAATGCAATAAACGCTTTCATTACAATGTTTAAAACGGCGATAGAGAAAATGAACTTAGAAGATCACAGATTTGTTTTCAAACCTGATAATGGAACCGCACTTTGGAAAAAATAGAATGGATAGGAAACGGGTGGTATCACTTCCAATACAAGAAAAAATTATTTAAAATTTTTAATTTTCTAATTCGGATGTTCCGGACTTACCGCTTCACAATTTGAAATTATTATTATTATTATTATTATTATAGTTTATTATCAGGTAATTTAAATTACATGGTAATATTAAAGTTACTGAGCCTAGCTGCAAAGACTATTGGCTCAATTTGAAATTAAAATTCGGCTCAATTATCATTTTGTTGAACAACCTTAGGGCCATTTTACTCACTCGAACTTGAACACAACTTGGGGATTTTTATACATATATCAAACTCCTCAAGTTGTGTTCAACTTCGAGTGTATAAAACGGCCCTTAATGCATCGGATCGCGTTTGATATGATTGTGAAGAATCTCAAATCAAATGTCATGTAATCACGATTTTGAGTTTAAAAGCAAACATTGTCATATCGCGGACTCCGCTTACTCAGAACAATTTGGCATTTAAGCGTCTAGGACAAATAACAAGTCGCAGGGATAATCGCTGGATATTTGTAGCATCAATCTTGAATTCCCATGTTTTTCACATGGTCCAATTGTATGTGGCGTGCTCACCTGTGGGCAAACCACTTTAGTACAAAAGCGGAAGGTTGGCCGGCACGTCAATCATTGCGGTTTTATTGAAATACATCGATATTGCTATACTTCAGTAATTTCTATTGTATTTAATATAACTATTGAATAAAGAATTTGAATTGACGGAATTACATAAAGTAGCATGCTCTGGTGCATGCTTGGAAATATTATTTTCATTACATTTATGAATTTGGGCGGAACGGAATTCGCCTGGTCAGCTAGAACTGAATAAATTGAAGCTATCTTTTTGGATTTCTTGTATTCATCGTTATCTAGGTTGAGCTCAGAGCGCTCAAGTCCGGATGTTGATAACTGCCTTTCGAGTGCTTACAAAAGTTACAAGGCCAGACAGTCCTACTCTCGAAGGTAAGGCCAATCTTCGATAAGTAGAACTGAGATTTTGAGCTCTATACGTGACTTTAGTTTTCGTGAGTGATAGCTTATTTCAAGCAGTGCGTCTGTCTTTTAGGTATTAAAATTTCAAACATTCTTAAAACGAATAAAGAACAAACAGACGAACGTGTGTCAACTGTTCAAACTTTCAATGTGAAATGTTTATGTGTTACAACAAATTTAAATAAAAGAAAGAGAAATCCAGCCGACGTATATTTAACACACCAAAGACAATGCCGTGCGTCACCTGTTATCTTTCACTTATCCAAAATTAATGATATCACTGCTCCATTTTCCAACAGTTCATTATTCATGAAGTTTCCCTTAAAACTAGCACTCAATCAGTTGACCATACTACTATTACTGTATTACTCAACCTTGGGCGGTTGGGCGTACGTTTAAATCGAATCCAATTACTCTGCTGGAGTCCTTCCGCAGGCCACATCTGATTATCACGATCGCAATGACTTTTGCAACAACGATAAAGGACTTGGCAATCGGAATGTCTCTTCCTATCGCGTTTGTTCTATTGTTAGTATCATTATCGAAATGCAAGTTATTATTACCCGACTCCGCATGAGTGCCTTTAATCAGCCCGAATCCATGATACTGGAGACTAGATACTGCTCTCTCGCATCGTAAACCAAATTTAATCAACACAACACAATAGATGGCTATCGTATTCTGCCAGATTAGTCATAATCTATGTTCGCAATGTGGAGTAGATAGACTCCAATAGGCAGCCTTTCGATTACCAAAAGTATATGTTCTCTCATACCATGATTCCAGCTGCTGTCTGGCATTACCAATGACCGACTACGAGTGAAATAGGAAAATTCCAGCCGACGTCATGTTGCCGAAAACGAAAAACAATCGCTCACAAGCCCCGCACCTCATTCGCTCGCGTATAAATATAGACCCATATCGAGGGATATTGGTAAATTTTCCCAGTGCCAGTTAATTAGAGGCTCGACGACACCCACGAAAAACAACGCGAGTTCCAAGTATATTCTCCATGTAATCGCACGACAACCACAGCGATTAATCCTTTCGCTGGATACCTAGCTGGCGTGGTGGGTGATGGCGGGTGCTGGGTGGTTCGGGATTCCGCTATACCTAGAGATATTATTTATCGCGCGTAATTAAATAAATCACCAATTGAAAGGCCATTCACTAAATCTTCCATACAGCTGAGCTGAGCTAGACAGTTGCTGGTCCTTCATTAATTGGATGGATACTATGTTGCGGATGAGCGGAGAGACATGTATAAATATATATAACGCACACAGCGACAGCCTGCTATTAGGAGGGCACTGTGGGGCGAATAAAAAACATTTTATCTAGATTTCCAGAAAATAATCAGCTCAGCGTTGAAGTTGAAGTTGAAGTGGGGCTGGGCTCTGGGGGCCGTGGGGTTTTGCGGCTTCCGCGGATGTTGGCAGCGACGGAATTCCTTGTTACCCCATGGTAAACATTTCAATTTCGAGCACACCCTGATAGTCTACAGAGGAATGCGATTAAATTTTCAAAGTCGCGATACTTCGGGGTCGCGCCACGCCGACCGCCAATCAAACTGAAGGCACATCCACCACATCCAATCATAATAAAAATCGATGACACTCTGCAGAGAGCCGTGTCCATGGACGATGAAGTGTGGTAGCTACTGTGGTAGGCCATAGCTACTTTTGCAAACTATTTGCTGTGTGTACACACAAAATAGAAGGACTGTTGGTGGTGAGAGGATTATTAATAAATATGAAGCTAATTAATTTTTGTTGCGGTTATCGAAAGTAATTGAAAGTGTACGTGCATTTCAAGAGTATGGTAATTTATTGACCGGAGGGAGGGCCTCTATAGTCTTTTGTTACATAATGCAAATTGAAGTACACTTTGATTACATTCCAAGGAAATTGTTGCCATAAAAGATGATTATCGGCTAGAGATAGGGAGACGTTTTCATAAAGAATGAAAATATAGTCGGCTTTCGTTCAAAACCTCGTAAGTCCCAATTTTATGAAAAAATTACCTTTAATGGAATCCTGAGGAAAAAAAAATCACTGAATTTAAATTTCAATACCTCGTAGCTCCATCATTATTACTTTTGCCTCTATCAACCAGTTTCAAAACCTCCTATGTCTATCGATCTTCAAATTTCCATTTAAAAGTTCGTATGTCCCTCGTACGTCTTACTTTAACAGTTTCCTTTTTTAATTTTTTAAATCGGTTTTTTGCGCCTCCTCAAAAATTTTCCATTTTTGACTTACGAGTTTTTGAAAGAAAGCCGACCATATGCATTTCCAGGTGTTGAGATTGGATTCTTTTATCCAACCTTGAGGATTGTCGTAGGTACATAAACCTAGACAGCGATGAGTGTACAAGTCGATACCTGTATCGATTATACGTTGTAGGGTCCTCAAGCAGACTCACTTGAGGTAATAAAAGAAATGTCTTGATGGTTGTTCTGATACTAACTAACAACTTTATTTCTACAACTTACTCTTTTTATACTACTTAACAATCAATTCATAATGCTTAATTAACAATAAAATATCAATAGTGCTTAATTAACAAAAAGTACCTCAAATCAATATTGCCTAATTAACCTAAAGTAACCCAAATTCAATATTGCTTAATTAGCATAATGATACGAACAATTACCATTTCCATATAATGCTGATATATCTTTATTATGATATGGAACTGGTGAATTGCAAACTATTGCAGACTAAACATTCTGCCCGCGTTGAACAGAAGGTTCAATAATAAGATATTATCTTTATTCAATTCATATATTATACAACAGATTAACTTAAACATCAATATTTACATTAAACCTATCTTCCTGTATTTCTTGTTGTCGTCGTATATGTCTTGGTTTTGGAGTTGGTTGAATGCACTGCTTGCTCCTTCTGGCTCTAATGTACCATTTAGTGACCAAGAAGATGATTATTAAAAGCGCTAATAATACCCCAGCGTATCCAATGTTGTGGTGGACATCGTGATTCGGCAATTCTTGTGGCCCTGATTTGATGAATTCTTCGATACCTTGTTTCAGCATCTTGACTTCCGACATGTGCCGCTGGTATAGATCTTGTGGCGTGATTAGGGCCGTCCCGGCGCTTGGAATTATGGCATCCGTGAGGTTACTTAGCGGATTATATGATAGTCTAGTGGTTGAGGGATATACGTTATGTCCTCGAATTGTTAGGAAATGTTGCTTCATTAGACATTCCCCTTGAAGCTTAGCGACACCCGATCCTCTGATGGTTAGAGATGTTGTGTTTTGACCACATACCACGTTTAATCGATACAGGTATCGATCCCCGCAAGGGATGCCACGCGCAGGTTGGTGATTAAAGAATGAGATCTCGCAGGCGTGTGTCAGTGAACCCTTATGATGTAGAGGTCCACCTTGCTTGCATAAGTACATTTCATTATTGATTGACAAACAGCTCTTCATATCTCCTTCGGAAACTGCGTAGTATAGATCTCGATGAAGGTTTATTATAATGTATGGTGAAGATGGTTGAATGGTGGTAAATGATCCATTTACCAGAACAGGTACTGGTATTACGTGATATATCTCAAAATCCTCCGATGATATCAAGGGTATTGTGATCTCAAAAATCGCATGCTTCGGCAAAATTTTTCCTTCAATGGTCATCAGGTTGAGAAGAGTTGTTAAATCCATATAAGCTGCGGGCAATTTTAACGATGATGGTAAATGCTCCTTTATAGAGCGTAGCTCTTGTTGCAGTTGTGTGGGTGGCATTAATAGTGGGCTTATTTTTCCATGTTGACTGTGTGTCACCACATCTAGCAGAGAGCCTTGGATACGTTGAAAATTTGAGATAGTGGTGAGTATTTGAATCGCCAATGACATAAAGGTTTGTGCTAAATCTTCTTGATATAGATCCCTGGAGATGTTATTGGTCTTGTATGTTATCTCAGCAATGTGGGCTGACAAAGTCTCAAATTGTGTTGCTATGGTTTCTTGATCGCGATTCATTATATTTATGGTGGCTGCAAGAAATGATGTTTGATTCCTAATGTGGTTCCTTAGTAATTCTGCATTTGTCTTGAGGCCCTCAATTGTCCTTGACATTTGGTCCGCGTAATCTGAATCCAAGACGCCGAACAATGTGTTGGCTACGTTTCCTACAAGGTTGAGAGCACCTCGTTTCCTCCTATTACCTTTAGACGGTGGTATCAATAGTCCATTGGTTCTTAGGAGTTCTCCCTCCAGATTTTGTATCTGTATGATTATTTTTTCGCATAGAGTGCCAGATTTAATCAGCTGACATAGATGTTTCAAGGATGACGTCGTATTCGTTAGTAATTGAAGTTCTTTCGCGTAAATCTCCATATCGTAATAAGCAATAATTTTCCATTCACTTGCTAATATACTGGCGGCTCCCATATTCTCGAAGTAGATCCCTGGTTGCGAATCGAATGGCACCAGCTCGACTGGAAGTCCCTCACTCAGTGGCAGTGTCAATAAAACCAAAAGGATTGTTGCGATTGTGGAGCCTAAAGATCGCCTTATTTTTTTTGTCGGTGATCCTTCATTGGTAATCGATGGGTTTGTTGCTTCTTGAATCCTTGAAGGTTGCTCCAGATCTTCTGGCTGTTGTGGATTTTCATCTACTGGTAAAGGCGCAAGGTTATGTATGGGTCGTTTGAACATACCATGGCTCGTTTTCACTTCCGCCACTCGCACTAAGCCGTCGCTTCCTCTTATGCATTTTGCAATTCTTCCTAGCTGCCATTGCATAGGCGGTAAATTGTCGTCCTTTATGATCACCAGCATACCCGGAATGATTGTGTTGTTCGCTTGCTTCCATTTGTAACGGTGTTGTAGCTCGTTGAGGTATTCATGTGACCATCGTTGCCAAAATTGTGTTTTTATTGCGGTTATTGTCTTCCACCTATTTCCTAACCTACCAACTGTAGGTTCTGCTCGTCCGTCAATGTTCGATGTTAGTGGCTCTCCGATTAAAAAATGCCCTGGTGTCAGGGCAGTAAGATCGTTGGGATCAGATGACCCTGGGACCAAGGGTCTGGAGTTAAGTATGGCTTCTATCTCGATCAGTAGCGTTTCTAGTTCTTCATACGTCAAGTTGGCTGAAAGGAGATTGCGTTTCAAAAAATGTTTGGCTGATTTTACAGCCGCTTCCCATAGCCCGCCAAAATGAGGTGCTCGAGGTGGGATAAAATGGAATTCCATACTTCTAGTCATGCAAAATGAAGTTATTTTTTCTTTCGACGCCGCTGCGTATATTGATGATTCAATTTCCATAAGTTGATTTCCTGCTCCGACGAAGTTGGTCGCATTATCGCAATAAAGGTTAAGGCAGTTTCCTCTTCTTCCTATAAAACGCTTGAGTGCCCCGATGAATGCTTCGGTCGTTAAATCTCCTACGACTTCCAAGTGTACCGCTTTGGTTGCGAAACAACAAAAGACAGCTACATAGGCCTTTCGAGGTTGCTTCCCTCGTACCTTAAAATGGATCCACACCGGTCCGAGGAAGTCTACTCCGGAGTTGACGAAAGGTCTGGCAGGTTGGACCCGTGCTGCTGGTAAATTTCCCATTACCTGCGTCATCAGTTTAGGCTTTGCCCTAGAGCATCGAACACATTTTTGTACAACGGACCGTGCCATCGTTTTTCCCTTGATGGGCCAGTATTTTTGGCGTATTGCTGCCAGCAGACCCTGTGGTCCAATGTGTAGGTATTTGAGATGGATCTCTTGCATTAATAATTTGCTGACCTTATGGTTGTAGGGTAACAATATTGGATGCTTGGCGTCGTAACTCAATGCTGCTGCTTCTAGGCGTCCTCCTACGCGAAGAATTCCATCTCCGTCCAAAAATGGAGACAAACTGCTCATTGGGCTGTGAGCGCTGACATAGTTTCCTTTTGCTAGTTGATTCAAATCTTCTTTAAATGCTTGATCTTGAACTTCTCTTATTATGATATCGTTGGCATTCTCTAGCTCAGACAGGGAGAGATGGTCATGTAGCCGTTGGCATCGATCGTTCGTTTTGCAGTTATTTATGAATCGGTTGATATATGCAACAATCCTTTGCAGGCGCCGGAAGGAATTATGATGTTCAATTATGTCGATAATCCCTGCTGATGACTCGAGTGTTGCTGCAAGTGTGATCCTAGATTTTTTCTTCTCATAATCGGTGGTTTTGGCTTCGAACTTGCCTGGCCAAGTATTTTCTGGTCCATATAAATATAAGGGTCCGTAAAACCACAGGGTACAGTCTTTTAATTTTGAAGCCGAAATCCCTCGGGATACTATGTCCGCCGGATTTTGCTTTGTAGGCACGTGCCGCCACTGCTGAGGCGAGGTGGTGCTCCTGATGGTCCTTACTCGATTGGCAATGAAGCTATGATAGTTAGCCGCTTCTGAATTTATCCAAGCAAGTACGATTTCAGAATCGGTCCAGAAGAACTCCTTTACTTCTCCTAGTTTCAAATCCCTTACTACCCGACGCATTAGCTCCGTTGCTAATTTCGCTGCACATAGTTCTAACCGTGGTATAGTGGTGGCAGAAATGTGTTGTTCGTCACACCCAGATTTTATCGGTGCAACTCTGGATTTCGAGCACACTAACCGGGTTGTTACCGTCCCTTCGTTGTTAGTTGACCTTATATATATCGCCGCACCGAACGCCTTGCCTGATGCATCTGCAAACGCGTGTAGCTGAATTGTCCGGATCTCTGAGTTTGAAAACAGGTGTCTGGGAATTTTGATATCCCTTATTGCCCCGAGATCCTTCCGAAAATTGTCCCACTGAGTGTGGAGCTCCATAGGTAAGGCAGCATCCCAATCAAATTTTAGCTTCCATAACTGCTGAATGAAAATCTTTGCCGTGATCGTGATTGGATTTACGATACCTAGTGGATCGAATATATGCGCGATTTCCGATAAGGCTGTTCTTTTTGTAATTCGGTTGCTTACTTGTATTGCCGAATTGATTAGGAATTCATCCGATCGCGGATTCCAAGTGAGTCCCAAGGTTTTCAATGTCTGTGAGTCCTTATCCTTTACATCAGATTGTATGGCTTGGTCCTTTGGCGGTATGTGTCTAAGCAGCTGTGGTATGTTGCTGCACCACTTTCGAAGATTGAATTGGGCTGATTGCAAAATTTGAATTAGTTGTTTTTGCATGGCGATGGCTTCCGATAGGCTGTTCGATCCGGACATAACGTCATCCATGTACAGGTCGTTAGCCAAGACCTTGGCTCCTAAGGGAAACATATGTGAGTTGTCCCTGGCAAGTTGTTGAAGACATCGTGTTGCAAGATAGGGTGCTGATGTCGTACCATACGTCACTGTGTTAAGCTGATAACATTTCAACTCTTGCTCTGAGCCATTCCGCCAAAATATGAGCTGGTAGACCCGATCCTCCTTTCTCACTGTGATTTGTCTGTACATTTTCTCAATATCAGCCGTAAACACAAAGCGCGGCGTTCTGAAGCGTAACAGTATTGAGAAAATGTCATCTTGTATTGTGGGCCCCGCTAGCAGCACGTCATTTAATGAAATATTTGATGATGTTTTCATCGATGCGTCGAACACTACCCTGAGCTTGGTCGTGGTACTATCGGGCTTAAGCACTCCATGATGGGGTAGAAAGTAGTGTGGTGACCTTATAGAACGTTCGTTCACCTCGCTCATATGCCCTAGATCGATATATTCTTGCATAAAGTTGCAATAAAGATCTCTGAGCTCGGGGTCTTTGTTTAGTCTTCTCTCCATAGCCAAGAATCTTCGCAGGGCTATCTCTCTGGATTCCCCTAATTCTGAAGGTTGGCATGAGAAAGGCAAGCTTACTATGAACCTCCCATCGGTTTTGTCGCGTTGAAATGTCTTTTCAAAGTGCCCTTCACATTTTTGCTCTGCTATAGTACTGCTGCTGGCGCCTTCAGCGATATCTTCCAGCCGCCAAAATTTTTCGATGATATTATTGAGGGACTCCTCTTCGGTTCCAATTGCGCAAGTTACCGCTGTGGCCATTACTCTGCTTACTTTGCCCGCTATGACCCAACCAAATACAGTGTTCTGGAGTATTGGTAGATCTCCTGCCAATCGAATTTGACCGACTACCAACAGTTGATGATAAAATTCCGCTCCTATCAAAACGTCGATTCTGTCTGGACGGTTGAATTTAGGATCGGCCAATGGAATATTGTTGGGAATATTCCATGCAGATGTATCCAAGGGCTGAGCTGGCTGGTATGATGTTATTTTTGGTAACACGAAAGCTTCGATCCTGGATGAATATGCATTGATTCGAGATTGTAGCTCTATGCTGACTCGTTGGTTGGATAATTGCTTTCCTTGACCAATTCCTTCAATTGACAATGCCTCTGCCATGGTTTTCAGACCAAGATTATCCACTATGCGCTGGCTTATGATATTTATCTGTGAACCCGAATCCAGTAGCGCACGACATTCCCAGGTCTTTCCATTAGGTCCAATTAGTGTTACTCTTGCAGTCCCTAACAGCACAAATGCGTTGTTATTGTTGTTAAGTAATGCACTTACAACTGTATCTGGGTCTCTTGTTGTCGCAGCTGTTTGACTTGTTGAAGGTTCCTCGTTCTTGATGATCATTGGGGGTTTCGATGTACGCTTGATGTTCATATCCAAATGTAGCAGAGTGTTATGCTTCTTGTGACACTTCGAACAGTTACTGGAACTGCAGGTTGAGGCAAAGTGTCCGGCTCGCAAACAATTGATGCAAAGATTATTCTGTTTCACGATGCTTAATCGTTTTGATGATGCAAATTCCAAGAACTGTTTGCATTTATAAATAGGATGATTGTGTTTGCAGATCGGACAACCTAATTGCTGAGACGCGATTGCCGAGAGTGTTTTGGCACCTTGTTTTTGATGTTTGCCTTCTTCTGACCTATCCTTATTTCCCAAGGCCTCGAGAGCTTGAAAACGATTTTCCAGGAACTCGAGAAACTTCTGGAATGAAGGAAGTTGCCTTGGTTGCACCAAGGACTGTTCATATAGAGTGTGAGTATCCTTGTCCAACTTCTTCAGAAATAGGTGAAGCAAGATCGGGTCCCATGCCTTGGTATCCACCTCTAGTCCTTCCAGCCCTAGTATACACTCTTGTATGGTGTCGTGTAGACTTCGAATCGACCTGGCACTTCCAATTTGTATAGTCGGATGGGACAACATTTTTGATAACCAGGATGATATCAGCAATCTAGGGTTGTCGTAGCGACCTGTTATTATCCTCCATGCTGCGCTATAGTTGGCACCTGACACTGTCAGATGCCGCACTAATTTTTCGGCTTCTCCTGTCAGGCTTGATTTCAGGAACCACATTTTTTGTCCATCCGACAGCCGTTGATTATGGATCATTTCCGTATAAAGATCGTGGAATTGCTGCCACTGGAGGTAGTTACCATCAAACTTTGGTAACTCAACCTTGGGCATTTTCATCGTTGTTGGCCGTTGTTCCCATCCTTGGGCTAATGGTGATTCCATTGCTCCATAGAGTTCTTGTAGTATTTCTGCTACTTGATCCTGTAACTCAAAGTAGCCGTGTATGTCTTCCTGAGTTAACTGATTCTCCATTTTTCGATACATGGTAGTTAACTCTTCCCAGTTTTGTTCCAACGTCCGAATTTTGATTTGGCAAAAGGCCTTGCTTTTATTTGGCTGCAATGCCATCTTATCCATTGACCCCCTTATGATCCCTATGACCAGATGGTATCGTTGCTTTAGGGAACTGACGGGCAGGTCTTCTAGGGTTGGAGTGCGCTCTTCCTTACGTTTTGGAATTGCTGGTTGCTCTTGGACGCGTTTTGGTATTGCTCCCTTAGCTACCATCTCCATTTCATCCCTCTTTGCTGGACCGGGAGCTGCTTTACCTGGTGTCTCCGCGTTTGCCAGCCTTAATTTCTCCTGGATGTCGTCCAGGAATGATTCTTGTATCTTCTTTATCTCTGCATAATAATCACTGCTGAAGTAGGGGTGACTCAGGTCAACCTCCGCTATCTCCCTGATTTTGGAGTCATTTTCATCGAACTCCTCCCACAGTGAAGTTAATTGATGCAATCGATCATTCAAGTACACAATTGTTTTCCGTTCTGGAGAATCCTTCTTAAAGTTCCTCCATAACTTGCAGATATTCTGCCCAACTTCATCTTGATTCTGGGTTATGCTGTCCACATCCATCTTGCTGTTTATTCCACTTTCTTGTAATCCAACGAAGAGAATAATCAATCAGCGCTCGAATTTGAATTGATGATGAACTGTGTTATGGCCCAGTTCACGCCCAACCGCGAATGAATTTTATAAACACTGTGTTATGGCCCAGTGTACGCACACAAACCGTTGTACTGTGGTTAACCTGGTACCACTGTTGAAAATTGCGATATTGGACACCAAAAGTCCTGTCACGGTCGCCAAATGTTGAGATTGGATTCTTTTATCCAACCTTGAGGATTGTCGTAGGTACATAAACCTAGACAGCGATGAGTGTACAAGTCGATACCTGTATCGATTATACGTTGTAGGGTCCTCAAGCAGACTCACTTGAGGTAATAAAAGAAATGTCTTGATGGTTGTTCTGATACTAACTAACAACTTTATTTCTACAACTTACTCTTTTTATACTACTTAACAATCAATTCATAATGCTTAATTAACAATAAAATATCAATAGTGCTTAATTAACAAAAAGTACCTCAAATCAATATTGCCTAATTAACCTAAAGTAACCCAAATTCAATGTTGCTTAATTAGCATAATGATACGAACAATTACCATTTCCATATAATGCTGATATATCTTTATTATGATATGGAACTGGTGAATTGCAAACTATTGCAGACTAAACACCAGGTAAAAGCCCTTGTAGCCAGTGCTGCAATTATTTTATGTTCCTCTTATTCCAGGTGGCACTAAACGCCAGTAAGCAAAATGACAATGTGAACTCGGCATTAAAGGCGGTGTTTTAAGAGTCGTTTAACGCCATTAAACGCTAGATGTCGTTTTAATTCATGGAACATATTTTCTTGTTCGACAACGGTCACACAGCAAACGTTATCGTTATTCTATCAGGCGTATTAATCTCACAAAACGACGCGTAAAATGACATTTATTGTCGTTGGGAAATTTGTAAACGTCAACCAACAAAATCGATTTAAAATGTAAGTTTTGTTAAATTCTCAACTAAATGACTTACTTATTGAGCTATTTATTTTTCCTCAAGGGTGAAAATAACATATCAAAAACAAGTGAAACGCCTGGTGGAGTTGATGGAAAAGCATTCTCCTCTGGCAACGAATTTTAGAAGAGGTATTCAACAATCGGACGAGTTCGAAACTGGTGGGAAAGACGTTGCTGCAGTACTATACGGTTAAAGACCTCCCATATGAGGACCTCCCATACGAGTTGAAAAAGAATGGCAAAAAAAAAAAAAAACAACAACAAAAAAATGATACATCTAGAACTCTAATTTAAAAATAAATTTATATTTTACAGGTCTGTATCGATGCAAAATTTAAAGCTAAAATAACGATCGCAAATCGACAGACAAACTTAACATCTTCGAATTTGAATTATTGTTCCCCTTAAAATTGTCACGTCAATGACTTTGGATTTGAGATTCTTCACAATCAAACGCTTTCCGTTACCTACTAAGTTTTGGTGCATTGAGGTTGCGCAACAAAATGATAACTGAGTCGACTTTTAATTTCAAATTGTGCCGAAACGAAATCAAATGCAGTTGCGGTTGACCTCATTCTTCACAATTCAATTTCGATAGATGTCTGACTGCAGGAAATAGCAAGTCCGTCCAATTCAATTAGAATGACGAAATGAAAAGAAGAATGACAGGTGCGGAGAATGCATTGTAATACTGACGTACGTCATTCAATGGCCCAATATACGCATTACGAAACACAGCTCGATTTAAAATGAAAGATGGTGCAAGTGTCCTAGGGTTTTGACGTCAGATAAGGTTTCGTTAATCTTAATCATCATTTTCAAGACGGGTGGCTTTCACTACACGATTTGCCTCCATATTATCGACTCTTTGTTTTTGCGAAAACGCGTTTTTAGAGGAGGGCACTCCTTTCGAATCGATATTTTCTTCTTTCCATACAAAATTACATTTTCAGACAACACTTATGAAATAATATAATCTCGGGTTTTCACTATTCACCTGGATCAATACGAATTAAAATTAAAATTATCAAATCACAGAAAAATTGATGATTAAAGTTAATTAGTGTTTATGTGCAACTCAAGATTCGATGTACCGATAAACTATAGGAGAAATTTTCTCTCTATTAATTTAAAGCGCAAGAACTAAAATTTTGATTTGAAACACTTTTTTTGTAGAATATAATAAGGTAAGGTTAGGTTATGTTTGGGAAGGAGGCCATCATAAGACCCATTGTGATTTCCTTCATATAGGTAATTAAACAAACCCCAAAACAATGAAACTGAAAGTTGAAGTAATTTTTAGGATCATAAAATAAAATAATAATAAAAAAATTAACCGCGATCAAATATTCATGATTTTCTGTATCCGAAACGAAATTTAATTTTCGGAAATCCCCACAATCAACTTTTGAAAGAATGCAAGGGTTTTGACGGTTTAAAATTTTCAGAGTTGTGGTATATAAAAATGCAGAGTGAAATGTCAGAATGACGTGACACTTCACGTCAAGGACTTGCGCCAGTGATCCTAAATTCAAAAAAAAAAAAAAAAAAAAAAAAATATATCAACCACGGCTCCAAAAATTTCCTACCAACGCTCCTGCTCATACTGCTGTATGTTTTATTTAATTTTGTTTGTATCTAGAAAATTTTTTATATTAAATTAGTATGCAACAATAAGTTACTAGGGGTCGCCCCGTGGTCGAATTTCGACCAATTTATTCTATAAGTTCATTTTTGAAGGGGAAATATCGGAGCGCTTAAAAATAGGCAATCGAAACCATTTCAGGCTTCCTTTAAGTTGCGAATAAAAAGTGTCCAGTAATGCGGGCTGTCTTCTATTTTATATTACAGGTAGAAAAGGGTGAATAGAATAGATATGCAAAGTTTCATCGTTTATTGTTCAACAGTTTTAGAGTTATGGGGACCTTAAGTTAGAAGCCAACATTTTGCTTAAATTTCATATAAATCATAAACCGTTAGGCCGATTGGTACAATTTGAATTTTATTAGATTTGTAATGTCGAACACTTTCGAAAACAGAAAATACAAATTAGAAATTTTATCACTTTGCTGGCTGCGGTTTCAGAAATAACACGGTTTTAAGGGATTGGGATTTTGTTTTTTCAAATGGTTCTAACTTTCAAACGGTTGAACTACAAACGAAAAGAATTTCACTACAAACAGCTACAAACGATTGTGTATCGAACTGCATTTCACGTTTTTCATTCTAGAAAAAGTGCGAATTAACTTCACGCGGGTGCCATGTTGTTGTTGTTGTAATTTCATGCAATTCGCTTAAATTTACCTGCTTTAATTCATAATTTGTGGATAATTTTTGTATTGTGCACTTCTATGTATTGTCCCCTACCCAAATATATATAGTGTTGGCATATTTATGTGACTTATAATAGGAAAAAAGGGGGGAAACACGTTTTAGGCAACTCCGTATTAATATATAGAAGAAGTGTTGTTGTTATAAAAAAAAAATAGAAACACTTAAATAATAAAAATAGAAACGCAGACGAATTAGGTATACCTATATTTATTAAATTAATTAGTTTATTTAATTAATTCAAATCCCTCGTCCAAATTTTCTTCAATTAATACAAACATTCAAAGAAGATCATTCTTTGACAAAAAAGTTAACGTAGAAATAGAATTGTGAATTCAGGGTTAGAGCAAGATCTCAAGTGTATAGTTCCACTACATAAGAAGACTTTTGGAAACTAAAAAAAGATACAAGTTCTTGTTTATCAGGGCTCTAATCGCGTAAGCACAAAATGACTGAACGACATCGTCTCGACGATGCTTCTACATCGTATAACAACCAAAAAACGATAGTCGTGGAAACGATTCGACGATCATCGTTTTTTGTTGCTTCACGTTACTAATTCAAAAGTCAAATACGCTCGTCGAAACGATTTGATTGAACGATGGCTATTTTGCAATCGTTTCCTTTTGTTTTGGTGCATCTTTTCAGTTTAAATTAGGTCTGAAATAACTATAAAGAAATATTTAAAAGAAGACCCACGCCTATTATCTCTATACGGGCAACTCGCTCTTATCCGACTTGTAAAAGAATACATTATTTGCAAAAAATAAATTATTGCAATTGGATTTCATTTATTTGTCTTATAATTTGTTTTTTTTTCGAACTCAATTCTAAGAAATACAAAATTATCAACACTTGTTAACACATTCACTTAAAATTGCACTTCTTCTTGATAGTAATAGAGGCCTTATTCCTTAGTACCTATCCATTTTTGAATTAAATATCCCATTCCATGTCAATCAATGACAACAAAGAAAAATAAACAAATTCAAGACAAAAACAATTTCCATAGATTTTTTATTTTTTAGGTGTCAGACTTTGTTTACAGTCGCGTTCAAACTGTTCAAAATGAAAACGATGAACGATTCGATTGAGAGATACGACGATGATGTTATACGAAGCAAACTAAAAACGAGAGCGTTTTGTTCAATCGTTTCGACGACTATCGTTTCAAAAATTACGCGATGAGAGCCCAGGGCTCTAATCGCGTAAGCACAAAACGATTGAACGACATCGTCTCGACGATGCTTATACATCGTATAACAAATAAAAAACGATAATCGTTGAAACGATTCGACGATCATCGTTTTTTGTTGCTTCACGTTACTAATTCAAACGTCAAATAACCTCGTCGAAACGATTCGATTGAACGATAGCTATTTTGCAATCGTTTCGTCTTTTTTGGTGCGTTTTTTCAGTTTAAACTAGGTCTGACTTATCTATAAAGAAAAATTTAAAGAAAGACCCACACCTATGATCTCTATAGAGACGACTCGCTCTATCCGAGTTGTAAAAGAACCCATTATTTGCAAAAAAATAAATTATTGCACTTGGATTTCATTTATTTTTTATTATAATTTTTTTTTTTACGACTCAATTCTAAGTAATACAAAATTATCAACACTTGTAAGCACTTTCACATTCACTTAAAATTGCACTTCTTCGTGATTATTCTTTAGTACCTATCCATTTTTGAATTAAATGCCCCATTCCACGTCAATCAATGACAAAACAAAGAAAAATTCAAGAAAAAAAAAAACAATTTCCATACATTTTTTATTTTTTAGGTGTCAGACTTTGTTTACAGTCATTTTCAAACTGTTCAAAATGAAAACGACGAACGATTCGATTGAACGATACGACGATGATGTTATATGAACAAAACTAAAAACGAGATCGTCTTGTTCAATCGTTTCGACGACTATCGTTTCAAAAATTACGCGATGAGAGCCCAGGCTTTTTTGTTTATTTATTAAAAATACCTACGTTTACATCAAACGGTATTTAATATTAAAAATCTGTCCTCTTTCCCCTACGAAGTATGTTTTTAGTTGAAAATACCACTGATGCAAGATGTGTGGATCAAAGTTCAATTGGGGGGAAGTAGCGTCATCTGTTATTCAACAACATAAATAATTTCGTTCTATTTTAAAAACAAACGACGACTAAATAATTTGGATGCTGTTCATGTTCATACAAAAATACTAAAATCGAGATTAAAAAATGGTGGGTTGGGTTAGGAAGCTGCAGATTTGGGGTTGTAGATATTTGATGCCAAATCTTAAAATAATACAAAAAAAAAAGGTCGTCGAAAATGAAAAGCAAAAATGTTGTGGACATGGACACCCTAATCACCTAGCAGCAGTGTTGTTAGCACTCTCTCTTCATTTATCCAACGAAGCGTGGTCATTTTTCCCTTTTTTCCCTTTTCACTGTACTCAAAATTCCTTTTAAATCCCACGACACTTTTTCGCCTCAAAATCCAGTTTGTATAAGTAAAATTTGTTATACAAGGAAAGAAAATCACTTTTAGTTTAAAAATCACAGTTTGTAACATAATTACGATTATTTTTTGGTACTAGAAAATTTTGATAAGAGGCAATTTATAAAGATAGTTTTTTATGCACATTCAGCGTGTTAATAATCATCGTGAAATGTACGAGTTTTCATGAAATTTCAGCAAAAATTTATAGTTTTAATGTTTTTTGTTAGATTCCTCAAAATCCCACGATTTGGTGCTTTTTCCCTTTATCCCACGAAAGGCTTTTCGGACATCGAAATTCCCACGAAAAGGGATAAATACCACGATATAACAACACTGCCTAGCGGTATTAAATATACTTTAAAGCCGATTCTCATACCTACCAAATACACAACAAATTTCATAAAAATCGGTCCAGTCGTTTCGGAGGACTACGGCTACAAACACCGTGACACGAGATTTTTATATATATTAGAAGAAGTTAATACTCCCTAAAATAAAGTATTCTTTATCTACGAAGAAAATGACTGCCGAAATACAAATCCAAAGTTGAAACATTTTGTGTCATGTGTCACAAATATCCTTGGGATATTTATTTCTAAAACAACAAGTCGGCCAACTTCTGAATTTCAACTGCGGAGTGACTAGTAAATAAAAGCAATTTTCAATTTGTTCAGTTTCAAATCAATTACGCCAAACCGCGGAGTTATCGTCAAGTTGAACGATAGTGAATAAAACGGCCCTAAGTGATGCAACTTGCTGCTGTAAGACATAAGTTAACTTTATTAATCAAGTTTTTCATTACCGACTCAAATCATTTTCAGTTAAGGATAGCAATTGCAAACTGTTGTCAGTGCTCTTCTCTTTGCACTAGCCTCGATTTGGGGTGGATATCCATAAATTTTTTAGTTTGATACCCGTACTTTTAAAATGTCCATTTTTTTCTTAGTATATTACCTACTTTGATGGGTGCATTTCGAAATGACATTTATGAGCTGCATGACAACCTATCAATTTACATACTCATTTCGTTTGCACTTATACCTGCTCTCTGTCATTATAGATCCTAGAATCGTAAATTCAATACAAAAGCTTCGAACGTACATTCTTCTTCACTCACTCCATATACACCGGTTTCTTGATTTCCTTAGAGAAATGCAATCCAATTTAGCTCCATCACACCCAGAGTAAGAATAATCGTGTTCCTTAAACATACTGAACTGAATCTATTCAAGGGTAGGTATCATTTATCAAAAACTTCATTTAACGCAGCTTCCAATACCGGAGTCGTCGTTCCTTCTTTATTGGCAGAATTCCACTAGCAACCCCGAATGTATTTCACCACCCCGTAACTATGATTTCTTCCTTAAACCTTAGTCAATTGGGCCAAACGACTTTGACTCCGAGAAGCTGGAATATCACGCAGTCAAGGAGCCGAACATTGCTCCTTGATCTGTGCTCTCTCGCAGTCAGCATAGCTGTTGCATGCAATGGTGTCGTGCTACCGTTTGAAGTCAAACCATTGCGTGTGCTAAATGTCGTTCGGATTCTCTAGTCTCTTCGTGCAACCATCCGTACAAGTAGGTGGCGTGTGTGGGAAATGGGTGTGTCAATGAAATTAGGGATATAAAGTAAAAGCGGTTGCCAATCCCATAAACTCGAAACTAATGTCTGCATCGCGAAATGCAGGACACAAGAAGGTCTGGGGTCTGGGCTATACGGCATTCACTAGATTGTCTGTGACCAAATGCATGCATTCAAGTTAACTCCAGGTAGACTCGTAGACACAGAGATGATAGCCTCACTTAGAATTCCTTTGATGCGGAGAGTGGCCAGGTCACTGTGCTAAACGCACTCAAAGACTAATACGCTCCGAATGATTTGCAAATTCGCGGTGTGGCGAATGCTTTTGTGATTCCTCACTATGGTGATGGTATCACCTAGCCCACCCATACATATATGTTCCCCGTTCACATAGAATTCAGAGAATCTTTGCAAAGACAATTTATTTTCCACTTGTGCGCTGTACTAAGCTAGACATTTTAATTTTGATTTCCCCGATGGGTTCCACAATGGACGAGGAAAAGTTTTCCTTTTTTTTTGTTCTCACTCCTTCGGTGGCAGTTAGTTAACGTTTTACATGCGGTTGTGGCCAATGGACAAGGGAGGGAACGAGACAGCGAAAAAATATGCTGATCTCGCCTGCACTCGAATCTACTCCCCAAGGAGGAATTTATTATTATTTCTCTTGTTCGAAATAGGAGTGAGTCCTTTTTTTGTGGCGACTATATTAGTTGGGTAGATAAATGAATAAACTTGCTACACACACTCACACAGTGGACTAAAGGAAAGAAATAAAATACGGCAACTTTAACAGTAATTCATTTGGGGAATAAAACAAGGATGCACAGGAAACGGGTGTGAAAAAAAAAAAATCCCAGTGGGAGGATTGGGTGACAGTCACGACCCACGAATCACGATACGTAAAGTCAGCGTTGCCATTGAAATCATTAAAAAAAATTTACAAAAAATGGCCCCGAGCCAAAAAAGGGGGCTCCACATAAAATACTACCTAATATAGGTAGCAAAAAAAAAAAAAAAAAAAAAAACACAGAGCAACAGACATTTAGACAGACAGACATCAGCTATTCAAACAGAAGAAAACGCGTTCCAAATATTGACGCTCAGCATACAAAAAGCTGCGTGAGCTGCAACTCCCAAAACAACAAAAAAGGGTCAGACAAAACTCTTGTCCCCGCGAAATATGTGAAATTAGTAGGTACAAAAAAGAGGAAAGCTAAAGAACGCTGGCAGCAGACAAGGGTGCCAAGCGATAAGACCAAACCGAACAACATAAAATATAAGCTCAGAAAATCTGTAAGAGAATTTAATAATGAGTCTTTCAAAATTTACCTCACAAGTCTTACAAATGATGCTAGTACCTTCTACTCGCTCTGGAAGGCAACAAAGAAAATGAACAGGCCAATAGCTCACATTCCGCCAGTAAAAATCGGAGAAGGTACCTGGGCGAAAAGCAGCCAAGAGAAAGCAAACACTTTTGCTGAGTATCTTGAAGACATATTCAAACCTTATGAAGATAAAGGATAGCAAGGAGCCGAAGTAAGGTGCGAAGCAGATAGACCTATTAGCCGGTAACAGCTAAAGAACATGCCAAAGAAATTAAAGAAAGCATAGATATGAAAAAAGCCCCAGGGTTTTGTTTGATTACAAGAGATATTTTGAAACAATTACCACGAATATGTTTAAAAAAAAAGCGCAGACTATAAACGCTGCATTTAAATTAAGATATGTGCCAAGCATGTGGAAAGTAGCGGAGGTAATAATGATACCAAAACCACGCAAACCACCTAACGAAGGTAAATCATATCGCCTAATATCTATTCTACCAATGTAAAATTTCTACAAAAAAGAGATGAAAAATCGCTAGTCCCAATACACCAATTTGGATTTAGAAATAAGCACTCTACAGTTGATCAAGTGCATAGAATCACAGATACGATCGAAAAAGTCTGGTACAAAGACTGGCAGTATTCGACAATTCTGGTGTCTTATAATCAGATCGATTCTTCAAAATTTAACAAGATACAGAAAACTCCACAATAAGAGAGATTATAGCTGGTGCACCGCAAGGCAGTATGCTAGGGCCAGTGCTATACCTTTGATTTACTAGCGATCTGCCTGAAGAAACCAACTGGCTACTTTTTGCAGATGACACAGCTGTCCTTGCTGTCGAAATAGAAACAAAAAAGCTTCAAACAACAATAAACAACTTTTCAGAATGGACTAAGAAATGCCAGATTAGATTAAATGACCTTAAGTTCGTCCAAATTAATTTTACGTATAAGAACGTACCACACATTCCAGTCAACATTAACAATAATTTAGTGAAATATTCAAACACATCTAGGCATGACTCTAAATGCTAAACTGCGTTGGAAAGCGCACGAAAAAAAAAAAGAAGAAAAAAGATGAGTTGAACATGCGATACAGTCAAATATATGGACTTATTGGGAGATACCCACCCCTGTCCAACTACAATAAAATATTGATATACACACAAATTCGGTAACCAGTATGGATCTACGGGCTCCAGTTGTGGGCATGCATATGCCAAACAAATTTACAAAAATGCAGTTTTTCCTAAATAAAGTATTAAGGAACGTAGTTAATGCACCTTGCATGGAGATCTAAATGTTGAAATGGTTGAAATGGTTGAAGATGAGGCTAAGAAGGTTGCTCGGAAGCACAGAAACAGAAACAACAGAACTTTTAAATAAAGACAATGTAATCAGGAGATGGAGACGAATAAAACCTCTTGATCTATAAGATTTAGCTAGGGCTAAGAAATCAGGTATTGTTTTCAAACAAAACAAGTTTAGAAATTCGACAAACGGCGGATTTATTTCTTAAATTCCTAATTAGTCATATGACTTGGTGCAATCTTATTCGGAATGGCGAATGTCACTCCACCGGGCGTTTTTTTATATGATTTATGGTCCACCACTATTGCAGAAGCATCCCTCGCATACTACCTCAATGTCTTTCGATGATTTTGTATTTTCATCGAATTTCTAACAAAAAAAAAACAAAAACAAAAAAAAAACTTAAATTGAAAAAGGAGCTACTTTGATAAATTGTCAAAAAGTGGAGGTACTGATGCTCAAAAAGCTTCCATTTGGGCCCTAAAGAGGCCAAACGGCAACGCTGCGGTGATGCCCTATAAGAGAAGAAACACATTTAAATTAAGTCACTGAGTTGGAGAGCGGTCGCAATTTGTAAAGTTTTTCGTTTTTCGGGTTTCCTTGTAGCTTAAGCGTCACACTGATTTAAGGGGATTTCCAGGTGACAAAGATGATGACAATTTAAGTTGGACAGATGAAATATTGCGAAACAATTTCTTTTCGAAGTTGAATGGATTTTTTTTATCACTCTACAAAATTGCAGGTTTTGTTGCTGACAAAATATAGGAGAAGGACAGGACTTTTGGTTAAATCGTTTAAGAAGTTTTGAATCTTTTGAAGCGCGGGCATTTTATTTGGCTTTCCATGAAGCGTGTCCGAAGTGCGGTCTTTTTGTTTAAAGTGACAAGAAACTCTCTTGGGGAGATGAACGGGTCGCAAATCATCAGAGTTATAAGAAGGATTGCTGTGTATGTATAGTTTTTGTAATCGAGGTGCGTATACCTATCATTGCTGTACAAAAAGGTTGAAAATGCAATTGTAGCAAACTTTGGTTGCTCTAGTCGAGTCTGTATCTGAGGGTTAAGGGTATACAAAATGGAAAAGAAGCTGAGCGGATGCAGATTTCTGCTAGTGGTAGAGAAGGTATTGGCGAGTCTATCTGGGTTCCAAATTCAGAACCCGACTGTATAGTTAAAAGAAGCCTCCGAGTGGTGTAAATCGCTGTTAAAAAAGAGTCTGTTAGAGCAGAATTCAAATCTGGCGCCTAAAAATTGTATACGACCATATTTTATTAAAAAAGCTGTTTTAATAACGAATTATGTGTACAAATTTAAGATTTGTGTATAATACCTACTTTTTCAAATAATACAAACTCACTCATTTGTAAATTAAAACCATCAGAGGTACCATAATCGTTTTTCTCGTCGTTCGCCAGGTGCTTGTGATTCTAATCGGCTGCAGTGTCAACCGACTAAAGTGTTGCAAATAAAATTCCAAAAAAAAAACAACTGAAAACTTAATTTATTATTTACAACACACTCACTGCTATTGACTTATTGTAATGGACTGCTAGTAGTCACCTTAACGCATGTTCCAAAAATACTGTAGAGATAGAACAGTAGCGCATACTGTTTGACAGCGGAAAACAAAATAAACTTCAAACGACCAAGTAAACTTTCATTCGGCCTTACTACGAACCCAAACGCAAAATAGTTGGTCTATGCTATTTGATTACGAATACACTCTGTTTAGAAATTCAAACTTGTTTTGTTTCTTAAAATAAAAAGTTTTGTTTACGAAAATAAATTTTTATTTATATTTTTGTTACAAATAAAACAAAAGTTTAATCAACAAGCTGTTACACTTGAAGTTATTACTGAATAAACATAAGTAATATTTGTTTCATCTTTTGTTTGAGTGCAAAATAGTTGGTCTAAGAATTAAAAATGTGATTTTACCACTGCGTTACATCACCTTTCTTTGCTATCACTGCTTGAATTCGTTGTGGCATTGTGTTCACAAGTTTTTGGCAATCATCGGTTGTAAATGATTGCCAAATATTATTGATAGTCTATCGTAGATCTGTGCGGGTCCTTGCTGGTTGCTGTCTTAACTTTTGTTTCATTTTGTGCCATAGAGTTTCGATTGGCGAAAGATCAGGGCTGCTGAATGGCCATTCCATTAAAGGAATGGCTTCAGTAGATAACCAGAATTTAGTTGCCTTTGCCGTATGGCAAGATGCAGCGTCTTGCTGAAATACGTTAGACTCCCTCGGTTGACTGAAGCAGTGTTATTGATGGAAGCATATGATCTTCCAAGATGTTGCGATATTTCGCAGAATTCACAAGGCCATCAACAAAACATAATCTACCAACACCACGCCCAGACATGCACCCCCATATCATTTGCGATGCTGGAAATTTTATCGTTCGTTTCAGACAGTCTTTATGGAAAGCTTCTTTGGAGGTGCGAAGTACACGCTTTCGCTCATCGCCAACACAAACCTCAAATCTGGATTCATCGCTCCAAATTACTTCCCGCCACTGATGTAAGGTCCGATTTGTGTGCTCTTTAGCTCATTCAAGTCACCTTTTCTTTTGCCTTGGCGTAAGAAGAGGCTTTTCTTTTGCCTATTAATATAGGTTGAAAAAATCACAATGCAAAATAAACAAACCTTGTAAAATGTATATCCCATTTTCTTCATGTTGCGCTTACAAGTGTCGACAGATATTTCTTTTTTGATGCGGCTTTTCCACTCTAAAGTTACCCCAGCAGCAGTTTGACGACGATTTTCCTTAATTATTTTTTTTAATACCCTACAATCGCGGGCTGTAGCTATCGGTGGCCGCCCAGTTTTCTTTCGGGTTTTAATGTTACCCATCTTAGTAAAGAGCGAAATAATATTCTGTATTGATGAACGAGGGAGATTGAAATTTTTTGAAATTTTGTAGCTTGAAAAGCCATTTTCAAAAGCTTTTATAATTGATTCCCTAAGATCTTTAGATAAGGGAACACTACGCGCCATGATAACCGAACAAATGAATTCCAACTTATTGCACAAGTACACTTTTAACCTGTCAAAGTAAGAGCACACTTGTTTTTACTTAATTTTTCCTAACGGTAAACTTAATCATAGGATGATGTGGAGTAGACCAACTCTTTTGCATCGCGAATGACGTAGACCAACTATTTTGCACTCATTACCAAATGAGAAAGCACACAGTTTTAACGGTATTTTTTGTGATATTGCTTATTTGTGTCGGTAATTCAATCAAAGAGTATAATTTTCTATTAAAAGTTTTTTTATTTTTTTAAAAATTAAATATGTATGTATGTTAAACTAATAATAAAGAAGTTTCCAAGTGCAAGAAAGTGGGTGGACCAACTATTTTGCGTGTGGGTCGTAATAATCAAGCACTGAAGTGGTGGTTAAGTTTTAAGGGCCAATGTTGATTTTGAATAAAACACAAATTGTTTAGAAAATTATTGTCATTTCTTTTTATTATGATAATATTGGTATGGTTTAATTATGGATGCAACAAAATATGGGCCAAATGGCCGCCACGACCTCGGCGGCACACCTCCATCCGATGATCCAAATTTTCGATGACGCTGAGGCATAATTGAGGTTCTATGCCGTAAATGTGCCGAATTATCTCATCCTTAAGCTCTTGAATTGTTGCTGGCTTATCGACGTACACCTTTTCTTTCAAATAACCACAAAGAAAGAAGTCCAAGGTTTCAAATCACATGATCTTGGCGGCCAATAAACATCGCCACCACGTGAGATAAGACGGCCATTGAATCTGGCAAGTGGCACCGTCCTGTTGAAACCACATATCATCCACATCCATATCTTCCAATTCGGGCCATAAAAAGTTCGTTATCATCTCACTTTACCGAACACCATTCACAGTAACTGCCTGACCGACCTCATTTTGAAAAATTTTGCTTATTGACGAATCCACTGAGGTGAAAATGGGCCTCATCACTGAAGATGATTTTCTTCGAAAGTTGATCATCCACTGTTGCCATTTCTTGCCACCATTCTGACCATTGACGACGTTTGAAATTGTCAAGAGGCTTTAGTTCTTGAGTCAATTGCACCTTGTAAGCGCGTAAATGCAAGTCTTTATGCATAATGTTCATCAACGACGAGCGTGAGAGGTGCAATTGTAGGGCACGACGACGAGTTGGGGTGGACGGCTCTTCAGCCATACTATCGCAAACAGCAGCAATATTTTCTGCAGTACGAGCTGTACGAGCATTAGGGTGTCCCGTCAAATTTTGTTTTGTTGTATCTTAACAAAAGGCCCCGCAAAAGTTGCGTATTACTGAGCTCATTACAGGAAAAATAACATAAAAAATATTCAAGGGTACTTTTGGGTCTCTACCGGCCGTTGAAGTTTTGGAAAAAAATGTTGTTTTCCCTACATTTTTCTTTTTCAATATTTTTTTAATATTGCTTAAATTTGTAAAGTTATAGCATATTCACTCAAATCAAATGTGTTTTTGGTAGCGCTTGAGCACTTGAGAGGTTATTTTGATATCTCTTAAATGCTGGAATCAAAAAATACATTTGTTTTGTCTTAACCACAAAATTCGATATGTTCACAAAAATAGGTAAATTCGAATTTTTTAATTTAAATATTAAAACATGTAAGCAAAATGAGTTCCGGACTCCATCTCCGAGAGTTATTCTGTCCTCTTTTCGATCCCTTTATAGTGAATTAAAAAAAATCATTTACGTCTGTAAGAGATGTAAAAAAGTATACCTATGCTTTTGATCCAAAGAAATCTTAAAACAGAATACGGTGAAAAATCCCTCTAATTCCGAATTGTTTATTATAGTGAGTGCATGCAGATATCGAACAGATTTTGAAGAGGGCTTCAATTCCAATTGTGTGCCACAATCAAATACTAAGACTAATTAAAATGAACTTCCATAAATATATGACTCTAAAAAGATACCCAAATACGAAAAAATGCAAACTATCACAATAGAGTACAAGATTTCATAACATTTTCTAGTACAAAATTGTTTGACATTGCCTCATGTAAATTTGATAACTGCCACTGTACACAGAAAAAAAGTGCCTAGTAATGAAAGGGTATTTTTGGAGGATAAGTGTTGATTACCTAGAGACGATTAAAATGCAAAAGCGTCTAGATCGAAAAGAACGTAGTGCATTGAATAATCTTGCCCCTCCAAGTTTACTCCAGAGATTAGATCCAAACGAAACAGATGAAAGAGTGGAGCCAGTCAAGACAGTAAGGTCACTACTTTGTTCTTCAGAACTTTCAAAGTCTTCTTCAGATCCTTCCACGTTTTCAGATAAGCTCAATTTGCTGGTCCAACCATCTGTAGCAAGAGTTTTTGATCGATATGGATTATCGGAACGATCTGCCCCAACAGTGGCTTCAACGGTTTTTTACGATGCTGGACTCGCAAATAACACTGACACAAGGCTTGTAATCGACAAAAATAAGATACAGATACTGAGCTTTGTCAAAATCAAGAGAGCATCTAAGAAGCCAATACAGTGATGCCATTCCTAAGAATATTTATCTTGACGGACAGAAAGACAAAACCCTTGTTTCAGATCAAAAATATAAACGTCATTTTCGCAAGGAGCTCTTAGAAGAACATAACAATATATCTCCGATATATTATACAGGGGAAGAAATATTATGCAATTCAAAGATTTATTTTATAATTTTTAAGGGCTACATACCGCGATACTAATTATCATTTTTAGTGTCCAGGCTATATTTTTTAACTCACAATGGTGAATTTTTCGAAATACAAAATTGCATATTGTGACCTACAAAATATTCAGTCTCAATGTTAAAAATGATTATTAGTATAAGGTCCATGCCATAGACATTATTTTTTAAAATTAATGTCAGACAACTCCTCCACCTATCTTAAAAGATTTTCAATGTAAAATTTGTATTTATGCCTTAATAGCTTCTTTTAAATTAATAATTTAAAATTTTTGATTATATGCAAATGAATATTTATTATTTTAATTTAGTACCAAGTTATATTTGTGTATATATTTTTGAAATAGTAATAATATTTTGAACAAATAGAAAAATTGAAAGATATTAGCGCCTTGGTTACTTTTCCCTGTCCTTCAATCGTCGGTAGAGGCCCAAAAGTTATGCCGTAATCAGAAAGTAAGTACACTTTCGGAATCTTCTCGTCAATACGCAACTCTTGATACCCCTTTCGATGAGATTTTCCACGAAATTTTTTTCTTCATACAACGACGGGACAGCCTAACGAGCATGCACCGGTGTTATCGCATTTCCTACAGATCCGATATGCTCAAATTTTTGCACGATTTTTCCGATTGTTCGCACATTTGGACGATTGAACGAAAAAATCACGAAGTGCACGATATGCATTTTGATTTGAACGTCCATTTTCATAATAAGCCTGAATAACTTTAACACATTGCTCGGTGTATCTTCATATGGGCCAAATTGAGTTAGTCTGAAATTGAGAAATGTCAAATAAAATACAGAAAAAAACTTGACATTTAGGTGTGGTTCACATTCAAAATCTAACCACCCTTTAAGTTTCAACAGTATAGGTCTTAAAATGTCGGAGAAAAGTTGCTGTGACATACGGACGGACAGACAGACAGACATACATGACGAATCTATAAGGGTTCCGTTTTTTGCCATTTGGCTACGGAACCCTAAAAACGAATACAAAAATTGCTATTAAATTGCCCAACAGATATCTTTCAAAGGCTTTTGAAGCTTATTAAAAGTAAAAACAAAACCACGAATGAATGATAATGCCCTACCGTTTATTCGGGCACAATTTTCGGTACTTTTTGAGGTTCCGTACCCAAAGGAAAAAAACGGAAACTTACTAGTTTCGCTTTTGTCCGTCTGTTCGAACCCACTAGACGAATTTTGTACCTAGGTCTATTTCAGAAACTAATTGACGTAGAAGGCTGAAATTTGCACACAACATCCGGTATAACCTCTAGTCAATCAAATACCAATGGTAGTGATACATCGACTGGTTTTAGTGTGATTAGTAATTTGATATATACTTTTTTGTAGACCATTCCCTATAAACATGGCTCTCTCAGAATTAACATTTAACCCTATAGTTATCGATATTCTGATGGGAAATATATATTTGTTTATTGATAAAGCCATTTTGGAAAGTGTGCAGTCTTTGCCTAAACTGCCAGACTAAAGTTGAGTATTGGTAAGGCCGAATGAAATTAAATTTCAAACATGACGATATATGTAGTGACTGCGGAGACGAGGAGGTACAGGAGGACACACCTCAATTATCATCTGTAAACTGTAAAATGTCTGTCCTTTGATGAACAGAACACTTGGAATATATTCCTGCCATGAGACAGAGGAACTTTCTGATGTCTCATTTTCTAATCTTTACAGGTTTATAAATACATTATAGGTTGGCTGAACAAGATCGATGAACCCTAAGGAGGAAAGCATGAAAAACAGAAATTCATGGCCAACTACAACGGCTAAAAGGGGTATCACAACGGATCCACATGGAACTAAGTGGGTTATAGCAAGGCTCGCTCTGATCTACCCATAAACCTAAACCTACCTAACTCCCGGGCTCAGTTTACGATATTACATAAGTGTTGATTAGTCTTCAAATGTTTTGAATACAAAAGAAATTATAGGCTTACAGGTCTGAGGTCTTTAGCGGTAGTGTGACTAAGTTTACCAACCATAGGTAAAAGGACAACTTCAAATTCTCGCCATGATTATCCCTGAAATATCCCTGTATATTTACGCCATTCACACTTTTGTTATACGGCATGGAATTTTTCATTTGCAAATTTGTGTTAGGTGTCAACATGACCTGAGATTAAATCTGTTAAGAAGGTGACCAGTAAAGTCTAAGCCACCCCGAATAAGTCTGCCTACGCAAATGAAGTCCATAGTGAGAATATTAGCTAAAAATTTCAGATATACCAGGATCTAGTACGAATAATGGAAGCTTGTGTTTTATTGATCGGATTAACAACTGCAACAATTTGTTTCTACTCGACTTCCAGAAACTATTACCCAACAAATTAAACTAAGTTCAGCACAGAGATTTCAAAATTGCATAATTCCCACTCTGACAGTCTCTGCTAAAAACTCCTTTAGTCGACACTCGACACATTTGTAGAAAGTCCTTCCTTATGGCGTACCAATAAATTCCTCAAACAATTAAACACAAAAACTTGCACTACAAATTCGCCCACAAAGCACAACCACTAAAACAACGATGCCAAACCAATTGCCAACAGAAACTTTCCATGGTCCAAAACAAATATGTAGACATCATTAGCAATTTCCCAAATTACCAGACAATTACCGTCCGAAATTGTTGCAGAACTTTTACGATTCATTTCCAGCTTACAGAAGAAAAATAGTGAATCCTTTTCTTAATCAGAAACTGAGAATGTCACACACAGGTAGGTAATCCATTTGATGTCTCTCACTGAAAAAGGGCTTAAACCAAAATGTCAACTCCACATAAAAATGGCCCAAAATCGCACACGTGAAAGGCAAACATCCATCAGATCAAATCGATTGTCATCCTCTGCCCACGAGTACACAGCGATGCGACACATTCATTCGCACTAGCAAACACAACAAAAAGGATTACACGCCTAATCCGATTCTATACGCATGTAGCCGGGCAACCCTATCGTAAAGTTGTCCGCAATTCAATAAAACAGATAGAAAGCCTTAGACCTCAGCCGCCTGACCATGATAATAACGACGAAAGTGATGATGCTGCTGGGACTGAAGAACTCTGAAGTCATGCCCGAGCGGTAATTGTGAAAAGGATTTTCATCACAACGCATAGGGCAGGGATGGTTTCATAAAGCGCCAGCTTCAAATGACTGTGAGATAAACTAATTGGTCACGCAATTGAAAGCGTCCGTGTCGCACAGCGGACGGGGGGGAGATTCACACTGAATGTGTTATCAAATTGCGGTCTGTTGTTGGTGTTTGAAAGGATGGAACATGGAAGTGATAATGCGGAACGAAAACGGAAACGGAGATTGTTTCTTGATGATGCTGTTCGCTGAAGATGGGTATCTCGTTTCGCAATTAAAAGTGGTGCTTGCCTCTTACGTGCCACCATCATGAGGACATAATTTATTAGGTGTTGTCCATTCTTCGACCTTTTTTAAAGAAATTCCACTCGACGAAACTTTGTTCCGACTTGTTGTTTCCTTCTTTTCAGAGAGTGTGCGAGCACGAACGAAAACTGTGCTAACTTTCCGCCAACTAGGTACATACTTTAAGCAAATCCACCCCCACCTACACCGTGTGTTGTACATTGTACTGTATTCTGCACACCCCCAATGTTTTGTATCTGTTAGCTCCGAGCGAATACTAATGGATATTTTATAGTGCATGCTGTTTCGTTGCGTTTTGTTAAAGTTGCTGCCCTTGAAGATGTTTTGTATCCGTAAGTACCATATTTGGGCTGTTTTTCCAATTGCATTCCCAAGTAGGGAGTAGCAAAGTTTTTGCATTTAACTTAGGCAAAAAGTAAACAGCGAGCAGATGCAACTGCAGCTATTTGATTTTGTTCTCTGCACACTTGGTATGCCTTGCAGGGGCGAGTATACTCACCATTGATTGCATCCCGGGATGCGGGGATGCCATCTCTGTTTTGCGCAGAAAGTTTAAGCGATACGACACCGTTTCGAAATTGTCAATATCCTTTTCGATTTGCGAGGAGATGCAAAACAATTGCCGAGGCAAATTGAAAGCACCGCACCACGAGGTACACGAAGGAGGAAAATGTTGTTCTATTTCTGAGTATTGCTGGTAGCTTTATTGGGGTGTCTGATTGTGGTTATGGAGCACTTAATTAACAGGTGGCCCTTTTAAGGAATGACTTTTGTGATACTGTATAATGTGATTTGACCGAAGGGACACTGAGTTGAAAGGTCTAAAAGTGATTTTGGGGGACCTAGTTTAATTGGCGTGTTTGTTGGTTTTCGGTTCAAAGGGGCGGCGGAAAATGCCGGAGTTGAAATCTAATCTTGTAGTGAAATAGCTTGATCTGACCGTGGTGGGTCAAAGCCTTATTGGTAGGGTATATACTTGAATCTTATATTGAAACTACTTCCGCTTGTGGTCGAAAATCGACCCTACCTTTAATAAGGATGTAATACTAAAAAACGTACAACAGTTTTCAATATTTATGTTTTTTTTTTAAGCAAAAAGACGAAATCTAGATATCGAAAATATATGCTTCTTTGAATAATGGCCCTGAATTAGAATTAGTTACACAGTTGCTTACTTTTAGGGATAGGTAAATTGCATTCCTTTGAAAATAGGTTTTAATCTAAGATGATACTGATGATATAGGGTGACGGCCCCTAAGTTCAGCCCCCTCCAGTAGTCAGCCTCTGGAATACAAAATGCAGCGCAATAGTTAATCCTTTGGTCTTTATTTCAAGCAAAAAATATTATTCCCTTGCCTAACATTTCTTCTATCTGCGTCCAAAAACTTGCACCAATCCTGGTGCTGATTCGCGCGTAAAAAATATGTACTTGAGTACAGTTTTTATAAACGCAGAAAACGAGTGGTTTTCCAAAAAAAATATATAGTGGAAGTGGTTTTGGAAAAGAGATACAAATACTAATCCATTTAAGGTATTTGCATTTAGTGATTATTGTTAGGTATGTTATTGACAGTTTATTTTAACTATTTCTTAGCTTAAAATGTTAAAACACCTTATGGGACATTAGGGGTATTCACGATCCGGTGCAACTGGTCTTGTATCATTGCGAAAGTGCAACTTTTTTTCGCACCACAACAACAAAATATACTGACAAAAATTTCGCTACACTTTTGCACTTTAGCTATACCCTGACCCTATTGTTACCGAAAAATACAACAGAGTAGCGTTATCAAGTTGACAGTTCGCTAAATTATGAATTCCTGTGTGCAGGTATCGGAAAAAAACAAAGAGAATGGAAAACAAAAATAAGTGCCGCCGAAGGAAAAATCATAATTTTTGTTATGTAATATTAATTAATTAACATAATTTTGTCTCCATTATCTTCCAATAAATTGAATCGTTTTCCTTTTTCGTTTTTAAAAGATTTTTTTTTCAGAACAAATGTCAATTGTCAGATTGGGTCTGACTTTGTTTCAGTTTTGCTATAGATGAGAAAAAGTGTGTTCACGATCTGATAAAAAAAAAATAAAATTTCACAATTTTACTAGGTCTGTTACACCGAATCGTGAATACCCCTATTATTTTTATGATTGTCCTAGCCCCTCCGGATGACTACTGGAGACTACGTTAATTTTTTTTACAATAACTGAGTATGCAAAATGAATGGAAACTTCAATCTGTCTTGATTCGCACCAAAATTTCGATCAATTTTCTTTGTTTTCCAGTAGTCAGCCCCCCTGTACATTTACTAGAGAAATGGGGGCTGACTATAGAAGACACGGTTCTTTTAAACGTTCTCTAGTTGTCAGCCCCTCCTTTTTATGAAAATGTGTAAATTAAATTGGGGCTGACTACTGGATACTTGCGTGGCCGACTACTGGAGCTGAGGGGGCTGAGTACTGGCAAATCATACCCTTTTCACCTATTTTCTAAATAGTTTGCATTAGGTAGCTCATACACTTAATAAGCTTAGTATTTTCGAATATACAGACTTCAAACATTCAGAAGAACCAAATACTTGATTATATACTTGAAGAATGGATTTTTAAGGACCAATCAAACTCAAAAAAAAAGTTAAGGGACCGACTACTGGTGCCATCACCCTATATGATGTTACTATGCCAATATGGCGGCAACAAATTTACCAGTCTTAATGGCGACCACGGAGGTGATTTTACCGGAGTCGGAATCGGAGTCGGAAGCCTCATACCGACCTCCGTGGAGTCGGAGTTGAATCGGAGTCGGAATCGGGGGTCGCACGCAGTCACAAATAATCTTAATATATAAAAACGTTCGTGCGTATGTATGACTGACCATCACGGCTGAACCACTGAAGCTATCCGCCTTATACTCACACCATATGTTTGTGTGGTGCTCCGAATGGTTTATTAGACCCTATAGGGAGCGTTGGGGTCGATTTTTTGAAAATTCGTATTTATAGACCGATTTGGCTCAAATTAACACCATATAACACTTAAAAAAAATTGCCAATGCCAAGAAATGCCAAAATTTGGACCCGATAGGTGGCGCTGGGAGATAATTTCGACAAGTTAGATTTCCCTGCATATCAATTTTGTATCAACAACACTAAATTTAATTTTAATAATATAGTTGGCATTGGTGGTCTATACTTCTTTTAACTTAAAATTTCAGTAATTCATATTTCATTTAGCTGTACAATTGTTTGACCAAAGCTCCAAATTAGTTTTTAATCAATTTTAAATAGGTAAATAATATTTCCATTCGATTTCCGGCACAAATAACATAACCAAGGAAAATGTTCATAACCACTGAGTCAATTATCACGGTTCTTCTTTTGTTTTGTTCGTGTTGTTGTATTTCAGGTTTTGGCAGTCTTGAAAGAAAGCACTATTTTGGACCCGATAGGTGGCGCTGTCGTCGATTTCCGAAACTACTCAACCGATTTCAATGAAATTTTGTGGATGCGTATGGTTGGTTCCAGCTTGAAAGATAGGATACTTTTCGACCCGATAAGTGGCACTGTTGTCGATTTCCGAAACAGTTTTATTGAGCGGATTGAAATTTTTGGGATGGGTATGGTTGCTTCAAGTACTTGAGAAGTTCTATGTAAATGTATGTATGTATTAAATGTATCTACCTTTTCTGCTCTCAGTTGTAGTCTTGTCTAGTTGTTGTCAAATTTGTATCACTTTTGGAATGGACTTTCCAACTATAAAAACGATTGTTCTTACAATCTGTTAGTACAGAAAAATACGAACCGAAGGTGCCGATATCCAGACCTTGGACCAAAAACTCTGCTGGAGAGGATTGCCTAGTAGTAGCACATTTTTTTTTTCAAAGCAGTGCTATAAGACTTTTTTAGGAGCAAGCACAAACTCACCTGTAAAATTTGGTCGGATAAAGGGACCTTCGCTCCATGAAAAGAACTGCACCAAAAGCAGAGCAAAAACTCTCCAGCATGTCGGTTATAAAATCATTTGGTGTAAACTGTATAAACGCCTCGCCTTAAGCCTTGATTGGATTATATCAGTTTAGTTTAGGCCGAGTAAAGTAAACAAAATAAAGGGTTTTTCAATAAGAGGTGTTATTGTGAAAGGATATGGTCCTGAATGCGTGCTCGTGGTGGCCATTTGGCTTATGTTGTTTTTCATCATTAACGGCATACCTTCCACTTTATAATGAAATAAAAATCCGATCATTTATCTCAAAAAGTGTCATTTTTCTTTGAATACAAAAATAACACCTCTTACTGGAAAACCCTTTATTAGCCTTCCGGCAGATCTTGAAAAATAAATGCTCCGGAACTTTAATGACACGTTTGCAAGTATTCAAACTGAGGCAACGAAGATAGGTCCCTTAACATGGGCTACAAAAATGCTTTCCTATACCAGGTTAGTCGTAGTGGCTCTGGTTAGTGTGTTGGACTACTAAGCGAGGGGTCCCAGGTTCGAATCCGCGAATACCCAAATTCCAACTTAAGGTTTTTTTTCACTGCGCTACCTCTCGCGAACATCTGACAAACATCCGAGAGTATAAATGTCTTGAAAGAGCTTCTCAATTAGCCGTTTGGAGTCGGCATAAAATTGTAGATCCCTTCCATTCGTTCCAGAAATGAAAAACTCACACAAAACGAATGGTTGTGAGAAGCTAGGCGTTGCGCCAACTATTTATTTATTTATTTTTATACCAGGTTAAGGCTATTGCTACTAGCACAATATATATCTGGATATATATCTGGCGACATATAAAAACAAGATCTCTCTTTAAGACAAGAACAAATAATATCTACTTCAAAAGCCTTATCATTCCATTAAAACCGTTTGGTTCAGATGCAACATAATTTGTCAGAAGCGGCTAACATAACAATGTGTTAGGAGAAAGATTTTTCAGAACTTTCGGTTCAGTTTTTTATTGATATCTATAGTCCCGAGCAGGGCCGGACTATATGTGCAAGATGTGCAAATGCACAGGGCGCCAAGTTCTCGGGGCGCATTGCTAGGGAAGAAAAATTAATTCTATCTTGCTCGAACAAATACTGCCATTTGCATTTAAAGAAAAATCTTGCTCAAATAAGCCCAAAATAATCACTTGCAATGTTGCAACCTCAAGGAGAATCTAACTCAAAATATCGCAAAATAAAAAATCTCACCTATCCAAGTTAATTTCTTACCTACCTAATCTCAAAATATTCCACCCTATTCGTGTCGTGAAGGTATATTTCTTGCACATCCACTTACATTTTCAAAGAGAATCTAGTTAAAAAAAACTCAAAACAGAAAAAGTTCCAACTCGTATATGTACAGGTGATGGATAGTTGCATGTGTGCAAATATGAAAAAAGGTCGCTTTCTGTAAATCTTGCACAGGGCGCTAGTTTGGCTGGAGCCGGCACTGGTCCCGAGAAAAGAATTCAAAGACAGACTTTACGGGCTATACATTCACTCATCAAGAAACTATTTTCGCCGTTTTATTCAGCTAAGTCGTGGATCACATTAGGCAACCTACCAACCTAATGTTACCAACTATCCCATCATGTTCGCTATCGCTTGATAAGAGATAGACGACGAGACGTCCCCTTTTTATTTTTTATTCGACTGCACACAGGGAGGGTAATGTGTTTCACGCGTATCCTATATATACATACGTGACGCCCTGTAGCCCAAAAGGCTTGTAGGATTTTGAAGGGTGAGGTTTCATTAAATTGGTATTCTTTTCCGGACTGTAGGCTAAACAAATAAATATAAAAATATAAATAAAACAAAAATAAAATAAAAAAGTTAGTTTAAAAAATCAAAAAACCCGACTGACTGTAAAAAAGATTAAAACAAGACACTTTCAAGTAAAACTAATTGGCAGTCGGAGGCTGTGCATATTTTTGTCAGATTGATATACCTACACTTGAAAGTGTCTTGTTTTAATCTTTTTAAATCTTTTCTAAAGTCAGTCGGGTTTTTTTAGTATATCAAATTACTTTTCTTATTTTTGTGTGCTTTTCATCTTTCGACTTACGTTGAAAAGCATTATTCCGCATCAAATTTTAAATCCCTCCGCGTCGCGTGGTGTAATCCGCAAGCCCACCACTTAAGTTCTTATCACCACACAAAATCAAGCGAACACAATTCCGCGTACCTATATTGAAAACCACCAATAACCGCCATCTCTTCAAAAATTTGACTACACTGCCGGATCGTATTATATTTTACCCAACCCAGAGTCCATATACAACGAAACTTCCAGCACAAAATGATGTCCTCCAGGCTGACAGTTTCTCCTCTATGGACTGCAATAGAATCAACTAGCCTTCGGCATGACGCTGATAATGATAATGATGATGATGCTTGTGTGCTGGTAAAACTAAGGAAAACAACTGCCAGCCGTATAGCCCGAGGATTATAATTTGGGATCTGTGAACAAAATGAGCAAGGTTCACAGGGATGTGATGGGAACAAACAAAAATTGCCTGTTCGCACCAGAAAATCCTTGCAAAAAGGTTTCTCTTCATCATCTATGGCTCGAAAATTCGCCAATTTGGCAACAAACATACACTGTACAAAGGACGATGATGTGCTGTTCGTGCTGCTACACTTGATGATGATGGTTATGATGACGATGATGATCCCAAGGACTACAGGCACACATACAACGGCTACCGTATGAAATCGAGTAACTCCATCTCGAAGTAATTCAGTATTCTGTTCCCTGTTCCGACTTCTCTAATGGCGTATTCAATTTCGAATATCATTTGGAATTCCTTTCGCATACACTCGCAGAGAGGCGAGCAGCAAAGTGTTACACTATTCCAAACGGTGTGAAGTTGGGAACGAAAATAAGTTACATGAGTGTAGTATATACACATCAAAACAAGTCACGTATGTTTTTTTCGAAAGAGGAAGAAATTGTTTTTTGTTTGTTTCCTTTCCTGCTGTGTTTTTCTGTCATTTGTTTGCCTGTCGAATTTTTTTTTTCCTGTTTTACGGTCACGTAAGGACGAATCCCTTCACATGAGCGAGTTCGTAGTTCGGAGGGAAATTGTTAAAAGAGTCTCCCATCCGACGAGGATAAGAAACAAATCGTTGAGATAAATTTGTATGCACTTAGATTCGTATGGCGTATGTGTAACATTTTGAGGTGTAATCTCCGCTCCGCTTACCTGTGCATACACTTACACGAGCAAATCAAAGTGAGCATTATGTCGGAGATGGGTGTGATTGATAGAAAATTAGATTTTCCTTGGCATATGCAAGCTAAATAGCCAGGTTGAGTAGGGCTGCTTCGAATTGAGTTTATAGATGTCGGCGGCTCTGACTTTAATAGACATTAACAGCTTTTGAGCTTGATGGCGGTGGGATATATTTGAGTCCGAAAATCATAACGGATCCAATTTGGAAGTGAATGATGAAATTTTTGGTTGTAATAAATATTTCAAACTGGGTGTGGGATGGATGATCCGAGCAAGACCACCCGAGTAACCTGCGTGAAGTAGGTCTTTCAAATAAATGTAATTTCGAATGTCAGATTAATCCTGATGTTTTAAACAACTTTTTTCTCGATAGTATTCCCGAGGATTTTTATTTCAATTTTTCTGAATACTCTAGCCAATCGTTGGTAAGGGGATTGGAAATCGAACCAGTTACTGAAAACGAGGTTATCGGCAGCGTTGCCAGAATTTAGTTTGCTTTAAGCACCCAAACCTTAAAAAAATGTAGCCCAACGATATTGGCCCAGAAAGAAGCCCAAAAATCGCTGAAAATATGTAATTCAGTTCTTTTATTTTAAATGAATTGTGACAGATTTTCCCAATTACTTAAGTATTTTTTTTTTGTACTTTTCCCACTTTTCCATTTCAGTGCGCGTTTTTTCGATCTTCTGAAATTGACATTTTGTGGCTTGTATCGTTGTGTCAAATCAAAAGGCCTGTTCGATGTTACTTGACTGCAAGAGTGCTGCCAAGTTTTAAAAGTGCGGGTTAGTTCGAATATTTTTTTTTAGTTTTTTGAAAGGATAAAACAATCAAAAATAACAAATAATTTGTAAAACGATATATAGCCCAAAATTGTGTTGGGCGCTCATGGAAGAAATTTCTATCGTATTTAAGCAAAAAGATAGCCCAAAATACGGCAACCGTGGTTATCGGCTATATTTCAGCCGTAAAATCAAATGCTGTTGGGGAAGATGGGGCACCCATGTGATTTATAAAGCTTATTCTGCCTTTTATTATTAGCCATTTAACACACATACTAAACCACTGTATCACAACGTCTATTTTTCCAAAGTCCTGGCAAATAGCGCGTATTGTACCAGTTGCCAAAAAAAAAAAAAAAAAAAAACAGGTGCCGTATCCGCCTCTGATTTCAGGCCAATAAGCATTTTACCGTGCTTGTCGAAGGTCTTCGAGAAGGTAATAGCGAACCAGATCCTTCAACACCTGTCTCTTAATAGCTTTATTTACGCGGGACAATCTGGATTCAGATCTGACCACTGCTCTACTGCTATGGTAAATATTATGGAAGACGTAAGGCAGGGTTTTGATAGAGGACATGTTACGCTTCTTGGTTTACTTGATTTCTCAAAGGCTTTTGACAAGTTAAACCATAAAATCCTTTGCTGGAAATTTAAAAGTTTGTTCTCTTTTGGCAACAGTGCAGTAAGTCTGACTATAAGTTATTTGTGTGATCGAATTCAGAAAGTTGTTACTTGCGAGTCCTCTTCAGATCTTTTCCCAATGAAATGTGGCATACCACAGGGGTCAATACTTGGCCCAATTCTTTTTTGCCTGTTTATAAATGACTTACCTTCTGTTTGTAAACATTCCACGATCCATATCTATGCAGTTGATGTCCAACTGTACTCAACAAAGCCAATTAATAATACAGATGAATTAGGAAATGGTGTTAATGAAGATCTTGCCAGTATTTACTCTTGGTCTGTTACCAATGGATTGCATTTGAATCTAAAAAAGTCACAGGTTATTCCAATTGCTAACAAAACTATAAGCTTTAACCCCTTGCCTGATGTCATGATGTCTGCTAATAAAATTTAAATTGTTGAAACTGCAACTATTCTCAGTTTTGTTATTAATGGTAAATTGTCAGGAAACGACCACGTAAACACAGTAATAAGACGTATTATATGGTTGTTTTCGCAATCTCTGGATAACAGCAAATTTTACTCCAACTAATATTACGAAGATATAACCATGCATTTCAGTACTCAAAAACATTGTTGGGATGTACGCTCAAACATTGCATCGATGCAAGAAATCTTATTTTCCTGCATAATATTATAGTAATAATATAATAATAATAACAATATTTTATCTTTATTTCAATTAAAAAATATACAAGCTTAATGTTAACAATATTTAATATTATTAAATGACTTCATTAAGTTTAATAATAGTAAATTAAGCCATACATTTTTAATGAAATAGTAAGAAACATTCTGTTATTCAAATGAATAAGTGGCGAATATTCCATTAATTAAAAAGATAATAAATCTGAATGATTTATAGAAAACAGACACCAGAGACAATACTGAGACCCCCAACTTCGGCCAATTTCCCGTTACCTTGCCTACAAGCAATACTTGTACGAAGTGTACACAATTTATTGCGCTAGTATTGATACATAGAAATTCGTATTGATAAAGGTCACGAAACTTCAACACACCAACACACCCTAAAAAAATATCAACAACTTCCGGTGACTTCCGGTGTCGACAAAGTTGCTGCCAGCGTTCATAGAATTTTGTCCGTTAAATTTAAAATTATTCGTTACGTGTGAATAGTATTTTATTTTAGGAATAAGTGCACTTTTTTTGAAAATATTTATGAAAAATGATTACTGCAGAATGGTTGTAGGAAAATAAAAACATTTTGAACAATTTTTCTTCAGTTATTTAAGAAAAATTTACTCGTGAAATCGAAGTTAATGATATTCAAACGCGGAAAATACACAACAATGTTTGTCCTAATATGTTTCTGGAATATAAAACAACTAATTTAGATAGTATTATTAACCAAACAAATTATATTAATCGACTTTTGAAAATTTATAATTGTTGGAATTTAATTTAAAAACTTTCTTGTAGTATTTTCGTTTTCTTATAATTTTATTTAAACTTTTAATTCACTTTACTTAAAGATATATAACACAACAGAAAATAAAACTAAACAGATATAAACAGAAAACATTCAAAAAATTAGTTTATAAAAACACTTTTGTTACTGTTCTGTACATAGAACCAAATTCCTCAAGAACACTTTTCCAACTCCCTGGCGTTCACGACAGATCCTCCTTTTATACTTTTCGCAATTGCGAAAGTATCTATTCCAAATGCTTAATGTCGGGTATGTTAGAAAGCAATAAAAAAAAGGACAAAAGATCATAAACATTTGTTGATCGTTTTACAAGCATCATGAACGGAAGTAGGTAATAAGATCATTTTACAAAACATTATAAACATAAAGAGAAATACCGAAAGTATTCAGACAGGGTAATAAACTACATAGTCTAGGTTTTTTAATAGGCATCATTAATGTAAAGAAATACTGTACGTATTCAAAAAGGATAATAAAAGTATTCTAGATCCTTTCTTGGACTCATAAACAAAATGGATAAGACAAAGGTTATTAGTAAAGATAAAATATTTTTCGTTTGTTTGAAATAACGTTACTTATTATATAGCTAATATACAACTCTTAAATTTCGTCGATCAAAGCATTATTCTTAACAATAATAATCAACCAATAACATTAAGTTATCTTAAAATGTCGTATTACCGAACTCTATCACATTCCCCCACGGATTCTAAATTGACATAACACCGATAGGAAAACAAAATGGCGAATTTGAAAAAAAGCCTGAGGGGGCCAGCGGCAAGAGGATTATGAGTTGAGGGTCTCAGTATTGTCTCTGACAGACACTTTTTAACTTTACCTAAAAATGTTGATTCATTTCTCTCGCTTGTTAATTCATCGGGAAGCAAATTAAATAAGCGCGCCGAAATAACTGTATAAAAATGAAAAAAATTGGATTCAAAAACTCTAGGAACACTAACAAAAATGCAGTTATTGGCTATTAAATTTTAGTCTTCATGAAATCTTGCTAAACTAAAACCTGCATTTAAAAAAAAAAATAATTTTAATACATTAAAAAAATACAAATGCCTTATTGGAAAAATGCCGACGTTAGCGAATAAGACAAAACTATATACGGTTTCCTTTAGAAATGATGCAAATAGAGTGTTTCTGACGAATGAGTAGCTGATTTATTTTAGAGGAGTGAGTACCACCCCAACAACAAATTCCATATTGAATCTTAGGCCACTATAAGCAAGTTCGAAATAATGAATAAGACTCCATAGTATTTGTATGAAAAGCTTAATTTTACCCGTTCCCTTGGGACATTTACCATAATTCCAACACGTTGTCGGTTAATTCATCTCGTTTATTTTTTATCTATACAATTAAATTGTGGAACTCTCTTCCAATAAGTATTAGAAACATTTCTAATGCCACATGCTTAAAAAATGCTGTCCTCCTCCATTTCTCCCTCCTACCTTAAATTTCCCATGCCCATTGTACTATCTCGATTTCACTAAGTCATTAAAAGATTTCCTACCTTGTTTTAATTGCAAAACAGCTACATTGCTACTAAGTACTATAAAATATTTGTTTCTTAATGCACCATAATATTTGAAGATAATAAATTGAAATCGAATTGAATTGAAACTCCTTGGATGTGCCTGGCTTACCACCGCACAACTTACAATTCAAGGTTGGCTCGGTAGTCATCATGCTTCGAAATCTAAACCAGCCAAAATTATGCAATGGAACGGGTTTGGTGATAAAAAAACTGATGATGATGATCAATGTGGCTAAAAGAAGGAAGTTTTTATTCCGAGGATCCCAACCGATATGCCCCTTCCCCTTGAGTTTAAACTAATTCAATTTCCGATTCTTCTTCCATACACCATGTGTGACGACTAACAAATCACAAGGTCAATTGTTGATCGTTTGTGGTCTGAAATTAGAAAATGCATGCTTTTCTCATGGTCAATAGTACGTGGCATATTCACGTGTCGGAAAACCATCGTCTTTATTCGTTCGCCCGTCTGATAAAAACCGAAAAATATTGTGCATCACAAGGTGCTACAGTGAAGATAATAAACCCAAATATAAACCAATGCCGATAAATACATAGCATCATCAAAGCAATTGTCTTACTGAGAGGCAATTGAAATACTTTATTTTTGTACTTTTATTATTATTATTACTATTGAACTTAATTAAAATAATAAACTAAGTTTAGTTAAAAGGTATCATTAAATTCATTGAATGTTAGGCGGTGCAAGATTCGCCAGGTCATCTAGTGGGACATAAATCGGTGATTTAAGTGCCACCATCCCTCTAGTATTCATAGAGCACAGTCGGTTTGCATAATTGCCAAATGAGGCACACTGAGCGAAAATCTTTTCATTGAGGTCCAGTCTTCTCATATACCAACTGTGTTTAGAACAAAATATATGCATACAAAGAATACTCTGCTTCAAATTGCACGAGTCGATGCCGTGTCCGGCAATTAATTTAAATTGCAATGCCGCACCCAACCACCAGCCTTCATCAACACAAAAAGCAATAAAATATGAATCTAATGAACTGACGGCAGCATAAATCTTCGAGATGGTAGGACTTTCATCTCATAAATCTCCGTCGGGGAAGATAATCTGCCAAGACCCTACTCGCCCTCCTAGCACTCGTGTGCGAGGCGAAACTACTCATACATCGTTAGCAACAACCGCCCTCTAATAGAATTACTCACGAAATGTGTGCAGAAAAGCAAAAAAAAAAAAAAAAAAAACGTTAAAAGCTAAGCAAAACCAACATCTCCAGCCAAAAGTAATTTAACCATAAACTAATAAAAGATTGACAATAAGAGAAAAATAATCGCTAAAAGCTTTTGCCAACAACTTGCCTCGCTTTCATCCTCGTATCGTCCTCCCGAATCACACTACAACAAGGTAAACAGGACAAAGAGTCTGAAACCCTATTTTCATTTCATTAGAGCCGAATGCAAGGGACCGAATAGGTAGAATTCACTTCGTGAGTGGGTATAGGTAGGTACGTACATGTTATTGGAGGTATTCTCGTATACTTGGGTCCTTGGGTGTAGTTTTCGTTCGGCTGACTATGGGGAGCATAAGTACACTTTCAGTGTTAAAATGAAATGAGACGAAGAAGTTGGAAGGCGCTGTCCACCTCCACTTTCGCACTTACTCATTTCTATGAGGGAAAGTTGTATCCTTGCTTTCGTATTACACACCCGCTCAAAGAGAGAGAGAGAGATAGAAAGAGATAGAGAGAGAGAAAGCGGCAAAATCACAAGACTGTTTTTCTTTGCCATGGAACGGGCGATACTTTGACTGGCGAAAAATAATTTTCCAATGTCTAATAACGGCCGCCCTCTTCGTCCTGTCCTGTCTGCCACGACTGCATCATACCGGAGAGTAAATTACATTGCCGTGGGGTGACAGATTTAATCTGTGCGAAGTATCTATTCTGCTCCATGTCGGGATGGGGGGTGGTATTTTCTGTTTGGTGGGCAAGATTTGGCATTAAGATGTAGGGATAGGGACGCCAGAGTTGGGGAGAAAGGCTCCAAGGATGCGTAGCCGTTGCTAGATGAACAAGTTTATTTTGAGAGTGGAGACACCACGGCCACCTTCGTCACGTAGACATGTAACATTGTATATAGCATTTCAGTTTGTGCACAGGGACACTGCCATTAAATGTTATGACTTCATGTTGGGTGTAATTCACTGTGAAAGTTTGCATAAATAAAACTGCGCCCATCGCCACCACCAGCACCAACAGCACCACCCTCAAAGTCTAATTTGAAAATGGCTTGAGGTAATCAAGGCACAGTTTGATGATGATACACGATGCGCTGTGGCCCTGCAATCTGAAAAGTTGGTGGGGGTGAGCGGTCGGTGGTGTGGTGTGGGGTGGAACTTCCAAGCCAGAACGGTATTGGGAAGATATTAATTTTATTCCACGGATAAATGCCCCATTGCCTGAGATGGATAGTGATAACGGGCACTGGCGTCCCAGTAGAAATGGGTAAATTTGATATCCTAGGCGGAATTAAATTACAATCGATGGGGTGGCGATAGTGGAGATTACTACGTTTCGACAGAAGGGGTGGTATTTTATGACACCGATTGCAGCTGAAATTTATCGTAAATTGTTAAATGAGCTGTGTGCTAAGGCAGTAGGCGAAGAAGAGGAGGCGGACTTCAAGTCTATATATACGAATCGTAAATACTTGCAAATGATTATCTAAGGAGACACTAAATGTGTAATGGGGAATTTATGTTAAATGGGTTTTCTTAAAGGTTATCGATTTGAACTTCAAATGTGTGCCAAGCAGCTTATACTGTCCCTACTCCCTAGCGTTTATCTAGGGCAGTATTTTTAAATCTTTTCACAATTGAGCACATAAAAAAAATACTATAGCCATCCCGCCGTACTAATAACAAATTTTAGTCTCGACCTTAAATTTATGGAAGCTCACAATTGCGAAATTTATATACAAAATATAGCCGCTGTGAACTGCTTAAATTTAGAGTCGGAACTGAAAATGTTTACTGCTACGGCCCATCGTGTATTAGGAGAGATTAGTAGATACTAACTAACGGCACTCGCACCCAGAACGCGTGCAGCCAAACATCTAGCTGAGGCCCTGAGCTGTTACGAAGCAGATCTAACCGCCATCCAAGAGGTGCGATGGGACGGGCCGGAAAAAAAGAGGATGAAAAATTGAGATACCATGTGAATGAGCACATCACGAAAATCTGCATTAAGGCTAAATTCGCCGACATTAGCCTAATATGCGCGTATACCCCCATGGAGGAGAAAGACGACGACACCAAAGAGAAGGTTCTACGAGCTCTTGGACGAAACTTACGAGCGGTGCCCTAGCTATAACATTAAAATTGACTTGAAAGTGAGGAAAAGAGGGCATGTTCGGTAGTACCGTCGGAAAGTACAATTTACACAACACCACCTCCGATCATGGACTTAGGCTAATCGATTTACAGGCATCTCGATATTCAGAAAGGCACATGGAGATCTCAGGACAAATAAACCGTCAACCAGATTGACAGCATTGCGATCGACGCAAGGCACTCCTCCAGTATTATGGATGACTCAGACCACTTCCTTGTTGTAGAAAAGGAACCACTCCGGATATCCCTAATACCGCCAAGACAAGTAAATACTATCAGGAAGTTTGACGTCGGACGGCTACAATCGCAAGAGATATCCAGAACCTTTTTCAATCGAATCTCTCTCAATCTCTCAAGATGTCATATCAAGTATTGAAGACCATTGGTATAACATTGCCAAAAAAGCTATTAGAGACGCCGCCTCTGATGCGCTGGGTTTCACCTGACCACCGCAATGAAATACCTGGTTCGACGATGAGTGTCTGCAAGCACATGCAGCAAAACAAGAGGCATATAAAGCGGCGCTGCAGAGGAGGGCAAGAGCTGCTCGTGGGCTCTACGCGCAGAAGGGAAGAGACGAACACCGGCTTTTGAGTAGAAAAAAGAAAAAGTATAGATATGAGAAGGGCAAGATCAAGGAAATAGAAAAATGTTAATGCAGGAATGAGGTTCAGAAGTCTTATCAAAGAGTAAATAGATCCCTCCAAGGCTACAGAGCCCGAACCGAAGCCTGCAAGGACGAACTAGGTAACATCGTAGTAGAATCGCAGTCGATGGTGGAGGATATGGAAGAACTACTTCTGCAGACTCTTTAACGGCGATGATGAACTAGATCCTGCTGTCAGGTAGAATGAACCATTTAACCTGGATGATGAAGATCAACAATACCGTCCACCCGACCTTGACTGTCTGTTTGCGATGACTGTCGCTAGTCTTGAAAATATCCCAAACTTATACAAAATTAATTTAAGTAGTAAGCATCCATTCGTTGCTCACAAACTATTTAATAAGGAAAACCAATAAAAAAAACAAGCACTAGCGGTTAAACAAGATAAAACAGAGAAATACATGCTTCAAAGAAATAAAACCAAAAATTCAATATTTTCCATTCTATTGCATGAATTTGTACAAATTAAAATTTAAAAACCATTTACATCGTTGTATGACAACGAATAAAATTAGAAAACATTAACAATTTACTAAAATAAATTTAAAATAATTGTAAACACTCGCCCTAAACAACAGTGTATTTAAATTTGGACGGTTGGGTAATACTCGTCTTCAAAATATAATTGAGGGAGGATTTATTATAATAATGCTTCAGATAAACATGGCTTTCTCAACATTAACATTTTACTATAGTTCAATAGTTTACGATATTCTGGCAACTATATTATTTGTTTATTGGTAAAGCGATTTTGAAAAGTGAAATTCTTTACGGAAGCTGCCAGAATAAAGTTGAATATTGGCAAGCCAGATTAAATAGGTAACTCAATTTAGCAGTTCGGATTCAGAACAAAAGTGTAGGTCCATTCGCCGTGTAAGTAACACCTAACACGAACTAGTCTGGTGGCAAGCCGCGGGCAAGGCAACCAATCTCAAGGCAATGACAAAGATACAAAGACTAGCATGTATAGGGACAACCAGCGCGATGAGAACTACACCCACAGCTGGATTGGAGGCAATCCTCAACCTGACTCCTCTGGAGCTCTACATGGAAGAATCTGCTGCCAAAAGTGCCTTAAGGATTAGTCAAACTAATACCTGGAACCCATGCAATTTTGGCAACGCACAAATTCTAAGTAAATACGTTGGGAACGTTGTCATTTCTGACTTTATGTCTCCCCATCTGAACTCTGATAGACCATTCTCCTACTCTTTTCCGAGTAGAGATGAATGGAATTCATATGAACCCACAAAGGGGAAATCGATATCCATCTACACAGATGGATCAACGATGGACTGTGGAACCGGTGCCGGTATATTCTGTGAGGAATTAAATATATACTGCTCCATTAGGCTTCCTGACAGCAGCAGTGTCTTCCAAGCAGAGGTTCTGGCAATCGCGGAAGCAACCCGAAGGGTGTCATTGTTGGCAATACCACGCAATGATATTACCATTTTCATTGACAGCCAGGCGGCTATAAAGGCAATTACTGCTATTGAAATAAAATCCAAGCTAGTTCATATCTGTCGCGAAGAGCTCCTCAAGTTTCTCTGCTCGCAGCACGCTACCAATCTCTGCTGGGTCCCTGGACACAGTGACAAAGCCGACAATGAGATAGCTGACGAACTGGCGAGAAAAGGGTCCGCAATGGATCATGACAGAGCACTATAGTCGATCAAGCCTCCACTCCGTTATCTCAGAGATTGGAGAACAAGATTCGTATGAAAACCAATAACAGGTGGAAAGAACTAACTACCTGTGAAGTATCTGGGAAGCTATGGCCAGTATATGACAGAGGCCGAACCATCAAACTTCTACAGTTTGACAGGTCATCGCTGTCTAAGCTGGTAGGGGTTTTAATGGGTCATAACTTTCTAAGAAACCACACGATGAAGTAAATCTCAAGGATGACGATATAGGTAGAGGCTGCGGAGACGAAGAGGTTCATGAGGACACACCTCACTTCCTCTGTCATTGCCCGAGCCTCTGTCACTTGAGGAAAAGAACACTTGTAAGCTATTACTTCCGTGACTTAGAAGAACTATCTGATATTACACTCTCTGATATTTACAGGCTCTTGAGGATATCAGGATGGCTGGACAACGTCGGGTGGATACATGAAGGAGAGACATGTGCTAACCATCTACAGCACCAACGATAAGCCCCCAAAAAAGGGCATCACAATGGGTCCACAAGGACCTAAGTGTGGTATAGTAGGGTCTAACCTGCTCTACCAACCCGTTAACCTAACCTAACACCTAACACAAATTGAGTAAACAGCTATAGTACTGCGTCACAATTTACAATTTTTTTTTTAAATTTTTATACGTCAACTGCTCCAAGACTCTTTATTAACCTACCTTACCTAGTAATATTAGTAATATTCGAAATTAATCAATTTTTCTCAAAAAAATGATTTCTTCGATTTAAATTATAAAAATATTAATGAATTACTATGGTTAATAATTTATTTACTTTCTTCTCCTTTTTTTGCGCTCAATTCGTGTCCCTGTTTCCTTATAAATATAAAATAATAAGACTTGTAACAAATGTAGAACATAAAAACTTGTTGTGACCACACCTTACTACCCTTAAAATATATTTTATTGTTATATTAATGTTATTCCAACTGCTTTCGCCTCTAGTTCCTTATGAACTGTAGATTATAGAGAGATTCCCTATTTAAATGTTATATATCTACACAATTTGTATTAGTAAATAAAATAAAATTGAATTGAAAAATTGACCAAGCCTTTACGGACCAATTGCGCAACTATTTTTTTTTGGTGTATACATGTGGGTACCTACTTTAAAGAAACCTAGAGGTACGCAAAATATGGATTTTTTTTAAATTTGTTCCGTTTTCGACAAACTGACTCCTTGCTCTGTTGATTGCCATCACTGAAGCAAAAGCAAGACGGTTGAGCAACTGAAGTCGTGTCGTGCACGTCAGGGTCAAACATAAAATTAGTGATATAAGTACAAAGTCTCCTTTACATTTGCGTTTAACTATTTTGTTGCATCATTGATATTCGGCAGCAGTTTTTTTTTTGTATTAAAAGTCTGATTCCGTAGCAAAATTTTGGCGTTGAGATTCCGAGGGAGCATTTTTGATGACCAAACTTTCAACGTTAATTACATATGTGCGGTGGTATTACTAGAAAATTAACAGCTGGATCCTTTTCTGTAACAGTTTCAACGGATTTGTATTTTGTAGCTGCACCAGGAATTTTCAATCGAATGTTATTTAATATTCATTCGATTAACTGTACAAAAGCAGCGTTGCCACTTTAGTACCATTTTTCCCAGTAGATTCTCTGCAAAAAACGCAGTAAATGGATTTTTTTTTGCAGTAGATTTTTTCCAAACAAGGACAATGGCAACAAAATTTCTAAAAAATAATTCAAAATTAATAAAAACATGCATTTAAACAAAACGGAAAAATTCCTTAAAATTAATTAACAAATCCAAGAAAATATACAAAACATGATTCACCCCACTTTTTGGGGGAGTTTGCAATGTGTAAAAATGAAACCATTGAAATATTTCAAGAGCCGTGACAAATTACAAAAATGCAGTAGATCTCTGTTTTTGCCAGAAGATAAGGCCAGAGTGTTCTAGGCCGGACATACTAGTGGGCGTAATTGCTATCTTTGTGCCTGTGACTTTTGTCTTCTTTGTCTATAAAAAGCAATTCTTACGTCTCGTGTAGAGAGTTGGGCAGTTTATCCTCGGATAGGGGAGGGGTGACCGAAACAGTCGTCCCCTCTCCTGTAATCCTCAGACAACTCCTTGAAGGGAGAGACTGGGGATAACTAACTGGACGATATGTCTTCGGATGCAAGTGCCGGGTAAACCGAAACAGTGTACCCTTCGCTTGTAATCCTATAACGTCTCGTCATGGTGGCGTAGCCGTGTGCGCCATTGGTGATTAATAAATCGGCCCTTTCATTGTGTGCCTTACTTGGGAGATTTTTTAAGGCTAGTCAAGGAGAAGGTGACCGGTCGACAGTATGCCCTCGGATAGACGAGTGGTGACCGTATCAGTACAACCCTCGCTTGTGTCCTCTGGCAACTTATCGAATAGGGCGGATGCAGCAAAAAGCGCGGTATTTGTGGCGATTGTAGCAATCAGCCTACAAACGCATACTGGGTGGGTATTGCAGCTTGGTCAAAAGGTGAGTTTGACCGAGTGACGGTTTGTTTCGGATGTACGAAAGGGGTGACCGAAACAGTCTACCCCTCGGTAGCAATCCACAGAGAGAGAATGTATGATATGAGATTATTGAAGCCATTTGGTCTTTATATTGTATTTGCTGATACAGCGTATGTCTGTGCTAGACAAGTCACTGAGGTCAGCGAAGAAGTAGTCTCCTAAGTTTGCCCTGCGCAAATTTGCAAGGGCTGGACAGTTGCAGAGAAGATGAAGGACGGTTTCTTCCTCCTCCTCATCCATGCAGCTCCTACAAAAGTCATTGTAGGGTGTACCCAGTCTACGGGCGTGCCTACCTATTAAGTAGTGTCCTGTTAATGCCCCCACAACGGAGCTGATTCTCTTTTGCCTACAGAGATAAGTCTTTGAGTCCTTTTAGCGTCTAGTTTTGGCCAGATTTGCTTGGATATGACGCAGGTATCAATGCTGTTCCACCTATTATTTGCAGCCTTTATTGCCTCTTTGAATAGGAGGAATTTGATAGATTGCATAGGAGCGTGCGGTTCACTATTGTTATTTGAGTGAAGGGTGCTTCCTTGTCTGGCTAGTTTATCCGCTTTGCAGTTGCCCGGAATGTCACTGGTCACAGCCAGCACAGGGTTACTAAACATCTGTCCGCAATCTCATTGAGAGATTCCCGGCATTGTTTTACCAACTTTGATCTGGTTGTTGGTGTATTCAGGGCTTTTATAGCTTTTTTTTTTTTTTTTTTATAATTCACACGCGCTAAAGAGGTTATGACTACTCTTATAGTGTTTTTACACAGCGCGGGCATTAAGGAAATTGGGATAGAGGAGATAGGAGATACCGATGCACATTGGTCTTAAATGTCTGTAAATTGTACTGAGGAGGAAAGACAGAGCTGGGCAAGGCATTCCACATTCGCGTTGTACGGCTTATGAAAGAGTCTCTGTATTTCATTGTACGTCCGAAGATAGGCTGGATGGTAAACTGATGGGCATTCCTAGCATGACGAGTATTGCGGTTGAATTGCTGAAGGGGAGGAATGCAGTTGGCTATTTCATTTGAGCACTGTTTGTTGAAAAAACGATAAAACAATGAGAGACACGAAACGTTTCTACGATGTTCAAGCGAATTGATAGAATTCGCGATATTCGTGTCTCCGATTAGTTTCATCGCACGATTTTGGATCCTATCTAGTAAGTGCAATATAGTTTTCGGTGCACCAGACCAGATGTGGGAATTGTACTCAAGTTTTGGGCGAATGAACGCCTTGTATATTATAGCCAGATCAGAAGGGGTAAAATATTTCTTGCACCGTTTGAGGAAACCTAGACATTTCGCTGCATTCTTGGCGACTTCGTGTACATGGTCATTCCAACGAAGGTTGTCATGAACGCACATACCGAGAATAGAAAGTCTTTCGGTTTCGGTAATGCAAGTGCCATTCATGGATAATGGCTGTAGATTTGGGTTTCGCTTTAGAGACAGCAGACAGCATTGTGTTTTTGAAGCATTAAATTCCACTCTATTTTCTGAACCCCATTTTGAAATGCTGTCAAGGTCGGAATTTAATGAGCTTAACATACGTTGCCGTTCCAGTTCTACGGCCGAAGAGCAGGGACGTGAGTCCTGGAAAGAATATGAAAAGCTAAGGGTGCTGTCATCAGCGAAGGAATGGATTGGATTAGAAGTTGCAGACAAGAGATCATTTATAAAAATGAGAAAGAGAGTCGGAGACAAAACTGAGCCTTGGGGAACACCAGCATTTATATGGTGAGTTTCAGAAATGAAACCATCCAAAACAACTTGAATTGAACGGCCAGAAAGGTAGTTTCTAATCCATTGAATAAGAGACGCATCGATCCCATAAGCACGCATTTTCGACAAAAGAGCTTGATGCCAAACTCTGTCAAATGCCTTTGAAATATCGAGCGCAACAATCTTCGATTCACCGAAGTGATGGAGAGATTGGTTCCACTTCTCGGTGAGATAAGTCATCAAATCACCAGTGGACCTGTTGCCACGAAAACCGTACTGCCGGTCATTGAGGAGTTTCCGTGATTCAAGATATTTCATAAGCTGACGGTTTATCAGCGTTTCCATGACCTTAGAAAGAATGGACGTAAGTGCTATGGGTCGGTAATTGGTGGGAGAAGAAGATTCGCCTTTTTTAGGGACGGGCTGGACAAATGCTGTTTTCCACCTACTCGGAAAGAGTCCAGAAGAATAGGACAGATGAAAAAGCTTACGCAGTGGTTTTGCCAGCGTGGAAGAACACCTCTTCAGAACGATGGGGGAGATACAATCTGGACCAGCGGATTTATTTATGTTGAGATCGTAAAGTACTCTTGCGACTGTACGAGTGCGAAAGTGGATTGGTCCCATGGTAAATTCTACGCACTCGAGTACAGGTGTAGACAAACCGCAATCTGGGAGCATAGAGCTGGCTGCAAAATGTGCGGCGAGCAGATTAGCTTTGTCTAAAGAGCTGACAGCTGGTGTGTCATTGTAAATGAGCGTTGGGATTGCTGACGAGGCCGAATTCTTAATATTTTTTACAAATGACCAAAAGTTTCTACTACCCTTGGGACATTGTAGTATTTTTTGCCTCAACTTTTGGTCATATAAGAATTTGACACGCTTTATGAGGGCATTGCAGTCATTTCTGGCTCGTTTAAACTTCATTCGGTTTTCCTCGGATGGGTTGGCTTTGTAAGACCGAAAACTCAACTCCCTTAATCTAATAGCCTCTTTACAGCTCAAGTCGTACCACGCATTTTCTTTTGGTTTGATACTCTTTAACCTGTTTGGGATAAAGGATTTCATACCTAAGGTGATTATATTTGTTACCATATCAGCGGCGGCATCCACGTCGTTATCGAGGAAGCATAACGACCAGTTAAAACTCCTAAAGAAGCTGTTAAGTCCGCTCCAGTTGGCTTTCTCGTATTGCCATACGGTTCTTTTCGGAGTTTTTTCTTTAACTTTGTGGTCAGAGTACGAGAAATTAGCTGATATGGTACAGTGGTCTGACGAGCCTAGAGGCGATAATACTTCAATGGAGTATTTATTAGGGTGGGAGGTGAGAAACAAGTCCAGTGTGTTGGCGCTTTGACCGTCAATGTCTGGTACACGTGTTGGCACATTTACAAGCTGGGTTAATTGGTTTACCTCAGCAAAGATCTGAACATAAATTCCTTCGGGTGTTGGCTGCCTGACTGTCTATGTAGAGGGCGATAGCTTTACCGTTTATAGCCAACAAGGCAAGTCTGCAGGCTGCCTCGCGTATAGCCATTATTTTAGATTGAAAGACGCTACAGTGGTCTGGGAGACGCAAGGCAATGTACAACTCGGGTGATTGAGAGAAGACTCCCGCTCCCGTGCCTTCCGCCATTTTTGATCCATCTGTATAGATTTCAAGTGCATAGTTATTTTCGATTGTGCCATTTTCCCATTCGGAACGTTCTGGGATTATTGATTTGTATTTAATGTTAAAGTCCTCGAAAGGAATGGTGTAATCCATTTTGGACGCAATCATTTTCCCGTATATATCGACGGGAAGAAGGTGTAAGATTGTGTCTAAGGCGGCCGAAGGTGTGGATCTGAGTGCCCCTGTGAGGCACATGCTGGCTGATCTTTGTATACGTTCCAGAGATCTAGATTTGCATTTTTTTTCTAGTGCCGGCCACCAGACCAGGATTCCGTAGAACAGAATAGGTCTGACCACCGCAGTATAGAGCCAATTTTTTACCTTGGGCTGAAGGCCCCATTTTGGACCTAGGGCCTTCCTACAGGTATGCATAGCGACCGCGGCCTTTCTTGTACGATCCTGAATGTTTAGCTTCCAATTAAGCTTAAATATAGTTATATCCAATTAAGCTTGCTGTCTAGAATTAGACCTAGATATTTTGCGTAATTTGTAAATTTTTGCTCTTTATTTTTAAGTTTTGGAGGAGCTATGCTAGGAATTTTGTATCTGTTAGTGAACAAGATTAGCTCTGTCTTTGATGGATTGACGTCAAGTCCAACCGTCTCCGTCCAATTAACTAACTTGTGCAGAGCAGATTCCATGAGGTCCCTAATTGTATTGGGAAATTTGCCAGGTATGGTGATAGCGATGTCATCTGCGTAGGCTATGACTTTACACCCCGTGTTTCTCAGGATGATGAGTGCTTCGTTGACTACTAGTATCCAAAGTAGTGGCGATAGCACCCCCCTTGGGGTGTACCTCTGTGCACTGACCGTTTGGCTTGACAGCTCCCCAGCTCGGAGCTAACACGGATACATGCAGGTACTGTGAGGACCTATGAGTTACGGAAGACATATCCCACCTTCTATGCGAATGTCAAGTAATTGCTCGGAGTATAATAATTCCCTGGGGATCTAGCTGTCACTGGTGCATTTGCTAGTATTAGTTCAGAAGCGGTAAAAATGGGTTTAGTGGTGAATGAGGGTAAAAAAAAAATATATGATGTCAACAAGAAGGGACACACAACATCGACGAATCGGACAGAACGTCACGTTATACAGCTATAACTTTGAGGTAGTTAGGGACTTTGTCTACCTCGGCTCCGCTATAAACTATGACAATGACATTACATCAGAAATCCAGCAAAGAATCACAATTGCCAAACGCTGTTTCTTTGGCCTAAGACGGCAATTGATTAGTAAGGCCTTGTCAAGAAGCACTAAGGAGATTCTACATAAGACTCTCATCATCCCTGTCTGCTCTATGGCGCAGAAGCATGGACACTAGAAAAAACGGATGAGGACTGTAGCGCCACCTTAAGAAAGTGAGTAAGTAAGTTCCCTGGGGATGGCGAAGGTCCCGCTTTGGTGCTTGGGCTTTTGTGACGATCTCACAACCCGAATCCACCTAACCTTACCTAAAGCTTACTATCATATCGAATCAGTAGGCTGCTAATATTGTCAGCAGATACTAAAAGGAGGAATAGGCATTACGATTTTAATGCAGAAGTAGAATTAGAAAAAATCCAACCCAAATTAATATGCACAAAAGTCGTCCCTAAAAAATTGGAAACACAATTCCCATTTCGAAAAAAAAAGAGAAAAAAGCTCCAGCATTCAACTTGCAATTGCATCCGCAGGCAATATAATTCCGCAGGGTCAGGCACATTCCTAATTTCTGTTATATAAATCCAAAACTAATTAAAACCGCTCGTCGAATTTGTTTAACATAAAATAAATTCCAAAACGAATGAGCCTGAGTACCCAGGCGCAGTACACCGTTTGTCAGTATCTTTTGCCTGTGTGGCGAGAAGTACATTTGTTGGTCCGGAAAAGTTCGTTGAACAGGAAAACACTGCCACAGCAAACAATATCCCGAAAATCGCAGGGCAACCATGTACCATTGTACCAGGCACATCAGTTAACTTTCGGCCCCTGTGCAGGGCTTAACAATTATTTCACAAAAGTACACACAGGCACATTCTGGTAGAACAACTTTAATTGTATTTGCCATCCAACAAATGCGATAGTTGTTGCCAAACAAATTCGCCATGTCCATAAATATGCATTCAAATTCTGAGATTAATCCTGCGGGAATGTTATACCGATTGTGTTGCTTTCACAAATGTTACGAGGGACATGCTGCCAGGAATATATACATCAGACTGTCGTTTTGCGCTGTGATGCGAATTTAAATTTAAAATTTCCCTCTCTCGTACTGGCATTCGCATGGACGGGTGTCTGTGTTAAGTGACAAAACGTTCCTCCGGAGTCATATTAAAACTAGAAAACATAGTTTTCCGTATTCGGCAGGATCTATTGGCTGGCAGGAAGCAGATTTATGGTAACCATGTGTCCCAACCCAAAGACTGACAGTGAGTGTGTAGTATCTGTTTGTAGGTATCTACAAAGAAGCTAGAATCTAGCTCTGAACTTCCACAGGAACGGCATAATCACATCAGCGTTTCACTCGGCAAAGGGATCGTTTCACTTGACGCTTTAATTGTCATGTTGACGTCGTAAAGGCGCAATGCGAACATGTATAGGTAGGTCCTTATGGCGTTGCTTTTCGTTGGCAAGTTACTTCTGCTGCCAATAGAAATATAGGTGCACAGTAATAGCTTGCCGTATGATACGCTCCCGAGAAGGAATTTCCCTTCACAGCTGAACGGGGCTGCTATCGCATTCCGCTTCTGCCATCGATAAGCACTTCTATTTTCGATATGAAAAATGATATTCACAAAACTGAGCTTTGTTCCCATTCAAATGCACACGCACTTGAAGCACATTCTGAGCGACAAAGCGAAATAGTTGGCTGTCTTTTGAATGCACTAACTGCGACATCAAGATAGGGCTTCAAATGAAAACAGAATTTCCATGCACAGAATCCTTCCATAGATCTCGTACTTTCTGAAAGTATATTCAGTCGATGAGAGGCAGACCTTTTCATTACCAACCATCCATCTCATTGAAACTCGATCAAGCTGAAAATCATATTCCGGCCGATTATAACCTAAATTACAGGCAACCCCTTTTCTGAGTTATTTTCAATTTCCACGCCGGGCCCATGCAAAGGAGACACAACCGAATCTGTGTCACTTCACAACTGCATTTTCTAATTTATATGCCATCATCATCGCCATCATCATCGTGGTAATTAAATTTTATGAAATAATTCCAATTAAGGACGTTACAAAGTCATGGCAGACCACCAGCACCGCTTCACTACACCCATATATATACCACCATGCAGCGCAGAGGAAAAAAAAACTCACTGAGCTGATAATCAAATTAAAAATATAAAAGCCAGGGATGTCCTTGCTCGGGGCATATACCAAAATGAATGTCAATTTGCGCCACTGTGACATTGAGTGCGGGGAGAAGAGAACACCCACCACAATGAGTGGTGGTCGATGACTTGGCTCTTGGCTGTTAGCCTGCTGTTCACTTTGTTAGCAATTTGCATTCGACACTCTTTAAAAACGGGCGAAGTTTGCATTTTAGTTCGGAAAAAAGAGCTCCATGATAATTGGAAGGATCTGATGACTGTAGCGGACAGCTGGTTTAAGGAGAATGGAAAAACTTGGTAGGTACTACCATAAGAAGTGCAACTCCGTGATTTGGTTACAAAATATTGAGAACGCACTATATGGAGTCTGTTTGTCTGAGGCGGCAATGAAGCTAGATAGTCCGAGTTTCTTTTGCGTTGTGTGCGAATGTAATCAATTTTTGTGCATATTGCACATCCACATAGATACATAGTTTTGTTATACCGTTATACGAGATTTGAGAGATGTGGGGTAATGCATTGATTGACTATCGGCAAAGTGTTTATGTCTAGTATTGCAGCGTATACACTTGAGCTGTGCAACTTCGTGCTGGTCTTCATGGTAACCCGCGGATACTGTTCTAGTCAAGCTAGCCGAACATGACGTGGTTAAGTTATAAGCGCGAGTTTTGAACAAGAAATATACGCCCTGGTTAAGAATGACTCAGATGAGTCGCAGAATCAAAAGGCTTATAATAAACCGCTCAGAGAAGACCTTGCGCCTGAATTCAATAGATTAAATTAACGGTGTCGCAAGTAGTTATTATGTCTTTCGTGAGCTGATTCGAGGCATTTGAAGCTGAAGTAAGTAAAGATTTCAGAGGGATAATTCGAGTGGCACATACTGTGAAGGCGCAGTGTCTAAGTGGTTATTGCGTTGGACTACTAAGCGAGGGGTCTCAGGTTCGATTCTCGAAAAAATCCAAATTCCATCTTAGGTTTTGTTTTCCACTGCGCCACCTCTAGCAAAAGTCTGACTCTCCTTTTTTACGAAACTGAAACGTACCTCTTGCGGTAATAGGCACCTAAATGAGGAAGCCTAAGATTCTTTGGCTAGTTGCTTTGAACGCAAATCTTCCGGGAAACGACAACAGGCTCCGAAATGTTAAATCGACTATAGTAGTTCTCTAAAGCTAATTGGTTAGCTGTAGATGCTCGAAGCGCCAACCTGAGCTATGGTTACTCTGAGCTCTAGAGCCTAACGATACTTAGCTTCGAAAAGCTTAGACTCATTAATTCGAGGCTGAAACAGCTGTAGTATCCATCAGGCTTTACGGACAACGCACAAGTGAGACACTCTCCACTTTCATCAGCATCAGCATCAGCGTTGCTGCTGAAAAATTTCAAAAACGGGACTAAACGGCCTCCACACAAAAAGCAAAGAAGAGCAGTAAAGACATTTATTTATTAGTAACAAAAACAAAACAGAAAAAGTGCACAACTGGGTCGAACGAAACTTTCTCGTTCATTAAAAGTTTTGATCTGTTTTTGACTTTATTATGTATAAGTAGAAAAAAAAGTGTTCAATAAAGTTCACTTTTGGGTTATTAATCTGATGTAATTGCCAATTTTTAAGGCTTATATTCAATATAGTTGAAAAATATTTTGATGTGTATTATACTTGCTAAAAAAATGGTTTTATAGGCTTTTATTGCATTTTTACTAGAAGTGTGGCATTAAGATTATTACAAAATATACCGTAGATATGTGAAAATACATTGATCGGGATTTGTATAGTCGTTATGGGATGGGGTCGAAATTCTTCTTTGCAAAATTCTGTCTCCTCACACAAAAATTCTGCTTGAAATTCAGCCTTTTTAAATTCTGCTTTACAAAATTCTGCTTATTCTGCTTTAAAAAAAAACGAATATAGCTAAGATCTGCTCTCTTTTTTAGAATTCTTCTTATTTGTTTGTTTTTAAAAATAAATTTCCTTTCAATTTCTCCCCATCCCCATCCATTCACGCACAGCTTATCTTTCCCTTTATTGGATTTAACGATTGAAACATTCATTATGAGTATCTATAACACTATCAGCACACGTTCATGAGGGGATAGCAAAAAACACTACATAGAAGAGTAATCGTGTAAAACAATACTGCAATTAAAAAAAAAAAATTCTCTACACTTCTATATATTAATACGGAGTTGCCTATAACGTGTGTCCACCCATTTTTGCTATTATACGTCACATAAATATGCCAACACTATATAAATTTGGGTAGGGGACAAGACATAGAAGTGCACAATACAAAAATTATCCACAAATTATGAATTACAGCAGGTAATTTACAACAACAACAACATTGCACCTACGTGAAGTTAATTCGCACTTTTTCTAGAATGAAAAACGTGAAATGCAGTTCGATAGACAATCGCTTGTAGTTGTTTGTAGTGAAATTCTTTTTGCTTGTAGTTTAACCGTTAGAAAGTTAGAACCATTTGAAATCAGAAAAAATCGCAATCCCTTAAAACCGTGTAATCTCTGAAACCGCAGCAAGCAAAGTGATATAATTTCTAAAACCTATTTTCGAAAGTGTTCGACATTACTAATCTAATAAAATTCAAATTGTACCAATCGGCCTAACGGTTTATGATTTTTATATGAAATTTAAACAAAATCTTGGCTTTTAACTTAAGGTCCTCATAACTCTAAGACTGTTGAAGTAAACGATGAAACTTTGCATATCTATTCTATGCACCCTTTTCTAGGTGTCATATAAAATAGAAGACAGCCCGCATTACTGGACACTTTTTATCGCAATTTAAGGGAAGCCTGAAATGGTTTCGCTTGCTTATTTTTAAGCGATCCGATATTTCCCCTCAATTTCAAAAATGAACTTATAGAATAAATTGGTCGAATTTCGACCACGGGGCGACCCCTAGTTATAAATAAATGAGAGGATTGTCTTTACAAAATCAAATCAAAAATCAAAATACAAATGACGGGTTGCGGTCAAAATTCTGGATGGGTCAAAATTCTTTTATCAAAATTCTGCAAACAAAAACAAAAAGCGCGCGCTTTTGAATACTTTCCAAACCTTTTTTTTATTGTTTTTGTTTGCAGAATTTTGAAAAGCTGAATTTTGAAAACAGAATTTCGAAAGCAGAATTTTGATAAAAGAATTTTGACCCATCCAGAATTTTGACCGCAACCCGTCATTATTTTTGAGAAATAGTGAAAAAAACGTATTTATTCGAATTGGTTGAAAAAATCGTTAGAGTGGTTTTGTAAAATGATGCAAAGAAAATATTGCAATGTTTAGTTAGAAAAATACTATTAATTAAAAATTTAATTGAAAACTGAGTATATGATATTGTTCGGGATGACGACGTAAGCATTACTTGGTTTTTAATGTCTTATCGAAATCCAATATTAGGTTTTCGAGACATGAGCAGTTTTTAAAATAAGCGTTTTCATTGATTCGTATTGAAAAGGGACGCAATAATTTTGAAAACATCAGTTTTACTCTAAGTAGGCAAACTGGTTAAAGTCCTTGTCGCCGTTTTCTGGCAAACTAAAAAAAAACAAATTTAAAAAAATACATTTTTTTTTTTTCAAAAATAAATTTTACATTAACGAAATTTTACGATAACGACTAAAGCTGATTTTTTTTAAGTGAGATATGACCATAATACCTTATAGAAACGAATTTTTGTTACAAGATAAATTTATAAAGATATAAATACAAATATACCATTTTCGAAATATGTCCAAATTTTAAAAGAATTGTTACTCGATTATTTAGCGAAAAGCTGAATATGTAGTCATGTTAACCTCACCTTATTAAGCTTAAATATCCATTTTTGGTGAAATCCGCTTTCGGACAAATCAAACTGGTATACAAATGTTCTATGGAAAGTAGATTCTACCATTAATATTGAGATTACCTTGCAAAAATAAAAACGACCCGAACTGTAAGCCCCCATACTCCAAATCCGAAGTTTGAACGAAATCCGGTCAGCCGTGTGAGCTGTAGGCCTCGCGACAGACGGACGGACAGAATTTTTCGACGGCCTTTTTTGAGTTCCTCTATCATAGTAATGTCAGAATTGATTAACATCTCGAGTTTGAAAATTTGTACGAATGCAATGGGAGATACCTAACAATAACCATTTTTAGTTTCGACTCTGAATTTTAATAGTTCAGTGGTTATATTTTCCTACAAATTTCGCAATGTGAGATTGCGTAAATTTAAAGTCGAGACTAAGATTTGTTATTAGTACGGCGCAATATCTTTCTCTTACTACGTACCTAATCCAGAAAGTTAAAAATAAAATCTTACGTAAATTGGAAAAGGGGCCGTTTTGTCCATTTTAAAGAAAGTGTGAAGGTTCTTGAGGCCCAAAAAGGGGCCAAACGGCAACGATGGTGGGTACTATCAAAGAGGCAGCTCCAACCATCCAATGTCACTACACTCACTCTAAATATGTATGTCTATAATGGCATCATGATATTTGCATAAACTGTACAAATGTTTCCACAGCAAAGAAACGATATACATAGTAGGGGTGCTATCGATTGATAAGCCTCCCAGTTCGATGACTCAACTCAAAGACTACTGCGAGCGAGACAACATTGGATGGTTAGGTTATGTTTTTTAGAAACATAAAATTAGCTGGATTTAGAATTAAGGATCAGAGTCCTCGAATTAGCAAAGGAAAACTATTCACTGAAATATGTAGTTAGATATATATGCTCAAGCAACAATTGCCGCAGCTGCCAAATGGACATCAACTAGAGAGAATAACCCGTATGATAAAGATGAAGACATAGAAGATGTTACGGTAGTCACAAAAAAAGGCCGGCGTTTTTGATAGTTACCCTGCTGAGCTCATCGAATACAGAGATATGATACTTTGATGCATTCGGGGGAGATATAATTTCTATAAGACTCCGACTCCGAGTGTGAGGTGACGCATTAGAAATATAGATAGGTATCCAGGTGACGGACTGTGACGCAACGCCGGTATTGGGGTTTATGCAGATCAACTATTGATTAAGTATTCTCACTGAGGGAAGTTCTGGAAAGACCAAAGAACCGACCAAGTTGGGCACCTTCATCTTTTCATATCGTCTTGACAGCGAAACATGATTCATCTTCCAGAGCTCGATGGACGAAATCAGGCTCACTGCATAATTGACGTTCAGCTGAATGACTCAGTGATTCAGACTGAATCACTCGACAAGAAAAATGTGCGGTTCAAAGGACAACATCGACGAATCTATTTCAGACCGAACATACGAGTACTCCAAACAGTACCCCAAATGGGGCAAACAAAGGGTTTTTCAATAAGAGCGCTACAAAAGTTGTTTTTTTTTTTAAATAAAACAAAAACGGTTTTGGATATCAACGAAATTCTTTATTTCTATGAAAGTACGTTCGATGCCATTATGTATGGAACTCGATTTTCTTTTGCTTTTGATTTTTGTTGCTAGGACGAACCATAAATTGGACGTAGCGCTCTTAACGTTGAGGCCACTGACTCCGAATTTCGGTAGTAAATTTTAATAATTTCGACTAGTTGTTGGCTCCTATATCTTTCCATCATGAAATGGCAAACCTTGCTGAAGAGAAATGTCAAAAGAGCGGCAAGAAATTCGGCGTCGTTTGCTGTCCCTGTCGCTCTAATTTTGTAGCGTCCCTGTTCAAAAACCCTTTACAACCTCTTTCCGATAGCAGTAATTGTGAGTTTATTCAACTTGATGACCAAAAATATTATGCTCCTATGAGAAATTACCTCTTTACCCTTTTTTCGTTTTATCAGTTGCCCAAGGAGGGTATATAGAGGTGAGGAACTCCACCGCGAACTCTATGAGCTGCACCATGCTATCAGTTACATTAGCTTCCCCTTATCGAAGTAGTGCTTCGTCCAATGAAATCTTAAAATCCCAGACTACAAGTTCGTGGCGGAAGCTATAGCCACACCTCTGTTTTGTCAATGATGAAGCCATCCCGAAAGGTGTGGGGGACTATCTACAACCATCTTTGGCAATAAAAGTCGACAGAAGATAAAATAAAATACAATTTTTTGTCTGTGAATGCTACCAATGTACGGAATTACGTACTGAAGTTTAGCTTCTACAAAAACCCACCTATTTCGACGAGTTAGTTCCGCGCTTCAAGCGAGCATGTGACCCGTTGATTTCTGCAGGATTTCCTGTAGGTAATCCTAGAAATTGTTGGGAGATCATAAGATCGCTTTCAATTTCGCTTGATAGGACCAACTTCCGTTTCAAAGTCCAAGACTATTGAGTTAAACTATGAGTACAACACAACCGCAATGTACTGTAATTAAATTGTCGTAACCTAGGTGACTTAACCCGAAAGGAGGTGCTTTGTGTCCGGATTATTGGCACCGCCATTATATTTGAAACTTCAAATATACTTCGACTTTGGCAGCACTTAAAACGGCCCATTTTGTGAGCTTTTGCATCGGCACAGGACACGATATTATCTCCCATTTTGTTCGGGAATATAGCCGCCATGACAAGACCCCACCACTCAGATGGCATACAAGGCATGTCACCATTAAAACATTCGAATTCTTAAACTGCACAAGTCCCTCCAATCAAATATTTCTTCCATTTCCACTCAATCACCGACCACCCACACATCGCCTCCTAGAAATCCCAGCCCCGTCCATACACAGAAGATCTCATCACCATAGTTATTGCTGTCGACAGGCAATTCGAATTTGGAGCCTTTCCAAATCCATTCCGTCTACCAATTGCTCCGATTTTATACTCTCCAAAGTGAAGTCGCACATAGTGTCCTGTCAACTCTCATTCCACAGATTACCCTCAACAAGGCGCATAGAGAAAAAGAGCTAATAACGTGCACGGCAACCGACCAATTCATACGTGCAAAGTCCGCTGGGCTAAAATCAAATGCAGCCATGAAGTTGTACACTTAAAAGTCAGGTAGGTACTATAAAGACCCATGTCCTTGTCCAGGTCCACTACATCGGCAATGCACAAAACAACGACGATATGGTTGTTTTTGTTCCGTCCAGACACAGGCATTCCCATTCAATTCCTCAAAGCGAAAGTAATCGTCACAGGCATATCCATGAAGTACACTCATGCTACAATCATAATGAGAGAATGGGAAACGTTAGCTGCTATAGTCTGTGTCATTGCTGGTGCCGTCACGTCGTTGCCGTCTTTGTCCTTCAGCTAACAGAAAGCAGCAGATCCCCCCCAAAAGAGTAGCGCTTTTCAGTTTGAATCGTCATTATGGAAACATGAAAGGATAAACGATACGTTGCCCGTCCTGCACCCACTCCATCCTGTCCGGATGGAAATACTACATGTGGCATGTGAGGGTGGACAAACTTTTCGCTCCGACAAACTTCAATTGCAGTTGCAGCAGGACTGGTGTTGTGTTGGTGCAACGGTTGAGCAACAACAACAAAAAGTCAAACACCACCGAAAGACCAGCGAAGATCCGCAATTGCGATTAAATTGTGTATTTATCCTTGCGCGGCGATTTAAGGACATTAATTTGGCGTCATATTTGCATATTATCAAGTTGCTGTTATCTTTTCGTTTCGTTTGCAATTATTTCGTTGGTCTCTGTGTCTCTGGACGATGTTGGTTGTACACTTCCTTGGCAGATGCTCGGTGTGGCGCTCGGGTTTCCTCTTTCGCAGTTGTGATGTCAGAGGATGCGCCGGGATGGGGAATTTATTTAACAGCTCTGTACGAGGGTGAGAGTTGAATTAATTCAATTACTCGTTGTATGGGCGGCGGCGGCGTTGTCGTCGTTGTCGTCGTCGTCGAAGAGCAGCCAACTTGTTGTTGTTGACATTTGAATGCATTTGTTAATTTGCAATATTTTCATGAGCAAGGAGTAGCATTTCTAGGACTAGCGTATTTTCGGTAAAATCAATTAAGATGGAGATAGGTGATTTCGAGGATATAATTGTGTATTCATTAGTTTGGGCATTAAATTAGTTTCGTGTTAGCAGGATGTGTATGGGTTTAATTTGTGTGGGCAGCTAATTAGTAAGTCCGTTGTCGAGTGGGAGGCGGTTTATGAAATTGAAGTAGTGTACACCTTTAGGAGCACTTGACGAAGTAGTGACTGGCTCATTTGAAAGTGATTAACATTTAAATTGGAAGTCATTTGTGTGTGAGTTGGTTGTTGGGGACGTCAGAGAATGATCTAATTTCACTTGATTAAAAGATGTTTACTCAAATTTCGCTTTAGTGGTTGCCTGATGGAACTCGAAGGTGAGTTCTTAGAGTCGGTTTTGAGGCTGTCTACTTGCAATATGGGTTGGTCACCAGCTCCTTGGATTAATAGTCTTTTTTTTCTAGCCTAAAGCCCTGGTAGCTAGCGCCATAATTTGTTTTTGTTTTTGTTTATACAATTCATTTATGTAACAATAAAGTTATAATAATAATAACAAAAAATCCTTTTTTCCTAAATGGACTATAACAGTTTATAGTGTGGTAATTCTACAAGTAGGAAATATTCGTAGGTACTATTAAAGTTTATGGAGTTGGAGTTCTAGCGAGGAAATGTTGGTTTTGAAATCGATAATTTTAATGTTTGAGTAGGCCCTTCACAGCATACGGGGCGTTGGTTCACTAGAGGCGGATGTTTATGCTAATAAAGGAGTAAGACTGAGATAACAAATCAGACGCCTTAAGTGCCATGAATGTTCTACCAATAATTCTAGATACGTCAAATGGAAATGACATCTTCCACAGCGAGTGCTGCAGAGAGCAGAGTCAACCCCTTATTCAAATTTTAATACCTTCTAAAACGCAACTGAACGTTGAAAACTAAAATCATATGTCGATCTTTCTTTGATTGGTCATGATTAAGGAGGTGTTTTTAGTGCGGTTAGAGTCCCACACTACTCTGGGTTTCTAACCCCATTGTGTCTTTCGACATTTTCACCTTCAGTAACAAAAAAAAGAAAAGAAAAAAAGAAAAGTAAGAGTTTATTTGGATGTAGACTTGTGATTAGAGAAAGACATAGACAAGTCTTGCGATTTCGCAATGTTAGCGATCGCCTAGTTACAATCCGCATCAGGGCCAAATTAAAAAAAAAAAAAAAAAAAAAAAACACGCTGCTCTGTGCTCACGCCCCGACAGAGGATAAAGACGACATAGACGAAGAAGCATTCTACGATCTTCTTTAGGAGGCATCTCTTCCTGGGAGCAACAACGACTTCTCAGAAGGAAAGAGACATATCACGAGAAGCGAGCGGTCGAATAAATTAAACGCCGCTACTGCAGAGGCAATGTTCGAAAGTTCTACCAAAGGGTAAAACGTTCCACCCAAGGATACAAGGCCCGAACGGAAGCCTGCAGAGATGAGCATGGGAATACAGTAGTAGATTCATGGTTGGTGCTGAGGACTTAGAAAGAACACTTCTGCAGACTGTTTAACGGCGGAGACAGCCAATAACATGCTGTCAGGCAGAATTATCTGTTCAGCTTGGACGATGTTAGCCAAAACTTCCATTCACCCGACCTACACGAAGTGAGGATTGCGATAACCTTCCGGCCGAGCTTTTCAAAGCAGCGGGAGATGGCTTGGTAAGTAGGATCCATCTACAAGAAAGGCGAACAAAAAATGCAGGTCTTCCAAAACAAAGTACTAAAGAACATACTTAATGCACCTTGGTACATACGCAATGCCGATCTGCATAGAGATCTAAATGTTGAAATGGTTGAAGACGAAGTTAAAAAAGTTGCTCAAATGCACAGACGTAGGCTTCTTAACCACGTCAGCTTAGAAATGACCGAATTATTAAATACAGACTATGTAATCAGGAGATTAAGGCAGATAAAACCGTTTGATCTATAAAAATTAGCTAAAAATTTAAATTAGGTTATATTATCTACCAAAAAAGTTCAGAAATCCGACAACCGGCGCTCTATCTCTGCGATGTCTTTCAGCGAACCTCAATATAAAAAAAAATCTACAATGAATTATAGAAGATGAAATCAATTTCAACAAAATGTTCCATTATTAAAAAAAAATCCTCAAATCGAACGCATTTTCTAGTAATAGATTTCTTGGCTGCTCGTTCAGCAAGCTAGGGCATGATAGCATTATCATTTTCATTGAATTGAGTTGAGTTCATTGCATTTTAGATTTCTCAATGTTTTAGTTTTAAAAATTTAAGTAAAATACAGAATAATTCATAATGAGCGGTGCAGGGCCATAAGTCCCCGAGCACTAAATCCACTGAGGGTCTAAGTTGTACCTAGTGGGAAGTAAAACCACTTTCGTAGAGTGGACTTAGTTCCCACCTTTCATGGGACTTCTTATGGGAATTTAGTACACATTCAAATATAAGAAGAGGCAACTTACTTCCGACATTGAGAATTGGAATTTTTTATTTTGTTTGACAAAATACTCCATTCGATATTCAGTTTGCAAGACTCTGAAAATAATCAAAGAAAAATTGCGGTGATTTTTCGGTGCAAGGACATAAGTCCATGAGACTGAATTCGCGTGATTTTTTCGTATTTTTATTTTCTCAAATTTTCGAAAACTAAAACAGTTGTTATCTTTAGCCTTCGAAAATTTGAGAAAATAAAAGTAAAAAATTCGCACGTCCGGTCTCGTTGTTGTGCGTGTTCTTTGATTACTTTCAGAGTCTTGCAAACCGAATTTCGATATTGAAATTTTGTATATGTATTACTCTGCCTCAGTTAAAATTTAATTTCTCTTTAGTTAATACAAATTGCAAAGTACCAACTTGACTCGACAGTGAGAATTTATTTCACATTAAAAGGGAAATAAAACCACTCAGAGTTTTCGAATTTACTTCCCACCTCACATGGGAACTATAAACACAATTTACCCTTTAAACCCAATTTCGTTCTACACTGCGCGAACTTGTCAAGCAACTAAAATTCAACCAAAATTCTCTCGTTTTCCAAGTTTCCCAAAAAGTAATTTACCCCATTCATTCTTTTAAAAGATCAAACTCATAATAAGTTTATTTCTAGCCTCTATTATACTCTGGCAATCACTGTCCCGCTGCAAACTGAAATTCAAAAACGGAAACGATATGTTCTTAAAACGCTTATGGCTTCCCACTTGATATTTATGAAATGAATTAGCAGGCCATTACTTCAATTTGCAAAAACATTAATTTCTACTTGGAAAAATTGTGGTATTAAACCACCAATAAGGTTTGATTTACATCAAAGCATTCCAATAAATGGTGTTCCGCTACTGAACCATTTGAAAGGATCCCATTGCGACACAAATGCACTCATCAACCAATCATGAAGCATAAGAAATCAGAGGAAATAGTAGTAAAGGGTCTTGCAATAAGAGGTGTTATTTTGTTATTCAAAGAAAACTGCCATTTTTTGAGAGGGGAATTTTGAAATTCGTAGAAAGTGGTATCACTGAATATATCACGTTCTACAAATTTCGAAAGCAGAAAATGTACCCTACGACGGATTCTATGATAGTTCTTTCGGGTTTCGGAGCAAAATTCCGAATACGATGGATTCTGTGATATACCCGATTGCCTTAGCCAATCGGTCGACAACATTTTTGTCAGGAATCATATCCCAATTCTGAAAATACAAACACAATTTACCCTTTAAACCCAAATTTGTTTTACACTGCGCGAACTCGTCAAGCGCCCTTGGAAATCAGATACGAACTGCGATCTTACTTCAATACGTCTGACCCACTTGACGTGCAGTCCTATACTAATACACCTTTGAGCAGGATGGGTTTCCCTGTTCAATGAAGCTGTACCAAAATTGCAGGTTAACAGAACTAAGCCCACTTTACGAAAAAGGTTTTATTTCCCATTAGGTGGGAACTAAGTAAGAACTCAGTAGACCTAGTTCCCGGGACCTATTTCCCTGAACCATAATGAACATCGTCTTCAAATAGAGTACTGTTCATTATTAAAAATGAAGGGATGGTCACCGTAGCTAGTTTTCCCCTAAAAATTATATTTGTGAGTGAAATCTTCACCTTGAAATGAGTTGAGTTCATTGAAAAAATTAAAAACTGAGTCATATCATAACCTATAAAACAACTTCCTATTGACAATTTTCTGTATTTATAGTTTTCTCGCGAAGATAGCTGTAAATCTTTAAGACACGCTAATTGATAGAGCAATCCACATATAAAGTTCATTATAACACACAATCGTTCATTTCCACCGATGACACTGACACCTGGCGTTGACATCACTGTTTGAATTAAAACATATAGGTCTGTTCCTTTACTTTTAAATCTTACGAATTTTTACTAATTCTTACGAATTCTTACGAATTTTTACTCAATGCCGTTCCTTAACTCGAAAAATTCGTAAAAGAGAGCGTCATCGAGAGAGCAAGATATTACCCCTCCACTGAGAAATTTACGAAGTTTTACTCAACAAATTTCTTGGTGTAAGAAGTGAAAAATCTGTCAGTCGCCTAACAACTTACAGCTGATTTGAAATTTGGTGTCCCATTTGGCATATGCGTTGATTATTTTTTGACTTCTTGCTTATTAAAATGGTATCCACAGGCGGCAAAATAAAATTGAATGTTCTTTTTGAGATTCTTTTCGACATTGGCGTCGAGATTCGTCCTTACTGTAACAAGGTACAATCTCTTCCATGTAATTCTTAATGCAGTGTCGCTTTTTCCTCTTCTCGAATGCTTGTAGTTCAATCAGTACAAACTCTTCCACATACTCAGATTCATCAAAATAAAGTTGAAAATAAATGATAGAACTAATTTTCTTAGTAAATTAACAAATTACTCGAGACATTTTAGTGACATTTTTACGACTTTTCGTACAATTTTTTGAATATTTGATTTATGTATCTGTCGTTTTTCATAAATTACTAAAAAAGCGTTCCTTAACATTTTCGTAAGCGTCTCTCTCTGTGAGAGAATTTATCCCACCACTGCCATTTTGACAGTCTTTTCCATTCTTACTACAAAAGTAAAGGAACAGACCTAATGTCAGCAAGGAAATTCCAATTTCGACAAAAACGTCACAATTATCTTTTTTTTTTTTTTTTTTTTTTTTTATAATTCACTAGTGCTCAAGGGGTTTTTGTTCCCTTATAATGCTAATGCACAGCACGAGTGGAAGGGTTAATAGGGAGGATAGAGAAGAGGCACTGGTGCACATTGGTCTTAAGCAATTGTGGGCTGTAATGAGAGGGGAAAACCGTGTGAGGCAATGCATTCCACATGCGTGTTGTTCGGCTCACAAAAGAATCTCTATATTTGAGATTCTTTTGAATTCTGTCTAGTAGGTGCAATGAAGTTTTTGGTGCACCTGACCAGATATGAGCGTTGAACTCGAGCTTAGGCCGAATAAAGGCCTTGTATATTGTAGCTAAGTCGAAGGGTGTAAAGTACTTCTTACATCGATTTAAGAAACCTTGACATTTCGCAGCGTTTTTGGCGACTTCGTATATGTGGTCATTCCAACGGAGTTTGTCATTGACACATATACCAAGTATGGAAAGTCGTTCGGTTTCGTCGATGCAAGTCCCATTCATGGATAATGGGTTAGGGTTCAGGTTTCGCTATAATGATAGAAGGCAGCATTGTATTTTGGAAGCATTAAATTCCACTCTATTGATTGTACCCCATTTTATAATGCTGTCAAGATCGGAATTTAATGTGTTTAGCATACGTCGCCGTTCCAGATCCACGGCCGAAGAGCAGGGACGTGAGTCAGGGAACGAATATGAAAAACTGAGGGTGCTATCATCAGCGAAAGAATGTATTGGATTAGAAGTAACAGACAAGAGATCATTGATGAATATGAGAAAGAGTGTCGGAGACAAAACAGAGCCTTGGGGAACACCAGCATTTATATGGTGAATTGCAGACTTGAAACCGTCCAACACAACTTGAATTGAACGGCCAGAAAGGTAGTTTCTAATCCATTGAAGAAGAGACGCGTCGATCCCATAGGCACGCATTTTCGACAAAAGAGCTTGGTGCCAAACTCTGTCAAATGCTTTCGAAATATCAAGCGCAACAATCTTCGTTTCACCAGAGTGGTGGAGAGATTGGTTCCACTTTTCGGTGAGATAAGTCATCAAATCACCAGTGGACCTGCTGCCACGAAAACCGTATTGCCGGTCATTGAGAAGTTTTCGTGACTCAAGATATTTCATAAGCTGACGGTTTATCAGCGTTTCCATGACCTTGGAAAGAATGGACGTAAGTGCAATGGGTCGGTAGTTGGTGGGTGAAGAAGAATCGCTTTTTTTTGGAACGGGCAGGATAAATGCAGTTTTCCATCTACTCGGAAAGAGTCCAGAAGAGTAGGACAAGTGGAAAAGCTTACGCAGTGGTTTTGCCAGCGTGGAAGAACACCTCTTCAGAATTATGGGGGATATACCATCTGGACCAGCGGATTTGTGAATGTTAAGATCTTTTAATACTCTTGCTACTGTGCGAGTGCGGAAATGTATTTGTCCCATAAAATATTCGACGCTCTCGAGCACAGGTGGAGACATGATGCAATCTGGAATGTTGGAGCTTGCGGCGAATTGCGCAGCCAGCAGATTTGCTTTGTCCAAAGAGCTGACAGCTGGAATGTCATTGTAAACGAGTGTGGGGATTGACGACGTGGTGGAGTTCTTAATATTTTTCACGAAAGACCAAAACTGTTTACTACCACTGGGACAGTGAAGTATTTTTTGTCGTAAGTTTTGGTCATGAGAACATTTTGCACGTCGTATCACGGAGTTGCAGTCATTACGGACTCGTCGAAACTTTTTTCGGTTTTCCTCGGTTGGGTTTGCTTTATAAGCCCGAAAGCTCAACTCTCTCAACCTGATAGCCTCTTTGCAGCTCGAGTCGCACCAAGCATTCTCCTTAGGTATAATACTCTTTTTTCTGTTGGGAATAAAGGATCTCATACCCAGGAGAATGGTGTTTGTAATCATTTCAGCGGCGGCATCCACGTCACTATCGAGGAAGCATAGTGACCAGTTAAAGCTCCGAAAAAAGAAGTTAAGGCCGTCCCAATTGGCTTTCTATAATGCCATACCGTTTTTTTGGGAGCTTGTTCTTTAACTGTGTGGTTTGTGTATGAGAATTTAGCTGAAATGACACAATGGTCCGACGAACCTATAGAGGCGACGTTACGTCAATAGAATATTTATCTGGATGAGAGGTGAGGAACAAGTCCAATGTGTTAGCGGCATGATCTGCAGCATCCGGAATCCGTGTAGGCTCGTTTACAAGCTGAGTTAAGCTGTTAATCTCAGCGAAAATCCTAACATACCTTCCTTCGGGTGTTGTCTGTCCAGAATGGCGAAGCCAATCGGAATTGTGTATATTGAAATCGCCCGCAATGACAATTTCAGTATGAGGATACTGGGAAACAATTCCTAAGATGGAGTTAGACAGCTCATCAAACTCGTTAAAAGTAGATGAACAGTCAATGTTTGGACTTCTATAAATAAAACAAAAATGTATTATTTGCTTACGGACATTGAATTTTAACCATATGTAATTAAATTCCGCATTGGAGCAATGGTTATATTGTGGTGGAAATTCGTAAGCAATATCATCACGGACGTAAACGGCGAGCCCGCGATGTAAAAAGAATAATGGCACTAAGTGATATCCTGGTAAATCAAAATTCGAGGGAATCGAATTTCTATCCACCTGTGTCTCACAAAGTGCCAAAACAGCTGGTTTGAATTGAAAGACATGGACATACGCAGCAAAGAGATTCCTTTTCAAGCCTCGAATGTTGCAAAAATCAACACGGAACTCACCCCTCATAATACACACAAAAATTTAAAATAGATTAGTGATGCTCGTTTAAGGTGTCTATGATTGGAAGCAGTGATTTGTTTTTCAATTTGCATTAGCAGTTATTAACTGAATATACCGATAAACGAGTGTGGGGGTGCAAATAAAGTGAGATTTTCTGATTGTGTAAACGAAAAGTGGGTGAAATTATTTTTAAGATGCATATTGAATATGGTTGTAAAAAAAAAAATGAGTGGGTAATAATTGCTAAAAATAAGTTTTGCGTCGCTGTTATTAAATTTTTAACGGAAGTGCGTTATTGAGTTTTAAAAAAATATATGAAAACAGATCGGCTTTTGGTTAGTAATTTTTTAGAAAAACTTAAAAAAAATGATTTATACGAATTTTTTGAGAAAAAATAAGTAAGGGATCTTACTAAGAATTAAGAAATTATCTTCCATATTTATTTTGATCAAAATCATTAGAGAGCTTTTTGTAAAATTTGGCAGACAAAACAGTAGAACCAAAATTGCAATGTTTAATTTCAAAAATACTATTGCTCAACTATTTAACTTAAAATCGATTATAAGCTATTTTTCGGGATGTAATCAGTACTTGTTTTTTTAAGGATTTTTCGATATCGAAATTTTGGTTTTCGAGATATGAGCAGTTTTTAAAATTAACGTTTTCGGTGATTCGAATAGAAATCTAATAATTTTGAAAACATAAATTTTACTCTAACCTTAAATATATTTTGGTAATTCAGCGATAATACAGAGAAAAATTGAGTTTATTATTCAGTTAGAAATGGCCAATACCTTATAAATGAATTTTTGTTACAATCGTATGGACTGTTTGGACTGACTACTGAGCATGTAGTCATGTTAACCTAACCTACTTAAACTGAAATATCAATTTTGGGTGAAATTGTTGGAACTGTTTTCGAAAAAAAAAAATGGTATTAAAATTTTATATTGGAAGTACCATTAGATAATATTGAGGTTACCTTGCAAAAAAAAAAAAAACTGATTTATGTATCTGTCGTTTTTCATAAATTACTAAAAAAGCGTTCCTTAACATTTTCGTAAGCGTCTCTCTCTGTGAGAGAATTTATCCCCACCACTGCCATTTTGACAGTCTTTTCCATTCTTACTACAAAAGTAAAGGAACAGACCTAATGTCAGCAAGGAAATTCCAATTTCGACAAAAACGTCACAATTATCTGATAAGAAAGTTAGTATGGAACTCTAACTGAATGAGGAAAAATGCGATAGCACTCACTATGTTGTAAACATTGTCATTTCACCAAACAATCAAAATATTTAACCTTCCAAAACTATTTTCCAACTTCGAATCTCTGATCTGTAGCTATATAAAATCCTTCAACAGTATTGGACTGGCTGTAAACACAAAAAGCTAAATTTTAACTCACCAGCAATTTTGTAAGCATGGCCAAGCTCTTGTAAGTTCTGAAAAGTTTCAAAACTACCACCATATTTGTAGAGATCTTTTATTCCTTGAAGCAGATAGTAGTTCCTTTCTATTGGATGTATGTTGCTACTCAAGTGGTCGGGCACAAACACATGTATCTTGTGTAGGACAATATTTCAATTGAAATTAAATGAAAAAAAAAAAAAAAAAAAAAATATTTGCAGTCTATTCACTTTATAAGGCGATGCGAAAATTTATATCATCAGCATCCGTTGGAAAGTTGTGTGTGCATCTGCCAAACTAATAGTAAACTTTTAAATGTAGGTACATATATTTTTTGGATCCTTGTTTAAGATAACAAAAACACGTATCCCAATATGTGCAGTGTGTGTCGTTACTCAGGCTGAAAACGATGATAGGTATGATGTTTAACAACTTTTTTTCAGCTGTTCATAGACACCGGAAACTTTTTCACCGACACACTGTTTCGGACAGGACAGATTTAGGTTTTTTTTTTTATTATTATTATGTATGTCCGTGTTGCTTGTTTGTGTCGTTTTTGGGAAATATTTCAGTTCGCTCGAATGAAATTGAATTATTGCTAGTTTTTGTCCAAACTTTCCGCAATTGGCAAATTTCGTGCGCAAAAAAAATAAAAATAAAAATATCCACTATTTGCCGAAACGTTTTTTTTTTAAACCAACGAATCGAGCTATATTTCTGGAAGGATATGACGAATAAAATAAAATACCAGTCTCAGGTGAGAAAATACTGAACACTTGTATAAATATCGCGGCGTTAACAACGAATGATTTGTCAAAGTTATTCTCACAGGATGCTGTTTATTAAAAAATCGAAGGAAAAGCAAACAGCACAAAGGACAGCGCAATTAGAATAATTAATTCAGTCCGCGGTGGTATTAATTTAGAACTGAAGCTATGATCACTGTCTGGCTATTTATATGTTCCGCAATTATGTGATAGTTGCAGTTATGGCAATGTACTCGTTGAGATTACGCACCGAGCAGTTACTTATCAATTTGGTAGCAGAATATACCACGGCCACGGTGGTAGATGGGCAGAATGGAATTTATTCGGTGAAGCCATGATAGAGTTTTTTTTTTTTTAGAGTAAAACTGACATAAAAGATATATGCCGGTCAGCACAGGGAACAAGCAAACAAGTGAACTAAATAACAAGTGTTTAGTCAAACAAATTCTACTATAGGCACAAGCAATTGCATTATTGGTTTATATTCGGGCTTAAAACAGAAGATAGATATCTACCAGTGGCGTCTCGTTAGGGTGTGCAATGTGTACATAAAAAAAAAATTCCCATGAAATCTCCCTGTGCACGTGTTCTGTTAATTTCATCAAATAAATTCATCCTTCTCCAAATTATATTCCTACAAGATTTCCCCAGTATTCATCTTTATCCCCATCGTCATTAAAATCGCTCTACTTTGATGAACTTCTTGTGAACTGGTGCGACGGTTTTCTGTGTACGGTTTGTATTCTTATTTTATTTTATTTTGTATCTGTTTCAGTAAAGTCAGGTCAAATATATCTATAATCCATTACATCGACGCCTGTGCAAAAAAAAAAAAAAAACAGTGAACTTTGTTTTTCGTTTAGGTATTATTTTTCAAGTGGTTAGAGTTTCTTTTGATTTTGAAAGTTTTTTTTGTCTAAATTTAATTTTTAACAAAATAAAATGTAGTTTAAGAAAATAATAAATGGAAAGTGTTTTCAGGCAATTAATTGATATTAAAAAAAATATATATATATCGTTTTCAAGAATTGCACACCCATCTAATTAATTCAAACGACGCCACTGGTATCTACCTAAGCCTCCTACTGTTTGCAATATCTATTTAACGACTTAACTTTCTTGAATCCGTAGTAAAAGAGATAAATTGTATTTGGAACAAATTTTCAACTCGAGATTTCAATCAATTCTGACATTTCGATGATAGAGGAATTCCAAAAAGTGGGTCCGTGTCCGGCTGTCTGTATGGTCCTGTGGCCTACAGCCTAAATGGCTGCTCAGATTTGGTTCCAACTTCGGATTTGGAGTTTGTGGGCCTACAGTTCGGGGCTTTTTCTTTGCACAGTAACCTGAATATTATTGGTACTTCCCATATAAAATGTTCATACCAGTTTGATTTGGCTGAAAACGGCTCTAACAATTTCAACCAAAATTTATACCTGGGCTTACGTAGTTAAAGTTAACATCACTGCATACTCAGTGGCTAAAAATTCGAATAACTCTACTTTCTCGAAAATGTTAAATACGGTTGTAACAAAAATTAATTTCTAAAGTAATGTAGTCATTTCTAACTCAGTATCAAACTCAGTTTCTCTCAAATTATATTATCGTACAATGGCTTTTTGAAAAAAGTAATTTTTTAAAAATTTACTTTTCTTTAGTTTACCTGAAAACTACAATAACGATTTAGACCAAAATGCAAACTTAGAGTAAAATTGATGTTTTCAAAATGATTGTGTCTTTAATTTTCAATTCGAATCACCGAAATCGCTAATTTAAAAAAAAATGCTCATATCTCAAAAACCCCATTTTCGACATCGATAAAACCTTCAATACGGATAAATGCTTATATTCTGAACAATAACTTATAATATCGGAATTCCAACAATGGAAGTTGAAACTAGAAGCCTCGCGAGAATGCATAGAAACCGACTCCGAAATATCAACAATAAAGTCTGACAAATTTTGGACGAGAGCAATTTATTGTGTCGACTACAAAGAACGAAACCGTTCGACTTGGCAAGATAAGATTAATCGCGTCTAAATTGGGGAACATGCAGGATCTTTCATTGAAAAGTAAACAATTAAAAGTTGTTATTTTTTCATAAAACAAAAATTGCTTGATAAGTTATATCTTAGTTGCAGTATCTAACAATCTTTCGAAGGGTGGTGTTTTTAGTCAGTAAAAATCTGACACTACTTGAGCACGCGATTGCTATGCTAAAGATATAAATTTATCACGAACACTACTTGCAGTCATTGACAACTCAAACCAGCATCATTAATCTTTACCAGTCAAAAATAAAAACATGAAAAAAGCTTCTACTATACACTTATCCTTTTATCCAAAAATCTTGTGAGGTATAAAAGCTTATAAAATAGTACAGTATGCGCTTACTTACTTACTTAAGGTGGCGCTACAGTCCGGGGTGGACCTGGGCCTCAGCCAATACGCCTCTCCAGTTAGCGCGATCTTTGGCTAACTGCCTCCAGTTGCGCACTCCAAGTTAGTTGAGGTCCCCTTCCACTTGGGCGTGCCACCTAAGGCGAGGTATGCGCTTAAAACTCTCTAATCAGAAGTTGCAATAAATGCCTGTTACTATAGAGCTTCAACTTATATACTGCCATAGTGCCATATCAGATGAATAACTAGGAAATGGATTATATATAACACTATTCCTAGCATTGCTTCTCAGATTTTTACCTACCTACCTAATAAAATAAGAAAACGACTAATCAAACTCTTGGTCAATGAGAAAGTTTCGTTCGATCCAGTCGTGCACTTTATTTTTTCATGTTCTCATTTGCAAAGTGAATATTTTTAGTGAGGGTATGAAAACTAAGAACCTAATTTCATACAACACAGTGTGCGATATTGAATTCACCGCGATAGTTTACTTATTGAACGAGGATTGCTTTTTAGTACGGAGTGAATCGAAAACAAATAAAAGCAAAGTGCGAAAGTTAATGTGAAGACGATATATTCGATTCACTCTTTCATAGAACCAGAATTGTGCATAAATGAAATCCATATTCTTCATGAAGCTCCCAGCCCCCTCAAAAGGATCACTTTGGTTGTGCATCGATAAAGTTGAACTTTCACTTAAATATTACCATTGGAAAATACTCAAGGAGTCATCTATTTTGTGTCCCAACACCCGGTGGTAGGAGTAGTATTGTCACGGAGATAAGTACTCCAAGTTAACTTGATAACACACAAAACAATAAATACAACTGATAGTATTTTACAACAGTAGGTGATGATATTAGCTGTACAAAAAGGATACCCGTGGCGAATACTCGTTATCCAGTGCTTACTCCTGTCCTATCAGTATGCAAATAGATGGTGGGAGAAATTAATTTTGTATTTCCGTTGAGTACTATCAGTGTCATAATATTTACGCTCGTCACGTTTGCTTCACTCTGCGCAAAGGTCATTTATTTATCTAATATTGGTTGATGAATTCAAAAATTCCAAAGCAGCCTTCTTTATTGCACTAATTAGTGGGTTTGTCTGTAGTTGTAAAAAATACGAGGGAGGTGTGCATAACTCGTTTTTGTTAGTTAGTCGAATGCTTCCTTTATAGCGTCATGTTCAATTAGCGGCTATAGGGCTTGAGCTGCTGGCCGTAGACCAGCGCTGTATTGTGCCAAAAATGTCGCAAATCACTAATCGTAATATTCAAAAAACAAAATTTGATATTTCTCGCCGTTTTCAATGTCGAATTACGAATTTTTGTATCAATTCAAGACAAAATCATTGTGATTTGCGAAAAATATATAATCGTGATTTGCAACTCAAAATTTTGCAATTGGTGACTATGCTGTTCTTTCCGTGTGATTTAACTCTTTGAACGCCGACGAGCTAATAATAATCCGTCAGCTAGTTCAATTGTTCTACAGGTATATTGCCCACTTAAACTATTCTCTAAAATTGTCAAATAATTTGAGTATAATCTTAAGTATTTGAGCTAAATAATCCTAACGCCCGAGTTTAAAATGTTTCTTCAATCTGACAAGTGTATCCTATAATATCGCCAATTTTATTTAGCACTAGCTGACCCGTGCTCGCCTTGCTTCGCCAGAGTTCCACTTCTCAAATTTAAAACAAAATAATTAGCGCTATACAAAAAGTAGCTTACCCGAAAAAAGAGAAGAAAAACTGCCAGTAAAACAATCCAAACAAATACCTTGGTAGGCTAACTTCTATTATTCCCTCTCAATCTCATTTACATTCCACTTGTAAGTTGTTACTTGTTACATTTTATTCCCCATCTCAATCCCATAACAACTCGCTCACTTACTACTCAAACACAAACATCATCAAGTTCAAATTAAAAAAAGAGAAAAAAAAACATGAAGCAAAAAAACTGCAAATGCACAAACAGGTTTTAGCATGGACGTGAATCAGTATCCTTATCACTAATAAGATCAGAATCACTATAGCGCATTTTAAAAATCACAATCACAATTAACAACTGAGTGTGACTCCCTCAATCTCAATTACATAGCTATCTCCCTCAATCCCATGCACCACATTCGCTCTACTACTCATTGTCATTATTCACTAATAATTTAAGAACGTGAGCAAAAAAAAAAAAAAAACAACACAAAACCCAAACCCAAAAGTTGCATAAAAAAAGAGAAGCACACGGCAGAAAATGTATAGAGAGAGAAACAGGTTTTGCCGCACACACACACAAAATTTCCTCCACTCAACGCTGGAAAAATCCAACGATCTAGCTTCAATCGAACATTTTGATTTTTTCAATTGTATTAAATTTATAGTTTATTGCTTATTGTTCGACTTCAGGATAACGTACAAAGATGATTTATATCTTAAAATCTTTGTACATTATTGAACTTTGTATTAAAAAAAATCCCATTTCATTTGGATGAGTGATTCCGAAGCTAGGAGCTAGAAGGCATCCGAGAATTACAACTTTTCTTAGATATCAGCTTAGATTTCCACTTCCGGACAGCGAATAATGGTAAAACATATCCTATGTTCAAATCTGAACAATTTCCTATGCAACTGTGTAAACCGAAATCAAATTCGTGCAGTACTTTTTGAATCTATTCTCGTCTCACAGATTACAGCCGGAAAAAAAGCTACAGTTTTATTATAGTAAGGATATTTGTTGGATTTCATGGAATGCTTCCAAGAAGTCTAAATCTGTTGTAAATCTAAATTCCTTTAACAGAATCGCTTTTGGAACTCGTAGGCGTATACGCAACCTTTTTATGTCTATGAATACGCGCGATTTTCTTTGAAGCATTCTGCTAAAAGCAAGCATGCACCGCTGGTGCCAATTTATAAAAATACGTTATGGGATAAATAAAATTAAAGCACAACATCAATTTAACGCGACGCCACGCTTGCATGATATTGAATTGTAATGAAACATCTTTGGTGATGGCTTAGGCAAGCCTATGCATAATTAATGGCGACTTTGCCGCCATTACTCACGATGAATGCACTGGTAATATATCTTCGGTTACATATACGCTTCTGAGTCATAATTAGTGGGTGGTCATCACCGACATTTATCGGTCTAAATCACCGATGCCATTGGTGTGCAACGATTGAAGGGATGCAAATTGGTTTTGGGGCACCGCATTTTGAAACACTTGACAGCTTGGCATTTGGCAGTCATATGCATTAGAATGCCTAGCAGAGATTGAAAATTACTCGACCCGAATAATCGGTTTACCTTTGTCATGGTCCAGTGGTAGCAACTTGGTGGTAAGTACATATTTTGAATTTCGATAGAATGTAGTACGTTATGCCCCAGGTAAACAGTTGGTTGCGATGTTACTGGCGGCTGCTTTTAAAATTGCCCAATTGTGCGTGTGCTGGTAAATGGTTGCGTTCCACTGCCATATCATCCATGTCTTCCATATACAAAAAATTGGCATTTCACCATTCGCGCTAGATGTCTAGTACTTTTGATGAAATATACCTTTCAGGGAAATTTCTCATTCTAGGGCAAAACTACCCGATGCATTGAAAAAAAAGACGACCTGTCAAAGGAAATCGTTGAAACGTTTAAAAAATGAAAATAAATTCCAATCGGACCAAGTGCAATTATGATAAAATTGGTAATCTCTCTTTATATTAAAATCAATTGCTGTGCGTTAGTCGGGTAAAGGCTCCAAAACGGCTCGAACGATTTAAATGATTTTTGTTTTGTTTTGTTCGTCTTGAATCAGGGATGGTTTAGGAAAAAATAAAAGTCGGAAAATCCTCAACATGTGGCGTTGTAGGCCTATATTTCGTTTTCCAGGTCAATTTAGTTTTCCTCAATAATAATCTTCTTTTCATATCTATAATTCTTTCGGGGTGAAACTCGATGACGATATAACACGATAGCCACTGGGCCAATTTTTATCATTCCTCTTTTCTTTTATTCGTATTGGTGTATTTCAGGTCTGGGGAGCCTTAAAAGACCCGATAGGTGGCGTTGTTGTCGATCTCTGAAACCACTAACCCGATTTCAATAAAATTTTGTGGATATGGTTGTTTTTCGATTGAAAGACAGGATACTTTTGGACCCAATAGAATAGTCATCGATCTCCGAAACCGCTCAATCGATTTCAACTAAATTTTGTAGATGTATATTCATCGTTCCCGCTTGAAGGATATGATTCTTTTGGACCTGATAGATGCCGCTGTTGCCGATCTCCAAAACAGCTCTACCGAGTTGATTGAAATTCTGTAGATGGGTATGGTTGCTTCCAGTTTTAAAGTTCGGATAGTTTTTGACCCTATAGGTGGTACTTTGCAAAACATAAGCGGGATAGGAAAACGGGTTATGGCAGGTCCCATTCAAAAATAAAACCAAACGCTATTTCTAAAGTTGTAGGTATAGTTAAAATTATTAATGGGCATTGTCCAAATAAAGGCACTTTGCGAAATGTGAGCAAGATTTAATACGAAAGGTACGGGCAAAGCCGGGTGGGTACAGCTACATATAAAAGAGACTAACATCCGTACGTGCACTCATAACTCGGGAACGGATCGTTCGATTTTTAATGGTTTTTGGTTGGAAGGAAGGACATAACTATACATTTTGTCGTGAATTAGTTGAATTTTTTAATTCTTTGGATGTTCCGGGTTTACCTCTACATAATTTGGACTTGAATGTCGGCTCGGTTATAATTCTGTTGCGTAACATCATTGTACCGAAAATATATAACTAATCGCATTTAATTTATGGTGAAGGATCTCAAATCAAATGTAATGCAAGTGACGATTTTGAGGGGAAAAAATCAAAGGCGAACACTCTCATTCTGCAGATTCCGCTTATCTAGAACGATTTTCCATTCGTATTTAAGCGACATAAATTTCCCGTGCGTCTCGCTTTCACTATGGCAAATAATTTGTTGCAAGAATAATCGATGGGTGTCTGTGTGGTCTGCATTTGTGGCTTCAATCTTGAATTTCCATGTTTCTCACATGGTCAATTTAGCGAAAACCGGAAGGTTGGCCGACACGTCAAAATCATTGCAGTTTGATTGAAACAAATCAACAGTGCTATTCATCATTTATTTCTATTGCATTTAATATAACTTTTGAATAAAGAATTTTAATTTGCCGAATTACATAAATAATTAGCAAGTGCATTGTGCATGCTCGGAATTATTATTTTCTTTACATTAACAAATATGGGCGGAACGAAGTTTGCCGGGTCAGCTAGTAATAATGTAAATAAAACTGCAATTCAGATATTATTTTATGATATTTGTATCATTTCTTTAACTGTAGACAGTGTTGACTTTGCCGCTGCCGCTAGTGTTTTAGCGCGAGCGTTCCTCCATCTGGGATATTTTGTGGTAGACGTCTAGCAGGCAGCGGAACCCGGCCAATGTTAATGTTGGATGTACTCGGAAAAAGGATTTTTTGTATATTTAGAAACTGGAGTATCGTTTTACGTAGTGTACCTATAAAGGGTGGGCCAACTAGTGGTTTCTTTTTAAATCATACGTTATTTTGACACTGACAGCTTTTTCCCGCTCGGAATCTTGACGGAAATTCAGTATCCTACCTTCGCTGAACGAAATGATTCGCTTTTTGCTTGGACAACGTTGGGAAATATTGAAAACTTATTTCCATATTGAGTGCTGTAAAGCAGAAACAGTCGTTTTTTTTGCAAATAATAATTTTTGGCGGAAATGAAGCACCCACCGCACCTGCTGTACGCAAGTTTGTGCAAAAAATGCATGAGGCTAGTATGTTAGTGGATAACACTCATGGTCTCCGTCGTCGTATGGTGCGCACAGACGAGTATGTGGCTGCTGTATCCGAGAGTGTAAGATCTTCGAAAATGAGGCTGATGGGAACAACGTTTCGGTCAACGGTGGGCGTTACAGAGTCATGTACACCGACTTTTTTTTTTACTGATATTGAAGACATAGATTTCGACGATGGTTCATGCAGGATGGTGCGCCATGCCACAATTGATCATTCGCGCACCTAATTCCCAAATCATGTTATCAGTCGTCTTGGCAATGTCGATACGATCTGCGATTTGACCCCCAATATTATCCAAGAAATCCATGAGCTACAGCCCGAAATCATCAACAAGGTCTTGGATAATTGGAGAGAAATAATGAGCTACTGCGAAGCCAGCTGAGACAGCCACTTCAACGAAGTTGTGTTCCATATTTGATGGGAATATTTGCTATAAACTTGTATTTGGCCTACCCTGTACAGCCTATGTGCATATTTGGGCATTTTTATGTAACCCGCAACAGAAACCCAAACTTTTACTGAGTTCAAAGTTAGTTGGAAGTCCAACAGGACCCCGAACCACCTTCCAAGAGCAAATTTGTTCAGGCAACTTGAGACAGCATTTTCAGACTTCTTCGTTCTATATCGAAGTTTACTACTTCTTTTACCTACGTTCAAATTTGTAGTAAATATGGCAAGTATACATAACCATTTCTGCCCGCTAAAAGATCTGAATGGCTGGCTAGTTGGACAACATCCACTCTTAGCTGACACCTACCCCATTTGGACCGATCCACATTACACCCACCAGCGACAGAGTAATTAATTTTTTATGCGTTGAATTTGCATTCTTTAATGGAATACTTTCCGGAAAAACGAGCCGATTTTGCACACCGACTGGGTTAATTAGCCCGATGAGGTAGCCCATTAAGGCATTCCTAAATTCCACCTATAAGCATTCCTCTTTAATGAAAAGTACTCAGCCTTTGATTAGTCATCAGCAAAATCTTTACAAAAATTACTCCGAGCCCTTATCCTGAGCGGTGTCGTTGTCGCACATGATACAACAACGCAGATACAACAACCTAATGAACATCTCTACCAAGAGGCAGTTTTATTACCACCGTCATCAGGATATGCAAAGAAACCTCGCAGTGGTAACGCTGTTGAAATTACGCAAACCGCACTTTTTCTCCCTCTCAAAATCGGATTACGACATCTTGCGGTGTACATTAGAGTACAGCTGAGTAACGTAAAGGAACGACAACAATGTTGTAGTACTCTCGTCTTATCGTAATAATTACACGAGAAATTATCTCGCCGAGAGAAGTTTTCCCCTCTACGGGTATACGTCGTCGTCCGTCCATTTCAGACAGAAGACATTGCTCCTTGAAGAAAATCGCTTCACATTTTATAACAAGGAGATCATCTGCTCATAAATTCACTGTGCGGAGATTTGTTTTCATAAGAAATCGACTAGAGCGATCCGCTTGTGGTCCTTTGCCGCCACTACATAAAGGATTGTGTGGGTCTTTTCGAATGGTTTCTACATTTCGTATATAGACCGGAGGGATATTGGAAAAATCACACAATCAAATGGGTTTAGCTTGAAATTTAAGCTCATTTAGGGTTGATCCGTCCTCCCTTGTGGGAGCAATAAAATTCCACAGAAAAGGTACACAACACAGGTGTGAGCGCAGAGATACACACCGACCGCAGATTGAATAAATCGATTGAAATTCAAATTATTTTCCCATGGAGTCAGTTTCAGTCGGGGCCCGGCCTTCCACAACACTCACTATCACTGTATCGAGCGAGAGCGCTATTTTTGCTCCTTTTCCTCTGGTTGAGCACGGGTTAATCTTATTTTTTTTTTTGTTTTTTTTGTTTTTTTTTTTGGAACATTCCAATGACCATGGTGCCGCATAGTTTGGCCGAGGTTGTTAGGTGCCTGCTCTGCAGGATTGTTATGTGGATATTTGGTTTGGTGGGGCGAACTTTTATCGACTCAGAGGGAATACGAAATTCATAAAACGAGGATATTTTAGGTTATCGCCATCGACCACCAGTGTGGCGACCTTTTTTCCTGTTTGTGCGAAATTGGTGTTTGTTGTTTCCTTGTTGAGGGTAAATTTATAAAAATTTAAATTTCATTTCGCAGATATAGGTACTGTGGCGATAGCACGATCCTGAATGTGTGTTTGTATTGTCGTGCGGTCATTACGGCAATGCATCGCTTGGCTGGCACAGGTGTCCTTTGTCGTTTGGACGTTGCGACAACGAATTCATTCGATAGCCATGTTCGATTGTGTATCGTTGTTTGGACGCGCGTACACTGTATACTAATAAAACTGATCCTAATGGGAAACCGATGAAAATTGTAGCATCGGTTAAGTTGGTTTTTTATTCGAATCGGCTGGATGTGGGTTCGCTTACTACTGGGTGTAGGTACTGGATGATAAGCGGTTGTTGTTTTTTGTTGTTTTTTTTTTGATAAAATATTCATATTGCGGTTTTATGCAATTTTTATGTGTGACGAGTTTGGGTCAGTAGTGTCGTTAACCGTTGTGAGATGGGCTTTTAGTGCGTTGCCTATAGGATGCTGTGCTAACCGAAATCGCTTGGGGAGTGATTGTGCGAGGGCATCTCGAACGCACTCGGCAACTACGCTATGGTGATTATTATCATTATCGAAGTATGGACTCGAGGTTAATGTCTGTGCTATGTTGGCTTTACTACTAACGGAGTCATTTAACCTCATCGACAGGGAGCTCCCTTATGGTATTTTGCATTCCCATTTAGTTTATCTGCGAAGCACATGGACTTTAGCACAACTCATCCATGACACGGGTTACCCACTGCGTTTTTTTTTAGTAGAGGTGTGCTTCTAAAGACAACGTTGAGTCACATTTGCACGGGATGATGTGAACTAGAAACTACTTCTCTGCAGTAGCCGCAGTCTCAGAACTCTGCATGGGATTCAGAGGAAATCTCCGCTGTAGCTCCCAATATCCGTAAAACAAGCCGAACCAAGGTAAGAAATAAGAGTCTGTAAAGTACATCATTTTCCTTTTTTTGTCATATGAGATGCACTTGCAAGCCTTGCCATAAGTAGTTGAATTACTAAATCGGAAAAACCCCATTTCCCAGAGGCACGAAGCTGCACTACATATAGTATCCCAGACCACCGATTTGGTTATCTCAAACCACGATAGATGTGTTAAACCTATTTTTGCTGTTTAAATAAAGCTTCCTTATCTACTTTTGTCAAGGAAGATTTTGTGCAGACACGCAGTTCAAAACATACTCTCCAGACCCAATAAAAATTAATTTAAAATGAAAATACTCCCCAGATCTTCAAACTTCTGGCGTGACCAAAGTGGCCAAATGGTCAAGTGAGTTTGTTTAGTTAGTGGATGACGCGCTAATGGAAGGTTTTTTCCGATGAGCTACAATGGTAAATTATCGGCCATCAAGAGTCTAGAGCTTTGCCTGAATTGGTGATATCACCGCAGAATTTCCAGGCGTTTTCAACTTACTTATTGCTCAAACATATATGTTAACTTGCTTCCTCTTATGGGGGCGTCCACAGAGTGCCGGCTCCAGCCAAACTACCGTCCTGTGAAAGACTTACAGAAAGTGTTCTTTTTTCATATTTGCACACATGCATTGGTGTTTTCCGCGTCATCCAGGAGGTAACCTTTCAAGGCATTTTTTTGATTAAGTCCTCGGAACTACCTTGCCATTGAAGAATGGTCGTTGATAACTTGTAATTGAAAATTTTCTATTACTTGTTTTTGGAAAATGATGATCTGGAATTTGCATTGGACCTTTTAAAACTATTTTCTATAAAACTCATCAGATAAATTTTACCAATTGTTGGGATCCTTAAAAAATCATTCGTTAGCAGAGACCTAAAGATACCTCTTCTCCTGGCCCTAATGTATTTCCTGCCTGTATCATCTTATCGATATTACAGTGGCGTAGCGTGAGTTCGAGCCGCCCGGGGCAGACCCAATTTATGCCGCCCCCGTAATTTTTTCATACATTAAAAAAAAAACCTTTGTAAACTTGGTAAAATTTCTGGAATCAAATAAATGTACTTACTTTTGAAATTTCAAAATACATATCTCGAAAACAAACAAAAATATATTTTTTTTAAATTTAAATTTTTTTAAATTAAATTAAATTTAAATTTCTTTACTTTTCTATGAAAACGACGATAAAGATTTTGACCAAAAGGCGTAGTTAGAGTAAAATGTATGTTTTCAAATTATTGTGGCCTTAATTTTAAATTCGAATCTGCTTATATCTCGAAAACCCCAATTTTGACTTCGATAAAACTCTACAAACCAAGTATAGTATTAAATTATGTAGTATTTTTCATTGCAAAATTTTGTAAGGACTTGTCTGCGTGATTTAAAAAAAAACCCCTCCGATTTTGATCAAAATACATATTAAGGATAAAGAATATATGTAAGTATTTTTAGTAAGATCCCCTAATTAGTTTTCTTCTCAAACATTTCAAATAAATCAATTTTTGATTATTTCTCAAAAAAAGCCGATCTATGTTCATGTATTTTTTAAAACTCCGCACTTCCATTAAAAATGCAAAAGCAGAAAGGCAAAACTTATTTTTTGTAAATATTGCCCACGTCTTCTTTTTTCAACCATTTCGAATATGCACCTTAAAATAATTCCAACCACTTGGAGCGTTACACTATCAGAAAATCCCACTTCCCCGTCCATCGGGATATTCAGTTTATAACTTCTAATGCAAATTCAAAAACAAATCTCTGAATTCTTACAAATACATATATGTACGAACATATATTATGTAGGGATGTATGAGAACGAGTTAGTTCTCTTCTTTGCTTTGATGATCTTACGGCAGCCAACAACAAAAATGCTACCACGTCCACCGAGCATCATGCACCTAGCAACTTCATTACCTCGAACATCTTATCAAACTTTGGAAAAAAGCCGACTGAACTGCAACATGCATGTGTTAACAACTCTTTGGGGACACCGAAAGCAATAACAATGTAAGCTACACAACTGCACACACGACACGTTGGATACCTACACCATACTCCAGCAGATCAGCAACATTTACATACATATATATTATTTTTTATTTTTCCTCTCATTGCGTTTTCATCTGTAATTTTTCTTTCTTGTTTTGCATTTTAATTAAATTGTAAAGCTTTTGTTTTCACTATTTCTTACTTTATTATATCTTTCACTCTTTCTGTTTTTAAAGCTGTGAATTATTTTCATTGCTGCGTTATTGGTTAGCTTCATAAATAATAAGTTTTTGATTTTGATAGAATGTCTTGGCAAATTCCTAAGTCTTCGAACATCATGCGGAATAATTGTTCAACCACGGTTATGGTTAATGTGTTATCCAGACATATTGATGGATTTCGAATATGCTATTTAAATGCACGTAGTCTTAATCAAGAAAAGCTTGATTATCTGCGATATTTGTTTATTGATTCTAGTGTTGATGTTATTTGTGTCTCTGAGTCGTGGTTTAAGTCCGATATTAAAGATGAATTTTATAAAATCTCTGGTTATAATTTAGTTAGGAGTGACAGAGTGACAGTTACCATTGGTGGTGGCGTTGTTATTTATTGTAAGTCCTCTTTAACTTGCAAGCCCTTGGCTATCTCAGAAGGATCTATGGTCGATTTTGTTATTGCGGAAATATCTGATAAATATACAAAATGCTTAGTCTCCTGCGTGTATTGCCCAAATCGTAGTACTTCTCCTGAACCATTCTTTTCAACACTCTCTAACTTTTCTGCATTATATGAGCATATTATTATTTGTGGGGACTTTAATGCTGATTTGTTTAGACGCGATTCTCGTGCTTATCAAATTTGTGATATATGTTCTTCGCTTGGTTTGTCTATTATTAATTCCAGTGCAACGCATTTCTCCCCAATTTCCTTACCTAGTCTTTTGGATCTTGTCATTGTTTCAGAAAACTCTGCAATTCTACTCTTAGATCAACTATCACTTGGTGGCATATCGGATCATGATTTAATTTTTGTTACCTATGATTTACGTTTTAAACACACTGTTATTCCTGTTGAGTTTTCTTATAAAGACTTCAACTCCATTGATACTGCTGCCCTTGAAAGAGGAATATCCCTAGCACCATGGGAATATTGTAGACTTCTTGTTGATCCCAATGAGAGAATTAACTGTTTCCAGTCCATAGTAGCACACTTGTATGAAAACTTTGTGCCTACGAGAACTATCAAAATTAGTGACAAGAACTGTCCATGGTATACAACCGAAGTTGTCAATGCGATTAAACGCAGAAATAGGTCCTATAGCAGATGGAAGAGATTGCCGAACACATATACTTGGAATTTGTACAAATCTGCCCGTAATCATGCAACAAGTGTTACGCGAGCTTCTAAACGCAGCTACTTTAACGCTAAGCTTAATGCTTCGCTTCCATCTAAGATCCTTTGGAAAAATCTACGTGAGCTAGGTATTAATAATGACAACTGTGCTGTTTGTGAGATTGAACCTGATGTGTTGAATGACCATTTCCTCTTTGGCAATGACCAAGTGTGTCCTATTAACACCCCTAATATCAGTTCAAGGAACCCATCGTCAGAATTACAGTTCGTTTCTATATCTGAGTCTGATGTCATAGGCATTATGGCGACGATTAAGTCTAATGCAATCGGTGAGGATGGAATACCGCTTAAATTCGTTAAATTAATCTTACCACACATAATTGGTCATCTCACACAACTGATAAATTTCTGTTTAATGTCAAGTACATTTCCTGAAGTTTGGAAATCTGCTAGAGTTATACCTGTTGCTAAAAAGCGTAACGCCAAATGTGCTGAAGATTTCAGGCCTATTAGCATACTACCTTGCCTATCAAAGATATTTGAAAAAGTAATTGCGAGGCAAATTTCCCATCACCTTCAAAGTAACTCCTTACTTCATCAACTTCAGTCTGGTTTTAGAGAAGGTCATAGCTGTTCTACAGCAATGGTAAATATTATGGATGATATCAGGTTAAATATTGATAAGCGTCATGTTACTTTTCTTTGTCTGCTTGACTTTTCCAAGGCATTTGATTCGGTTAATCATAATCTTTTGTGCTGGAAGTTGCAACAGTTTTTCAGTTTTAGCCCTAGTGCTACTAAGCTCATTGAGAGTTTTCTAAGTAACAGACAACAGAACGTAGTAGTTGGAGGTAAGTCTTCCTCGTCTAAGTCTATCACCAAGGGCGTTCCTCAAGGTTCAATTCTTGGTCCAATTCTGTTTTGTATGTTTATTAATGATCTTCCAACTGTCTGTAAATATGTGACTACATACCTCTATGCTGATGATGTTCAATTGTGCCTATCTCGTCCTCTTTGTGATATCTCTGATCTTGCAAGTAAGTATAATGAAGACTTGTCTGCGATATTTAGATGGTCCGTTTCGAATGGACTTGTTTTAAATCCGACTAAATCTCAGATTATTGCAATTGCGAATAAGCCAATTGATCCAAACATCTTGCCAAATTTATATCTATCAAACGTAATTATTAGTTACGCTGATACAGTTACTTGCTTAGGTTTTAAACTGAACCGTACGTTGTCGTCTTATGATCACGTTAATTTTGTTGTTGGCCGCATTTATGGGTGTCTTAGAAAACTGTGGCTGTCTGCTAGTTTTACTCCTCGAGAAACTCGTCGCAAACTTGTAATTGCTCTGATTTTACCTATCATCACATATGCCGAGGTAGTTTATAGTGACTTAGATTCTCTATCTCAGTATAAACTACGAGTTGCTTTTAATGATTCCGTTAGATACATTTATGGACTGAAGAGATATGATAGAATCTCTGTTCTATCTAGTAATGTCCTAGGTTGTACTCTAAACCAATTCTTAAATGCTCGTAATCTCATATTTTGTCATAAACTCCTCCATAGCAGAACTCCAGGATACCTTTATAACAGACTATCTTTTTCACAGTCTCAGAGAACACTTAATATCAATATTCCGTCCTTTAAATATTTAAATTCCTCCCGTATGTTTTTCGTCCACTCCGCGAGGCTTTGGAACTCTTTGCCTATACATATTAAATTGATTCGTAATCCCAAGAACTTCAATTATAAAATTGTTAAATACCTTACAGTGCAGCAATGATGATAATAATAATATAAAATATTTTTCAAGATAACTATAATTTTCTCCTTACTTACTTACCTTTAACCTTGAATTTTTGAACTTTTTTTTTTTTTTTTCTTCTTTTTTCTGATAATCATTCGTTATCACGTTGATTTAGTTAATTTCGCCATATTTATTTATATTTATTCAATGTATATACATAGATGCAATTACTTTTTGTACTATAAAAGACCAAGTCTTATTGTACAACTCAAAACTGAAGATGTTAATAAATTGAAATTGAAATTGAAATTGAAATTGAAATATCACGAACACTTGAAATCAAAAAACAGAAACTCCTACTACGCTTCTCCTCGTTCTCAAACATATTTTAGCCTGTTAGAGCTTATAAAATAATACAGTAGGCACTTACAGCTCTCTAACCAGAACTTTCGAAAATTGCCTGTTATTGAGAAGTAAAACTTATAGAAACTCACATTGTTATTTGATATTCGTACCAATACCTATTTAGTACCTGCTGCCATATCGAATGAATAACCTAAAAGTGTACGGTTGCTTCTGAAATGTTAATCTATTCATCAATTGACTCAACCAAACTTTTGATGAATGTTTTATGATGAATCCAGTCGTGCACTTTATTTCTTAGTAGGCAACCTGTGATATTAATTTTTAATAACAAAGAGCACGGTAAAAAAGACAAGGCTGCAATTGCCAAATGGAATGTTTATTATGTTCACAAACTTCACTTCGTTTTAGCAAAATAAAACACAATAGAAAAATATATGTACCTGCAATATTGCATCTGTGTACTGGTTGGTAGGAGTCGCATATTATGTAGAGAGAGTGTCTCAACTAATTTTAATCGATACCTCTAATAATTACTTATTCGCACTAACTCCAATCTCCAGCTATACATCGCTTACAATTACATACGCACACATATACACAAAAAGGGTATTTACGAATACAGATATCCACCGTGTTATAATTTGTGTTTACATTTTCTGAAAAAATGTAGTTGCATACTAGGGAGCAGCGTTCATTGGATTTTGTTTGTTTGTTTTGTGAATCAGTGTTAATGCTGGTAAACTTTGTAAATAAAATCGTTGGACTGAAAAAAGAATCCGTTTTGTGAGTTTTATATATATATGTATATTATATATATGTAGGATTTCTCTACGTGGCTCAAATTAAACACCGAAACTCTTTTTAAAACATTTTATTCAATAATAGGTATGCACTAGTTGACGCTGTGGCACAAACTACTTCATTAAAGGTTCACGATAGACTGTACTCAGAAAATGCAAATTGCGGAAAATGTAATGAACAAAAGAATGAAGAGGGACGCATGCTAGAGGTACTTATTTACTGTCGGTCGAATGATTTTGAGGGGAAGTAAGTTGTGTTCTTTGTTGCGTATTATATACAAGTGTGTCGGTCTGTTGCGTTATGTTTGTCCCGTACTTTTATGTTTCGTTTTGTAGGGTGATATCCTACGGTTTGGCCCCATCCCACATTCGGCTGTCCTGACATATCATTCGTCCCCGAATGATCGCGTCCACTTCTTCATGAACTCCGCAACGGTGTTGGTGTTGTTTGGTCCCTCATGGTCGCCTACTTTTTGGACCTCGTACCTTCCGTTGGCCATCTTTTTGGTCACTTTGTAGGGTCCGAAATATCTTGGACGCAGCTTTAAACTTGTGCCAAACTGGGTACGCTTGATGGCAACCAGGTCGTTTACGTTGTAGACTTGCTCCGGAACTCTCGATTTGTCGTAGGTCTTCTTGTTTTCCTGCTGTATCCGGTGGATGTTCTCGCGGACTTCATTGCGCACCTCATCCCTTTCATCATTCAGCTCTTCGATTGCTACTTCGTCCATCAATTCTCGTAAAACTGTCAAATTAGGTACTCGCATCTTTACTCCAGTTAGAATTTGGAAAGGACTGAACTGTGTACTCCTGGAAGGAGAGTTGTTCAAAGTTTGTTGGACCTCCTCGACATGCTTATACCATTGGCTTGGACTATCAATGCATGATTTGGCCAACATTGGGATGATTATTCTATGGATCCTTTCCACCTGTCCGTTTCCCCTTGGAACCCCAGTCGCTATTAACAAGTGCTGTATCCTCTCGCCTTTACAATACTCACTGAAGACATTCGAGGTGAACGCCGTTCCTCGATCGGATATTATCCGTTTGGGATTCCCAAAAATTGCTGCCTGTTTCCTTAGTCTATCGACTACTTCATTAGATCCTGTGCTCTTCACTGGATAGAGCCAAACAAACTTCGAGAAAGCGTCCACAACCACTAGTAAGTGATTGTACTGCTTACGAGTCATCTCCATGGGACCAACATGATCGACGTGGTAGGTTCCTAGTGGTCGGTCTTCTTTGTCGATTGGCGTCAACAGTCCCTCCTTTTTCCCAGCTTTTGACTCTGTGATGATGCATTTAACACATCCTCTAACTACACTCGTTACCTTCTTTGTCAGACTTGGGATATAGAACTCTCGCTCCAACAGGTCTTGAGTTTTCTTGACAGCGAAATGTCCTTGTTGGTGCGCGATGGTGATGATCTCCTGTTCCATTGATGACGGAATCACAATAAGTTCCTTGACGGGATCTTTGCACAATACGCCTGCTTTCATAAAGTAATCGTCGTATGGCTCGCTCTCCAATATCTTCGTCACGGCTTTAATCCAGGGATCTGCGGACTGAGCCTCTCTGATGCGAAGGTTTAACGACTCTTCTATCATCAGGCATGACACTCGACTTAAGGCATCTACATGCTTCATCTTATTCGCTGGTCTGTGTTCTATAAGATAGTCGAAATCCTGTAAAAACATTGCCCAACGAGATACTCTTAGCGGAACATCTTTTTTGGACATCGTCATGGTGAACGCGTTACAGTCAGTCACTATTTTCACTTTGATTCCCATCAAGTAAATTCGCCACTTCTTCAGCGCCTCTATGATAGCTAGAACTTCCAGCTCATACGAATGGTATTTCTCTTCCATCGGTGTCGTCTTTCGGCTCATATACTGAATAGGGTGGAACTGCTGATCTTCGGTGTCCTTTTGCAGCAGAACAGCCCCATATCCATACATGCTAGCGTCGGTATGAACCTCGGTTAATGCCTTGGGATCAAATAATTTCAGCACTGGTTCGCTGGTTAACGCCTCCTTCAGCTGTTCAAACGCGACTATTTGTTCGACATCCATCTTAAATTGAGCCTCCTTTCTCAACATATCCGATAGTGGTTTGGCTACCGTCGCAAACGCTGCAATAAACCTCCGGAAGTACGATGTGAGACCAAGAAAACGTTGAAGCGATTTCCGGTCGACAGGTACTGGGAACTCTCGAACTGCTTTTGTTTTTTCCTTCGATGGTCGGATAGTGTTTTCTTCCACGACATAACCCAGAAAGTCAATCTTGCTCCTCAAAAACTGGCATTTATCCCATCGGATCTGTAACCCATTGTCCGCAGCAACATTCAGCACGGCCTCTAACTTTCGCAAGCCTTCATCCGTTTCCTTAGCGGGAATGATGATGTCATCCATATACAGAATTATCGTTCCGTCCTGAATCAGTTCTCGCAACACTGATGATATGTATCGGCAAAACACTGCCGGTGAATTCGATATGCCAAAGGGCACGTAGCAGAACTCAAACTGACCGTTGTGTGTGACAAACGAGGTATATTTTCTCGAATTTACCTCAATGGGAACATGAAGGAATCCATTGGCTAAATCCAAGGTAGTATACACTTTCGCTCCTTGCAGCCGGTCTAGTACATCGTCAATCAGTACCATCGGGAAATTATCTCGTACAATCTTCTCGTTCAACTTCCTGTAGTCACAGCAGTGTCGTTTGGCTCCGTTCCTCTTCTGGACTAGGTCGATTGGTGACGCATACTCTGACGTACTAGGCTGTATGATACCCTTCTGCATCCACTCTGCCACCTGCTCTTCCACAACCTGCTGATCTGCGTACGACATTCTCCTTGGTCTCTGGTACACAGGAATTTCATCGGTCAGCACCAACTTCATCTCGACTGGCGACTGTTTAGCTCTCCTTGGCGTATAACCGCTGATAATCGACCTCAACTTTTCGCTCTCGAGGAAACTCAGATGATTAAGGTCAATAGTAGGCCTGTTCCCAACATCCTCCTCAGCTGACAAGCAAACTGCTTCAAACTCGGTAAACAATTCTGGAATGTCCACATTCTCATCAACGACGACGCTCCTTGATCCCTTTGGACCTATTGCTTCCAACCCCTGGCACCTCTGGCCCCTGTTGGCTAAGCACTCACGACTCATGTCGCTTACCGTCCTCCTCGCGGATGCCCGTGTGACCGCGCGGCCTTTAACGCCAAACTCAGTTGTGGATTCAGCTTCCTGAACTGGTTTCTTCTCCCTGTCAGCCGCTTCTTCATTAGTTTGCCTCTTCACAAACTCTGCGCCATCCTCAGTGATCTTCACGTCTACCATCTTCACTATCTCGTTTCCAATTACAGCGGAGTAAGGTATGTCGACCTCCTTGACTACGTGAAACGATAAAAGTAGATCTACCCCGTCTATGCGTACATTTGCATCTAAACGACCTAGTGTAACAACCTTCTTTTGCCCTAGCCCGGACAAGCTCTTCTTGATCGGACTGAGTTCGGAGTACTCTAGTCTGACCAGTGTATCATAACGGAGAAGATTAACGTCGCTACCCGTGTCAAATAACGCCGATACTCTCTGTCCCTTAACCACAATATCTTTAAATATTCTATTGCAGCTCACTGCCAACGAAACTCGGACCTCGGAGATATCATCTGTGTCATCCGTTGGTGCGGTATGAACACGCGATCTCTGCTCAGGACGCCTCTGTCCAGACTGGTTGTTGCCTCTCCTGCATTCAAACGATTTGTGGCCTACCTGTCCACAAGTGAAACATTTAATGTCCCTAGCTCTACAGTTTTTCTTTAAATGTGAATTCTCGCCGCACTTAAAACATTTACGCTCTCTTCTCTCTTCTTTGACTATCTGACTACTACTACTTGTCCCCGCTTGTGCCCCTCCCCTTGAGTATGACGACTCTTGGTTCGGTCCACGCATCCTTTCATAGATTTGAATTTGTACTTTCAAGTCACGAACAGTCTTGGCCTGATAGAGAGCGAGTTTGTTCGACCTGCTGTCTGGTATTCCTTCGATGTAGTACTCGATGAGACTCGCCTCGTCCAGCTGAACTGATTTGCCTAGTTCCATTAGCGCGTATAAATATTCCCTGAAAGATTCGCTGGGTTTCTTCTTACGGCTCCTAAGCTGACGATGAACTTCCGCTGGGGACAACGTTACCCCAAATTCGTCAATGAGCGCCTTCTTCAATGTTTTCCAATCTTTTACATCCGATTGGCTTCGAATGTAAAGATTGCCCGCCCCTTTTAGCAACTGTTTGGCGTATATAAATTTTTGGAGCTCGCTCCATTGCACGGTGACAGCACTCTCCTCGAATCCCCGCAACCACAGATTGACGTCCGCATTGTTCGATCCGTAGAATGGCATGAGTGAATCTTCGATGTCTCTTAATGTGAATATTCCCCCCCTAGCCGGTTGCGTATTCACTTGGACAGACGATACGCTTTCCTCGTCGTCGTCACGAACCTCAATCTCGTCGACCTCTTCTCTTGCCTCTATGTTTCTGCCCAGACCGTAATGTTGGAGGAGCCTCACCTGTAGTACATTTTTTAGCCCTACTGTTGGTAAGTTTAAGTCAGTCAGTTTTTCCCTCAATCCCTCTACCGTTAATGCTAAAATTGCCTCCCTCTCCATTTTACAGTATTATTTCTTTTAATTTAATTTATTTCTCGGAATATAATCAAAAAAAAAGGAAAAAGCCACAGACGTCACTCACCCTCATATAAATGTATGTATTTGTTTTTCTTTATCGCCTTCTCTTCGTGCGTTGTCTCGCCTTCTACTGCTTCCTTCGTGCGTTGTCTCGCCTTCTACCGCTACCTTCGTGCGTTGTCTCGCCTTCTACCGCTACCTTCTGTGTCTGGACACGACACGCTGCCTCTCTCTCTCGTTCCCGTTGGGGCACACAACAGCGATGAGGTTGGAATTTTATTACCTGTGTCGATAATTTGGCGATTTCGATCACGAGGGGTTTTTTTTCCACGCACAATCGCCTTTCTGTTGCTGCCACTTTTATGAATATATATTTTTTATCTATTTTCCACTTCTCGCTCGTATGGATAATTTGACGATTTTCACACACGAGCCTTTTCTTTTCTTTTTGTCTTTTAAAGTTCTTCGCACATCACTTTTCTATCCAGTTTTTCCTTTGCCACTCACTGGTTTACGTTTTTCTCGTACATTCACTCGTTTGAAAATTAAATTGTTTGATTCGCGAGAAAAAAAAACACACTCCAGCTTCAATCTCGGCTGAGTCCCCAAAATTTGTAGGATTTCTCTACGTGGCTCAAATTAAACACCGAAACTCTTTTTAAAACATTTTATTCAATAATAGGTATGCACTAGTTGACGCTGTGGCACAAACTACTTCATTAAAGGTTCACGATAGACTGTACTCAGAAAATGCAAATTGCGGAAAATGTAATGAACAAAAGAATGAAGAGGGACGCATGCTAGAGGTACTTATTTACTGTCGGTCGAATGATTTTGAGGGGAAGTAAGTTGTGTTCTTTGTTGCGTATTATATACAAGTGTGTCGGTCTGTTGCGTTATGTTTGTCCCGTACTTTTATGTTTCGTTTTGTAGGGTGATATCCTACGGTTTGGCCCCATCCCACATATATATTAACTGCTCCAAATTACCGCCCCTAGCAAAGTGCCACCCGAGGCCTGTGCCCTCCTTGCCCCCGCCCTCGCTACGCCACTGCGATATTATTTAAACTACCTACATTAGTTACATTTACTCTATCTGCATGTTCCTCGCTGCGTTTTACAAATATGAGGAAAATTTTGCTTTGTTTTTGATTATCGGATTCACAGATTTCGCCCCAGACTTTTCTTATTGTCCATATTGGAAGAAGGAAAAGAAAAACACAATTTAGAAAACAATAAATATCCAATAGGGACAGTAAGTATTGACTACAGGGAATATGTAGGGAAATTCTTTTACAATAGTAGTGGATAGAGAGAGGACTAAAGAGCCTCCTATAAGGCTAACTGCTAATCTTATTTCAGCGACGAAGCTTATGTTCGGCTTGCTGGCAGTGTAATTAAGAGGAATTGTCGGTGCCGGGACATTGTGCCAAGCGACAATATGCCAAATATATTAATTTGGCATAATGACGCTTTTGAAAGTGACATAAGGCCTAATTCTAGACCAATTTGGCTTTGTGATACTTTCTTGCAACCCCTTGTAATGCACGAAAATAATCTTTTTACTTCAAGACAGATGAATTTTTTACCTACATCAAGGTCGTTGCTTAAAAGAGATGTTATATCAAAAGTATTTGTCAGAGGGTTGTATATTTCTATCAGGACTTTGTTTACTTCCTGCTGCTCTTTGATCGCAATAAATGCCACTTTTACAGGAGGCTTAAGCAGCCGCTGATCTCCATATTGTCCACCCATCAGTTAAATGGATCTGGAGAAGGTAGTGCCTTCCATGTTGACACCAGATCTGCTTCAGAAAGAGGATTAACAAATCATATGATAGTGCATTTTCTTGCGGCGATTCGGTGAATGTTTTGAAAAGTTCGGAAGATCTTGTTCTCAATTCGAAATTGAGAGTTGAATCAGTTTTGCCGTAAAGTCCACTTTCACCATGTAAATGTCTGAACGACGAGTAACATCATATGCAAGGCTCGACGGTCATAGGTTCGCGTACTAGGTCAAGCTTGGGAATTGTACGGGTTACATTTTGAGCTCGTTGAAAAGCTTATGCAGCGTGACTTAAAATCTATTGCTCCTATCCATGACCTACCATAAAGTGTAAATTTGGTCAGTCAGGCTTTTTATCAGAAGCTCTACTTTCACGTGCGCCAATTATCAAATAAAAATTAGAAAATATCACACAGTATGTTGGATATGATTATTTTAGCAACATTCAAAAGTTACACGTCTCGATGAGTGTTTTGGGATAAGACTCACATTAAAACGCTACTGTTTAAACACATCTGGAGTCTGTGTTCCAGTCTTGAAGAAAGAACCAATGATGATAAAAATTATAATTTTCGAACCATAATTATCAAGTTGCAGTTGAAAAATTTCGAAAATGGAACAAAAAAGGGGCCCTATCCGAAAAAACGAACCTCCACATAAAATACTATTACCAGCAAAAACAAAAACGAAAAGAAAACAGAGCAACAACGAAACTTATTTGAAAACAAAAAAAAACTATTTTTGCATTACGAAACACTTCTTTTCATATGTTTGCAGTCTTTTTCTTTCAATAAAGGATAAAATTTTACTTAAACTGAAAAAGGGCCATTTTGGTCAAAAAGGGTTGATTTGGACCATAAATGGGCCAAACGGCAACGTTACCTACGAAGCTTACAAAGAGGTTAGTATTAAGGAGAACAAATTTAAATGACAGCCTAAAACTATGCATCTTCAAAATGTTTAAATCTTATTTTAACCGCCTTATTCATCTTGGGTGTTGGGAGCGTTAAGGTGGGAATTTGTAAGAAATTAAGACGGACATTCGCAACAGAAATCATAAACTCATTTATTTATCTGTCTTTTATAGGCACGCTAAGGTTTCAGAAGTCGTTAAAAACAAATTGCGTACTTTTATGTAGGTTGATTACCACAGATTCAGTAATTAGATTTCTTAGCTCTTCTGAATGCAATATAATTTAAAATGGTTTCATTTATGTGTTTGGGTACCTACCTGATTTAACAGTTTTGTTTTAAAGTTCTGCATTATCTACACAATTGGCGTAGTATCATTGGACTCATTGTCGGTTTTAGCACTTCCAGTGCTCTGGGCGAGATTTCTACGGCGCCCCTATCTGCAGTTCAAAGGTATATGAAAAAAGGGAAAGGATGTAATGAAGTAACCATCTATTAAGATATAATCATTTGTTAAAAAACAGCTAATCAAATTGGATATCTAGTCTTTCTATCAGCGAACTCTTTCATTAATTTATCAAAGAAGATATTTTCAATAATTTAAGTTTCGTTTGACAAAGTTGCCAAGTTTGTCAATCTAAACTGAGATACTAGATCTGTTTCCTTACGATAATGCATTCAAATACATTAGTCAAACTTTTTTCCCTTACGCAAAAGTTGGGTATAAGTGAACGAAGTTTGAAAAATGTATTCGAATGTATTGTTACATTCAGGCTGGGATTCGAAAAGATAAAACACTATTCTGTTTAACTTTGCCAATAAAATCACTTTATTTACACTTTCTACTTAGGTATTTACTTATTTAGTACCACGACAATATCACTTAAATCAATTCTTAAACGTTTCAATCCAATCGCTTTATTCACTGTATTACTTTACACTTATTTATCTCACAACCGATTACTCTTTCGAACTTAACAATCGCGGGCTAAAAATCAACTGTACATCTCTGTTGTCAACGCGCCCCTTTTATATCCGCGCTGCCACCTATCAGCGAATATTCCAGAAGTAGATATATTCCAGATGTATATTCCATATCTTCTCTAGATGGTTCTAAAATTAACTAACGACAGATTCCAGTCTCCAATTGGAAGTGGAACTTGGAGGGAAACAGAGTGCCCGATTCACCACAATTCCTAAGTGTCTGATTCACTAAGTGCCTGATTCACTAAGTGCCTGATTTACCACAGTATTATCGGAAGGGAACAGACCTGTTGTCGATCGCAGATAGGGATTTATCAGCTTAAGCTTAGGAAACTCCTCCCCCCACTAGCAATCGTTATAGGTACCTATACCCTATAGGCTATAATCAATAATATTCGCAATTATATCAATTCATGTTTGTATACCTATAGCTCTTCTAAGTTGCGATCCTTGATATAATTTAAAACAAAAACATTGGTGGGCCAGATTCTGATCAGGAAAACACTATTTTAGATTTACGAGCTCATCACACAGCATACAATCATCTATATCTTACCTATTTAGAGTCTACAGTTAATTCCAATTGGAGATCACCAAGGTCGGGTTTTTCCGGAATATGTTTTATATAGTAGGAAAAAAACGACCAAGATTCCGAGTACTTATTTATTGTTCACAAACTTTATTGACTCAAATTAATGTGGTGTCCAAAAGACTGTTGAAAAATCCATTCTCAAACTTTTTTTTCTGGATAAGTTATAGGCTCATCGCGGGCATTTTCACCAAACTGACGTTAAACACGACAAATGTTTGTTGATGCTCTAAGTACAGGTTCAATTTCACGGATAATTTCTTCGCAGTAAATATCCCAAAAATGTGCACCATTTTTTCAAAATGTCAGTGCATTTGCCTGCGGCACCCTTTTACGTCCGGCGCCCTGGGCGCGCCCTACCCTAACGCCGCTCCTGACTGGACACTGGACTTTTGCTTTCATTTACTAAACCACTTACTTGCAACTTCAATGCAAATTATTTAACTTAACTATGCTCTTGTGGAGTTTTAGGAATACAAATTCGTTGAAATGTTGGAACTGCGGCAGGAGGTGCAGTCATATGAAAAATAATTGTCATTTGCAAATCAGAAGGTCATAGCTACGACCTCCCTATTGTAAAGATACTCGACTCTATAAGGGGCCCCGAAATAACTTATACGGAAATAACTTATATAGCAGTTACTACGGTTTCAAACCGTAGTAATTTATATGATAACGGTCATATAAGTTATTACGATATGGAACCGCAATAGCTTATATATAAGTTATTTCGTTTTTAAATCCGCAATAACTTATATATAAGTAATTGCGGGTTGAATCCGCAATAATTCATATATAAGTTATTACGACATGAAACCGAAATAACTTATATATAAGCTATTGCGGTTTGAAACCGTAATAACTTATATCGATAAATTGAAATATTTCGTTTTTTGTTTAATTCAATATAGAAGAACAATGAATGCATTTTCCTTCATAGGAGTGAAAAATAGGGCTGAGGTTTCCATTATGCGCACTAAGCAAATTCATTTTTTTTATTTTTCTTATATAAATTGGCTTATTCTAAGATGTACTGTAGAAGAATTTTTTTGAGGAAACTTTTTTTTCTATTTTTTTTTTATTTTTAAAGTTTTCAGTTTTCACTGAAAAGTGCCTGTATACAAACTGCACAAATGGACGCGTTACCTTAAATACACCAGACTTTCTTAAAGGCGCCTGCCTGACAGTTGTTGACATACCCTTAGCGGAGCGACGAAGTCGCGTGAGCGTCTAAACCCTGCGAAAAAAAGGGTTAAAATCCTGTTAGCGAGCGAAGCGAGCCCTCCACCCCTACTTTAAATACACCATACTTTCTTACAGACAATTTTGAATCAATGTCATAATACCAATATTGTGATCTTAATCATATATTTTATTACGACATTAGACCGTAATAACTTATATATGAATTATTGCGTTTTCAATCCGCAATAACTAATATATAAGTAATTTCGGTTTCATATCGTAATAATTTATATATAAGTTATTACGATTTAAAACCGAAATTACTTATATATTAGTTATTGCGGATTGAAAACGCAATAATTCATATATAAGTTATTACGGTTTAAACCGTAATAACTGCTATATAAGTTATTTCCGTATAAGTTATTTCATGGTGCCCTCTATAATAGCTCGCCACGGTATTGAGGCGCATACCGCCACCATCACTTTTTGTTACCCATCATAGGTGGCGCTTGTAGCAAAATGTTTACCTATGTCTGCTTAAACTGTGGCAAGTTTTACAGTTCAACTCCGTATCAGTACTTGTAGGTTTGCAGAACTATTTTGTTTCGAAGCCACACATTATGGCCAAAAACAAAACTATCAACTACCTATATAAATCAGTGCACTATCCTCAAACAAAATAATCACACACACACTTTGCCGATGAGTTAATGACTCACAAATTCGTGCCACACACAAAACAACACACAACGACCACAAGTTGTCATCCTCCTCATCATCACCATCATCATCGTCGTGTGTGTGTGTTATCCCCCATGAGTAATTGCTAAATGTATTGTGAAATTTGTTTGTTTACTCCTTTGTAAAATCCCGTTTGTTGCGTCATCTCGAACCCATATATCTACACTACCCCAGCTGTACCAGCATCCGTATATTCGCGTATGCCCGCTTATATACTTTTAGGCCGCACCATCCACAATTGCCGCTGGCAAGTGGAAGCCATTTTATCGGAAGTAAGTATAAGCAGCTTACTTACGCAGCTTTTCAGCGTTTTGTTTACCTCAAACTACCTAGTCTCGTGTGCCTTTGGCTTGAGGGTAATTTATTGCGAGGCATTAACCGTTGTGTTCTAATGGCAAATATTTCTCCAACACACTTACGCTTCGCAGCCATTTGCACAGGCAATGATGGGAATAAAAAACGAGTCTGTAGTACCTACATTACGTACATTGGTGATGGTGTCAGGCAAAAAAAAAGGCGAAAGACAGGATCGTCTTCACCGCCTAGCGTTGGCACACCTTGTTCTCTGCATGGAAATCAATGGCAACACACCTACCATCAGACCGATTTAATGGACCCACATACAGTCAGCTTAGATCCTGTTCGTAGGCACTATCACTTTAAATAGCACCATAAAAATAGGAATCCTTTGGCAATGATAACAGTCATTCGCAACGACAGAGCAAAGCTCCTACCCATATATCGTGTAGTGTATGAACTTCGTCCTTATTTACATATAAATACTGCTTGGCCTTGGCGGAAGTGAACGAAAAGAAAAAAAATCGTTCCTAAGAATTGGATTACATGTCAGTTAGAGAAGTGAAAAATGCGAGGATTGCCCCGAAAAAACTCGTTTGGGACGTGACTCCGTCACTACTGCCACTTCCATTGCCATCAAGGTGTGTGTAATACGGAGTCAAAATTAATGCAAACAGTATTTTCTGGCAGGTTATTATAATCATTCTGTTGGCTTGTCTGTCGGTCCATCGCGGCGCGAATGTGGGAGGCGAACTATAATTGCGTGCGTGAGGTTAGGATTTCGCCGAAAACGAGTCTCTGCTGGCATGCCCGGTGGATCGACTGCGGGAAGCGGGATATTCAAATGCTGTGCTCGTAGCTGCGAAAGTAATGGGCTTCTCATTATTCATACAACTTCAAAGCCATAGCTGGCGCTACAGTCTGCGGTGTAAGCACGGTCACGAATACCAACGGCATGCCGAAACAAACAAAAAGGTTATGTAATTTATGCTCAGTCAATGGGACTCGAATGGGAATGCAAATATCCAGGGAGAATGCAGTGTGTAACAGGGTTTGTCGTTTGTGTCCCAACAGTGGGACACAGCGTGGGCGGGGAATATATGCACCGCTCGTCACAATTGTGCATGGTAGACATCGTTATGACGCAACGAAGGACTTAATATAGACGGATATAATTTAGGGTTAATATCGCCCCTAATTTAGTGCGCCGGAACCACGGAGGGAGGCAGATAGTCCATAAATCATGTCATGTGGCTTGGAAATGTTTTGTTTTTTGAAATTTAACTGGTTGCGACGAATGTGTGAGGCGAGGAGGAGTACAGCTATGTATTTGTATTTCGGCTGAATAGGTACCAGTTTTTATATTTTTAAGCTAAAAGCGCCATTTCAGAGAATATTTTGTAACGTCATAGTATATTCTAAAAAGAACTGAAGCCAAATGGTTTCTTCGCGCAAAATACATATTTTCTTATCTGATCAGCACTCTGAAAGTACTTCCAAAATACTGGTGCTGGTGGCCAGCGTGGCAGCGTTGTGGGGGTAAAGTTATAATTTTTGAGTGTCTGACACAATTTTTTGCTTTTTTGGCCCTTTTTAAGGTTCCGTACCCAAAGAGTACGTCTGTCCGAACCCACTAGACCAATTTTGTACCTAGGTCTATCTAAAAAACTAATTGACGTAGAAGGCTCCAGTTAAACGAGGAATACCAATGGTACCGACACATTGACTGGTTTTAGTAGGTAATTAGTAATTTGAGGAAAAAATATTTTCATTTGCACAAAAAGCTGTTTTTTTCTTGATTAACAAAAATGGATGGTTACTTTTTTGTAGACTATGATCTTGTCTATATTTATGGCAAAGAAGGTTTTGCCGGAAAGTTAATATTTTAAAAGATATTTACATTAAATTAATATTTAAAACAGTCAATCACTATATAAAGTACGCTCCTTTTAAACATTTTTCATTCGTCATTGACGAGTTCTCTTAATCGATTCAATTGTATAGTATCTGTGTAAGACCTACCCTTACCAGTTCACTCCCCACACTCCCCAGGTTCGCGCCCATATAGGTATTCACTTTAAGAATTGAGTTGAAAGAATTGAAAAAAAAAAAAAAAAAAAAAACAAAATTATATCTTATATATAAAAATCACGTGTCACAGGTTGCTCCGCGATGGAATCCTAAACTACTGAACCGATTTTAATCAAATTTTGCACATTGTGTGCAGTTTTGTCCCAATTGAGAGATAGGATAGTTTATACCTCAATTTATAGTCGCTGATTTTTTTATTCCAATAAATTCATTTTTGTACACTTTGAAAAAAAAAAAAGAAACTGGATAGAAATCGAGTAGTGACACTTCAAATACAAAAAAAAAAATATTTTAAATTTTAAAAGCAATTGTTGTTGTCAATTATTTTAATTATTTTCCAACCAAATTGTTGTTGTCAACAATTTTGAAAGTTTTTTTTTTTTTAAATACCTATAGGTACCTAAAAAGTTTGTTCTAATAAATTATGTTTACTATGTTACATTAAGTAACTTTTTGAAATGAAGTAGTTACTTTGATTATAAAAAGATGATAAATGGCCGACGATATTTTGCATCGAATTCGTACTGTAATATCGGATAATGAACTGGAGATGTCAGTTGCATCGAATTCGTACTGTGACATCGGATAATGAACTGGAGATGTCAGATGGAATGCGCAACAAAGCTTTGATTTTGATCGAGGATATGTGTCTGCTCATGAGTGGCAATTTGTTGTGCAAATTGGGGATGCCACAGCCAAATCGTTCAATGCAAGACGCATTTAATCCAGAATTGGAGCGAGAAATGGACTTCGGTCGAATCGCATTGAGTCAAGCTGTTCGAACAAATGTGCCAATGTTGAATCAAGAATAAAAGAAAGTGTACGATGAATTGATGCAAGCAGTCGATAATGAAAATTGCGGAACTGGAAATACATTCATGATTTCACTTATTTTGGCTACAATTCGTTCGAGATCTGAGATCGCTTTGGCCCTAGCCTCTTCTGGGATAGCGGCTACTTTGTTAGAAGGCGGTCGAACAGCATTGAAATTGTCAATGAATCTGCAAGTGGAAGAAGAACCTACATGCAACATTTCAAAGAACACTGCGATGGCGAAAGTACGAAAGAAAGAATGCACAATGGCTTACAAACGCGCATTGGAGGCCCTGAATCGTTTAATGACCATTCGGTGGAGCAATGATCACCCGCCTGATTGAGATTCCACAAAATGTTTGCAACCTTACAACGACACCGGAAGAACTAATCATGAATGTTTTCCCAAATATCTCCCAGAATAATATTGACCATGATTGGCTGAGTGTAAGAGGAGAGTGATTTTGGCTGCGAAAAACAAGAACGTCGAACATTTGAATTTCGCCATTCAAAACCAAATCGCTGGTGAGTTGCATTCATACAAATCAGTCGACTCCGTGATGGATGAAAACGAAGCCACCTACTATCCCACGGAATTTTTAAATTCTTTGGATGCTTCGGGCTTGCCTCCACACAATTTGAAACTTAAAATCGTCTCAGTAATAATTCTGTTGCGCAACCTAAATGAACCAAAACTTTGTAGCGGTACGCGTTTGATTGTGAAGAATTTAATATCAAATATAATTCAAGCAACGATTTTGATTGGAAAATTCATAGGCGAAGGTGTTGTTATTTCGCGGATTCCACTTATTCAGAACGATTTGCCGTTCGTATTTATGTAAGCGTCTTCAATTTCCCGTACGTCTCGCTTTTGCTAAGACAATTAATAAGTCGCAAGGACAATCGCTGGATGTGTGTGGAATAAATCTTGAATTTCACGTGTCGGCAAAGCTCTCGCTTTGTACGTGTACACACCCGATAATAGAAATAGAACAAAAAATGTTGTGTACCATTAATCCTTTCAGTAGAAAGCGGTAGGTTGGCCGACAAGGATTTGATTTTATTTATTTACTTAATTTTAATATAACTTTTGAATAGAATGAAGCGAAAGCTCGGAATTATTAACTTCATTACCTACATTAATGAATTTGGGCGGAACGAAGTTCGCCGGGCCAGCTAGTATATTTATATATCTCGGCAACAGCGCCACCTATCGGGTTCAAGACTATCCTACCTTTTAAACTACAACCAACCATATACATCCACAAAATTTCATTGAAATCAGTTGAGTAGTTTTGGAGATCAACAACAGCGCCACCTTATAAATAAATAAATAGTTGGCGCAACAGGTAGGGACCCTAGGCCTAGCTTCTCACAACCATTCGTTTTGTGTGAGTTTTTTTTTTTTTTGGAACGAATTAAAGTAATCTACAATTTTATGCCGATTCCAAACGCCTAATTGAGAAGCTCTTTCAAGACAGTTATATACTCGGATATTTATCTGACGTTCACGAGAGGTGCTACAGTGGAAAAAAAGCCCTAAGTTGAAATTTGGATTTTTGCGGGATTCGAAACTAGGGCCCCTCGCTTAGTAGTCCAACACACTAACCACTAAGCCACTGCGCCAACGGTATCCTGTATGGAGCTACAAATATAGAGCCCCAAACTACACAGTTTTATTATATTTATCAAAGACTTAAAACAGGGTTTCCTATAACATGAGCTGGCTGTACAATTCGAACCGATTCAATAGCCTACTTGTAATGCTGGCAGTGAACGACTGATAATAGCCATGTCATCCACAAATCCACATAACCCAGTAGGTAAACGCATCTGTTGAAGATAGAGCCTTCCGTTTTGGCACCAGCCCCTCACCGTATCTCCTCCAGAACGGGTAGTTCATGGGTACAAAGCTATATTAGTCTTACTCTAACTGAAGCGGTATGAAATGTAAAGATTGTAATTTCGGATTTAAATACCAACGACTGCTCTTTCATTCCTTTATTTGATTGGTGCATGTTGTGTTCAAATCGCTTTCTATTAAGAAAAGTTCCCAATCCCATGCTCTCAGTCTCATTATAACTCCCATTCTGATTTTCGGCGCTGCAAAATTACGCCGCAGGAAATAAAAAAAAAAAAAATTAAATAAGGTCTCAAAATGTAGGCTTGCAACACAATAACAACAAAAATAAGATTTAATTTTGGTTGTAATTTAAATTTTTGTTTAAATTCATTTTTAGAATTGGTGTGCTATTCCATTATGAAATAAGGCCTTAACTTTTAAGAATGAAACCTGACCTATTTCGTTATCGTTATTTTTCTGAAAATTAAGAAAAATATAAAAATCACAGCTTTTTTAGTCGTTAGAATGTTTCTCTAGCAAGTCTCATTTGTGACCATACGTTAATGGTCGCTAAATTATTATTAAACATGATATAGATGGGACAAAACCCATATGGTTATGAACCATGAGTACCATGACAGACATCAGTATACGTAATTTTGATAGAATTTTCGAATTTCAAACTTGAAAGACGTAAGAAACCTAGAAATTATAAGAGGAACTTCGACATGTATTCTCAAACTTTCCACAATCTCCTTACCATATTGGAACGCTTCTTTTTACCTACGCAAAAGACGAGGCCAAATGAAAGCCAAAAGTCCCCCTGAAATTGGGTTCGCTTTATTTATATTTATATTTCTGTTTTGGTTCTATTGTTTTGCTTTGCCTTGTCTCTTATTATCACGCAAACATTATCTGCGTTTTTCGCCAAAAAAATCATAGCAAACACAAGACAAACTCTTTCCTCTGTTTTGTATGTCAGAATTTATCTTCGATTTAATGTACCGGACATTTATTTCGCGAGCTAAATGAGTGGAGACTTTTCATCGGCCCATCTGTATGAAGTTAAGGATTTAGCGTGCGAACAGGATACTGCTTTGCTAAACTGCCTCGCTAAATTTTATCTTTGTAGACATTTTTGTATGGGAGATAAAATTTAGCGCGAGCAGGAAACTATTCTTGAGTGGAGAATCATTTAATTCTTAACTGTTATAAGAGAATTAACACATAACAAGTTCTTTCAATTTGATGAAATAAAGCCTAGACGCAGCTGTTCCGGAACGAAAAACCCCATACAAAAATGACTCAATTTGTACTGCAGTGCTGCCAGCTTTTAGAAGAGGTATGGAACCCAAATTGAACAATTTTGGAGCCAAAAATACCTAAAACCAAAAATATGAAGATCAAAAATGCACATTTTTTTGTAATTCATAGGCACACTTATTCTGATTCATTTTTTTTTGAACAAAACAACAAAAAGTAGATTGATAAAATAACCACTGGGCCCATTTTCATGATCCTTCTTTTTTTGGTTCGTATTGTTGTATTGCAGGTTTATGCAATCTTAAACGATAGGATACTTTTGGACCCGATTGGTGGTACTTTGCAAAACATAAGGGGGATAGGAAAACTGGGGTGGAATCGGCTAAGGTGATAGTTGATAGTTGATAGTCAACATTCATGCTTTGGCTCCACGTAAGGTGATTATCAAATTGACTATCGCATTTTTGCCACCGTTTGCTTGCGACAGCTATTTAGGTGTTTTTTTCATACATTTTGTGTCGTTTTCGTCAGCAATGTAGTTTGGCTCGGCTTCAACTCCACCAACAGTTTAAAGATTTGTGAAATAAGTGTTTCAAAGTTATAAAAATAAATTAATTTTAGCGCAATTTTTACTTCAATGGAACTATTCTATGCTGCAGCGAGAAATGAAGAAAATAATTACGAAAAGACAAGTTGGGGATGACTGGGTGGCACCAACGGGTCAAAGTATTTGCTATTTGTTCCCTTGGGAGTTTAAAAAAAAAACATATACGTATATTGTAATTTGTGAGTTTTTTAGTATTCTCAAATTCACATACATTTTTCACAATAAAAAAGAAAATCTTCGAATATGTATCAGTTGCTCGGTATGACAGCGTCGGCAAGGAAGTGACGTTTAAGACCCTAGTGCTGCCAATAATCAATCATTTTTTATTGATCGCTTTACGCAGAGAATAAAATCTATTTCTAAAGTTGTATACCTAACTAAAATTATTAATGGACATTGTCCAAATAAAGCACTTTGGGAAATGTGAGCAGGAGCAGGACTTCATACGAAAAGTACGGGCAATGCCGGGTGGTTACAGCTACTTATAAAGACTCACATCCGTATGTGCACTCATAACTCGGGAACGGATCGTTCGATTTTTCTGATTTTTCGTTTAAATTCGCATTGGTCCAATTAAGGACATATGCTATGCTACTTTCTGTCGTGAAAACAAAACTTTATGGCTATTAGATTTCCGTGCGTCTCGCTTTGGGTATTCCAATCGCTAGAAATTGGTGGCATCAATCTAGAATTTACCATGTTTTCCGCATCGTCAATTGTTGTGGCGCGGCAACGTGCTAACAAACCTTCCGCTTTGTACGTTGTATACCATAAATAAAGGACTTTAGTGAAAAAGCGGAAAGTTGGTCGAAACGTCAATCATTGCGGTTTGAATGAATCACATCGACATTGCTATAGGTGCTTCAAATTATTCTCTGGAAATTGACCGAATTGCGTAAAGCAGCATGTGCATTTTGCATGCTCGAAATTATTATTTTCTTTACATTAAAGAATTTGGGCGTTCGCATGGTCAGCTAGTAATTTTATATTTCTGAATATCTTGTGAGATGATTTTACTTCTGAGATATGTTAGTCTGTTCAAAAACTGTATGAAAATGGAGTTGGCTCATTTGCAAAGGCCTTTTTTTTTATAAACACCTAAGGAGCTTAATAATCGCCAAACTTTTAAGTAAATAAACTAGGGATAGTTCCCAAATGACAATTTTAAAGACTTAGTGAAAAGTTCGAGTATCCAAATCGGAGATAAATAGCAAATGCTGGTAACACTGCTACTTGTGTAGCAACTGATGGAAGCTTCCCAAAATTATTTTCCGCTGCCTTTTCGCAGATGTTTCGCTGTCCATTTGGAGACCACCATTTCCAATCTCCCTATTCAGACAGGGTGTAGAAGATACATTGAAGGTGTTCTTATAAGTTTTTGGGGCATATTTTCAATTGTTAAGAATATGTCAAAAATAAAAATGTTTTTGGGGCTTTCATTAATTTATTTTTTTCGAGTTTAATTTCTTTTCTTTTTTTATTTTATTTCCACAAATTAAATGGGGCTTTATTTCATTATGAAAATTGTCCTAATTTTTCGGAACTAATTTCATTTTGATCTTCGAGCTGTTTTTTCTGCGCCCTACTTCTATTTCTCATTTTATGTTTTTATTTTTATTTTTTCAGTAGTTCTCATATCCACTCGCATTCTAACAATGTTACCTCTCATTTTCATTCGAAGGTAATAAAATCCTTATTTCAATGTGCAAAGGTCGCTTCAATGACGTTCGTCTGAAGGTTAATCAGGGAGCACATTTGCCTCATAAACTCCCTATATTCTTATTAGACATCTCAAGCAATAAAATGTCATTGACGTTCCACTTTTAATCTCTCGCCGCTACTTGTTAAATTTCGAGGAACCTGTGGTCTTGTGCCACAGTAATAAAAACACCCGATCAAAACTTGAATTCACTTTTTATTTTGGTATTTCAATAACTCTTATTACTATGATTTTACAAAGGTTTTTTATTTCGTTGCGCACGTTCGAAAGAAGAAAAGGAACTGGTTACGTTAATCAACTTATTTTTCTGTTCTCTGTTAGTTTTGTCGTCAAGGTCAATGTCAGCCTAACTCTTTCGTTGTGTGTAGATGCATTTGCAGTTGCGCGTGTGTGGTGGTGTGTGGTGAATTACTTGGAGAACTAAAGCTGTCTTTTGTGTAAGTCGCCACACTACTCCCCTTCTAATGAAAGCGTTGTGGTCGACGGACTAGTCTGCCTGATTTTGTTACAATAGGTTTCGGGGTGGTAGTCGTCCTTTCCTCTCGGGGTTTCGACGGTCCAGGTTGCTGATCTTCCGGTTTTTCAGTTGATTTGTGTCTGGTTTCTAATGAATCGTTGTCTTCTCCCTGGAAAATGAAAGCGGGTTTCAGACGATCGATTGATATCTTCCGAGGTTTTCCATTAACGCGAACACTAAAGTATTTCTCCTTGCGTTCTATCACTGCAAATGGTCCTTGGTATGGTGGAGTGAGCGATGGTCGGAGGGCATCATTACGAATAAAAACATGAGAGGTGTTATTTAAATCCTTGTGGACAAATACACGATCGTCGCCATGTTTCGATGCCGCCGTGGGTCTCAGCCTTTCCATTTTCTGCTTTAAGTTTTTGAGAAAGTCGGAATGGTTTACGTCTTCACGTGACTCTACAAAGAACTCGCCTGGTAGTCGTAAAGTTGTTCCATAAACTAACTCCGAAGCGGAAGCCTTTATATCGGGTTTAAATGCTGTTCGTATTCCCAACAGTACAAAAGGGAGAACCTCGGTCCAGTTAAGCGTCTCATGACACATCAACGCAGCTTTGAGGGTTCGGTGCATTCGTTCTACTATACCATTCGCCTGTGGGTGATAAGGCGTCGTCCTAAGGTGTGCTGTCCCTAACAGTTTAGTCAGTTGGTGGAAAACTGCAGATTCGAATTGTCTCCCGAGATCTGTGGAAATTTTCGTCGGCACACCATATCTCGAAATCCATCCCATCACCAGATTGTGGGCTATTGATTCGGCGGTGATATCACACATAGGTATAACCTCCGGCCAACGTGTAAACCTATCGATTATGGTGAGACAGTATCGGAAACCATTCGATGGCTGTAAGGGTCCAATAATGTCAACATTGATTTGGGAGAATCTCTCGTCCGGTAGCTCGTACGTACCCAGCGGACTTTTGGTATGCCGACCAACTTTCGCGAGCTGACATTGTTTGCACTGCTTGACGAAGGTTGCACAGTCCTTCCTGAGGCCGTACCAAACATACCTGTCGCTTACTAGCTTCGTGGTAGAGCGCACTCCAGGATGTGACAAACTGTGTATATTAGACATCACAAGCCTTCTGCAGCTTTTTGGAATGTATGGTCGGATTATTCCGTTCGAAACGTCGCAATAAATCAGTTTGTCCGAATTGGGGATTTTAGAATGGGCTAGGCGCAATGATGTTTGCGAAGAGTGGTCGTTCAGCATCCGTTGTAACTCCACGTCGGAGTGTTGCTCGCTAGCTATATGTTCGTAGTCAATATTTTTGGATTCGGCCCTTATCTCGTTAACTCGCGACAAGAAGTCCGCAACCTTGTTCTCTTCGCCTGGAATATGTCGAATATCACTGGTAAATTGTCCAATTAAATCCAAATGTCGCATTTGGCGGGGCGAAGCTTTGTTAATGTCCTGTTTAAATGCAAATATTAACGGTTTATGGTCAGTGTAAATACAGAATTCGCGTCCTTCTAGCATATACTTAAAGTATTTTACCCCGTTGTACATCGCCAAGAGCTCGCGATCATACGTGCTGTACTTTATTTGTGCCGGGGTCAACCTCTTTGAGTAGAAACCTAACGGCATGGTGTCCTTGTCTATCGTTTGATTGAGAACAGCTCCTATTGCCGTGTCCGATGCGTCTACCTCCAATGACAATACTGCATTTTTAGCGGGATGGGCGAGCAAAGACGCTTGCGCTAAATCGAGTTTGCATTGTTCGAAAGCGTTGGAAGTTTCTTCGGTCCATACCAATACCGTCCGATCGTTCTTTTTGTTTCCTTGTAGCATGGCCTGTAACTTGATCTGGTTTTTCGCCGCGCCTGGTACAAAACGTCTATAAAAATTAATTACCCCCAAAAATCTCTTTAATTCTTTTGCGATTTTGGGCTTTGCAAAATTTACAATGGTTCGAATTTTTTCGTCGAGTGGCCTAATTCCCTCTTCAGTTACCGTATGTCCCAAAAACTTGACTTGACTTTTCCCAAAGACGCACTTCGATGGATTAATGTGCAAGTTGTTTCGTTGAAGGCAATCGAAAACCATTCGTAGGTGCACCTTGTGTTCTTCTGCCGAACGAGATGCTACGCATATGTCGTCTATATATGGGAACGCAAAATCCAAATCTTTCAAAACTTGATTGATATGCCTTTGGAACGTTTGCGCGGCGTTGCGTAGTCCAAAGGTCATGTACAGGAATTCATAGAGACCAAACGGGGTCGTGATCGCAGTTTTGGGGATGTCTTCCGGTTGTACGGGGATTTGGTGATACGCCTTTTGCAAATCCAAAGTTGAAAAGATCGATTTACCATATAAAATATTAGAGAAATCCTGGATATATGGGACTGGATATCTATCTGGAATGGTTACCGCGTTAAGACTTCGGTAGTCGCCGCAAGGCCTCCATTCTCCGTTCGATTTTTTTACCATGTGTAACGGACTTGCCCAGTTACTATTTGACGGTCGGCAAATTCCCTGTTCCACCAACTTTTTAAACTCAGCTCGTGCTGCCTCTAGTTTATCCGGCGGTAATCGTCGCGGTCGTGAAAATACAGGGGGACCCTTCGTTAGGATTTGGTGCGTGACAGCGGAGTCGGTCGGTTTAAATGCATTGTTTGGATACGTTATGTTTTTGTATTCGTTCAATATTGTGGCAAACTCATTGTTCCTGTCGATCGTTGTGATACTCGTCGTTGCGTATTCGTTGGTTTCGTTCGACCCATATTTCCCTAACCTGTTGTGGACTAATTTTTTTCGTTTGCTATCAACCATCAATCCATAATGAGCTAGGAAATCTAGGCCTATAATAGAATTTTTAACATTGGCAATAGTAAAATCCCATTCGAAAGATGCATTTTTTCCAAAAAGCAATTTCATCCTTCGCTTTCCAAATGTCTGAATAATGGTGCCGTTCGCAGCGTAGAGTTTCAATTCCCTTGGGTTTTTCGTATCGTCTTTAAATGAAGGGGGAATGACCGAAATGTCAGCCCCGGTATCAACTAAAAAATCTGTAAAAGTTTTTGAATCGGTGACATAAATTCGCTCTATACAAACGTTAGCCGATTCGTCTAACGTTTGATCCATTAGTTTCCCCTCGGCTGGTTTTCAAAACGGCACGGGGGACGGCACTTGGTAGCATTTCTGCCATGCTGGCGATGATACCAACACGCGTCGGAGTCGTCACCTCGTTGTGCATTGTTAGTAGCTGCAGCTCTCGGTGTGTTCGTATTTCCTTCTCTAGTTCTGCTTCTTTGTCTGTGACGCTCACTAAATCCTCTTTCCAATCTAGCAATCCGATTTAGGATGTCGTCCATCTTTGCTTCCAACGTGGAACGCTCGTCCTTGAACCTCGCCTGTCGTGAAGTATCTGCTGTTCGCGCTTCGGCTATCTGTGAAAACTCTCCTACCTCCATAATCTTGTCGGCTAGTACGGCCAGATCACTCAATTCGGTGTTGCTTGCCTGCAAAATTGCTTGTACCTGAGTTGGTAGCCTCTTTAGCCAAAGAGATTTCAAAAAATCATCGTTGATTTTCCCTGCAGCTAAATTTTTTAGTTCCATGTACAGTTGAGATGGACGTCTTGTTCCCAACTCTACCTCAGACAGTAATTTTTTAATTTTGGTTTGCTCCGTATCTGTGAAAACTGCAAGTATTCTCTTCTTCAAGTTGTCGTATTTGCCTACAACCGGAGGTTCTAAGACTGCGTCCGAAACTTGTGTGAGTATGCGACCTTCCATACTGCCTACCACTATGCTAAATTTTGCGCGATCGGATGACACCTTGTGTGTGATAAACTGTGCCTCAACTTGTGCAAACCATATCTGCGGAGATTCCGACCAGAACGGGGGAATTTTCGTAGAGATCCCAGTAACAATATTTTCGTTTTCTTCGTGATTCGCCCTGTTACTAGAACTGCCTGCGTTCGCAGCGGCATTTCTCCCAGCTACAACCCCTGGCTCTGTCTTCCTGGTCACCACGCTTCCTTCGTCTTCGCTGCTGTCTACGTCCGAGTTCGTCATAGTCTATTGTTCAGTCAGTTAACTAAAACTATTTACAGAATTTATTTCATATACCAAATGTGTTATGTATATTATAAGCCCTATTCGTATGTGTTATGAGAACAGAATTGTAAAAATAATGTAATGGAAAAATATTATCTACGTGCGTTTGTTCAGCAACTCTTGTTTCCCAGACTTCCAGTACTGTGCAGAACGACTCCCTCGCCGCCGTCAGAATAGATATGCATGTGCTTGGGTGCTTGTACCCTTAACCTCAAAATGCGTTCGCTTCGTCTTCTCGCATGCGTATGTGCTCGTTGCACAAAATGGTAGGTATTCGTATACGTTCGTCGAAAAATTATTTAATTAAATGTTCTTTTCTAGCGGGGTCACCAATTGTGGTCTTGTGCCACAGTAATAAAAACACCCGATCAAAACTTGAATTCACTTTTTATTTTGGTATTTCAATAACTCCTATTACTATGATTTTACAAAGGTTTTTTATTTCGTTGCGCACGTTCGAAAGAAGAAAAGGAACTGGTTACGTTAATCAACTTATTTTTCTGTTCTCTGTTAGTTTTGTCGTCAAGGTCAATGTCAGCCTAACTCTTTCGTTGTGTGTAGGTGCATTTGCAGTTGCGCGTGTGTGGTGGTGTGTGGTGAATTACTTGGAGAACTAAAGCTGTCTTTTGTGTAAGTCGCCACTTAACAAACTCGAACGCACGAACAATGATATCCTTCAATATCCAACTCAATTAAGATGACGTGACATGTCAAAAATCCGCCCACCATTACCAACCATGCATGGGTCTCTAATTAAATTTTCCAGCCGACTGGGCCTGTAACCAATTTGTTGTCGAGTTGCTGATACATCGACACAATAATTTAGATATATAATGATGGTATCACAACCAGAACGCACATGTCTTTACCTGATTTTTTTGGTTTTTGCCAAAGGGGAGCTCCGAATATCCTTGCGCCGATTTACATAGATTTAATTAAGATTAAGAACCGGCAAACAGCGGTTGCAAAACATTATCCCTAAAATCGCTTTCGATCCTATTTTTTTCCACGCAGTCCCTTTAACATGCCCCGACTCCAGACGGATTTGGGAAAATGGCCTAACCCCCATTTAGAGGCGGCGCAATTTATTTTTCATCCCTCAGTTTGGGTGATTTTTTTTTTCCATTTTCTCATCCATTTGCTGCAGCGATTAATGGATTGATATTGGCTCTGTCAACTATTCCATGTTTGTCCAAAATTTAGACTTGATTCGGGCACTCGCAACAATTTCGTCATAATCGAAAATGTCAAAATAAATGAAAGAGGAGGGATAGGGGGGCGCCTAATTGCTTTGCGGCAACGAATTTATCTCGACTGGAACCATGTTTCCAACGGAGTATTTTAGGGTGCGGCTGTGGACCTCCGAGGTGGTTGTCTGTTGTTTCCGCTGAATTGTTATTGAACTTGGGCCACGCAGTTGAACGTTCTTATTTCCACAGAAATGAGCAAACCGGGGGCAAGGGCAAATTGAGAAGAACAAAATTTAATCAGAACTGACAGAGCCTGTAATTCGTATAAAACTGTTATGGACAAGGAGGAAGGGAATGTTTAAATTTGATAAATTTATTTTTAGATCTATGACCGTGCCATTAACAAAGACTTGGCGCACAAGGTCAAGCGAAAGAATAATGCGGTGAATCTTGGGGGGCGTCGCGTCGGTCGGTCAGGGGATTCTGTCATTATTTAAAAATGACGAAATTAGAACGTCACTGCGGACGAATATGTAACAGGGTGGGGTGCTTTATGAACAAAATGAAATATGTTCAGAGAATTTTTAATTTTTTTTTTGAGTAAGATATTGTCAAGATAAATAATAAGCTGTTTCAGAAAGGTTGCTATGCGGGAGTATATTTAGGGGAAGGTGCTTAAATGAATGAATAACATTTGTGTTGAAAGCACAATGTATGTTGTGTCTGTCATTCCGTGTAATGCTTTGGGGTACGGTTTAAATACATTTCAGACGTTTATTAAGCGTCTGGATTTATTTGACATCTTTTTACGTTTTATTGCCAGCACAAAAACAAGTCCGGAGCAGTCAAATCAGGTGATCGTGGAGGCCAATCAACATCACCATTTCTTGAAAAAACTTGCTGTGGAAAGAGGTCTCGCAGTAATTCCATTGTAGTCCCAGCTGTATGCGATGTAGCACCGACTTGTTGATACCACATGTTAATCAAGCCCAAAGCATAAAGTTGTGGCGTTAAAAAGTTTTCAATCATATCACGATATCGCCCCCATTCACAGTTACCGTACGCCTTTTTCATTTTCAAAGAAGTAAGGTCCAATGACTCCTCCTGGACAAATTGCACACCAGACTGTAACTTTTAATGGATGCAACGGTGACTGATGAATAATTTGAGGGTTTTCCATTGCCAAAAACCGACTATTCTGTTTATTCACATGTTCATTCAAATGAAAATGTGCCCCGTCACTCATTATGATCTTTTCATGAAAATCGGTGTTATTGTGGGCTAGCTGTAACATACTATTAGCATATGTACGGCGGCGTACGTCTTGTGGAAGAAGCTCTTGTGTCAACTGAATCTTAAATGGAAACTTGTGCAAAACTGTCGCCAAAGTTATTCTTTGAAGACCAAGCTCCTCAAGACGGCGTCGAATTGAGCTTGATGGATTGTTATGAACAATTCCTTGAGCAGCAGTAATGTTTTCAGCCGATCTTGTCTCTTGGTGTTCCACAAGGAAGGCCCACTCTTATTTATTTTATTCGTTAATGATGTTGTCAAATTGCCGATGATTTTAAAATATACTCTTCCTGCAATGATCTGAATAGTTTTTATAGATTGAATGCACATCTCCCAGACTTCGTTTTGTGGTGCAATGAAAACTACTTGTCCCTTAATGTTAGTGAATGTTCGGTCATTACTTTTTCCCGTCGTTCCCCGCCTTTCATTCACGCGTATTCCTTCGTCAGTAGTGTTATTCCGCGTGTATCTTTTATAAAAGATTTAGGTGTTATGTTAGATAGTAAACTATCCTACATTTACCACTATGAATATATCACAAATAAAGCCAATAGAGCATGGGGAATGCTTAAACGTTATGCTATGGCGTTCACCGAACCCTATGCGCTAAAAACTTTATATTTGTCGTTTGTACGCTGATGTAATATGCGTCTATTGTTTGGTGTCCATACTACAATACTCATATAACTAGTAAGAATCGAAGCAATTCAAAAAGGATTTCTCAGGTTTTCCCTCAGACGCCTACCTTGGTCGGATTTAAAAAAACTTACCCCCTTACTCAGCCCGATTAAAACCTATTGGACTCGAGTCTCTTGAGGCTAGGAGAAAGGTATCAAGAGTTGTTTTTCTCCACAGAATACTTATTGAGGAGATTCACTGTCCTGATGTTTTAAGTCTTGTGGGTCTTAATGTTCCATCACTTAATTTGCGTAATAACAGATTCTTTTATATTCCTCGTTCTCGTACGAATTACGGAAGATCCTCCTCTTTAAATTGTTTAATGTTATTGCATAATGAATGTGCGTCTTTAATTGGCATTAATATGACAATACCAGTGGCGTCTCGTCAGGGTGTGCAAGGTGTGCATTGCACACCCTGACCTAACGAAAATAAGTCCGTCATCAAACACTGTGTAATAATAATTACACACAAATAATGATATGCACAATTCCATAACCCATAAAACCTCCATAACACAGCCAACAGCTACAGCCTACACCATACCCATTCATATTCATCCCTTATAAATTATAAATCTTCTTTCAAAATTCCTTCACCGCTGAGAAAAAAAAATTAACTCGTACAAAAACTCGCTGTGCACCATTCTGTTGATTTTATCAAATAAATTCATCCAACTCCAAACTATATCCCTCTACAAGATTTCTCCAGTATTCATCCCCATCGTAATTCGTCACCCGCACGCCGCCGTACTTAAATCCCTTTACTTTGATGAACTTGTAGTGAACTCGTGCGAAGGTTTTCTGTGCAGGGGCTGTATTAATTTTCTCTTCTTTTGCATCTGTTCTGTTCTGTTTCCGTAAAGTGTCATAAGTCAAATACACAATGTATTACATCGATACTCGTGCAAATAAAAGCTGTGCACGAAAGCCGATGAATGAATGGTTGAACTTAGCCTTTCGTTTAAGTGGTTGGGGATTGGGGGTTGCAGTTTCGTGCGGTGCTTTTGATTTTGTATGCGAAAGTTTTATTTTTCTATATTTTATTTTGAAAACAAAATAAGATATCAAAAACAGCAAAACAATGATTGAGAAAACAATAAATGGGACGTGTTTTCAGGCAATTAATTGATATTTCTAAAAAATGTATAATTTTAAAGAATTTCCACACCTATCTAAATAATTCACGCGACGCTGCTGGACAATACCATTAATAAAATCAATCTTGTTTGATTATTTCCAGTTTTAATTGTATTACTCAGTTCTTAATTAGTTTTGTACTTGCTTTTTTTCTGAATTATCTTTATTTACTTCATTTGTCTCTCTTTTTTTTTCGTGTCTAAAATGGCCTAGTACTTTGTTGACAAATAAATAAATAAATAAAAACTAAATGGATGCCCCAAGCTTTACAATCGTTTTAGCTATTTAAGCCGTATTCAGCTGCGTATTTTTTTCTAGTTTGAGCCGAATGCGGAACTTTGAGCTCAGTCTCAATCTAGACAAATGTTCATCTGCGCTGTATGTGGTAACTTATGTAAGTTTTGATAGCGTTAGAGACATCAGTCATAACTCTGTTCAAATTTCTGCTTCCACGCAGGTCTAAAAAGGCGGTTTATGATACCCGAATAGCCCACAGTAGCTTAGTCGTCGTCGGTCTTGTGATTGCATTTGGACCGGGTTCAATATGTCAAATTCAAGGTTTTTAGTGAGTTTTAAAAGTTTCAGCATGAGCACAAGTATATAGTTTGCACTCTAGACCGGGGGATAAGACATAGGGTAAGGTCGGGTCATATGGCACCATGGGAGATATGGCACCCTCTCAATATTTCTTACTTAACGATTTTATTTTACAACAAGGACACCAAAATATCATTTAGTTTTACGTAAGTGGTAAGTTCTGTGTGTAGTCAGTAAGTAGGTGAACATTTTTAGTTACAAATGAACAAAAAAAAAAAAAAATTATAAATTCGAAAAATATATTTTTTTTGATTGGAATAAGTGTTGGTAGAAAAGTATTCGTTGCCCAGTTTTCATTGTTACAAAAAAATTAAAAGCATATCATGTGTGCTTACTTGCATTTGCCATTTTTACTACATGTTCGCTTTTATTTGTGTTTTTCTTGAAAAAAAAGTACCACATCATTTGGGAGATACGGCACCCCCAAGTTCGACATATGTGCACCGGCGTCATTTCTCCCGCTATTAGTTTTATATTGTAAGTTTCAGAACTTTTTTTTGTACGATTCTTATTAGAAATTGCGACTGTTTATACATTGTGTACTCGTATACATCTTTTTTAAATACTTGTAGCAAGTGTGGGAAGAAAACTTAACTTAAACTTAACCAAGACCTTCAATTAACATATCACCCACCTATGGGTGCCAAGTCACTCTCCATTTTTTTAATAAACTTTTTTTAAACATTTATGCTTTAAAACCATGTTGTTTATTTATATTTATATTTCTATTTTTTGTTTTTAAAATAAAGAAAGAGTTAATATATTTATGTTTTAATTTAAAATATGCTTTATTTTTTGAGTTGTAACGAAAACAAGAAACGGGTGCCATATTTACCGACTTCACCCTACAGTATGATATGCGGTAGGGTTTCCATATACTTTAAACAAAAAAAGAGGACAGACATACTTTACGTCCCCGCTAACCACTAATCCACGGCTCAGAAGTATGAATTTCGAATTTGAAACGCGAACATGCACATTTGGTTTTCCAAATACACTAAAGTTTGGAAAAATAAATACACAGCCCGTACGCAAATTTGTTGAAATTCTTGTTTATAAAGAAGAATCTCTACGTGCTTCTTACGTTCACAGAATGCCTAAAAAAATCGACAAGTTCTTGAAGTTTTATTTTTCAATATGCGGGAAGTTAAATTGACAGTCAGCGAAAGCGAAAATCTTGTTATTCGCGAGTGTACTATTTTTTGGGAAAAGTCAAGAGTCCTTAAAAAGCACTACCCAACTCTGTGAAGAAGCTTATAAGTTTGTATCAAGCTTGTAGAGCATTGCAAAAAAAAATTCAAAGAAAACCCAGGAGTTGCATAAACGACGAGAATCAGATTTCCAGGGGGATTTGGATAACATATTTGACATATTTGACATAGGTCATTTGACATGAGCTCTTTAAAAAATTAAAATAGAAGAGGAAAGAGTCGTTTTACAGCGTTAGAGACAGTCAGGACGACCGGGCTGCTTAGCGGGGGTTGAGAAAAAAACAAGCTGAAAAGGAAGATAGGTTTAGACAAAGGCGATTAGAAAAAGAACAAAAACGTAGTAAGTACGTGTCATCGGCAATACCATCTTCTTCTTTAGCGTCCTTGGAGGAGGAGTTTCAGCCTTAGACAGATGTCAGTTGAGGATAAGAGTCTCTGTTTATTTACTTCAGGCTACAGGGGAATCTCTAGGGCTTAACTTTGAGGATTTTGCAATCAATAAGTCTTCGATTCAACGCGTGCGGGCACGGATTAGAAAAGAACGGGCAGAAAACATTTAAACCGATTTTCAAAATAATATTCCGAAGGTCGTTACTGTTCACTGGGATAGGAAATTGTTTCCTGGCTTGAATGTTAGGTGTGCTAGGGAAGAACGACTTACTATTACTATTACTTTTGGAGATGGGGAACAACTTCTATCCGTGCCAAAATTGGAAAATTCTTCTGGTAAAGAACATGATTTTTAGAGCAATTAAAGACCGAACGTCTGACAAACATCCGAGAGTATAAATGTCTTGAAAGAGCTTCTCAATTAGCCGTTTGGGGTCGGCATAAAATTGTAGATCCCTTCCATTCGTTCCGAAAATGATAAACTCACACAAAACGAATGGTTGTGAGAAGATAGGCCTAGGGTCTCTCCAAACCTGTTGCGCCAAGTGAAAAAAAAAAAAAAAATAAATAAAGACTGAAATTTGGATGATAACGTTCAGATTATGTGTTGCGATACAACTGCATCTTACACATGTCGTTAGACCTGTTCTCTTGGAACAGAAATTATAAAGAGAGATAGTCATTTTTAGTTGTTGGCATCAAATGTATGAGCTCGTGCTTTAAAGTGTCTTCGAAACGAACAGTAACAATGAATCCAGACATACCTATTTTTAAAGCGTTTCGAGATGGATGGAAAAATATTGACACTAATTTCAACAATTTTCAAACCGGTGCAGACATTGAAATTACCGAATTTTTAAGTTCTTACTTTGGAGAGTTCTTACTGAACCTTCAACAATATTCTTAGAAGGAGATGTCGATAAGTAACTAAAAATCAGGCCCCCAAAAATCGTTCAGCAGAAGAAGAGCAAAAACAATTTCTCCTTCGTTGTGTGAAAGAGCACAGGAAGTTATATCCTGATTGCAAGAAAGAAGTTTTGAAGAGGAAGTATCCGCAATAAGGTGGTTGGGTGTTGTATGAATAGGGTAGACACTGATTGGCGTCAACTTGGCGATACCCAGTCGTTGTAACTGTTCATACACATCAATTGTGCTTATTTTACCTCCGCGTGGTAGCCACCGGGTACTGGTCTTGTCCTTCCGGGCATGACTTGCTAAACTTATAAGCGCGAGTGTTGAACACGAAGAAAATAGCAACACTATAATGCTCTGTCGGAATGACTGCCTGATCGAGTCTCAGAGGTCTTACATGAGCCCCTCAGAAAGAGGACGTACGGCGGATGAATTCACATGGCTGAATCAATGGTGGCGTCAACAGTCAACATGGCAGATACCTCAATGAGCTACTTCGACGTATTTGGAGCTGAGGTCATTGAGGATTTTTCAGCACTAGTCAGGGTGTTGAAATAGAGATGGTGGCGGAAGAGCCCTTAATGGGTCAACGGCAGCTCTCACATCCCCGCAGCGGGTTACTGACTCCGGAATATTCCGGCTCCTTTTGCCCAAGGGGTTACAGAAAGGGCCTGGTCCTCCAGGTTGGGGGTTGTGCGTGGGGTTAACTACCCTACCACGGAAAAAAAGCACTGTTGCGAAGCAACCAAAAGCCTCGGATAAGGACGGATTCACTGTTGACGACCCTGCAAAACGAAAAAAGGACAATGACGTTCGGATCTGCACGTGGAATGTTCGAACTCTGAACAGACCGCGTGCAGCCGAACAACTAGCGGAGGCCCTAGACTGCTACAAAGCAGGTATCACCGCCATCCAGGAAGTGCGGTGGGATGGGCCGGGCAAAAGGAGGATGAAAAACTGTGACATTTACTACGGTGACTGCTACAGAGAACAAAAGCAGCGTCTATTTGGATGCGGATTTGTTGTAAGCGGCAGACTTAGGCAAGAAGTCTTGAGCTTTCGACACGTTAGTGAACGCCTTACAACTATCCGCATCAAGGCTAAATTCGCCAACATCAGCCTGATATGCGCTCACGCCCCCACAGAAGATAAAGACGATGCTACCAAAGAATGTTTCTACGAGCTCCTCGACAAAACATATGAGCAATGTCCTAAGCATGACGTTAAAATCGTCTTGGGTGATTTTAACGCCAAAATAGGAAAGGAGGACATCTTTGGTAGCACAATCGGAAAACACAGCCTACACGACACCACGTCTGGAAACGGACTTAGGCTGATTGATTTTGCTGCGGGACGTAATGTTACCATAGCTAGTTCACGGTTTCCTCACCTCAATATACACAAAGGAACATGGCGGTCACCTGATCATCAAACCGTCAACCAAATTGATCACGTTGCGATCGACGCAAGGCACTCCTCCAGTATTCTAGATGTCCGAACTTTCCGAGCGGCCAACATAGACTCGGACCACTACCTTGTTGTAGCCAAGGTACGGATGCGGATATCCAAGACGCCACAACAACGAGAAAATACTGTGAGGAGATTTAACGTTGGACGACTACAAACGCAACAAACCGCCAGAACCTTTGCCGATCGCGTATCCCTCAACCTCTCGAGAAGTCCTATGCTGCCAGCATCAAGTGCCGAAGACCAGTGGCGCCGATGCCAAGAAGCCATCAAAAACGCCGCAACTGATGTGCTCGGTTTCAACAGCCCACCCCCCCGAAACCCCTGGTTTGACGAAGAGTGCCGGCAAGCACATGCAGCAAAACAAAGTGCCTACGAAGCGTCGCTGCATAGAAGGACGAGAGCAGCTCGTCAGCTCTACGAGCAAAAAAGGAGGGAAGAACATCGGCTTCTCCGGAGAAAAAAAGAGAGAGCATGAGAAGCGCGCGATCGAGGATATAGAGAGGTGTTACTCCAGGAACAATGTTCGGAAGTTTTACCAAAAGGTAAAAAGAACGTGTCATGGCAACAAGACCCGAACGGAGACCTGTAGAGACGAGCAAGGAAACCTTGTAGTAGAGTCACAGTCGGTGCTGAGGACATGGAAAAACCATTTCTGCAGACTGCTAAACGGCGAAGACGACACAAATTCCGCTGTTAGGCAGAACGATCCATTCAACCTGGACGATGACAGCCAAGATTTCCGTCCACCTGACCAAAATGAAGTGAGGATAGCAATATCTAAGCTTAAATCCAACAAGGCTGCTGGTCCAGACGGCTTACCTGCCGAGCTCTTCAAGGCAGCCGGAGATGGCTTGGTAGAGTGCATACACCAACTCATCTCCAAGATTTGGTTAGAGGAAAGTATGCCTGATGAATGGAACCTCAGCATTGTTTGCCCGATCCACAAGAAAGGAGACCCTCTAAACTGCGCCAACTACAGAGGCATCAGTCTCCTGAACACTGTGTATAAGATCATGTCTGCTGTATTGTGTGAACGCCTGAAACCATTCGTCAACGATCTGATAGGTCCCTATCAGTGCGGTTTTAGAACCGGTAAGTCCACGACCGATCAAATATTCACACTACGGCAGATCCTGGAAAAAACCCAAGAATACCAGATCGATACTCACCATCTTTTTATCGATTTTAAGGCCGCATATGACAGCGTTTATAGAGACGAGCTATACAGAGCCATGTCTAGTTTTGGCATCCCTGCCAAACTTGTCAGATTGTGCAGAATGACGATGGAGAACGCTCGCTGCTCCGTAAAGGTCGGAAACAATCTCACCGAGACCTTTGATGTCAAAAAAGGATTTAGACAAGGTGATGCGCTGTCATGTGACTTCTTCAACATCATTCTTGAGAAGATTGTGCGAAACTCACAAGCCAACACCAGAGGCACAATTTTCTATAAGTCTGTGCAACTGCTTGCATACGCTGACGACATTGACATTGTTGGTACAACACAGCGAGCTGTCACTGGTGCGTTTGCAAGTATTAGTACAGAAGCGGCAAAAATGGGTTTAGTGGTGAATGAGGGTAAAACAAAATATATGCTGTCAACAAGAAGGGACACACGACATCGACGAATCGGGCAGAACGTCACGATAGACAGCTATAACTTTGAGGTAGTTAGGGACTTTGTCTACCTCGGCTCCGCTATAAACTCTGATAACGACATCACATCAGAAATCAAACGAAGAATCACACTTGCCAACCGCTGTTTCTTTGGCCTAAGACGGCAATTGATTAGTAAGGCCTTGTCAAGAAGCACTAAGGAGATTCTATATAAGACTCTCATCATCCCTGTCCTGCTCTATGGCGCAGAAGCATGGACCCTAGCAAAAACGGATGAGGATCTTCTTGGTCGCTTCGAACGCAAAATTCTTCGAGTGATTTTTGGTCCCGTTTGCGTTGACGGGCTTTGGAGGAGAAGATTTAACAGCGAACTCTACGAGCTGTACAGCGACATCGACCTAGTCAGAAAAGTACGCATCAGTCGTCTAAGATGGCTGGGACATGTAGAGCGAATGGACACCAACGCTCCGGCCCGAAGAGTCTTCGATTCTAACCCGGAGGGACAACGTAGTAGAGGAAGACCTCGCCTTAGGTGGCGCGCGCAAGTGGAAGGGGACCTCAACCAACTTGGAGTGCGCAACTGGAGGCAGTTAGCCAAAGATCGCGCTAACTGGAGAGGCGTATTGGTTGAGGCCCAGGTCCACCCCGGACTGTAGCGCCACCTAAGTAAGTAAGTAAGTAAGTATCCGCAATAATTTCGTTTTGTTACCAATTATTCTTATTTAAGTGTTTAGTATAGTTATTTAATACAAATTTGAAATTGAAATAAAATATTTGCATGTGAAAAAATGTTTTTTCTTAATTTTTCGTACAGATGTTCAATGTTGACTTTGCTAGTCTAGTCGGCACGGGTTAGCATCATTCCAGGAGCAAAATATTTTGCATCGAAGTTAGTATATTCGCATTAAGAAAAAAATAAAGGGTAGGTATGCGTGAAAAAATTCTGAAATTTTTTTTTATCCGATATAAGGGAAATCATAAATATAATTATATTAAAAAAGAGAACAAAGAGAGGACAGTACAAATAAAGAGGAAAAAAAAAAGCCAAGCGAAACATCTTTAAAAGAGATGTTCTGGAATCCCTAATATGCGGTTACTTACTATGATTGTCTCGTTTACACATGGAAGAGGAAATTGCAAGTCATACGAAGGAATTCGTTCCGTAAGGTAGGCATCTTTTAGGAAAGCCCATAATGTATTGTCTGTATTAAGCTGAGTAAGGAGATTACCCCTGGTCATTTAGATATACAGTAATCCCCGGATTGTTGCGTCTGGCAAAATGTGTAATTTTGAGCGCATTTATCCGAGGAACGCAATTACGAGAATCCCGCTTAAATGCGTTATTTTTATTAGCATGTTTTTGTTCATATATGCGGCACAATCACGAAACTTTGTTTATTTTGGCGCACTCTGAACATAATGTCATGACAATTTGACAATTATTGTCTTGAGAACTGTCTTTGATTTAATTAAAGCTTCATTGCTTTTGTTAGATGTGTGCTTAAAATCGGGAGATTTTGTATGAAGTTTTACGAGGGTTACGGATTCAGGCGGTAGGAGGGAAGCTTGAACATATGGGAGACTTGAACTACTCTCAAATTCCACTCAAATGCAAAAATAATTCAAAATTGTCAGTTGACTTTGGCTGTTGGAAGTGAAAATGTGTTTTTTGGTGCAAAAAAATAAAACAATTTTTTTACTTTCTTTATAAAAAACGTTAAGCAGTTTTTTTTGCTGTTTCATTATAACAAATACAGTGTGTTTTTTTAGAGGTTGGTTTTTCGAATAGAGATAAAACTGACATTTTGTGTTCAAATGATTGACAAATGGTTGACAAATGAACAACCCTTGCAAATCGTGCAAATTTATTTCGAAAATAATGGTTCATTCCGCGAAGTTTACCGCAAGCTCCGTTCATTTTATGGTCGACATAATCGTCCATCAGAGCAATTAGTTCGATTAACCATGGATCGTTTTCGCACTACGTTTACTCTATGTGATAATACGCATCCTCAGAGATGTCGAACAGTGCGCACCGAAGAAACAATTGCCGCTGTAGAGCAAAGTGTTGAAGAGGACCCGAATGAATCGATTCGCCACCGTGCACAGCAATTGGAGCTTTGTCCATCCGCGAGACCATGAAATGCGTCGTGATTATGGTGTATGGGCCGAAAATGAGATTGATATCGATGCTGATTTTCATCGCAAAATTTTCTTCAGTGATGAGGCTCATTTTTGGTTGAATGGCTACGTCAACAAGCAAAATTTCCGCATTTGGAGTGAAGGGAGTCCACATGAGACTTTTGAGCCGCCATTACATCCACAAAAACTGACTGTTTGGTGCTCTATGGGCTGGTAGAGTCACTGGGCCATATTTATTCCGAAATGATGTCAGTTACCGTTAATGGAGACCGGTATAGAGCCATGATAACCGAATATTTCGTTCCCGAATTGGATGGCATGAATGTGGATGAGATGTGTTTCCAACAAGATGGCGCTACATGCCACACAGCGCACGTGACAATCGATTTATTGAAGGAAACATTAGATGAGCGCATAATTTCGCGGAATGGACAATTGTCAATTGTAAATTGGCCACCAAGATCGTGTGATTTGACACCATTGGATTATTTTTTTTTTTGGGGGATATGTGAAGTCGCTCGCCTACGCCAACAAACCAGAAACGTTAGGGGACTTGGAATCCAACATTCGTGGCCGACATACGGCCCCAAATGCTCGAAAAAGTGGTTGAAAATTGGACCTCTAGACTTGGCTTTATTCGAACCAGCCGCGGCCGCCACATGTCCGAAATCATATTTAAATTTTCTTGTTTTATTTCAATTCGAAGTTCTATACCTCTAAAAAAAACACCCTTTATAATAAAAATGAATTCTAATAAGATATGAACTGATTAAATTATTGGTTTAATTATATTACCTGAAGATTTTAAGTATGTTCAAGCCTCTCCAAGGGGGTGGCCAAGGCTCCCGGCTGGGTGGAATCTGTTGCCAAACGTTTTGCCGTGGCACAAATCTCTTGCGTATACCTATATAAAGTTTATGTGACTATCTTAAAATAGATAAATGTATAGGTATTTAAAAAGATGTATTCAACATGTGGCTAAGATTAATAGAAAAGTTTTAATAAACGATTTAATGTCTTATTCCTTCCAACAACTCCGCACATCTAAGGCGTTCAGTTAAGTGACATCGAACAGTCGGCCAACTTGCACGTCGTCGAGAACTTTATCATTTATATTTTTGGGACAAATGGAAGGACCTACAAGTTCGTGCCGAGGCCGAACCGATTGGCTGAATTCAGAAACCCTTTTTAATTGCATTTGGTCTATCCCGAGAAAATTGAACGTGATAACAATGTTAGTATAGGAATTGAAAAATTTGTTGAAGAATTAGAATATCAGAACAATCTCCGCTTTGAAATTATATTCTCAAAGCACCCTTTAACTCACTTTCATCGAATCTACAAAAGTCGAGCTGCCATAATGCTAGGGCAACACCAATATACGTGGTATCTGCAATATGTTGCCATAAATTACACCCTACAAAGATTAAATCGCGATTCATTATCATTAATAAGTGTCCTTGTCCAATGTTATTAGCAATTAATTAAATACTTCGCTCCACCTCCATATTGACATTTTTGTTCTGCATGATGGAACGAAAATAAATAAATAAACCGGTCAGCTTCATTTATTATTTACACCGAAACAAGCGACCCGCAGTTCAGTTCCACCCCAATTCCATTAGATAAGCTTATTATCGCAGCAAAAGAAGAATTTGCCATTCAATATTTCATCATTTAGTTTTATGAAATTCAGTGGTGGCCACAGGTGCGGTTGATCCGTGAGTAACACGGGACATGCCAAATGTTTTATCACAGGAAGAGTGGACCAATAAAATCTTTTATTTCAATTGGCATATTGGATTTATATGCAACGATTTTTACTACACGGGAATGGGTGTAGCTGCCACTCAGTCTGTATGTAGCAGTATCCGCGTTGAGAGATTGGAACTTGCACCGCACATGGGTCATTTATATTGAAACTAATGTTGGATTTAATTAAATTTATGATTTGTCATATATGGCGGTGGGATATTTATTAATATGCAGTGATTGCGTGGGTGCATAGTAGAAGGTTAGCCAGCACCCACATTGACAGATGGAATTAATTTTTGATATGGCGCACCACTGTACGTAATCAGTGCACTATTCAGATCAAAAAAAAAGAAAAAAGAAGGAGAAGATGAAGAGAACACTGGCATTGATTAAATAAAAATAATAAATAGTTGGCAGGTCCGTAAGGACGCTAGGGCTAGTTTCTCACAACCATTCGTTTTGTGTTAGTTTTCCCACTTCTGTGACGATTGAAGGGAATCTACAATTTTATGCCGAGTACAAACGGCCAATGAGAAGTACTGACTTAATACCTAAGAAAAAACCATATAGCTTTTAGATTATTATTTTATTTTAAACAGACTGCTTTGTGGTACCGTCGGCACTCGGATAACAGATTGCGTCAGTTTTATCGATTGATTTTATTACGATTATACAACACACGTCTAATTGGAAAAGTACAACAATTTCCGGGAGATAACGGATGGAAAATATTCCACATGAAGTACCCACTTGACTTGGAGTGCTGCACACAGTTCGTTCAATGTTGTGCATAACTATCAGTTGTCACGTAATCGAGCACCTACATGCGTATTTTGGCGCTCTTAACATGAGGCTTCGAAATTACCAATGCCTTGTAGTGGAATTCAAATTACAAACAAAGACTTGGGCGTCACGTTTGATTTGAAATTAAATTTCAATAAAAACATAGACAGCACAATATCCAGAGCGACCTGTCTTTTTGGATTTATTAAGAGGAACAGCAAGGATTTTTCAGACAAACATACTCTTAAAACCTTGCATTGTTCTTTAGTAAGATCTGTGTTAGAATACTGTTCTATTATTTGGTCACCAGCATATCAGGTGCATATAAGTCTTTTTCAAGATATTGCCTTCGTCACTTTAATGGGTCAGTGAAAATGCCCAGTTATGAAGAAAGATGTCGGATAATAAACTTAAAGTCCCTGGAAACGAGAAGACTTATTCAGGACATAACGTTTGTAAAAGACATCGCTTCTGGAAGAATAAACTCAACGTTTTTACTGTCCAATCTCTCTTTTTACGTTCCGGGAATTCCGTTACGTGAGCATGGCTTGTTTTATGAACCTAATCATTCTACAAGCTATGGAAGGAATGAGCCTTTAGCAAGGTGCATTAGGAGTTTTAATTCAATATGCAATTCCATTGATTCCAGTATTGATATTTCGATCAGCAGAATTGCATTTAAAAAAAGATTAAATGAATTGTTATAATTGCTCATAGGGTTTTTTTTTACTTTTGCTTAGAATTTTACGAATGTACATACATAATTATTAAAAGCACAAGTTTTTCCCTAAGGGTGATTGATTACATTTTTTTTTCTTGCACACTAGGTGGAAGTTTTTTATCTAGATAATTTTTTTTTTTGATAAAATTTTAAATTCATTTTTTTTCTCTTCACTTGAAGAGTTTTTTTTAATACTAAATTATATTAACATTTTTTCAGTTTTTTTTTTGTATTTGTTAAATATATTTTTTTGTTTATTAAATATTTTTTCTCTTACTTTAAGAGTTTTTTTTTTAAATTATGTAATTATATAGTCTGTAAATAGTAAAATCATAGACTTAAGTAAATAAATAAAATTTGGATGGGGTTGCCATGCGTCCACTTTTTAACCCCGGAGCGGAACTTCCTCCAATGTTTTAATAAATTGTCCGCTTTTTTCTCCAACAAGTAGTTTTGAAAATAAAAAAAATTATCGATCTCTGAATTAAAAAGTAAAACCGAGCCAATACAAATCTGATAGAAAACATAAAATGGAATATTATATTATTGTCAACCCCCTAAATGCCAAACTTGAAACGTTAATTGAACGCGTCCCTTCGTTCAGCAGTTCAGGTTCGTTGTAATTTGTTTTGTTTTCCCCTCTTAATAAAATCAAAATAGACAAAGGAGAGAGATAGACTATTACCCGAAACTATTAAGGGTATAATTTTGATTAGATTTAATTACAATAACCTTAGCTATAAGTCATTTTATGACATATTTAATACCTAGCAATGATGAAATCTTGAAAAAATTCAATCTGAAGATAAATACGAGTATAAAATGAATTAAAAGTATTAAAAACATGTAAACATACTTACATACATACTTAATAAATACTTAATAAAATGTTGCAATTAACTAAAAACTATTTATATTTTATATTTAAATTTATGTTATTTTAATTTGAGTTCATGGACCTAGTTTTTTTTTTTCTTTTTGATGGTACCTACTGCTGATGTCTTTCAAAGTCTGGAATCTTAAAACGACATGTAGATACAGTAGTCTAGTGTTTGTGTAAGACCTAGCTTTATATGTTCACTCCCACAGGTCCAGCGTGCCCATATAAGTATTCAATTTAAGAACTAAGCAGCGAGGAGGTTCAAAACTATTTGAAGCCCATTTTCTAGGAAGCAGTGCACCAATGGCTCCGGTACCTTATGGACCTAACATTTGCGCACGAATAGATGAAAGGGTTGATAATATCATTACTGGGGAGAAACTGCTATCATGGGCTAACAAGTCCTTCGCTCCGTTCAAAGCACCCGGCCCTGATGGCATTCTGCCGGCTATGCTTCAACGGGCTCTAGGCACAGTTACGAAAATGATAGGAAATATTTTTATACACTGCCTGCGGTTAGGCTATGTACCTAGGGCAAGGAGAGAAGTACGAGTGGTATTTATCCCTTAAGCGGGTTAGCCAAGCCATACTTCAGCGAAAGACTTCAGACCCATCAGTCTGTCGTCACTTCTCCTCAAGAGACTAGAAAGGCTTATTGACACTCGAAGCAAGTGTTGCAGTGGAACCTTATTAAATACTCAGCATGCATATTTAAAAGGTAAATCAGTAGACACGGCTCTACACGAAGTAGTAGGCAAAATAGAGGGCAGCCTTCACCAAAAAGAATTTGCACTAGTTGCCTATTTGGTTATTGCGGGGGCTTTTAATAATGTCAGGAGAGATGCAATCAAAAGCGCCTTGGAAAAGATAAATGTCTAGCAACGCATTACAAGTTGGATATGCGAAATGCTCTCGACGAGAAATATTAATTCCACTCTCGGAAACAGTTCTATAAGAAAATCTGTTACTAGAGGCACCCCCCAAGAAGGGGTCATCCCCCCTCCTCTGGGTGTTGGTCGTAGATAAGATACTTAAGGAACTAAACAATGCAGGATTCAGAGTCTTTGCTTACGCGGATGATGTAGCTATCATTGTTTAAGGAAAATTCCTAAACATGATTAGTGAACTTATGGAAACAGCCCTCAATAGGCTCAGTATATGGGCTGAAGGGTGTGGACTAAGAGTCAACCCGGAGAAAACAGAACGTGTACTATTTAGTACAAAATACAAGATACCATCCTTCAAGCTGCCCAGACTTGCTGGAGTGGAACTTGCTCTCTAAGAAAGCGCAAAATATCTTGGTACGGTTTTAGACAGGAAACTAAATTGGAAACTTAACGTCCAGGAAAGAGTCCGCAAGGGTCACAATGCTCTCTTCATTTGTAAGAGGACAGCAGGTAAGAAATGGGGCATGAGGCCTTCACTGTTGCATTGGCTATGCAAAATGGTAGTAAGACCCATAGTTACATATAGGGCAACAAAAGGTATGTACGGGATATGTTGACCAGGGTACAAAGAACAGCCTGCTTTGCCGTTAAGGGAGCTTTACGTACCACACCAACGGCTGCACTGGAAGCGTTTATGCATCTTTTACCACTATATTTACAATTACAATCAATTACAGGTAATAGTGCTCTACGGCTCCTTAATGCAGGGCTTTTAAAAACAGTAGTTCGCAGAACCGTGTCAGATTTTGTTGGGAACCTGGGCATTGTGATATTGAGGGTAACGAAAAGGATGACGTTTTGGCTAAGGAAGGAGGGGAACTCCCACTAAATACCATGATTAAGAGTATCAGACCACCTATGGCCGTTGCTAAAAGGGTTATCTTTGAGAAAACCACCAATAAAGCAGAAACAAGATGGTCACAACTAGAGGGGCACAGGGTCGGTAGAAATCTGAAGAATAAAATAAATTCGGCAAGTAAAGTATCGTGGAAAAATATACACAAGGAGAATAAACTTATCAAATGAAAATAAGGTAAATGATGATAAATACTGTTACGAATGGCAGATTTTTGAATTAGAGATAGTTATGTTTAAGTCTCGATGAAACAGAAAGTCAATAAATGTGTAGTTTTTTATATAATTTTTCCTACACAAAAAACCGTACTTGTTTTCATTTAAATAGCGACGGAACAAATAAAATTAACGTCAATCTCACCAATATGAATGGCCGTCATATCTAAGCTAAATCCAACAAATCTACTATAGCTGACAGTTTATTAACTGACCCGAAGGAGATATTTTCGTAAAAAGGATATACCAAATCTTCTTTAGAATTTAGTTCAATGAAGTACACTTGTCGAATGGAGTTGCTGCATAAATAGCCAATTGAATGTAACGTCACTGCAAAAAAAAAAAAAAAAAAGTTGTAACGATCCATTCGTTACATCATATTTTATGCTTAGCAGCAGCTGCTAACTGTGTGATATGACCGCTGTATTAAATTCCATCAGAACCCCAGCAAAATCTCAAACAACCGAGCAAAACCACATAGTTGAACCGTACCAATCCCGAGTACCGCTGATTTGTTCCGCCAATTAGTTTTTTAAACTACTTGGAAACTTTTTGATGCCAGCAGGCCTGCGGGTAGTTAGCGAATTGCCGATTCTTCCGAAAGGAAGATTCATAGGTTGCCAGGACTATCGCACGACGGACCTGTAGGTTGCCACGACTGTCGAAAGACGGAACTGTAGGTTGCCAGGACTGTCGCAAGACGGAACCGTATGACGCCGAGGTTTTATCATGCCCATCCAAAGATCGAGTCGTTGACCCGGAAGATCGAGGCCAGTCGTACCCGTTATCCTTCGAATTTATTGTTAAATTGTAGTGATTGAATTTATCGTTATTTTTTCAAATTGTAAAATTAATTTATTAAAGACTGTGGACTTTAGTTATGCTTGAAATTATAAATTAAAGATTTTGCACTATATAATTATAACTTGTAAAATTAATAAATTGAAATCTGGAATTGTAAATAAACTATCGAAAACCAGTAACAATAAAAATTGAAGTTGTAGGTACATTAAAGCCTAGATAGATATAAGAAATAGCATAGTAAAAGGAATCTCCGTAAACTAAAGTTAGTTTTTCTTTAGAGAGAACCTTGGCGACAAGGCCAAAAAACACATCACAAAGGGCACGACTGGGTCAAATGAAACTTCTTCGTCCATCAAACGTTTTGTTGGTTGTTTTCTTAAAATTAATAGTGATAAATAAAATGCACTCTTCTGTTATTTTTTTGATATGGCAATGCATATCTATAACAATGTTAGTTTTGAAAAGTTGAAGCTCTCAGTTACAGGCAATTGTCGCAATTTCGGACTAGGGAGTTATAAGCCCCTACTGTACTATTTTATAAGCTCTTACACTTTACAAGATTTTTGAGTACGAGAGCAAGCGTAATAGGAGAGTTTCTGATTTTTGATCTGTTTAATGACGCTCGTTAAAGGTTTCTATGATTGGAAGTAGAGATTTGTTTTTCAACTTGCATTAGCAGTTATAAACTGAATATCCAGCTGGACGTGTGTAAACTCCAAGTGGTTGAAATTATTTTAAGGTGCATATTCAAAATGGTTGAAAAAAGGAGAAGTGAGTAATATTTGCTAAATATAAGTTTTGCGTTGCTGTTATTGCATTTTTAATGGCTGTTGCAATTTTAATTTTAAAGTGCAGTATTGAGTTTTAAAAATATCTATGAACAGAGAATGGCTTTTGCGTAGTCATTTTTGAGAAAAACTAAGTACGGGATCTTATTTAGAATACCAATATAATCTTAAGCATGCATTTTGATTGTAAGATTTGGCTGACAAAACAGTACCAAATATTGCAATATTTAGTTTAAAAAATACTATTGGTTAACTATTTAGCTGAAAACCGGGTCTTCTAAGTTGCATTATTTGGTTTTTAAAGTTTTATCGAAATCGAAAATGGGGTTTACGAGATATGTGCAGTTTTTAAAATTTGCGTTTTCCGTGATTCGAATTGATAAATAAGGACGCAATCATTTTGAGAATATAAATTTTGCTCTTTCCGTTTTCGTGATATGTCGAAATTTTAAAAGTACCGTTTTTCGAACTTTGAGCTAAAAACTGGGTATGTAGTCATAATAAACTCACCTACTTGAGCTTAAATAGCAATTTTGGTTGAAATCGTTAGAGCCGTTTTCGAACAAAGCAAGCTGGTACGAAAATTTTATATTGGAATTAGTATTAATATTGAGGTTACCTTCCAAAAAAAAAATCGGCCCGAACTGTAAGCCCACAAACTCCAAATGCATTTGCATCTACAATGCCTGATGCCAAACGTGAATAACTTCGTGATAAAAAATTGCTTGATAAGTCGTAACTAAGTTGCAGTACAAAAGAAATTTGTGTTAGGTGGTCATAGTGTCTCCTAGAAGATTTCCACCTACACGGAGAAACTTTTACCTTAACCGAGTGCGATTTTTGCTCGGTTAAAAAAAAATGGGTTAAAATTAACTAAGTCTCTGTAGAAAATAAACGAGTATTTGTTGTTAAAAACAAGCGAGTTTAAAAGGTTAAATGCATATTGTTAAAAATAACACACTTTATCAGTTGTTATGAACCAATTTAATAGGTTAATATCAACTAAACTGTTTTATTTTGGTTTTCATTAAAATCTAACGAGTAAATTAGTTGAAAACAACATAGTCAATGTGAAGTTTTAACACAATGATAGGTTATTATTAACCGTTCTTCTTATCACTTTACAACTTATTCAATGTTTGTTAAAATCTAACAACCTCTCTGTTAAATATAACCAATAAGTCTTGTTTAAATACAACAAACCACTGGGTTGCTTTTAACCACTTTACACGTGAAAATTTAACCCATTCAGTGTTTGTTAAAATCTAACAACCTCTCTGTTAAATATAACCAATAAGTCTTGTTTAAATACAACAAACCACTGGGTTGCTTTTAACCACTTTACTCGTGAAAATTTAACCCATTCAGTGTTTGTTAAAATCTAACAACCTCTCTGTTAAATATAACCAATAGGTCTTGTTTAAATACAACAAACCACTGGGTTGCCTTTAACCACTTTACTCGTGAAAATTTAAGCCATTCAGTGTTTGTTAAAATCTAACAACCTCTCTGTTAAATATAACCAATAAGTCTTGTTTAAATACAACAAACCACTGGGTTGCTTTTAACCACTTTACACGTGAAAATTTAACCCATTCAGTGTTTGTTAAAATCTAACAACCTCTCTGTTAAATATAACCAATAAGTCTTGTTTAAATACAACAAACCACTGGGTTGCTTTTAACCACTTTACTCGTGAAAATTTAACCCATTCAGTGTTTGTTAAAATCTAACAACCTCTCTGTTAAATATAACCAATAGGTCTTGTTTAAATACAACAAACCACTGGGTTGCCTTTAACCACTTTACTCGTGAAAATTTAAGCCATTCAGTGTTTGTTAAAATCTAACAACCTCTCTGTTAAATATAACCAATAAGTCTTGTTTAAATACAACAAACCACTGGGTTGCTTTTAACCACTTTACACGTGAAAATTTAACCCATTCAGTGTTTGTTAAAATCTAACAACCTCTCTGTTGAGGTATACCTCGGAGAAAAAAAAGCCTGATGTCGTCTATCTGTTGCCTTAGAGAGGATGACACCTGTAAACTATGCCTGGAGGCAGCCGCACATATTCTGTGTCAATGTCTGGCGTTGGCTGGCAGAAGAATGAAGATCTTGGGACATCATTGGATCGAGACCCAGTCGATAAAACAGATCTCCCATAAACAGATGCTAGCATTAACACTAGGAATTGAGCCCAGGGTAGAACTCTGGAGAAATCCAGAGAGTCTCTCTGGTTAAGATTTATAGTGGTAGCTGGTAGAGAGACGAAAAGATACCCGAAAATGGTGGTCTGATGCGAATATCTCTCGAAATCTATACATGTATATATCACTTGCTCAAATGTCTTGTTGCAAACAAAAGTTCCGAAAGAAGCTAACAGATCTAGATGTGACAGCAAAAAATGTTTATTTGCAAACCAGAAGGTGGTTGATCTTCAGAATCTGAATGATTTTTCCAGATCCAGCCACTAACAACAACGTTCCGAAGTCTCCATTTCTTCCATTTTTGGGCATGGGCGACACAATTAAAGAATTAAATCGAAATCTTACTCTAGAATTCCAACCATCCTCTGGATGAATTAGAATCTCTGAATCTCCAAATTTGGAATGCTGACCTCAAAGTCCACCATCAGATAACCGCATCAGGGAGCTATAGCTATCAAGGTGGCTTTTACCTTAAATTTCATTTCAAAAAAGAAACGCTTACTGTTCCTTCTGATTAAAGTAATTGCAATTCACGCACAACTTTTCCCATTTACAGGAGTAGCGGGATCAGCTCTAACTATGTACACATACAGACGAAGCCGACTATGCGACTTTATGTCTCGTGCATTGGGGCAAAATCGCACGCGGGAGCAAGGCAAAAAATGCAAATATCTTTCGATCCCTAATGTCCTTTTAATGGCATGTAAAGGATGAGATAACAGACACTGGCCAACTAACCGAATGGAGGTCTCAGTGATTTTTTTTTGCACACCCGCTTTCCGTTCGCTTTAGATAGGGAATAATTTAATTGAAAGAACTCGCTCCTCATTGTGCAAAAGGGCATTAGTGTCGTAGCGGAACTGGAAAAAAGTAATTAAGATATGCAAATGAGGGAGTGCCTTTTGTCATCATCATAGTTGTCTTGTTCTCGTAGCTGGCTGCTGGCGTCGTTGTCGGTGTTTTGTTCCGTACTTAGATGCATTGGCGGCGCTGTGGAAACGGTTGGCTGCATCTGGTGGGTAGTTTTGTATAGTAATTGTGCCCTAAACAAACACGGAATATAAGCGTACGAGCTTTTATCCTTGGGAAAAATCGTAGTGCAATGATTGTTGAAATATTTTTATCTTTGTTTACCGGGGTAAGAGATATGACAGGATTTTATGGGGGAGAAATGAGAATGAAGCAAACGTGGTTTACAATTAGAGGAATGTACAAGAGGTATTTTACCTTACAGAGTGCACTTCAATGCAATGCTCCAAAAGAGAGCAAACTCTCTTACATGACTTTGATTTTTATTTGAACATATGGGATTGGGATTATTATACCTCCCATACAACAATGATATTTATAAAACCGGAAACTAACAATTGAGGGCGTTCTTTTGTACGGGGCGTGGCGGTGGCACTTTCCATGGCGCAAAAATAGTTAAAAACGAAAATAATTTCTAATAAACTATTAAAGGGAGAGCTGCTGTTAGAAGGACAAGAAAAAGGTCAAGAAAAAGAAAAAAGGTCAAGAAAAAGAAAAAAGGTCGACGTTTAAATGGAATAAAACTAGCTCGGATTTTTGAATTGAATTCTCGTAGTTTTTCATCAAGAGACAGTCCCCAATTTTGCAAATTGAAAGGGTAGATCATTGGTAGCAGCTCTATAGGAAGTCCGAAAGGATCCTTCACCATAAGAAATTTCCAGTAGTTGCCATATAAGACATATCGAAGGAACTTCAAATAATGTTTGAGGAAAGACAAATAAACTTGCTTTGAAAAGCATAAAGTCGACTATATTATTTAAAACTAGCTGACTCGTGCTCGACTTGCTTCACTAGAGTTCCACTTCTCAAATTTAAAAGAAAATAATTAGCGTTATACAAAAAGTAACTTACCCGAAAAAAGAGAAGAAAAACTGTCAGTAAAGCAATCCAAACAAATAGGTAGGCTAACTTCTAGTGTTCCCTCTCAATCTCATTTACATTCCATTTGTTACATTTTATACCCCATCCCCATCTCTTACCTCCAGGAGAACGTACGAAGGTGATTTTAAAAAATAGAGCAAAAAAGCCATACCGAGCACAAACAGGTTTCGTAGCATGCACAAGCACATGAATCACTAATCAGATCAGAATCACTATAGCAAAATAGCAAAATAGCTACCACATTCCAGGGATGGAAAAAGCCATTTTCTATTTGTGCTGAAAACTGTTGGAAGATTGTACTGAAATGGAGCCAATTATATTGCAAAAATTTTTTCGTATAAAAAAGTGAATCCATAATATTTTATTTTCAAAATCATGAACAAAAATAAATTAACTAAACGTTTACATAAATAAATATTAATCTATATATATAAAAATAAAGCCTTAAGATTGTGTTCGTTTGTCGCCGATTCACGCCTTAACGCATTTACCAATTTGAACCAAAATTTCACACATATTTGCTATTGGTCTATATATGATTTTTGTGAGGTTTTGTCACGAATATAAGACTTTGGGGGATAAAAGAGGTTATGAAAGTTTGAATGGGGAAATGCACTTTGAAAAAAAAAAAAAAAAAAAAAAAAAAAAAAAAATGGATAGAAATCGAGTGGTGACATTTCAAATACAAGAATTTTAAGTTTTAAAAGCAATTGATGTTGTCAATTATTTCAATTATTTTCGGAGCAAATTGTTGTTGTGAACGATTTTTAATTTTTTTTTAAATATGGGTAGGTACCTACCTAATAAGTTTGTTCTATTAAATTATGTTTACTATGTTACATTAAGTAACATTTTGAAATGGAGTAGATACTTTGATATTTGTTTGATGGTGTTTGCAAATTCGCCCTGTGACATCGGATAATGAACTGGAGATGTCAGATGAAAAGCGCAACAAAGCCTTGATTTTGATAGAGGATATGTGTCTGCTCATGAGTGGCAATTTGTTGTCCAAAATGATGACACAAAGATATTTTCAGGAAATCTAGATGGTTTTGGCGTTCATCAAGATTAAATGGCCTTTTATAGTGATTTGACGTCTCAAGATGTCGTTCGAGTTGTTGTTTTGTCAAAATACTTTTTTTTTCGAATTTTCAGTCGGTTTTATTTCAAATATTCCCAACTTTTTGAAAAAGTGGAGTTGTGCAGTTCGTACGCTGGTACCTTCAATTTATTTGCAAGATTGAAGATAAGATAATTTGATACTTAAAATTTCACTAGCTGACCCGGCGAACTTCGTTCTGCTCATATTCGTTAATGTAATGAAAATAATAATACTGAACTGAGCATGTACAATGCACATGTCCTTTACGATACACGATGTATAAAGCCGAAGGTCATACATTTGACTTTAGGAGAAACATGGGAATTCAAGATTAATTCCACAAAATTCCAGCGGTTGTCCTTGAGACTTATTAATTGTCATAGCGAAACGGAAAATTAATACGCTTAAATACGAATGGCAAAGCTTTCTGAATGAGCGGAATCCGCGGAATTAGAATGTTTTCCTTCGAATTTTCCACTCAAAATCTTCGCTTATTCCATGACATTCTTCACAACTCAATCAAACGCGACCAGTTACAAAATTTCGGTGAATTGAGGTTGCGCAACAAAATTATAATTGAACCGACTTTCATTTTTAAATTGTGTAGCGGTAAGTCCGGCATATCAAAATAATTCAAAAATAAAGATTTTAAATTAATTTTGGTGTATTGGAAGTGACACTACCCGTATTTCTATTCAATCTCCTTGTTTTTTAAATGCGGTTCTCCATGCAAAGTTCCATCCCCAATCCCATTCCGTAAACTTTTATTTCACGATTAAAAGTAGCTATGTCCTTCCTTGGGTCAATACGAATCCACGAAGCACGATCCATTCCCGAGTTATCAGTGCACATACGGACGTCAGTCTCTTTTACATATAGCCGTACCCACCATACCAAAATAGTGTCCAATCTTTTAAACTGCAACCAACCATACACAGTCCCAAAATTTCATTTTAATCGGTTGAGTGGTTTAGGCTTTAGGATATCGACAACAGCGCCACCGAAAAAAAAAAAAAAATTTTTCTCACACGCATAAGTTTTACGATTCCAGCGTAGGAACCGTACAACTAAAATTTTTCAAAATGTTGAAAAAATTGAAAAAAAAAAACCGACTGGAAATTCGAAAAAAAAAAATGATTTGATAAAACAAAAATGTATTTCTCATAGGTACAACAGTACACAGTACAAATATATTTTTTTGCACCGTTTTTGTAAACAAATTGCACAAACATACGTTTACCAATTGCAACCAAACTTCACAAAAATCATATATAAACCAATACCAAAGATGTGTGAAAGTTTGGTTAATCGGTAAATGCGTTAAGGCGTGAATCGGCGACAAACGAACACAATTTTAAAGCTCAATTTGTATTATAGATTTGGGCGGAACGAAGTTCCTGAATTCCTTAAAGGCTGTGTTCACTGTCAAATGAGAATTGTAATGAATGGCTTGTTCACACAAAGGGTCGTCTAATTAATTCATAATTTGGCTTAACCAAAATCCTGCTAATTTTTAACTTTTTTTCTGATACATCTACTAAATTTAGCATAAAATATGTTAAATTGGTCACGATGCCTGAGCTTAAAACACATAACAGGACGAGTTTCCAATGAAGAGTAGAATCCAGTCAAACCTCTGTGTAAAACTTGTAGAAATGAATTATGATAGCTATTATAAAATAATTACGAAGTCCAAAAAATATTTAAATCAAACCCTTATGATATTTAAAAGTTATAATACTTTAATATTATTTGTATTTAAAATATATAGGTAGGTACATATAGTTGGCGCAACAGGTCCGTACGGACCCTAGGTCTAGCTGTTCACAACTATTCGTTTTGTGTGAGTTTTTAATTTTTGGGACGAATGGAAGGTATCAAACGGCTAATTGAGAAGCTCTTTCATGAAAGTTATGCTCTCGGTTGTTTGTCAGTTGGATTTTTTTTTTGGGATTCGGAACTGAGACCCCTAGTCTAACTAAACTAACCACTAAGCCACTGCACCTACCTGAAATATAATCCCTTGACCTAAAATTCAATACTTCTTGTACTTTTTATAAACCCATTGAATATTGAAATATAATTCAATCTCGTTAAATTTTAATACTTGTTTAGATTTGATTTTATTAATTTTAAATATTAGAACAAAAAAGGAAACTGTCAAGAGCAGGTAAATTGAAATACTGCCTTGCACTAGTTTAATTTTCCGAATTTTGGGAGTTTGTAATCCATTCGCGTGGTCAATATACTCTTTGAAAATGTTCCTATAGACTGCCGCTGTGCTCCCCTTAGTATATTCTTTTTCATTTAAATGAAGAAAACTCTTTTATGATTGAACTTGTTATCTTATTAATTATTCAGACAGGAACTTAGTACGTTTTCGTATCAAATAGCTATATTTCTTAGGCGATAAACTGGAATCTCTAGTCCGTCCTGATTTTCTAAAGCAAATCCACTAGCAAACCACTGTAAGACAACACCTCCTGAAATTCAAAATGGAGCGTCGCATTTCGACTAGTTCCAAAAGGCCCTCATGTCGATCGAGAGCCAAGGCTCGTAAAAGTGTCTTACAGGTTAAAGGTTCAAGTGATTCTTAAATTTATATGAACATAGCTACATAACACGATTGGGTTTCGTTGAATGTGAGGTGATCCGTCCGTTCTTCAATTTCTCCCAGATCTTCCAACATGGGTGTACATTTGGGTTATGCTTTAAATTAAAATATAGCCATATCGTAAGTCATCAGTGTGAAGATGTAGCGTTGGAAATTCCTTTTTTTTTTAGAAGGTATCACTACCAGTTTGGTATATAACAAACTTTGAATGCATAGCTGTTAGAAGTTCTAAGGTTATGGCTGCCTTCAACGGCTATGTCCAATCTCGCACAGACCTACATATCAAAACATCCGAAGACGCAGATATTCACCATTTTGTGTAAACGTACTCATACAGCTCAAGTATAGTTTCCTACGTTCAAAAAATATTTCTAACAATACAAGATGAAAATTACCCAAAAGCGTTTGTCAAAGTAAGCAATACCGATTGACTTAGCAAGCTATTTTAATCACCTCTTAGTTTGAGCTATTTTCTGAACTCTCGGATGACCGCAATAGAAACCGTTTCGGAAGATACGCCATGAACTACATCGCAATCGCATCCACTGTTTCGGTATGACAGAAAATAAAATGAATTTCCGTTTCTCCAAATTGCGATGATCCTTTGGCTCCGGCAACAACTACAACAGCAAATTCGTCGTTCCTCTAAAATCTGTGGGCTCTCGTGATACCATCGAGGAAGCCAACGGCAAAGGCAACAATAACTGTGACGCTGCAACCGAATGACAATAACTATGACTATGCTTTCGCCATTAAATCGAGAAATCGCAATTTCCTCTCCTCCAGGAAATGGGTCGTCATTGTCGTTGTCATCGTTGTACCCATTGTCGATGGTCGGCGGGAAAATGCACCTATGCTGCTCCGGCGGTTGTTTCCTGCATTCTTTGGAAACGGCTTGCCTCATCTCTTGAGTTACAGGGGGTATGAACAAGAAGATTCCACAAGACCCGTTCCGAACAAATCGTGACACAAATAGATTGGGTTGGCTAACGAGCTGCTGCTTCCTCGTTCCACAGTTGTCGTCAGGAAATTATCTCGTGCCAAGAAAAAAAAAGAAAAAAAAAAGAGATACAACATTTGTGAAACAAGAACAAGCCAAAGAAGCGACGAATCCTATTTTCTAATGTTCTTCTGAATTGGGATGGTAAGTAATTTCCATTGACGTGTCTACAGGAATTAGTGTACACATCCTGATGTTGGCTATTCTTATTCCCAACAAAATGTTCGAAGGATAAAAGTAAGCAACACTTACACTTTTACCACTTGCGTCCTACTTAGCAGACAGGATGAACTACTTTGTACAGAAATAAAAATTCCATTTCAACTCAATGGCTGGAGTTGGATGGAATGAAATGAATGAACTGAATGTGCAAACTAAAGCTCTCTGGGGAGAGGACACAGCCCCAATCTATTGTGCTGCATGCACCGGCCTGACACCCTTGCAGGATGCACCAAAAACATATTCCGACAATGCTATAAGATTTATAGTTAGAAAGTGTGTATATATTTATGAATGGGAGACCTCGTTACTGTTTTTTTTTTTTTTTTGTACTGTTAGATGTGTCCTTTGGAGTAGCACTTTGTTATGTGTCCTTAACTGGGGAGCTGTAAAACACCCAAATTGCTTGTATAACGCGCGTTAAAGGTGGAATACAATTCCCCATTGACTTGTGACAACGTTTACGTTGTTTTGGTATTTCAACGTTCTCTGGGACGAATGCAATTTTAAGGGGATATTTAAACAGAAATGCTTTCTCTTCCTGTTTTAATCTGACCTAAGCCCCTTCATCCATGCGGAGGTTTTGTGTGATAAAGTTGAGGTGATAGTCACGACTTAATGGCACGAAATTGGGTCAACACAACATCAGTGGAAATAGGACAAAGGCAATTTTTCATTGCGCACCGAAAGATCCGTATGTGCGAATTTTACCCTAAATAGTACGTTTCTTCTAACTATATGGAAAGGTTGAAACAGTGAGTGAGAAACAGGACACCTGCTTTGTGGCGCTAATGTCCTGTGAGGCTTCAGCTTAAAACAAAAACGTTATTTATGTATGTTATTTATCTCTGGTCTATAGTCGTTTAGTCCTTAAATTACTGCTTTTGATTATCACAAGGGTGAAGGGTGAACACAACCATTATTGTTCATTCAATTTAAGGGTGTTGTTTATCTGCAGCTGCCAAATAGTTCACGCAAGCAGAATTAATATGTGACTATGTTTGATATGATATGTTACAAATTTATGTAAAACAGCACTGTAGATTATTATTTTATTAACCAAACAAATAAAACAATTTCCCTTTAACTAATATAAGTGAAAATAAAAGACCACCCGTTCGGTTTAGTGAATTTTTAATTTTATTTTATTGATTTCATAATTATAAGAATTCTTTCTGTAAAATGCATGTCCTTTTATACTCAATTCTGAGTCCAAGGTCCATCATTGGGACTATTTACATTGATATCTTAATATATAAAAACGTTCGTGCGTATGTATGACCGACCATAACGGCTGAACCACTCAAGCTAGCCCCTTATATTCACACCATATGTTTGTGTGGTGCTCCGGATGGTTTATGTTTATTTTAGACCCTATAGGGGGCGCTGGGTTCGGTTTTTTGAAAATTCTTATTTATGGACCGATTTGGCTCAAATTAATAATAATAATAAATAGAAGAATAGAAAGCTTTTGCCAACATTTGGACCCGATAGGTGGCGTTAGGAGATATTTACGAAAAGTTAGATTTCCCTGCATATCAATATTGTATCAACAACATTATTGTCTATACCTTTTTGAATTTGACATTTCAGTAATTCGTATTTCATTTAGCTGTACAATTGTTCGACGAAAACTCAAAATTAGTTTTTAATCAATTTTAAATAGGTAAATAACATTTCCATTCGATTTCCGGCACAAATAACATAACCAAGGAAAATGTTCTTACTGGGCCTAATTTTATGATTCTTCTTTTGTTTTGTTCGTATTGGTGTATTTCAGGCTTAAAATAAATAAATAGTTGGCGCAACAGGTCCGGAGAGACCCTAGGCCTAGCTTCTCACAACCATTCGTTTTGTGTGAGTTTCTCATTTTTGGAACTAATGGAAGGGATCTACAATTTTATGCCGACTCCAAACCAGTGTTGCCGCTGAGGAAACAAAATTGTCGCTAGACCATAACCTAAAATCCGCTAGAAATGTTAGTTTCTGAATTGCGAAAATCCGCTAGAATTCGCTAAAATATCAATTTGAATGTAAATTCACAAAAATATGTATTTATTTTTAAAATAAATTGTTAATTATTAATCAAATTAAATACTGAATTAAAAAAAAACAATAAATTCAGGATAACAAAAAAAATAATGTGAAGTAAAAAAAACGTTTTAAAAAAAAAATAAATAAATTGAAATTTACAAATCAAATTCCAGCTCAAAAATGGAATCATCTAATTCTTGGCTGTCCATTTCTTCCAAGTTTGAAGTAGAGGCTTCGGCTATGTTTTCTTCAGATTTAGATTTTTTTGTTTCTCCTATTTTTTTTATAACCTGGTCTGGCAGGTCGTAGTAACAGCAACTCCTGTTCATCACTTTTAGTTGATTTCTAATCAATATTATAGAATTCAACGTCAGGGTTGAAAGTTGATTCCGAAGTTTGTTTTTTACATGGTTCATTGCACTAAAAATTGGTTCAACTTCAGCATTTGAGTGGGGAAGAGATAGCACAGGGATTGCCAAATCAGCCAGTTCTTGCAAATTATTTACACCTGCAGCATTTTTGTACTTGAAAAATTATATTCGGATGAGTCGGAGATGCCACTTATACAGGATTCGTGTACGTGGTGGTGTAGTAATGAAAAGTAGCTAGAAATCGCCATTTTTTTTTTAGCGACAACATTTTATTAAAAATCGCCGAGAGCTTTAAAAATACGCTAGAAATAGCGAAAAAATCGCTAAAGTGGCAACAGTGCTCCAAACGGCCAATTGAGAAGCTCTTTCAAGACATTTATACTCTCGAATGTTTGTCAGACGTTCGCGAGAGGTAGCGCAGCGGAAAAAAACCCTCAGTCGGAATTGGGTTTTTGCGGGATTCGAACCTGGGACCCCCGCATAGCAGTCCAACACACTAACCACTAAGCTACTGCGACTACTATTTCAGGCTTAGGCAGTCTTAAAAGATAAAATTTTGGACCCTATAGGTGCCGTTGTTGTCGATCTCCGAAACTGCTCAACCGATTTCAATGAAATTTCGTGGATGTATATTCTTTGCACCCACTTGAAGGATAGGATACTTTTGGACCTGATAGGTGGCGCTGTTGCCGATCTCCGACAAGGTATATAGAATAAATGGTATGATATTGCGCATGTTGTCTTTCTATCTCCTTCACGCAATGCTACGTCATCTGTATCGTTTTGCGCGGTTTGTGTTTGACATTTTTGTACTAATTTGTGCGAATATTTTTGTTGTACGGTTAATTTCGTGATAAAAATAAATTAAACCAAGTGTAAAATGGTGATTGGTGCTATGTACGGCTGCAATAGCAGTAATGACAAAAGGTTGAAACGAAACCAAATATCAGACGGGTGTGAAATAGTGAAATTCTTCCGGTTTCCAAGGGATGAAGAAATGCAAAAAAGTGGTTGAATAAATGTGCCAGAAAAGATAAATTTAACGCTAAAAATGCATTCCTTTGCTCCAAGCATTTCACGCCCGATCAATACAATCGTAGTTTAATGCTTGAATTACTAAAGTATTCGCCAAAAAAATAGTAAAAAACTGAATTAGATGCAATTCCCACTGAAAATTTGCCATTTCCTTCAAAAAATTTGCAAAATAGCCGTCAGGAAAGAAGCAACAAGAGGGAAGCAAAACAGCTCGTGCGGCAAAGGGTTCATTTACATAGACTGACGTCCGTATGTGCGCACTCATAACTCTGGAACCAATCCTTCAATTTTTATGATTTTTGGTTTAAATTCGCATGGGCCCAAGGAAGGACATATTATAATACTTTTTGTCGTGAAAACAAATTTTTATGGGGATAAGTTAAATTTTTAAATTCTTTGGATGTTCCGGGCTTACATCTATACAATTGAAAGTCGGCTCAGTTATAATTTTGCTGCGCAACCTCGATGCATCGAGACTTTGTAACAGAACGCGTTTGATTTGGTGGTGAAGGATCTCAAATAAAATGTCATGCAATCGACGGTTTTGAGGAAAAAATTCAAAGACAAACATTCTCACTGTAAACCATTTTAGTCAAAAAGCGGAATGTAGGCTGACACGTAAATCTTCTTTGTTGCGTTTGTCTACGCCTAATAGGGGGCATAAACGACACAGACATGTCGTTGAAAATTAATATATTTGTCTCTATCAGTATCGTGTGTATCCTATGTCTATCCGTTGCAACGACCATCTGCGTGAATTCAAAACTTTTTGAATTTTCCTTGGTTTGCAACGACGTGTCTGTGTCGTGTATGCCCCCTATAAGGAAGGTTCATACAGCGACAAAATTGGAAAATTTGAACGGGAGATTGGAAAGTTTGTAAAAATAGATTTTCCATACATTTTCTACGGAGAGTTTTTTTTTTAAATTTTGATCGTAGTATACAGTGAGATCGTATTTGTCAAAAGCTATAGTTGGGATAAAAAAAATTAATTTCAGGTTAAAGTGAAAATTATTTCAGTCAAAAAGTCAATTTTGGGCGGGACGAAGTTCGCCGGGCACGCTAGTTCCATATAAAACACATGTAAATGCCAAATGTCAAAATGTTCATCGGGCTCTTCTGACGTACATGCGCAAAACAAATCAAAATTGAAAACTTCATTGCGCTATCTTGTCTTGTTGTATCACGCCTTGTAGGTAACCTACCTACAACTAGTATCAACCTTAAGGTACGATTACAAGGCCAGTTTTTCGAGTCATTAAAATGACGCTGTGACGTCAGGAAAATATGTCGCGTTAGAGTACCATTTAAGCTACGATTCATCATTTGTCATTTGCGAAAAAATGGCGATCACACGAAATGACTGTCATCGTCATTTTTGTCCCAAAATGAAATGACGGACACTTCGCGTCATTTAGAATTTTCCGTTGGGATGCCATTAAATGTCGAGCGAAAAATTGGCGATCACACGGTAATGATATGCCCCATCAAAATGGCAAATGTCATCTTTCCCATTATATCAATTTCGCGTCATTTATCTGCTTTGCGATCAGACGGAAATGACCAATGACAATAATATAGCTACTGCCATTTGGTGTTTTTCTCACGGCGAAGACGCGTACGTGTGCTACGACTTTATTAAATTAAATAGCAGTGAAAAAAAAATTATAATAAATACAAAATGTCGAAAAGGTATTTTGCGATGATGGTGGAAATTGCGGAGACGGCGTATTTGGCATCGTGTATACTGGAAAGCAGTGACGACGATCTTGATTACGAGCCAACGCGACGAAAGCGGAGTATTTGGCAAAAGAGGTGGTTGAGCCGTCGCGTCGCGAGAAGAGTGCATTTTGTGCTGAATTACTGCTCGAATTGCGCGAAGAAGAATCTGAACTATATCGCAATGTCCTTCGTATGTCAACCAATCAATTCGATTATTTGTTGAGGTGGGTGAAGCCGCACATCGAAAAACAGAACACAAATATGCGAGAGAGTGTTTCAGCGGAAGCACGACTGGTGATCACACTGCGCTACCTGGCCACTGGTGAAAGTTTTCGATCGTATCGGGTGTATCGCAGCCAACGACAACGTGCATCATTCTGGAAGTTCTCAACGCTATTTACAAATATGATTCGAGTCTAATCTTGAGATAGTCATTTTCATTCGACTTAAATCGTATTCATTTCTTTAGGTGCCCTGCCAGCACCGAAAGTACTGCCTGACATACTGAAGTTTGTATTCTGGAACTGAGCTACCGTTGCTTTTTCACAGTCACAATCAAACGCGATTCCTCTTCGTCGATCCACGAGTGTCTAATTTACCTATCCTGATTTAATCCTATTTTCTGCGTTTTACCTAATTTTTTCGGCTTTGTTGTACATTGTGTATTCAAACTTACAACACAGTTGACGGAGTAGTCAATTGAAGTCGACGCGACGGTTCGTATTCCATTTCTCTCAATAGGTACCGAACAACACAACCACAACAAAACCAATTAAAAACAGTTTATTGATTATTTATACGTCCTTTCGCCACGAGAAAAAACACCAAATGAAAGCAAGGATATCGTATTAAATGCTGCGTCATTTGTTATTTGCATAGAAAAATGGCAGGGCATGAATTTCGTGCCTAGTCATTTTTTGGAGGCTGACATTTAAATGGCGCATCAGCCAAAAAGTTCTGTCATTTGTCCGAGGCGCCATTTAAGAGCGATCACACGGAACGACATTTAAATGACGGCTTTGTGACGCTATTTTTACGTCAGAGCGCCATTTAAATGACAAAAAAAAAAAAAAAAAAAAAAATGACCGTGTAATCGTAGCTTTATTTATGATTGAAAATACTCTTCAGTTGGTGCACCGTGCACTAGAACCCGGTAAGCACAAACTGAAATTTAAGGTGTGCAGTGCATGCACTAAAGCACAATTTCAAGTAATGTATGTATATTATACGTAATATTTTTAACTAAATACAAACAATTTTTAGTCAGTGTTTTAAAGGACAGTTTCAAAAATAAAGGACAATATCCGTCCTTTATTAAACAGAAATAAATAAAGGACAGGGGTTAAAACATTTTTCAAGTCATTTTCCATTTGTGATTTTTCCAAAAACGAATGCAATTTGAACAGCTGATGTTGTATTCAACGCACTAATACATTTACAAAAGCAGATCAATTTCATTGCAGCGTAAAATCTGAGATCTGAAAAAAGACCACCAGAAGGTCCCAATGGAGAACGACATTAGAAACATGGGAATTGAATCTCGAACACCGCCATATCACACTGCCTTTAGTCCAGCGATGCCAAATGTGGGAATTTTTCAATGAATGGGGAAAATGGGGAAAAGTGCTCTGAAAATGGGGAAAAACGACATACACGAATGTTTATTAATTTTGCATCATTTAAAAACAAATCCCGAACATAAAAACATCACCGCGTTTAAAATCTAAGCGAAACGTATATCTAAATATATTTCGAACTTAACTTTATGTACTCAAATGTATCATTTTCACATTCTTGTGGTGTTAACTTCTTTCTTTTTTGTTGCCAATTGCGAATTTGTCGGTCCCTACGACCAATATTCAAACTTCGTCTTCCAGGCATTTTATTATTTTTTCTATATATTATATCACTGCAATTTGTATACACTTACGTATGCTAAAAAAGAACATTTTCCATGGTTATGTTATTTGTGCCGGAAATCGAATGGAAATGTTATTTACCTATTTAAAATTGATTAAGAACTAATTTGGAGTTTTCGTCAAACAATTGTACAGCTAAATGAAATATGAATTACTGTAATGTCAAATTCAAAAATGTATAGACAACCAACGCCAACTATATTATTACAATATTAAATTTAACGTTGTTGATACAAAATTGATATGCAGGGAAATCTAACTTGTCGTAAATATCTCCCAGCTCCACCTATCGGGTCCAAATTTTGGCAAAAAAAGTGTTATATTTGAGCCAAATCGGTCCATAAATAAGAATTTTCAAAAAAGCGATGCTAGCTACGTTACTGTGTTGAAATCAGTGCCTTGATTGTGTGCGGTTTTTTCCGCAATTGTGGTTGCGGAAAGGGTTCACTTATAGGCGGATTCTATAAATGTGTGAGTGATATCGAGAACTGACAAGTGACAACTTCAAATATTTCCTGTTCTATTGTACCCTTGTTCCTGGAAATTCCAGGCGTGCTTCCCCATGCGTAACCTGTTTAGGGAGAGAAAAGGATCTCGGATTAGAACAACTGACAAACAAATTGTTTTAGAGTCCTCGAAAAAAGTGTCAAATTTTCGCACAACGGTCACCCTGGTTCAGCGCGCTGTACAGGTACACTCACGCATTCAAATCCAATTCGGAACGTTCCCTACCGCGATTGCGAAAAAAAACCGCACAAAATCAAGGCACAGGTCTTGTGTCGATCGATAGATATCTTTTCGGGAGCAGGTGTATATTAATTTTTTTAAATGCAAACACATTTTTTAGCTTGATTTGTTGTTGCAAGACTCGTTTTTGTGTCGCAAGTAGAGCAAAATATCGCATATACAGATACCTGCGCGTGAAAATTTCAATTTAGTTTGGACTGTCTATATACATATACCTACCATACGTGTGACGATGACGATTGTTATGGTGATTGATATTAGTGTCGAAAACTTACGGCGCACCCTAATAGGCTTCTCTAACCTTTAGCAATAACCGTAAATGTCACTTGGTTGTATGTTCTTCTTTTGTCTGCCCATAACCTCTGGATTTCTTAAATGATGGTGGCATATTTATACGGCGGTACCTAATAGCTAGTCGGCTACCACGGAAAACATGCAAGCGGGGTAGTTTATTTGTTTAATGTGTGTAGCGAAAAGGTGATAAATACAAAATACTTCACCATTGTGGCGCGGTGGGAATCATAGCTAGGGGCACGAGAACTCTTGCTGTGTAATATATTTGCACATAAAACTGTCTCTAAGAAATAAAACCGACAACGCAATATGAACTAACAAAACAAATTTAACTGAGACTTTAGCTCCTAGGTCTCTGCATACAATATGTGGGTATATTATGTTTAGTCTTTCAGAAACCACTAACTTTTAATTAAACACATTTTTTTTTGTAGCTTTGTAGGGTATTCAGCAAAATTAGTAGGATGGGTGAAGGTTTCTGACAGCAATACTCCTAATATTCATGTTGCAAGGTTCTATAGGCTCCGTGACAAAATTGAAGCAGAATTACATTACCTGTGTCTGTGTCTGTACTCAACAAGGACACTTTGAATTTGTATCACAATGTGTATTGACAGCGAAGCCCTTCATCTTTACGGAGCACTGATCTTTATTATGGTAGTGCAACAGATGCCGATGTAATTCTAAAGTTATTATAATTACCTTTAGGTAAAAAGGTCTTCACGTAAGAGTGTTAGGAAAAGAAGGAATATTTTAATATATTTATGCCCAACAATAGGTAGCTCAAATTTGTGTTTAAATTTGAGGCTGCACCGCTATCCTTAGGTGGTTGCACATCTTCCTCACCACCTATTGTTGTCATCTCCGGGGTAGATGGGAGACTTCCACCAGTACTTAGATCAGTATTGTCTGTTGTTGTCAAACCAGTACTGGACACCTCATCCATAACTGTCGTCATTTCCGTTGTAGTTGATACTATGCTTTCGGTTGACCTCAAACACCTCTGCAGAACCTTAAAGTTTCTGGCCGTATTTTCAACATAAGCCCGCTTGGATGCATTCTGACATTTCTCAACTGCGAAGTTTTCGTATAGGCCGCCATCGTCTTCTATTGGATCTACAATCACGTATTCCGAATTCTGGTAAAAATATATCTATGGATGTTTTACCGTCAATTGCACTCATACCTGATCTCTGCGACCATACGCTTCACCAATTTCCGTCTCTTCGTAAAGCAAGCATTCCAAGTAACTCGTTTGGAACTCCTGTAAAACAGCTTCAAACACCGGAATCGATTCCGCAAAACATTCTTGCGATCTTACCAGGCCACTGTCCATTGATGATGTGTCCCCATTTGTTGAACCAAAGAGTGCCTTAAGAAAAATTTAATAAAAAAATTTATAAAGGGGGTAAGTAAATATGTAAATAAATCGCAACTGACCAAAAGTGGAGATATAGCCAACAGAAATCGATTGACATTCCTATTCATGTTCGTTGTTGTTTATCGCTCGATAAAAACTGCTTCCCTCAAAATAAATCGATAAACTGCAAGCTGATTCCCTTTTAAATATGTTTCGATGTCAATTCACAAAATATTTGTAAAGCCGTAATCGCCGAATAACATATACTTATTCCTTATCAAGTGTCGTTAAGGTCGGGGTAATTATTTTATATGCCGTAGCGATCACAATCAAAGTCGCCTGATAAGATAGATAAGATGCAATAGTTGACACAAACGGTTTGACAGCAATAAGATATCATTCAAATTCAAGAGCCCGGTATTAAAAACAACATTTCATAATCCGATCAACAAATATTTATATATCTATCAATCAGGATAGATTGGCCAAGACTCGATAAAGCTTTATACTCTGTTCAGTTCGTATTTTCACCCTAACTATTATGGATTTTAATAAGCTGTCTTCATTTTAAAGCTCTCACATGGTTGCCATAGTGAGCACTGTAAATAGGCATAATTCTCTCACAAATATCGGTAGGGTTACCAAATACCAACTATTTATTAAGATGAACAGGAACATGTAGACCGTAAACTTAATCTAAAAAAAATTAAACTAAATCTAAATTAAATTAAAGCTATCTTTTTCCACACCACCAACAGGTAAGATAGTAGGCGCGTTTTTTTTAAGAGTTCCCCAGGAGGCCTAATCTTTATCACACCGACGAGTAGTTGCTGCTACTACTCTCATCACTTAAGTTTAAAACTAAACTTTCCACTGCTCCTTCAGTAAAAACATCCATTTCCCACATCTTTGGCTCGATCACCTGCTCAACGTGTTGGACACACCGTTGCTATTTTTCAGCGTCAACCTTTGTGAGTCCTGTTTTTAGAAGTTCTTTTATTTCTGTCAGCTTAAAAGACTTATTTTGGCTTGCCACGAAGCCTTTCACTTGAGCCCAAACAAGCTCTATGGGATTAAGTTCGCAGTAATAAGGTTGCAATCGAAGTACCTCATGTCCCGCAGCTTTGGCCATTTGACCCACCACGTAAGTTTCATACTGGGGTTTGTACCGTTTCGTTACCTAACAACTCGGGTTTCACCATATCGTCTTCATAGCTGATACCATTAAAACTCAGCCACTCTTTGATTTCGTTCTTTTTGGTGGAAGTTGAGGGAGCCTTGTTTAGTTTCCGAGAGTGATACAGTCGAACACGGATATAAGAAACACTCATATAAGAACAACTCGCTTTTAAGAAACGCATGTGAAAACACGGAGATTTTTTTGCTATATGCACATATAAAAATGTTTTCATATAAGAAACTCGCTTAAAAGAAACACTCGGATATAAAAAACGTATTTTTATTCACACAATTTGTTATTATGTTGAAATTATTACACATATAAGAAACATAATTTTTTCCTTGGTTGAGATGGATTTCAGTTTAAATGCAAAAACAGCTCAACTATGCATGCAAACGAATTACGGTAGGTATGATGCGAACAATGCGAACACACCTTTCAATGACAATGACAGCTATCTACTGTCAGTAGAAAAAGCCCGCCAAATCGTCCTACATATGTTTTTATACAAGAAATTTTGTTTCTCATATCAGTAGTTTTCGTATAAGAAACTTTGTTTCTTATAAACGTTGTTTTCATATAAGAACAACTCGGATATAAGAAACAAATCACGTTGTTTTTTATATGTTTCTTATATCCGTGTTGGACTGGAAGCATTATCAAGAACTATAACGGAGTTTGGTTCCAGGCGTGCTTAAATGTCTGCAAACCACTTTTCATAAACTTCGGCATTCATGTCTTCATGATAATCTCCACCTTTTCCAGAAACGAAGCATAGGAGTCCTTCGTCCACGAATCCTGTAGAGCTTCCTAGGTGGGATATGATTAGCCTCTTGCCTTTCCCGGATGGTGAACGCAGTCCTGTCAACAGTCCCTCATTAAATGCTTGCCTTGGTGTTTTTATGGCAGTATCATTCCAAACTTTTTCACGGGTGTGTCCTTCGTTGAGCCAAGTCCCATCAGTAAAATAAAATTTTTTTTTTTGCTCTCTCATTTGTTTTATCCGACGTAAATACCTCCTTCTCCACACAATTATGTCAGTTCTTTCCAAAAGAACACTATTCCGCTGACGCTTGACGAACTTAAAGCTTAGATCTTTTCTTAATATTGTATAAAGTGATGTACGGCTTATTTGTGTTAAATTTTCGTTGAGTTTAACCTCAGCCAAAATTTTGTCCAGCGTTGGAAGTTCATTATTTGAAAAAAAAAAAAAAAAAAACTGATGAACGATTTGTCTAATGGCGCACCTATCAAAATCGTCGACTTTGCTCTTACCAATTTTGTTTTTCTTTTTTGGTGGTGAGTTATGGCCTTTGATTTTATTTTCCTTCAAACAATTGAAAACAGTTCGTTCTGTTACAGAAAATATATCCGCAGTTTTCTTTACTGCTTTCGTCTGATTTCGTCTTTATGTTGCATCGACGATTGCCTGCTTCTTCTGTGCACTTGTGTCCTTTGAAGAACTTGAAGCCATTTTAAATGTAAACAAGGTTTAAACAAGCTTGAATATGAATCCGGTTGTGTAGTAATCACAATATCACTGCAACGCACGTATGATCACTTGTTGCACTGTTAATGAAATGAAATTGAATGTATTAAAACTACTGCTCTTTATACCCGCCCACACGGGTTCTACTAAGGTTCTATCCGTTTTTTTCGGGTACCCACTTTTTTTCGGGTACCCGCATTATAAAAAGTATAAAAAGGTGGGCCTCGATATTCAAATACAAATATTTCTGAATCTAGGATACCCACTACCCGTAATTACCGGGTAACTTGGGTAATACCCGCATTTATGGGGTTGAGATGGGTATTACCCAGGTAAAATCAAGAGCCTTAAAAAACATCTCGAGAATAAACCTCATATCTAAAAGACAAAATCGAAAAAATGGTTTAACTGCATATTAACAGATCCTTCAGGAATACAAAATAATTAAAGGAGTACCTAAAAACTGTATGGCAACATCCCACATAATCAAATTCATTTATTCGCTCTCAAAAGCTTTTAAAAGCAACAAAACCAAAAGTTCTGTGAAAATATCCATAGAAAAACCCGTAAAGATATTTTTGCAAATAAATTATGGTAACACTCTTCTGAGGTGCTTAAAACACACACATGTTTATTTTCTGCGATAAAATAGCAACCACACACGAGAATATCACCGTCGTCGTCATCCTCGTTCTGCTCGCGATCGCGACTGTCTGGCAGACTGGTCATGGTGGGATGTATGCGCCTTTGAGGAAAATTGGGTGTGTTTTTCGTAAATGACAACGACAAATTCTTTGGAATCACCAGTGGTTTCGCTTTTATTTCAGTGGCAAATCTTGTGTTGAGTGCCGTGAGAGTAGCTACAGGCACCACTGGTAGAAAAAAGAGCTTCCCATAAGGCCTGTACTGAAAATACGAATTGAATGTGAAAAAAAAAAAAACAAAAATAAATCTACCGAAAATGGTACGTGTTTCCTGCTCACAGCAACTTTAAGAAAATAAAACACTTTGAACGCATTTTATAACAAGCCGCAATATGTTATAATCTTGTATAGGTTATAGGGGGCACCTTTGAATGCGGCACTCTACTTTTGGGTATACCAATCGAGTTGGTTTTTTATCATTTGGTTCACTTTCAAAAGGTGACCACAATGATGTCCAGTTATAGGAAAAAACCCCAACTCAAAATTGCTTTATATAAAATGTGTTTTTTTTTTTCCACAAAGAAAATAAATTGGAACTTCAGTTGGTTTGCATTAAAATAAATAAACATATTTTACTGATTTTAAAAATGACTGTTGGTTCTAATTTACCCTTACATTCTGTTAATGACTCTTCCGTTCAAGGGTGTCCCGGCTAGTTCAAAATTCCTTTCATAAAGAGTACGTACTTCAGGACTTAAGACGTGTATTGAAAGGTGAGTCTAAAATTAATCTAAAATCGACTTCATATAGTGTGCATAGCTTTAAATCAATTTTACGCGTTTTTTTATTATTATGATTTCCATGGTTTACAACAATTATTCGAGATGCAACTGTAATTGTAAACCATGAAAATCAATGATCTATTTCTATACGGATCATGCGGGCATAATTAAAAACGCCTAGTGTAATCAATATTGTAATTCAAGTTTTCCCCTTTCTCCCCTACTGGTGGTCAGCGAGGAAATTATTGATATCAGTTATTGAGTGCAGGAAATTCAAATGGTCACGAACATTTTCTATAGATAACGCCGCAAAAGCAGATAAGACAAATTCTTTAAGCAATATGCCCTTAAGATTTGACGAAATCGAAGAGACCCGAATTTGCACAGTAACAGTTGTATTGTAAAACAAAGTTTGGTGCTATCGATAGCGTTTTTAATTACAAGACTAGTTCAGTATTAGTTCGTATTAGTGGTGGATAAGAAAAAACTCGACAATGTAGTGAAGCTGTACAATAAAAGTATTCGATCGATTTTCCGTTATTTCTTGTTGGCAAGTTCTTTTTTTCGGAATGGTCACGATTTGCTGCGCATCTATTGTTACATAGAAATTCATTTTGATAAATGTCACGTATAACTTAAAAAATTGCGACTCACCAACACATTCGCAAAAAATATGAGCCACTTCCACTGTCGGCGAAGTTGCAGGCAGCGTTCATAGAATGTGATTCGTTAGATTCGAAGATTTTTCTCATTGTCCAATTATCAAACTGACAGAAATTTAAATGAGCCTAAAAAATAAGCATACAAATCAATATAAATCGTGACGCAGTTGAAAAAACCCTAAGTTGGAATTTGGGTTTTTGCGGTATTCGAACCTCAACCCCTCGCTTAGTAGTCCAACAAAATAACCACTAAGCCACTGCGCTTACAACATTCTCTCAAACATTCTTTAAATTTAGGAAGCAGAATATCTGTTTGAAAAGATTGCTATTGTTATTTCTTAACATGAAACTGTCAACCCCTAGCTCAAATACTGTTTAATTGTAGCTTTTAAATATATATATAATACTCGGTGGCCCGGCGAACTCCGTTCCGCCCAAATTTGTTAATGTTAATATTTCCAAGCATACACAGCGCATGCTACTTTATGTATTTCCGTCAATTCAAATTCTTTATTCAAAAGTTATATTAAATACAATAGAAATAACTGAAGTGTGGCAATATCGATGTATTTCAATAAAACCGCAATTATTGACGTGTCGGCCAACCTTCAGCATTTGTACTAAAGTGGTTTGCCCACAGGTGAGCACGCAACATACAATTGGACCATGTGAAAAACATGGGAATTCAATATAGATGCTACAAATATCCAGCGATTATCCCTGCGACTTATTATTTGTCATATAGACGCTTAAATGCCAAATCGTTCTGAGCAAGCGGAGTCCGCGATATGACAATGTTTGCCTTTTCAACTCAAAATCGTCCTTGCATGACATTTGATTTGAGATTCTTCACAATCATATCAAACGCGATCCGATGCAAAGTTTCGGTGCATAAAGGTTGCTCAACAAAATGATAATTGAGCCGACTTTTAATGTCAAATTGTGAAGCGGTATGTCCGGAACATACGAATTAAAAAATTAAAAATTTTAAGTAATTTTTCTTGTATTGCAAGTGACACTACCCGTTTCCTATCCATTCTATTTTTTCCAAAGTGCGGTTCTATTATCAGGTTTGAAAACAAATCTGCGATCTTCTAAGTTCATTTTCTCTATCGCCGTTTTAAACATTGTAATGAAAGCGTTGATTGCATTATATAATGGTTGCAATTGTCGAATGATGTTTTTTGTCACTCCTGTTTACCCTCTGTAACACCTATTGACTTGATCATCCCCCGACAAAATGAAGTACACCTGCGAATATTGCTGTACGTCCTCATTTACTGGCAAGAAGGCACCCATCCGATGGTAAATTTGGCGTTGAATCTGTTAATCCGAATTTTGAGGCTTAAAATCTCGTGCCATTGTTAAAAAATATGTGTTTGCATGATGAGTATAAGAGAAGATATTGCCCTGCAAGTCGGCATGAAACCAGTTTTTTGAATGATTTTTGTTCCTAACGAAGTCATACGAAAACAGTTGTTGTACTGTCAAATGTTCTGTAGAAAATCCTCCGATTCAAATGGCTCCGCAGGTGCTTATTTCACTTTTCCACTCGCACAGCCGTTTTTTAGCGCGTTTTAATGGTGGCACACAATTACAGTCATCGCTCCAATATCGAAAATCGCATCACCGACATAGTTTTCCGTTCGTTCTACTGAAATGCCAGTCTTTCGAATGTCAGCAACGACGCGCATCTTGCCACTCCGATTTGAAGTTGTTCCCATCCCAGCAGCAGTAGGATTTGACGCAGTTGTGCACTGTCAATTTTCTTGACTGTTGATTTGGTTTTATGCCAGCGATGTCCCACTTTTCGCTTTCTTCTGTAGTTTGGCTGCGTTGATATTTGTTGTTGACTTGCTTGCCTTGCTCGTCGGCCAATATTTGTGCGCATTCGTCTTGGCATTTTTCAAAAATCACTGAAATTTGCTTTTCAATAACTATTTTGTCCGCGTTTAAACTTTTTACATTTATTTTTATCTTAATAAAAAAAAAAAAAAAAATAGTTGGCGCAACAGATCCGGAGGGACCCTAGGCCTAGCTTCTCACAACCATTCGTTTTGTGTTAGTTTTCCATTTTTGAAACGAATGGAAGGGATGTACAATTTTATGCCGACTCCAAACGGCTAATTGAGAAGTTTACGTAAGAGCTCCTAGATACCCTAGGGGTAGCTTCTCACAAAAATTCATTGTAGTTTTGGTTATATTATTTTTTAAGGTTGTTGTGTTCGTAATAATTGTCACGGCTTGCTGGAAAGACATTTTTTCTTAAATTTTGAGAAAATCTAGATGGTATTTTTGTATAAAAAGGTCTGACGAAGAGCGAGCAAGCAATCAGTAGAGATAATTGATTCTTATTTAATTCGCGTTTTTTTTTTTTTTTTTTTAAATGTTTGCAACTTGCCAATATTTTTTAGAACTACACATTTTTACTACAATTGTCCGCCTATCAATGCTCCCGTCCCACTGTATTTCAAAGGGGTAAAAAAGTTCAGTCATCAAAAGATATTGTAATCAGTTGACGCCTCGCCGTGGGCTAGTTGAAGATAAGAGCAAGAGCAGTAGTAACTTTTGGAACGGCTTTTGCGTCAAACATTTCAGATAACACTCTAGCGGCGATGTGTCGGGCAAACGGCGTTTTCACTGCTGGCCTATTACTAGCCATTGCCATTATCTCAATAAGGGTAAGCCAAAGTAGTAAAGCACTTAAGACTTTTTTTTTCCGCATTTAGGCAGCCAGTGTTACTAAAAAAACAAACCCTACATCAGCTGATCATCAGTCTTTTGCGCGATATATGCTAGGAAGTTCCTTGGGGGTCAAACCGGAAACGTCGGCGATATGCTTTGGATATTTTATCCCAATTTTAAACAACATAACCGAGGAGTTTTCAAGAACCTACCAGCAGTGTGCCGTCAAACAAATGGTTCAAACGGACGGAATAAATGAGAAATACAGGAGCAACCGCGAGCAACTTGTCTCGGCAACCAAGGATGTGTGTGATCGATTGAATTTTTGCAACAGTAACAGCGATCCATTAGACTATTTCGACTGTTTCGGAAGACTCGTAAAGGTTCTATAGATATCGTCCAAAGTGGTTGTAATAGTTCTTTTTTGTTTTACAGGGAAGGGAAAGCTCGGAAGTAATCTACACGATCAAAGAAAACTCCACAGAGATAGGGGCAGAACTACGTGAAGATAACCATTCATATGAGTTAGCAAAACACAGATGCCAAAATGCATCCGAACGTGCTTATGTTGAAAATACCGCCACAACTTATCACCGTTTGGACATTTGCCTACGAACTGGAGAAATGCCTTCTACTGTAAGTCCGACGACAACCACAACGGAAGCTTCTACAACAACAACAATTAGGAGTTCAAGCGAAGAAAACACTTCCGACTTAGACCAGAAAACCACCACAACTGCACCAATCCCAGACACTGAACAAACAGTAACAACTCCAGTGCCGCCACAGGTCGTCCTTGATTCAAATGGCCGCAGTCTGAAAATCTTATCGAAACTCCAGGAGTTTTGGTCGAATTAATAAAGGGACCTCAGCGGCTAAACGGATCCCTTTGTACTACAGGAATATTTTAGTTATTACTAAAGGTAAATCCATTTAGATAGATAAGTTTTGACATATTTTTTGATAGTTATTCAGCGATTATTATTTTTAGAGTTCGTTATCGTGTAGACTGTTGACCATAGTGGTAGCATTGGTTAAGAGCGAAACACATTTCCACTTTAGTTATGCTTATGCATGATCGATAAAGCTTTCTGAAGTAGGTACATAATAATTATTGTTATACCACTTGTGTTCATAATTTGTGTCTATATGGATCTTCTCAGCTGTTGAGCCTTGATAGGGTGTCACAAAAGTAACGATGGGGTTTGTAAGGTTTGACAATATTTAATGTTTCAGTAATGTCCTTATCTGCCAAAAATTGTTTAAGAATTATCGCCTACTTGTAGAATCTGAATCCAGTGCCAAATATTTGGACATGTCACAGAGAATGAATTTAGTGATCCGGTCCGGTTAGTTAGTGAGAGAATAAGAACTTTGCAAACAAAAATAAAACCAGAACCCCTCTCCCATCAAGATCACAAATGTGAGTACAGAGGCTGCAAATAAAATAAGAACAACCGAAACTGAGCGTGATGAAAAATCGGTTACGATTTAAGCTTTTACGATTCAAAAAGCGCCGAAAAATGCGTCAAAGTACCTATGTATGGAAAAAGAAAGAGGATGAGTCCGTCAGCCACCTTCTCTGCAGCTGTCCAAAGGATGGTGTACTCAGGAAGTTACTTCCTCAATGATCCTAGTGATCTAAGCTATACCAGCGCTGCTAACATTCTTACACGGTTAAAAATATGGGGGTGTTTTTTAATACCTCCGCAATATTACAGGTCATGCATGTGCATGAGCTGCATGTGCTCGGTTTTACCAGCCCACCCCCTCGAAACCCCTGGTTTGACGAAGAGTGCGGCAAGCACATGCAGCAAAACAAAGTGCATACGAAGCGTCGCTGCATAGAAAAACGAGAGCAGCTCGTCAGCTCTACGAGCAAAAAAGGAGGGAAGAACATCGGCTTCTCCGGAGAAAAAAGAGAGAGCATGAGAAGCGCGCGATCGAGGATATAGAGAGGTGTTACTCCAGGAAGTTTTACCAAAAGGTAAAAAGAACGTGTCATGCCAACAAGACCCGAACGGAGACCTGTAGAGACGAACAAGGAAACCTTGTAGTAGTGTCACAGTCGGTGCTGAGGAGATGGAAAAACCATTTCTGCAGACTGTTAGACGGCGAAGACGACACAAATTCCGCTGTTAGGCAGAACGAACCATTCAACCTGGACGATGATTTCCGTCCACCTGACCAAAATGAAGTGAGGATAGCAATATCTAAGCTTAAATCCAACAAGGCTGCTGGTCCAGACGGCTTACCTGCCGAGCTCTTCAAGGCAGCCGGAGATGACTTGGTAGAGTGCATACACCAACTCATCTCCAAGATTTGGTTAGAGGAAAGTATGCCTGATGAATGGAACCTCAGCATCGTTTGTCCGATCCACAAGAAAGGAGACTCTCTAAGCTGCGCCAACTATAGAGACATCAGTCTCCTTAACACTGCGTATAAGATCATGTCTGCTGTACTGTGTGAACGCCTGAAACCATTCGTCAACGATCTGATAGGTCCCTATCAGGGCGGTTTTAGGCCCGGTAAGTCCACGACCGATCAAATATTCACACTACGGCAGATCCTGGAGAAAACCCAAGAAGTCCAGATCGATACTCACCATCTTTTTATCGATTTTAAGGCCGCATATGACAGCATTTATAGAGACGAGCTATACAGAGCCATGTCTAGTTTTGGCATCCCTGCCAAACTTGTCAGATTGTGCAGAATGACGATGGAGAACGCTCGCTGCTCCGTAAAGGTCGGAAACAATCTCACCGAGACCTTTGATGTCAAAAAAGGATTTAGACAAGGTGATGCGCTGTCATGTAACTTTTTCAACATCATTCTTGAGCAGATTGTGCGAAACTCACAAGCCAACACCAGAGGCACAATTTTCTACAAGTCTGTGCAACTACTTGCATACGCTGACGACATCGACATCATTGGCAGAACACAGCGAGCTGTCACTGGTGCGTTTGCAAGTATCAGTACAGAAGCGGCAAAAATGGGTTTGATGGTGAATGAGGGCAAAACAAAATATATGCTGTCAACAAGAAGGGACACACAACATCGACGAATCGGGCAGAACGTCACGATAGACAGCTATAACTTTGAGGTAGTTAGGGACTTTGTCTACACGGCTCCGCTATAAACTCTGATAACGACATCACATCAGAAATCAAACGAAGAATCACACTTGCCAACCGCTGTTTCTTTGGCCTAAGACGGCAACTGATAAGTAAGGCCTTGTCGAGAAATACTAAGGAAACTCTGTATAAGACCCTCATCATCCCAGTCCTGCTTTATGGTGCAGAAGCATGGGCGCTATCAAAGGCGGATGAAGATCTCCTTGGTCGTTTCGAACGCAAAATTCTTCGAGTGATTTTTGGTCCCGTTTGCGAACTCTACGAGCTGTACAGCGACATCGACCTAGTCAGAAAAGTACGCATCAGTCGTCTAAGATTGCTGGGACATGTAGAGCGAATGGACACCAACGCTCCGGCCCGAAGAGTCTTCGATTCTAACCCGGAGGGACAACGCAGTAGAGGAAGACCTCGCCTTTGGTGGCGCGCTCAAGTGGAAGGGGACCTCAACCAACTTGGAGTGCGCAACTGGAGGCAGTTAGCCAAAGATCGCGCTAACTGGAGAGGCGTATTGGTTGAGGCCCAGGTCCACCCCGGACTGTAGCGCCACCTAAGTAAGTAAGTAATATTACAGGTCTATGCAACACAGGAAAAATTGGTTTTCAATATTTTCAATTTATTAAACTTTTTCTGTAATATTTTTATATTTAAATTTAATAATTTTTCATTTAAATGTTCATTTTAACACGAATTTTCTGAATTTTAATCTCGAATGATTAAGTCTTTATTAAAAACATTTTTCAATCAAGAACTTTTTAAAATTAAGTTATAGTAGACCTAAAATATAACATCTACTCTGATTACGTTTTAATACGAACTTATTAAAACCATCAACTTTAATACATTTGTATTTGGTTTTAATACAGGATCTGAGTTAAAGTGAATATATTTGAATGTATTGGCATTACTTTTGAATCCAAATATATTATTTTGTCTCTTGGTTAAGAATTTACAGTTAGTTTGAGCGTCCCACTCAATAGAGTGGATGATTTTGATAAAGTTTATTTAAAAGAGAAATGTAAAATATACATATTCCATAGATAGATATGTTAATCAAATCTAAAGAAGTATTAAAATGTAATAAGATTGTATTATGTTTAAATTTGCAGTTTATTTAATTAACAAAAGTATTAAAATTCTTGTATTTTTAATATAAATAAGGGTTTAATTTAAGTACGTCTGCATTGAAACTCAGTTCCATTCATATTAAATTTTAATATTTCAGACATATTTTGTAATAGCAGAGATTATTTAAAATAAATACTTCTTTTATTAGTTCTTTAATTTTAATATATGCAAAATATTAAATTTTAATATTTTTTCGGCGTGGACTTATATACAACCCCAAAAATATTAAATTTAACGCCAGGGTTTTTAACCGTGTAGCTTTATTATTAATGGTAGTAAATGGTTCACATGAACTTTTCACTTGCTTTTTAGAATTGTGATTATGGAATTATCCTTTGTCTATTTACCTTAAGGTTTGACGATTTTTAAGCTCCTCATATGAATTTATAAAAAAAAATTCATACTTCGATTGCGAACGACTCTTGTTGCATAAATAAAGCTTTCTATACAGTTATAATTGCAAATTCAGCCAATTCCATTTACACAGAGTTTTTGGACAGACTTTCACATCTCAGCAGTAAAATTATCTCACAGGATGTGCATGAATGGGTGAATATTTCAAAACATTAATATTTAGCATTTATGGGCTAAAAAACATATTTTTTTTAAATATTTGACTGAGATACGCTTCTACCGAAACTCTTTTAACATGTGCACATATAAAAAAACAAATATTCATTTTTAGTAACGCCGAAATTTTAACTTAAACCTCAAAAATGTCATTACCATGGTATGTCCCCAGCTGTACCTTTCTTCAACAAATGCATTTTATTTGTAAAATGTAAGCCGGTTTTTAAATTTTATTGATGAAGGATTAAAGAAGAAGGAACAAAGGGGACTGTGGCCAAGTCAATTTATTTTTAGAGAATATACAAAGTTATGTGAAAGGTATTTAGTGAGTGTCCCCAACAAAATTGTCATTTCCGTGACAAAAAATAATTCTTTACAAAATTGAATTTAACGTTCGCAGAATAGGCAGCTGATTTCACATTAATTACGGATCCTGTTACTTGCTTTCGGAACATTTTGCAATAAGCCCATATAAATATATCAGTAGTGAACTTCCTTTCATGTTGTGGGGGTGTCTTAGGTTCTCGTTACCCGAATATTTGCAATGAATGCATTTTTCATGAACTTTATTAATAAGATGAGTTTAAAAAAACATATTCAGTAAAGCAAAATTTTATTTAAAAATACCTTTCGATGTCATTTTCATGTTTTCCGTGGCATACATGGTAATGGCAGTTCGGACACGGAAATGACATAGTCGAGCAAATTAAATTTTTTTTTTTTTAAATATTTTCAACTTTATTTTAAATTTATATAAAAGCTCATCTGCATTTATCATGGCACCTCGCAAAATTGTAAAGAAAACCGTTGAAAACTAAAAAAAAAAAAACGTTGGTGTTGCAGCAAAAGAAAAAAGGTCGTGTACGGTTTGAAGACGTTCAAATAATGAGGATTTAGCAGAATATGATACGGAATTTTTGAATTTTTGAATTTTGGTGGGGGAAAAATCCCCCATTTATTTGGCTTAATACAAGCTAATACAATTAAACTAAGACTAACTTAAATCTACTACTAAAAGCTAAGGATGGTGAAGGAGGTCAATTTTAAGGGAAGGACTACTGCGGTTGAAGTCAAAAACAGTATGGTTTGAATTCACCTTCCGCAGCATACGGGAGATAGGTTCGTTTGACCCATATGAGGTTCGGTGAATTGGTAAATAGAAGAGACGGGGACAACGAAGATTCCGAGGGTTAGTGTTAAAGGAGATAGAGTTGTTAAGAGACATACAGTCGATGGAGCCTGAGAATATAAAGAGAATGTCTGCTACGTCTCTGCGTTCCTCAAGGGTATTGAGGCTAATAAGTTTGAGGCGGTCTTGATAGGGAGGTTAGATTAAGGGATCATTCCAAGAAAGCCCCCGAACTGCAAATCGAAGAAAACGACGTTGGATACTTTCAATTCTGTCTATATGAACACGTTGAAAGGGAGACCATGCTTGGCTAGCGTACTCAAGCAGGGGGCGAACAAATGTGACGTACAGAGATCTGGTCACGTACGGGTTGGAGAATTCCTTGGACCATCTTTTAACGAAGCCAAGCGATGAGTTGGCTTTAAGAATTATCTCATCAATATGCGAGCGGAAATTATGTTCCCTGTCGCATAATACACCAAGGTCACGAATAGATTGGGCGATGGATATCGACGGAAGACGCAAGGACATAAGTCCCGGAGACATAAGTCCCGAATTCATTTTTCGGAACTTATGTCCTACTTTAATGGGACATTAGTCCCTAATAGAATTCGGGACTTGTATCCCACTCCATTGGAACTTAAATTTCGGGACTTATGTCCCACTAAACATATTTTTCTAAGTACACGCCTAGAGGCAAATCGCGCGTTTTTTTATTTTTATTTGATCAAATTCTCAAAAACACTGATTTCAGAAATAGACGTAAGGACTGAGAAAATTCGAGAATCCTCGAAACATAATTTTGAGGACTTGTATAATCATTTTAAAATTTGTATAGTTGCTACTTCTCGAAGCTGAATGAAGGGGCGATTGATTGCACTTAAGAAATTAATTCGTTAATTAAGTTTGAATCTTATCAACTTATGAACATTAATAAAATGTAAAATATTTCCAATTGTCTAATTTCATTCGGGACTTATGTCCCATTTTCAACAATAAAAATTCGGTGTGAAATATATCCTGAATTCAATTCGGGACTTATGTCCTACCTAAGTGGGACATAAGTTCCGAAAAATTAATTCGGTACTTATGTCTCGGGGACTTATGTCCCTGCGCCAAAAAAAGGAGAAAACACAAAAAAACTATTTGCTGCCATTGGTCAATCGGATATGGATGATGATGGAGATGTTGAAGTTATTTTTTTTAAAAGCTACAAGGGAAAAGAATATCAATATTTCATACTAAACCATGATGATGTATCATACAAAAGCTCAATTCAAATTGTTGCCATTTTGTCGAAACCAATTATGATTCACAAAATATGAAATGTAATTTAGGTGTAAAATGCGTTTTAATTTGTTTTAATAAGGTTACGGTCATTTTCATACTGTTTCGTCTTACCATGATGGGAATTTGTCATTTCCATGTTAGTTCTGTCATTCCCATGGAAAATAAAATCAGTTAAAAATAACAAAATTGGTTGGCCCATTGGCTCAAAATGTTTAATAACGTTTCTTAAATACAGAGTAATCAATAAATTATTATATTTGGTTATAATATATTATATTTGTTTGTAAAGGTTCATTTTGAAATATTCACCCGAATATGAAAACACATTGTGCAAGAATGCAGGTATCCCTCCTTCCAGCGAAATGTTTTTTTTTTTGTTAAACATTGGAAAATGGAAACTTGAAAAGTGTTGTCAATTTCGCGATTTTTTTTTTAAATTTTATATTCTTGTCTTTAAAAATAATTTAATCCGAATATGTGTGCCCATAAATTATATAAAAATTCGCATTTCTGATGTTCATATTTTTTAGTTTTTGTATTCTTGGCTCCAAAATTTTTCAATTTGGCGCCTACCTCTTATTAAAGCTGACTGCACTGCATTCTCTGATTGGAGAATTGTACCAAGCACTCTGCAACAATTACCCACTTTTCCGCCATCATTTCGCAGCAGATGTGCGCCTACTGCAAAACGAAAAGGAGAACGAAATTTTTCGGCTGTAGAAAATAAGGCACGCAAAAGAGAAAATTAAATAATACCCCAAATTTGGGGTGCTATTTTATAATGAAATTGAAAATAACGAAAACTAATTTCTTATTAGATTTTAATTTAATATTGTTGACACTGGATCAACTAATTTAGATTAAAGGAACTTTGAATATTCTCAACCTCGCACCGACCCCTTCATCAAACGGTAAATAAACCAAAGCAGGGAGTTGCAGGGGCACAGCTTTTTGGAGTCTTATTGCATTTTTTTTTTTGTTTGGGCGTTATTTCCTGGGGCGTAATTTCGCAGCACCAATTTTTCGTTAATGTTAATGTAATGTCACTCTTGTATGGGATTTTTGGTTCCGGAACAGCTGCGGACTAGGCTTAACAATAAGCTGACAGGGAGAGAAGAAGCACAAGTTGAAAACGGCTAACGCGAAGAGTTATAGCAGTTTTTCGTTTTGCGCTGCGTAGCTACTGCGAAATGATGGCGGAAAAGTGGGTAATTGTAGTAGATTGCTTGGTACAATTCTCCACTTTCTTTTGACGCTTGAAATGTCGTTGTGGTCGGGTGTGACTACATATGTAGGACGTAGGTGCGCTCCTACTGCGAACCGTGCAAACCCTTGAATGTTTGACAGATCGCATAACCACAACAACTTCAAATGCGAGAGTTAACTAATTTTCTTCTTCCGATATTAAATTCGATTGCACTATTGTTAGTTTTACATTTAATAAGACTCTGAACACCTGTACCGTGTACCTATGTGTATTCTAAATTATTAATTAGGCCAGAGTTTTCGGAGTCTGGACATTATATTCAAATCACGTGTACTTGGCATCACATCTGTCTGCGGCAGTAATGTTGGACTTGTTGGTTCTGCTTCCTTCTCTGTGGTGAATGTTGTGGCCTCATTCTCTACAATAGTTGTTGTAGTTTCAACGTTTACACTCGATGAGCTTCCTACCGTAGTTGAAATAGTAGTTACTGGGTCCACAGCTGGTACAACTCCGGTCTGTAAGCAGTCATCCAATGCCTGATATGTTATAGCGGTGTGTTCAACATAGGCACGTTCCGATAAATTTTGACATTTCATCCTCTCTACCTCAGCTATGTGGTATTGCTCGCGTAACTCTGCCCCAAACGACGTGGAGTTTTGTGTTACCGTGTACAGTATTCTCGAGCTTGCTTTTCCCTAAAAAATTACCAATAGAAAATGCAACATTTTACTTTAAACTATTTTCAAACAGAATATACCTGTCTGGCGAAACAGTCGAAGAAGTCCAATGGCATGACGTAGTCATTGCAAGCATCCAGTCGAACGCAAATACCGTCAGCAGCTAACTCAATTTGATAACGATCACTATTCGCATGGTCATTTAATGCGTCGATTTGAACCTTCTCGTTGGCAGAACACAGTTGGTAGCCCTTGGAGAACTCCTCGGTAGCATTTTTGAGACTTGGAATAAAGTACTCAAAGCATTTCACTGATGTTCCCGGATCCTTGCTGAGTGTACTTCTCATCATGTATCGCATGAGAGATTGGTCAGCTGCTATTGGACTTGGGTTTCCCACTGTGGGACTGGCAGCCTAAAAGCGGTTAAAAATGATCAGGTAAACGTTTAAACGGCTGACTACCTTGACTTACACTTAGTGTGGCGACAGCCACAAGTAGCCCGGCACTGAACAATATTCTTGACGGTGCCATTTCCTTACAGAGCTAATGCTTCCGCCTGACAGCGATGCGTTAAATGATTAGATTTCCTTCTGAATATATTCTTTTATACCTAACAATGATTCATATTTATAGCTAGGAATTCACTCGATCCTCTTCTGCAGTGTTATCAACTATCCACTTACCAGGTAATAAATTAGCAAAAACAACTGAAGCTACAAATATTTGTGTAGCCGTTTTACATCTGGCTATGGTTCATTCGGCGGCGACAGTCGTAGGTATGCCTTATGCGGATATTTACACTTCCAACGCACTGATAGGGAGTGTTCACAATCTAATCTGCGCATTTTCAATTTCTTTTTAATTTATTTTCATTGCCCACAAATCACCTGTCGTGTATCCGGATTGCTAAAGGCTTTTATTTGATCTTTAAAAGTCCTAAGTTGCGGTGTAAGCAAATGGAAATGGTGCGATACGAAATAAGTTATTTAACTAAAGGCCGATATAGAAACAATTTAGCTATGAGCTTATAGCTCAATCAATCCTTTATGCAAGTTTCAACGATTGATTGATTGGATAAAAGTGTTCATGTCATTGGTGTATCTATAATTAGGTATGTTCAATCATGACAATTTTTTAAACAATTAGTAGCACTCGCTTAATGGTCGAAAGTGCAATAAGCTTTGGAATTTTACTTATTGTTAGCCAGATATGAGTATACCCGGAAAAATCAGAGTTCGCGTGTGCACTTATCTGTATCGCTATAGGTTTTTTTTTTTTTTTATAATTCACTAGTGCTCAAGGGGATTTTGTTCCCTTATAATGCTAATGCACAGCACGAGTGGAAGGGTTAATAGGGAGGATAGAGAAGAGGCGCTGGTGTACATTGGTCTTAAACAATTGTGGGCTATTATAAGAGGAGGAAACCGTGTGAGGCAACAGGCAATGCATTCCACATGCGTGTTGTTCGACTCACAAAAGAATCTCTATATTTTACAGTACGTCCGAAGGTGTTGGGTGTTGCAAGAGAATTGTTGAAGGGGCGGAATGCAGTTAGCTATTTCATCAGAGCATTGGTGGTGAAAATATCGATAAGATAAGGAAAGGCAAGAAACATTTCTGCGATATTCGAGCGGGTCAATAGACTCCGCTATATTTCTGTCACCTATAAGTGTTATAGCGCGCTTTTGAATTCTGTCTAGTACACTGAGAAAACTAAATTTGAAAATATGGGTACCAAACCCGAAAATTTCTTTCCTACATCCATATCTTGGCAAGCTTACCCATGTCTTGGATGTCATTCCCAAATCGAGGCTAATGTAGCCAACAAAGAGTTATCATAGCTCTTTAGCACGCGGTTGTTAACAAAATTAATTAAAATTAATTTGGGTCGGGTATGAACACCGTACACCAATGTCCTGTTACCCGCTAAGCTTGCTATGTTTGCTTACAACAACCTTTTATCAGCTGCGCTACCTAGTCGTTACGGTACAAGCTCTGCCATACGGCTATGATAACTCTTTTCTGTGCAGTTCTGCTTAGGCTATAAGGTTGTTCTGGCTCGTAGAATAAGTGACAACTGAGTGGTTTTAGGTATAACAACTGACATGCGGCTATGACAACTCTGTGTTGGTCTAAGCAATTCGCTTTCTTCGTTTCTACTGCTATTAGTATCGAAGACATCGCGCTGTTCAGACGCGTTATTAATTTCGCCAGGTAAGAGTTCAATTTTTTTTAAAACTGTTCTAATATTTTTGTATGCAGGTAAATGTATCAAGAGGGGGAAAAAAAAAAACAGCGATTCTTTTTCAATTTTATTTTTAAATACAACAGATAAGGACGAATATATGCAGCTATGAATCGGGTTTCAAGAGACAGCTGCCAAACAGTGAGCTTTCAAATTTCTTAGGAAGTCAGGCTAAGTATAATAAGGGGCTTCCCATTTGGGTTGTCAGAACCTCTCAATAAGGTGCTAACAGCTCTGTATGTAGCTACTACAAATCTTAAAAGAGGCTGTGACAGCCTTTCAGAAGGTTCTGACAGCTCTGTATATGGGTATCACAACTTGTTTAGAGGCTGTGACAGCCTTTCAAGCGGGTGTTACAGCTCTGTATAAGGGTGCCATAAATTTGTGTAGAGGCTGTGATAGCCTTTCATGAGGTTCTGATAGCTCTGTATATGGGTACCATAAATCTGTTGAGAGGTGTAGTAGCCTCCACTGCCTTCGCATTAGTTCTGGAAAGAGGTATTAGCAGCTCTGTATGCGGGTCTGATAGCAAACTTTGATGTCCTCAAATATATTTTGTTGGTTACTGCAGCTCTGTTAATGTGCTGTACCCATATAACTGAAGGCATCACACCTTACTTTTGGTTGTACCAGCAACAAAGTTAAGCAGTTGATGTGCCTACACAAACAGAGGTGGCGCATTTAGTAGGGCTATCGTAGCTCTGTAGTTTTCTGAGTGTAGGTGCAATGAAGTTTTTGGTGCACCTGACCAGATATGACCATTGTACTCAAGCTTAGGCCGAATATTGTAGCTAAGTCAGAGGGTGTAAAGTACTTCTTACATCGATTTAAGAAACCTAGACATTTCGCAGCGTTTTTGGCGGCTTCGTATATTGAAACCGTCCAACACAACTTGAATTGAACGGCCAGAAAGGTAGTTTCTAATCCATTGAAGAAGAGACGCGTCGATCCCATAGGCACGCATTTTCGACAAAAGAGCTTGGTGCCGAGCTCTGTAAAATGCTTTCGAAGGTTGAAGGAGGGGAGTAGATATTGCCGGTTTTTCATGCAACTTATTAAATACTTTTCGCCTAAATTTTTTTGAAGTTTTTCCCCAGCTAGCAATCTAAAAGGTGCGCTGTGCTTTTTGTAAACTTCATATAACTAGTTTTCTATTTTACCGAATCGAACACTTTTTTCACTAAAATACGGATAAATTCAATTCGAGTCTCTGCAATTAACGAAATTCATTGATTTAAATCAAATATTTTCGAAATATTTCCAAATAGGTACAAGCTTAATTGACAATTGAATAAATTTTAATTGACAACAACTGTCATTGCCTTCGAGCATATTTTCGATGGAGATTCGCGATAGGAAGAATATTTTCCCCGGTTAGGTGGACTTATTTCTATGTGCATCTTCTTTAAATACTTCATAGCAAGAGAGGATTTTTTTTTGGAAATCGGGTAGGGAAAAGGATGCTAGGTAATAGACTGACCAAAATCTGTTTTGTGGGCATATCACTACCTTTCGAGTCTATGCCCCACCAATCGTAGGGGTGTCCACCGTCTCCTAAACGGTATGATTACCGTCACACTGAGGCTGACATTTAGATAATCTTCCGGTGAAATAAATTGTGAATCCTATCTGAAGGATTCAAATTGCTACGCTTTCGAAGTTGAAACCGCAATTCTTGCCACACATCAGTCAACCACAACAGACATTGGAAAATGAATGCTTAGAATGATACTTAAACTTGCACTTAGCCTCTTCAGAATTATAAGTTGAACCCAAATATTGATTGTTTATCTGTTTGCAATATAATAATTGTTTCTACCGGCCCACTTAAAACACGAGGGGTTACAGTTAAATGTCCAATCTTAGCTACTATTGACACTCCAGGCTTGGAGAGTACGTTAGCGAAATCAAGCAGATGCACTTGAATTCCTTGTACATTTTCGCCACCCATACAATACCCTTCATAGATGATAACAATAAATTCACTTAGCTATCATTCTCGACCCCATTTGCTTCATAAATAAAAATTATCTTGTACCTATTCACAATCAAAATTTCTAGGAATACCGGAAATGGAAATGTAGGTTAAAGCCCCTTCAGATATGGCCTAACTGCGAAGAAGATGAACTCTCTTTGTTTACCCAACAAACAAACAAACGATGTGTGTATTTTCCAAAAATACATACATTGGTGATTAAGGAAATAGCCATATAAGATAACCTAGAATACGGAGCTGATATAGACCGAGTGTTTTGCCAATAACTGTCATCGCTAAATTTAATTTATTGCCTTATTTGTTTTGGCTTTCTTTTATGAGTGATTAATTCATTGGCAGTAAGGCACAATTTATTGCATAAAGTTATTGCAAAGCTACTTCCTAGTGAGTGGTCATCAAATGCGATCCAACGACTAATTTCTTGTGCAGATATAATCTTTGTAGGGCAGGGGTTTCAAGAGCCATTATTCACTAGCACTCGCATGGTACGAGATTAATATTTGTGACGATAACTCTAAAAAACAATTTAAAACGCAATGAGAATGCTTTTCGAAAATCAAAATCTGTCCCACGAGATATGGAACGTGTGTACCGGTATCCTAACGAATAGAGATAAAATTTACAACATTTTTAAGCTTAATATGCCATAAATGAAAAGCACAGCGTTTTCAGGGACCTCCCCAATCCCCATGGCTAGCACTTGCAAGAAAAAAAAAACCCAGCAGAATTAAAGAAGTTACCAAACCAAGTTAAAAGTTAAAAAAAAAACTTTAAATATGATAAAAGACGAACAAATCGTACCTATCGTCTTGAGCCAATAGGAATGACTTATCATTATCACTATCCTTTGACTTGTCTTTGATCTACGAAATTAATATAAATAAAGTGAACGACTGGGTCGAACGAAACTTTCTCATTGACTCGTTGAAAAGTGTGATGTTTTCTTATTTTACTAGGTAGGTAGGTAAAAATCTGAGAAGCAATGCTAGGAGTAGTGCTAAAGTTTTTGAGTTATTCTTCTGATATGGCGCCTCCTGTACCGTGTACCCTTTTGTACTTTTACAAGATTTTTGGGTTAAGGGATATAAACGTATACTAGAAGTTTCTGTTTTCTGATCTGTAAGTAAATGTTTTTATTTTTGACTGGAAAAGATTAGTGACGCTGGTTTAAGGTGTCAATGATTACATTATTTAATAATTCAGAGACTTGGTTTTAAAATTTGCATTAGCATATGTAAACGCAATATCCCGATGGACTTGTGTGGGGATGCAAATGACGTAAGATTTTCTGATTGTGTAAACTCCAAGTGGTTGGAATTATTTTTAGATGCATATTCAAAATAAAAAAATAAATAGTTGGCGCAACAGGCCCGGAGGGACCCTAGGCCTAGCTTCTCACAACCATTCGTTTTTGTGTGAGTTTTTCATTTTTGGAACGAATGGAAGGGATCTACAATTTTATGCCGACTCCAAACGGCTAATTGAGAAGCCTTTTCAAGACATTTATACTCTCGGATGTTTGTCAGACGTTCGCGAGAGGTGGCGCAGTGAAAAAACCCGAAGTCGGAATTTGGGTTTTTGCGGGATTCGAACCTCGACCCCTCGCATAGCAGTCCAACACACTAATCTACTGCGCCTACATGCATATTCAATATGGTCAAAAAAAGAAGGTTATACAGGGTGTCCGCCGGGAAGGTATACTACTTTGTTTTGCCGCCATTTTGGTAAACATTAGTCTTGAAGCAGTCGTGAAGTAGACACGTGGCAAATTTATCATGGAAAAATATTCGATAAACCAACGTGTTTTAATCGTTAAAACATTTTATCAAATCTAATAAAACTAATTCTGTGCTTTAACCTTATGACATAAGTAAACACATAAAAACTGTACCGGAAGTGGCCCGTTACTTCGAAACCCAGCCGGATAGTGACTGTCCGACCAGTGGTTTTATCATTGTCCCTTTCTAAACTTTCAATTGAAATGCGAATTATCATTTAACTCGATGAGGAAGGTAATCCTGCAGTCGGCTCCCCAACTAATACCAATGGGAAAAGGCATTTACAGTTTAGCCGCATGCAATGGTTTAAGTCAAATTTGTGACTTATTTCAATTTTTTGTTGTATTTTTTTTTTTTCTGTTTTGTACAATTTGCATGACGGGTTTAAAGGAGAATATTCAACGGCGGAATATATACGACCTGTACCTACAGCGACGTCGATCTGGTCAAAAAATTTCGCATCAGTCGGCTAGACCATGCAGATGTAGAGCGAATAAACACAAATGCTCCGAGTCGTACAGTGTCTTTACTTGTAACGTGATTGGACAACGCAGTAGGGAAAAACCTCACCTTCAAAAATGGGCAACGGGGTGGGGTCAGGCATCTACTCTGAACCGCATTAAGTGAAACGACGTGAATGTGTATGTAATCAACAGTGACAATGTGTTTCTGAGAAAATGCGCAGATGGCTGATGACGTGCGGTGATGGACGTATGGCGGTGTAGATATATAGAAATTGAGTTCAAGGTTTTTATTTTAATGGTTGTTATGGTACCTACGTTGATACCTACAGTAAGGAAGTGGAACCTTAGTACTCACGCTGTTGAATTAAATTTTCTTACATTGGTGTTTTAGGTAGATTTAGATTTAGATTGTTTGAGGGAGGTGGAATAAAGTTGCCATATCACTGCGGCCACGAGTGGGCCTATTGTGATTTCCTCCATTTAGAGCTCGCTCATGATACTGGACTTGGTTATGAATCCTAGTAGATCTTTGAGCGCGCTGTCAGAAATGTCCTCTGCCCCAAGGTAAGGTTTACCTAGGTGGTGTTGACGTAATCTGACTAGACATTCACAGTGACACAGTATGTGTTCTGCTGATTCTTCGTCCTCGTTGCATAGTCTGCAAGTGTTGTTCTGTATTATTCCCATAGTCATGAGGTGTTTTTTGACTTGGCAGTGCCCCGTGAGGAACCCTGTGACTGTTCTGATCTGACTCCTTGTTAGGTTAAGGAGTTGTTTTGTTCTTGAACGGGAAATAGTTGGCATGAACATTTTAGCTTGTCTGTTACCTTCAGTGTTTGTCCAGTAATGATTTGCTTTGTTTTCCAGCCAGGTTTTAATGCGGAATTTAGCGGTGCTAAGGGGTAATCCACAGAATGGTCTTGGCATCATAAAGGTAGATGCTGATCCTTTTCTGGCTAGTATGTCTGCTATTTCATTGCCCACATGTCCGCTGTGTCCTGGCACCCAAATGAGATGTTCTCTGTTTGTGCTGGCTAGCGATGTGAGTAATTGTAGGCAATCCCATACTAGCTTTGATGTGATTTCATAGCTATTGATAGCCAGTAGTGCAGCTTTGCTATCAGAGAGAATATATATGTTCTTGTTTGTTATGGATTTTTTTAGATTTTCTCTGAGACATAGTTCTATTGCAAAGATTTCTGCTTGGAATACGGAGTTGCATTTGTCCATGCTTTTATGGATGAACGTTTTTGTGTCGACCCCGTATACTCCAGCTCCAACTCCTTCATCTGTTTTCGATCCATCTGTGTACCATACATGAGAATCTTTGGCAAATGTGGGTTTATTCTGTTCCCAGTTCTGTCGATTTGGGAATGTAACTTTGAAGTTTCGGCTGAAGTTGAATTTCGGTAGACAGTTGTCTATTATGGTAATTCCAAGTATTTCATCTTTTTTCAGTTCCATAACGATGTCTGGAAGGATGAGCTTGGAGTTTTCGGTGTTTTCAGATATGAGCATGAAGGCATTTGTCATGGCTTCTTTCTGTATCTGAAGATGGAGGGGTGGAAGATTTAGGATAACTTCCAACGCTGCAGTGGGAGTTGTTCTCATTGCGCTCGTAGTGCATACACAAGCTAGTCTTTGGAGTTTATTGAGCCTGACTTGTGTTGACTTTTGTTTGGTTTTTTGCCACCATACTGGAGCTGCATAGGTGACAATTGGTCTTGTTATGGCTGTGTAAAGCCATAGCATGATTTTGGGGTTTATACCCCAGCTCTTACCAATCAGACTTCTGCTGGTCCACAGAGAGATCCTGGCTTTGTCTATGGTTTTCATGAGATGAGAGTTCCAGGTGAGTTTTTCGTCCAAGGTTACACCTAGGTATTTGACTTCTTTTGAGAACTCTATTGTTTCACCAAGCAGAGTAGGTTTTCTTAGCTTACCTCGGTTTCTTCTTTTTGTGAAAGCAACTATGGTGCTTTTTTTGGGGTTTACAGTTAGACCAACTTTTTTGCACCAGTCAGTAACTAGGTTAAGTGCCCTCTGCAGAAGTTCCGAGATTGTGTCTTCGAAATTTCCTCTGATTAGGATCGCAATGTCATCTGCGTATCCTTGGACATAGAAACCATTGTTACTGAGTAAGTTTAGCAGTTCGTTCACTACGATGGACCATAGCAGGGGGGATAGAACACCGCCCTGGGGGCAACCTTTCGCAGCCGTGACTCTGATACTGTCATTGCCTAATGTAGCGTTTATGTTTCTACTGTTAAGCATGTTCTTTATCCAGTTACATGTAGTATTATCTACTCCTGTGTTATGGATGCATCTGTGTATTTGGGCATGTTCGGTGTTGTCAAAGGCTCCTTCGATGTCAAGGAAGCAGCCCACAGCAATCTCTTTGCTCTTGAGTGAGTTCTCAATTCTGGTTGTGAGTTCCTGAAGAGCATTTGTTGTAGATTTGCCTGGTTGATAGGCATATTGGTTTTTATGTAATGGATTTATGTAAAGTGGACCATCCCTTATATGCCTATCAATAATTTTTTCCATCGTTTTAAGGAAAAAGGAGGTGAGGCTAATGGGTCGGTAAGATTTCGGAAGATCGTTTGGTCTACGACCTGCCTTCGGTATAAACTTCACCGTTACCTCCCTCCAACTTTTTGGTATGTAACCCCATGCGTAGCTTACTCTAAAAATATTTATGAGAAGCGGAGTTATTTGTGCGCTGCCTTTTTGGAGGAGTGCTGGAAATATTCCATCTTTTCCCGGGGATTTAAATGGACTAAATGAATGGTGTTTTAGGTAAATATTCGTTTGATTTATTGTTTCACATTGACAATGTCCACCGCTTTGTTTAAGCTAGACTGTTGATAGTGTTGATTTTAAACAAATACCTATGCCGTTGGAAATTACACAGTCTCACGCAGCGTACGAAGTTGCGGGCACAGCTAGTTTTTAAATAAGTTTGTTGCACATTTCTACGAAACGCTTTCGAGTTACCGTAAATCAAGAACTTGTTTAGGTCAGTTTGAAATATGGGTACGTTATAAAATTGCCTCGAATGCACTAAGGTCTTAAAAATGTATGTAGACCAGAAACAGCGTCGATTCTTTCCATCGATTCGATTGCGTACTACGGCCTCATGCGATAAGATTGCATTTCTTTCGCAAATTAAATTTAATGATTGCCTTTCCATCGATTGACAAATGGGTTTGACTAACCACTAACATAACGTATAAAAGACAATACTGATTTAAAAAGTAACAGTTGCCAGTTCGTTGTGATAACAAAAGCACGCCTAATCGATTTATCAGCGAACGAAAAAAAGAAAAAAAAAAAAAACAACTTAAGTCCAAAGCAATCATGAAACTACTTTACGGAGTTTTTCTTTTTATCGAAGTTTTTGCGCTCAACGTGAGTTTTTACTTTTCTTAAAAAAAAAAGAAGTATCAAATTTTAGCTGACCAATTTGTTTTTCAACAGAATGCCTCAAGCCCTACGACTCTCAAGCGCGTAGCCACCGACCAGCTGCTAATGCAGCATTTAATGAGTGCTACTAAAAGTGATACGTCTTTAACGGTGCAATGCTTTCAACTCTACACTCCCAAGTTTGAGGCTATTATAGATGAGTTTTCGATATCCTATCTGCTGTGCAGTACCAATGCGGATACTCAATTACAAGAAGTCAATAAGGAAGCTTCTGCCAACCAGACTTTGATTAGTGCATCAGCTCAGGAAGTTTGCAATAAAATGATTTCATGTTCAGCTCTGGAATTGTTAGAGTTTTTCGATTGCTACGGAAATGAGGTATACCTCGTACATTTTTAATGTATTGTTTTTTTGTACCCAAACTAAATGATTGACTTCTATTTTTTGTAGGGCAATGGTAATTCTAAAACCATTTATGGTCTGACAAACTCTGCCATAAACAATGCTTCATATTTGCGAGAGGAGCGCCAACTCATCCAACGTAACAAGGCTAGATGCGAAAATGCCTCGGAAGAAGCCTATATATTGGACACTATGGCAACGAAAGATGCATTGAGCTACTGCCTTGCGAATGGTCTACCGGAAGTAGTGATCACAACAGCTGCCCCAGTTGAGGCTACTACAAATATCTAATGATATAATATCAACTGCGGAAGTATTATCTAGAAATGTACCTCAAATAACAACAGAGGCAGTACCGGAAGGTAACGGGTTCGAGGAAGAAGACTTAAGAATGAGTGCACCGTTAACGGTTCTGAATAAATATAATAGATTGAGCGGACTTAAGGTAGCTAAGGCGACCTTGCACCACTGATGTAGAAAATACAATTTAGTATTTTTCGACTTAAGTAAAGTAGATATTAAACTTTTTATCGATCAATCAAATCACGCCGCATTGTACAGTGCTTATTCAGTCCCTAATCGGCATCATTGTTGAAGCTAAGCCACAAAATGCGTGTTGCAATATTAAATCTGCGCTACAGTCCGGGGTGAACCTGGGCCTCAACCAATACGCCTCTCCAGTTAGCGCTATCTTTAGCTAACTGCCTCCAGTTTCGCACTCCAAGTTGGTTGAGGTCCCCTTCCACTTGGTCGCGCCCCCTAAGGCGAGGTCTTCCTCTAATGCGTTGCCACTCCAGGTTGGGGTCGAAGACTCTTCGGGCCGGAGCGTTGGTGTCCATTCGTTTTACGTGTCCTAGCTATCTTAGTCGGCTGATGCGCACTTTTCAGACCAAGTCGATGTCGCTGTACAGCTGTTAAATCTCCTTCTCCAAATCCCGTCAACGCAAACGGGACCGAAAATCACTCGAAGAATTTTGCGTTCAGAACGACCAAGGATATTTTCATCCGCCTTTGATAGCGTCCATGCTTCTGCGCCAGAGAGTAGGACTGGGATGATGAGAGTCTTATATAGAGTCTCCTTAGTGTTTTTTGACAAGGCCTTATTTCTCAGTCGCCTTCTTAGGCCAAAGAAACAGCGGTTGGAAAATGTAATTCTGCGCTTGATTTCTGATGTGATGTCGTTGTCAGAATTTATAGCGGAGCCGAGGTAAGCAAAGTCCCTAACTACCTCAAAATTGTATCTGTCTACCGTGACGTTCTGTCCGATTCGTCGATGTTGTGTGTCCCTTCTTGTTGACAGCATAGATATATTTTGTTTTACCCTCATTCACTACTAAACCCATTTTTGCCGCTTCTGTACTGATACTTGCAAACGCACCAGTGACAGCTCGCTGTGTTCTGCCAATGAAGTCAATGTCGTCAGCGTATGCAAGTAGTTGCACAGACTTATGGAAAATTGTGCCTCTGGTGTTGGCTTGTGAGTTTCGTACAATTTTCTCAAGAATGATGTTGAAGAAGTCACATGACAGCGCGTCACCATGTCTAAATCCTTTTTTGACATCAAAGGTCTCGGTGAGATTGTTTCCGACCTTTACGGAGCAGCGAGCGTTCTCCATCGTCATTCTGCACAATCTGACAAGTTTGGCAGGGATGCCAAAACTAGACATGGCTCTGTATAGCTCGTCTCTATAAATGCTGTCATATGCGGCCTTAAAATCGATAAGAAGATGGTGAGTATCGATCTGGACTTCTTGGGTTTTCTCCAGGATCTGCTGTAGTGTGAATATTTGATCGGTCGTGGACTTACCGGGCCTAAAACCGCACTGATAGGGACCTATCAGATCGTTGACGAATGGTTTCAGGCGTTCACACAGTACAGCAGACATGATCTTATACGCAGTGGTAAGGAGGCTGATGCCTCTATAGTTGGCGCAGCTTAGAGAGTCTCCTTTCTTGTTGATCGGACAAACGATGCTGAGGTTCCATTCATCAGGCATACTTTCCTCTAACCAAATTTTGGAGACGAGTTGGTGTATGCACTCTACCAAGTCATCTCCGGCTGCCTTGAAGAGCTCGGCAGGTAAGCCGTCTGGTCCAGCAGCCTTGTTGGACTTCAGCTTGGATATTGCTATCCTCACTTCATTTTGGTCAGGTGGACGGAAGTCTTGGCTTTCATCGTCCAGGTTGAATGGTTCGTTCTGCCTGACAGCGGAATTTGTGTCGTCATCGCCGTTTAGCAGTCTGAATGCTAAAATGATCATGAACGAGAACCCAGGCCAAGCTGCGATCAATCGCGATGATGGTTATAAGGCCCATTTTAAACTGGCAGTATATACAGTGGATGTAAGACCAGTTGTAAAGATGGAGGTTATTTTCAAGGAGGCTACAATAACTTGACTCACAACTAAGCACCTGATGGATCTCGTTTAAACCCTTCATATAAAATTAAGAAAAAAAAAAAAAAAAACGTAAGGAAGACTGCAGAACTGGGCCCTTTTCTCAACTCCACAGGATGATTTTGAACTCCCATAAAATACCTCTCCCCACTTATTTGCGGTATACCTACAGGTTCAAAACATATCTCATGCGTTATTTGTGTTTTTCCCTCGTCAGTCAACATAACAGGTCCTACTCATCAACATCATCCAAGACGGAATCACGAATAAAACTGCGTATGATACAGATACTGAAAACAGATATAATATATCCAAATCTAACCGAAACCTGTGTAATTTAACCGTGCTCTGATAGAAGGCGCAAAGGTCCATACCATTGTTGAGTGATCAATTATGCACTTAGATCTGGTCCGAAAAAATGGCTTCAAATAAAACAAAAATAAATACTGTTGGACTTGCGTCTCTCTCTTCTCTACCCTATCCGTTACTATACGCTTTTATTTCGTTTCACCTGTCCCGGTATCCGTAATCAAATTTTCCAACTCAAATTCGAACCATTTTCTCCCAACTGAGTTTGCTGAAATATTACATAGATACGCTTTTTGTTTTGGTGCGAATACAATATACAAATGAAATATTGTACTATTTTTAAAATATTCACCATAAGATGGCGGACAGTTTCAACACTGTCAATGTTGTAATGGGTATCAAATGAAAGAGCTTAAAGAGTGGGAAACGATGAATGAGTGAGGTCGTTTCGAAGTGGCCGCATCTAAAAGATGGTGAATTATATATATATTTTTTTTCAATCCCCTTGACCTCCTCAGGGGTGAACCGCTTATAGGACATAAAAGAAATTTCGTATTATATAGAAAACCTAAGAAAGCTCCTGGTTATGATTTGGTCACGGGAGAAGTTCTCAAAGTTCTACCAAGAAAAGCATTAATTAAGCTTCTTCATATTATAAATGCCGCGCTCAGACTAAAACACGTGCCGAGCCAATGGAAAGTTGCGGAGGTCATAATGGTTTTAAAACCAGGAAAACCGCCAAATGAAGTAAAGTCGTATAGACCAATTTTCCTTCTTCCAGTTATATCCAAAGTTTTCGAGAGAATTTTACTAACGCGCCTACAACCGGTTATAGAATACAATCTTATCCCTGACCACCAGTTTGGGTTCAGAACCAAGCATTCCACGATTGACCAAGTGCATAGAATTACCGACGTAATTGAGAAAGCATTTGAAGAAAAAAAGATATGCTCAAACGTATTCCTTGACATCTCACAAGCCTTTGATAAGGTGTGGCATGACGGCTTAAAATTTAAATTACGACAAGTTCTTCCCGTACGCCTATATGATATTTTAGAATCATATCTCGGAAATAGACTCTTCCGTGTTAGACATGGAAACGAATACTCTGAGCTTAAGGAAATTTCGGCCGGCGTGCCGCAAGGAAGAGTCCTTGGGCCCCTTCTCTATCTGTTATATACTCGCGATTTACCAATAGAAGATGGCACTACTCTCGCTACGTTCGCCGACGACACCGCTATCCTAGCAGTAGGTAATACAATTGAAGAATCGACTGCAAAACTTCAAATCGCACTGGATAAAGTAAATGAATGGACGAGGGACTGGCGGATCGCCCTCAACGAAACTAAATCTGTTCACGTGAATTTCACGTATAAGAAAACTAATGACTTGCCAATTTTCCTAAACTTGGCCCGAATACCCTTTGCAAACGTTGCCAAATACCTGGGAATGACACTCGACGCAAAGCTGAAATGGAATTCGCACGTGAAAATGAAACGGAAAGAACTCGATATCAAATATAGAGAAATGTACTGGCTCCTCGGAAAATATTCCCAGCTCAGTACCGAAAACAAACTGCTTCTATACAGGCAAGTGCTAAAGCCGGTGTGGACCTACGGTATACAACTCTGGGGTTGTACCAAGAAAACAAATGTCAATATTCTACAAACTTTTCAAAATAAAGTGCTTAGAGAAATTGTACAAGCACCATGGTATATTAGAAACGACGATATCCACAGAGATCTCGGAATTCCAATAATTGAAGCTGAAACAAAAAGCTTCGCGAGAAAGCATAGAAACCTAATCGGACATGAAATAAAGTCCGACAAATTTTGAACGAGAACGAAATTGCGCCAACTACAAAGAACGAAAAAGATCGACTTGGCAAGATAAGATTAACCGCGTCTAAATTGCGGAACATGCAGGATCTTTCATTGGAAATTAACCTGTCAAAATTCGTTATTTCGTTATAGAAAAAATTGCTTGATAAGTTATATCTTAGTTGCAGTATCCAACAATCTTTCGAAGGGTGGTGTTTTTAGTCAGTAAAAATCTGACACTACTATGAGCACGCGCTTGCTATTCTCATAGTGTCTTTTGAAGATTTTCACCTACCCTCGGTAAAAAAAAAAAAAAAAAAAAAAAATTATATAGATAGACTATCATATTTCATATATCCAGGTTCTGATGATGGCTGAAGATGGTTGTCAGGAAGGCGGCTATAGGAACTCCGTAATGAAACGACTCCATTGTTTTTAAACCTATAAACGGTAATGAAGATCCTTCGACTATATCAAAATCATCCAATTTCATAATTATAAAGTTTCACTCCATAAAAAATAAAGCGTGCTAGTGCTACATTTTAACAGGAAGCTAAAATCAATAGGTCTGTACAAAAAAGGAACAGTTTACCTTGCAACGATCGATAAAGACGAGTGCGACCCCGTCCTTGACGCACTTCCGGCAAGAAAGAGAAATTATTTAGGTTTACCAACGAGTTTACCTGTGTGTACAGGGAGCCTAAGCAAATTGATCGTCTTATGGTAGAACTAAAGGGTGGTTAAATTTTAAGGGCCGATGTTGAATGTGAACCACACCTAAACGTCAAGTTTTTTTCTGCATTTAATTTGACATTTCTCAATTTCAGACTAACTCAATCTGAACCAACCATGGAAAGATACACAATCGAGCAACGCGTTAAAGTTATTCAGGCTTAAACGGGTGTTCAAATAAAAATGCATATAGTGCACTTCGTGATTTTTTCGATCAATTCAATCTTCCAAATGTGCGTACAATCGGAAAAATCGTGCAAAAATTTGAGCAAACCGGGTCTGTAGGAGATGCGAAAACACAAGTGCATGCTCGTACAGCTCGTAGTGCAGAAAATATTGCTGCTGTTCGCGATATTGTGGCTGAAGAGCCGTTCACCTCAACTCGTCGTCGTGCCCAACAATTGCACATCTCACTTTTTGTGGCCCGAATTGGAAGATATAGATGTGGACGATAAGCGGTTTTTTCAACAGGACGGTGCAACTTGCCGCACAGCTAACGAAACAATGGCTCTTTTGCGCGACAAATTCAATGGCCGTGTTATCTCACATCGCCAGTCAATTGGCCGCCAAGATCATGTGATTTGACACCGTTGCACTTCTTTCTTTGGGGTTATTTGAAAGAAAAGGTGTACGTCGATAAGCCAGCAACAATTCAAGATCTAAAGGATGAGATAATTCGGCACATTAACGGCATAGAATCTCAATTATGCCTCAGCGTCATCGAAAATTTGGACCATCGGATGGAGGTGTGCCGCCGAGGTCGCGGCGGCCATTTGGCCGATATTTTGTTGCATACATAATTGAACCATACCAGTTTTATCATAATAAAAATAAATGACAATAATTTCCTAAATAATTTGTGTTTTATTTAAAATCAACATCGGCCCTTAAAACTTAACCACCCTTTATAAGATTTATGCACACTATCTATGAAAAAAGACTGTCAATGATGCTCTTGAAATCAATCACTTATACAGTAGTAAATATTCAACTGATAAAATCTTTAAAATATGCATTTTGTAAAAAGACGTTTTTTTTTTTGCTTTCAAATTCCTTATAATTTTGTATTTGTTTCATTTTAATTTACTAATAATTTCTAAAAAATAAATAAAATACTTGTTCTAATATGCTGGAAGAAAAAGTATTTTAACCTCCTCGCTGGGGACCTTATTGGTTGCGACAAACTAAATTCAAGTCGCACTTAAGGACGCTTAAGCGAAACGTTTGCGCCAATCGTTCACGAGTGATTGTAGTTGACCACGAACACTGTTCAGCTTCAATTCCTCAATTTGATCCGGTTCTGAATCCGGTGCTTCAGTGGCTGGGGCATCAGTAGCTGGTGCTTCGGTGGCTGGTGCTTCAGTAGCTGGGGCGTCAGTAGCTGGTGCTTCGGTAGCTGGTGCTTCGGTAGCTGGTGCTTCAGTAGCTGGTGCTTCAGTAGCTGGTGCTTCAGTAGCTGGTGCTTCGGTGGCTGGAGCTTCAGTAGCTGGTGCTTCAGTAGCTGGTACTTCAGTAGCTGGTGCTTCGGTGGCTGGTGCTTCAGTGGATGGGGCATCAGTAGGTGGGGCATCAGTCCAGTTAATACCGCCATCCAAACAGTCAAGCAACCGTTGGTACGTATCTGCTGTTTTTTCTACATAAGCAGCCTCGGCCTTATCTTCACATCTTGAACGATCAAATTCAATTTTATGAAGTCCCTCTCTTAATTCAGAAGCAGCAACTGAAGCGTTCTGGGAATTAGCGTACACCTTACGAACACTGGAGTCTCCCTATAAACAAAAAACATACGCTAATCTAGAAAACGACTTCCTTTATAATTTAACAAATTCGCATACCAAGTTTGAGTAGCAATCGAGGAAATCCAAGTTGCTGGCTTCGTTTTGACAATCGAGGAATTCACTACAGATTTCATTGGATAAACTTGTGATATTATTCCTGGACTCTGTTCCCCATTCAGCGAGAGCACTAGTTTGATTATTGGCAATTTTTTCGCAAAGGTTAAACGCTTCTTGGAATTCATCTGCGTGCTTTTTCAAAATCGGATTATAGTGTAAGAAACATTTCATTTGGTTGGAACCACTAGACCTCGACTTAATCAGGACATTCATAAGGCTTTGATCAGCTATTGTTTGACTGTAAGCTTTGAAGGCACTGCTATTTACCTATTAGCACAAATAATTACACTTTTATTAGAAGTTTGTTTCCAGGACAAATTATTATTAAGACTTACACTTAGAGCACCACAGAGCACTACCAACGCAATCACTACTAGTTGGGAATTCATTTTGTATAATTTTTTTTTTTTAATTTTGTTTTGTTTAGGTCGTTTCGATGTTACTTTGAGCAGTTATGCTTTCGATTTAACTTGTCCAATCAACTTGCCATTCGCTTTTATATAGAACGAAAGCAAATTTCTTTTGATTATCCAAAGACACAAGTTGAGTAACGAGATATTAATCGTATCGGACGCGCAAAATACTTCTATTGGTTCCTATTGTTTTAAGTGGTCACTTGTTATCTCGTTCGCTATTGAGGAAATCTCAACACCTTTCCATTCAAAAGTGGCTGATAACAAAAGGTGTGTGATTCCTTTGCGCTTCTATAGGTAAGCATCGAGCTATGGGACTATGGCGATACTATGTAGTACTGTCAATTCGTTTCGCGTATGTGTGTGACTCTTGTCAATTGGTTCGCCGAATGACTAGAGCGATTTGGTCTCATGAAAGGAAATGATTCGATAGCCTTGTCTGACAATGTGTAGAGGGCGCCTATGGATGTATGGGCGTATGGCTAATTAAATTGCTCTATGTGTTGAGATATAGGTAATTGCCATAAAACAGTTTCTAAACAATTACTTAATGGAATTATTGGAAATAGCGATGTTGTTGAATTTATTTTGTCTAAGCTGGATACGTGCTATCTCTTCCGCTTGTTTACAGGCCCATTAAGGACTTATCAGAACAGTCTAGAACAATTTAGATAATTATTGAACTATTTTGCGACGTATTTGATGCCCATTAGTTACACGGCGTTCACATTGCAGATCAGCTTAAAAGTTTTTAAAGTTTTTGAAATTTACAATGCCAAAAACCATATATAATCGTCATCTCATGATATTAATAAAAGAAAAATGAACTAACACGGTTTATCGCACTTTTATTAAAGGAGATTTTGTAACTTCAAGATTTTATTATTGTATATTTGAAAGAGAATGTACTTTCCAACTTTCTTGATTACTTAGATATTGTATTTCGAACTTGAGATGCTAATCAATTCTGATATTACGATAATAGAGGAACTTAAAAAAGCGGGTTGCAAAATGCTGTCCGTCTGTCTGTCTGTTCGTCTGTGCCGAGGCCTACAGCCTAAACAGCTGCCTGGATTTCGTTCAAAGTTCGGATTTGGAGTTTGTGGCCTACAGTCTGGGGCCTTTTTTTTTTTTTGCACATCAGTAACTTCAATGTTAATGGTACTTCCCATATAAAATGTTCGTACCAGTTTGATTTGTTCGAAAATGGCTCAAACGATTTCAACCAAAATTGATATTTCAGCTTAAATAGGTGAAGTTACCATGACTACATACCCAGTTAATGGCTAAGAAACTCGAATAACAGCACTTTTGAAATTTCAACATACATATCTCAAAAACGGTTAATACGATTGTAACAAAAATTCATTCCTTAAGTAATGTGGTTATTTCTAACTTATTAGCAAACTCATTTTTCTCTGTACAATGGATTTTTGAAAAAATGAATTTTTTAAAGTATAGTTTTCCTTAGTCTCCCTGAAAGCAGCAATTTAGATTAAGACCAAAATGCAAACTTAGAGTAAAATTGATATTTTCACAATTATTGCGTCCTTAATTTTCAATTCGAATCACCGAAACCACTAACTTTAAAAACTGCTCATATCTCGGAAACCCCATTTTCGATTTCGATAAAACCTTAAAACAAGGTAGTGCTTACATCCCGAACAATCACTTATAATCTGTTTTCGGACATATATCTAGTCAAGCAATAGTATTTTTCCAAACTATAAACATTGCAATATTTTTCTCTGCCAAATTTTACAAAAACCGCTCTAACGATTTTGATCAAAATACATATTGAAGATATTTTATTTCTTTTGTTTTCGCTAAACTAAAACTCCGATCTCTTATAATCTTTCAAGTAAATTTTCTCTTGTTTTTGTTTCGTTTTAACTAAACTAAAAGTCATGGTTTTTGAATAAAAATGTATTATAAATAAATAATTTTTACCTTTTTGTCTAATTTGAATTATAATTACTATTAGTTTAGCAAACATTTATCTGTAAAACTTAATTCAATTATTTTTGCAGCCACTCGACATTATGTGCCATGCCATATTTTATTCAGTATCTATATAAATAACTAGAATTGTTAAATACTTTGAATTGAATAAAAGATCTATCTATCTATCTATCTATCTATCATATTGCAGATAATATCAGAATTCCGAATAAGATCCCGTACTTAGTTTTTCTCAAAAAAATCGAATAAATCAGTTTTTTAATTAGGTAGGTACATATTTTTCAAAAAATTACTAGGAACCCAAAGCCGATCTGTATTCATATATATTTTAAAACTCAATACCGCACTTCTAAATTCAAATTGCAACACCCATAAAAATGCAATAACAGCAACGCAAAACTTATTTTTTCAACAATATTGAGTACGCACCTTGAAATAATTCCAACTACTTGGAGTTTACACAATCAGGAAATCTCGCTTCATTTGCACCCCCTAACACGTTCATCGGGAAATTCAGTTTATAACTCTAATTCAAAATCAAATCTCTGAATTCTTACGTAATGTGATCATTGACACCTTAAGGCAGGGTCAGTAATCTTTTCCAGTCAAAAATAAACACATGCCCTAACAGATTAGAAAACAGAAACTACTAGTCAAACCCAAAAATCTTGTAAAGTATTACAGCTTATAAAGAAGTACAGCAGGCACCAAACTACATTTAGTACCTGGAAACTGGATTACCACCGCTGTGTGATTTCACGCTTAAAACTCTTGAATCATAAGTTGCGACAAATGCCTATTCCTATAACTTCAACTTAGAAAATCGCACATGGTTATCTTCTTCTTCTACATATATAATTCTTTCGGGGTGTAACTCGATGATGATGTAACTCGATAGCCCCTGGGACGATTCTCACAATTCTTAATTTTGTTTTGTTCGTATTGCTGTATATAAGGTTTATATTTACTTTTTGTCGCGAAAACAAAACTTTGAGGGGATGAAAGAGGTTATGAAATTTGTATGGGGATACACTTTGAAAAAAAAAAAAAAACTGGATAGGAATCGAGTAGTGACACTTCAAATACAAAAAAATATTTTAAATTTTAAAAGCAAAAGTTGTCAATTATTTTAATTATTTTCCAAGCAAATTGTTGTTGTCAAAAATTTTGAATTTATTTTTTTTTTAAATATAGGTACCTAAAAAGTTTGTTCTAATAAATCATGTTTACTATGTTACATTAAGTAACTTTTTGAAATGAAGTAGGCACTTTGATTATATACAAAGATGTTAATTATGGCCGAAGATATTTTGCATCGAATTCGCAGTGTGACATCGGATAATGAACTGGAGATGTCAGATGAAATGCGCTACAAAGCTTTGATTTTGATCGAGGATATGTGTCTGCTCATGAGTGGCAATTTGTTGTGCAAATTGGGGATGCCACAGGCAAATTGTTCGATGCAAGACGCATTTAATCCAGAATTTGAGCGAGAAATGGACTTCGGTCGAATCGCATTGACTCAAGCTGTTCGAACAAATGTGCCAATGTTGAATAGATAAAGAATAAAAGAAAGTGTACGATGAACAATAAGGAATTTTCTTCCTTATGCGGCCGGTGGAACTGGAAATACATTCCTGATTTCATGGATTTTGGCTACAATTCGCTCGAGATCTGAGATCGCGTTGGCCCTAGCCTCTTCTGGGATAGCGTCTACTTTGTTAGAAGGCGGTCAAACAGCTCATTCTGCATTGAAATTGCCATTGAATCTGCATGAAGAACCTACATGCAACATTTCAAAGAACACTGCGATAACATCATTACTGGGAAGAAACTGCGATTTGATGCCATCAAGTCCTTCGCTCCGTTCAAAGCACCTGGCCCTGATGTCATTCTGCCGGTGGCAGCGGCGTAATAGCTTCGATTTTATTTCAAAAGCAGACACTGCTTCTATAGCCCCCTGGCTGTCAATAAATATGATTATATCATTATTTGGTATTGCCAACATTGACAGCATATGGACAGCTTCAGTGATTGCCAGAATTTCCACGTGATTGAGTGGTGTATATTTAACTCTTCAGGGAAAATTGTGGAACAGCACAGTCCATCTTAGATCCATCTGTGTAGGTGGATATCCATTAACAGTATACGTTTGAACATTATTTCATTGCTCGTCAGATTTTTTGCTAACTTCGCACATTTCTTGGAGTATGTCTTTACTGACTGGTTTTACCTTCCACTTGAATAGACTCCAACATCAATCGCAGTGGAGATTGATTTCCCTTCCACGATTTTATTATTTCCTTTCGCAAATAAATTTATTACCTGCAATCTGACTTTGACAACGGAGAACTTCACTCGATAACGTAGCAGCTACAGGCTTGTGCATTTGGTACTCGAATGGCGGACTTTGTATGCTGTTCATAAACGAATAGGGTACTCACACGAATAGTGGAATTGAACGGAAAATATTGCTCTTTAGGTATACAAAATATAAAAATCTGCACATTTTTTAAGGACTGTTGGGCATTTTGATATTATGGTCAATCATGGTTCCTGGTGCATGCCGTGCTAATTTAAAAAAAAAAATTCGTTTTGGTAAATGAGGCTTAAAGACAATCTAATTGGTGGGCCATCTAGTGGTTTCATTTAAATCATATTTATTTTTACACTGACAGCTGTTTCACGCTCGAAATCTTAACAGAAAGTCAGCGGAACGAAATGAGTCGCGTTACGCATGAACAACGTTGGGAAATATTGAAAACTTGTTTCCAAAGTGAGTGCTGTGGAGCCCAAACAGTGCGTTTTTATGAAAATAAGTTTTGGCCGAAATGAAGCCAGATCTTTTGCACACCATATTCCCAAATCGTGTTATCAACCATCTTGGCGATGTCAGCTGACCACCTCGGAGCTGCGATTTGACTCCTTTGGACTTTTTTTGTGCGGAATCGTGAAGGAGCGATGTTATGCCAACAATCCGGAAACGATCTAAGCACTTAAGGCCAATATCATCCAATGAATCCGTGAGCTACATCCCGACACCCTCAACAAGGTCTGGAAAAATTGAAGTAACAGAATGCCCTACTGCGAAGGCAGAACAGAACTTGAACGACGTTCTGTTTTCACATAATTAATGGGAATCTTTCCTCTTACTAATAAAGCCATGCCATGGCAAAAAAATATGTTGTTCATTTTATTGCATTAAAAAATAAAAAAAAATTTGTATTTGGCCCACCCTGTTATGACATGATATCGTGCAGTGAGCGGTATTTTCTACATTTTCTGACTGGCGTTAATGACCTGCCATTATAGGCGTGCTATTTTATTTTACATCTTTTTCTATTTAATTACAGTAAAGTAGAATATTTATTAAGGAAAACATACCACTCTATGAGTGAAGAGGGCATTCGTCTACTTTGCTTCGTGAAGATCGGGCTTTTATTGCCACTTGGAGATTGGAGAATGTGTTTGTTTAATATTTCTGTTACTATTTACAAACCATCGAGAATAGTCCGCAGTGCTTATAAGTGCATTATGAAGACAGGAAAACCATTAAGACTTTTCAAAGAAATATTTTTCCCCTACTCAAATAGATACTATTCAACAATTTATTATACATTCTTGGAAATGCTATAAATTGCTCAATTCAATAGCCTCTGCTGATAAGAAGAAATATTTAGGTGAGCAGAGTTTTTAAAACTATATTGGCCATTATAAATAACTAGGTTGGCCATATGGCCATGAAGGAATATTCATTGAGTAAAAACTTTTTACATGTCCCATTTGTTGCGTATATTTGTTATTAAATAAATAAATAAAAAGATGTAATGGAGGGATTGACAGTATGCCAGTAGTTGTCAATCAAATTTGACTAAAAACACAAATCGGTACATATTTTTATTTTACTCCTCAAAAAATCCCCCCACTATTTAAAAATACACCATACCTACCTATATAAGACCTTCCCCACACATAACTTTTACCATGTTCTTGTGTAATTAAGTAGGATTATGTTATTAGTAATCCGAGCGACTGTATCTTTGTAATAAAATGAAAGATAAGTAGGTTTGTATATTGAAATACAAGCGGATAACCGTTTTTTCCGGTATAAACGTTGAAGAAGTAATAAAAATAAATCAGACATATAAAAACAAAAATGACAGCTTCACCGTTGGTTGATAACAGAAAAGATTAAATTGATTTGTGGTTAGAAAAAATAAATTTTAAAGTATTTCATTTAGTGAAACTGTCAATGACCTACAAGTGGAACTGAAGTTAAACCCCCCGTAATTTTGGTTTCGGTAGCATTTTCTCTTGACATTGAAAAGCCCTTCGTCTATAATAAAGGCCTTCCCTTTTTTACCAACCATAAAACGGCGCAGTCCCAATTTTAGAACTTTAGGGACTTATGTCCCACACTATTGGTACATTAGTTCTAAAAATATTTTGTCGAAGATGAGACATAACACAAAACTCCCAAATTTTCGCATACCTATAGGCATAATATTTAGCAAAATGTTGTGGATTTCCATTAGGCATCCAACCCCTTTTTCCACTTTACCACTACACATACCTACAATTTTTCTGAATATTTAAAAAATTGAAAAAATAGTTTAATAATACAATAATAATCATTTATTATTTCACTAGCTGACCCGGCAAACTTCGTTCCGCCCAAATTTGTTAATGTAATGAAAATAATAATTCCGAGCATGCACAATGCACTTACTAATTTATGTAATTCGGCAATGATGTTGACGTGTCGTCCAACCATCCGCTTTTTCACTAAATTGACAATGTGAGAAACATGGGGAATCAAGACTGATGCTACAAACGTCCATCGATTATCCTTGCAATAAATTATTTGTCATAGTGAAAGCGAGACGCACGGGAAATTGAAGTCGAACGAATGGTAAATCGTTCTGAATAAGCGAAATCGGCGGAATAAGAGTGTGTGCCTTTGAATTTTCCCCTCAAATTCATCACTTGCATGATATTTGATATGAGATCCTTCACCACGAATCAAATGCGATCCGTTACAAAGTTTCGGTACATTGATGTTGCGCAACAAAATTTTAACTGAACCAACTTTCAAATCCGAATTATGTAGATAAATATATAAATTATAAAAATTATAAAAATCGAACGATCCGTCCGAGTTATGAGTGCACATACGGACTCTTTTATACTCTCTTTTATATGTAACTGTACCCACCCGGCTTTGCCCGTACCTTTCGTATTAAATCTTGCTCACATTTCGCAAATTGCTTTATTTGGACAGCGTCCATTAATAATTTTCATTATACAACTTTAGAAATAGCGTTTGATTTTATTTTTGAATGGGACGTGCCACAATACGTTTTCTTATCCCGCTTGTGTTTTTCAAAGTACCACCTATCTATAGGTCAAAAACTATCCGAAATTTAAAACTGGAAGCATCTACAAAATTTCAATCAACTTGGTAGCGCTGTTTCGGCGATCGGCAACAGCGCCACCTATCAGGTCCGGTTACATCAAAAAAGTTTGAATTGTAAAAGCGCTATGGTTACATTAGATATAATTTAATATGGTGGTTAAGTATTCTTAAATTTTCTAATTTTCCGCGCAGTTTTCTTAATTTTTTCTTTCATAAGATTTTTCTCCTGACAATAACAAACACAACAAAAAAAATTTAGCGAAATCGGTCAAGCCGTTCACGCGTCATGCCGCGACCAAGGGAAATAGGGATTCATTTTTATATATTATAGATTCAACATTGGCACATTTGTTCGAACAGCTTGAATCAATGCGATTCGTTCGAAGTCCATTTCTCGCTCCTATTCTCGATTAAATGTGTCAAATCAAAGCTTTGTTGCGCATTTCATCTGACATCTCCAGTTCATTAACCGATGTCACAGTGCGAAATCGATGCAAAATATCGTCGGCCATAATATCATCTTTGTATAATCAAAGTACCTATCTACTTCATTTCAAAAAGTTACTTAATGTAACATAGTAAACATAATTTATTAGAACAAAGTTTTTAGGTACCTATATTTAAAAAAAAAAGAAAAAACTTCAAAATTGTTGACAACAACAATTTGCTTGGAAAATATTTAAAATAATTGACAACAACAATTGCTTTTAAAATTCAAAATATTTTTTTTTTTTTTATTTGAAGTGTCACTACTTGATTTCTATCCAGTTAATTTTTTTTCAAAGTGTATTTCCCCATTCAAACTTTAATTTTCCGCGCAATTTTCTTAATTTTTTCTTTCATAACTTTGTTCTCCTGACAATAACAAACACAACAAAAAAAGAATTAGCGAAATCGGTCCAGCCGTTCTCTCGTGATGCCCTTACCAACGAACATCATTTCATTTTTATTTATATAGATTTAAACCAAATATTTTAGTCTTAAATTTTCTTTTGAGGATTTGAGGAAACATTATCACATCACAAAAATTTTCTTTTGAGGATTTGAGGAAACATCACATCACATCATGTGGGAGGTAATCTCCGGAACTACCGAACCGATTTCAAAAATTCTTTTACTAATAGAAAGCTACGGGATAGAGTATTGCAGGGTAGGGGTCAACTCGCGAATTTTTTTTGGCAATTCATCATTTCGCCATAATCATTTCCCAATTTGTTGTCTTGCATTTTACTTATTTCGCACTTCATCAAATCGCAGTTTTTGTTAAGCAATCTTTCATTTCGCTGTGTAATCGCATCGCAAGAACATCATTTCGCATTCGCCATCTAGCAAATTTTTATCTTGCGTTGTGATTTGTTCGCATTTTGCTATTTCGCATTGTATTATTTCGCGAAATGTTTTGTTTTAACGGGTGATTTTTTAGCTGGTTTGGTTTTGGCAATACTGGTTTTGACAGCTGACGTGTGTTTAGTACCTTGTGTCACTGTCAAACAGCTTCAGTTTGGTTTGCAATTTAACCATGGATCGTCTTACAAATGAACAACGCTTGCAAATTATTGAATTTTACTATGAAAATTCGTGCTCGGTTCGAAATGTTCATCGCGCGCTGCTTCCATTTTATGATCGGCATTCTCGACCTTCTGAGCAGTCTATTCGGAAGATTGTGACCAAATTTCGCACCAAATTTACTTTGTTGGACATTAAACCACCAACACGTTTACGTACTGTGCGTAGTGAAGAAAATATTGCGGCCGTATCAGCTAGTGTGACAGAAGACCGCGAAATGTCGATTCGGCGCCGTTCCCAGCAGTTAGGCCTTTGTTACAGCACTACGTGGAAAATTTTGCGGAAGGATTTGTGCGTAAAGCCTTTTAAGATACAGCTTGTGCAAGAACTAAAGCCAGCCGACCTACCACAACGCCGAATTTTTGGTGAATGGGCTCTTGGAAAGCTGGCCGAGGATCCGCTTTTTTATCGAAAAATTGTGTTCAGCGATGAGGCTCATTTTTGGTTGAATGGGTACGTAAATAAGCAAAATTGCCGCATTTGGAGTGAAGATCAGCCAGAAGCATTGCAACAGCTACCAATGCATCCCGAAAAAGCCACTGTTTGGTGCGGTTTATGGGCCGGCGGCATTATTGGGCCATATTTCTTCAAAGATGATGCGAATCGCAGCGTTACTGTCAATACTGAACGCTACCGAGCGATGATAACAAACTTTTTTTTTGCCCGAAATGAAAGTTCTTGACTTGCATGATATGTGGTTTCAACAAGACGGTGCCACATGCCACACAGCACGCGAAACAATGGCGCAATTGCGGGGCGAGTTTGGTGAACAGTTAATTTCACGTTTCGGGCCGGTCAATTGGCCGCCTAGATCGTGCGATTTGACACCATTAGATTATTTTTCGTGGGGGTATGTCAAGGCTAATATGTATAGGGACAATCGCGCTTCGATTGACGCACTGGAAGCCAACATCCATGCATTCATTCGTGAGATACCGGCCGATATGTGTGAAAGAGTATGCCAAAATTGGACTCAGCGGATGGACTACCTGAGACGCAGCCGCGGTCAGCATTTGCATGAAATTATCCTTAAACATTAAATTGCAAGGTTCAAACTATCGATTCAAATAAATATTTCATTCATTTTTTTCGAATTTTTTGTGTTTTTTTTTTTTTTAAAGTTCTAAACCTCTTAAAAAATCACCCGTTACAATCCATTACATGATAAGAAATTTCGCGCAAAATTTTGTAAGACGGCTACTTTTTTTTTTGACTTTTCTATTCAAAAATTAATTAGAAAACTACGTACCTACATACTAGTGCGGATTTTTTTTTTTTTTCAAAAGGTAGATTGATAAAATCGAGATAAATTTAATATATTATACGTTGGTCAACAGTGATGGTTTATTTTTGATTTTGTGCATCGCTCCAATAGTTTCATTTCTTTTATACTGTTGATAAGGTAAAAATTAAATGTAAAAAGTTTAAACGCGGACAAAATAGTTATTGAAAAGCAAATTTCAGTGACTTTTAAAAAATGTCAAGACGAATGCGCACAAATATTGGCCGACGAACAAGGCAAGCAAGTCAACAACAAATATCAACGAAGCCAAACTACAGAAGAAAGCGAAAAGTGGGACATCGCTGGCATGAAACCAAATCAACAGTCAAGAAAATTGAGAGTGCAAGTAATGAGAACTGCGTCAAATCATACTGCTGCTGGGATGGGAACAAGTTCAAATCGGAGTGGCAAGATGCGCGTCGTTGCTGACATTCGAACGACTGGCATTTCAGTAGAACGAACAGAAAACTATGTCGGTGATGCGATTTTCGATATTGGAGCGATGACTATAATTGTGTGCCACCATTAAAACGCGCTAAAAAACTGATGTGCGAGTGGCAAAGTAAAATTAGCACCTGCGGAGCCATTCGAATCCGAGGATTTTCTAAAGAACATTTGACAGTGCAACTACTGTTTTCGTATGACTTCATTGTGAACAAAAATCATTCAAAAAACTGGTTTCATGCCGACTAGCAGGGCAATATTTTCTCTTATACATCATGCAAACACACATTTTTTAACAATGGCACGAGATTCTAAGCCTCAAAATTTGGATTAACAGATTCAACGCCAAATTTACCATCGGATGGGTGCCTTCTTGCCAGTAAATGAGGACGTACAGCAATATTCGCAGGTGTACTTCATTTTGTCGGGGGATGATCAAGTCGATAGCCTGTACAGAGGGAAAACAGGAGTGACAGAAACGTCATTCGACAATTGCAACCATTATAAATGCAATCAACGCTTTCATTACAATGTTTAAAACGGCGATAGAGAAAATGAACTTAGAAGATCGCAGATTTGTTTTCAAACTTGATAACAGAACCGCACTTTGGAAAAAATAGAATGGATAGGAAACGGGTAGTGCTACTTCAAATACAACAAAAATTATTTAAAATTTTTAATTTTTTTATTTCTTTGGATGTTCCGGACCTACTGCTTCACTATTTGACATTAAAAGTCGGCTCAGTTATCATTTTGTAGAGCAACCTTAATGCAGATAGAAGATATCGATCGGTAGTAATTTAGAATCACTGTAAACAATATCAAATTATTACCTGAGACCGAAAATAACCGCGATATTTCGGTGTCTCTTTTTTTTTTCTTAAAGAACAGAAATCGAATCTAATTTTCTAGAATCATAAACTTGCCATATAAATTTGATAATTAAAATCCGAAGGAGCTTCGTGCTTAAGCTGCAGATATACAATACGAATTAGGGCTGTGGCGCAAGTCAATATAAATTATGGACTAAATTTAGCTACCCGTAATAGTACCTTCTATAAATAAAAACCACGATAACAATACCAGGGTTTTCATATCGAAATTCGGATGGTAAGTTATCAGGGTACAGGTAATAGGTCATCAAACGGGCTAAACATAGGTACAACTAGATAGTCATTTTGGAAGGTCATACGAAATCGCATCAAAGCATGAGTGATTATGATGAATTGTCGACCAGCAAGATAAACCAATTAAAAAGAAATTTCCCAGATAGATTCTCTTCAATCAAACCAGCTGACAGTTCTAATAAGGCTATAAATATTTGTTTTTAATATTTAGCGCCAATTCCGCAGTGATTCTCAATGAACATACAGATATCTACCCATTTCATGAGTGAGGTTTTTTTTTTCCAATAATCTAGGAACATGGCACATATCTACAGGCTTTTAATTATAGGGAATGTATAAAGTTATGCACTCTTTAAAACTCCTCTAAACCTTATTTATAAAATTTGTACAGAGCTTTCGCATAGAACTTGTATGTATAGGGGGTCAAATAGTCTTGTTTTTATTTATTTTATTTTATTTGACATATTAAGCGTTACTGGCCTCATGTTATCGTGTTATATGCATGTTGTTTGACAAATCCTAATGGATCAAATTATTCAGCTGTAGAATAGAAATTCAGCGACAAAAATAACTATATTGGGAAAAACTTGGGTGCATAGCTAGTTTTGCGTATTGGGCCTTTCAACTGGCCACCTTTTGGCTTTTTTCTTAGGGGTTATGTGAAGTTAAATTTTTAACAAAAAGCCAGCTACGATCCAGAATTTTAAGGTCAACATTACTCGCGTTATTGACAAACACTGGTCACAACGCTGGAAGCATTGATCCAAAATTTTACCTTCAGAAAGGACTATGTACGGCGTAGTCGCTGTCACAACGCTGGAAGCATTGATCCAAAATTTTACCTTCAGAGAGGACTATGTACGGCGTAGTCGCGGGCAACAGAAACAATTTTACAACATATACTTTGCACGTATTGAGATAAATTTACACTTAGTACATAGTCAGACTAAGGAGATGGTTCTCCGTTAAGACATCGCTTCCTAGAATATATTTTTTTTTTTTTTTTTTTACGCTGGGAGGTGGTAATCTTCCAAAGACGAAACCGAGCCCGTACTCAGTAACAGTGTGGTGATTTTTACCCACTAACCCCTTCTACCGTCTTCCCGTTTTCCCTGCGATACAACCTTCTTGGTATTTCATTGTCGCAGGGCGGGGATTAGCCAGCTTTCCAATTATTGCACCTAGTAGTTAAACCAATCAGCAATTTGTCTTTCATATTTTAAAATTCATATTCTATGTAAGTATTTATCCATAGAGGATTTACTATACTAATATTTTTATATAGTAATACTTTTTTTTTTTTTTCGAGCTATGTAGCTAGTTCAAAAGGTTTTTATCCTTCTTAACCTCCTAGTCATATTGCTAGTATTTAATAGTTCCTTCATTTCTGAGCTGACGTGATTGAGAAGCCTAAGTTTATGTCTATTAGCTACTTTTTTGACTTCATCTTCAATCATTTCTATTTCTAGATCTCTATGCAGATCAGCGTTTCTTATGTACCATGGTGCATTTACTATATTCCGTAGAACTTTGTTTTGAAATGTTTGAATTTTCTGTAAATTTGTTTTGCATGTGCATGCCCACAGCTGGAGCCCGTACGTCCATACTGGTTTTAGAATTTGCTTATAAAGCAGTAATTTATTGTAATTTGACAAACAAGAGTATTTCCCTATAAGCCAATACATTTTACTGTACCGCATATTTAGTTCTTCTCTTTTTTTCTTTACATGTGCTTTCCAGCGCAGTTTTGCGTCTAGTGTCATGCCTAGATATTTGACTGTGTTTGCGTAATGTACTTCTTTATCATTTATGAATACAGGTATGTGCTGAACATTTTTATTTGTAAAATTTATATGGACCGATTTTAGGTCATTTAGTTTAATTTGCCAATTTTTCGTCCATTTTGTTATATTGTTCACTGCATTCTGTAGTTTTTTTTGTCGCTACTTCGACAGTTTCTCCCACAGCAAGTACAGCAGTATCATCTGCAAATGTTTCCACAGTTGTTTCATCACTGTTCGGCAAGTCGCTAGTAAATAAGAGATATAATACAGGGACTAACACACTTCCTTGTGGTACACCAGCTTTTATTTCTCTTAATGTGGAGTAGTCATTTCCTAGTTTAATTCTAAAGAATCTCTCTTATATATAGGACTCTAAAATTTCTGAAAATTGTTTTGGCAGATGCTTTTGCAATTTATAGATCAGTCCTTTGTGCCATACTTTGTCGAAAGCTTGTGCTATATCGAGAAATATAGTAGAGTATATCTTTTTTTCTTCAAATGCTTTTTCGATTTTATCTGTTATTCTATGCACCTGATCGATCGTGGAGTGTTCATTTCTAAAACCAAATTGATGGTTTGGGATTAGCGATTTTTCTTCGATTATTTTGTTCAGACGTTTAATCAACATCTTTTCGAATAACTTGGACAACATAGGTAGTATAGATATGGGGCGATAGGAGGTGACTTCACTAGGCGGTTTGCCTGGTTTTGGTATCATAATCACCTCCGCGACTTTCCACATGCTAGGTACATACCTTATCCTGAATGCAGCATTTATGATCTGTGCTAGTTTCTTTAAGCCCTTTTTTGGGAATTGTTTTAGGATTTCCCCTGATATTAAATCAAATCCCGTGGCTTTTTTAGTACTGATACCCTTTTTTATTTCATTGGCAATTTCTTTAGTCGTTACCGGTTGGATGTGTCTTTCCTCTTCGCACAATTCTTTGCTTTCTTGACAGTCTTTATCTTCATATGGTTGAAAGACGCCTTCAAGATATTCAGCAAATAAATTCGCTTTTTCTTGGTTGTTTTTAGCCCAGTTACCTTCACTGTTTTTAACTGGTGGAATGTGAGCAATTGGCCTTTTCATTTTTTTTGTTGCCTTCCAGAGTGAGTACTATGTACTAGCATCATTTGTAAGATTGGTAAGGTATTTTTTAAGAGACTCATTTTTAAATTCTCTTATCGATCTTTTAAGCTGATTGTTTAGATTATTCAGTATTGTTTTGTCTCTGGGCGCCCTTGTTTGTTGCCAACGTTTTCTAGCTCGTCTCTTTTCCGTAATTATATCACATATTACTTTTGGATACGAGTTTTGTTGGATTTTAGTTTTCGTTTTAGGTGTTGCAGCCCATACAGCTCTTTGGATATTTACAGTTAATATTTGAACAGCATCTTCTAATTGATCTTCTGTTCCAATTGTTTCTAAGAGCTGAATACTATCCTCTAGATGCTGCCTGAAGTAGCTCCAGTCAGTCAGCTTATTTCCTAGCCTTGCGCTATTTTCTTTAATAGTGATTTTATCGCCAAGTGTTAAAAGTATTGTGGAATGATCTGAGTCAAGATCTGGCCCTTCTTCTACCTTTATATTGTTAGACGAGATATTCTTTGTTACGAAGAAGTCGACAAGATCAGGGATTTTGTTTCTATCTGTTGGCCAATACGTAGGTTTTCCCGTTGAGTGATACTTGCTGCTAATTTCGTTTATTCCTAGAATATATCCAATTGTGCCACTATTGCGTTGTTATGAAAATTAAGCGCATTACTAAATTAGCTGTGCCAGGATCCAGGACATCAATGGTTTCCAGGGACAGAACACCTTTTACTAATACATACATTTCCTTCCCTTTTCCAAATTCTACAAGCTAATGCAAGAGGCAGATATTTTTGAGATACTGTTGTTCCAAATTATAACTTTCCATTAACATAGCAATAGTTAATAGTAGTTAGGTACCTATGTAGTTCCCTACATCACAATTGTAGTTCCTTAAAATCAACCCTTATATTTTAATTATTTTACCGGTTGACATTCGGTTGAACCCACATATGTAAAGACAAATGAAATTTCTATTTAAAAATAACTTCTGTGTGTACAATTGAAAAGTCCTTGTTTTCTTTGCATTTTTCATCCTGTTATTCTCCTCTTTCTGAATGCGTACTTTTTATATTTGTATCACCGATTGTTAGCGTTCTTACAAATCTTCTCGTTTGCAAAATATTTTCATAATGTAAACTATTTGTGCTTGTGTGCTTGCGCATATTGCATGTGGTTGCCAACTACCAACTACCAACAACTTTGCTCCTTGTTTATCCCTAATCGCAATCGAAAGGAAATTTCCCTTGCACATATGTTTTTTTTTGTGTTTTTGCCATCGCTAGGGTTTTTCGTGAAATTTGTTTTCCGACATGCATTTTATACAATACATACATATAAAAATGTTGGTCTCCCTGAAAAAGCCCTTGTATTGTCCTTCGTTTGCGTCTGTGATCGTATATGTCATGGTAGGAATTTTTATTGGATATTCTTTTTAATGAAATTTTAAGAATTCTAGAATAACATTAAACAGTATAGCAGTATAGGTAATCATGTTGTGTGCCTTCATAATGATTGAGGTTATGGTTTGCTCTTTCGTATAGTCAGGATCTCTTATATGTCACTCTGATTGTGGGGCCATGATTCTGCAATAAATGAGATAATTCGGATAAGTGAGTTTACCTAGAGGGGAAATCTTTTCTAACTACGTGAAATGCTGTTTTGATTTTGTTGGCAATAGTTTTCTAGTTTACTTTGTGCTGATTTGATGAATTTCTTTGGACATGTGAACATTTATATAGGTATTTAAAAACTTACTATGGCTTCAAACAATGTCAACTCCACCCGATTCATTGAGTATATAGTAGACAATTTTTAATGTGACATTGAGTACGCAGAAGCTTAAATTGAAGATTTTTAATCTTCAGTCAGATGACATTTTGTTTTGCACTCACTCTATAGAAAATGTGGAGTCTTGAAGTTAATTGAAATACTCACTAAATCAACATCAAAATCTGCTGATTCTGTAATGCAATCTGACTCAGACTCGTGTATATCCGTCGTCATTGAAAAACGTCTTCAAGAACACTTTGACTGCCAAAGCAATTTTGGGTAAATTTCTTGGGGTGTCAACACAAAATATTTGGTTATTTCCATTATTTAGCACAAATAAAACAATAAATAAATGCCATATTAGTTATTGGCAATGCATCCTTACATTATAGGACGAACTTAGTCCTGGCTATCTAATAGGATAGCCATAGCACCTCAAGCAATTTTAATGCAAATTCTTTCACTAGGCGATTGAAATTGAATCCTCTTTTTCGAATGAATGGTGGCCATATTGAGCCTCTTCTTTTCCTTCTTTTTATCAATGACTTACCCTCTTTCGTATGAAACTCTAAAGGTCGTTTGTACGCAGATAATCTAAAGATCAACAAAACAATAAACATTAAATAGTTGGTGTATTCGTAATGGCCTTTATTTAAGTATTAAAATTGTTTCCTGCATTTTTTAATTATAAAATAGAAAACATGACATTAAGTTGGGTTTCAGTTGAGACCAAAAAGACTTTGGAGTCATCTTTGACACTGAGCTAAGCTTTTCATTGCATAAATAAATAAATAAATAAATTGGCGCAACAGGTCCAGAGGGACCCTAGGCCTAGCCTCTCACAACCATTCGTTTTGTGTGCGTAAGATTATATATAGTTGGCAGAGCTAATAAAATGCTAAGCTTCATTTTTCGAAACTCTAAGGATTTTAATGATCCATATACACTTAAAACTCTGTACCATGGGTTGATTTGTTCAATATTAGAATACTTGGAATTTTTTGGAATCCTTTTTACCGGGATGCTAAATCACGCTTAGAGAAAATTCAAGAAGGTTTACTAAGTATGCACTACGAAACTTCAACTGGAACAATAATCTTCCAGCCTACGATCATAGATGTTCATTAATAAATTTGAAACCTCTTTTCAAAAGAAGGATATGTTATTCCGTTATGTTTGCTCATGACGTTAACTCTTCCATTTTACGGTTCCGTAGCCAAATGGCAAAAATCGGAACCCTATTAGATTCGTCATGTCTGTCTGTCTGTCCGTCCGTATGTCACAGCAACTTTTCTCCGATACTATAAGAGCTATACCGTTGAAACTTGGTAAGTAGATGTATTCTGTGAGCCGCATTAAGATTTTACACAAAAAAACAGTAAATTTTGGGGGAACCCATACATAGAACTGAAACTCAAAAATTGTTTTTTGCATCACATCCATACGTGTGGGGTATCTATGGATAGGTTTCAAAAATGATATTTAGGTTTCTAATATAATTTTTTTCTAAAGTGAATAGTTTGCGCGAGAGACACTTCAAAAGTGGTAAAATGTTGCCCCCCCTAACTTCTAAAATAAGAGAACGATAAAACTAAAAAAAAATATATGATGTACATTACCATGTAAACTTCAAACGAAAATTTGTTGAACGAGATCTAGCGAGTAGTTTTTAAAATATCGATCAAAGTTACAACGAACTACAAGAACTTTTATGTTATGTTACTTGCTGTTTCGGAACTATTCATGAGCGAGTCCGACTCGCACTTGTCTTACTTTTACTGTCTACATTTAATGTACAGGGTGTCCGCCGGGAAGGTATACTACTTTGTTTTGCCGCTATTTTGGAAAACATTAGTCTTGACAGTTCATATTTGGTAGTCGTGAAGTAGACGTGGCAAATTTACTATGGGAAAATATTCGATAAACCAACGTGTTTTAATCGTTAAAACATTTTATCAAAATCAACAACGACTTCTTTTTGTAGGATATCTGAAAAACAAGGTTTATGCAAACAAACCAGAAACGCTTTAGCAACTCAAACAAAATTTTCGTGATGAAATTAATAAAATACCGCGTGAAATATGTGAGAATGTAATGAAAAATGGGCTCAAAAGGGTTCGCATTTGTGAGACTAACAGAGGCGGACATTTACCTGATATTGTATTCCATACATAATTGCCGACATTTATTAAAACATTTATCAATATAAGATCAATTCTCTTTCATTTAATCAAAAATTATAAACAAACAAAATAGTATACCTTCCCGGCGGACACCCTGTATATATGCTTCCTCTCGTGTTCATCGACCTAGGGAAAACTTTTTCTTTATGCCACCTACACATAGAACAAACTATGATCAAAATTATCCTATCACTACAATAATTATAATAAATTAAAAAACTTAATTGATTTTAATTTGAGTAGAGAATGTTGTAAGTCTATAATTTTTAATGAATTATAAAAGCTACCACATTTTGATATTATGTATTGTAAAGTCTAAAGTAAGTTAAGCTTACGATTATATGAAATAAATAAATAAATAAATAAATACTTACTCAAATATGTACTATCTACACAATCTGACAAAAATACGCGCAGCCTCTCTGTATTTTGGTTTTTTAAATTATCTTTTCATTTTTTTTCCTTTTTTTCTTTGAACATAAAACACGAAATGTACAGAAAACTTTGTAACAATGAAAGATAACAACAAACAGGCTGAATAAATTTACATTATTTTCGAAACTAATTATTGGGAAACAAATTTCTTGTTTACCTATCACAAAATATTACAAAATAATTTAATTGCAACGGTTTCCGCCGAGTTTTTTGAATAAATTACTTTAAATTTATGTGAAGTGACGATTTAATTTTGACAATCAAACGTATATTTTCTGTGTGTGCAGTGAACAGTGATAAGTAAAGTCGGAGAGAGAGCTATGGTGCGGTCACAAAGGGATTAACCATGGTTGAGAAACCGAAACGCACGGCTGCTAATAATCGTACGCATACCACTTTTGAGTTCATCAGCTTCTAATTTATGAGTATTATTATGAAAAGAATGTTTAGTTGTAACTACTTCAGTTAGTTCTTTTGGAATTTCGCGCTTAAACCGCTGTCAGTTACTTTGTCTAAGAACTGCAATCTAAGCGGACCACACGTGCAAATTGCTGTAAATAGAAATAAAACACAACATATTACGGAAGCGGTGGTGCTGTTTTTAAGCCTCTGGCTTTGTAATATGGCTGATGGCAATATGAAGTTAGTCATACTCATACATTATCGGTTGTGTTTTGAAAGCAACTGTTGCCAAAACTTAAAAATTAAATTTTTCTCTGATACATATTGTTTTATTTTCGTGATTTGATCCGGATCAGATCTGATATGTCAAAATGTAAGACTGAACTTAAAACAATTTCTAGAATTTTTTTAAATTAATATAGCTAAACTATACTACTAATTTTACAATTTAATAAAATTTAACTATTATCTGATCTCCCTTAATCTGGCTCACGATATTGATTTCCAAATGTTGATAACAGCTGTGTTAGCGAGTATGCATTCAAAGAATTGAATATCAGATTTCGCATTCCGCGAAGTGCGAACTATACCCCTGTTCGAAATCTGTGTTTCCTAGAACGTTATCCATAGAAGACAATAATCTGTCAATTTATTCTTCATCGACAATGGGTCTTTTATTTGAACCCAAAAACAAACGAAGGAAACCCAAAACAATTTTTTTTTTGTGTCAATGTACCTAACTGACCTTTTAACTGATACGTAGTATCGGCTGGATTTATTGTGAACACTGATCCAATTTACGCTTTTATGTTTACAAACTCCAGTTCCCGGTAATCGGTTTAGATTTTTATCACCATCGAGTTCTACTGTCCAATCACCTCAGGTTCGTCATTCTAAGTGACGCTGGTTCGAAATTAAATAACATATTTTCTAACAAAGTGAAACTCATGCACAGAGTGATTCAGTTTGAACACCGCAGCAATTTCGGTGCCCAGTCAGTCATTGTTAATAATGCAAACTCACGCAGTTGGAATTGAAATATGCCTCAAATGTGGAGAATTTAAGATTTCGCCTGACCTGGTATGTCGCTCTGATAAATATATTTTTTTTTTCCTTTGAAATATAATAAAAATATTCCTTAAAGCTACCCCAGATGGAGAAGAGAAAATTGTAATGGCATGAAAAACCTTTGCACAAAAAGGTTTAGCATTCGGGAAATCCTGCCTCGGGACAAATGAAAGGAGATGCGTTGGAAATGCACTTCCCTTAGTGAAGATCGCACATTACTATCCATTCATGGAGACGTTCTGCGAACTTTTGAGGTTACACAGGTGCTTTGGATTCTATAAATGCGGATGGAAGGAACACTTAATGGAATAAGTGCAGATAGAAATGGGATAAGTGAATGTGTTTCCCATGAAGGATGGGTTAATGGTGGCATTGTTTTTGAGCGTTTTTTTTTTCTCTTGCTAACCTACTTGCAGTTGCAGGTGTTTTGTGCACTCAACGTTGGACAGGTGCCTCCATAAATGCCCTGCCAGATTTAGGAGATGAGTAGTATGGGAAGTGGCCTGCTTTTATTTTGTTCTTCTATTTTAAAATAGGTTGTACATTTGGGTAATCGAAAAGATGGTTATATGCCGGACTGATGAATTGGGGTAGTGGTTCTTCCCGTGGTGGAATTTAATGGCGTTTTTCATTGAAGATCCGAGAAAATTGCCCGTAATTCAGAATTGCTCTTTTCAATTAAATTCCATGGAACCCTTTCGCCATAACGCCAAAAATAAAGTTATTGTGAATGAAAACTCAACTTTGACAGTTCTAAAATATTTTTGATTTGAAGAGTGATCGTTAAGGATTTTGCAAACAATTTAATTAAACAATAATTACGATTGTTACAAATCTGTAAAATTTATTGAAAAATATGTCATCAGTGGAATTTTCGAATGGCAAAATGTATATACATAATATCCCTTAAGAAATAACAACAATACCAATTAAAAACGATGATGTTCAACATTTTCTTTTAAGAGCCGTCCTTATCAACCCCGAAATTGGGATTGATAGAAAAATTGACAATTACCAATAAAATTGTTCGAGATTGACATTCACAATACCGATTTGTCAACCGACAATTGCTGCACGTTCACAGTCGATCAACACTTAATTGATAATTGATCGTCGTAATACCATTTAAAGAAATTTATTTTTGTTTAATTTAATTTGTTTTTATTTCTTTATTTATTTTTGTATTGATAAGTATCAACTATCAGTTGATAGTTGATCTTCGCAATAGGGGTGATAATTTGTACCGAAATAAGGCAAATTTTACTTCTGTACTCCATCAAACTCATTTGAATCGAATTCGATACAATTGTATCGAATTTTCAATCCCTGCTGAGAAGTGAACTGTGAATGTGATGGCTGTCTGGCTCTGGAATCTGGATGAAGTGCGGTGTCGTGGTATGCAACAGTAGAGTTGAGTATGTATTGGAGGTTCTAATTGGAATTGATTAAGACAACACATCAATAGCGAATGAGAAATGGTTAAAGTGATTGACAGTTTCTTGTAAATATCTTTTAAAATATTAACTTTTTGGCAAAACATTCCTCGCCACAAATAAAGCTACGAGTAAGATCTACAAAAAAGTACTTGTCCATTTTTTTGTTAATCAAGAATTAAACATTTTTTTGTGCGAATGAAAATATCTTTCTCCTGAAATTCCTAGATAGTGTATTCTAAAATCAGTCAATGTATCGCTACCATTTGTCGTTTAACTGGACACTAGAGGTTGTTTTGTGCAAATTTCAGCCTTCTACGTCAATTATTTTTTGAGATAGGCCTAGGTACAAAATTGTTCTTGTGGGTTCGGACAGACGGAAAAACGCGAAACTAATAAGGTTTCGTTTTTTCCCTTTGGGCAAGGAACCTTAAAAAGGGACAAAATAAAAGGATATTGGGCGCACCCTGCATTTACTAATTTAATAAATCATGGTGCAATTATTTGGATATTTTTTCAATATTTCAACACACTTTGTAGGTATTCAATTCCACAACAGTGTTGCCAGGCGCAGTAAATGAAATTCCCTATCACAGACCTTAAATTTCCCCTTTTTCCCCATTTTTCGTGGTTGCATTCCCCATGGATTCCCCACAATCAAAATATTGAGTAAACTAAATGATTCTTATAAAATGTTCACCCAAGTTGAAATACAAAAACTGAAATGCAGGTAGAATCAACCTTTGCATATTGTATATGGCTCATTTTCCAATCAGTCATACGGCTATAACGACACCTGCTACTTGCGCACATGCGCAAATAGGTTGTGTTCTGAAAATTTGTTTGAGTTGAACCATTTTCCGAGTCATTCCATACAAGAGAAATTCTTGTAATTTCTAAAAAAAAAAAAAGTTATTGGGTGCGTTATCTTGATTCAAACTTTAAACCAGCTATTGTTTTTGTGACGGCGTTAAGTCGAGTAAATTCCAATTTTCCTCATTACGTTTTTTTATTTTTGAACATTTTTTTTTTTATAAAAGTTATTAAGTTTTGAGACACATGTGACTCGGAGCATTGAGCCAAAGCTAAAATACTTGAATCATAAATTTCCCAATTGGGTACTCCAGCAAAACTCTGGTTTCATTTAAATGGGATTATAGGACTTAAGTATTCACATTTAATACATTAATGTTTTTTTCTTACATTCCGCACATTTTGTTCTAGAAGAGGAAAGATTCCCCTTTTCCCCTTTCATCACATTTTTGATTGAAATCCCCCACAAAAAGAGGAATTCCCCACGATCTGGCAGCACTGTTCCACAACTGCCCTCAGTTGCCGATTATCTCTTAACGAGATGGCGAAATAATTCAAAATTCAATTGCATGGCCGACGAACTCGCCAGACAAGGCACTACTATGTCGATTCAACGGAAAAGGAGAATCTCTACATACCTCTTGCGGTGCAGGGAACTAAGTTCACTTTCTTATGGGAACTTAGTACACATTCAAAAATAAGAAGAGGAAACTAACTTCCAACATTTATACACTTTTGTTCAAAAAATCACGTCGATTTTTCTTTGACTATTTTCAGAGTCTTGCAAGCTGAATTTTTTAAGTTTTATTCTGTATGACAAAATACTCTCTTCGAAATTCAGTTAGCAAGACTCTGAAAATAATCAAAGAAAAATTGCGGTGATTTTTGGCGCACGAGACTAAATTCACGCGAATTTTTTACTTTTATTTTCTCAAATTTTCGAAGGCTAAAACAAAAAAGTTGTTTGAGAAAATATATTGGCCTTTTTAGCCTTCGAAAATTATAAATAAAATAAATTTTCGAAAGCTAAAACAAAAAAGTTGTTTGAGAAAATATATTGGAATTGTTAGCCTTCGAAAATTTGAGAAAATAAAAGTAAAAAACTCGCACGACCGGTCATGGTGAGAGTCGATTTTTCTTTGATTACTTTCAGAGTCCTGCAAACCGAATTTCGTTTTTAAAATTTTTTACATAAGTTAAAATTTAATTTCTCTTAGTTAATAAAAATTGCAAAGTACCAACTTGACTCTTTAACTTAACTTTGTTCTTAGTTGACAGTGAGAATTTACTTCACATTAAAAGGGAAATAAAACCACTCAGAGTTTTCGGAATTTATTTCCCACCTTACATGGGAACTAAGTCCACTTCACGAAAGTGGTTTTATTTCCCATTAGGTGGGAACTAAGTCCCTCAGTGGATTTAGTTCCTGGGGACTTATTTCCCTGCACCACCTCTTGCTACTTGCAAGCTCCTAATTAAACAAAACACATTAATTGTCCAAAGTTTATGTCAACAACGAATCCTAGAGGTTTCGAAAGACAAAAACGAAAGTAAAGGCCCGCTTTCAGCCCAAGAAAACGAGAAATGTCGAAAAACAAGTAGGTAGGTACAATGCGTCATTCAAGTGATTAAAATAAATTTTCAAAATTTGAAATACCCAAAAGCTTCAAACCAAGTACTTTTTTTTTAATTATACTTCCAAAAACGTATACCTAATATTTATATGGGTCACCCTGCATAGGTAGATATAAGTGATTCTTTTGTAGTGCAATACCCTTTAGAAAACCTCCAGACTACTTACGAACGTACGACAGTCTATGGATGTAAAAGTTTGAAGTTTGTGAACACAAAGTACAAAAAATTGACAGACAGAATGTGTTGCATTAAATATTTTACTTAGTCAACAATTTTCCTCAAACTTTCGATTTTTGTTATCAAAACTGTGCCAGACAAACAGTTGCGTTTATTAAATCGTTTTGGTGTTGTTAAAAATCACATTAATTGGGTCAATATTTAGGTGCGATTTTATCACCATAATGATTACAAATTGTCAGATAACAAGCCAAACAACAACCAATTTCGACTTTGAAATAGTTTTCATTGGCAGTGGCCATGGGTAAAGCTGAAAATCAAAAAGAAACAAATATTACAAGTTTGTATGGTGTGCTAGTGTGCTGGACTATGTTATGTTATGTTATCTTAAAGTGAATCTTGATGATAGAAACACTTAGGCCGTTAATCGGCCCATTGTGCGTACTACTGGTTGGTTAGGGGTTCCTTATCTGGTTACTTATGTGAACCATTTGCTTCCGTTGATAACGCTAAGAATGTTAGCAGCGCTGGTGTCGCATAGATCACTAAGATCATTGAGGAAGTAGTTTCCTAAGTATGCCATCCTTAGATTGGATAGGGCAGGGCAGCTGCAGAGAAGGTGAGTGACGGACTTATCCTCCTCCTCATCCCTGCAGCTTCTGCAAAAGTCATTGTATGGCAATCCAAGTCTTTGCGCGTGTCTGCCCAGAATACAATGACCGGTAATGACATTAGCAACCAACGAGATGCTGGGTCTGTTTAGTCGCAGAAGCTCCTTGGGCTCTTTTATTATCCAATGTCGGCAAGGTAAGCTTGGCAACGTCGCAATATCCCAGATGTTTCCATTGTTTGCCATTCTTGTTGCGTCCGCGTTAATGATTTGTTTAGCGTAAGACAGCGGTGCATGCACGTTGTGCAGACTAACGCTATCAACACCGGAGGAGCCTAACCTTGCAAGTTCGTCAGCTGCACAGTTCCCTGGGATATCACAGTGTCCCGGAACCCAGCAAAGGGTAGCGAGTAAAATTATGAAAAAAAAAAAAAAAAAAACTTACTTGAAAGATATATTCGAGACAGGAACAAATATTAAAGAACTAGCTGACCCGGCAAACCTCGTTTCGCCCAAATTTGTTAATTTGTTAATAAATTCCGAGCATGCACCAAGCACTTGCTAATTTATGTAATTCGACAAATTAAAATTCTTTATTCAAAAGTTTTATTAAATGCAATAGAAATAAATGATGAATAGCAATGTTGATTTTTTTCAATCAAACCGCAATGATTTTGACGTGTCGTCCAACCTTCCACTTTTTCACTAAATTGACAAACATCCATCGATTATCCTTGCAATAAATTATTTGTCATAGCGAAAGCGAGACGCACGGGAAATTGAAGTCGCACGAATAGTAAATAGTTCTTAATAAGCGAAATCTGCGGAATAAGAGTGTTTGACTTTGAATATTCCCCTTAAAATCATCACTTGTATGATATTTTTTGTGAGATCCTTCACCATAAAACAAATGCGATCCGTTGTAAAGTTTCGGTACATTGATGTTTCGCAACAAAATTTTAACTGAACCAACTTTCAAATCCGAATTATGTAGAGGCAAGGTAGCATAATTTCCTTAATTCCAACCAAAAATTATAAATCGAACGATCCGTCCCCGAGTTATGAATGCACATACGGACGTCAGTCTCTTTTCTATGTCAGGTCCAATAGTATCCTATCGAACGAAGAATATAAATCTATAAAATTTCATTGAAATCGGGTGAGTGGTTTCGGAGATCGATTACAACGCCATATAGTGGGTCAAAAATCCTATCTTTTAAGTTTGCGTTAACCTGAAATACAACAATACGAACAAAACAAAAGTGGTTATCGAGTTATACCATCATCATCGAGTTTCATCCCGAAAGAATTATAGGTATGAATTAAGAAGATTATTATTAAAGAAAATTTAATTGAACTGAAAAACGACATACGCCCTCAACGCCACATGTTGAGGATTTTTAATTATTTTATATGTATTTTATCAATATAATAACTCCGATCGAAGCATCTGTTTTAAACGATATTTATTTTGTTTACATCCTCGTTGACATATTTGCAGCACGCATTCTGTCAATGTTATGCCAACGCCATAAGGTTACATCAAAAAAGTTTGAATTGTAAAAGCGCTATGGTTACATTAGATATATGTAATTTAATATGGTGGTTTAGTATTCTTAAATTTTCTAATTTTCCGCGAAATTTTCTTAACTTTTTCTTTCATAAATAAGATTCTTCTCCTGACGATAACAAACACAACAAAAAAAATTTAGCAAAATCGGTTCAGCCGTTCACGCGTGATGCCGTGACCAAGGGAAATAGGAATTCATTTTTATATATATAGATTCAACATTGGCACATTTGTTCGAACAGCTTGACTCAATGCGATTCGTTCGAAGTCCATTTCTCGCTCCAATTCTCGATTAAATGCGTCAAATCGAAGCTTTGTTGCGCATTTCATCTGACATCTCCAGTTCATTATCCGATGTCACAGTGCGAAATCGATGCAAAATATCGTCGGCCATAATTATCATCTTTGTATAATCAAAGTACCTATCTACTTCATTTCAAAAAGTTACTTAATGTAACATAGTAAACATAATTTATTAGAACAAACTTTTTGGGTATACCTATATTTAAAAAAAAAAGAAAAAACTTCAAAATTGTTGACAACAACAATTTGCTTGGAAAATAATTAAAATAATTGACAACAACAATGCCCGCGTTCCACTGCCCGCTAGATGAGCAGCGGCCGTGTCAAACTCCATGTAAAAAAAACTTAAATTTCACCATTTGCGCTAGCCGTCTAGCACTTTTTGTGAAATGTCTGTTTTTTTTATATGGAGTTTGACATGCCGCTATTCATCTAGCGGGCAGTGGAACGCGAGCAATTGCTTTTAAAATTCAAAATATTTTTTTTTTTATTTGAAGTGTCACTTCTTGATTTCTATCCAGCTAATTTTTTTTTCAAAGTGTATTTCCCCATACAAACTTTAATTTTATAATTTTCCGCGCAATTTTCTTAATTTTTTCAATTTTTCTTTTTTCCTAAACCTTCGCGGAGCAATTACGAACAAATCCGCAGAAGGAAGTATCCAATTTGGTCCAGTCGTTTTCGAGTTTTAAGCATCCGAACAAACCAAGATCCATTTTTATATATATAGATTTTGGAGCCAAAATGTAATTTCTTTCCCAAAGATTCGAGAAATTGCTTTAAGGTACCTATCTTTGTTTTCATCGACATACCTCTGCGAGCAGGGTTTCTCGGCGCTTCTAATAATTAAAAACAAGTACAGAAATCGATTGGATGCCAGTGCCGACATGCGTGTGACTTTAAATAACAATGAACCAAGGATCCAGAAGTTAATAAAGAGTATGCATTCACAAAAATCTCATTAATGTACATTTTTTTCAATTGGTGGTCCACGTCGAGACATAAATTTTGTCAAATGGTCCGTCATCACTAAATCACAGATCTAAAAACAGCTTACAAAATTACCATAGAATCCGTTCCTAACTCAAAAACGACAAAAACGGCGTATGGAACAAAACAATTCTCAGGCGACGTAATATTGAGGTTACCGTGCAAAAAAAAAAAAATGATCCCGGACTGTAAGCACCCAAACTCCAAACCCGAAGTTTGAACGAAATTCGGGTAGACGTTTAGGTTGTAGGCCTCGGCACAGACGGACGGACAGACAGAATTTTGCGACCTACTTTTTTGAGTTCGTCTATCATCGAAATGTTAATCATCAGATTTGATTAAGATCTCGAGTTCGACATTTTGTACGAATTACCGTGCAATTTTTCTCTTACTTAGTAAAGGAGAAAGTTAATAATCTATCAATGCTCAATAGATTTAAGCATATGTACTCACACCACATACAATCGGTCTACCTACGCGAATAAATTTAAATAGGTAAGCACTTGTAAGGTATCTTCAATTTGTTAACACGAGTGGACGTTTTTCTTATCAATTCTGGAAATGTACTTTCAACAATATCATTATTACAGAGCAATAAATAGCTTGACAGTAAGTATCTACAAAACTTTGCACAAAAAAAAAAAAAAACGTTCTATTGTTAATGAACAATAATCTGCTCTAATAAAAACTATCTAAGCTCTCGAATGAATCACTTAAGAGGGGTTACAAACAAAGTCCCGAAGCCGTTCAGTATTAAAAATGTATATCTATAATCCACTCAATCGGATGGCTTGATACACGGAATCTTATTATTTAAACCAGCCCTTCAGTCAGATAAGAAGCCCAGCCATCGTTGTAATGCAGTCAATATGCCATATCTTAATGGGCCAATATATGCATTAATAACGATAAGACTTTTCAAGGCTGTACCTAGCTTTCAAAATTCCATGAAATAGTACAGAACCCTTGTAATCTTCGATCTAATGACGCACTTATCGATATAGTGTTGTTCAGAGGCAAAATAGTAGGCAAAGTTATCAAATGAATGAACTACGCTTTACATTGGGACAGCAATCGCGTTGCATTCACGTTTCACAGAGCAGATGGTATAAGAAAACAAAAGTATACCCTCAGGCGTAAATTAAAGGTAGGATAGGCAGGAAAAGACCGGACAAACGCTGATACTATTTTTAATTTCATTAACGTTGAATGACACCCTAGCCTTCCAAGAGGAGTTTTTCCTTTACTTAAATATTTGTGTGCGACACCCAACTCGCAACAGTCTTGTAGTAGTCCCCGCGTGTGACTGCTATTTTGTTTTAATAATAGTTAATAAAGGTTTAGTTTTGTACAAGAACTCTTCAATCATAGACAAGATCATAAGGAGTAAAACTCGTGTTGACTGCCATGAAAATAGTAGGTAACTTCTCACGTCTCATGATATCATTTTAGAGTAGGTATTGTGACTTCTGTAGAGTTTTGTATTCTTCTTTAAAAGGTCTATTAATGGATACTGTTGAGTTGTCGAATGATTCTATGCCTACCTATAATATGTTCTAATTAGTTTTCTATTCTACTCTATTCTGCAGTGATTCCACTGCGTGTGTTTGTCATACTTTTAATCCCCTTCATATTATTTTTCTAGAATTGATCCGTTTTGCAATTCTCACAATCAACCAATCTTTACAATTTAAGTGTCAAAAAAATTTAATTTTCCAGGAGCATAAAATAATGTCTTTAGTTTATAATCTGGAAAACAATTTTTTTTTTTAAAACCAAACATGGAAGTCCTCCAAAGACTATACAGCAAAGCGTCGGGATCGTTGGGGGCAACTAAGTGGCTATTCAAAAGCCCTAAAGGCTAAAGTGCTTGAAATCAGCACATCCCAAACGTAATATTATTGTCACTAATAAACATCTTGATCACTACGCCAAGACCCAAGCAGATATCAAGCAATTTCCAGATATTTTGTTTTTATAGAAACTAATCTCGCTTGTGGTCAAAAATCGATCCTACCTTTTATAAGTATTAATACTAAAAAAACCTTATACCCACAAATTGATGTTTTTTTTTCTTCCACAGCAGAGAACCTTTCAATTTTTTTTTTTTTTTTTTTATACCTACCGAGGGTAGGTGAAAATCTTCCGAAGACACTATGAGAATAGCAAGCGCGTGCTCATAGTAGTGTCAGATTTTTACTGACTAAAAACACCACCCTTCGAAAGATTGTTAGATACTGCAACTAAGATATAACTTATCAAGCAATTTTTCTATAACGAAACAACAACTTTTGACAGGATACTTTCCAACGAAAGATCCTGCATGTTCCTCAATTTAGACGCGGTTAATCCTATCTTGCCAAGTCGAACGGTTTCGTTCCTTGTAGTCGGCGCAATAAATTGTTCATGTCCAAAATTTGTCGGACTGTATTGTAGTCATGTCCGATTATTCGGTTTCTATGCTTTCTCGCGAAGCTTCTAGTTTCAGCTTCAATTGTTGGAATTCCGAGATCTCTGTGGATATCGTCGTTTCTAATATACCATGGTGCTTGTACAATTTCTCTAAGCACTTTATTTTGAAAAGTTTGTAGAATATTGACATTTGTTTTCTTGGTACAACCCCAGAGTTGTATACCGTAGGTCCACACCGGCTTTAGCACTTGCTTGTATACCTAGAAGCAGTTTGTTTTCGGTACTGAGCTGGGAATGTTTTCCGAGTAACCAGTACATTTCTCTATATTTGATATCGAGTTCTTTACGTTTCATTTCCACGTGCGAACTCCATTTCAGCTTTGCGTCGAGTGTCATTCCCAGGTATTTGGCCTCGTTTGCAAAGGGTATTCGGGCCAAGTTTAGAAAAATTGGCAAGTCATTAGTTTTCTTATACGTGAAATTCACGTGAACAGATTTAGTTTCGTTGAGGGCGATCCGCCAGTCCCTCGTCCATTCATTTACCTTATTCAGTGCGATTTGCAGTTTTGCAATCGTTTCTTCAATTGTATTACCCACTGCTAGGATAGCGGTGTCGTCGGCGAACGTAGCGAGAGTAGTGTCATCTTCTCTTGGTATATCGCGAGTATATAGCAGATAGAGAAGGGGCCCTAGGACACTTCCTTGCGGCACGCCGGCCGAAATTTCCTTAAGCTCAGTGATATCGTTTCCATGTCTAACACGAAAGAGTCTATTCCCGAGATATGATTCCAGAATATCATATAGGCGTACAGGAAGAACTTGTCGTAATTTAAATTTCAAGTCGTCATGCCATGCACCTTATCAAAGGCTTGTGAGACGTCAAGGAATACGCTTGAGCATATCTTTTTTTCTTCAAATGCTTTCTCAATTACGTCAGTAATTCTATGCACTTGGTCAATCGTCGAATGCTTGGTTCTGAACCCAAACTGTTGGTCAGGGATAAGATTATTTTATTCTATAACCGGTTCTAGGCGCGTTAGTAGAATTCTCTCGAAAACTTTGGATATGACGGGAAGAAGGGAAATTGGTCTATACGACTTTACTTCGTTTGGCAGTTTTCCTGGTTTTAAAACAATTATGACCTCCGAAACTTTCCATTGGCTCGGTACGTGTTTAAGTCTGAGCGCGGCATTTATAATATGAAGAAGCTTAAATAATGCTTTTCTTGGTAGAACTTTGAGAACTTCTCCCGTGATCAAATCATAACCAGGAGCTTTCTTAGGTTTTAGGGATTCAATCTCACGTTTTAGTTCCGTTAGCGTTGCACTTGTGAGTATTAAATCGTCGGATTGTAATTCCGTCCAAATAACACTGTCGTGTACCGCCCGACCATCGTACGGTTTAAAGGTTTCTTCTAAATGGGCGGCAAAAACGTCTGCTTTTTCCTTATCTTCCCTTGTCCATTCATTTTGATTTATTTTAATTGGCGGCGCGGGGATTTAGGGCCTTTTGGTGCCTTTTACTGCTTTCCAAAGTGAATAATTGGAATCTTTCTTCGCCGTTAAGCTTTCAAGGTAAGAACCTTTTGCACGATTTTGAAAGTCCTTAATAGCTGTCTTCAACAAAATTGCACAAATAATTCAAATGTGTTTTATGTTGCGGAGCGCGACTCTGTTGCCATTTTTTACCTTTCAAATGATATAAGTTTCATTCTCCTCATTTCAAAGTAAATACTAAAAAAAAAGTACCGAAACTTTGGATGTCGTATGTCGAATCACGTATTTATAATGAATGTAACGCCATTAGTTTAAAAACTGTAAACCTATATATAATCATATTCTACTACAGACAGATACCTCAAGAAACACCAACGACAGGTACTGGCATTCAATCGCAGACATATCGATTGTAACCTGAGTTGTAGGACACCTTCAACACCACAGCCATTTTTAAAGAATATAAAAATACATAAAATACTTTAAAAAGATCCCCAGAGTTCGGTACTCATTTCAGTCGGCAGTTAAGTGTTAAATTGCCACTTCAAAATTCTCCTCGAAAATGTGCTTCATCAGAAAATATGATTAAGTGGAAAATTCAAAGTCTGCCGGTTCCTGTTGCAAAAGAGGACATGAATCATTTTCCGCAACGAGGAGCGAATATTCAAGTCCATTACGATTACAAACAAAACAAAAGATGTAGCTCTTGCATCTTGATGGAGTGCGGTAGATACAAAACAATATAAAAAAAAACGATAAAAACAAAACAACCAGCAAGGATAACACCATGAGCAACCAATACCGTACCGATCCCATGGCAAAGTCATTTTCGCTCATTTTTATGCATGAAACAGGAACAAAATTCTAATTTTCTACTGCAGTGATTTTGAATGGACTGCGGAGGAGCTCGAGAGTTGTATCTACGAGTAGTCGATGCAAAGTGTGCGGCGCAGGAGAGACGCCACCATTTACAAACCCAACCGATACCCATCATAAAGTCGATCTACTTCACCCTTCTAACAAGTATCTGCTTGTATTTCTGCTCAATCTTATTTTATTTTATTTTTTTTTTTTTTGGCTTTCTTGGTTTGTTTTCGACTTTTTGCAATTTTTTTTGTTTTGTTTGTCATGGAGGAGCTGGAAATTGGTAAGCAAAAAAATGGAAAAGCGAAATCTTTTGAACGTGAAACGTGGTCATGCTTATCGAGTGGGAAAGAGATTGCTCTTTGGTACGAGACGAGTGATGGTTGGGGTAGGTTTCTCAATAGGAATGAAGGGAATTATATATCTAATTCTGGGGGATAAAGGTGAGGGAGTGGCAACTGCCAACTGACGTTCCCTTTCGATTTATTTTATGTGGTCGAAGGTATCCGATGAGCTCAGCGATTGTGTACCATTACGTCTTTAATTTATGGTCCTGATAACCGCAGAAGAAATCGAACCAGTCCGACGACTTCGTCTGCTTTGTCATGGGTAGCGATACTAAATACGTTTTTAATATACTTACTTATAGACAGATGCGGGATATTCTCTTTTATGCTGCTGCCAGATAGTTACTTCTAATCTGTAGGGCTTTTCCGCTTCTGGATTGCAAATAAAACTGATTGCCTCTAGCTACATGGGGGGGTAGTGGGAATCTTAAATATTCTCTTCGCAATAGCATCTAGTTAAAAGGCCCTACTGATGAATATTCGGAAAACTTAATAGTGAAAAAGTACTTTTAAAAAATGCAATAAATAGCAAAGAGGCTGGAGGACTGGGGTCAGGGTTTCCGAGAACCTTAGAAAGAGAAATAAAAAAAAACTCTTCCGTACATCTTATACACCAAACCAAAAAAAAGAATATCATATTTATGAAAAAGCTCTTCAATATGCAGAAAAAATCATCAATTTAAGTGAAGTGAACTTTTTCATTGCTATGATGAAACGCATTTCATCAATATGATGAACAAAAGAAGACATTCATCATTCATCAATATTACCTATGAAAAATTCGTCAATATTGTTACATTCAGGCTGACATTCGAAAAGATAAAACACTATTCTGTTCATATTTTCTAATAAAATAGCTTTTATTACTTTTAATTTAATTTATTTGTTTAATTTTTATAATAATTCACTTATTAAGTGCCAAAAAAATATCACTTAAAACTGTATTACTTTACCCTTATTTATCTTCACAACCGATTACTATATCGAACTTTACCAATCACTGTTTAAAAATCAACTGTACATCCCTGTTCTCAAACATGCCCTTTTAGATCCGCTCTGTCACCTATCGCGAATATTCTAGTGTAGTGAGTTACACTTGACAGATGACATTGATGTAATATGACAAATTCGAGTTTCTAATTGGAGTTGGAAGCGAAACTTGTTTGGTGATTAATGGGTTGTTTTCAATTCACCATTTTAGGTTCGACGCTGCATTCCACACCACAACATGATGAAGCGAAATTGCCCTTTAAGGACTATTCACATGAGAGCGAATTGCAAACACGCGAATATTCGTAATTTCTGACACTTCATTCACATGAAAACTTTTTTTTTTGTGGCAGATACCCGCGTATCAGTTTCATTTTTAGGGTTCCGTAGCCAAACGGCAAAAAACGGAACCCTTATAGATTCATTATGTCTATCTGTCTGTCTGCCTGTATGTCACAGCCACTTTTCTCCGACATTTTAAGAGCTATACTGTTGAAACTTGGTAAGTAGATGTATTCTGTGAACCGCATAAAGATTTTACACAAAAATAGAAAAAAAAAAAAAAAAACAATAAATAAATACATAGAACTGAAACTCAAAAATGTTTTTTTTTTTTTTATCAGACCCATACGTGTGTGGTATCTATGGATAGGTCTTCAAAAAAGATATTTAGGTTTCTAATATCTTTTTTTTCTAAACTGAATAGTTTGCGTGTGAGTCCCATACCCATTTTCAGTTCGCGGGAAAATTGCTTTAATTGTTAGTTTAGCTGTTTAAATCAATTGAGATTCACGTTCAACAATCGCCCCGAGATGCCTGCAGATGTATGTTTGTTCTGCACTTAAATTGCTGCAAATTGTAGTCTTCTGGAAATATATCCCCAGGAAGCGAGTTCCAAAGTTTGCTTGTCCTGTAACAGAAGGAGTTTTTGAAAGTTGATGTCCTCGCGGTTGTCAAGTGTACTGTATGGTCATGAGCATTAGCAGCCTGTCTTGTTGGGCGCCCAAAAGTTGCATTTCGAGGGATAATGTCTTTGAGTTCCTCAGAACATCTGCCATGGAAGTACCTACATGTACCTATGGGAACAATATTCCAAGCCTGGTCTAACCTGTGCTTTGTAGAGAAGGAGAAGTTGTTTGGGGCTAAAGTACCTCTTTGCTCTAAATAGGTAGCTCAGCTTTGCGGAAGCCGATTTTGCGATATAGGATATGTGGTTCTGCCATGTGGTTCCTGAATTGACTGTGACTCCTAGAAGGTGCATTGAGTCCTTGTGATGGATTGTATGGTCATCCATTTGGATCTGAGGAACTGTTGATGCATATTTTCTGGAAAATGTTGTGAGCTGTGTCTTGTTAGCATTAAATACAACCAAGTTGTCCTTTCCCCACTTCAAGATTTTGTCCAGATCTTCATTTAGAGAATTAATTTGTTCACATCTCTGACTGTGTGATGAAGCCGTATGCACAGGCCCACTGTTCGAGATGGAGGATATAAGAGTGCTGTCATCTGCAAAGCTGTAGATGTTATTATTTGTCGATCCAAGCAAATCGTTTATGTGGAGAAGAAATAGAGTTGGAGAAAGAATAGATCCTTGGGGCACTCCTGCATTTATAGCAAACGAATTGGATAATACACCATCTACAACAACTTGGATCGATCTTCCCAGAAGAAAAATTTTGCCTAATAGGGCTCTATGCCAGACTCGGTCAAATGCCTTTGATATGTCCAAGGCTACGGCTCTGGATTCGCCGTGTTGTTCAATTGATTGTGTCCATAAGTGCGTTACGTAGCTTAACAGGTCACCAGTGGAACGACGGCTCCGAAGTCCGTATTGCCTGTCGCTTATTATTCGATGGCCTTCTAGATATTTGATTATTTTGACATTTATTGCCTTTTCCATTACTTTAGAGAGCATTGAAAGTAACGCTATTGGACGATAGTTTTGTGGCAGACATTTCTTCCCTTTCTTTGGAATAGGTTGAATGCGAGCGGTCTTCCAGCAAGACGGAAACGTCTTCTGGGAGTAAGACATGCTAAACAGCTTACAGAGTACAGGTGCAAGTTCTGGTGCACAGTTCTTGAGTACTATAGCCGGGATTCCATAGGGTCCCGTTGCCTTATTGCAATCTAGTTCTTTAAGGATGCGTTGAATTATTCGAGGCCGAAATTTCACTTCTGCCATCGATGATTGTATCCTCGGGATATTTGGTGGCTCTAGCTGTGCAGAATCTAGGGTGGAATTCTCTGAAAACATGCTAGCGAAAAGATCTGCCTTTTCTTTAGGTGTTGTTGCTAGCGTGCCGTCTTCTTTTACTAGAGTTGGAAAAGAAGAGCAACTAAAGTTATTACTGTAGAAAAAATATCAATTTTCAATTCATAAATACAGTTAAATTGATTTGTTCGCAATTCGCTTATTCGCAATTCGCTCTCATATGAATAGTCCCTTAATTTCATCAATTTGACGAATGTATTCATTATGTTGACAAATTTGTTCATCAATATGATGCACACTTTCTGTGCTGTCAAATTTGTTAACACAAATAAAATCATGAAATCAAAATACTGACACCAATATATGATGAACGCCATTGGTCAATATGACGACGTCTTTTTTTTCAGTGTATATAAATGAATTCGGAAAAATTAAAAGGGGTGTTACACTTGATACCTACCTATACTTGCTGTCATTCATAAACAAAATACCCATTTTTTGCGATAAATGATCGGATGTTTATTTCATAATAAAGAGGAAGGTATGCCGTAAATAATGAAAAACAACATCAGCCAAATGGCCACCACGAGCACGCATACAGGACTATCCTCTCATAATAACACCTCTTATTGAATAACCCATTACAACCAAGAATGTAATGCATTATTTAATTTGAAGAGTACGAGTCAAGTCCATATAACCATGATTAGCTGTCGACGAGGAAATGCTCAGAGAAGACCCCAGGAACGTGGAAAATACCAAATAAACTATATACCTTCCTGTGACTGATTACAGTACGCAATCTTTAATATACACAATTTCTTAAGTTGAATGCACTGATATAAAGGTATTTCAACTCATAACAAGCACAGTCTGGCTCTGGGTTATTAATTGACATTTCGGAACACCTTTACTTCACAAAGCAAAAGTCCGCAGTGAATACCATATAATATGCTTTATTCCTACCAACTTTGGGTGGCTAAATTTTACTGTAACTCACCACTAAAGCGCTCCACCTCGTATTTTTAGGACAAGTCACTTTGACTTCCATTCCCAAATTCCATTGCTATCACTTTAAGCATTCTAAACAGCAATATCATAGTCCAACGGGGCACTGTATTCGGTGGACGTTTTTCAAAAATGTTAATTTCCTCGAAAACGACTAAAGTTGATACACCCAAGTGGAACTCTGTTCAAACACAGCACTTTATTTTAATTAGTGCAGGTACTCTTCACTTGCTGATGGTAAGCGAGGTAAAGCTTAAGTTTCAAAAGAGCATTCCCAAAGGATGCTAACGGATTGCGAAATTTACTTCATCAATGGCGCATCCCGAATCCCTTTTTATCTTGTGTCTCTCTATATGCATACTTAGTGGGGATTAATTTTAACACCCTTGACGTAAAAGATCCATATTTCCGTCACGGTATGAGCGCAATATGTTTTCAAGCAGAGAGCCTTGCTAGGGTAGATGTGAATAAAGAAATTGTTAAATGGACCAATAGACAGGCAGAAGCGTAACTAGACTGATTGGCAAACTTTCCAACAGCGCCAGACGATAAAGTTTTCCAAGGGATTGCCGTTGTTTTGTTTAGTAATGTGAGGATAGCCTGATGATTTATTAATGCCGAATGATTATTATCTTTTCGGAAATGGAAACGTAAATGTGTGCGCTAAGATGATAATTTGATTAGCCATTTGGTTTGGGTTGGCTTCTTTGCGAAAGCTATTTTCGACAGATGAGTTATTGGCCCGTGCTGTTGCGTAATGTAATTTCATTCAGATAGGTATTTTGAGAAAAAAAAAAGTGGTCTTCTTAGACATAGTAATTATTGTCTATCGATTATCATAAAAGCGGTACCATTTTGGCATGTTTTTTCTTTTGAGCATGTCTTCGTGCTATCGCAACGAATTCCGGTCCAACGAAAATCAATATGAGGTCAGCAACCATGTTGATGCAATACGATACTGCTGATAGCATTAGACTGACCTCAAACTTGGTAATCGGTTTACCCAATTTTTTTTATGTCGAACATTGATATAGGGCAACTAAAAAACTAAAATGATCATCCTTAGATATTTATATAATAGGGGTCAGCGCATTTTATACAAAAATAGTCTCTTTTCCTTCCTACCCCAGAAGGGGATACCAAAACGATCCGTTCTTGGACCATTACTCATATTTTATTTCAAGAGAACATGCCATTTGCTATTAAATAGTGGAACATCCACATATAAGTAATGTTTTATTTTAAGCAATGCACTAGCTCCGACAACCAGCACGACGGGCATAGCCCAAAATTAAGGAAAGAGGTCAACCTTTGCAGTGCTACATTTCTGACTGCCCTACTTCACACGAAATCCACCCGGTTCTTTACCTTGGGTCCTATTGAAAAGAACTTATTAAAAATATTTAACAGCACAAAAACATATACTTCCCTGCATAGTATTGATAAAAAAAAAAGTCAAATTAGGCAGTTTTTACTTGCCGTAGTTTCCGTTTTATTCTCTTTTGTTTTTCCAATTATTTTCCATTTTTAAATTTAAAATTATTTTTTTTTTTTTTTGTGAACTTCTAGCATCTAACCGTGTTAACTTATAAATTTTCTGAATCCCTTTGAATATTTTTCTTGGGCCTTTTTTTTTCATCTAAGTGACACATGCGTACATACGTTCACATACGTAAAACATGTTTTGTTTTACTGCTTACAGTAATAAATTAAATAAATAAATACAAATATACAAAATCCCGTCTAAGACTTAAATTAAAAAAAAAAGAGCCAAGTTCTCATTAGAACTAGCAAACACATGCCCAGTGTGCACGATTTACCATAATATTTCCTGCTAAATTTACCAGGATTATTATAGCATCCACAAGAAACGAGACCCTCTAAACTGCGCCAACTATAGAGGTATCAGTCTCCTTAATATCGCATACAAGATTCTGTCTGCCATACTGTGTGAACGCCTGAAACCTTTTGTCAACGATCTGGTTGGTCCCTACCAATGCGGTTTTAAGCCCGTTAAGTCCACAACCGACCAAATATTCACACTGCGGTAGATCTTGGAGGAAACCCAAGAAGTCCAGATAGATACTCAACATCTTTTCATCGATCTTAAGGCCGCATACGACCGCATTTATAGAGACTATACAGAGCCATGTCTAGTTTTGGCATCCCTGCCAAACTTGTCAGATTCTGAAGAATGATGATGGAGAATGCTCGCTGCTCTATAAAGGTCGGCAACAATCTCACCGAGACCTTTGATGTCAAAAAAGGACTTAGACAAGGTGATGTGCTGTCGTGTGACTTCTTCAAAATAATACTTGAGAAAATTGTGCGAAACTCGCAAGCCAATACTTGCATACGCTGACGACATCGACATCATTGGCAGAACACAGCGAGCTGTCAATAGTGCGTTTGCAAGTATCAGTACAGAAGCGGCAAAAATGGGTTTAGAATGAGGGCAAAACAAAACACATGCTGTCAACAAGAAGGGACACACAACATCGACGAATGGAACAGAAGTTCACGATAGACAGTTGTAATTAGTTAGGGACTTTGCCTACCTCGGCTCCACTATAAATTCTGACAACGACATCACATCAGAAGTCAAGCGAAGAGCTTAACTTGCCAACCGCTGTTTCTTTGGCCTAAGAAGGCAACTGAGAAGTAAGGCCTTGTCAAGAAACACTAAGGAGACTCTAAGACTCTAATCATCCCGGTCCTACTCTATGGCGCAGAAGCATGGACATTATCAAAGGCGGATGAAGATCTCCTTGGTCGTTTCGAACGCAAAATTCTTCGAGTGATTTTCGGTCCCGTTTGCGTTGAGGGAATTTGAAGAAGGAAATTTAACAGCGAACTCTACGAGCTGTGCAGCGACATCGACCTGGTCAGAAAAGTGCGTATCAGCCGACTAAGATGGATAGGACATGTAGAGCGAATGGACACCAACGCTCCGGCCCGAAGAGTCTTCGGAGGCAGTTAGCTTAAGATCGCGCTAACTGGAGAGGCGTATTGGTTGAGGCCCAGGTTTACCCCGGACTGTATCTAAGTAAGTAAGTTAGTAAGTAGTATAGCATTTTGCTTTATTTTTTTTTGCTTTTTAGCAGCTTTTGATTTCAAAAAAATATTTAGTATTATTTGTATCACCTTTTATAATCAGATCAAAGATGATTTGGGAATGTTTCAACCTCCTTGAAGATCTGGCCAAGGACAACACAGTCACTGTTGCTTGGATACCAGGTTATGAGGGATTTGAGGGCAATTAACGGGCGGATTGTCTAGCAAGAAGAGGCGCATCACGACTGTCCACTGGTCCTGAGCCCTACTTCGGGGTACCTTTGAGTTACGTACACTCAAAATTCAGGAAATGGGAAGATGATCACCCTTGCCGAATACTGGACCATATCCAAAGGCAGGCAAAAAGGTTCATAAGCCCAGCTCGTAGTAAAACAAGAAAATTACTTGAGCTAAGCAAAGAAGATCTGACGATCTTAACGGGTTATCTTACTGGTTACTGGCCACTAGGATACCGTCTCAAAAAATGAGACTCTCCGACGATGACTCCTATCGACTCTGTGGAGAAGAGGAGGAGACAACGGAACACGTACTCCGCGAATGCCATGCTGTAGGCCAGGGGAAAAGGGCAGAGCGATCCATATGCAAGGGACGTTTTTAAGTCCTGCATAGGAAACATGGAACCAAGAAGAGTACTGAGGTTTATAAAGAGCCTCAACAGCTCACTGGGTTAAATATTAGAGGCCAACACAATAGATCTTTTCTGGTCGCAGTGTACAGGGCCTATTACTTACAATACAATCACCTTTTATACAGGAAAAAAAATTTGCTATATTGGTGAACTAAGCATGATTTCAAATATTGAATTGGTCACAGTGCCCAGGCTCACTTCGCTGATCACATTTCCAAGTGGCTGTTCCCTATAAAAAAAAAGTTAAAAATGCAGTTCAGTTAAGAGGCGTAAAATGCTTTCAATTCGTCAGGCTTGAGAATTGCTAAAACTTAAGAGAGCAGGAAGAAAACTTTGAATAAAATTCGTTCTTAAAATATCTTACATTTTATTGTAATGCTGTCTTGTAAACAACATTTTTGACTCTTCTTTTTTCCATCTTGTTTACATAAATAAAGTATATACGGATATTTTTGAACGATCGAATAAAATTGTTGAGTTGTTTTTCCCATTTTTAAAGCAGCCGATTGGCCTGATGATGTGGGAAGTACTTTGCGATAAATTCAGAGATGTTTACGATGCGCTTCCTGATAGATTTTTTAATGAACTTTTTTTCAATTTTAGATAGTCTTCCGCCTCATCGTATAAAGCTAAAATATAAGAACAAATAACAATTTATATTACATGTTTGATTTAGTCGATAAAATTCTTTGCCGCTTGTATCGTTGCGGGTGACGATGATTATCAACCTATTACATTTTATAACTCTCTCCATTACGTTGTAAGATAAATTTATTGTCTTTGTACAAAATTTCGATCTCGAGATGTTAATCTCAAAAAAGTCCGGTCCGGTCTGTCCGTCCTTGCACGGGCCTACAGCCTAAATGGCTGTCCGGATTTCGTCCAAACTTCGGATTTGGAGTTTGTTGGCTCACAGTTCGGAACCGTTTTTTTTTTTTTGCAAGGTAACCTCAATTTTAATGGTACTTCCCATATAAAATTTTCGTATCAGTTTTATTTGTTCGAAAACAGCTCTAACGATTTAAACCAAAATTGATACTTAGGCTTAAGTGGGTGAGGTTACCATGACTACATACCCAGTTTTTGGGTCAAAATTCGAGTAACGGTACTTTTGAAATTTGGACATACATATCTCGAAAACGGTCCATACAATTGTAACTAAAAAATCTGTTCTAAGGTAAGGTAATACTATTTTCCAAACTCAATTTTTCTCTGTATTGTCGTAAAATGGATTTTTGAAGAAAGTATTTTTTTTTAAATGTAATTTTCTTTATAGTTTACCTACCTGAAAACGGCAATAACGATGTTGACCTAAATGCAAACTTAAAGTTATATTGATGTTTGCAAAAATATTGCGTCCTTAATTTTCAATTCGAATCACCGAAATAGCTTATTTTAAAAACTGCTTATATCTCGAAAAACCCATTTTTGATTTCGATAAAACAATAACTCATAATCAGTTTTCAGCTATACACATACAGTTCAAAAGTAGTATTTTTCAAACTAAACACTGCAATATTTGGTAATGTTTTGTCTGCCAAATTCTACAAAAACCGCTCTAACGATTCTGATCAAAATGTTTGACCAAACAACTAATCAAACTTTTGATTAATGAGAAAGTCTCGTTCGACCCAGTCGTGAACTTTATTTATTTTTTTGTGGTAGACAGATTTATCATTTTATTATTATTTTTTGTACCATGGTAAGCCTGTTAAGTAGTGTGTTTGTTGTTTGGGAGGTACTACATATCGTCGCTTTCACGACAAAGTGACATAAGTCCAAAATGTATGATTTGCAGGAGCGACGTTTAAAGTTTTGCGTCACACAAAAAAATTGTTTTCTAGTTAATTAAAAACAATATACAAAGTGCGTTTACATACAATAATTGAAGTATTTTTCTCCCTCTTTCAGATAGCATTTAAATTTGTACAAAAAGGCAATATTTAAAAAAAAAGATATGACGTTTTGCGAAAAATCTGATAGTTATTTAAGTTTTTATTTTCTCACGAGTTGCAAAAGTATCGTTTTGTCGCTTTAAATTTTTCGCAATACGCCGTTTTGCCCAAAAAAACACAACCAATCTCGACGCACAACTAAAAAAATGTCATTGCGCAACAAAAAATTGTGGGGTTTTTAGTGGAAAATCGAAACGACACTTTTTAGAACGTGGAAAGTAGAAGAAGTGGAATTAAGCCGTTTAGGCAGAAAAAAAAAAAAAAAAAAAAAAAATTGTGATCATTTTTGTATACTTAACTCAAAAATGACAAATTTCGACTTATGTCACTTTGTCGTGAAAGCGACGTATGTGCTTTCTATAGTGCTCGAAACACTCTCTGAAAAACCACGGATATGCAACGGCCTATATAGATAGACACATGTGCTGTATTCACTTTTGAATTGTAGATAGAATAGAATATGGAAGACAAAACTGTTAAGGGAGCCAAAAAAAAAAACCATCTCATTCCGCAAAAATGCTTTAGAACCTTTGCGTTCCACTGTTAACACACTACCTATATAATTGTTTAAAATTTCTCAACATCTTGCAACGTAACGTTTCTTTGTGAAACGCCTTTCGAAAAAAGTACAAATCCCAACAATACTATCAAATATATTCGCCGCCTTGAATTCGCCTGGTTAAATTAATTTGTTTCATAAATTCCTTGAACGTATTTGAGCCTACGTTATAGGCAATTCAAAAATGAGCTATAACCCATAGTCCTGGGCGAATGTTCCGCAATTTCCATATTTTATCCTTTCACAGTTTCGTGCAGGTGTTGTTCGTTTTTATAGTTGAACCTACTTAAAATCCCATCCAATCACGTTAAGAATAGGTGTACAGTATACAAATAAAAAGCAACTGCCTTACTTTAATAAAGAAAATGGAAGAGGCCATTAGACAAGAAGCACATGATCGACATTATCCTTTTGCAATGTGAAATTATGTTAAGGCAAGAAAATTGAAATCCATTCGACTAAAGCTACACACAATACACGCACATACCTGATGAACAACGAACCGAATACCGAAAAAGGTCAATCGATAAAGCACAGAAAAAGGATTACTTCCAAAATCTAGGGCATGATTACTAAAGTCTCTGGGATTTTCCATCAGTCTTTTGGGGCCAAAAGACAGAAACGCAAGGAGAATCAACAGAATATCTTGTCGGCGCTAGAAAGTAAAATGGAACTGAGCAACAATAGATCAAGGACATACTAAAGTATATATAATACTGGATTTGCTCATCTAACAAGTGAATCTCGGATTCAATTTGTTTCGCATCATATTGGAAGGATATGCTCTTGAGTATTGTCGGCGTCGGCGTCGGCGTCGGTCACCGAGAAGAAAAGTAAAAGAATTTCTTATCTTTTGTTCACAGGACGTTAAACGAACCAAACAGTGTTTAGGGCCGGTGGATGTCAAAACGGACATTGATATGTTGTCGCTTAGGGTCAGATGTGATGGCTGCTGGACCAACGATGATGTCGTATTATTTTTGGAAATTGTTGTATTGACATTGGATATGGCGCTTGGAAACCTTCGATGAGAGTAAACAATGATTTGGCAGGATATTTCAATGGATTGATTTGTTTTGATTTTGTTTATGGGTTTGTTTCTATTTATCCATATAATCGAATCATGAACTACGACACAGATTGAGTAAAATGTTTGCACATGTTGGTAAAGGGATTTATGATGGCTTAGTTCTTTCTTCATTAGGCCATAAACTTCATGGTCATGAATATAGTTTTATTGATATTCATATCACGTAATATTTACTGTGAACATAGCGCCAGTGACTCGTTAGACTTTAGCCTTGCATTTGTTTTGCGATGTCAGGGGTTTATGAGGTCATCAAGTGAAAGGAATTTCAGCAAATACATTATGAGCAAGTGCTTGGCTTTGAGATGGAAGGGGTGGAATAAAAACAGCAGTGGGGCTGTAATGCTTATTATAGCTATATTGTGCTGTCTGTATGAGCAGCAACCAAAATTGATGCTGCTCCTACGATTTTATAAATAATTGAGCCAAACCTATTTGAAAACAGCCAGCATTGTTTTGTGTCAAACTTATATTCCACTGTCGTCCACCCTCAGTTTCGTTGGTATTTTTCAACTTCTTCAGGGGCAAAGTTCTTTATTGGAGGTTTTTGTGGGGGGTACACTGGTTAATAATACTTACTAAAGTAAAACTGTCACTTTTATTCCGGCTGTAAGGTGTATGATCGGAATAGATTACAAAATTACTGCACGAAAATGATTCCGGTTTTCACAGTTGCAATGAAAATTGTCGAGAATAAATTATAGGATATGTTTGACCATTATCCGCTGGCCGAAAGCGGAAATCTAAGCTAATATCTAAGATTTTCCCAGCGTTCAGTGGAGGAAATTTTGTGAGTGTGTGCGAAGCGGAGCTCTGGCGAAGCAAGGCGAGCACGGGCCAGCTAGTAGATATTTAAATAATTGCCTTAAATTTTACTTACAACTTATTTTACAACTAATTGTACGGTCCAGAACAGGCCAACAAATAAATAAATAAACAAATGCGTTTATATACCTACGGCAAAGATGACACAGATTCCGCTGTCAGGCAGAACGAGCCATTCAACCTGGACGCATGAAAGCCAAATTTCCGTCCACCTGACCAAAATGAAGTGAGGTTAGCAATATCTAAGCTTAAGTCCAACAAGGCTGCTGGACCGGACGGCTTAACTGCCGAGCTGTTTAAGGCAGCGGGAGATGACCTGGTAGAGTGCATACACCAACTCGTCTCCAAGATTTGGTCAGAAGAAAGTATGCCTGATGAATGGAACCTCAGCATCGTTTCCCCGATCCACAAGAAGGGAGACTCTCTAAACTGCGCCAACTATAGAGGCATCAGTCTCCTGAACACTGCGTATAAGATCATGTCTGCTGTATTGTGTGAACGCCTGAAACCATTCGTTAACGATCTGATAGGTCCCTATCAGTGCGGTTTTAGGCCCGGTAAGTCCACGACCGATCAAATATTCACACTACGGCAGATCCTGGAAAAAACCCAAGAATACCAGATCGATACTCACCATCTTTTTATCGATTTTAAGGCCGCATATGACAGCATTTATAGAGACGAGCTATACAGAGCCATGTCTAGTTTTGGCATCCCTGCCAAACTTGTCAGATTGTGCAGAATGACGATGGAGAACGCTCGCTGCTCCGTAAAGGTCGGAAACAATCTCACCGAGACCTTTGATGTCAAAAAAGGATTTAGACAAGGTGACGCGCTGTCATGTGACTTCTTCAACATCATTCTTGAGAAAATTGTGCGAAACTCACAAGCCAACTTCAGAGGCACAATTTTCCATAAGTCTGTGCAACTGCTTGCATACGCTGACGACATTGACATTGTTGGCACAACACAGCGAGCTGCCACTGGTGCGTTTGCAAGTATTAGTACAGAAGCGGCAAAAATGGGTTTAGTGGTGAATGAGGGTAAAACAAAATATATGCTGTCAACAAGAAGGGACACACAACATCGAAGAATCGGTCAGAACGTCACGATAGACAGCTATAACTTTGAGGTAGTTAGGGACTTTGTCTACTCCGGCTCCGCTATAAACTCTGATAATGACATCACATCAGAAATCAAGCGAAGAATCACACTTGCCAACCGCTGTTTCTTTGGCCTAAGACGGCAATTGATTAGTAAGGTCTTGTCAAGAAGCACTAAGGAGATTCTATATAAGACCCCCATTATCCCTGTCCTGCTCTATGGCGTAGAAGCATGGGCCCTAGCAAGGACGGATGAGGATCTTCTTGGTCGCTTCGAACGCAAAATTCTTCGAGTGATTTTTGGTCCCGTTTGCGTTGACGGGCTTTGGAGGAGAAGATTTAACAGCGAACTCTACGAGCTGTACAGCGACATCGACCTGGTCAGAAAAGTACGCATTAGTCGTCTAAGATTGTTATGACATTTAGTGCGAATGGACACCAACGCTCCGGCCCGGAGAGTCTTCGATTCCAACCCGGAGGGACAACGCAGTAGAGGAAGACCTCGCCTTAGGTGGCGCGCTCAAGTGGAAGGGGACCTCAACCAACTTGGTGTGCTCAACTGGAGGCAGTTAGCCAAAGATCGCGCTAACTGGAGAGGCGTATTGGTTGAGGCCCAGGTCCACCCCGGACTGTAGCGCCACCTTAAGTAAGTAAGTAGGATTGAAACAAAATACAGAGAACCAACTTCAGTTTTTTTTTTTTATTATTGAATAGGTACTTACAAGATAATGTTCGAGACTGCTTATAATCCATTGGTTAGTACACTCACTATCACTGCGAACAAGTTATACGATACCCAAGCAATTTTAACGCGACTGCTTTAAGCAAAGAGTGAATATACCTACTGTCTGCGTCTGCCTCTGCATCTGCCCATGAGCCATGACACATTATTGCAGCTGTCCAGCAAAACTACATATATCCATCCATAAAAGGATTTCATTTTATGTCGCCTACCTGTTGCATAAAAAAAATCCACACCATATGGAGATTACCAAAAATATTTTGCAATTTACGACTTCTCTACGACAAGTACATTTCCGCAATTATTATAGGATTTTTTTGATTCATCATTCAGTAGTAAATCACGAAATATTTTTTGCACTTTGAGATTGTAAAGTGGTGTTTGAGGAGTTGACCTTTTGAAGTGGTGAATTGCGACAAAAATTTCGCTAATCACTACAAATAAAAGAAACTTGAATTGATACTTCTAATCGTAAAATTCAACAAACAGAATTTGATATCTTTGCCGTTTTCAATGTCAAATTACGAATTTTTGTATCAATTTAAAACAAAATGGTTGTGATTTGCGAAAAATTTATAGTTCGTGAATTGCAACTCAAAACTTTGCAATTGGTGATTTGCAATTCCTTCCGTGAGGTAAAAGGCAAGCAAAATCCGGTAGTCCGGTAGATTAGTAAAAATAAACCACCCCTCGAGAGCTCATCGTGCTAGAATGCCAAAATCGTTTATCGTTGAACCCACCATTCATTACATCTGCTGGTCGCTTAGTATTAGTACTCTTACTTACCTAAGCCAAGCAATCAAAACCTATTTGTACGAAAACGAATTCTGTTCGAGAGATTTCTGAAGTCCTATTAAATCCCCCCCCCCCCCATATACCTACACTGCGTTATTTATATAGTTTTTGTCCTTTGCAGCAGATTTCTTTTATCTATTACCTACATCCAGATAGTTACCTCTTTTTCCTGTCAAAGGCACCTATTACAAAAGTTTCCGTTTCCGTACATAAACCCATTTCGGCACCAGTCAAGCAGAGGATGCACTGCTTTGTTTACCAAATAAAAACGTATTTTTCAAGCAGTCGGATCTCATTACACATCCTTACGGCTTGAGCTCCCGCATGGCATGGTTAGTTTCCCTAGAGGAAATCCGGATAGTCGTCGTGCTATAAACACCCAAACTTCGAAGACAATGAAACAACCAGCAGTCCTCCATCCTCGCCTGGTAAGTAACTACCCCCAAAGTACTTGGTAAACGATGCGCAAATGTTTGCACTATCAAAGGAGAACTTTTTTCATTTTCTGTGATGACATCTCCTGATTTTGAAAATGTCCCACTTTTAGGTTTCCCCCATCGCCAACCCTACATAGAACTTCTTCCCAAATTGTTAAATCTAAGTTCAGAGTTTTGCCTGTGCGATTTGCAAGCGACACCAGGCAAAGTTTAAGCTTTTCTTTCAAGAGTGCAAGATGGAAAGTAAAAAGAAACAAAATGGAAATAACTGGACCCAATATGAGTGCTGCTGAGACCTCGGCTTTTCTCTATAAGGACATGCAGATTGTGTAGTCTTTTTTTTTGGAACTAAACCACTTAAGCCGCTAAACATACTTTGGTAAAAGTTTTACCTACTGGATTCAATCAAAATTCTTGGTGCCATACTATCTCTCAGGCGGGTGTTAACTTTTTGAGAAAATCCACCGTGGGATGTTCTCCGACAGTTTGCAATCGCATTGTCTTCTGTTGCGTCTATTAAAAAGTTCTACTCTACTACACCGTAAGCCCCATTCTTGTTCGAGCAAACTTGAAAGTCAATTAACCCAAATTCCTGGGAGCTAGATTACTCTTGCTTACTGAAGAAATTCTTCACCGAAGCTGCGAAAGCAGACATCCATCCAGTACCTACTCGTATACCGGCGATGCGCATGTTTCTTGTTCTATATTGCACCGGAATGGAATGCACATTCTTTAATACAAGAACATGGATCCTTGGCTTCTTATTCGCACATGTGACAGGAAGAAAATCCTTGCAAAGCGCTGTTACACAAACAAAAGTGACAAGCATGGAAAACCCTATACAAGTCTCATTCCTGTAATTAAGTGCTGGGTCTTGGGTGTTTATTATTTTTTTTTTGTTTACAATTGTCTCAGGACTTTTAAAGCTGACGTACAAATGCTTTACGATCAGCAAATAAAGGTGTACAAATATTCCACCACTGATTAGTTGCACGCGACGGATTTAAAGATTTAAATTTAACAGCGCATTGTTTATGTTGGTTAGGCAGATATAAAAAGCGTATTTGTGTGGGCTTAAAATACTGAAAGACCTTAATGTAATGAAAATAATATTTCCAAGCACCCACAACGCATGTTACTTTATGTAATTCTGTCAATGCAAATTCATTATTCAAAAGTTGTATTAAATACAATAGAACTGAAGTAAGTCGAGTCGATGTATTTCAATCAAGACCCAATGATTGACATGTCGGCCAACCTTTCGCTTTTGCACTAAAGTGGTTCGCTCACACGTGAGCACGCGCCACATACAATTGACCATGTGAACAAGTTTATTTATTTATTTTCATTTCATCTTATAAGTTAACTTAGTTTAGATTACTTTACATTATAGATAAATTGTTAACAATTTGATTATATTTAATAATAACAATATTCACAATTCATTTAAAATTACAGATTTGACATGTTCTCTATTCATATTAAAATCAATCAAATTACAATATGCATTATAATTCACGCAAGCCATAGTAATAGGATCATTTTGACCATAGTTTGTCCTGTGCCGCGTTGGTTTAAAGAAATAATTTTCCCTAGGTCGAAGAATTCGAGAAGGAGCATACATATTAAATAAGGACAGTAAAGATGAACAATCTATATGGGCTGTTAGTACATCATGAGCAAGTATTACAGAATAATAGGTTCTTCTTTTAAAAAGAGGCTTCAAATTTATAAAAGAACATCTGCTTTCGTAGGGTGGCCAATTATTATTCCAATCGAATTTACGCAGTGCATATTTGGTAAACCTTCTTTGTATTTTTTCAATGCGTAATTCGGCATTGCGGTAAGAAGGATTCCATACTACACAACAGTATTCTAATATAGAACGAATCAGGGCATTGTAGAGAACTTTAAGGGAATACAGATCATCGAAATCTTTGGAGTTACGAAATAAGAAACCCAACATTTGATTAGCTTTACCGACTATGTAGTCAATATGCAATGAAAAGGTAAGCTCGGTATCAAAGATGACTCCTAAGTCTTTTTGGTCGGATACCCTTTTGAATACTGTATTTTGAATTTTGTAGTTAAAAAATATAGGGAATCTTTTTCTACTGAATGTAAGAACTGAACATTTCATAATGTTAAAATACAGTCCATTGAGAAAACACCAGTCATTTATTCGGTCTAAATCACTCTGTAGCGCTAGGACATCTGACATACAATTAATAGTTTTGTAAATCTTTAAGTCATCTGCATATAATAGGCATTTTGAGCTTGATATGAATGAGGGCAAGTCATTGATAAAAAGAAGAAAGAGGAGTGGACCGATATGACTTCCTTGGGGTACACCTGAATAGTTTTGAATTTCTTTTGAGAGCACAGATCCAATTTTGACAAATTGTTTGCGATTGGTCAAGTAACTGCCATGTGAACAACATGGGAATTCACGATTGATGCCACAAATATCCAGCGATTATCCTGGCGACTTATTATTTGTCATAGACGGTTAAATGCCAATGAAAAATCGTTCTGAATAAGCAGCAGCAGTACGATTTGACGCAGTTCTTATTACTTGCGCTCTCAATTTTCCTGAATGTTGATCAGGTCTTATGCCATGCGATGCCCCATTTTTTTTCCTTCTTCTTCAGTTTGGCTCAGTGTTTTTATATCGTGTGATTTATCCCTTTTTTGGGAATCTCGATGCCCGAAAAGCCTTTCGTGGGATAAAGGGGAAACGCACAAAATCGTGGGATTTTGAGGAATCTAACAAAAAAATTCAAACTATAAATTTTTGCCGAGATTTCATGAAAACACCTTCATTTCACCATGATTATCAACACACTGAATGTGCATAAAAAACTGATCGTATATTATCGTCTTTTATCAAAATTTTCTAGTACCAAAAAATAATCGAAATAATATTACAAACTTTGATTTTTATACTAAAGTTTAATAACCGTGATTTTCTTTACTTATAATACAAATTTTACTTTTAAAAACTGGATTTTGAGGCAAAAAAGTATCGTGGGTTTTAAAAGGGATTTTGAGTACAGTGAAAAGGGAAAAATTACCACGCTTCGTGGGATAAATGAAGGGAGAGTACTAACATCACTGGTTTGGCTTCGTTGATAAATTTGTTGTTGACTTGCTTGCCTTTTTCATCGGTCAATATATGCGCGCATTCGTCTTGGCATTTTGAAAAAATTATTGAAATGTGCTTTTCAATAACTATAAATGTCCGCCTTTTAACTTTTTACATCTAATTTTTACCTTATGCTTATCAACTGTATAAAAGATATGAAATTGTTGGAGCGAAGCACAAAAACAAACTATCACTGTTGACCAACGTATAATACATCAATTTTATCTCGATTTTATCAATCTAATTTAAAAAAAAAAAACGTAGTTTTCTAATTAATTTTTGAGATAGAAAAGTCGAAATAAATATTTAATGGGAAGAATTACTGAATGCTAAATCAGGACTGCACGGCGATTTTCCGAAATTTTCTATCTCCCTAAACCTGATATACAGTAATACGAATAAAACCAAAAAAGAATCATGTAAAACGTCCCAGGGGTTATCGAATTATAACATCATAGAGTTTCCCCCCGAAAGAATTATATGTTAAGGTACTGTTTGACACGGTTTTAAGCCTTGGGTTGTTTCGTGGTTTCTGTGGCTTCATGGATTGCGTGCGTCTTTTTTGGAGCTCCTTAGCTATTTCGTAGCCCCGATAATTTGCAAGATGGTTACCATTACAGTTGCTACACTGCGCGGGAGCTTTATTATTTGAATTGCAGTCAGTCGTCAGGTTACTACCGACGCATTTTACACACTGTGCCTCTTCCTGGCAGTATGTTTGCATGTGGTTATATCCTGGTACCGTTTGCACTGTGGAACCAATTTTTTGTTCTTAAGCATAGGTTCAATTTTAACAACAATATTAAGGATTGTTTTTTTGTCATAAATTTTGTTTAAGTCCTCAGTCCTATCAAAGGTTAGTATATAGAGCGGGAGACCACGGTTTACCATAGTTTCATTTCCCTCTTTATTCTCTTTTTCCCGTTTGATGATATTAACGGCATCCATAATTTTAAAGTGCCTGTCTCTAAAGTCATATACTACATCATTTTTCGAACATGACGGATGTTACCCTCTTGCCACGACGCGCATAGGTCTTTCTGACTTATTCTCATAAGAACACCATTCCACTTTGTCTGTATTTAATTTACGAGACAGTAGACGGTAACTTTCGGGGTCCTTAACGTTGAATTTCCACGCATTGTTCCTAAGTGACGTTACGTTGTAGTCTGTTGGCAACAATGTCTTTAACGTGGTATGCAACTTATTATAGTACGCTATACCAATTGCATTAATTGGCGGTGGTGGCCGCTGTTTTGGTTGTATGGCTTCACTATTTGATAATTTCTCCCGATTCATTATTTCAGGTGAAGATACAGCTTTCCCTATTTTGCCCGTTTTTTTTTTTGCAACCAATCGGTTTCATGACGAAGTTCCTCTTCGTCCGTTTGGTAGTCAGTTTTTTTTTTTGGGATTGCTAGGGTTAGGGTTGGATTGATCCCGTACTTTCGTTGAGTTATTTATAGCCATATTTTCGGCTTTAAGTTGACTAATTTCTTTGCGAAGCCCTTCGCATAGCTGCTCCATGTTTGATAGCATTGTTTTAAGTTCGTCGTTTTCGTCCTTAAGGCTTTTATTTTTCAATGGGGCTCGTTTTTCTGGAGTAGGCACTTTTGTTGCCGTTGAGCTCCTAGAGACGCACGGATACGTTTGAGATGCCGATGGTGGTGATCTCATTACCCTTCGGCTTTTTCCGAAAGGGTTACCTGAACGCAATAAATGGCTCTCCCCATCAGAATCCGTAGAGCCGACCTCCGAAGAGAGTGGATAAAATAAAAATAAATAGTTTGCGCAACAGGTCCGGAGAGACCCTAGGCCTAGCTTCTCACAACCATTCGTTTTGTGTGAGTTTCTCATTTTTGGAACGAATGGGAGGGATCTACAATTTTATGCCGACTCCAAACGGCTAATTGAGAAGCTCTTCCAAGGCATTTATACTCTCGGATGTTTGTCAGACGTTCGCGAGAGGTAGTGCAGCGGAAAAAAACCCTAAGTCGGAATTGGGTTTTTTGCGGGATTCGAACCTGGGACCCCCGCATAGCAGTCCAACACACTAACCACTAAGCTACTGCGACTAGAGAGAGTGTCTTACCTCAGGGCTATTCTATCCCCGACCCTGCAGGGGTTAAAGATTTATGTATACGATATATATACATCTATATATATAGAAGAAGAAGATAGCTGACACGTGCTTGCAAAATTTTGAGTTAGAAATTCATGAATTATATATTTTTCGCAAATCACAAAGATTTTTTTCTTGAATTAATACAAAAATTCGTAGTTTGACATTGAAAACGGCGAAGAATATCAAATTCTGTTTGTTGAATTTTACGATTAGAAATGTATATCGAAATCTTTTTAAATCCTTTCTTTGGATATGTGTATGTGGTGTTGCTGGACAGCTGCAGAGACAGACAGTAGGTATTCAATCTCTGCTTGAAGCAGTCGCGTTAAAGTTGTTTAGGTAGGTATAACTAGTTCGCAGGATAGTGAGTGTACTAACGAATTGTAAGCATACCGGAACATTATCTCGTAAGAAACTATTTAATAATATGTATAGAATGTACATCTCGCTATTAGAAAGGAAGTAAACTGGTATGGTTGTAAAAATGTGTAATCGAAAGGGATTGTTAAGGTTCGTATCAATGGCAAGTTCTTCCTGAGGGGTGGTTCCCTACCAGGCGCGACCCCAGGTGGCGGATAGGGGGACCTCGATACGATACGCTCGCCATTCGAGGTTTTAGGGTCATAGCGGCCATTTACTCGCCGTGAAAGCCCTATCGCGGACCAACCAACACTGTCTCCTAGAAGGACCGCCTGCGGCTCGCTGAGAGAGAAAACTACATCTGTCATGCGTTTCAGACAGATGTTTTCCCATGTAGCAGCTCGTCGAAAGGCGTGTTTTTCTTCGTACAGGAGACCCCAAGGCAAGTTACGACGCGACGAGGCCTGCGTGGGTGGGGGGGTGCTCAGTCGATAGCGCAAACTCTGGATACCTGGGGACCTCCAGTTTTAACTTAATTCCTCTTACTTGCATACAGGGGGTGAGTGCAAGCGGACATTTTCTTCCCCCTTACTCGTGGGACCTAAATGAACATTTCAAACAAAACTAAAAACTCAAAAGAAGCGAAAAGTGTGAACGAATCGGGCACTTCTAGCTCAATAACAACCGATCGGAAAATAGGAGAAAGTATGGAGGAGGGTCTCCTTCCCATATCGGACGGGGAAAGCGTTGGGGCAATAGACGTGGATCTGGAAAAACTTCTTCTTGATTCAAGCGACACTTGCTCCATCGCCAGCTCGTCCCTCTCCCACTACTCACCCAGCTCAAAGAGATCGAAAAACTGCAAACTCACGGTCAAGAGACTGGGCACGAAGAATTGGGAGGAGCTGTCAGAGAATGACAGGAAGAGGCTCCATAATGCCAGAGCCTATCTCCAGGAGCAGGATTCGTCGAGTGATGCGCCTATGGCTTGCACCAGGAAGAGGCTCCATAATGCCAGAGCCTATCTCCAGGAGCAGGATTCGTCGAGTGATGCGCCTATGGCTTGCACCACGGCGGATCCGGCCCCCGACTTAGGTGTGGGAACCCTGATGGGGCCGCCTAGGCCTGCTACAAGCCTTTGCCAGTCGCGATCCATGGCGGTCAGATCGGGGAGCCCAGGCAATAAAACACCATCAGCGATGCTAAAGCCGACCAGAGATTTACCCTCCTCAACGAATGCCGGGGCCGTCCCGCAGTTGAGTGAGGGTGAACCTCAGGATTGCAATTATAAGATGACAGCAGCCACACCGAAGGAGACAAGCCTCTGCTACTCTCTCGAGGGAAAGCTGCAGGGATCTATAATGCCAGGCGAAAGCAGTCCGATTGATAGGGGGGAGTCCACAATGGACAGTTTTGCGACAGTAGTCAGCACTGGTAAGACGGCTCAGGAAATAAGCCCTTCCGCCTCTATACCAAATTAAACTAGGGACGACACTAGGACGACACCTGTACGCAACAAACGACGCAATGCCATTCGGCTAATTCGGCGAATGAAAAGGCGTGATCCGAAGTCCCTCACGGACAAGGATAAGGCGGCTCTGGACAGAGCCAAAAACACGCTCAAATTCGCAGGGTCCACTAGGGAAGACGATAACAAACGTGGACAAAGGGTAAGAAGACCTCTTACAACGAGGGCGGGAAGCCGTTTGCTCCCCACCTCAGTTGCTAGGAGACTTCGGCCAGCAATCGACTCGAATTCACCTGAATCCGAGCCAACTGCAAGCTGCTCCAGGAAAGTCCAAGACCCACACGACCGACTTACCAAGGGTACCAGCATGGAACTGACCGCTTCGAGGACGGAAAGCCTCTTGCCATCCACCTCAGCAGCGGCCAGAGCCAGGTTGCTCTCAACCGCTCAGGGGAAGGGCACAAAACCCAACTCCAGTTCGAACGATAGGAGACGCTTCGCAGGGACGACAAGGCAAACAGCTGGTAGACTGTTCGGGACGAGGAGGGAAAGCCTTTTGCCATCCACCTCAGTCTCGGACAGACTTAAGCGACCGTCAACCAACACGAGCTCGGTCGACAAAACCGCACTCGCACCGTTGGCGGTAAGTTCAAAGAGGGGTAGGCAGGATGAAACAATATCGCAACCCACGAGAACAGCTAGCAAAAAGGCCAAGCTGACTGTGTCTGTAAAGACCAATCTCCAGGCGGCGGTCATAGACAATAATAAGCCAGATAGGAAGCTAGACAGCGACCAATGGAGGCTCATTGAGATGCGCATTCTGGATGGTGTTAACGATTCCATCGTCAACAAAGAGGAAAAATCCCCCCATTTTGAGCAGCTCACAACCTTCAAAGGCTTCAAACTCCTGTCATGCGATGATGAATTCACGTTGAACTGGCTGAAGGAATTCGTAGCGAACACACAGGCTCCATGGGCAAATGCCGACTTGCGACTTGTCGTTAAGAAGGACCTGCTTGAGTTTACCAGACCGAAAGGTATCATTTCGATGCCTGGCCCTCACATTCCCAGAGAGAGGATAGAGAGAAATCTTCGGCACCTAAACCCGGAACTCTGTAGTGAGAACTGGGAGGTGCTTGAAATGGGCGAACATTCCGAAGCTGGCACTGAGATTGTGGTTTTATTAAACCACAAATCCATGCCATTGCTGAGGAAGTTCAATAACAAAGTCCGCACTGGAATTACCCGGTGCAAGGTTCGACCCTATACGGAAAGAACGGATAAAGCGAGGAAGGTGGTGAATAAGGTAAGAAAATTATGAAAATAATACAAATTAATTTACACCATAGCATAGCAGCTAGCTCTAACCTCGTTTATGTCCTAGGCGACAGAAACATAGATATCGCCTTGGTTTAAGAGCCATGGGTATCCCGTGGCAAAATATGTGGGCTCAATCACAAGGATTTAGCAACCTACCACATTGAACCGCAAAACGCGGACAGTAAGAACAGAACGTGTATTGTAGCTAGGAAAAATATTAACTTATTACTTCTATCTACCTACAGCAACTTAGACCAGACCGTGGTACGGCTTGAGCGAAGGGGACTTCCCCCACTGATCTTATCAGCCGTTTACATGCCGTATGAAGCAGAAGGACCACCTGCTCCCCTAACCCACACATTGGTCCATAAAGCCGAACAGGAAGGATGGGACCTACTGTTGGGATGCGATGCCAACGCGCATCATATACAATGGGGCAGCGGAGACATCAACACGCGAGGTGAGTCACTTTTTGAATTCATTATAGAAAACAACCTTTTGGTAGCCAATAGGGGTTTAGAACCAACATTTGTAGTTAGGAACAGGCAAGAGGTTTTAGACGTAACAATCTGTAACAACTCCGACACTCTAAACGTGACAAAATGGCACGTACTAACAGAAGATTCCTACTCGGATCATAAGCTGATCGAATTTTCTGTAGATAACGTAGGGGAACCGCCCCAGCCATATAGGAATCCCAAAAAGGCGGATTGGAGCCTCTTCAGCAATGAAGTTGAGAAAAGTAAAACCTTCTTGCAAGAAGGTAGCATTAACAGCCCGGAAGACTTAGACATAAAGGCCGAAAGAATCGCAAGCGTGTTTAAGAACGTTTTCGAGAAAGTCTGTCCAGTGGCAACACAAAGAACCCGAATATCACCTCCATGGTGGAACAAGAAACTTGCTGCTATTAGAAAGGACACAAGAAGGCTCTTAAATACAGCAAACAGAACAAAATCTGACGAAGACTGGGAAAGATACAAAGCCAGCCAGAGAAACTTTAAAGACGAAGTCCAGAAATCAAAACGCCAATCATGGCAAAAGCTCTGCGATGAGTTACAAGGCACAGCGGAAACCGCGAGACTAAGGAAAATCCTAACCAGAGGACCTAAAGCTCTGGGATCTCTCAAGGACTCCGACGGTAACTGGACGGAATCGTGTTCAGAATCTCTGAAGGTACTGTTGTTTACGCACTTTCCCGGCTGTACCAGTCAGCCACATGACAGTGCAAACAACCGTAGCACAATGCAAATGGACCCTCCGGAGGATCTGATTACGGAAGATAGAATAGAATGGGCCATCCGTTCCTTCTCTCCCTTCAAATCCCCAGGACCTGATGGAATCTTTCCTATCATGCTGCAGAAAACTGTCAACATTATCACTCCAGCACTAAAGGAATTGTATGTTGGCAGCCTGACTCACGGGTACATACCGAAAATATGGAGAGAAGTGAAGGTTATCTTTATACCCAAGGCGGGCAAAGCAAGCCATGTTAACGCCAAAGATTTCAGGCCAATAAGCCTCACCTCCTTCATACTTAAGACCCTAGAAAGATTGATAGATATATACATTCGCAGCAACTTATGCCCGGATGATATATCACAAGCTCAGCACGCTTACACAAAAGGAAAAAGCGTAGAGACTGCGCTACACTGTGTTGTAAGAGTAATTGAAAAATCACTAAGAATAAAGGAGTACACCTTAGCAGCATTCCTAGACATTGAAGGAGCTTTCAACAATGTCAAAACAGACGCCATATGCAGAACACTGAGTAAACTCAACATTGACACCACGGTCATCAATTGGATTGTCAACGCACTTAAAGCCAGACACCTAGTAGCCGAACTTGGGGTCTCCAGACTTGAAGCCTACGCTTCAAGAGGAACACCTCAGGGAGGGGTTATCTCCCCACTACTCTGGGTTATCGTTTTAAATGAGGCACTTATGCAACTCAGACATACAGGCATAAGAATAACTGCCTACGCGGATGATGTTGTGCTAATGGCAACAGGCAAATTTCTGCCAACACTAGCTGAACAATTAAATGGAGCCCTCTCCATCCTTGACTCCTGGACCAGGAAATGCGGTCTATCAGTCAATCCTCAGAAGACAGAACTGGTATTATTCACAAATAAAAGGAAAATTCCGCAGTTTGTCATGCCTTCTGTTGGCGGTACATCCCTCAGAATCTCTGACAATGCAAAATACCTGGGACTAATACTAGATAAGAAACTAAATTGGAAAATGAACATAGACGAACGAATCAAGAAAGCCACAATAGCATTCTACACCTGCAGCAAAATTTTTGGGAAAACATGGGGACCATCTCCGAAGATCAAACTCTGGTTGTACACAGCTATTGTAAGACCAATACTGACATATGGCAGTCTTGTATGGTGGCCAGCAACAAAAAAGGCTACACACCTAAAGGCTATCACAAAAGTGCAAAGACTAGCATGCATCGGGGTCACCAGCGCGATGAGATCAACTCCAACCGCCGGACTTGAGGCTATCCTCAACCTGCTTCCGCTAGACATCTTTGTACAGTCTATGGCAGCAACAAGTGCCATGAGAATTAGCCAATCAATAGACTGGAAACACGATGAAGAGGGTCACTCAACGATCCTACAGAAGTACCTTGGCAATGTACCTAGCACGGATTACATAACGCCATATTTGGAATTCAGAAGACCCTTCTCTAGCGCCTACCCCAGCAGGGAAGAATGGAGAGATGGACTTGTACCTGACACGCAATCCATTCCCGTGTACACAGACGGGTCAAAAATGGACAACGGCGTGGGGTCAGGCATCTACTCTGAACCGCTGGGCATCTCAACATCAATACGCCTCCCAGACCACTGCAGTGTATTCCAAGCGGAGGTCATGGCAGTGACAAGAGCCGCCCGTGAGTCTGCGATAAAGGTGATACCTCCGGAAGGTATCACCTTCTTTATCGACAGCCAGGCAGCTATAAAAGCTTTAACTGCCCCAGAAATAAAATCGAAGCTTGTGAAGAGCTGTCGCGAAGAGCTCAGAGCTCTTGGAACACAGCACAAGGTATTACTGTGTTGGGTCCCTGGACATGAAGGCATTCCAGGCAATGAGAAAGCGGATGAACTAGCACGACATGGCTCGGCTAATGCTCTAGAACAAACATGCCCCTCTGTGTGCATCCCGCTCTGTACACTAAAGCTAGAAGCAGGGAAAAAGGCCACGGACGAGGCAAACGCTAGATGGAAATCCATGGATACGTGCGAAAACACAAGGAAACTATGGCCATCTTTCTGTAAATCCAGAACAGAGAGAATCATGCGGAACAACCGGAGATGTCTCTCTACGCTTGTAGGTATCCTTACGGGACACAACACCTTGCGATACCACATGAGGAAAATGCGACTGACCGAGGAAGAACTTTGCAGAGGCTGCGGTGACGAGGGAGTTATAGAGGATACAACCCACTTCCTATGTCACTGTCCAGCTCTTCAACACTCCAGACACAGAGTCCTTGGAAAATTCTTCTTCAACAATCTGAACGAGCTATCTAGCACACCAACGGACAAAATCATGAACTTCATCAAATCCTCAAGATGGTTTGTATGCAACGACACAGTAAGTAATTAATTAATTAACTTTACAGGCAGAATAGGTGACTACGGATAAGGGATAAAACCTTTCCCCCGACGGGTATCACAATGGGTCAATTTTGACCTGAGTGTGGCGCGGGACATTCCCCGCCAGCCCACCAACCTAACCTAACCTATGGCAAGTTCTTCTAAATAAGTTGTTCGCAGTCCACCACGGATATAAGAAACCTATAAAATTCAAAAAAATGTTTCTTGTATCCGAGGTGTTCTTAAATGGGAACAAACAAACAAAGTTTCTTGTATAAAAACAACTGAGACCTATAAGAAACAGAACTTCTTATATGAAGAGAACGAATATACAATATACATATATGCAACGAAATTTCTTAAATGAAAACCACTGAAAGGACCGGATTCATATAAGGAAAATCACTTATTACACATACAAAAAAAAAAAAAAAAAAAAAAATTAAAATACGGTGATGGACTGTATTTTAAATTTCAGCATAGACAAAAAAACTACTCCTGAAAAAACCCCTTCTGGACGATATGGCGCCATATGAGTCACATGGATATCAAGAGGAAAAAATACGACTATGAATATGTAGGTAGTATAATCAATTCAATTCAATTCATTTCAAATTTATTCATATCATAAGTCTTACATTAATTTACATTAATACGAGAAACCTTATGGCTTGTCTGCGGAAGACTATTATTTATCATACATAGCTACAACATTTATTACGTTTTTGATGTAGGTATATATATATTTTTTTGATAAGTAATTTCAAATTCAAAATTTCAAAAAAGCATAAAATCAATTTCAAGGTTGCACCCGAAAAATGTCCTAACATTGAGAACAACAGGATGGATATTAGATTAGATAGGTAAAATTCTTGAATTAATGTCTTGCGCACAGTTGTTCAAGATATATGTAGTTCTGAGTAGCTTAGGAAATTCGTTTAGAATAGTTGGCAAGCTGTATAGTAGTTGTCTTCGATTATACGCATTGTTGCCAATTGAAACATGTGCCCTTCGAAAACGAATGTCATCATAGGATTCAAGTGCTACCGTCATTTTATGAATTGGCTGAACTTGTGGTACTTTAAACCTGTTGATATATATCTGCATTGTTATCGTATTTCGGTTGTTTATCATTTTTATAATAGACTTCTGTAGTTATTGCAGTTTGACGAGTTACCCCATGCAAGTATCCCACAACGTAGCTTTGACTCGACAAATGTGTAATACACCAGTTTTTGGACCTGTGGTGTTGAATGGTATCCAACAGAGAAAACCGAGAAGAGGGCCTTCTTGAGATCTGAGCGAAGTTTGTCGATATGCTTATCCCAATTTGTATGTTTCGACAACATCAATGACCTGATCTGGAAAATTACCTTGACATATGTTGCTTTTTAGGATGACCCCTTGGTCTGTTGCTTTGTTATGAGGTCCACGAATATGCACACGTTTTGTTTTGAAATCATTCAAAATTAGACCGTTATTGTGACACTAGTTCACTGCTTTGTTGAACTCCGCTTGCATTATACTCAACGCTGCTTAAAGGCATCTATGTCTAACCACTATTACTGTGTTGTCTGCAAACACGAATGGAAGGCTGTTCGTGAATACATGGAGTAGCTCATTAGAAAAAAAGAATAAACAAAATTGGCTCAAGCTTCGATCCTTGAGGTACGCCAAAAGGAGACACTTTTTCACTTTTTTTATAGTTACGTATCCAATGAGTAAGCTCTCCTCACGACCTTTACTGAAGTCAATAAAAACTTCAAGTAAATAGTAGCTTTTATTAAGACCTTCGTTAATACTTAAGGTGGCGCTACAGTCCGGGGTGGACCTGGGCCTCAACCAATATGCCTCTCCAGTTAGCGCGATCTTTGGCTAACTGCCTCCAGTTGCGCACTCCAAGTTGGTTGAGGTCCCCTTCCACTTGCGCGCGCCACCTAAGGCGAGGTCTTCCTCTACTGCGTTGTCCCTCCGGGTTGGAATCGAAGACTCTCCGGGCCGGAGCGTTGGTGTCCATTCGCACTAAATGTCATAACCATCTTAGACGACTAATGCGTACTTTTCTGACCAGGTCGATGTCGCTGTACAGTTCGTAGAGTTCGCTGTTAAATCTTCTCCTCCAAATCCCGTCAACGCAAACGGGACCAAAAATCACTCGAAGAATTTTGCGTTCGAAGCGACCAAGAAGATCCTCATCCGTCTTTGCAAGGGGCCATGCTTCTGCGCCATAGAGCAGGAAAGGGATAATGGGGGTCTTATATAGAATCTCCTTAGTGCTTCTTGACAAGGCCTTACTAATCAATTGCCGTCTTAGGCCAAAGAAACAGCGGTTGGTCAGTGTGATTCTTCGCTTGATTTCTGATGTGATGTCATTGTCAGAGTTTATAGCGGAGCTGAGGTAGACAAAGTCCCTAACTACCTCAAAGTTATAGCTGTCTATCGTGAAATTCTGTCCGATTCGTCGATGCTGTGTGTCCCTTCTTAGTGAAAGCATATATTTGTTTTACGCTCATTCACCACTAAATCCATTTGGCCGCTTCTGTACTAATGCTTGCAAACGCACCAGTGACAGCTCTCTGTCTTCTGCCAACAATGTCAATGTCATCAGCGTATGGAAGCAGTTGCACAGACTTTTGGAAAATTGTGCCTCTGGTGTTGGCTTGCGAGTTTCGCACAATTTTCTCAAGAATGATGTTGACTTCGTTAATGGTATATCTAAATTCGCCAAGAAACTTCTCCGTACTTTTTTTTTTGAAAGTCTTACTGTCTATTATGAATTATTAAATGGTTATAGATAAAGTAATCTTGCCACTAATTCTTTTGGAGACTTCTCAACAACTGGCAGAATAAATATTGGCCTGTAGTTAGAAACTAGACTTTTACCGCCTTCTTTATATACAGGCCTAACCGACTTTTTTAATATATGTCATTGATTTTCGCTTGATTTAAACTTAAATTAATAATCTTTGTAACAAATGGAGCAAATATCTCTGCATACATATTTTCATGACGCGAGGATTGAATCAGACCATCCATTCCTGGAGATTGGTCCCGTTTAAGTGACTTTGGGATGAACAGAACTTCATTTTCGTCCGTGTCGCTGATAAAAATGGAGTTATTTCGAATCTCATATGTATGTTTGGCACACTTATTGGACAAGGTTAAATGACATTCTTCTGCTGCAACATTTTTGGTTTTGGAATATCATCTGAACTGTGTTTGTTTTTTTTCCATTATGGTAGTCCACGTCTTACGACGATAATTTCTGGTCTGAATACATTTTTTTTATAATAATTCGAAAATAAACTTTGTAAATCACAAGATATAATTTATAAATTGAGACTAAAGTTTCAAAATTTAACGACTCAGGAATTGCAAAATATGAATTGCAAATTGATAAGAATAAGTTGCAATTTACGATTAAGAATTTGTAAATTGCAACTACTAAGGTATTAAATCAACCCCTGTTATTCGCAAATCAACACTATTGAGTTGCAATTCACGACTAAGGAATGGAATCGTCATTGTCAACAGAAAAGTGGTAATTTACGATTTGTTTTTGCAATTCACAAATCACAACCACAGTAATATCAAATTGATAACTATTGGTGTCAAATTGCGATCGGTTATGGAAATATGTATTTCACGCCCGATCGCATTATTGGCTATGAGAAGTGTTGATTCAGGACTTTTAAAGGTCAATATGTTCACTTCGTACAAATTCTATAATTGCGAATAAAAAGCCTTGAATTGGTAGATCCTGAGCTGAGCTCTAAAATGGGACAATCTTTTCGTGATTTGGCGCTTATTTTCTTGATTTGATCAACATTTTATTCCGTGTATACGCTACTTACCTCATTTTTAAATAGAGGTTAGGTAGTCAGTGTTTCTTACATCCACAGAATGCCTATAAATTTGTCTGCTAAAGGTTACCAAAAGGATATTATAACGAAATACATACAAATAAAATAGAAAGAACCCCAAGATTTCCCCCTAAGCAATACCTCTGCCAAGAATCCCCCCCCCCCCAAAAAAAAAAAAAAAAAACTAAATCTGGGGGAAAACCCTCAAACTGGCAACGCTATTAAGTTCTCTCTCTTCCCCCGAACGAAACGAACGTAATGAAGAGAACTTAATTTCCAACGCAGATTGTTTTTCTTTGAACTCGAGGTAAGTCTCACCAATTTCCACTTTAATTATACGTTCGCAATTGCGTAGCCAATGTCAACAGCAAGTACCTACACCTCAGCTTATGAAAGTATTGTCTTCGTACAAACACAATTTCCCTTCATCAACCGCATTTTGATTGAAAATCTCTGAAATTTTAGAAGCGTAAAACACCTGCAAATTATGTTCTGGCTGTAAAACTTTTATAGACTTAACCTACTTGCAACCCCATCGTTTCACACAGATGGCACCATAATCCGTAACCCTGCAAGGTACTTCCAATCGGAAGTTCCTCGCTTTATGTTGGCAATTTCTCAAAGCAGCATTTGATTGTGATCGAATAGCATTAAATGCACATTCGACACACATTCATGACTCGTTTGATGCGAACCAATGTGACTGGTAATGCCATATCGCTTGCAAATAGCTGAAGCGTGAGCGCTAAAGAAGCATACTCTCTACCCCGCACACATCTCATTCGAAACACAAAGACATAGCCTATAAATTTGGAAAGTATTCCTATACTGATTCCACGCCCTGGGATCTTCTTAAAGATTTTTTTTTTGGATTTTTGTTCTTATTTTAGCAATCTCTCACAATTAATACGCAAGTCTAACATGTGCGAATGCTCTGGATCTGGGTGAAACATCAACTCAGCTACATGGGTTATGGGTACCATTAATGCCTCGTCTGAACGAGGAACAGAAAAAGGCCAAATGGCGACGGACCCGATGCTCGCGTGAAATGCCATAAAGTTTAGCCCATGTACGAAATTAATGACTTGCCTCGCCATCGGAATTCACACTTAACACTCTACTTAGTCGTGAAGGGGTGGGCGTTGCGGGTCCTCATATAAGCGCTGCATGAGTATAGCTCCATGGCGATGCCATTATAACGCATGGGACTCACGTCTTGTCGGATATGGCGCAGTAGTACAGATGATTTGCAGTTGAAACGTGCCTTGAGATCACCCCTATATAATATCCCTCGTTATGTGGAACAGTGAACTCGACGTTCACTCGCTGCTCGCGTACGCATGTGGAAGTCGTTTTCAGCTGAATTCGTATACATAATTGTAATTGACTGAGTTATGAGCTCGCCCAGAGACCGCACATTCATGATTGGTTGTATATCAGTCGTAAGGAATTAAACAGATAAGGATATAGTGGTGAATATTAAATTAAAGGCGAAAGTTGCCGCGCATTGAATATTACTTGGGTAGTTTTTGTCAGTTTGAGACAGATTAAGAGGTTGGAGATAATAGATTCTTTACTGATTGTTAATTGCCTGATGGCACGGCTTGAGTATTTTGCTATTGCTTACTAACAAAAGGAATACGAGAACAAGAAAACGAAAATGCGACCCGATAAATATATAAATAGTTGGCGCAACACTTCCGAACTTTGACCGTTGATAGCGGCCATATTGTTGAAACAACATCTGTCAAATTATCTGTCATTTATTCAGTCTGTTTTGCCATATCACCAAGATCCAAAAATGTCCAATGCATTCTGCGCTATAGGTCGATGATTACCAACTTCTTTTTGGATTAAATTGGAAGATATGGATATTGGAAACCCCCGACATGAAGTTTCAACGAAAGGCGCTACGTGTCGCAGAGCTCATGCCACATTGGAGGCAATGTGAACTGGCCACCCACATCTGCGATTTGAACCTATAAGACTTTTCCTTGTGGGCTTTTCTGAAGTCGCAGGTTTATGCGAATAAGCTATGATCCACGGCGGCTCTCAAAGACAACATGACCCATGCCATCGTTCAAATTCAGCTTGATTTATGCCCCAGGGTCATGGAAAATTGGACATTTCAGAAGCGCGCCACCCTGTGAAGCCAGGGTGGACATTTGAACGATTTTACATCGTATCAATGTCATCAATAGGCCTATCAAACGATGTAAACATTTCCATGATATCTCACAAACACTAAAGCGCCGTGTACTAATAACAAATTTTAGTCTCGCCTTTAAATTAACGGAAGCTCACAATTTAAAAATTTGTATGGAAAATAGTATATCCACTACGAACTACTAGAACTTAAAGTCGAAATTAAAAAAGTTAATTGGTAAGGCTCACTTTGTTTTATTGAAATTTAAGGATAGAAATTTTAATTTTGGTGGGGGAAAATCCCCATTTATACTTATAAAAGCTAAGGATGGTGAAGGAGATCAATTTTAAGGGAGGAACTACTGCGGTTGAAGTCAAAAACACTATGGTTTGAATTAACCTTCCGCAGCATATGGGAGATTGGTTCGTTTGACCCATATGAGGTGCGGTGAATTGGTAAATAGAAGAGACGGGGACAACGAAGATTCCGAGGGTTAGTGTTAAAGGAGATAGAGTTGTAAAGAGACATACAGTCAGTGATGCCAACCCGAAACGAAGTTTTTATGCCTAAATTCGAAAATAATTATGCCTTTTTCCAAAAAATTATGCCTTTTTGGTAAAAGGGATAAAAATTTCATATTTTCAAACGAACCTACAATGTGATGAAAATTTGTTAACAGAATGTAGATCGATCGATAGGTAACTAAACTTTTTTTTATCTCTGTAATCCAAAGCTTGGGTTTCTTGAGTAAGTGATGAAGACAATTAGAATACAAGCATGACGCACAGTTATTAATAAAAATTACTTATGCCACTTTGATCAAAGACCGTACCAGATCTACCAAATTCAAATTGCATTTCTATGAATGCATACCAATGACACTTATGAAATTTCATCAACAACTTCAAACTCTTCCATCATCATCATCATTATTATCATTATATTTGAAAACGGATACTATAGGTTTATGGTAGGTAACTAAAATAGGAAACAAACAATTTTGATTCGAATCTATTTAAATATCTTGTAAAGACGGCATCAATTGTAGTTTTATGTCTAGTCGTGCTAAGATTGCGATCATTGCTCATCGTTAAATCAAATTTGCTATTTAAAAATTCAATTAATGGTAGATTTTTATCATCTGCAAAGTTTATGTTGAAATCCCCACTCAAAATGATTGGAATATCATCAAATCTCTTCCCAACTTTATCTTGAAGTAATGCAGAATTATCTTTAGCATATATAAGTAATTTTCATCGATGCTGTCTTCCAGCGTAATCTAGATAGATTACAGTCTCGAATGTACATATCTTACTTCAGCTACCACAATCCGATTGTATCTACTTGTATTCTACCGAAACTAGCACAGAACGAATAAATTAATAATAATTATACTGAAGCTTGATTGAATATGAATTTCTTTCCGAAAAATACAAATTTTACTTTTAAAAGAAAAAGAACGAGAAAAGACAACAATATTTTTCTGTCTTGCCGCATCGCCATTGATAATGCTCTAGATCTCGTGGTACGGCATCAATTGTAGTTTTATATTCATTATTTTACACAAAAATTACTAATCATATTTTACAGTATACACTAAGGCGACATGTATATTACAATTATTTATATAGTATACCTACTCTTAGGGTGGCAAGTTTACCACAGTTTTCTATTTCTTGTTTCGGTAATTATAACACAAGCTACTGTGCCGTAAATGTGCACAAACCCAAAATCGTGGATATAATATGTCGGAATTAAGCCTGGTAAAATTAAGTTATGAATTCCCCATACAAAACAGGTAATTGAAATAATTTTGGTGACAATCAATTTGTCGCTACCATAAATTACCATAGTAACGTATTCAAATAAAAATCATCGTAGATTAAGCTATAAATTGCCTACCCCTAAAAGTAAGCAATAGTACAAAAGTTTACAACTAAAAGTATGCAATCGGTATCGGTGTCGGAGTCGGTGTCGGTGTCGGTGTCGGTGTCGGTGTCGGAGTCGGTGTCGCTGTCGGTGTCGGTGTCGGTGTCGGTGTCGGTGTCGGTGTCGGAGTCGGTGTCGGTGTCGGTGTCGGTGTCGGTGTCGGTGTCGGTGTCGGTGTCGGTGTCGGTGTCGGTGTCGGTGTCGGTGTCGGTGTCGGTGTCGGTGTCGGTGTCGGTGTCGGTGTCGGAGTCGGTGTCGGTGTCGGTGTCGGTGTCGGTTTCGGTGTCGGTGTCGCGAGTTTGCTAGTTTTTGCCTACCAAATAGTGCCCAACGCGCCTAAAGAAGTTATCACTTCAAAAAAAGAATAATTAATAAAAACGGGAATCTGGCAACTACTGGATTTTCTTGAAGGTAAGATTAAAACTTTATTATACATTCCAGTGGTCGATGTTTGAATTAATAAAAATCATGGCGAACAAACTTTTATATAGCTAAGTTCTTTATGGATCCAATGAACCGATTTTCCGTATGCTATACAGAAGGTAAACTCAAACATTTCCATTTTTGATCTCAACCGCAGCACTCTATCCACTACACTCAGCTTCCTTCACTCTAAACCCTAGCTTTAATGAATATTTATAAGTCTTAGTTTTAAGTTCTAGTATTGTAAGTTTGTTTTTCTAGCTTGTACTAAGAGTAATGAATGGTGACATTTTGCCCCCACCAAAATTAACGTGCCACAGCTAAATTCCTTTTTAAACGCTGGCGTGAAATCATGCCAAACTGTCCACGAAGTCATTTTAAAAACTCGGAGCATGTAACGATATGCAACCGAGAAGATCGGCTTAAGGGACGGTCAACATTTTCAATAACAACTCAACACTGCCTACCAGTGCTTGGTTTAGGTATGTCAATGCCAAATGCAAATAATAATATTCCAACTTCGGAAAAGTCCAGGGCTCTCATCGCGTATGACGACGATCGTCTGACGACGTGTCGTTTCGACGATTGTATTGCTTCGTGTAACACTAAAATAGTTGAAACGTTTGGACGACGTCGTTTTGGACGATTCACTACTGCTTCGTATAACACATAGAACTGTCAAATACAGACGATTAAACGAATGCGATTGAACGATTGCTATTTTACAATCGTTTCATACTCTTTTCTGGTTACTTCTTGCTTTTTTTAGTTTTATATTACATTTTTAATAAAAAATAAAAATACCTATAAGAAAAAAAAAATAAAAATAAAAACATAAGAAAAATGCGTCGACACTACAATGTGTTGTTTTTCGACGACGAAGAAAATGAAAATTCGGTCCGACTAATGCAAATGCGAAGGACACTAAGAGATGCATCGGATCCTCTTTCACTTCCAACAAAAAGGTGAATATATTATAAACTATTTCTAAACAATAAACTTGCTGAATTGGATTTTGTATTTAAGTTTTATTCAACGTTTTTGCTTGTCGAAAGAGGCGTTTGTACTAGTCTTGGAAACAGCTAACCTAAGAAGCGGCTCGCGGTCAACATAATATGTTGACCGCGAATATATTATATTCCCCCAATTTTAAGACTTGGTGCTACCTTGGAGGTCCTAGCTGGCGGTGGCTACCAATGGTTGACTGGTAACGACTTTGGGATTTCTGTTGGCCAAAGTACCCTTTCGGAGATAGTTTGCAAGACCGTTAAAGCGTTGGAACTTACTTGGACGTGAAAGTTTGCTTCTTTATTATTGCGATGTTCCAACAGTTCCAATACTCCACTTTGGAAATTATTATCTGCCTCCACCTGTATTCTATATTCTTTGGTTGCATGCGGGTTCTTCCTTAAGGTGAAACTAATTACATATCTATCAATTTCATTTATATTAGGAGTATGACATTACCTTTTACCCAGCTCACTCAGTTCTTTTACAGCATCGTTGGGACTTTCTGTATTCCCAAGTAAACCCTTTTCGAGCTCGTCCTCATTCTCATCCATCTCAGAGTTGTCATCTTCTAGTTTTGTGTCGTTCACTTCGATTGCACCATAGCAATTCGAGCTGCTTCCTGCAACAGCACTCCGCAGGGAGGCCATCTGAATTGCTTTTTTCTCAAGATCGGATATCGGAATTTGATCAGATGGCCCACCCCCTGTTTTTTAAATTGAAAGCAGATTTTGGCTGCATTTTTTTTCGCGCGATATTTGAAATCTATCCAAACCTAAAATAGGTAAACAAATTCATTTTGTAACTGCCAAAAATAATTTTTTGTGAGATTCATATTCTACATTTACCTTTCTTCAAGCAGAAACCGACTTTGTGGGTAGCCCAATAGCATTCAATTTTCCAGTTAAATCAGCCCACAGTCTGTTTTTGGTATTCCTTCCTTGAATCGTTTTGGGTATATAATTTTATGCTATTTCAGGGTGCTCATCTATGAAATGGATGAGGCATTGTAATTGCCTTGGCGTTGCTGACCTAGTGAGTACGTTAGTAAATGAATTAATTGACAAATATTTTTGGAATAAGGTACTTACATTTTATTTCAATTTTGATTTAAATAAACACAACACAAAACAACGATTTTTATACACTGAATGACAGCATAAATGTCATTTTCGGTATGTCATTTCTGGTTTTAGTAGTTCTCAAACTGTTTACAGTTTGAACGATTGACGACACCACCGAGCGATGCGATTGTGATGATACACGAAGCAAACTTTTGACATCGTTTGGTACAATCGTTTGGACGATGATCGTCTTAAAAGTTACGCGAGAGCCCAGTGCAACATACCGATTTTATCATCATATTTGTGGATTTTAGGATCGTTTATCACAGCATTCAAATAGAAAAGAGCTTTAAACAGTCACGCCACCGTTTTGAAATGAAATGTAAAGAAAAAACGTTCGAGGTATATAGGTATACCCTACGACTGCGTATTTAGTTAGACTATGGTGACCTTTTGCTAAAAACAGTCTTTCAACTCACAACTACCTATCAGCTGTTCTAACTTCCTTCATTTAATTACCCAAATCCACCTGCCGTCTGACTCCAATCCAATCACCAAACTGTCTAACAACGGGGCCTAATATTCTGACGACTTTTCAATCCATAAATTTGACAAAAATAATCCCACGTCGATGTGCTGCAACACAACATTCCCTCATTTCTCACATAATGCTATTCATTGAAAAAAATCCCGCACGTAGAAAATAACTTCAAAGTTCCACGAACACCAACATCGCACACACGTCACCTCAAGTCACGGACTTGGAAAGACACACCATATCGTCGACATTACCTTGTCACTGGTGGTTAAGACCTAAGCAGTGTCATTCCCATTGTCCTTGGAGATTTGTTTTCTTATGTGGCTCCTTATATTCAATCCATCATTGCCACATTCTACACACCGCCAGTGCAAGCAGGGATCGTAAATTTCTGCCAAAATTGCAGAGAAGGATTTTCATGCCCCAATCCCAAGGAACAGGATGAGGAACATTTTTTTTTTTTTGACAGTTTTACAACCCACACAGGCAAATTCAGTGCAGGTTGCCACTCGTCAAGGTAACGAAAGGAAGATTTTATCTGGTTGACGTCGTCCCCAGCTAGGGATCTAACGGTATGTCTGCAATGATTTTCCCTTTATGGATCAATCTGATAAGTTTGATTAAGAGAGAAGATACACGAGCGATGGTGGCGCGCGGTATCATGTAGTCGGCTCGCATGTCGTCGTACGTCGAGCAGCATCATGGGATTTTTTAAGGACACCTTTTAGAGTTAGTATTTTATTTATTTTCTTTTTTTTTTGCACTCCACTCCGTTTGAGAGGACAGAACATGTATGTATAACTTGATTACCATAAACTTGATGGATGTGGTAAATTTAAGGTTTTTATAACTTTTCCACGTTCTAATGAGAATTTCTATTTATGGTTTAAGATTTGAATTTTATGTCAAGAGATACGCCACAAAAATATCACTTATTGATTTTGGCTGATGTAATTATGTTTGCAAATTGACATTATGTTTGGGTTGTGCCAGAGTGTGGGGATTTCAAAAATGCTCAAAACAAAGTTTGTAACTAAACGACGATGGATTTTTTTGCCGACCGAAAGCAGCCGGGTCCAGGTAGGTACATTTTTTACATTTACCCATACCAAACACTGCCAGAATATTCTACAAAATGTGATAAGCTGTGTATGAAATTCGAAAGACTTGGGAAGTAATTTTCTTTTTCCAGCTTTGAGAAAACAGTGTATGCGAAATTTCCCCAATTTCATTTTGTTTGTGAGTTAAGGCCCCAGACGCCAGACCCATAGAAAAGTTCGCATATGTCAAAGTTGTCGTACGGGAAATTCTAATAAAAGCCGTTGCAGATCCTTTGTATAAAATATGTTTTGCAGAATAATTCCGCAGACAGACGTTTTATGATTAAACTGTTATCGGCGTTTGAAAACATATTTAACCGACAAAAAAAAAAAAAAAAAGCCATAAGTAAGTTTAAACCAAGAAGCATAAATTACTGCAGCAATTTTCGAAACTGTACGAAATGCACTCGGGACTAATAATGCTCTAAAGCTGCGCACAAATTTAATTTAACTTGATAATATTCCAATTCCAGATTCGAAAATGAGTAGGCAGCTCCTGCAAGAAGTAATCTCTAAATCTGTTTCGAAACTCCAATCTTCGATGAATCTCCGTCAGCCTTAAAAGTGCACAAACAGTTTTTGACCATTTTTTTGCATACACACTATTGATGGAAGTTCAAACATAATGTAGAAAGCGTCCTATAATTACCTATACTAATTTTAAAGTTCCTAGTGACAGGTTGAGAAACCACTGAATGCCCTCATACTTTAAAATTTATCATTTCCTGAACTTAACTACTCGTGGTATAATCTGCTCCTTTTTTTTATTCCGCGAGTTCCAAAGCCGCTCGCGGAAGCTAAGCATCAACTACCCCAGGAAATATGACATGAAAGAAAAAACTAAAAAAGGGGCCAAAATTGGGATAGAAAAAATAAATAGTTGGCGCAACAGGTCCGGAGGGACGAATGGAAGGGAAAGGGAACTACAATTTTATACCGATTCCAAACGGCTAATTGCGAAGCTCTTTCAAGATATTTATACTCTCGGATGTTTGTCTGACGTTCGCGAGAGGTAGCGCAGTGGAAAAAAACCATACAGCGATGACCTGTCAAGCTGTAGAAGTTTGATGGTTCCGTCTCAGTCATATACTGGCCATAGCTTCCGAAATAATTCACAGGTAGTTAGTTCTTTCCACCTGTTATTGGTTTTCGTACGAATCTTGTTTTGACTTCTTGCTTACTTAATAGATAGTAAATAAAGCGACTGGTTCAATTTGACTTACAATCATTGTGCGATGCTGTAAGAATAATTTTTAGTATACAGGGTAGATTTTGCGAACTTACAATTACGAAATTATCCATAAAATTACCTACCCTTTGTGACCTACAAAATATTTAGTGTTAAGTTAAAAAATACTATTATTAGTAAGGCTCACTGCATATTAAGACTAACTTAAAAACCACACTGAAAATAAAACCCTGGTATATTTGATAAAAATGAGGCTTGATTCAACAATTTACGTCCAACAAAATGTTTCTATCAGATTGACAACATTTTAGTAAGTTTTATCTCGTCTTAAAACTTTTGTTGTGGTAACAAAAAAATTGTTGTGTTAACAAAAATCGTTTCTTGTGCGTATAAAAATATTTTGTTGAATCAATCAAAACGTTGTTAGTTTTACAAAGAAATTTATCAATTTAGTCTTTATCTTTCTGTCAAATTAACAAAAAAATTGTTAATAATATCGAAGTAGTTTGTCAATTCAGTTATTGTATTTTGTTAAATCAGCAGCAAATATTGTTGATTGTACAGAAATTATTTGTCAGTACTGCCGTTGTGTTTTGTTGAATCTATGAACAGATTGTTGGTTACATAGCAACATTTTGTCAGCTCCAGTATGTATGTCTATAATATGGTTGTAAATTAGATTAGGTATTACCTAAAAAATGATACGCAAACCAAATACCTAAGTTTAATAATTAGATTTATTAAAAAAAGTAATTGTACAAATTTAAATAATTCATAAAATCATAAATTATTATATAATATTACAAAATGTTTCTTCCTGCATCCTTGCAGGATACTCCTTCCACCTCGTCTTATGTCCTAATTATCATAAAGGCATTCTGGGAATCTTTAATAGAACATTTTACAACTGCACGCAGAAAAAAAAATTAAAAGGCACTCCGGGAGTGCAGACAGAACTGATAACTTGAACAATTACGTGTGTATTTTTCGAATCGTCAGAAAATATATTATTGTGTAGGAAGTACTTTTAAATAAAGTGTTTTTTTATTCATTATTATAAACTACTACTACTACAAAAATTATGTTACATTTTTCATTTTCATTTAATGCGGTATTTTACATCAAAAATAATACATATTATTTTACATACAAAATTGCAATCTATTGTTTAAAATGTATAAATTTACAGATACATGAAATATTAAATTTAAAAATTAATGGGTATTCTTTGAAATGCATACCAATGACACTTATGAAATTTCATCAACAACTTCAAACTCTTCCATCATCATCATCATTATTATCATTATATTTGAAAACGGATACTATAGGTTTATGGTAGGTAACTAAAATAGGAAACAAACAATTTTGATTCGAATCTATTTAAATATCTTGTAAAGATGGCATAAATTGTAGTTTTATGTCTAGTCGTGCTAAGATTGCGATCATTGCTCATCGTTAAATCAAATTTGCTATTTAAAAATTCAATTAATGGTAGATTTTTATCATCTGCAAAGTTGATGTTGAAATCCCCACTCAAAATGATTGGAATATCATCAAATCTCTTCCCAACTTTATCTCGAAGTAATGCAGAATTATCTTTAGCATTTATATAAGTAAATTTCATCGATGCTGTCTTCCAGCGTAATCTAGATAGATTACAGTCTCGAATGTACATATCTTACTTCAGCTACCACAATCCGATTGTATCTACTTGTATTCTACCGAAACTACCTAGCACAGAACGAATAAATTAATAATAATTATACTGAAGCTTAATTGAATATGAATTTCTTTCCGAGAAATACAAATTTTACTTTTAAAAGAAAAAGAACGAGAAAAGACAACAATATTTTTCTGTCTTGCTGCATCGCCATTGATAATGCTCTAGATCTCGTTTTATATTCATTATTTTACACAAAAATTACTAATCATATTTTACAGTATACACTAAGGCGACATAAATATTACAATTATTTATATAGTATACCTACTCTTAGGGTGGCAAGTTTACCACAGTTTTCTATTTCTTGTTTCGGTAATTATAACACAAGCTACTGTGCCGTAAATGTGCACAAACCCAAAATCGTGGATATGTCGGAATTAAGCCTGGTAAAATTAAGTTATGAATTCCCCATATAAAACAGGTAATTGAAATAATTTTGGTGACAATCAATTTGTCGCTACCATAAATTACCATAGTAACGTATTCAAATAAAAATCATCGTAGATTAAGCTATAAATTACCTACCCCTAAAAGTAAGCTATAGTACCTACAAAAGTTTACAACTAAAAGTATGCAATCGGTGTCGGTGTCGGTTTCGGTGTCGGTGTCGGTGTCGGTGTTGGTGTCGGTGTCGGAGTCGGTGTCGGTGTTGGTGTCGGTGTCGGTGTTGGTGTCGGTGTCGGTGTCGGTGTCGGTGTCGGTGTTGGTGTCGGTGTTGGTGTCGGTGTCGGTGTCGGTGTCGGTGTCGATGTCGGTGTCGGTGTCGGAGTCGGTGTCGGTGTTGGTGTCGGTGTCGGTGTCGGTGTCGGTGTCGGTGTCGGTGTCGGTGTCGGTGTCGGTGTCGGTGTCGGTGTCGGTGTCGGTGTCGGTGTTGGTGTCGGTGTCGGTGTCGGTGTCGGTGTCGGTGTCGGTGTCGGTGTCGGTGTCGGTGTCGGTGTCGGTGTCGGTGTCGGTGTCGGTGTCGGTGTCGGTGTCGGTGTTGGTGTCGGTGTCGGTGTCGGTGTCGGTGTCGGTGTCGGTGTCGCGAGTTTGCTAATTTTTGCCCATCCAAATAGTGCCCAACGCGCCTAAAGAAGTTATCACTTCAAAAACACCGCGGCAAATCGACCATCTATTGAGAAAGTGAGAAAAATGCGTTTGTTGTAATAAAAGTGTTTGGTCGATGAATTAGTTTCTAATTTTAAATTATATACCTATATATAATCGCACTAACTTCTTTCACTTACCTTTTAAATATTTCCATATGGGGCTTTGTTTTATTGATGAAAGGCTTAGTTCACAAATTAGGTCCTTATCCATTTATTTATTTTAAAATGTTTGTTTAATTCACTTTCACCGGTTACCTTTATGCGCACTAACAAACTTTCTGCTTCACGTGTGAAATATAAATGACGCCATCATCGCCATCTATTCAACACGTGTGTTGTCAATTCAACAAAATTACTGTCATATCTACAAACTTTTTTTTCATTTCGACAAGATTTTTGTAATACAAGGCTAACAAACATTTTGAATAGGTTTTGTCAATTTAACAAATATTATACAAAACTGATTTTTGGTTCTGTTTTTATGGATATAACAAAAACTTTGTTAATTCAACAATAAAATTGTTCAATTCCTACAATATCGATTTATTAAACTGAAAATTGTTTTTTGTTAATTTGACAAAGTTGTTTTTCAGTAAATGTTTTATCCGTTTGACAAAATATCGTTCAAATTGATAAAACTTAAGTTGTATTGATAAATTTCATTTGTTATTACAACAATTTTTTTTCAGTTCAACAAAACTATTTTTGTTGAAATTTTACAACAGAATTTTGTCAATATTACCTGGTTTTTTATTTTCAGTGCATGTAACAACTCAGCTCTTTGGCAACACTTTACAATTATTGCCATTAAGTGGTGCATACTTTCTGGCAATATCAACACCAAATCATTTCATATCTTTCGGAAATGGGACTTTGTGTTTAAATTATATTTTCATTGCGCAAGTGTTTATCAGCATTAATGCTACCTATACACGCATGAAATTCTTATCTCTGAAATATCGCTCAAACTTGAACTTGAGTTTTGAATGGATTTTCTTTACTTAGTTAACAACAGAAGGCAATTGCATAATCATGCTGTGTTGTTCTTCCGCGGGCGGCTATAATTTGTCCATTATGATAAGCGGCGAATTATAACTTGAGCACCTAGTCATTCCGATATCAATATGCAATCTTGTTTATAATCTGAAGTGTAAACATTTAAAGAAAAGAAGAAACCCTTAGCGGTAGACAAATGATGAGAGAGTTCTTATTATACGTTTTACGTTTACGTTTTGAAAACGGAAGCAATACTGTGATAAATACTAAAACCCCAAAACGAATGTATTTATGGAAAAAAGTTAATTGACAGCGTTACAGTTGGTGAGCAAGTGTCCATTGTCGACAATCCTCCAGTTGGAATCATTCGTTATAGAGAAAACAAATATTTGGAATGCAATTTATTTCAACAAGAACAAAAGATAGATAATATGGTATCGCAGTCCCGCATAAAATTGATTTTTTTGACAAAAATTAGGCGCATACGACTCCACCAGAAATTTTTTTTTTCTCCGACAGAACTTTTGACAATTATTTATGATCTCACTGTATATGTATACGCATAATTAAAAAAAAAAAAAACCGTACAAAATGTATGGAAAACGAGGTCTTACGAATGCAACTTTATTTTATAGATTTTCTATAAACGTGTGTCAAATTGTAACAACCCGTGCAATTATCTCGATAGCTTAAGACTTATGCAGAGACCTACACTGAAAATAAAATAGTTCCACAAAAATAGTTTTGTTGAACTGAAAAAAAAAAAAATTGTTGCAAGGATAAATGAAATTTAATGAAATTTATCAATACAACTTTGGTTTTACCAATTTGATCGGTATTTTGCTAAGCGGATAGAACATTTACAAAAAAAACTAGGTACTTACTTTGTCAGAATAACAAAACATAATTTTAGGTTTTATAAATCAACTAGCTGACCCGGCGAACTTCGTTCCGCCCAAATCTGTATATATATAAAAATTGAGCCGATTTTAACCAAACTTCCACACATCTTTGGTATTGGTCTATATATGATTTTTGTGAACTTTGTTGCAAATGGTAAACGTATGTTTGTGTAATTTGTTTACAAAAAACGGTGCAAAAAAAAATATATTTGTGGCGCTGTTGTCGATCTCCTAAACCAATTTCAATGGAATTTTGTGGCTGTGTTTGGTTGGTTACAGTTTGAAAGATAGGATACTATTTTGGTATGGTGGGTACGGCTATATGCAAAAGAGACTGACGTCCGTATGTGCACTCATAACTCGGGAATGGATCGTGGTTCGGTGAAGATTTGGTGTTAAACATATTTTTTGATGCCAAATCTAAAAAACTAAAAAAAAAAAAATGTTTCGTCAAAAATAAAAAGCAAAAATGTTGTGGACAACTTAATCACTATTATTTTTATTTAAAGTTTGTGTTTTTTTAACTATCGCAGAGCTTTTTCATAAACTACATTTTTTGTTTTGTCCTGGAGTAGTAGTATAAATAAACAGAACTGATGGCTTTCCTACACGTGTGCATAATACATATAATTGTCCGTGGGAGAAGCATGGATACTCTAGATCGATTCCACACAGTTCCAACGATTGTCCTTGCGCCTTATTTATTGTCATAGCGAACGCAAGACGTATCGGAAAATGCAATCCTTTGAATTCAAAAGTTAAATCTGGTGGAATCATTGGAATACGCGGAATCAATACATCACCTTTAAATTTTCCTTTTAAAATCGTTGCTTCAATAAGATTGTTTATAACCTTTTTCACTGCTAATCTTGTTCCGTTGCACAATCGAGGCTGATTTATATTCCGAAGAAGAATAATTGGTGCACCAACTTTCAATTGTAAACGATGAGACGGCAATCCAGGTAAATCCAACGAATTCAGAAATTCCGTCGGATAATTGACAGCGTCATCTTGATTTGTGACCGTGTCTACTGATTGATACGTTACAATCTCACCGACGTCCTTATTTTTGGCAGCCAATATTGCTCTTTCAGCTAACCAATTGTGCTTTTTATAATTTTGCGCAATGTTTGGAAAAACACTTGAAACCAATTGTTGTTTTGTTTGTGCAAAATTACAAAAATTATCTGGCAAAGTGATTAATCCAGTAGTATCAATAGGAATTTGTCCATTTCCTATCGACAGTAATTGCCTAGAAAATTCGTCAGCCGATGGGTCATTTTGTATTTGTACTCTCACATTTGTTGTTAAAGCGAGTGTTTGTGCATTTCTCTATAAACTTGATGACTTTAAACATGCCTTTAATTCATTTGCTGGAGTTGAACGGCGTATCACTGGCAGTGTTTATGAAAAATATCGTCAGCAGCACACAACACACCGTCAACAGTCAGCAGCGCTTCGAACGAAGTAGGGCCACAAACATTGACCAAAAGCATTCTCAAATAGAAGCATTCGTTGTTTTTCGGGTGAACTGTGTATATTCTACCAATTGTATCACTTGCATAAACACCACGGAATGCGGGACCTACTTCACCTTGTTTCCGCCGCTTGAAATTCTTCGACGACGCATTCCAATATCGGTATCGGGGCATTTCGCAATAACCAAGTGGTCGTGCAAACTCGTGGCTTCGGCAAGTGTCAAAAAATTGGTTAATGTTGTTGCAGGTGCCATAGCCCTACTCACGAATGAGCAGAGTACCAAGATTGTTACTCGCTAATTTTTCGTAACAACCCCTACGTGAAAACTCAAAACGCTGAACAATATTTTTGTCCACGTCATCTCAATCACCCCTACATTTCAACTTACTCACTCGTACTAATGCAAGGATCCTGAAAATAATGATTCAAACACCATCAAACAAATATCAAAGTATCTACTCCACTTTAAAATGTTACTTAATGTAACATAGTAAACATAATTTAATAGAACAAACTTATTAGGTAGGTCCCTTTATTTAAAAAAAAAATTCAAAATTGTTCACAACAACAATTTGCTCGGAAAATAATTAAAATAATTGACAACAACAATTGCTTTTAAAATTTTAAATATTTCTTTTTTTATTTGAAGTGTCACTACTCGATTTCTATCCAGTTTCTTTTTTTTTCAAAGTGTATTTCCCCATACAAACTTTCATAACCTCCAAGTTTTGCTTTCGCGACAAAAAGTAAATAAAAACCTGATATACAGCAATACGAAAAAAAAAAAAAAAAGAATTATGAAAATCGTCCCAGGGGTTATCGAGTTACGTGATCATCGAGTTACACCGCTAAGGAATTATATATAATATATAGAAGATAGAAGATAGAAGATAGAAGATATTGTATCAATTCAACAATTTTATTGTTTAAGTAAAAACGTTTTTGTTATATCCATAAAATTAGAACCAAAAATTTGTAAAGTTTATGCAAAATGTTTGTTAGCCAAACAAAATACAGATTTTCAATATTACAAATATTTTGTTGAAATGAACAAATTTTTTGTAGGTTGACAAACATTTTGTTAAATTGATATTACATGTCGTGTAGAATCAATAAAAATACATTTTAAACATTATTATTATTATTTATTATCACCAAAGAACAAAATCTTTCATAGATATAAGACCACAAAAATTAAAATTTAAAGTTACTTAATTATGATACAAAGTAAACGTAAAGCAAAATAACTATGACTGTACGTTCTCAAGTAATTTTCTTTTTATAGAGGAAACTGGCAAGTTGAAATCGATTAAAATGGCATTTGCATTATATGCTGACGCTAAACCATTAATTGATGAAGATAGACCGTATTTTGTACGAGAGTGGCCTACTCTAAAAAATCGAGAGTTTCGTAGGTCGAATGAAGGAACACTAATATTTAGAAGACTTAGGATGTCCGTTGAATAAATTTATCCTATGAGAACCCTATGAATAAAGACTACTCTGGCTACTGTTCTTCTAACTTCCAGTGATTCTAAGATAAATAGTGTAAGTGCGGCAAATATGGCCCATGTGGCCATGTGGGTAATATGGCCCACCACTGTATTTCGCAAACCATAACCCACAGCGAAATAAAAAATGTTTCACTGCGAACACGCTCAACTCGGTTTAGCCTCACTCTTTTTTGCTGAGCTTGGCGCGACGGGGTTTGAAGATATTCGGCGCATTTTGTTTTTTATACTTTCGTTGTAATTTTTTGGTAAGTTTTCTTAAGTGTTACATAAAATTACATAAAATTCTGTGTTAAATTGGTAATTTTTTTCTAAAATTAAAGAGTATTAAATATTTTCTTAATTTGTGTGAATTTAAAATTTAAAAGAAAGTTTATGAAGTAAGTTGAAAATTAAAATGAGTAAAAAAATCAAAGTGTGTTTAATATGGCCCACCCCATGTGTTGGTAATATGACCAAGTAGGCCATATTTGACACGTTTTCTCGATTGAAATTTGATTTATTTATTTAATTTAATTTTTGTTTTTTTTGAAGGCTAAAATGTCTAAACAAAGTCCACAACCACGGAAGACTTGGCGGAAGTAGGACATGATGAAAGCCATATCAGCAATCTACAACAAAATAATGGGATTTTTGAAGGCCTACCCTGGGCCATATTTGACACCAGGTGGGCCATATAAGCCGCACTTTTTTCAAAACTGAACTATAGAGTTCCTTTAGGTTTTTGTTTTTAACTTTTAGTTATGTCTGTTTTTTTAATTAAAGTTTCTAAAGATTGAAATAAAAATAATTTGTGAGACTGTTTAAAAAAATAATAAATGAATTAGACTTAAATTTATGGTTTTATTTAAAAAAATGTTAAGGGTGGGCCATATTTGCAGCACTTACTCTAAGGGTTACCCCCTTACCCTAAAACAAGCCAAGGAAGTCTTCTAAGAGCGAATCTTAAAAATCTTTTTTTTATAGATTCAATTCTTGTTATATGAACTCTATTATATAGACACCACTCAATAGAGGCATATTCTAATATAGACCGCACAAAAGCGATATACAAGGTCTTGGGAACATAAACATCCGAGAACTCACAAGCATATCGCCTTAACATTCCCCATGTTCTGTTTGCCTTGTTTATGATGGACTCAACATGGTAAGTAAATGAGAGCTTGGTATCTAAAAAAACACCCAAATCTTTGATTCGATAAACACAGGGAATGACAATACCATCAAAGGAATACGGAAACAGCGAGAAAATGTTATGACAGAACACTTCGAAATGTTTAAAGAGAGGTTGCTTTTAGAGCACCACAGATGAAATTTTTGAAGATGTGAATTTAAAAGTTGAAAAGGACGATTATCATTACCCGACATATAAATCTTAAAGTCATCCGCAAACATCAACAAAAAGCATTCAGGTAAAAATTGAACGATATCATTCACAAACAGGATAAAGAGTAATGGTCCAATATGACTTCCTTGAGTTACATACATGTAACATGTATAAATCTGGCTACGAATTGGGTACACTCGCACCCAGATGAAACATCATTGAAATCAGGTCAAATGAAAATCTTCCGTTTCTCGAAGAGCGGTACAAACACCAGCCGATGTCTGACGCTAACTGAAATTGGGCAAAGTACGCTTATATGCATATGCGGAAGAAAGAAGAAAAACTGATTTACTGCTTACCTGATACTGTTGTGGGTGATGACTGATAAGTGTTTGGTTGTGTGTCGTATTGCTTTGTTATTATGTACTTAAGCATTATGTTAGGCTTGATGTTAAGCGGCTATTGACATGCCAGTTATTTTTAGTATAATCTTCAAACGAACAAGTTGTGCATTGTGTTAATAAATTAAAATATATTGTAAGAAAGGTGTTTTGTTTTATTATTACTCTTGGGGGCCGCCGGAGGTTACAGATATATTTTTCGAAATATGACCACGAAACTTTACATTTTGGAGTCTATCCGAGAGGAAGGAGGAAGGCCAATTTAAAAAGAAGACTGGAAAACTCAGTTTTGTAAGTTTGTATATCAACAATTTATGGTCAACTCGATCAAAAGCTTTGCTAAAATCAGTATAGATAGCATCAACTTGGTTACCTTTACTGATTTCAGAAACAACGAAATTCGTGAATACTAAAAGATTTGTTACAGTTGACCTCCTTTTAACAAAGCCATGCTGATTATTGCAAACAAGGGACTTACAGTAAAAATTTAATCTATCGGTAACAAGGGAGTCAAACAATTTTGGTATAGAAGATTGCTTACATATACCTCTATAGTTTTCAATTTTATTTTTCCTTCCAGACTTAAAAATGGAAACTATAAAAGAAGTTTTCCAAGCAGATGGGAATGTGCTAGTACGTAAAGACAAGTTAAAGATATGGCATAGAATTTTATGTAAAGGAAACGCACAGTTTTTAAGAAAAATAGGAGGAACTCCATCTGGACCAGGGTTAAGGCTAGAATCCGAAGACGCTAAAGTTTTGAAAACATTGTCTTCAGAAAATTCCATATTATTAAAAAGAGTAGTATGGGAACCATCAATATAATCAAAAAATTGCTCATCTATCAACGAGTTATGGTTCGAATATACTGATTGGAAAAAAATTGCAAAGTTATTACAAATTGTTCCGGGACTCCTTTGAATGCAATGCTATATTTATGGCGTCATTTGTATTTCCACTCACGAATTTAGTAGTTTATTAGTGCGCATAAAGATGTCCGAGAAAAACAAAAAGTTAAAAAAGTGAAAAAAAAAAAACATTTTAGCACTAAATAAATTGTTACTGAAGTAAACCTTTCTTCAATAAAAGAAAGCCGTTTATGGAAATATTTAAAAGGCAAGTGAAAGGAGTTAGTGTGATAATATATAGTAGGTATAGGTACCTATATGTTAAAAATTTTTAATTGATTCATCGACCAAGCCCTTTTTAAGGTTCCGTACCCAAAGGAAAAAAACGGAACCTTATTAGTTTCGCTTTTGTCCGTCTGTCCGAACCCAGACCATATTTGTACCTAGATCTATCTCAGAAACTAATTTTTGAAGAAGGCTGCTTTTGAAAACTGTTCAAGAAATTCTTTTAAAAATCTATTAATGTCTGTTTTGAATCGGAGTAATTAAATAATCTAGACAGTTTTAAGTATATATATTAAAATAATTAGTGTTTAGTTGTTTAAGAGAGTTTGTGTAGCTCAAATTGACATAAATAAATAAATAAAGATATAACTTGTAGTATTCATGAATTTAAATATTGTCTTGTTTTCTTTTATAGCAGTTCCCTATTAGGAAAAATAATAAGATTAGCTGAAGGAAAGCTTATAAGTTATTATACTAAGGTACTCTTTTTAATCATTCAAATAATAATCGGTAATACTTTCCTTGCGAAGGTATATGAGGTACACGATACTGAGGATCTTTTCATTGAACATGCTTTAACCTCATGGATTTTTGCACATAAATTAGTTCGTGCCTTTCACTCAAGTGACTTTTAGCTGCTTTGAAAAGCAAATTGAAATTGAATGCAATGTCTACAATATCGGTATATGACCTTCTTGTTGGTTCAGCGGACGGAAAGTTAATACATCAGCATCTTGATTAAAAGGATCATGATGTTTGAATGCGGGTTATAGCCTGTGACATCTGTCTAACGAATTTAGTTTACCAAATCCTCATCCCTTTTATCCTTGTATAGGATTATCTCACCCTCAAGAAGAACTTCTAAGCTTTACCTCTGCAGTACCTCTAAATATTCGACTATATGCCACTTCTTTCTCCTTCTGAGAAGTTCAATTTCGTGACAGATTACGTCAAGTCCGAGCTGTATTTCAACGTATGAAAAGTTTTCAAAATGCGGATATTCGTATAACCATCTCCTACCTTTCACATTACGCATTTTTCGAGAAAATTAAACCTTATTATATCTATACTGCTCAGTAGCTTCTAGCTCCCACATCATTTACCAATCTCTAAGAACTAGGTTCTTAAAGCAGTCAGTCCCATACAGATACAAATCTCTAGAGGAAAACCCACAAATCATCCAATTTTCCTTTTCTCCGTCTATGGATTTCCGATCCATATCAATTCTTTTTTCTTTCCGAAAGAAAAATCATCATCACGTCCTTGGAACAAAAAAAGGCAACTGCTCTTTCCCCTATTTTTAAATTACAATCAGATGTGCGCCTATGCTGACATCGCCGTTCTTTTCGTTGCTTTAAACCCCTTTTCCCATAGCATATCGTATCGAATTCCTTGTTTTCCAATTTTCCTGTCAATCAAATTCTACATTCGCATTTACTGTTGTTTATTTGTTTCAAGTCCCTCGTCAAACACAACCCGCAGGCAGACTCCATCTTTACGCAAAGAAAGAGAGAGAGAGAGAGAGAGAGAGAGAGTGATTGAAAAAAAAAAAACATTTTTTTAATCTTATCGTAACATGCACGCAATTGAATTCCAGGAAGCAAAAGGAAGCGCCCCACATTACACCATGTGTACATAATAAACGACATCTCCGATACTGTCAGCGCGGAAAAGGATTTACGTTGGCGTCAATGGGAAGGCGTTAAGGAATTTTCAAATTTAAACAATCGACATTCCAATAGATTTCATAAAACCGCTGCCACCACTAGGAGATGGAAATTTGCGGTGGATAAATGGGGCCCACAACGAGTTTAGCACACACGCAGACATAGGCAACTTGGGGATGAACGGAAAGATATCCTTGAACTGCCATCATCAGTTGTGCTAAATTCCATTTCTAATCGCATATCCTTGTTGTTTCCTATACATATAGCTAACGTCCGGCCCCTGCCGCTGTCGTTCGTTTGGATATGATCTGCTTCGGCAAACTTTGGCTAAATGTCCAGCCATTGTCCTTTTTTATCAGTAGAAGTGGTCTTTTTTTTTGTTTATTCTCATTTTACAATACACGCGAGGTCCGGTCTCCTTATCGAAAGCACATACCTATCAACGAAAATGACATTTCATTGTTCTCAATGGTTTCAGATTATGACAAGAACAAGGTCTCGCAGTGGGCATGGGCAGTACAGGGAAAATAAATCAAAATTTAAGGTCCGCCCGCTTCCGCATTTTCGAATAGAATTACAAACTGATTTAATTTTAGATTGAGGGGAGATGATCAGTTTGAGAGCGCCTTTAGGGGGAAGTTCTTCTTTTCTTAATCAGGAAGTAACAGGGAGTGCCACGTACGTCGTACATGTACATTAGCTGTCTCGGCCAACTTCGTTCCGCCCGAATTCCCCAATGGGATGATTATGATGATGATGATTTCAGTCAAATCACAATGCTTGACATGTCTTCCAATACTCCGCATTTTAATTGAATTGCTAAATGGTACAAGAAAGAAAGTAAAAGAAATAAGTTTATCGTATTCGTAAAAAAATTCGAACTCGACAATTCTCATATTACGATGATAGACGAATGAGGAACTCAGACAAGTGGGTCGCGAAATTCTGTCAATCTGTCCGTCTTTCCGTCTGTGCCGAGGCCTACAGCCTAAACATCTGCCCGGATTTCATTCAAACTTTGGATTTGGAGTTTGTGGGCTTACGGTTCGGGGTATTCTTTTTTGTTTTTGCAAGGTAACTTCAATGTTAATGGTACTTCCCATATGAAATGTTCGTACCAGTTTGATTTGTTCGAAAACGGTTCTAACGATTTCAACAAAAACTGATGTTAAAGCTTAAGTAGGTGAGGCTACCATGACTGTGTACCCAGTTTTGGCTAAAAGTTCGAATAACGGTAGGTACTTTTTAAATTTGAACATATCTCGAAAACGGTCCATGCGATATTAAAAAGAAAATGTTATTTCTAATTAAATATGGTCATTTCTAACTTAAAATTTCATTTTCTTTATATAAATTCATTTCATTTCTTTTATAAAATTTTGTTTTCTTTAGTTTACCTGAAAACGGCAATAAATGTTTTGACAAAAAATACAAAAAAATACAAACCTAAGTAAAATTGATATTTTCAAAATTATTGTGTCCTTAATTTTTAATCGAATCAACGAAAACGCTAATTTCAAAAGCTGTTCATATCTCGAAAACCCCATTTTCGACTTCAATAAAACTTTAAAAATAAAGTAATGCTTACATCCCGAACAATAACTTATAATCGGTTTTCAGCTAAATTGTTAAGCTATAATATTTTTCAAACTAAACTTTACAATATTTCATACTGTTTTGTCTGTCAAATTTTACAAAAACCGCTCTAACGACTTTACTTACTCGGTTTTTCTCAAAAAAAAAATTGAAATCCGTTTTTTATTTATTTAGAATTTTTTTTTTTTAGTCGAACTCTGCTCATATATATTTTATTTAAATTTCAAATTGCAACAGCCATTAAAAATGCAGCAGCAAAAAACTTATTCTTAGCAAATATTACCCACTTCTCCTTTTTGTTTAAAGATTTTGAATATGCACCTTAAATCCATAACCGCTTGAAGTTTACACAATCAATAAATTTCACTTCATTTGCACTCCCACACACGTCCATCAGGATATTAAGTTTATAGCTGCTAATGCAAATTTTGATTTTAAAATTGTGAATTCTTACATAATTGTAATTGATCATTGACAAATTAAACCAGCGTCAATAATCTATTCAAAAAAAAAAATAAACACATGCCCTAAAAGACCAGAAAACAGAAACTTCTAGTACATATAGGTAGGTACGCTTATATCCCTTAGGTAACCCAAAAATCTTGTAAAGTATAAAAACTCTCGAATCATGAGTTGCAACAAATGCCTGTTACTAGAGCTTCAACTTATAAAATCTTACATCGTTATTTAATAGAGGTACATAAATACTGCCATATCAGGTGAATAACTCAAAAATGGATTTTTTATAGCTCTATTCCTAGCATTTCTTCTCAGATTTGTATCTACCTACATAATAAAATAAGGAAACAACTGATCAAACTCTTGATAAACGAGAAAGTTTCGTTCGACCCAGTCGTGTATTTCATTTTTTTTTTAGCAATAGATATGTGTGAATTTCCTTAAAATATTTATAAAAAATTAACTATGTAGATTGGCTGAGGGAAAATCAAAACATTTTCAACATATATTGTATTTCCGAACTCTATCACATTCCCCCACGGTTGGCAGCATTTTATTTTGTATTTTGTGTATGTTTTTGCATGTCACATTGATTCTAATTGACATAACACCGATGTGAAAACAATACGATTTCGACAAAAATTTGAGGTTGCCAACGGCAGGAGGATTGCCAGTTTGGGGTCTTAGTATGATTTGTCTATGCATACAGCGATTTTATTTGTATTATTTGTCATACCGAAAGCGTGATGCAAGGATAATTTTAATTTAAGTCTTAATGAAAATCGTACGGAACAAGCGGAATGTGCGGAATGAGAACATCTTCGCCTTTGAATTTTCCCCTCGAAATCGCCCCTTGAATGACATTTGTTACAAAGATTCGGTGAATTGAGGTTGCGGAACAAAATTATAACTGAGCCGAATTTCAATTTCAAATTGTGTGGCAAATTACTCGATTCCAATTGTACCGGAAAGAAATCAAATGCAGTTGCTGAACCTCACTCGCAGTCTTCACAATTCTATACAAGTCCGTCCAATTCATTTGCATGACGGAACGAAAAGATCACCTGTCAAATTGCACAATGGCAAGTCGATCAACTACGCTCAGTGTTGCCATGAAAACATTTTTACAAATCTGCAATTAAGACAAAAAAAATATATGCAATGCAGATTTCTATAGTACAATCTTGCTTCACAACATTTTTAACTTTTTTTTATTTATGTGACAAAATAAAAAAAATACGAAAATGACAGCATACAGCGAAATCGAGTGTGCAACAATTCAACAAATGTTAAAATTAGTTAAATAGAACTAAATATATTATTGCGGAGCAGACAAAATCTGATGTGCAGATTTCTAGTTTTTAAAAGTCTGCAGAAAGATTGAAAATCTGCAAAATGCAGACAAATCTGCACTTATGGCAACGCTGATCTACGCTACCTGGCAGTTTTTCGAATCATCGACAAATGTCAAAAGTCGAAATATAGGTAGGTACATACTACATACTGAAAACAGCATCCGATTGCGTTGTTTTATTGTCCATCTCGGTCTCCAGTTTTGAAGACCGCACGTTGTTCTTGTGATATTTTTTTCGAAGTCGCGAGTTGCCACATTCCACTGCAAATTCATTTTTATTCATTCTTTCTTTAACTTACATACTAAACAAAAACAATTAAATTCAAACAGTCGCCCTCGTCATACGTCGCGTCGTTCATTACGACGCCACCTCTCGCGAACGCCTGATAAACATCCGAGAGTATAACTGTCTTGAAAGAGCTTCTCAATTAGCCGTTTGGAGTCGGCATAAAACTGTAGATCCCTTCCATTCGATCCAAAAATGAAAAAAAAAAAAAACCCACACAAAACGAATGGTTGTGAGAAGCTAGGCCTAGGGTCCCTCCGGAGCTGTTGCGCCAACTATTTAAGCACCAACTATAAAGCACACGCAAGCCATTAAAAAAGTTCCATCGTTCGAATACATCCGACATTTAGCCTTCTTGGATACTTAATATCCTACTTTCGAAAATCCATGATCATTCCACTCGATATTTCGAACGCTAAGCAGGAATACTAACAATAAAAGGACTACACCAAATTCGCGCACAAACATTTATTTGTATAGCCTCCGACAGCGAATAAAAGCAAATTAAAATTTAACGGGTAATAAAACGTTGGTATATCGCTCCAGCCCACTCTGGGTTCTGCCTCTTCAATTTGGAAAACATAAGCATTTTTGCTGAAATATTAACGCCATTATGCCATGCCCCATGCGTTCCCCATACTCCAAACGCTCCGTTAGGTCTATACATATCTATCACTCGCGCACACCCGAAAATAAAACAATAAAAATAAAAATATACATGCATAAATAATTTGCTGCTGCTCCAAAAACGTTTATGCTCCAACAATTGTTTCAAATTTTATGACAGCTCCATTTAATATCCTTTCACACGCCCAACCAACCACAGTCCCTGCAATGGCAACGACGCCGACGGCGGCATGGCGGAAATATGTAGGTAGTAAGAAAGCCCATCGGAACGAATACTTCCCGGGCCGTATGAGAGATTTTGGTAAATCTTACTCGTCAGGCACCACCGCCCTCGGGGAGACGGAGGCCGCAGCATCTAGCCGCCACGAATTGAGAATACAAAAACGGCGCACTCATAGGAAATTAATGAGATATTTACGGACTGTTAAGTGTAAAATAAGAACCCTTAAGTGGAAGCCGATGAAATATTCACAGCAATCGGCGTGATGTTGTAGTCGACTTTAAACGCCCCGTTGCGCCATTTCACGTTACACCTACATTCTACAACAGTAACGCTTCAAAGTCGCACTCGCACATTCTGTAAATACGTAACGTATTCGGTGAATGGAAATTTTAAGAAAACAATTAGACAGATGCCGCCCGCCGCAACTGGATTGCAGGAAAAAAAAAATTTAATATAAAGGCAAATTAAAATTAAAAGTCGGTACTAAGGACGTGTTTTACGAGCGCTTCGCTAGGGATATTCGAATGCTCCAAGGAGGGAAACCCCTGCCTCCAGCGCTATTCGCAGGCCATAATTAATTAATCAAAAGTGAAAACGAGGCTTAATTGCTGTAGTAATGGAGCCGTATCAAGGACAATTACATTACTTGCCGTTTTGATGACGAAAATTCGTGATTATTATTGCTGTTATTATGGCTCGTAGCGGAATAATAAACGAAGGACATAGCGACACATCAAGCAGAAAACTTTTCGACACAATACAACGGGTAGATGCTAGTATAATTTGATATCAGAGAAGCGCGCGGTTCGATCGATATTTTCGTGTGAAAATTCGATTTGGAAACTTGAATTAAATTTTCTATCTCGAAGGATGGATGAAAATAGTAAAAGATTGAGGAAGTTGTTGTAGCGTTGATTTATAAATTGGATGTCCAATCGCAAGTATGTAGTTCGCCTCTGAAGAACAGAATTTATTGACGTTAAAGGATATTATACGGATGCAATTTGGGACTGAAAACGGAAATTCTTGGGACTTATTTCATTTAATTTTTTTGGAGTTAATTCCTTTGCAGCTAATTCGTAGAGCCGAATTTCTATATTTTTTTTTTTGTATATACTTCTCCCGGGAAAGGCGAACCTATAACGCTTCAACAGCGCCCCGAGATGCCTGCAGATGTATGTTTGTTCTGCACTTAAATTGCTGCAAATTGTAGTCTTCTGGAAATATATCCCCAGGAAGCGAGTTCCAAAGTTTGCTTGTCCTGTAACAAAAGGAGTTTTTGAAAGTTGATGTCCTCGCGGTTGTCAAGTGTACTGTATGGTCATGAGCATTAGCAGCCTGTCTTGTTGGGCGCCCAAAAGTTGCATTTCGAGGGATAATGTCTTTGAGTTCCTCAGAACATCTACCATGGAAGTACCTATAGAACAAGCATAGGTCAGCGACTTGTCTTCTGTGCACCAACGGTTGTAGATTCGATGTGAGTGTAGGGTCTCCAATGAGTCGAACTGCTCGTCTCTGTATGCTATCAGGCAGGTTAAGTGAATGTTTTGGGGCCGAGCTCCATATATGGGAACAATATTCCAAGCCTAACCTGTGCTTTGTAGAGAAGGAGAAGTTGCTTGGGCTGAAGTACCTCTTTGCTCTAAATAGGTAGCTCAACTTTGCGGACGCCGATTTTGCGATATAGGATATGTGGTTCTGCCATGTGATTCCTGAGTTGACTGTGACTCCTAGAAGGTGCATTGAGTCTTTGTGATGGATTGGATGGTCATCCATTTGGATCTGAGGAACTGTTGATGCATATTTTCTGGAAAATGTTGTGAGCTGTGTCTTGTTAGCATTAAATACAACCAAGTTGTCCTTTCCCCACTTCAAGATTTTGTCCAGATCATCATTTAGAGAATTAATTTGTTCACATCTCTGACTGTGTGATGTAGCCGTATTCACAGGCCCACTGTTCGAGATGGAGGATATAAGAGTGCTGTCATCTGCAAAGCTGTAGATATTATTATTTATCGATCCAAGCAAATCGTTGATGTGGAGAAGAAAGAGAGTTGGAGAAAGAATAGATCCTTGGGGCACTCCTGCATTTATAGCAAACGAATTGGATGATACACCATCTACAACAACTTGGATCGATCTTCCCAGAAGAAAATTTTGCATCCATCCGCAGAGTTGTTGTGGTAATCCGTAAGACGCTAACTTGCCTAATAGGGCTCTATGCCAGACTCGGTCAAATGCCTTTGATATGTCCATTTGTCCGAGGCTACGGCTCTGGATTCGCCGTGTTGTTCAATTGATTGTGTCCATAAGTGCGTTACGTAGCTTAACAGGTCACCCGTGGAACGACGGCTCCCAAATCCGTATTGCCCGTCGCTTATTAATCGATGGCCTTCTAGATATTTGATTATTTTGACATTTATTGCCTTTTCCATTACTTTAGAGAGCATTGAAAGTAACGCTATTGGACGATAGTTTTGTGGCAGACATTGCTTCCCTTTCTTTGGAATAGGTTGAATGCGAGCGGTCTTCCAGCAAGAAGGAAACGTCTTCTGGGAGTATGACATGCTAAACAGCTTACAGAGTACAGGTGCAAGTTCTGGTGTACAGTTCTTGAGTACTATAGCCGGGATTCCATCGGGTCCCGTTGCCTTATTGCAATCTAGTTCTTTAAGGATGCGTTGATTTCCATAGATTTGTAAAACCGCTGTCTTGTATACATGGTTGGCAGCAAATATGTATGCACGTCTCAGAGTGGACTGACTCCAGAAATGCGGAAGAAGTTTCTATATAGAGAGGCAAGAGACAACTAACAAAGTTGCAACACTGCTGTATGTATGTTATCAACTTGCTTGCTCTAGCTCTGAGTATGCGTGCGTGAATCTCAGGAGTTTATAAATCTCTGTTATATCCAGATATTGTATAGTGACAACCGGCGCTAACACCTACAGCTGGACTAGAGGCGATTCTCAATTTGATTTGATTCTAGACATATACGGAAGAATCTGCTGCCAAAAGTACTTTAAGGATCAGTCAAACTAACACTTAGAAACCTTGCAACTTTGAGCATGCACAGATCTTATATATATAAACACGTAGGGAACGTTGTCACTTCCGACTACATGTCTCCCCTATAGACTTTGAAAAACCATTCACCAGCTCCTTTCCGAGTAGGGAAGAATGGAACACAAATGAACCCACAAAAAGAAAATCAATATCCATCTACACAGATGGTTCAAAGATGGACTGTAGAACCGGTGCCGGCATATTCTCTGAGGAATTAAATATACGTTGCTCCACCAGGCGGAGGTTCTGGCTATCGCTGAAGCGGCCCGTAAGGCATCAATTTTGACAATACCTCGTAGCGAGACAGTCAGGCGGCTATAAAAGCAGTTTCTGCTAATGCTGCCGCGAAGTGCTCCAGGTTCTCTGCTCGCAGCACATCACCAATCTCTGCTGGGTCCCTGGACACAGAGACAAAACTGGCAATGAGATGGCGGATGATCCGCCGAAAAATGGGTCCGTAATGGATCTTTTTTAGAGCACTTCAATCGATCAAGCTACCACTCTGAATTCTCAGAGAGCGAGTGGAGAACAAAATTCGAATGAAAACCAACAACAGGTGGAAAGAACTCACTACCTGTGAAATATCACGGAAGCTTTGGCCAGAATAAACAGAAGTCGGACCAACAAGCTACTGCAGTTTGACAGGTCATCGCTATCTAGGTAAGTAGGGGCTCTAACTGGTCATAACTTCCTTAGAAACCACGCAATGAAACTATATCTTAAAGATGACGACATATGTAGAGGCTGCGAAGACGACGAGTCCCACGAGGATAGCCCGAGTCTCTGTCACTTGAGGAACAGAACACTTGGAAGCTATTACTTCCATGACGTACATGAACTTTCTGATGTCTCACTGTCTGATCTTTACAGATTTCTTAGGACATCGGCATGGCTAGACAGCGTCAAGTAACCACAATTGGTGAAGAAATGGGGACCACCGATGTAACACCAACGGTCAACCCCAAAAAGAGCATCACAATGGGTCCACAAAGACCTAAGTGACGTATTGCAGGGCTCACCCTGCTCTATCTACCCGTTTACCTAACCTAACCTATCCAGATCTGCACGGTCATCACATGAGTAACTGAAATCACCCAGATTTTCTTAGTAGTTCTCATTCTGGAGGTCTTTCAGTTTTGAGATCACCAAATGAGTATAACTACCTATTGACAATCCCCAAAGTCGACAATTCGCAAAAGAGGTGGGAGAGCTATTTTATTTCTTCGACGTCCCTATATGAAGAGTCTCCCATAATATTTAGATAGTAGTTAAACAATGGCGCTCCCCAAGTACGCAAATATATTTGCGGCTCATTTCGATGATTTCTGGTCATATTTTCTTTTATGTGCTTGGGGAAGCTATTTATCTAAACTTGTTTACAAGTTTAGGTTTGCGTGCATTTTCGATCTTTTTCTTTAAAGCTGTTTCGCCTCTTCATTACTGAGACCGAGCTGGCGTATAATTCGTCCAAAAAAATCGAGCATTGTAATACTTTATTTATTTATGCAACATGTACACGTACAGGTAATCAACTAATATCATCATCATCATCATTACATTAATACGTGAACATCCAAAGTCTCCGTTCAGTTTTGTAGTATTTATTATGAAACGAGCGGAATGAAATTTATATCATCCGAAAGATACTGTGCCATTAGATATGCACAAACAAAAAAATCCTGGGGTATATGTCGCCCTTAAGACCGGTAAAATTATATCTAATATATAAAATTATCGTGTCACGGGGTGCGTAGTTGAACTCCTCCGAAACGGCTCCAACGATTTTCGTGAAACTTAGTGTGCATATGCGCTAGGGTTGAGAATCGGACAACATCTATTTTTCATATCCCTAGATGTTAAGGGTGGTCCACCACTAAATTTTTTATTTTTTTTATGGGGAAATACACTTTGAAAAAAAAGAAACTGAATAGAAATCAAGTAGTGACACTTCAAATAAAAAAAAAAATATTTTAAATTTTAAAAGCAATTGTTGTTGTCAGTTATTTTAATTATTTTCCAAGCAAATTGTTGTTGTCAACAATTTTGATTTTTTTTTTAAATATACCTAAAAAGTTTGTTCAAATAAATTATGTTTACTATGTTACATTAAAATTAAGTAACTCTTTGAAATGTTCGTTCGAGATCTAAGATCGCTTTGGCCCTAGCCTCGGGGATAGCGGCTACTTTGTTAGAAGGCATTGAAATTGCCATTGAATCTGCAAGTGGATGAAGAACCTACATGCAACATTTCAAAGAACACTGCGATGGCGAAAGTACTGCAGCAATGTAAGATTATCATATGGGACGAGTGCACAATCTGCCTGCCCTTTCGAGATCAACTCCGGCAGATGAATTGAATACTTGCCTGAAGGCGTCTGCTTTATGGCAATATGTAAAGAAATTGCATTTGACAACAAACATGCGAGTTTCTTAACAAAATGACCAGTCCGCTGTAGAGTTATCCAGGCAACTGTTGGCGATGGGCAATGTTGTGATTCCAGCAGACTTAATCAGCAGCCTGATTAAGTTTTCACAAAATTTTTGCAACTTTACAATCTTGAATTCCCATCTTTCTTATGTTGTTTTCCAAACAACAGGCGTCTTTTTGTTGGGTCTCAAACTATTAGAAATCTTTTCAGATTTTAGATTTTACGCTGCTCATGGAACATGCAACGAAATTGATCTGCTTTTGTAAATTAGTGCGTTACTTGACAAAAATATCAGCTGTTATGGAAACCGACTTGAAAAATATTTCCTCCGTTGTAGATACAAATGAAGTATTTTCGGTGATTTTTAGTCATATCATATCCATAGCTATTAATTTATGTATTTCATTATTTTGGTTTTTACGAAACTTTGCGTATTTTTCTTGAAACACAACTTCTTAAAATAACGTAAAACACCTGTGCAAAGTATAGTGGTTATTGTCGTTGTATGTGTAAATCTGAAAAAATATCGATATCAGGAAACAGTGATGCGAATCGAAAAAAAAATTGATTTTTTGCCCAATGGAAAACGACATTGCATGGTCAATTGTATTTGGCAAGCCACGTGTTGTCAAACCTCACGCTATGTACGAGGACGCACTATACATATATCTAATAGAACAAAAAATGTTGTTTAACATAAAGCACTTCAGTGAAAAAGCGGCAGGTTGACCGACACGTAAATCATTGCAATTTGATTGAGAAACATCGAGAATGTTGTTCTTATTACTATTGTATTTAATATAACTTTTGAATTTGATTGGCTTGGATTAGACACATTAGTTCAAATGAATGGAGTGTTCATAAGAGATCCGACTTTGCTTGCCTCAAATCATCAAATCTGTGGCGCTATGTGAGAAACGTCAGCTGATAGCAAACATGAGAGTTGCATTGCTGAACGATCAATCTGCTTAGATTTTTCGAAGTAATTGCTGACTATCGGTAATGGCTGTGTTCCTGATCTCGACGAACTGAGCGGATTGATTTTATTTCCTTTGAATTTTTGCAATTTTGTCTCATCGAAAGACGAGCATATCAACAAAATATTCCAGAACATCATTGCTAACCACAAAAATAACGAATGGTTGAGTAAGCGAGTAATTTTAGCGGGTAAGAATAAAATTGTGGATGACTTAAACTTTCTAATTCAGGATCAGATCCTTGGTAGGCAATTTGGTTTGGTGATAAGAAAACTGATGATCAATGTGTTTTAAAGAAAGAAGTTTTCATTTCGAATATACCGCCTCAGTTATAATTTTGTTCCGCAAGCTCAATGCACCGAAGTTTTGTAACGGAACGCGTTGGATTTGATGGTGAAGGATCTGAAATTAAGTGTCATACAAGCGACGGTTTTGAGGGGAAAATTCAAAGTCAAACACTCTCATTCCACAGATTCCGCTTATTCAGAAGGATTTGCCATTCGTATTTAAGCGACTTAAATTTCCCGGGCATCTGGCTTTTACTATGACAAATTATTTGCTGCAAGGATAATCGATGGATGTTTGTGCATTTGTGGCATCAATATTGAATTCCCATGTTTCTCACATGGTCAACTTACTAAGTGAAAATGCGGAAGGTTGGCCGAAATGTCAAAATCATTGCCGTTTGATTGAAAAAAAATCAGCATTGCTATTCGTCATTTATTTCTATTGCATTTAATTTGACTTTTAAATAAAGAATTTTAATTGACAAAATTACATATGCATATAGCAAATGCATTGTGCATGCTCGGAATCATCATTTTCATTTCATTAACAAATTTTGGCGGCACGAAGTTTGCCGGGTCAGCTAGTATATATATAATATAGATATAATTCCACTTACAAAATGCTTACCCAAATTGAACCCATTTTGGTGACATGCAATTTGTCGCCGCCATATTGTCATAGTAACGTAGGTATTCAAATATATCATCTCAGATTAGAACTTATCTTCGAAAGAATGCAATTTGCCTACCCCTAAAACTAAGCAATTGTGTACCTAATTAAAATTAAGGGGTATAAATCTGCGAGGTGTTAAGACGACGCGATGGTTGTTTTCAACGATGTTACTATGGAAACGAACATTTCCCGACACATATTTTTTTTGCTCTAAATGTTCACAGGGATGTATTAAAATATTAATAATGATCAGATCGACACGTAGATGTCGCTTTTTCGCTTATAAAAAAAAAAAACACTCTACTAATTACCGAAAATTGTTGTTCCTACGGCTTTTAATATTATACATACTTATAAAAGGTGGGGTCGATTTTCGACCACAAGCGAAATTAGTTTTTATTAAAAAATAACACGGTAGGTATTTATTTTAATAGATATGTTCTTATTACAATTCTTCGTGAGGTTATTCATGGGGACATTGCTTCTCTAGTCACATGGCGACGTCCTTTGATATAAAAGAATTGGATGCTTTATTGTCCTCCATCTCTATCTAGTATTGATGTATTGGTGTTTCTAGAAGTTAAAATACAGGTAGAGTTGACGTTGCCATCAGTCAGGCACAGTAGCGTCTCTCTGAAATATTGGTCTAGAACTTCTGTGTAGATACCCACGGCTATATCGGTACCCATCTAAGAACCGTTGGTATACTACTCCTCTTTTGCAACTACTTTCATCTTCCGTTCGCTTAGGACCTATTGTACAATTTGACATAAAAATAAAAAAAAAAATAAAAAATAAAAATCACTTTTACACATTTTCAGAAGTTTAACCTGACACGAAGGAGGGACCTTCTTCGAGAGTTTTATGTGTAAGTCCAATGGTGCTTTCGTTTTGTTTTTTATATTAAAAAGGAGTCACATTTCAAATCCATTATATCTAACTTAGGTAAGTAATATCCATTAATTAGTGGCAGGCATATACGAGTACCTATGGCCTAAAATTAATATTCAAACACGAGTATAATAATTCGCAATAATTAATTTACTAACTATCTACATTTCATCTTCGGTTAAATTTTTGTAATAAAATTATAATAAATGGCATTTGCGGCTTTGTTTTGACGGCCTGACTTAGCTCCCATAGTCTTGCCTGCGCAGACTTTCGGGTGGTTCGGATTTGTAAATAACGGTATTAGGTTTTTGGGTTATAGACGCTGGACTGTAAATGGAAAATAGGTCTATCCTGGATGGGAGGGCTACGTAGCCCATAACTCCTTAGCTTAGAGAGGAATGGGATTGATTCAGCATTCTTTTTATTTGCTTTTCAACGCACGTTAATGTATTTCGTAGGCAAAGAGAGAGAGTAGATCAGGGAGTCAATTCTCGTTCTGTGAAAGACTGAATTGAATAAATCGTTTTCACATTCGCTTTCACGCATTGCTTTAATTTTTTCAATTCACTTTGTATTAAATGCGATTCTCATTCAATAAGTAAAAATATTCATAACCGCACACTGTGTTGAATGAAAGAGGGTGGTAAATTTTCAAACTCTCACTAAAAACATTCACTTGCAAATGGGGTCGTGAAAAGAAATTATTCAAATGACGTTTGGTTTCACATTTTCATAGATCGAGAATCAAAATTGCGCGTGAAAGGGTGAAAACATTTTCGTTTCACTTTTACACCGAATGAGAATTGACCCCCAGATCGGACATGCTAATGAACACGGGCCCCCACTAGAGTAGCTGGTTTATATGATGTGCTACCCGCATGCATCGGTCCATCTACAAGTTTTTTTTTTTTTTTCATTTTCATTGCTTACAAAATATTAAGTATACGCCCTGATTTTTTTTTTTTTTTTTTTCTAGCAACTGTTCTATTGTGCTTTTTCTCGCTCTTGTCCTTGGAAACAGAAAGATCCTTGCCTTCCATGTGTTTATCCCAAGTGCACGATCCAGAACTCGGTTCTTGACTAGTAGAATTGCGTAACTGAGTCGATTCTTGTAAGTTTTCCTCTTACCAGAATAATGAGATCGTCCATTCTGTTTCAGTATATCTATCAGTTTGTCAACTACAATGACAGGAGACGATCTCTCCTGACTGTTTCCGAAGTACATTCTAGTGTTATTTTTGTTTTTTTTTAGCATGAATGAATACAGATTTATTTGACTATAGTCCTTATATAAGGTGCGACTTGAGTTCCCTGTCTTTAATAAATATTTTACACCAAATATTAAGTACAAATGCATCTTAGCTATCTTAAGGCTAGATTGAGGTTGCTTTCTTCACCAAATAATTTACAATAAAAGATGCTGACTGTGGCAATGCAGCTCTAAACGTTCTCATCATAAGGAGCCACGACAACACTTCGTTAACAACACGACCATCCATTTGGTAAACCATCGCTTATCAGCTGTCACATTGGGCTTTTTCCGGTCTCTTCTTTCTTTGACAGCGACGGCGAGCAGGAGTTCCTTTTTTACACTGATACATTTGACCAAGGACATAAATGTTTAGTTCTTCGTCATCTTTTGCCATACAATTTATTTAGGCAGTACCTATTATACACGTGATTTGAAATATCCTCGATGATTTTTCACAACCTTATCCTTGCTTAGACATTTTTTATCTGCGCTTGCTATTTAAAGCTATCAAAGTTTACCTTATTGTAATATTTTGTTTGTAATTAAGGAAATTCAGGGACTCGAACCTGAAGCACTTAACTCTACACTGCGCACACGAGCATTATAATTTATAATCCTTTTATGCGCTTTCTGCAAGTTCGACATGTTGAACTAAAATTTATATAAGTTCTACGTGGGTGCATTGTGCAAGCGTCTATACAAATTCTAAAAAAAAAAAACTGGCACAATATTTTAATCAATTTACATTTCCAGTACCAAGTGCGCAAAATGTAGCGACCTTAACATAAACTATGCACACACTCATAACATCACAACATAAATTTCTATCAAGGAGCAACTTTCCATACTCACGGGTCACGGGATACAGGAACATGACCTTAACAATTTTACTGTTTTTATGTTTTCATCCTAAGCTCTGCCGTTGTAAGCCCAACCGCAAGTTCAAGGAAATCATAACTTTGTTCGTAATGAATGGGGAAAAAGCAACCTTTTATAACTATGCGCACAAGGACGAATGAAGCAAAATGTCAATGCCAGTCGGAAGACGAGGATAAACAAAAATATGCAACTATACCAGCTAAGTGAAGGATCCTGTTTGTAAATAAAATAAATTATTTAATACCTATAGGAATAGAAACTTTAAATAGGCAGCCACATATCTAGCTATTCAAAGTGACGTTATGTAATGATATAGAATATATAGGTCAACCGCATGCCAAGTGCAATAATAATATCACTCTCGGGTAGAGAAAATACGTGTTGATAGGCCATACGATACAACAGTGACAAAGGTTAAGGTAGGTACTTGCTGAGTTGATTTTTTTTAAATTGACCTGCTGCCTATTGACGCCTTTTAATTGCATTAACAGTTGCCAAATCTAGTATTTATATGGTTTCGCGAATGCTTTTGGCACAATAGTAAGGTTGAATAGTAAGGTTGAAGGGCAAAAATTAAAGCGAAATAATTTAAGGACACTTATGCCACCTTAATCACCAACGTATCAATTTCGATTTAAACATGTTCAACTCTAATGTGCGATGTTCGGTTTGGATATCGTTGCGCAACGCATTGCTCAACAAATGCACGGGTAAGTTGCTCGTTTCATATGGTTGTGCATTGCGTTGGACACTCAATTTGAAACTACGCTGTACATTTTACAACCCGTTTGATTTTTCGTTGACTCGTGAAATTTATTCGTACATTGGCATTTTGCTTAATGCTGGCGCTGCAAAATCGAATTTAGTGCAAACTCGAGTATGCCATTTTTCAGAGCTGTGATGTTATTGGAACTGTTTTCACTGACTTGTCGTCTAAAAACGTAAGAAACACAGAAAAACAATACTTTAAAGTTTGAAAAAAAAGTAAGACAAGTGCGAGTCGGACTCGCTTATGAAGGGTTCCGAAACAGCAAGTAACATAACATAAAAGTTCTTGTTTGTAACTTTGATCGATATTTAAATAATAGTGTATTTTTATATCATTTACTAGCTGACCCGGCAAACTTCGTTCCGCCCCAATTTGTTAATGTAATGAAAATAATAATTCCGAGCATGAACAATGCACTTCCTAATTTATGTAATTCGGCCAACTAAAATTTTTTATTCAAAAGTTATATTAAATGCAATATAAATAAATGATGAATAGCAATGTTGATTTGTTTCAATCAAACCGCAATGATTTTGACGTTTCGGCCAACCTTCCGCTTTTTCACTAAATTTACAATGTGAGAAACATGGGAAATCAAGATTGATGCCACAAATGCACAAATATCCATCGATTATCCTTGCAATAAATAATTTGTCATATTGAAAGCGAGACGCACGGGAAATTGAAGTCCCACGAATGGTAAATCGTTCTGAATAAGCGAAATCTGCGGAAAAAGAGTGTTTGCCTTTGAATTTTCCCCTCAAAATCATCACTTACATGATATTTGATGGAGATCCTTCACCATAAATCAAATGCGATCCGTTACAAAGTTTCGGTACATTGATGTTGCGCAATAAAATTTTAACTGAGCCGACTTTCAAATCCAAATTATGAAGAGGTAAGCCCGGAACATACAAAGAAATACAAAAAAAAAAAAAAAAAAAAAATGGGACGTGCCACAATCCGTTTTCTTATCCCGCTTGTGTTTTTCAAAGCACATTTTATAGGGTCAAAAACTATCCGAAATTTAAAACTGGAAGCAACCATATCCATCTACAAAATTTGAATCAACTTGGTAGCGCTGTTTCGAAGATCGACAACAACGCCATATAGCGGGTCGAAAATCCTATCTTTTAAGTTTGCGTTAACCTTAAATACAACAATACGAACAAAACCCGAAAGAATTATAAGTATAATTTAAGAAGATTATTATTAAAGAAAATTTAATTGAACTGAAAAACGACATATACGCCTACAACGCCACATGTTGAGAATTTTCCGACTTTTCTTTTATCCTAAGCCATCCCTGATTCAAGACGAACAAAAGAAAACAATCGTTCTAGCCGTTCTGGAGCCTTTCCCCGACTAACGCACAGCAATTGATATGTTAGTCTATCCAAACTTACCAAAACTCCATATTAAATTGAACATTTAATATTAGGCGCGATAGCTCGGAACTAACGGTGATGTGCACTAAGAAATTCAGTTTTAGTTAGAAATAATAAATTAACTATTTTATATGTATTTTATCAATATAATAACTCCGATCGAAGTATCTGTTTTAAACGATATTAATCTTTTTTTACATCCTCTTTGACGATATTTGCAGCACGCATTCTGTCAATGTTATGCCAAACAGGATGAGAATACATAAAAAAATTTCAATTGTAAAAGCGCTAATAATTTAATATGGTGGTTAAGTATTCTTAAATTTTCTGATTTTCCGCGCAATTTTCTTAATTTTTTCTTTCATAACATTCTTCTCCTGACAATAACAAACACAACAAAAAAGAATTAGCGAAATCGCGTGATGCCGTGACCAAGGGAAATATGGATTCATTTTTATATACATATATAGATTATTAGGAAAAAATGGGTTCAACATTTTACCACTTTGGAAGTGTCTCTCGCGCAAACTATTCACTATATCATTTTTGAAGACCTATCCATAGATACCCCACACGTATGGGTTATCTGCCATATCTGTATATCTGCCATAACAATTTTTTTTTTTAGTTTCAGTTCTATGTATGGGGACCCCCAAAATTTACTGTTTTTATTTTTTATTTTTGTGTAAAATCTTAATGTGGTTCACAGAATACATCTACTTACCAAGTTTCAACGGTATAGCTATTATAGTTTCGGAGAAAAGTGGCTGTGACATACGGACGGACAGATAGACAGACATGACGAATCTAATAGGGTTCCGATTTTTGCCATTTGGCTACGGAACCCTAAAAAGACAAATGTTTTGGGTTAGTGCAAATCTCGCTCAGAAAAAGTGTTTTTTTTTTTCTGTCCCAATGAAAAACGGCATCAATAATGAATAAAATAAAAATAAAATCACTCTAACTAACCATTGGTATCCTCCTCCAGCCAGTACCTCTTATGTTGAGGAACATTTTAAAATAGGAGGCTCTATGTCGTTCATGGATCTGTACGCAAATTGATATTGTCCAGCACATATTTAAAGTCCGTTTTGTTCAATCTAAAACGTTGCACAAAACTAAAAGGAAAAAAATGACTTTTTAACTAAGAACCAAATTAAAATAAACCAACCTTTTTTCAGGTAATATGAGGGGACTCAATCAATCCCGCAGATTTTTTCTGATTTTTCTTAGATTAACATGTTCATTTTTAACTTCGCTTTCGTCGCCATCGCTGTTCAACAAATAATAGGTTGCTGGCATTTCTAATAAAGAATTCAGCACATTCTGACCACCACAAAATTCAAAAAGAATAAATAGGAAAATGATATAAACATCAAGAAAATAACTGTCGTTTGTTTTCTTTCGTGGAGGGTTGCCGTGACATAAGGCCATGCGACATATTTCGAAATATGGCCTTATGACACTTTTACAAAGCGACATAGGCCATATTCGAACACATGGACTTTTACTTTGCAAAAGCGTCAATTTCGTTCAAAAACCTATTGGATATGAATTTATTCGAATTTTTATTATTATTTTTTAAGCGATGGCAGGCAGCAACGCCAACTGATTTCTTGGACCACAGCGCCAATACAGTGCGAGAATTGTTACTCTTTATGGGATGGGTCTGAGGTTGAGGATATAAAAAGCTCCTATAATAAAAATTCGAATTTTGCGCGAAGTTTTTACTATTATTTTCTTCAACAGAAATTTGATAGCCTATTCGAATTTTACTATTATTTTCTAAACTACGTTTCTATCAACTTGATGTTACATGAAGCAAACCGTTCGTGCACATGAAAACGTTTAAACGTTTTCGCCTTACAAAATGCGAGAGACTAGAGAGACTCTACTATATTGTGGAGGGGCTCAGTCGTTGAGGCGGAGCTGCTGTGGTAAGCTTAAAGCATTGGAACAAATTCAATTTATATGTATTGCGAATCGTTTATTGGGAGACTAAGTTGTAACAAATATTTGTTTAGGCTGAGTATTATTGAGCGGATATATATAATTTTCTGTTTATGTCCTTATGAGGTAAAAGTCGTCGTCTACATTCTCTTGAAATGCTTGTTAGTGAACTGAATCTTAACTGGTGTTAGACCCATATTCGTGTACTGTCCGGCGAATGCATTCAGATCGTTGCTTCGGATTGTCCTATCGAACGGATAGCCCATGCCACGCTTATCGGGATATAGCTTGTCCTTTAGGCCACAAAACGAAGAAGCATCACCACATACATCAGGACTGAAAAAGAACGAAAAATCAGCTCATAAGTACATTGTGTTTGCCCTAAAACAAAACCACACTTACGTATTGCTTGTCTGTTGAACTTCATCGCCTGCAAAGTCCGAAATCATGACGAACAAATCAAACTCCATACCCTCGGTTGTGCCCTTTGGTAGTAGCATATGTTCCGGCCAACCGCAACCACAGAATCGGAATGCTGCCATAGCATCAGCATCCTTAGGGACGAATTCGTCTCCTATGCGTCGGAATGACCGTTCGAACGGAATTGTTACGCTGGACTCGGTTGAGCGCCTCATTATTGTGTTCTGACCCGGTTTCACTGCAGGGAGTAAAAACATTTAAAAACGGCCGCTTTAATATTATCAGGACTTACAGTTGACAGTGAATTTATCCATCTCAATAGCAAACGTCCGGACATCGGGCATCGGCAGCTTTGCACCGCGCTCATCGGCCTTTGGACACAAGAAAATTCGGCATGTGCCCCTTCGTGCAGCTCCAGTGTTTGTCACTCGAATAGCATACTCAAACGGAGCGTGCTGCAAGTGGCTGTACGAGCCGTAGATAGCGCCGTTGGGTCCGAAATCCAAACCAGCACCGATATCGATGTCTGACTTCTGCCAGAAGGTGAGCAGTGTGTTTGGCTGAGTACCCTTCAACGTGATTTGCACAGTAGCGCCATCTACATTCACCCCATCGAAGGCGAGCTATCGCAGGGAGATATGTCAGAAAGTTGTAAAAACTCATTGATTCGGTTCCTCAACCTACCTGAGTGTCGTCATACTCCGGCAACAGTCCCTTGAACTTGCTGAAAATCTGATCGATGAACGTATGCCACCTATAGAAGATCGGGTCTCGCATAGCGGTGGTCACATCACCCATCACACTGATGTCTTCCAAATGCCTCTGATCAGGATCGTGGGCCAGCGAGATCAGATTGTGGCCCATGTTGTGCAGATTGCCATAGAGCTGGCGGTTAGGAGTGAGTGATGATGCCTCAAGAATGTCACCTAAGATGTCAATGCCGCGGACCTCATCCAGCGGGATTTGTTGGTTGTTTCTCTAAAAGGGAATACGTATATGGTCAGTGGGATGATCAGATGAACGCAGCTGTACTCACATCCACAACATAACCCTGATCGATGGCCTGATGGATTCTATCTGCCCAACGTTCAACCTCAGAGATTTCAATTTGATTGTCAACCCGTTCGACGTTGCGCAGCGTCTGCCCACTGATACGTGCAGGATACGTGCGATTGTTCAGACTGCTGATGATTTTGGGAAAGTAACCCTCGGGGATTGCCTCGCGAAGGTTGCTCAACGGGCGTACTCTGCCCAGGCCGTTGCTAAAGCGCTCAACATTGTAGCGTGCCATCAGCTGATGATGCATGTAGTAGAACAGCTCACCCCGACGATCCTTGCGAACGATTTCCTCAGGACCCTCACCTGGATAGACCAAATGCCAATGCCAATGATGCATATTCACGCCGACATCCTCACGGAAGTAGGCCAGTCGCTGTTCATCCTCACGATCGGAAGCGGTGAAGTTTTGCGGGATGTCAATGCGCATCTGTAAGGACAATTTTTTAAACGGATGTTTCCAAGAGCTAGGGGAAAATTAAATCGGGAGAACCTATTTAGTGTCATACTTACACGACTGCCGGCGTTAGTGATCAACGATCCATCGGCGCGGGCCTCCTTGAAAACAGATGGTTCGACAAAGTTCGATGGGAATTGTTCAGCAATTGCTGGGATCGGCACTGTAGCTGTATCCTTGCGATGTTGTACGGCCACCGTGTAGGCATATTGGAACAGCATTGGATTGATGCGATCCCTGAAAACAAACAAAAAATTACCACATCTGTGCGTACCTTTGCTTAAGAGTCACCCACTTGACATAAGCAGCCAGCGAGACAAAGTTCCAACGATCCTTCTCATCAAGGAACAGCTTAATCAACTGTCCAGCGATACGTTTGTGCGTGTCACTAAACAAATCGAACGTCTGTTTCTTATCTATTGGCTTAGTGAAGTTCAAATTTGGCTTCTTAATGTCGCGAAGGGGAATCTGAAAGAAAACTATTTAATGTACCCGCTTGCAATGTATCCTTATATGAAATCTCACCTTAACATCCACATTATCACCGAAACGACTCTGAAGTTCGACTCCCGCATCGCTGTAGCGATCGGTATAGAAACTGTCGGGAATATCAAACGCCGCCTTGCCATTATCCCTAGAGGTAAACACCGGTTCCAATGGTCGCTGGAAGAGTAGCTCCAAAGCCTTCAGGTCCATATTTGAAATTGGGGTTTTTGCTGTATAGTATGTCACTGAAAGGCGTCCAAGCAACTGATGTTGATTGGAACATTGTGTCCGCTATTTATACGAACACTGTGTGAATTATTCCCAACCGCAATTGTATGGATTCAAGAATTTTACAACCGCAGTCAAAGCTATTTTTTGGATAGAAACAATTTATTCAAATTCTAAACGATACAGGCTAGCCCAAAAGTCAGTGGAAAGATATGTGGAAAAGAAACGGACGTTTCGGGTAGGCCAATTTGGATGAAGTATTCAAGGTGGTGATATCTTTAAACCAGCGCGGTGTCAAATTCGAACTCCTTGTGACATTTTTCTGTCTTATGCATGACGGCGGGCCATATAAAAAGTAAAATGCGAAATGAAATACTATGGACATAGAAGTACCTACCTACATAAAAATATATTTTATTTAAGAAAAATGTTATCACACTTTTTAACTTTCTCCATTGCAAAAGAAAGATATTATATTCGTACAAAATTTCGAGCTCGAGGTGTTAATCAATTCTGACATTACGATGATAGACGAAGTAAGAAGTCGCAAAATTATGTCCGACGGTGCCGTATACGTCTGCCCGGATTTCTTTCAAACTTGGGATTTTTCAGTTTGGGGCCGTTTTTTTTTTTAACGTCAATATTATCTAATGGTACCTACTTCCCATATAAAATTTGCATACCACTTTTGCGTACCAAAATTTATATTTGGGCTTAAGTAGGTGCGGTTACCCTGACAGCACATCTGGTTTTTGACTAAGAATTCAAATATTACCGGGACTTTTGAAATTTGGACATAATATCTCGATTGTAACAAAAATTAACTTCTAAGGTAATATGGCCATTTCTAACTTAATGGAAAACTGAGTTTTTCTTTGTATTATCGTAAAATGGATTTTTGAAAAAAAGAAATTTAAACCAAAAAAAATTGTTTTTTTTTATAGTTTACCCGAAAACTACAATCCCGATTTTCACCAAAATACATACTTAAAGTAAGATCGATATTCTCAAAATTATTCAGTTTTTAATTTTCAATTCGAATGACCGAAATCGCTATTTTTGAAAACTTCTCATACCTAGGTATATCAAAAATCCCATTTTCGATTTCGATAAAACTTTAAAAACCAAGTAATGCTTACATACCGAATAATAACTTATAATCGGTTTCAGCTAAATTGTTAATAATAGTGTTTTCAAACTAAACATTGTAATTTTTGGTATACTTTATTCTCTGCCAAATTTTACAAAAACCGCTCTAATGATTTTGATCAAAATACATCTACTAAAGGTAGTATCCGTATATTTTAAGTAAGGTCTCTACTACTGTTCTCAAAAAAATTCGAATAAATCTGCTTTTTAATTATTTTCCAAAAACTACTACGCAAAAGCCGATCTTTGTTCATACATATTTTTAAAACTCAATACCGCACTTTAAAATTAAATTTGCAACAGACATTAGTAAATTCAATAACAGTAATCCAAAACTTATTCTAAGCAAATATTATCCACTTCTTAGTTTTTTTTTTCAACCATACCTATTTAATATGCACCTTAAAATAATTCCAACTACTTGGAGTTTACACAATCAGAAAATCAGACACTTCTTATAACTGCTAATACAAATTCAAAAACAAATCTTTGAGATCTTACATGGTATATATTATACATGTAAAGTTTCCGATCTATCACGAACACTATGCCTGCTTGCAATCATTAACAACTTAAACCAGCGTCATTATTCTATTCCAGTAAAAAATAAAAAAATAACCTAATAGATCAGAAAGCAGAAACTTCTACTATACATATCCGTTCGGCCAAAGATCTTGTAAAGTATATAAGCTTATGAAATAGTACAGCATGCGCTTAAAACTCTCTAATCAGAAGTTGCAACAAATGCCTGTTACTGAGCTTCAACTTACACAAACTCACTTTGTTATTTTTGATATTGCCATATCAGATGAGTACCTCAAAAATGGATTTTATTTAATAATATTTTTAGCATTACTTATCAGATTTTTACCGACCTACCTAATAAAATAAGAAAGCATCTAATCAAACTCTTGTTCAACGAAAAAGTTTCGTTCCATCCAGTCGTGCACTTAATTTGAAGAAGCTCAAATATTATTTTGATGATCCAGCAACCTGACTTGGTGCATAGCAACATAGAAACAAAACAAAAAAGAAAAGTAAGAAAAATGCCGGAAGTGAAAGAAAAAATAAGTAAATGAACATTTTTATCAATAGATTACTATACTTTTGAAAGAAAAATTTATAAATTTTTGTTGAACCCTTTATACTATTTTTTTTTTACAAACAACCTACGCCTAAGACTCAAACGACACATTCAATCACCAACGCATCAGCATAGCAAATAAGCAGTGATGCAGCATCACTGCACAAATGTTTGACGTTTCTAAATATACACATATGCTTAATGCATAGCAACAGCAATTGAAATGCACATGAAATTGGAAGATTATTGATGAATTGTTGACGAGGGGCGGTCATGACTCGCCCTTTGACATGCCTGCTTTATACCAAAGCTTAATACAGCCGAGGAACGAATTGGCCTACTTATAAGCTTATTTAATCTTCAACTTGTCTTGTAAGGCTAAGAGAAAAAGAGACCCCGATTCCCGGCTAACAGTAAGCTGGTTATAGCCAAGAGATTCTTTAAATTGCGTCTCTACAAAGACGAAAAGGGTTCGGTACTCGCACTAGATGGTATTCCAAATAGAGCCCTTAAAACTATTTTTAAAACACCATCTGATTTATTTGTCGAAATGTTAACCACGTGTCTTCGGGAGGGCATTTTTTCTAAGCCTTGTCAAAAGGTAAGACTTTTTACTGTTTTTATTTGCGGCCAACTCACAAAGGAAACCAAATTCGGATTTAATGTTCCATTTGGCAGCAGAAATCTGAAATCTCAGATCAAATCTGAAATGCCCAATAATCGAAAAAGACATATCTGTTTAGAAAGTTTTAGTTAAACGAAAAGAGTACGTTCGCAATCTTCTTGTAATATATAAAACGTTCGTGCGTATGTAGGACTGACCATCACGGCTGAACCACTGAAGCTATCCGCCTTGTACTCACAACATATGTTTGTGTGGTGCTCCGGGTGGTTTATGTTTATTTTAGACCCTATAGGGGGCGCTGTGGTAGCTCTTTTGAAAATTCGTATTTATGGACCGATTTGGCTCAAATGCACACCATATAACACTTAAAAAAAAGAAGAAAGTTTTTGCCAAAATTTGGAACCCAAAGGTGGCGCTGGGAGATATTTACGCCAAGTTTGATTTCCCTGCATATCAATTTTGTATCAACAACACTAAATTTAATTGTAATAATATAGTTGGCATTGGTTGTCTATACTTCTTTGAACTTAAAATTTCAGTAATTCATATTTCATTTAGCTGTACAATTGTTTGGCGAAAACTCAAAATTAGTTTTTAATCAATTTTAAATAGGTAAATAACATTTCCATTCGATTTCCGGCACGAATAACATGACCAAGGAAAATGTTCATAACCACAGAGCCAATTTTCATGGTTCTTCTTTTGTTTTGTTTCAGGTTTAGGCAGTCCTTAAAGAAAGCACTATTTTTGGCCCGATAGGTGGCGCTGTCTGCACGTGGAATGTTCGAACTCTAAACAGACCGCGTGCAGCCGAACAACTAGCGGAGGCCCTAGACTGCTACAAAGCAGGTATCACCGCCATCCAGGAAGTGCGGTGGGATGGGCCGGGCAAAAGGAGGATGAAAAACTGTGACATTTACTACGGTGACTGCTACAGAGAACAAAAGCAGCGTCTATTTGGATGCGGATTTGTTGTAAGCGGCAGACTTAGGCAAGAAGTCTTGAGCTTTCGACGCGTTAGTGAACGCCTTACAACTATCCGCATCAAGGCTAAATTCGCCAACATCAGCCTGATATGCGCTCACGCCCCCACAGAAGATAAAGACGATGCTACCAAAGAATGTTTCTACGAGCTCCTCGACAAAACATATGAGCAATGTCCTAAGCATGACGTTAAAATCGTCTTGGGTGATTTTAACGCTAAAATAGGAAAGGAGGACATCTTTGGTAGCACAATCGGAAAACACAGCCTACACGACACCACGTCTGGAAACGGACTTAGGCTGATGGATTTTGCTGCGGGATGTAATGTTACCATAGCTAGTTCACGGTTTCCTCACCTCAATATACACAAAGGAACATGGCGGTCACCTTATCATCAAACCGTCAACCAAATTGATCACGTTGCGATCGACGCAAGGCACTCCTCCAGTATTCTAGATGTCCGAACTTTCCGAGCGGCCAACATAGACTCGGACCACTACCTTGTTGTAGCCAAGGTACGGATGCGGATATCCAAGACGCCACAACAACGAGAAAATACTGTGAGGAGATTTAACGTTGGACGACTACAAACGCAACAAACCGCCAGAACCTTTGCCGATCGCGTATCCCTCAACCTCTCGAGAAGTCCTATGCTGTCAGCATCAAGTGCCGAAGACCAGTGGCGCCGATGCCAAGAAGCCATCAAAAACGCCGCAACTGATGTGCTCGGTTTCACCAGCCCACCCCCCCCGAAACCCCTGGTTTGACGAAGAGTGCCGGCAAGCACATGCAGCAAAACAAAGTGCCTACGAAGCGTCGCTGCATAGAAGGACGAGAGCAGCTCGTCAGCTCTACGAGCAAAAAAGGAGGGAAGAACATCGGCTTCTCCGGAGAAAAAAGAGAGAGCATGAGAAGCGCGCGATCGAGGATATAGAGAGGTGTTATTCCAGGAACAATGTTCGGAAGTTTTACCAAAAGGTAAAAAGAACGTGTCATGCCAACAAGACCCGAACGGAGACCTGTAGAGACGAGCAAGGAAACCTTGTAGTAGAGTCACAGTCGGTGCTGAGGACATGGAAAAACCATTTCTGCAGACTGCTAAACGGCGAAGACGACACAAATTCCGCTGTTAGGCAGAACGATCCATTCAACCTGGACGATGACAGCCAAGATTTCCATCCACCTGACCAAAATGAAGTGAGGATAGCAATATCTAAGCTTAAATCCAACAAGGCTGCTGGTCCAGACGGCTTACCTGCCGAGCTCTTCAAGGCAGCCGGAGATGACTTGGTAGAGTGCATACACCAACTCATCTCCAAGATTTGGTTAGAGGAAAGTATGCCTGATGAATGGAACCTCAGCATTGTTTGCCCGATCCACAAGAAAGGAGACCCTCTAAACTGCGCCAACTACAGAGGCATCAGTCTCCTGAACACTGCGTATAAGATCATGTCTGCTGTATTGTGTGAACGCCTGAAACCATTCGTCAACGATCTGATAGGTCCCTATCAGTGCGGTTTTAGGCCCGGTAAGTCCACGACCGATCAAATATTCACACTACGGCAGATCCTGGAAAAAACCCAAGAATACCAGATCGATACTCACCATCTTTTTATCGATTTTAAGGCCGCATATGACAGCATTTATAGAGACGAGCTATACAGAGCCATGTCTAGTTTTGGCATCCCTGCCAAACTTGTCAGATTGTGCAGAATGACGATGGAGAACGCTCGCTGCTCCGTAAAGGTCGGAAACAATCTCACCGAGACCTTTGATGTCAAAAAAGGATTTAGACAAGGTGATGCGCTGTCATGTGACTTCTTCAACATCATTCTTGAGAAGATTGTGCGAAACTCACAAGCCAACACCAGAGGCACAATTTTCTATAAGTCTGTGCAACTGCTTGCATACGCTGACGACATTGACATTGTTGGTACAACACAGCGAGCTGTCACTGGTGCGTTTGCAAGTATTAGTACAGAAGCGGCAAAAATGGGTTTAGTGGTGAATGAGGGTAAAACAAAATATATGCTGTCAACAAGAAGGGACACACGACATCGACGAATCGGGCAGAACGTCACGATAGACAGCTATAACTTTGAGGTAGTTAGGGACTTTGTCTACCTCGGCTCCGCTATAAACTCTGATAACGACATCACATCAGAAATCAAACGAAGAATCACACTTGCCAACCGCTGCTTCTTTGGCCTAAGACGGCAATTGATTAGTAAGGCCTTGTCAAGAAGCACTAAGGAGATTCTATATAAGACTCTCATCATCCCTGTCCTGCTCTATGGCGCAGAAGCATGGACCCTAGCAAAAACGGATGAGGATCTTCTTGGTCGCTTCGAACGCAAAATTCTTCGAGTGATTTTTGGTCCCGTTTGCGTTGACGGGCTTTGGAGGAGAAGATTTAACAGCGAACTCTACGAGCTGTACAGCGACATCGACCTAGTCAGAAAAGTACGCATCAGTCGTCTAAGATGGCTGGGACATGTAGAGCGAATGGACACCAACGCTCCGGCCCGAAGAGTCTTCGATTCTAACCCGGAGGGACAACGCAGTAGAGGAAGACCTCGCCTTAGGTGGCGCGCGCAAGTGGAAGGGGACCTCAACCAACTTGGAGTGCGCAACTGGAGGCAGTTAGCCAAAGATCGCGCTAACTGGAGAGGCGTATTGGTTGAGGCCCAGGTCCACCCCGGACTGTAGCGCCACCTAAGTAAGTAAGGTGGCGCTGTCGTCGTCTCCGAAACCGCTCAATCGATTTCAATGAAATTTTGTGGATGTATATGGTTGGTTCCAGCTTGAAAGATAGGATACTTTTCGACCCGATAAGTGGCGCTGTTGTCGATTTCTGAAACAGTTTTATTGAGACGATTGAAATTTTTGGGATGGGTATGGTTGCTTCAAGTTTGACAGAGAGGATAGTTATGGACCCTATTGTTGGTACTTTTCAAAACATAGGCGGGATAGGAAAACGGGTTGGGGCACTTCTCATTTTAAAATAAAACCAAACGCTAAATCTAAAGTTGTATAATTAAAAATATTAATGGAAATTGTCCAAATAAAGCAATATGGAAAATCTGAGCAGGACTTAATACTAAAGGTACGAGCAAATCCGGGTGGGTACAACTACATGTAAAACAGGCTGACGTCCGGATATGCACTCATAACTCGGGAACGGATTGGTCGTTTCTTATGATTTTTGGTTTAAATTCGCAAGTGCCCAAGAAGGACATACTTTGCTACTCTTTGTCGTGAAAACAAAACTTTATGGGGATTAGTTGAATTTTTGAATTCTTTGGATGTTTCGGGCAGTTATAATTTTGCTGTGCAATGTCAATGCACCGAAACTTTGTAACGAAACGCGTTTCGAGGTGAAAATTTAAAGGCAAACATTCTCATTGCTCGGATTCCCCTTATTCAGAACGATTTGCCATTCTTAATTAAGCGTCTTGAATTTTCCGTGCGTCTCCCTATCAATCTCAGAGATGGTAACACCTACCACAAAATTTTGCGTATGAGGGAACTCGAGAACGGATCGTCCGATTTGAGCTATCTTTTCTTTGTTGTGTTTGTCTACGCCTAAGGAAGGTTCGTATGACGAAAAAAAAAATGGAAAATTTGAAAGGGAAATTGGAGAATTGTAGAAATTTATTTTCCATATATTTTGTACTTTTGTATTTTATTGTATTAAAAAAAAAAAAAAACATTTTGATTTGATCGTAGTACATACAGTGAGATCGCATTTGTCAAGAGATATTTTGGATACAAAAAAAAAATGATTTCTGGTGGAATAGTGAATGTTCCAAATTCAAATTATTTTAGTCAAAAAGTCAATATTGGGCGGGACGAAGTTCGCCGGGCACACTAGTAGAATTATAAATTCCTAAGGATCCTAAAAATCGCCAAACTTTAAATAAAGTGAATAGCGTAAATTACGATAAATCCGAAATGACAATTTTAAGGAGCCAAATTGGAAATAAATAGCCAGTGCTGGTAACACTGCTACTTGTGTATCAGCTGATGGAACTCTTCACAAATTAAATTATTTTATCGGGAAATTTCGTTCCGGAACAGTTCCGTATACTACGCTTCATATCGGAAACTAAGTTTTTTTGTTCGAACTAAACTGAACTGTAGATTTTCAGGAAAACAAATCTATTGTTAAACAAATTTTAAAATTTGTTATTTCTTTCTTGTATTTATCTTAAAAAAAAAAAATTCTTTACAAATTTAAATGCCTACTAAGTGTTTTTATTAAAAAAAAAGTGTACAGTTACTTCTGTCCCAGCCTGTATTTCTTGAGTAGCCTTAGTTCAATTTGAATTTTATTTAAGACACCACAGAGCGATAAGAATATTCACTTGCGACGGATTTTTGTTTATCTAATGAAACTCTAAATAAAATATCTACATATGCGGCCAGTGTTCATTGTGGTGTGGCTAATGCTATCAAAGAGAAGCAAAATATTTAGTGTGAAGAAAGTATATATATCGCTGCAACTTACAAGTGGGAGCAGGTGTAGGCTGTGAATTTTAGTTTTGAATCGTGCAATATTATGGTGTCGCAAATATTACACCCGTCACCCACCACCAGTACCGATAAAAGATAATTTTAATTATAAGTCTAAATCCAGATGCATACCATACCAAGCTATGCGAGCGTGTTCTGCGGTTAGGCTCGCAGTGATAAGGAGGGCGATTTTGGAATTATTAATCAAAAGTTAAATACAAGTGGTTGCGACTACAGCTTATGGAAATTATGTTTATTTTAGGGATTGTACATTTTTAAGCCAAAAACTATTCGAAGCGAATTAGCAGCAGAGAATTCTATTCCCGTGAGCTCGTCCTGTTTAGGAATAGGTGGTGCTATTATGTTACTTATTTACTTACTTATCGGGCTCCCGACCCGTGAAGAGTATCTGCCTGAGACACTGCAGCCTTCCGTCTTCTACGATCCCGGGCACGCTGCTTCCAGCTGTTGTTCAGACCCAGCGCTCTGGCATGGTCTTTCAAACGGAGGTTCGGTCTTCCTTATTTTATCGAACCTGGGGGTTGGGATTCGAAGATCCTCTTAGCCGGAGCATTATTGTCCATTCGCTCGATGTGGCCGAGCCAATGTATTCGACGTGTTTTGGCTTTTTGGACTACATCCACATCTTGGTACAGCTAATATATTTCGCGGTTATGTCTTCTCCTCAATTCGCCCTCCTCGCACACAGGACCAAAAATCCGCCGAAGAATTTTGCTTTCGAAGGAGCCCAGTATCAGCTCTCCCTTCTTGCCTATGGTCCACCACTCGGCGCCATAAAGCAGGACTAGCAATATAAGGGTCTTGTAGAGCACACATTTCGTCCTTCGAGTTAGGAGTTTTGAGCCCAGTTGTTTTGCCATACCGAAGTAGCAACGGTTTCCTACGGTAATTTTTCGCCGGATCTCCACTATGGTGTCATTCGTGGAGTTTATGCTTACTCCGAGGTAGGTGAACTCCTTAACTACCTCGAAATTGTTGCTATCAATAGCGACGTTTTGTCCTAGCCGGTGGACAGATGTTTCTTTGTTTGTTGATAGCATGTACTTGGTCTTGCCCTCTTTTACTTCAAGGCCAACGGATTTCGCCTGTTCTTCAATCGCCGTGAATGCTTCTATCACGGCACACTGGGAGCGACCGATGATGTCAATGTCGTCCGCATAGCCCAGCAGCTGGACGGAACTGTTGAAGATAGTGCCTTCCATGTTGACACCTGTCCTGCGCACTATCTGCTCGAGTACGAGATTGAAGAAGTCGCATGATAGCGCATCTCCTTGCCGAAATTCGGTGCATGTCTGAAATAGTTCGGAGGAGCTACTTCCAAACTGCACGCTGCAGTGCGTGTTTTCCAGCGTCACGCGACAGACTTGAATCAGTTTTGCCGGTATTCCGAATTCGGCCATCGCCATATAGAGCTCCTGACGATGAATGCTATAATACGCGGCTTTGAAGTCGATGAATAGGTGGTGAGTTGCGACTTGAAATTCGTTGGTCTTTTTCAGGATTTGCCTCAGTGTCAAAATTTGGTTTATCGTCGATCTGCCGGGCCGGAAGCCACTGGTACGTGCCGATTAGTGTGTTGCAGAACGGTTTAGACGTTCACACAGTACGTTGGATAGGATCTTGTATGCGACATTAAGCAGGGATATGCCTCGATAGTTCTTGCAAGACATAGGATCGCCTTTTTTTTAGATGGGACATATGGAGCTGATAGTCCAGTCATCGGGCATGATTTCTTCCACCCATACCAAATACATCACCTCCGTATTTGAAGAGCTCCGCTGGTAAGCCATCTGAGCCGGCAGCCTTGTTGTTCTTTAGCTTTTTTATGGCTAAGCGCATTTCTTCTATACTGGGTGGTGGAACTGGTTTTCCATTGTCTGGACGTGGGTTCTCTTCTTGCCATATCACTCTCTCTACATGATGCCCATTTAGCAGCTGCTGGAAATGCTGCTTAAACAAATCTACTATTCCCTGCGCTTCGGTGACTAGGTTTCCTTCGCTGTCTCGAAGAGCCTGCGTTCCGGTTTTGTAACCAGGTGTTATTATGTAGGCTGCCATTATTCGGCACCATGTTGTCACCAATCATCGACATAGAAATCTCTTCTGTTTAATTCTTACCTAAAGACTTGTCTCTAAAACATCGGGAATAATATTAATCAGAGCGTTTAAAGTGTTTTTTTTTAACCTCTTGAAGCAAATTACTGTCCCTTAAGGCCTCTATACGCCAATTGGATCAATAAAACTTTACATAAACATTCCCGTAGCTTGTGTAAAACCGATTGGGATTCTGAAACCGCGGGCCTTTCACGTTCCTTTAACTTCTTTAGGGATAACCCCAAATCTGGAATTAAAATTCAACAGTTTTCAGAGAGACAGTGCGTCATCCTTCATCCATTTGGTGTGGTCCACTATATATAAATCTCTTCCCTTTATGCCGTCTCCTGTTTTTCGCACCCTTCATGCCGAGTAATCTTATCCCACTCTGCTCTGCAGTTACGCTGATTGCAATGAAGCTGGATCGACTGCAAAACCGCCCTCGGTACACTGATAGATTAATGGATGTCTCCAGCGATGTGACGCGACGGTGACAGTATCCTGTCTCGGGGACACCATTTCCATAGACTCCACTCTACTCGACCGAATAACGCATTTTCCTTTCGAAATGCGGACAAAGTTTTTGGCACCAACACAGAAACAGTGCGTGAGCTCAGAAATTGTTGGACTTTCGGATTTAGTCAATTTTTAGTCGATGTGTCCACACTCTCGCTTACATGTCACCCATTTGTAACAGAACACATCCCTCACGTTCTTGCAGAGAATTTACATCCTGTATGCAGGCAGCCTTTTTTTGCCACGGAACTCCATATAAAGTCAATGTTTGCATAAACCATCCAGAATGTCGGATTTATGCACGTCGGACAGGCGCAGCGACATGCTGTGCAACTGCAATTTTGCTGGCCTCATGCGGATAGCGTAAAATTGCCGGCTGTATCCTTTGGCGTTGCTCTTGAATACTTGTGGTTTATTTTTTTCGTTCATGTGTGGATCGTGTGCACACAGGTCCTGTGAGTGTTCTCATTCAAATTTGATGGTGATTTCATGGTGAGCTATTCTGTGGTGTACGCAGATTTTAGAAGGCTGTGTAGAATAGAGTGCCATACCGCCGCCGCCGCCGCCGCCATGCATATCATATAATCATTGTCAGAGTCGATTTATTTGTTTTGCACTGCAGTAGGTAGGTGATGCCAACGTTAGTTATGGGCATGGCACTGCTGCAATGAAGGTTGTGTGCCAGCAGCAATTTAAACTCTCCCGCTCTCTCCCTCGGATGTTTATCTTTATAGCTGGGGTTTGAGTTCGTTTGAAAATTTATGCTGGGCACTTGGACAGTGGGGACTAGGTATGCCTGTATGTGCGATTACTTATATAATCCAGGGATGATTTCTCATATGTCACAACCTGTCAAAAATGACAGAGCAGTAAAAGTTATCCCACCAGCTACACATTACTCATCGCACGATGTAAATTCAACCGCGAATTGACGAGATACCTATCCCTGAGTGGGCTGCTTTCAACATCCGCAACACTCCCCATTTATAAGACACCAGCCTCATAAATCAAACATCTCGAAGGGGATGACTGCACGAGCAAGCAATAATCCCCCATCTTGCACAAGTATTTCCCGCAGCTAAGTCGGATTTTGATTTATTTTTCAAAAAAAAAAAAAAAAAAAAAACAAGTGGGTAAAAAAAACCGTAGTCACATGTCAGAATCGCGTAGCGCTGAGTTGACTGACGAACATTTTAATCGAATTTCCATTCAAATGTTCGAGTATATGCAGAGCTAGGGGTATGTTGCTCTCCACTTAAAGTGCCATGTAATTTCTCATTCGAATTTTCTGGCAATTTCACTTCTTGATAACGTATACGTTCTACCATCAGTGCGATCTTCGGATGACAGACGGCTGGTGTAGTGGTTGTCCCTAGCTGGTCCTTGGTAACGGAATAAAATAACCCTTTCCACTTGATTTGCAGCACATATACTTGTGATCCTGGTCATTTATCATGCTCATGGTTGGCTCTTCTGTATCCTGATGAAAAACAATTCGTAATCGCAGCAGTTTTACAGCTGCTCATCAAATATTCTAATGATTCTATGGTTGCTTGGTGCCTCTATCGATTTGGACTGTCAGGAGTTCTGCAACTGGACCCCGGTGCTACGGATCATGGTCGGAAATTGCACACAGTGGCGAAAGAGAATGGAAACTTGTAGACGCCTGGAATTGCTTAGCGTATAAAATTTTGATTTGCATAATGGATAAGAGCCCTGAGATTTGCTTGCTACAGGAGCAGACGATTTATGTGCTAACGGGTGAAGGTGGATCATTTTTAACTGCATCTTTTTATTGCATCCGTTTACCTATTGACGGCTGGAGTTAACAAAATACTTGTACTTTGTGGTGAAATATTGAAAATGTATTTAACGAGTGTAGAATACAAATGCCTGTTCATAATTGTAAAGAGTTACAAGAATTAAGTATAAAATCGATAACCTGTCGGTCTGTTCGTTCATCAGTCTGACTGTGATTCTATCCGGGGCACTGCCCAAATTTAAGTGATGCCTTTATTGTGGGCATCACCAAATTAAACTGTGCAAGAGAAAAATAGGTGTTGAGTTATCTTGCTTTCGCTGGTAATACGGAATTCAAAATGCTCTGTTCACCTGACATTTTTCTGAGGTAGATACATCTTTCCTCGGATTGGTTTGGCGATCCAAATTGGTAGTAGCTCTCGGATTACGAAAGCTCCACCATAAGCTTATAATGGTAATACGAGAATGGGGACAGCCTCTGTGCTAAGTCTGGTGCAGCCCCATAGTTTGTGGCCTGGATTCGTGAGGCTGTGGTTTATTCCGAATGCGGTCACTAGTAGCGTTCTTTCAGAACAAAGAGGTTTCATGATAGGCCTCGCTCCTTACCAATAGGTCTGACTGTTGCCATAACCTAACAGCCAAGTAAATTGCACCGGGTCAGTAGTCACCTACTTGTATTGGCCCGGGGCGTCTGGTCAGCAGTCAACAAATTAATCAATAAATCAATCAAAATGAGTCAGCAATATATTTTTTTAATATGCCTGAATTAGCACTTAAATTCAAGTCTAAATAAATATAGCCAAAAAAATAAATTCTTTAAGTTCAACCACTTCTGATATCTAAACAGTAATCAGTAGGTATTCTGAAACTAGCTGCCATTTGAAATGTTGAAGTTTCAGTGGGAACGCAAAATTATATTTCGAAATTATTTTTTCCCGAAATGTTGAACTCAAGTGCGGTGTAAACTGATTAAACTGAAGAAGGTGCCATTTTGATCATTTTTCAAAAAGTGCTTGGCGATGGTCCTGATAAGCTCAAAGAGCGGCAAATGGCAACGCTGGTCGGCTCTATGTTCTTCCTTCAAATTTTCTTCCTATACCTATAGCAGCTGTTTTCTTGCGGCTCTGCTCTCGAATTCGAATGTGCCTGAGCCTATTTAGCCTACACAGCCGATGTGTATCCAATTTCCAATAGAAAATTTTCGGAAGTCCTAAGGTTTTCTTTTTGAATGGTTACTACACTTGCCCTTGGTCTATTACGGTCCCAATCGATTCATATGTCGGTGCTCTAGGCGCTCCTTTAATCTAAAATAGGTACTGTAGGTACTGATGATTTTTATTTTCTATTGATTCGTTCACAACATTCCCTATAACGGCCTTACCGGAATCCAAAGATCAGCGAAAATAAGATGCTTTTGCTACATAGGTAGCATAATGTTGTAGAATAGTATACGACTTAAATTATTAAATTCTGTTCGTTGAAGATCAGACTACAGGACAACTGTCTCAGAGCAGTGCTTTTCTAAAATTTAGAAATGTAGTCATCGAAAAGGGCTGCTTAGACTGTGGCGGCTACCCCATCAGGTGATAAAGCAATGCGAAGTGTTACGTTGTTGTCCATCTTTTACATGGAGACCGGTAGTTTTGAACGATCCGATAAAATTGTTAATTTTTTGAGTTGTTTTCCCCCTTTTTAAAGCAGCCGATTGGCATGATGATGCTTGGGAAGTGCTTTGATTTTTCGAAGCCTCATCGTATACTTAGATCTGAAATATAAGAACAAATAAAAATTTACTGTGTTTGATTTAGTCGATAAAAACTTCAAGTGGTTCTTTATCACAATCTGTTAAATACAGAAAAAAAAAAAAAGTATCCAAAAAAATAACATTCATGCAAATGAATTACAAACAAAAATTTTTTCCGCTTATATCGTTGCAGGGTGACAATACATTTTTTGTACAATAATTTAGCCCAAAATCGTTGCCCAGAACGAAACTCAAAAAATCGTGGAGAATTTTGGTGTGTTTCCCACTTACCCATCTCACTTATGAGCTCTGCGGAATTGATTTCACTTCTATTTCCTGCAATTGGCTTTTGTCTGGTTTGCAAAAAAAAAAAAAAAAACGGGTAACGGATTTAATAAGCGGTAGGTACGCATTCAAATGGGAAAAGTTAATTTCTTGTGGAATGCTTTGTTTGCTCCATTTTCAGGTGAATTAAACGAGGAACAAGGGTCTATTATACGGGGATCAATGTTCATAATATAAACAATAATCTACAAGAAAAATTTGTTAACTATTCTACAATATAAAACATTCTTAAGGAACCATTAGATTGCAAAAATCCTAAAGGCATTTCCTAACCAAAATAATTGCGTACCTCTACTTGCGAAAATTATATTTAAGATAATAGAAATATTTTCCCAGAAACTGATCGCTTAAAACTATGTGCTGCCATTTGAACAGAATACCTACTTTACTTTGTAGATATACCTGAGAAGGTTTTTTGTTTTTTTTTTTTGTCCAAGCTGTATCATGTGTATTCATCGTAAAGGTGAGAATCTTATAATCATATCAGGTATCCAATAATCTAATTTTTTACTCATCTTATTTACTATTATAAGTAGATAACCCATATAATGCAACATAAATAACATTTGCATGGGAAAATGTTTTTGACAATAGCGACCCAAAAAAAAATAACGAATATAATGTCTCATATGTCTAAAACCGTGATCGAGCAATTTTTTTTAATTCCCAGGAACTTGCATGGAAACTCCGCAAAATACGTCCTGAAGGACCACGAAAATCGGCCCGACAAAAGTGACCAAAATTTGCAAAAGAACGCCCTGAAATCATCCCAGAAAATTTAATGAAAATGCACCAACAAAATGTCTATAGATGGTCCAAAAGTGTTTCTAAGATCGCACCAAAAAATAAAACTCCATCCACCGAAAAACGTCCTATAATATTCCGAAACTTGGCCAAAAAAGGCACCGAAAAAACGCCCCGAAAATGCCAGGAAGAACGCTACAACTTCGTTAAGAAAAGACCTCACAAAAAAGAAAAGAAAAATTAAAAAAAAAAAAAAAAAAAAACCCACAAAAGACCCGAAACTTGCCTCAATAACCACCAAAAGAAGCCGCAAAATGTGTCCTGAAACTGAACTGAAATTCAAAACCATCTGGAACTCGGCGTCCAACAAAGTTGCATTGCATCATTCTATATGAAACAATTTTGTAATTAATTCGCCACAATCAAAATGCTGTGTAATTGGTTTGGAAAAACAATTGTTTTTAAATTAAAAACTATTTAAAATTTTAAATAGGTACCTACTATAAAAAAATACTATTTAAAATCCTGAACAATTTTTTATATTTTATTTTCCTCCCGCTTATTGGAATACACTTGGCTTTAAATTTGTTTTTTTTTTTTTTTTTTTTTATCCACACTTTCCTAGGGTGGCTATTGTGGTTTTATAATTTGTGTACTCAACGTGCTTCCATATCGAGTCACACGCATTCCATGGTCTGTTTGTAATTGACGAACAATATTATGAATGCTCTCCATTAAGCTGATGTTTCTGGTATTTAACATAACTAGCTAGCATTTAAGAGTAATAACCCAAATTAATAGGCTCTAAAGCGGAATTCGCCTTATTTTGCAAACGCTTACATTGAATAACATGTTTTTAATTAACGACACATAATTGGATTAATGGACAAAAAAAAAGTATCCCTCTCGGCGGATAATCAGCTTAATATACTCAATTTTCAATCACAAAACTATTAAATGCAACATTATTATTAATGAACATAATTTTTATAGGTAATTTTGTAATTACCGGCCAAGTGAAAAGGGGCAGAAATTTTACAAAATGTGTACATGTTGCTACAGATTAAATTCACTGCAGTACATCAGTGGATGTGAAGACTATAGTTAAATATATTATAATTACGGTGCTATAGTGATTATCCTCTAAATATGTGCTAAGCTCTATAAATTATCTGATTTTCCAATTTAGCGACTTACCGTTCCAAATATCCATTGGAAACAGTAGATTAGATTTCATGTTTTATGTCGCTAATCTCTAACATAAATTATGTTTATAAATAACTTTTTGTAATATTATTTTTTGTGCTAAATTTCTTCTCTATATATATAAAAATAAGTTGTATTGTGTTTGTCGCCACAGTTTCTCTGTAATGCGTGAACCGATTTTGATTTTCGAAATTTCACATGAAAGGTGACGTTAATGCGACAGTTTGTACGTATCGGGTTCTTCAATAAGAGCGCTACAAATGTTTTTTTAAATAAAACAAAAACGGTTTTGGATATCAATGAAATTCTTTTTTCCTGTGAAAGTACGTTCGATGCCACTATGTATGGAACTCGATTTCTTTTGCATGACCACCACGGGCACGCTTGCAGAACTCCAGACGCTTAACCCAATTTTCGACGGTTTTCAAGAATAAATCGGCCGATACTGCTGCAATTTCACGTTCGATATTCGTACGAAGTTCATCAATCGCCGCTGGTTTGTTGGCATTGGCCATAGACTTGATGTAGCCCCACAGGAAATAGTCTAACGACGTCAAATCGCACGACCGAGGCGGCCAAGCGACTGGACCATTTCGTGAGATAACACGTTCTCCAAACTTGGTTTCCAATAAATTGATTGTGACATTCGCTGTGTGGCTTGTGGCGCCGTCCTGTTGGAACCACATCTCCTCCAACTCCATTATCATCCAATTGGGGCCAAAAATATTCGGTTATCATTGAACGGTAGCGATTCCCATTCACAGTAACGTGCCGGTCTTGATCATCACGGAAGAAGTACGGCCCAATGACGCCGCCGGCCCATAAACCACACATAAACACGACTCATGGAGAACGTGTGGATTGCTGCCTGACCAATACCGCATATTTTGTTTATTGACGAAGCCATTCAGCCAGAAATAAGCCTGTTCGCTGAAGATGATGAAATTGGACGTAGCGCTCTTAACGTTGAGTCCACTGACTCCGAATTTCGGTAGTAAATTTTAATAATTTTTACTCGCTGTTGGCTCGTATATCTTTCCATCATGAAATGGCGAACCTTACTGAAGAGAAATGTCAAGAGAACAGCTAGAAATTCGGCGTCGTTTGCTGTCCCTGTCGCTCTACTTTTGTAGCGTCCCTGTTGAAAAACCCTTTATATACGGTCTTTGTAGGTGTAGTGGTTCATCAGATATAAGATTTTTAATGTTTTTTTTTTTTTTTGAATGGGCGGTTCCACTCCCTTTTGTCCAGGTATACTCCTGGGCCAATACCTAAGATTGTGTGTAAATTTGAACTCAATCGGTTAGGTTGTTATAGTGGCGTGGCATCTCCCATACAAAAAATGCATTCAAAGTATTATGTTGCGTGGAACTGCCCATACAAAAAAAAAACATTCAAAATCTTATATTTTGAAAGCCACCGAATCGATTGCGTTTATTTAAAGATAATCTTAGGTGTCCTGGGAGTATTTTCTGTAAAGATCGGTCAAAATATTGAACAAAGGAGCCTTAAAATTGTGTTCCTTTGTCGCCGATTTACGTCTTAACGCATTTACTGATTTAAAAAAAACTTTCACACATCTCTGCTATTGGTCTATATATAGTTTTTGTGAAGTTTGGTGTCCTGGGAGTTCCAATGAACATTAACATAAATTTAATCCAACTATCATTTAAATTTTACTAAACTTGAACTTAACTTTAACATTACTTTAAATTTAATTTGACTTAATTTAAAATTTAACTTTAGCTTAAATTTAACTTAATTTTAACTTAAATTTAACTAAAAGGTAACCTAAATAATTCTTTAAATGTTGGTAGCCTAGAGTGTTCAATTGCAGATGTTTAAATTGCTTTTTCCTTATTAAAATTAGATGCAAATCCTGGTTTCGAGGGCATCCCGCCAATTTTGCTGCAAAAATGTTCTTATGCGTTTTCTGTGCCTCTTTCTTTAATGTTTAACTTGTCTCTGCGGACTGGATATTTTTTGAAAATTTAATATAACCCAAACTTAATTTAAGTGTAATCCAAATTTAACCTAATTGTAACTTAAATTGAACCTAAATATAACCTAATCTTAACTTTAATGTAACCTAAATGTAAATTAAATTTAACTTAGCTCTAACCCAAATTTAACAATTTAACCTAAATGCAACTGAAATTTAACCTAAATTTAACTTAAATGTTACTTTAATTTCAGCTCATAAATGTATGTAATGATAAAACACAGTGACGCATTCCCTGTCCCCGGAAGTTAAATGTGTGGAATTACTCCACCAGATTCCAATAACGCGCGCTTAGATGTTAACACATCAAATTTGTTTTGTTTTGTAAACATCAAAATTTTGCTTAAAATAAACGGAAAATGCTATAAAAATTAAATACAAAATTAATTTTGTTTGTAATACCCTTGGGTGTTAATGGGTTAAGTAGCATTTAATAGAATTACAGTACTAATTCTAATCTGGACTGCCCATCTGTGATCCAGAGTAGTTGTGTGTGTACATCGCCCTTCTCATCGGCAAATATGAATCAGCACAGCAATGTAAGCCGAAGACAAGACCAATGAATATGCCAGCTGACTTCATAATTAACCGCTGCATAAATACCCCTCCCAATAAATAATATTCCCTACCTAATGCGCTTTCACTAACTGCTCAGAGTTGCTCCTCGATGACGCGTCCATTTGCCCAGCCATGCGGTCTGCCTGTAATCTCCTTCTAAACCTTCTATACCTTTGACCCGAATCTACACAAACATTTGTGCGTATTTATGAGTATAACGTACGATCTTACCTATGTGGACTCGCATATGGCTAATTGCGTTAAAGGTGTATCACTGCTCTGCCAAATATCCAGAAGTCAATCCCAAATGTAGACTCCTTGTCCACACCGCACTATACGAAGGCACACGCACAACTCAGCACAACCCGTTTGGACTGTGTTTGCTCTGAAGAGAGATACATTTGCTATCTCCTGACGCCTGACCTCCTAACGAACCGTTATTGGAACTTCGAAATACGAGAAAGGCATGTTAATGGTTGTTATGATGATTACACTCGAGACTAAGTTAAATACGAGCAATTTATTGGGGCTCAGCGTTCATATCCCAAATCCAAAGGATCTCGGTTATGGTCGGGGGTCTCTCCGGTCGACAAACTGGAGGACACCACCAACTCCATGCCACATGGTGCTTAGTTTATAATTTAGTGGGCAGATTTAATTAAGATAACTTTTCGGGTATTATTTTGCATACGGAGTATGGACATAGGGGATATGGTTCTCATGGGGGATGTCGACGGTAAAGGGTATCCCCGAATCAACAGCCGTATGTGTATACTCATGCGAACTAAATGCCAACTAAAAGGCAAGCATAGGTAATTTGTAGGTACGTTTGTTATGGGCCATAACTGGATAATAGTTTTGAGGAACCCTTTTCTTCCATCTCCGTATGCGTACAGGCAGATCAGATCTCCGCCATCACCTCAACTGCTAAGCATAATTAAGTTGTGAACCCTGAGTAGGATTTGGTAGGTAGGTATATGAGTTTATTGCAACTTATAAGTGCTGCTGATGTTGAACGATAGGGAGGAAGCTTGGGTAGACGTTGTGATTGGAAGGAATTAATTAATTCAAAAATAATAAGATCAAGGATTTTCTGGTCAATATGTTAAATTTCTTTAAACTTAGATGAGACATTCATACGGGAAGCAAGTGTTTCAGCGGAACCTTATGAATTGCTCAGCATGCATATTTAAAAGGTTAATCAGTAAAGGGCGGCTCTGCACGAAGTAGTAGGCAAAATAGAGGGCAGCCTTCACCAGAACGAATTTGCACAAGCTGCCTTTTTGAATATTGAGGAGGGCTTTTAATGATGTCACGAGAGTTGCAATCAATAGCGCTTTGGAAAAGATAAATGTCGAACAACGCATCTCCAATTGGCTATGCGAAAGGCTGTAAGAAATAAGGCCCCAATGAAATAAGGCCCTAAAAGAGAAAATGAAATAAGGCCCCAAATTCGGGGTATTATTTAATAATGAAATAATACCCCAATTTTAAATATGAAATAAGGCCCCACTGTATAAAGAAATTAAAAATAATGAAAACTAATTTTCATTTAATATTGTTGATATTGAATGCTCACGACGAGAAATATTAATTCCACTCTCGGAAACAGTTCTATAAGAAAATCTGTTACTAGAGGTACCTACCCCAGGAGGGGTCATCCCTTCCCTCCTCTGGGTGTTAGTCATAGATAGGATACTTAAGGAAATTAACAATGCAGAATTCAGAGTCATCGCTTAAGCGGATGACGTAGTTATCGTTGTTCAAGGTAAATTCCTAAAAAAGATTAGTGAACTTGTGGAAACAACCCCCAATAGGCTCAGAATATGGCCTGAAGGGTGTGGACTAAAATCCAACCAGGAGCAAACAGAACTTGTTCTATTTAGTACAAAATACAAAATACCACACTTCAAGCTGCCCAGACTTGCTGGAGTGGAACTTGCTCTCTCGAAAAGCGCAAAATATCTTGGTACGATATTAGAAAGGAAACTATATATTGGACACTTAACGTCCAGGAAAAAGTCCCCAAGGCTCACAATGCTCCCTTCATATGTAAGACAGCTGGTAAAAAATGGGACATGTGGCCTTCAATGTTGTACTGGCTATACATAATGGTAGTAAGGGCCATAATTACATATGGGGCTCTTGTCTGGTGGAAAGCAACAAACAAGAAGTATATACGGGATATGTTGACCAGGGTAAAAAAAAAAACAGCCTGCATTGCTGTTATGTGTGCTTTACGCACCACACTTACGGTTGCACTGGGAATGTTTATGCATCTTTTACCACTGAATTTTCAATTACAACTGCAGGTAATAGTACGCTACGCTACGATAGGATACCATTTTAAAGGAATCGTTCTCCGAAATCCCGGAAAAAGCGGATGAAAATCTTGGTACACTTGGTTTTGATACACCGTTCGATGTGTCGTACCCTAACCGGAAGGACTGGCATAGGAACTTAATTTCGAGGGGAAATGAGATCTCGTTATAATACTGATGGATCCAAATCCAATGAGGGTATGGGGTCAGGTATATGCTCCAGCGAGTTGGGCCTACATATGGCCCTGAAACTTCCTGACACATGCAGTATGTTCCAGGCAGAGGTGCTGGCCGTATACTCAAAGCTGCGGAGGTACTTGAAATGAGATCGATATCCAATAAGAATATCGCCATCTACATTGATAGTCAGGCTATTCTTAAAGCGCTAGAGTTACATACCACTAAATTTGAGCTATTCAGGAATTGCCGAACAATGCTTAAGGCATTATGTTCGCAGAACCGTGTCAGATTATGTTAGGTACCTGGGCACCTCCCACTTAACAATTGAGGCTATCAGACCACCTATGGATGGAGGTTGAGAAAACCTCCAAGAAAGCAGCTACAAGATGGTCACAACTATAGAAGGGCACAGGGTCTCAAAGTCACTGTGGCCCGCTCTAAATCGGAAAAAGTCTGAAGAATTAAGCAATCTCAGTAGAACAAAGTTAAGATTAACGGTAGGAATACTCTCTGGACACTGCCTTCTAAGGAAAAGACTAGGCTTAGTTAATACGGATACGTGCAGATACTGTGAGAACCTACAAGTTACGGGAGACATCTCCCGCCTTCTATGTATGTGTCAAGCAATTTCTCGAAGTAGAAGGAAGCACCTAGACAGGCACTTCTTTAGTAGCCTAGAGAAGGTTGGCTCCTCAAAAAATAGTGGGACCATCATCGAATTCTGTAGGGAAATTGATTGTTTGTGCTATTACCAGGGAACCGTAATGGTTCCCTGGTAATAGCGATGGGCCCGCTTTAGTGCCTGGTCTTTTGAGACGATCTCACAATCCCACTCAACCTAACCTAACCTAACATAGGTGAGCAGTATTTTTATATAGCTGAATATTTCCTTTGTTTACGATTTTTTTTAAAATTAACTTTAACAAACTTGAGAAATTTATGATGGAAAGAGTCGACGCAGAGCTGAGAACAAAAGTTCCACAATTTTATTTGAAAGTCGACATTCGATTATTAAGGCACAAGCAAATATCATATCGAAAATTCTATATGTTTGAAATGCGATCAGTGCTCCAACATATTTACAGCAACAAGGGCCTGTCTTTTATCTTCCGCGCTCTGGAACCTAGAAGAGCTTATGCAGTTCGAAATTATGTGACCACAGCTCGGCTGCAAACAAGAAGTATTGAGGAAGTCCCCGACAGGCGATATTGTCAGAAGCTGAACTGGACCGAATATTAACCGAAAAATTTGCCTCTCAAAGCGCCCCAGAGAGGTTTATAACAACTTTTGACGCAGCAGACCCGGAATGATTAAGGTCTTGATTAATATGTTTTTGTGGACGCAGTTGCTTACGTGCTGGACTATACTGAGCGAGGATACCCGGAAAAACGCAAACAAACGGCCAATGGACCCAAAAATAAAATTTCACACAACGAATTGTTGTTTTCCTATGGTTTGCCTAACATTAATCGTTTCGTTGTACTCCGAGCAACCTGATCCTAAATAGTGCAGCTAGAGCTTGCCAAAGTCAATCTTTCTAAAAATTAAATGACATGCTAATGCTACGTTTCCACCGGACACAAATCCCAAAATTAAGTACAAGATTTTTAAAATTACTCCTGAAGTGTTTCCACCAAATAAAAGAAGATTAACTTGACATATTCTCTCTGGCTCTGTCAATTCGAGAGAAGATGAAGTTTCGGGAGAGACAAAGAGACAGATAGAGACATTTTTCCGTTTTCGGCTCTTTTTGCAGCTCTGTTTGCTTTGTATTTTTTGGTTTCCCGAGCTATGGAAAGTTTGTTCACAAACCGTATATGCAAACCTGGTTGATAGTAGAAATGTATTTCTAATCTACTTTTTGTATGATAAATCCCGAGATTTATGCGGGATTTACGTAATTTTTTCTAAACCTCGCAGTTAATCTCCGGTGGTAACGTAGAAAAGAAGTTCAAGTTTGAGGTTTTTTTTTTTTTTTAATTTCCATTAATTTTTTTTTTAAATTCAGGTTTTAACTCCGAGCTCCGAGGTAATTAAATAAGGAACGTCAACAATTTATACAACAGCGCGTTACAGCTGTATTTGTACTGCTTTCTGTGTCTTTGTACTGCTTTACTGCAAAACTACTTAAAATACTGTTTTTTTAATTTTGTTCTTAAAATGTTCCAAAAACATTATTATGAATTTTAAGCATTTGAAAAAAAAAAAAAAACCCACCCTTAAAGTTTATTCTTGCATTTGCTTTACAAACATACCCAGCGAAAGTTACATTCGACAACAGGAACAAACGGAAATGGCAATTGAATTGTGCTATATATGTACAAGTACATATATATTTTTTAAATATAGAGTATAAGCAATTTACATAAGTGTGTTAAGTGTATAAATTTCAACATAGTTACAGTGGCATATCGTGGGTTTGAAGCCGCCCCGTAATTTTGTTCACACACTAAAAAAAACCTTGTTAACTTGGTAAAATTTCTGGAATCGAATAGCATTTGGTTTTTTATTCATTAAATTTGTTAATCATTACGCCATTACCTACTAATTGGCGTTTTTATCTTTCGCATTTGTTTGAAATGATATTTGACCATTTCGCAAAAATCATTTGGCGATTTGTTGATTGGCATTATTCTATGATCTTGTTTGTTATTTGGTCAAGTCATTTTTTAACAAAATATCGTTTCGCCGTTTTTTTTTTTTTTTTTTTTTTTTTTTTTTTTTTTAGTATATAATATTTACAATGGGTGTTTGTAACCGATTTTACAATACAATAATTTGATAATGGTAATTATCTTTCTATTGGAATATGGTGTTATTTATTATGACAATTAACATGTAGACAAATCGACTTTTGAGGAAAATACAAGAAAAACCTCAAATTCAAAAAGCAAAAAAAAAAAGAAAAGAAAAAAGAAGGAAATGGTTGACTAGAAAGGCTCAGAAATAAAATTAATTTATAAATATGTATCACATTTAGTAGTAAGTAAATATATAAATAAGATAATATATAATAACAAAGTAATTAAATAAATAAATAAATAAATAAGTAAGTAAGTAAATAAATAAATAAAAAAATAAATAAATAAATAAATAAATAAATAAATATATAAATAAATGAATAAATAAATAAATAAATGAATAAATAAATAAATAATGAATAAATAAATAAATAAGGAAAACATTAAATAAATAAAGAAATAAATAACACATTTGCAAATGATAAATATATATATATATATATATATAAACATAAATTAACAATGTTTGAACACTTAAAGAGTTAACAAAGAACATCTAAAAAAACTAATAATTAAAATTCTATGTAACAAGAAACATTTCAAAAATTTATAGAAACAAGTACGAGAAATGACTAGGTTAAGTATTTAATTGGTTAACGAGGGGATTGTCGGCAAAACTACTTCTTGTTAGGAATGTACCTTTAAGCTTTTGGATTCTTTGAGCAATCAACTCAACATTCGCCTTTTCATGGAGCTCTAAAGTTGGATACCTCCATGGTAAATTAAATATCATTTTCAATATTTTATTTTGCGTAACTTGCAACTTTTTGATATGGCAGGCAGCAGAGTCGCCCCATACTTGGCAACCGTATAGCAGGATTGCCTGAAAAATTATTTTGTAAATAATAATTTTATTTTCGATTGAGAGCAAGGAATTTCGGTTTATGAAGGGGTACAACATCTTAATTGCAATGCCTGTTTTCTTGATCGTTTTGTTGATGTGATCCCTAAATGTAAGTTTAGTGTCTAGATGAACACCCAAATACCTAATCGAAGGTTCCCAATTTATATTGCTTCCATTTACAAGGAACTGACTGCTGGGAAGAAAACAAGCTTTTCTTTTTCTTGTAAAAAAGATCGCTTGAGTTTTTGCATCATTTAGCTTAATTTTCCATCTCCTATAATAACTTTCTAGTAAACTCATTCCATCTATTAAATTCCTCTCAATATTAAGAGCGAATTGATGGGATGAATATATGGCAGTGTCATCAGCAAAGATAGCCACTTCACAGAACGGTATAGTGGGAAAATCCGACCTATAGATATTGTATAATACAGGTCCGAGGACTGAGCCTTGTGGTACCCCTGCTTCAAAGTCAACTAAACTAGAAACGCAACTAACGGGTGATTTTTTAAGAGGCTGAGTCCAATTTTGGCATACTCTTTCACACATATCGGCCGGTATCTCACGAATGAATGCATGGATGTTGGCTTCCAGTGCGTCAATCGAAGCGGGCTTGTCCCTATACACATTAGCCTTGACATACCCCCACAAAAAATAATCTAATGGTGTCAAATCGCACGATCTAGGCGGCCAATTGACCGGCCCGAAACGTGAAATTAACTGTTCACCAAACTCGCCTCGCAATTGCGCCATTGTTTCGCGTGCTGTGTGGCATGTGGCACCGTCTTGTTGAAACTACATATCATGCAAGTCAAGAACTTCCATTTCGGGCAAAAAAAAGTTTGTTATCATCGCTCGGTAGCGTTCACCATTGACAGTAACGCTGCGATTCGCATCATCTTTGAAGAAATATGGCCCAATAATGCCGCCGGCCCATAAACCGCACCAAACAGTGGCTTTTTCGGGATGCATTGGTAGCTGTTGCAATGCTTCTGGCTGATCTTCACTCCAAATGCGGCAATTTTGCTTATTTACGTACCCATTCAACCAAAAATGAGCCTCATCGCTGAACACAATTTTTCGATAAAAAAGCGGATCCTCGGCCAGCTTTCCAAGAGCCCATTCACCAAAAATTCGGCGTTGTGGTAGGTCGGCTGGCTTTAGTTCTTGCACAAGCTGTATCTTAAAAGGCTTTACGCACAAATCCTTCCGCAAAATTTTCCACGTAGTGCTGTAACAAAGGCTTAACTGCTGGGAACGGCGCCGAATAGACATTTCGCGGTCTTCTGTCACACTAGCTGATACGGCCGCAATTTTTTCTTCACTACGCACAGTACGTAAACGTGTTGGTGGTTTAATGTCCAACAAAGTAAATTTGGTGCGAAATTTGGTCACAATCTTCCGAATAGACTGCTCAGAAGGTCGAGAATGCCGATCATAAAATGGAAGTAGCGCGCGATGAACATTTCGAACCGAGCACGAATTTTGATAGTAAAATTCAATAATTTGCAAGCGTTGTTCATTTGTAAGACGATCCATGGTTAAATTGCAAACCAAACTGAAGCTGTTTGACAGTGACACAAACACACGTCAGCTGTCAAAACCAGTGTTGCCAAAACCAAACCAGCTAAAAAATCACCCGTTATTAATGTGGACATTAAAACAACGGTTGGACAAGAAAGACTGTACTATTTTACAAAGAGACGGAGGAAAGTTGAAATTAATCATTTTGTAAACAAGGCCCTCATGCCAAACTGAGTCAAAGGCTTTTTCGATGTCTAATAATATCATGCCAGTGGATTTACCTTGAGAACGTTTTTCTTTAACAAAGTTGCAGATTCTTAGTACCTGATGCGATGTGTTATGAAAACGTCTGAATCCAAATTGTTCATTGGGGTAAATTTGGTGTTCGTTGATAAATTTTAAGATTTGTTCCTTAATAACCTTTTCATATATTTTACTCAGATTGCTTAGTAAGCTTATGGGCCTATAGCTTTCTGGGTGTTCTGGTGTTTTTCCAGCTTTCAGTATTGGAACCACTTTAGCTTTTTTCCAAGCAACGGGAAAGTATTGTAATTTAATACAGGCGTTTATTATAAAGGTTATGAATTTGATGCCTATTTTGGGTAGTTGTTTAAGATAGATATTTCTTATATGGTCAACACCTCCCACCTTTCTAATGCGCAGGCCGTTAACAATGAATTGTATATCCTCTTCACTTACAAACACATCAGATATACAATTAGCATTTGCTGAAGTGAAGGCTTGAACAGTGTCTCTCACCATGTTATTCGTATATGCATCACCTAGATGCTGAGATACGGAATGATTGTTTGCAAAGCTACAGGCAAGAGCGTTAGCTTTTTCAGTATCCGTGAAGTAGGAATTGGTTGCGCTTTTTAGAAATGGCAACTGTCTGTTTTTTGTTTTTATCACTTTCACAATATTCCAGAATGGTTTTGCGTTTTTATCTAAGCAGCTGAGTTTATAATTCCATTCTGCGTTTCGGTGCTTGAATATTTCATTGGACACTTGTTTTTTTAAGAATAGCATTTGGTATCGAAATATGGGCTGGCGATATCTTTGCCAAAATCTTCTGCTAATGTTCCGTAGCTTAATTAACTCCAAGATATGGGGGGGTAATTTATTGGTGTGATACTTTTTTGGTATTTTTGGGATAGATTGTTCAGCCGAACTTAAAATGTTTGCGGAAAAGGTGTTGACAATTGAATCAATGTCCTCCTTGCACATGACGTTATCAACATTCATTGGATCGTCACGTAATCTTTGTTTGATTTCAGAACGGAAACGCGGCCAGTTCGCATTTTTGAAATTTTGTATATATTGTACTCTTTTTTCACCCGACCATAGAAGCCGACAAACTACAGGGTTGTGGTCGGAGCTTAGTTCATTTAAACATAATGGTTGAGTAAATAGACATGGCACATTGGTAATAAATAGGTCAAGGACAGAAGGACTACCACGAGAACTAGCTGGAAAATATGTGGGACTTGGAGGAAACAGAACAGAAAATGACAACATAACAGATAGACTAGAAAGTATGTTTCCCCAAGCATTTGCTCTTAAACAGCCCCAGTCCCTATGACGACAGTTAATGTCACCTGCAATTAGAAAATTGTCATTCATTGAAAGTATTCTCCTTAAATCATTTTTAAAACTTAATCTCTTCTCAGCTGACGTAGCACCCCCAGGAAAGTAGACACAAAATATCTTAATTTCTTTTTGATTTTTCAACTTGATTTCAATACCGACATTTTCCACATAACATGTATTTATGATAGGTAAAGGCGAATGCTGAATTGACCTTCTAATAAGTATCGCAACACCTCCGCCTCTTCGACCTTGTCGATCGTTTCGATAGCATTTGAATTCTGGTGTTGTCAGATTAATTCCTGGTCTTAGACCAGTCTCAGTAACAAAAGCAACGTCAATGTTGCTAGTGTTCAAAAAGTTCATAAATTCTATAGTTTTGTTTCGAATCCCTCTGGCATTCCAATTTACAATTTTTATGTATTTGTCTATCATATTACTTATTATTACTATACAAGAACTTACTTGCTAAATGTGCGATTACTTTAAATTGATCATTTTTTGTTTTACAAGACGATAATAATGTTATCATTTCCATCGCCAAGGTGTTTAACTCATCGATAGTGAATAGAGTATCATCGTTGGGGATGTTTCTGGGAGCGTTTATTGGGATGTTGCCTGGAATGCTGCTAGGAACATTATAATCGCTAACGACGGCGTTTGAGGCGGTGAGAGAGTGGTTCTCCCACACATTACGTGTTTGCGAACTATGATTAGTTGATGCAACACCTCTTTTAGGTGGATCTGATCGCTGATGTTGTGGTGGAGGAAGCGAGGGAAAATCGTTCACGGAATGAAACGAGATGGCATGATGTTGGTTGTGCGCATGACCAGTATGAGAAGTGGCTTGCGACCGCGATGGTTGTTGCGAATGAGAAGAAGCATTGAAGGCATTGGGCTTTTTTCCCGCCGCTTTCTCTTTCATTTCTAAATATGCAATTCTGCTGATGCACGTTGGATCGGTAGCTTTGTGCGATTCTTTGCAATTTGCACATTTTACGACATTGGATTCATTGCAGTCCGCAGTCTTATGTGAGCCAGCGCAGACTCCACAGTACGTTTTGATATGGCAATTTCGTTCACCATGACCATACATCTGACAGTTATGGCATTGGGTCAACTTACCACGGAGTTTTTTTTGTAGACCCCAGCTTACTTGAGTATGCAAAATTGACCGATAATTCTTTTTAAGCTCAAAGAACCTAATTGAACCATTCTCTAGTGAAATTAGAAAAAAGTTGTCGGTGTAGCGTTCGTACTGTTTAGTTATTTTCTTTACGTCGACACATTTCAACTTTAATTTGATAAGTTCTTCTTTTAGTGATAGCGTGTCTATTTCACCAATACCGTACAAAAACACTTTGAATGCTTTTTCGCTTTTAAGTTCGTGAGAGAAAAATTGACAATTCTCTTCTTTAAGTTTATTGATGACAGAGTTAAAAGAACCAATGGATTCACAAATGATTTTAATTCCGATTGATATCTTTTTAATGCAATAGTCAACAATTTTAAGGGAATGCATTAGTTTGTGGATATAATCAGGGATTTTTGCAACAATTTTGGCGGAATGTGAACTTTTTTTGATGAGACATTATTCGCGATTATTTCGTCCATATTGTCATCATCAGTATCACTGTCTGGAAGGCACTGTAGGGGACTGTAATAATTACTTCTACCGATATCTTTCCGGCCACGCACTTGATTATTTTTGGTCGTCATTGTAACACAAAACTTTTTATCCGAGGACAAACGATTGTCCTCGGTCTCGGGTGATCTATCACGTTTAGGAATTTTGGTAGTTATTTATGAAAAGTCAATTCGAGACGTCTTGCGCATACAAAAGCTCTTCGCCGTTTTACTATTTCCCAGATTGATCATTTCGACCCCGGCGAAACGTCAATTTTCACAACAGTTTAAGCGAAACGTTCCATACCCATTATCGTACAATAGATTTTTGAAAAAAAAAAAAAAAAAAAAAAAAAAAAAAAAATTTAGTTTTCTTTAGTTTTCTAGGAAAATCGATGAAGATTTTGACCAAAATGAGTAGGTAGTCAAGAAAAAATGTATAGGGGTATTCACGATTCGGTGTTACAAACCTAGTAAAATTGCGAAATTTTATTATTTTTTTTATAAGATCGTGAACACACTTTTTCTCATCTATAGCAAAACTGAAACAAACGTCAGACCCAATTTGACAATTGACATTTGTTCTGAAAAAAAAAAAACTTTTAAAAAGCAAAAAATAAAAACGATTTAATGTTTATAACTTCTAATGCAAATTCAAAAACAAATCTCTGAATTCTTACATTATATTCGTACATTAAATATGTAAGGATATCGAGTTCAATCAAAAAACAGATCAAAAAACAGAAACTCCTACTACGCTTGTCCACGTACTCAAACATCTTGTACACTTTAAGAGCTCATAAAATAGTACACGCTTATAGCTCTCTAAGCAGAACTTGTCAAAATGATATTAATAAATGCATATACCTACCTAAATTTTATATTTAAAAAAAATAATAATAATAATAACTGCTCCGAGTTGCCGCCCCCAGCAAAGCTGCCGACCGGGGTCTGTGCCCCCCTTGTCCGCCCCTCCTTCCCTCGCTACGCCACTGGCTCCATACATAGCCTTATCGTATACGCTATAGGTACTGCTTTGTACTGCTTTTTGTCGACCCGTCGTGCTGCTGCTTTTTGCCTTCAAACGACAGCCCTGGTCACAATCCCTACGACATCACAATTGATCTAAATGTGACGGCTGACGAATTTTACATAAAAATTCTTTCGTTTACCCCGAAAAATATATGAAATGTTTGCAGTATTAGCATCAATAAAATTCACTCAGTAGTTTGACTTATTTATTCTTAAAAAAAAAAAAAAAAAAAAAACAATTAACAAGCCAAACAATCCTGCTGACCTTACCGACACCAATATTAACTAAGTGATTGCTGCTGCCTAAAATCGTTAAGAATAATTTACACGCACATAAAGTAACGTTGAAAGGATACCCATAAAGAGTATTTGCCACCACTAATCCCGCCTGTTTACCACTTCTTCATTTCGAACGGTACAAAAGTCCCACCAGCATAAACGACCACTAAATCCAAGTGGCATAGATTTGAACCAAAAGCAGTAATTCTTATCTCCAAGCGAAATCTGTGAGCGAATAAATTTTACCATCACCATATGAATAGAAGGCATTTATATCCGTACATAGACACACCCGCCGGCGCAAGGAGTAAAGAACTTTAGTAGCAAACAAAAAGACAGAAAAAAAAAAAAAACAAATTCATGGTATAATATAAAGCTTCTGCCTCCAGACTATGCTCTATTTTCTAATGGGTCTTGGTATGACCGAATTCCGAATCTGGCTATTATCGCTCGAAATTTATGGGCCATCTCATTACGAAGTTTAACATACGACAGTGTTCACGCCGCATTCGTCCTGCACATAAATTCCCAACGGAATGGTAAAATTTAAGGTAGGTACTTCCAAACCGCACTTTGTCTTTGTTTGGTCCTGCATTTATTTGGTTCAAGTTGGGAACCCAAAGGTAATTGTTTTCTGGATTCGTGATTTCCTTTCGTCCTTCTAATCGGCTGGGAGTGTTAAAGTCTGAGTCCAAACCGCAGTCAACTGCAAATGAATCTTATCGACGTGTCGTTATAAAAAAAAAAAGCTTAAATAGTGAAATAACGATGCAGGAAATTCTTGCAATTATTTTGGGCTCATGTTGGGCAAATTTCGCGACCAATAGAATAGTAATGAAACCAATTCTCAGTCACCAATACACCTCTTGGTGTAATGAATCTGAATGTGGAGAACACTTCCTGAATTCGTAATGACACACGTAAATAACACATGTGCGGTGACGGTGATATGCGCTTAAGAAGAAGGGGTTAAGGCGCGCACTCGTCAACACTCATAAATATGTCCAGACCGCACCCACATCACATCAGACTCAGACTCAGGTGCAGACTGGAGACGTGAGTGAAGTGCATGAGCATTCTGTGTCATGCATTCGAACCGGGTATAGTTTTTTGTTTTTCATTGTTTAAATAATCCCCCTAAGGATGGGTCATCAACGCCAGTCGAGCTTTTCTCGTCCTTCTTGCACTTCATTCACTGTTTATATGGGTACGAGCACGGTGATGCCATTTACAATAATAGCATCCGCCAGGACTTCATTGCTATGCACGTGCGGTGCCGTGTGCACCAGGTGTTGTACATTTTAATTATGATTAATACGTTGGATGTGCTGCGTTCATAACTTTTCGTATGCAAAACGCGTTCCACGTCGCCGGATTAATGGATTATCATTGGGGTCTGCACAGTCCTTATGGACTGCACTAGGAAGAAGTTGAGAAGGAAGAGATCTTTATCTCATATAAATATAAAAAGAAAGTGGTGTAAATTGCGCCCTTCCGCTGCCGTCGCGTCGTCGCAGCCACAGGAGTATAGCCGAGTTAACGTTAAGAACTTCAATTAAAATGCCACTATTGTCGGTTATGGAGAAGTAGCTGCGCGTTATTCAACGGCAATCCCAGCACACCGATGGTGGGACACTATGCGTGAAATAAGTGCCATAGGAAGCAGTATGCAGGGTATACATTATGCAAGCGATTGTGTGTTAGTTTCATGGATGGAACATTTCTTTGGCCAAATCCTTTTCCAGTTACAGCGCACGCGGCTTGAATGTTATTAATCAGTTAATGGAGGAGGGTCGCAAATATTATACGATTTTCGCCTGCTCGGGAAATACCTCAAAGCAAAATCCTCCGAACAGTATAAAATCGGAAAATTTTCCATTTCGGATTTTCTAAAGAATGTCTAGAGATATAAATGTTTTTACTAAGTGACAACTGACAATAGATTTGATTGTAGTTTTATACAGGAAAACTGCGACGTTTGCCGGGTCCGCTAATAAAAAACAATAAATAGTTTGCACTACAGTTCCGTAGGCCTAGCTTCTCACGTCACAACACAACCATTCGTTTTGCGAGGGTTTTTTTTTTTTTTCATTTTTTGGAACGAAGGGAAGCGATTCACAATTTTGTTCTGATTCCAAACGGATAATTGAGAAGCTCTTTCAAGTCAGTCACTCTCCGATAGTTGTAAGACGTTCGCGAGAGGTTCCGCAGTGAAAAAAACCCTAAGTTGGCTAATCTCTCTATATATAAAAATCAGTTGCTGTGCGTTAGTCAGGTAAAGGCTCCAGAACGGCTCGACCGATTTGAATGATTTTTGTTTTGCTTTGTCCGTCTTGAATCAGGGATGCATCCCTAAATCATCCTAAACCATGGTTTAGGAAAAAATAAAACTAAGAAAATCCTCAACAGGTGTCGCTGTAAGCGCACAATCTCCGAAACCCACAACCGAATTTGATGAAATTTTGTGTATGCAAATGGTTGGTTTAAGCTGGGAAAATAGGATTGTTTGGGCACAATAGGTGGGGCTGTTGTCAATCACCAAAGTCACTCAATGTATTTCAATGAAAATGTGTGGGTAGAAATAACTTAAGCTGTGAAATTTTAAATTATTTGCAAAACTAATCGAGCAACGAATGTTTTTAATTTTCACAAAACATCAACAAAAATTGTGTAGAGTTTGACTTTTGGTTTGAGTACAATATACATCCAAGCTCATAAACAATTTCATTCAAAAGCTTTTTAGCGAGTAAGTGGTGCGGTGAGGTTCGTACCACCTAAAACTGATTTGATAAGGTAAGTTAGGATAATTTTGTTAGTGTAACCATTGCAGATTCAAGGGCAAATGTACCATTAAGTAGGAGCACTGTTGCACCCACCGGTGACCGACGGCTGCGGACCATTTTTACAAACTTATTTTATGGGCAATTCGGATGTTGAAGCTAACATGCGTTGTACTCACGATCCGACCACGAAGCGAGCCATCGGAGAACTGCAAAAGTTTCTTTATCAGAACAACGAATTGATTAAATTATTCAATATTGCGTTGGATCAGATGCGGGTGGGAACGCAAGAAGATTCAATTCGCCGACAATCGATGAAGTGGCTATTGTTATTGTCGGAGCGCCGGCCGTACTAGTAATCAATTTAAGTCTCTTTAATTTATGGAAGCTCACAACTGCGAAATTCGTATAGAAAATAATGCCACTGTGAACTACTAGAATTTAAAGTCGAAATTAAAAATGTTTATTGATAAGGCCCGGAGAAAATTTGCCATCTAGAGATATCGTGCTTCATCGACAGAATATTGAATTAAAACGCATTTCTGAAACGCACATGAGCTATGATGCGCTCCAATATCCACTGATCTTTTGACAAGGCGAGGACGGTTGTCATTTCAACATAAAAATGGTTAATCAATTAACAGGTAAATGTAACAATCCAATAATTACATAATTCGTTAATTTTATGTTGTTTTTTTAATTTTTTAAGTTCACTTTATTATTGGTGCCGAAACTAATAAAAATGTCAGTGCTATGAATTTTTATTTATACAGACTTATGATACGTGAAGGTGAAATAAATCACATTTTGAAGTGTCGCCGTCTTTTCCATCAGTTCGGGCATTGTATATAGAGACTATAGTACTATCATCAACACGAAAAAATTTTTGACCGCTTCCGACACCAGATAGCGTTGTTGTCGGCTAAGTTTCTTGTCGAACCAAAATATGCGAGGAAAAATCACATTTGTTTTTGTAATTTAACCAAACAGTTGGTGGTGGTGGCTGATGAGTGACGATGGGTAGGTAGCAAAAAAAGGGACAAAAAACTGCATTTGGGATTCTTTTCTGTGTTACTCACACAATGAGGTTTTCGTGAATGTGTATCTAGTTTCTGTGAAAAAGAAACGATGACAAATTTCTGATTTGGAATTTCGGTCGTATAAGAGGCAAATTTATGTAGGTATTTGCACTTATGAAAGAAAAGGATTCTGTTTGCGTTCGTTTTTATGATGAGATGACGGTTGATCTTTTATTTTGATTTGAAAATTCGTCCTGTCTATATTTGAACGCAAGTGGAATTTATTTCAATTAATGTTTTTGTCGTACTTCTGTTAGTTATGAACTCATGTCCAACAATTTAATGATATTATTTGAAATAATATCTACAATTAATGAACTCCAATTGTGGATGTGAATTTCACTTTCCAAATATGGGAAAGGAGATACAATTAATGACCTTGATCTACAGGTGGCTTTGGTCGTGCGAATTTTAGGGTCGCTGATTGTCTTTCATCGGATTGTTTTTATCCTCATATATTTAGGGTAGGTACGTATAAAATCTATTATTTAGTATCTGTTTTGGAATTGACATACCTTACCCACATAATCAGAGTGCGATTGATATGTAATGTCATATTCAGAAAATAAATACCTATACCTACCCATGCGTTCGTAGAGAATTAACTGACATTGTTTATAAGTCGCACGATATTGTTTTGAGGTTATTTCATTTACAAAACAAATTGGCATAAAAACGTCCGCATGAGGATAAACCTACCTACCTAAAAAAAAAAAAAAAACGACGAAACGTTATTACAACCGATATATGCTATTCAGAATAAAAGTTGATACTTATTGATCACTTTTTATGTTTGTTTGGTAGGTACCAACAAAGCAATCTTTTCAGATTTCAGAGCACTTTTGCGAATCTAGATTTTTTCTGATATTTGCTTCAGATTTATCAATAAAAGTGCGTTTGAATTTGAAGACTGGTGGAGTTTGTTAACGTTTGCGTAGTGTTTTTCTACTGCAAAAAAACACATTGCTTCGGGTTTATCTATTTTTGTAAATTATTTAGGTAGGTAGGTATGTTTAAATATTTAGAGATCAATCGGGACGCAAATTTCGAAGGTCTTAATACCTATAAAATTTAGCCAGTGATTGGAAACGTGTAGAAAAGTATCGAAGGATAGATATACTCGAATACACGAATATCAACACAAAATTAGACACACGAAATCTAAGAGCGAATCTTAAAAATCCCGATCCACCACATAAGGAGATATGATTTTTTTTTAACGCAGAAACAGAATTATAGGTAGCTGTCATCATTTTTTGCAAAATGCAAAGCAGCTCGGAAGAACAATCAATATTTTTAATTTATAGTATGTACATAAATAAATATGGATATAAATTGCGCAAATGAGTCTTAAAACCCCTTTTTAGTTTACTTATTTTGGTATTTTTTTTTTTTTTTTAAATTTTCGTACTGGGTAATAATTCTTGTCTCGTATTATTTTTTAAAAATTCTATAATGTAACATACGAAGAAAATAGGTAGGTAGGCAATATATTATTTATTTAATTGAATAGGATAGTATGTATGTTACAATTTTTGTCAGTTACACGGTAACATTATTAATGAAATCGAACGCAAGAAAGATTTGCCCTATGACAAAGCAAATTTCTTCGTGCACACGAAAACGTTTGAACATTTTGCCTTACAGAATCTGACCCCAGGTTTTTATGGATTCCAATTATTACCGAATCATTGAATTATTCGAAAAATAAGACAGACTGTCAATGTCAAGCGATTTTATAACTTTTTATTGAATTTAGTTCGATGTCTATCTAAATTATGGAATTGCATAAAGAAAAACCTAAGTACGGGTCTCAATTATATCAATAATATACGGAGAAAAAATTACCGTAGGGTTGTAAATAAGATAAAGAATGATGCCTTTGTCCAAGTTAAAAAGAAAAACCTACAAAATGGTCTATTTTATTACCCTAAACTGAAAAAAAAAACTCACCATCCTCTACCTGTATTGAAAATTATTATTTTGCTTCTGATAAATGAAAAAAAAAAAAAAAATAATAATAATAAAAATAGGGGCGTTTCTATAGGAATAAGAATCCCACAAAACTAAACATAACTACCTACCTGTTTTTAACTATTAGCTTAGGTTTTTCTAAATTTCCAAATTTCCTAAAACCTAAATTTACGGAGAAATGCTTAGAAAAGAAGAGAATTTTAAGATTTTAGATTTATTGCCCCTTGTAAAAAGCATTCCAATGCACTAAAACACAAAACATTACTATGCGGATGGCCGATGATATTTATATAATATTCCATAAGAATAAGAAGTTCACTCCTCCGTTATAAAATATTATATGTATTTGGTAAATGGACCTTAGTGCAATGGGTAGCGCCAATATGATTTTTTCTTAAAGAATCAATCATAGGTTAGAGTTTGGGTAATGAATCAGTATTTCATGGCTTTATTAGTTTTCTGAAACGAGTCTTAGTTAAATAAAAAAAAGGATAAAAAATAGTTTGGGGAGAGAGATAAAAAACCCTAATTCCAATTTAACCAGTTTCAGAAATGAGGACCACCTGTTCATAATGAAAACTTCAACGTGGTATTTTTAAAATAAGTACGTATGATGTATACTTTTTTACTAGATAATAAATGATAATATAGAGCAGCATCTATTCAAAAGTAACAGATGTGAATTTTTAAATAAATTTGCAATTTATTTCACAATTTTTCCCTACAAAATTCTACCCCCACAACAATTTAAACCCATCGAGCAAATCAGTCATATGCCCATAGAAGATAGAAATCAAATTTTAAATTCATGTGTGCTCAACCAAGAATTGAAAAATCTCGCAAATCGTAATGCAGAAATTCTTCCACAGAAAAAGAAATGCACATCCAACTACACACAAAGTAGGTACCTGCTCATTTCATTCATAAAAGCAACAGACAACAAAAACAAACCTGAAAATATGAAATCGAACCAAAAAGGCAGAAAAAGAATACCTACATTACAAAACCCACCCCTCATCCATACTCTGAAATCGGAAAGGGAAAGCATCATAAGTCATAACACAGCAGTGCAAATGCATACGCATTCATTTGGGTTTTTTTCCCTTTAAAAAGTAGCAACCACCAGCGCTGACACCATTACAACTGCCACCATTGAGGTATCTGCGCCAACTGAACTCTGAACAACGAAATCTATGATCTTCACCCACTCAAATATTCGAGCTTCGGGTTTTGTGCGCTTGGAGCGCAATGATCTTCTCGTCGAAGTGATAGTACTATAGTCTCTATATACAATGGTTCGGGGTTGACATGTATGTTAAAATTGAGACTGAACGATTACTATACATTTATTTGAATCAAAAGCAGCTCCGATCGGAAGAATACATTCATTTCCGCGATGCGATAAATGCCGATGGCGATGTGAATAACGTGTGAAGGATGAAGATTTTGCCGGCCACTTATATCGGAAGCACTCGCCACATGCACGAGTACGATCAAGATGCGATGTCGTATGTTAGACACTATGATCGCCCAGATCTATTTGTAACATTCACCTGTAACCCTCAATGGATCGAAGTAAAGAAGGAACTGCTACCAGGCCAAACACCAGTTGACAGACATAATATCACTGCCAGAGTTTTTAAAGCAAAATTAAATTCTCTGATAGATTTAACCATAAAGCATAAAGTGTGTATGGCCAAGTTCGTTGTTGGATGTACTCCGTTGAATGGCAAAAGTGTGGTCTGCCTCATGCACACATTTTGGTTCGGTTGGTCGACAAAATCAGACAGAATGTAGTCGATTCCATCATCTCAGCCGAAATCCCAGATGAATCTATTGATCAGAAATTGCATGCAGTTGTGACTAAGAATATGATCCATGGACCTTGCGGAGTTTTCAAAAACGAATCACCCTGTATGATCGATGGCAAGTGTTCAAAGCGATACCCGAGAGACCTGATTGCCGAACGGCGATGACGGATACCCATTGTATCGTCGGCGATACAACTTGGTTGTATTTAATGCAAACAAGACACAGCTCTCAACATTTTCCAGAAAAAATGCATCAGCAGTTCCTCAGATCCAAATGGATGACCATCCAATCCATCACAAGGACTTAATGCACCTTCTAGGAGTCACAGTCAATTCAGGAATCACATGGCAGAACCACATATCCTATATCGCAAAATCGGCGTCCGCAAAGTTGAGCTACCTATTTAGAGCAAAGAGGTACTTTAGCCCCAAGCAACTTCTCCTTCTCTTCAAAGCACGGTTAGACCAGGCTTGGAATATTGTTCCCATATATGGAGCTCGGCCCCAAAACATTCACTTAACCTGCTTGATAGCATACAGAGACGAGCAGTTCGACTCATTGGAGACCCTACACTCACATCGAATCTACAACCGTTGGTGCACAGAAGACAAGTCGCTGACCTTTGCTTGTTCTATAGGTACTTCCATGGTAGATGTTCTGAGGAACTCAAAGACATTATCCCTTGAAATGCAACTTTTGGGCACCCAACAAGACAGGCTGCTAATGCTCATGACCATACAGTACACTTGACAACCGCGAGGACATCAACTTTCAAAAACTCCTTCTGTTACAGGACAAGCAAACTTTGGAACTCGCTTCCTGGGGATATATTTCCAGAAGACTACAATTTGCAGCAATTTAAGTGCAGAGCAAACATACATCTGCAGGCATCTCGGGGCGCTGTTGAAGCGTTATAGGTTCGCCTTTCCCGGGAGAAGTATATAAAAAAAAAAAAAAAGTTATTATTATTATTATTATTACTAACAGATTTCATTTTATTACCTTAAGATAAATTAAAAAAAAATATATAAATACAATCATATCAAGTTTACGTGGTACGAAGTTCAACGAGTCAGCTAGTAGGTATGTAATATAATTTTATAACTATCACAAAAGCACATAAGCAATGTGCCAATTTGACACTCCTTCCTAGCACAAGTGTGAATTTTTGACATTTGTGACAAAATTTATAAAAACAAATTTCATTATATTCTTTTGGGAAAATGCGTCCATTATTTCCTAAAATTCAGTCTTTAAATATATCCGTAATCAGTAGCACAAAAAATGCGCGGTCTATTATAGTGGTAAATTTTAATGGGGCATACCTATAAATAAGTTATTGCGTGCAACATTACATTTGAAAAGATTGTGTTTGTACTGTGGTTGAACAGATATACCTATGTCGCTCAGTCGTGGACTTTATTCTGAACTAGCTGACCCGTGCTCGCCTTGCTTCACCAGAGTCTTCTCAAATTTAAAACAAAATAACTAGCGCTAGCGCTTAGCCGAAAAAAAAGAAGGACAATTTGCAGGAAAACAATCAAAACAAATAGCAGGTAGGCTATCTTCTATTATTCTCTCTAAATCCAACGATATATAGCTTCAATCGAACATTTTACTTTTTTGAATTGTATAAAATTTATAGTTTAATTATTATTGTTCAGGATAACGTATAAAGATGAATTATATATTAAAATCTTTGTACATAATTGAACTTTTTATTGAAAAAATCCTATTTCATTTGGATGAGACATTCCAAAGCAAGGAGCTAGAAGTCATTCGAGAACAACAACTTTTCTGAGATGTCAGCTTAGATCTCCGCTTCCGGATAGCGGATTATATTAAAACATATCCTATCTAACAATCTCGACAATTTTCTATGCAACTGTGAAAACTGGAATCGATTTCGTGCAGTACTTTTTTAATCTATTCCGGCCAAACACCTTACAGCCGGAAAAAAGTTAGTTTTTTTTTTACTAGTTAAGGATTGCCGAGACACATTCCTTTTATGGTCAAACACATACATGCTTTAAGCCCCCTATATTCGCTTTGAGCGTTTTGTTGTTTGACTCGCTCAAGTGTCACCTAAAAACAAAATATTTTCCGTATAGTCTTTTTTATCAATCCCATCTTCATCAGTCATCAGCATCACATTCGAAACTACTAACGCAATAGCATGCCGATTATTTACAGTCTCGTCTATATGTACATATTTACATTGTCCTACTACATATTTTGTTGGCGTAGAATTAAAAAAAAAAAAAAAAAAACTACATATAAACATAACTTGCGAAAGGTCTTGCAGAATCCTAAATTCCTTGCTTTTTTTGTGCTTGCTGCTTGCACAAACAAATGCTTGAATATCGCTTCTGCTCCTACCTATCTTCCTAGGACGACTTAGTTGAAGGACATATACACTATTATTGGATTTTCGAAGATTTATCTTGGTATTTGGAGAGGAGATACAAGAAACTGGAATTCTATGCTCCTTTGAAACAATAGCTTGATGTGATTTATTCTACCGTACCTACTATTCTGCGTGTGTGGTCAAGTAAGCGGACTGCATTTTGTTTCCCTTATTGTATAAAAGGAAACCAAATAAAGGACCATCGTTCGTTTTCGTTACAAAACGTAGCGTATACCGACTGTATATTACATATACGAATGTGTTTATTATATTCATTTTTGATGTGCCGTAGAAACCTGAGATGATCAAGAACCTGTCTAAAATAAACCAAAAATCATTGCTTCATATCTCTTCATCAAATCTGTATTAGTTTATTCGCATCAGATGTTTACCACAACAGTTTCACACTATCTCCCGTAATATAGTCGACAATCAACACCCAGCAGTAACCCATTACCTACCGGGAATTATTGTTTACACTCCTAATAGTTGTTGTACGCTCTCACTTGCGTTTATATATATAGCTATCTTTCTCGGCTGTGTGTTAATAATGGAGACAAAATGGCATCCCACCTCGTTTCACTTAAAAGGATGTAATACCATAGCTCATGACTTCATGATGCCACCACAATGGGTAGTCTCAAGGATATGATGAATGGATGCAATATTTTCACGTTTCCAGGGATATTTATGACAAAATTTCCTGCATTGGCGGCACTCGAATTTGGGGCATACCATTGAATAGAAATTTGATGAAGGAGCTGAGCTTTGCATAGACCGGATGATGAAGGAGACCCTTAAGAGATCAGAGATTGCATTTCTGAAATCCTTTCGGGATACATCATATACGATGCGGTGGCTCGATTAAGATCAATGAGATGAAGGTTGTAGTGTTATCTATGGCTGGTATACGATTATAATCTGTTTGTGATCCCTGTAGAGTAGGTATGTTTCCCGTACTGAAATGGATGGCAAATTAAATTGATAACCCAACGAGGGTGGTAAGTTGTTGCTATCATAATCATCGTCTTACTACTATAACCGGTAGAGTATAGGGATAAGTCGTTTCCCGAAAGGTGTTATTTCTGAGTAGCGCTCCATATCGCAAGAAAATTGGTACTCTCTTTTGAAAGGACGCTCAAAACTAAACTAGATGTCGTGTATTAGGCAGTAGAGGAATAGGTAATTACCACTTTTAATGATCATCACCTTTGGAAGCACTTTAATATGTAAGTAGATATATGTACTCGTATGTCATTTTGGACATGGCTGTATATTGCTCTACAGAGTTGGCAAAGACTGATCTGCAATCCATGAAAAGATGGTGGATTTTGGAGAATATTAGCATTACATGGAAATCAAATATAATAACAACTTCAGTTTCAATTTATTTCATAAAGGACTTAAGAGGATTCTAGTAGATACCCATTATAATAACAACCAAATTGTTCTCTGTAGGCAATTCATTGTTGGATAAAAAATAATAAGATCTGGGAAGCGGAAATTTGGAACATATTAATCGATTAAACAGAGATACATAAATTTCCATACGAAAGGCGACTGCCTACAAGCTGTTTTTCTCAAAAAAGTTCTTAACACCAACTAAACAAATTCAATACGAAACACAAAACAATTGAAGATTGAGCATTGGTTACCTGCCATTAGCCACTTAATTTTGTTCACACGTATTCACTAAGCCAAAGATTGAAATTACAAAAAAAAAAGTAAGACAAGTGACCAACATTTTACTACTTTGGAAGTGTCTCTCGCGCAAACTATTCACTTTAGAAAAAAATGATATTAGAAACCTAAATATCATTTTTGAAGACCATAGATACCATAGATACACACGTATGGGTTTGATGAAAAAAAATTTTTTGAGTTTCAGTTCAGTATATGGGGACCCCCAAAATTTACTGTTTCTATTTTTTATTTTTGTGTAAAATCTTAATGCGGTTCACAGAATACATCTACTTAACAAGTTTCAACGGTATAGATCTTATAGTTTCGCAGGAAAGTGGCTGTGACATACGGGCGGACAGACAGACAGACAGACATGAGGAATCTAATCCGCTTTTTGCCATTTGGCTACGGAACCCTAAAAAGACTGACGGCGTATGTGCGCACTCATAACTCGGGAAACTTACTTACTTACTTAAGGTGGCGCTACAGTCCGTGGTGGACCTGGGCCTCAACCAATACTCCTCTCCAGTTAGCGCGATCTTTGGCTAACTGCCTCCAGTTGCGCACACCAAGTTGGTTGAGGTCCCTGTTCGCTGTTAAATCTTCTCCTCCAAATCCCGCCAACGCAAACGGGACCAAAAATCACTCGAAGAATTTTGCGTTCGAAGCGACCAAGAAGATCCTCATCCGTTTTTGCTAGGGTCCATGCTTCTGCGCCATAGAGCAGGACAGGGATGATGAGAGTCTTATGTAGAATCTCCTTAGTGCTTCTTGACAAGGCCTTACTAATCAATTGCCGTCTTAGGCCAAAGAAACAGCGGTTGGCAAGTGTGATTCTTCGTTTGATTTCTGATGTGATGTCGTTATCAGAGTTTATAGCGGAGCCGAGGTAGACAAAGTCCCTAACTACCTCAAAGTTATAGCTGTCTATCGTGACCTTCTGTCCGATTCGTCGATGTTGTGTGTCCCTTTTTGTTGACAGCATATATTTTGTTTTACCCTCATTCACCACTAAACCCATTTTTTCCGCTTCTGTACTAATACTTGCAAACGCACCAGTGACAGCTCGCTGTGTTCTGCCAACAATGTCAATGTCGTCAGCGTATGCAAGCAGTTGCACAAGCTGGAAAATTGTGCCTCTGGTGTTGGCTTGTGAGTTTCGCACAATTTTCTCAAGAATGATGTTGAAGAAGTCACATGACAGCGCGTCGCCTTGTCTAAATCCTTTTTTGACATCAAAGGTCTCGGTGAGATTGTTTCCGACCTTTACGGAGCAGCGAGCGTTCTCCATCGTCATTCTGCACAATCTGACAAGTTTGGCAGGGATGCCAAAACTAGACATGGCTCTGTATAGCTCGTCTCTATAAATGCTGTCATATGCGGCCTTAAAATCGATAAAAAGATGGTGAGTATCGATCTGGACTTCTTGGGTTTTTTCCAGGATCTACCTTAGTGTGAATATTTGAACGGTCGTGGACTTACCGGGCCTAAAACCGCACTGATAGGGACCTATCAGATCGTTGACGAAAGGTTTCAGGCGTTCACATAGTACGGCAGATAGGATCTTATATGCGATGTTAAGGAGACTGATGCCTCTATAGTTGGCGCAGTATAGAGAGTCTCCCTTCTTGTGGATCGGGCAAACGATGCTGAGGTTCCATTCATCAGGCATACTTTCGTCTGACCAAATCTTGGAGAGGAGTTGGTGTATGCTCTCTACCAGGTCATCTCCCGCTGCCTTAAACAGCTCGGCAGTTAAGCCGTCCGGTCCAGCAGCCTTGTTGGACTTAAGCTTAGATATTGCTATCCTCACTTCATTTTGGTCAGGTGGACGGAAATCTTGGCTGTCATCGTCCAGGTTGAATGGTTCGTTCTGCCTAACAGCGGAATTTATGTCGTCTTCGCCGTTTAACAGTCTGCAGAAATGGTTTTTCCATGTCCTCAGCACCGACTGTGACTCTACTACAAGGTTTCCTTGTTCGTCTCTACAAGTCTCCGTTCGGGTCTTGTTGGCATCACACGTTCTTTTTACCTTTTGGTAAAACTTCCGAACATTGTTCCTGGAGTAACACCTCTCTATATCCTCGATCGCGCGCTTCTCATGCTCTCTCTTTTTTCTCCGGAGAAGCCGATGTTCTTCCCTCCTTTTTTGCTCGTAGAGCTGACGAGCTGCTCTCGTCCTTCTATGCAGCGACGCTTCGTATGCACTTTGTTTTGCTGCATGTGCTTGCCGGCACTCTTCGTCAAACCAGGGGTTTCGAGGGGGTGGGCTGGTGAAACCGAGCACATCAGTTGCGGCGGTTTTGATGGCTTCTTGGTATCGGCGCCACTGGTCTTCGGCACTTGATGCTGGCAGTATAGGACTTCTCAAGAGGTTGAGGGATACGCGATCGGCAAAGTTTCTGGCGGTTTGTTGCGTTTGTAGCCGTCCAACGTTAAATCTCCTCACGGTATTTTCTCGCTGTTGTGGCATCTGGGATATCCGCATCCGTACCTTGGCTACAACAAGGTAGTGGTCCGAGTCTATGTTGGCCGCTCGGAAAGTTCGGACATCTAGAATACTGGATGAGTGCCTTGCGTCGATCGCAACGTGATCAATTTGGTTGACGGTTTGATGATCAGGTGACCGCCATGTTCCTTTGTGTATATTGAGGTGAGGAAACCTTGAACTAGCTATGGTAACATTACGTCCCGCAGCAAAATCAATCAGCCTAAGTATAATTGGGATCAATAAAATTAATTTCAGGTGGAACGTGGAAGTGAAAATTATTTTAGTCAAAAAGTCAATTTTTGGCGGGACGAAGTTCGCTGGGCACGCTTGTATCCTTATAAAAGGTAGGGTCGACCACACACGAAACTAGTATGTGTTATAACGTTAAAGAGATAAACATCTTTCTTTTCTTTTTGTTGTAGTACCGCTTTGCGGCTAAAAGCCTCATTTTTATGTTCAAGGGAAAAAATGAAAGGTTAAACTTTTACATAACATGCGATCAAATGTCGTTTTCCTAGTACCATTGTATAAGCCCCAAGCTGCAGAAAACAGTACGATATCAGTCGATATTTCTCCTTTCGTGGTTGTCATGGGACAAGTCATTAAATATGAAGAAGATATCTTTAATAAACTTGAACAACGAGAACAAATGACATTTTTGAAGCTCTATTAGAAATTCTGCGGTCCATTTGCCTACTTCCAGAAGCAAATAATAAGTGATATTGAAAATAAGATGGCCCCATTCATCATCTTTGATCATTACATCACGTAATTATGACAGATTAAAAAATCACTTATGGTACTTTGCCCCCGCAAAACTGTAACAGATTTGTAACTTATGATTGTCAATTTCCTCGCCAGGTCATTTCCGTTTTCAATTTCATAAATTCAAACGTCATTAGGTTGCCTTAAGCTAACTCACTTATTGTCATCACTTGTCCACTCCCTCCAAATACACCTTTATTATTATTGTAGACTATATATCTCAGTGTAGCACTTCTGGTACGTAATTATGTAAATTGAGACAAACTTTCCAGAACAATTAACCAAAAATGTAGCTGCTCTGTGCCTCAATTTGGGAAAAACTTTACCATCCTTATCTCACACAAACACCATAGGTAGACAAAACATTCTCGCACATCTCGACCAATATCTTTGCATCTGGAAAATTCACGTTGTTTTTCAACCCTCAAGCTCAGCGACTGTCCTGTTAGATAGGCAAAAATAATATCCCATGTTTTCGTTTTGAAAAGTCTATTAAAGTTAAAATGTCGGCCCTGTTGGCAATTTGTAAAGAAACTTCTTCACAAAGTATCTGGTAAAAATTCTAAAGACAATTCCGAGAACGACTTGTATCTATCATAGCTGGGGCGTGGCTATGTGTATAGTCTGTAATGCAGCAGCGCCACAGGGATGGGTCATGGAACAAATCTGAAATTACCTTATGGCCCTGTGTAATTGATGGACTTGCTCTGATTTTGGGAATGTTTTCGGTTGGCATGGATATGGTGTCAGATTTTTCATTTTGGGATAGAGCAGATTCCCTTCTATATGGATGGTCGACGCTGATAAAGTTTTTTTTTTATGTTATATTTAAATGGCAGAGCCGTTATTAATCTTTAATGTTCACGTTTAACAATAGAAACGCATTGAATTCTGCGTTTAGAAGTCGCAGAAATAAATCGTTGGTAAGCGCTGCGTTCGAATTATGCAAAAAGTTTTAATTTAGTTGAACTTAAAAACTTTTTTTATGGTTGGTGATAATTTATTTTTATTTACTTTTTTGATAATTTATTCGGAGTGTCAAATAGAAATCACTGTCCATGGTAATTATTGTCCGAAGTAAATTGAACGGTCAACGGGTATAGGTATGAAACTAGAGGTATAGCTACGGTGACCATATGTCTGAATTCGAAATAATGAACAAACAAAAATTAAGCCCAGCTCTTAATTATTATTTTTTGAATTTAAAAATTATCTCAATAAAAAAAATATAACACTAGTATTCAGTCTTTGCTTTAGTTAACTAAAATTAATATTACAGAAGGAACTCTTACTTTGTACCTATGCTAGGCAAAATAAATAAATAAATAAAATTCAGTCTTTAATTTAACTAAATGTTGTAAAATAAACACTTAAAAACTAAATAGGTATCCTCATTATTTAAAATAAGGACCTAATGCACCCAATGTTGTTCTATGTCGAGTTTTCCGTTGTTGGCAATAGAAAATGTGGCCATGCACTTGTTGCATTTCACATCGCCTTCTGTTGTTTTTTTGTTTTTTTTTTTAAGAATTTATATTCTTTTTGTAGTTCTTCATAAAAAAGACATTTTCTTCTGGGTGGCATCACTGAACTTAAAGATAATTATTAATAATACCTATCAAATAAAATTTACCAATTTTAATGTTTACCACAAATTTGTCTTCGAGTTTTGAAAAGCGTTTGATTGATTGATTATTATCTGACTGCTCGATTTTGACGTTTTGACATAAGGTGAGTTCCGAGAATGTTGTTGTGAGTGTTCCGAAATGAAATATTTGCACTATATTACCATTTCTGCACATTCAGTACATTTGGGCACTTTTGCATTATCATTTTGTTTAAAGAATTTTGGTGTGGTTAGTTTTTGTTTCAACAAAATTGAATAAAATACTGAACAAATAATGAACAGCTTTTGAAACAATGAACATTTTATGTTTTTGAATACAGAATAATTCATAATGAGCATCTACTTCAAATAATGAACAGTTCATTATAATAATAAACGGATGGTCACCATAGGTATTACGTAAAGGCTTAGGTACCTATAAATGATCGATAACACAGGCAGTGTTCAGGTTGAAATGCAATCGAACACTCCTCAAGAATACAGCTTTTTTATTCTTTGTTAATTATTTATTTCTTTTTCACTTTCACTGGGGTAATTTAAAAACAGCGGAAGTATTCGATATCAGTCCAGCCAGAGTGAACTCATTTCATGATGTTCAAATGATTGTCCTCCAAAAGGCAGTCAGGTATTTCCATTTATAAACTGAATCTCCATTATAGCTGGTTGGACATTAAATTCGATTTTCGAGGACACGAAAAAGCGAAAGGTAATAGGAGCTGCAAATCTCCCGGAAGTACAACTTCTTATAAATCTTATGTCAGTAACTCTAAACTAATAAGAAATGAAAAATCGACTGATGGATGTCAAGATTTTAATACTTCACTGGCCATTAAAAGTAGTTCTGAACTCCAATGAAACGAAAAAGCGACAGGAAACGGAATAGCTTACGCAAGTGGTAAGACATCAAAAGCAGGATTATCTATGTATACATATAATAAACTGTAGGCATTTTTTTGTTACCTAATGGCGTGAAAACTACTGCACAGATTTTAATGAAACTTCTTTTGAAATGTTCCTTAAGATTCTGAGAGACACATAGGCTAATACTTTCATTGCCATGCCTATTTTTGGAGCGTTTTTGACCAAAATGCGTTTTTTTTTTCTGACTTTACTGCCTTTAACTCGCCATTACTCAAACAATTCTTAATCAATGCAAACAAACCAAAATACTTAGGAGAGCCAAGACTTTTATAGTTATTTCAAACCATCAAACGGCTTTCTATGTCCTCTATAAGCTGAGGTATAACCTAAAATCTAACATGAAAAAAAATATATTTAATTTCTCAAATCGATCAAATTATCAGCAGCCGCGGTTCTTGATCGTTGTTCTGCTTTGGGGTGGTTGGGTGGCGCAGAAGCACGTTCATTTATAAAAAAAAAACTGTGTGTTTTTTTTCCAAATTAAGTGAAACGAAAGAAAAGTATGCGACGTGAATGTGTATGTAATCAACAGCGACAATGTGTTTCTAAGGAAATGCGCAGATGGCTGATGACGTGCGCTGATGGACGTATGGTGGTGTATATAGAAATTGAGTTCAAGGTTTTTGTTTTAATGGTTGTTAAAGTACCTACGTTGATACCTACAGTAAGGAAGTGGAACTTTAGTACTTGCGCTGTTGAATTTAATTTCCTTAAATTGGGGTTTTAGGTAAATAGATTTGTTTGATTTATTGTTTCACATTGACAATGCCCACCGCTTTTAATGGAAATTACACAGTATCACGCCGCGTACGAAGTTGCGGGCACAGCTAGTATTTGATAAAGGAACGAAAATGCGACAGACTCGGTGTAGCCAACAAAAAGGAACGGGTAGGCCCTTTCCTTGAATAAAAATTACGAACTCCAAAATAAAGACCGACACTCATTATCTTTGACACCAATTTCGGTCTTCCTGATAAGAAAATGGTCTGAAATTGTGATGCAAATCGACTGAAAACCGAAAATAAATTGTACTGAAACGTTAAAATTAGTACTTTTTTCTTAATGTCATAAATATTGCATCATCATGTATCATCATCATCGTCAGTGTAAATTAGGTTTAAGTAAATTTTCTATTTTTAGTATTCACGCAAAACATGCCTGCAAATAGCTGGATAAAGATGCATTTAAACGCGTAGTCTAAACCGATTTTAGCCCAATTTAAACCTACGTATTGTTAAATTATCACATAAAATTACATTTATTTTTTGTTGTTTGTCACTTGATTTGATCTGCTGTGTGCTGAGTTTCATTTGTATTGTAATAATTGTGAATTAAGACTTGAAAATGCTTCTTTTTTCAGCCGGAAATATTTCCGAAAATCAACGAATTCGTAATAATTGCCTCAAGCTCTAGCCAGCTCGTGTGTTCGATATAGGAAGATGATGATAACGATGTTGATTCACCATCTAGGGGGAAAGCGGGAGACTTGAACATATGGGAGACTTGAACCACTCTCAATAATTCACTCAAAATCCACTCAAATCCTCTAACGGTAAACTCAAATGTCGCAGAGCTTGATCCTTTACTTGCACAAAAAAATAATTCTAAATTGTCAATTGACTTTGGCCGTTAGAAGTGAAAATGTGTTTTTTGGTGCAAAAAGTTAAAATTTTTTTTTTGTTTTTTTTTGTGATAACTTTTTTTTTTGACGTGGTAGGTAATAATAGTTAACATTATGTTATAAAACAGTTATTTGGCTTAGTAGATATTAGAACGGAATCCAGCTAACTTGTGTTGCACAAATGTTATTAACTTTTAATTGTGAAAAAATCTGAACGGGAGACTTGAGCCGGTTTCAAAGGGGAGAGTTGATCAGTGGTTCTGATGAAATAATGGATATGCGACTTTGCGTCTTAGTAACAAATACGTGCACGAGATATGTGTTGGACTGACCAAAAGGGACAATAAAGTCTTTGAATGCCCTAACTGTGAAAGCAATTAGAGGCTAATCGTATACATGGCTAAAATACCTTAATGATGTGGTAGTTTATAAAGAAATTAAGTTATTTACTTATTTTTGTTAAGTTTTTAAAGTTTTTTTTTTTAATATTGTTTTTTACTTTTTAGTCTCTAATATCTTATTATTGTTTGAAAGTTCATTAATTTTGAGTTTTTATGTTTCTTTTAGTATACATTATATAGTTATGTTTTTAGTTTGTATTAATTTTTTGTTTTTCTTTATAAAAAACGTTAAACAGCTTTTTTTTTCTTACATAATACCACAAACATAATAAAAATGAATTCTAATAAGATATTAACTAAATAAATTATTTTTTTTCTATTGTTTTACCCGAAGAATTTAGGTATGTTCTAGTCTCCCCAAGGGGGTGGTCAAGTCTCCCGGCTGAGAGGGAGACTTGAGCCAAAAATCTGTTCCCAAACATTTTGCACGTGGCAAAAATCTCTTGCGTGTATATAGAGTTTATGTGGCTAACATTAAAATAGATAAATGTATATTCAAAAAAATGTATTCAACATGTGGCTAAGATTAATACAAAAGTTGTAGTGAACGATTTAACAAAAAGTGGCTCAAGTCTCCCGCTTTCCCCCTACTGTTCCATCAGCTCTTCGATAAATTCGCTTTCTGACAACGAAGCCATCAAAATTTCATCCACTTAACAAATGAAACAGCGTTGCCACTTTTCTGCAATTGCAGCAGATTTACTGAATTTTTTCAAAATTTAAATCTAGCTGCCAAAAAGTGAAATCTACCCGCTTTTTTAGTACGCTTGTTTGCACATCTAGATTTAGATCGAGAAAATGTACCCCTTTTCGCAGAAAACATAAAAACTAAATGAATGACTTAATGCATTAATTTTTGTTTGTTTAAATTTATACTCGTTTTTATAAATTTTGTATTGTTCATGTTATTAACCTTGGCTTTGTGTGAAAAAAATTCAATCTGCTGCATTTTTTTTTCGAGAATCTACTGCAAAAAAATAGTCATAAAGTATCAACGCTGATAATGAAATTCATTTTTTTAAACTTCTTACTCTTGCTAAGTATATTCTATTTGACTTTGACTTATTTTCTGAACGAAGAAATTGAGTTCTAACCCGAGTCAAAATACCTAAAATGGTCTCTGTAGTGCAGCTTAAATTCAATCGGACTAAACGCTTATAAGCTTAAAATGCTTTAAATAAACTGTGTTTATGTTCGGGTTTAATGACTGAATATTATACACTTGGGTTTAAATGAAACAACCTCATATATACTACTAGCTGACCCGGCGAACTTCGTTTCCCCCAAATTCATTAATGTAGGTAATGAAATTAATAATTCCGAGCTTCCGCTTCATTCTGCTTCATGTAATTCGGTCAATTCAAATTTTTTATTCAAAGGTTATATTAAAATGAAATAAATAGGTAAATAAAATCAAATACTTGTCGGCCAACCTACCGCTTTTTCACTGAACTGCTTTATGGTACACAACATTTTTTGTCCTATTTCTATTATCGGGTGCATACACGTACAAAGCGAGAGCTTTGCCGACACGTGAATTTCAAGATTTATGTCAAACACATCCAACAATTGTCCTAGCGACTTATTAATAATTTTCATAGCAAAAGCGAGAAGTACGTGAAATTGAAGACGCTTAAACACGAACGGCAAATCGTTCTGAATAAGTGGAATCCAAGGAATAAGAACATCTTCACCTTTGAATTTTCCAATACAAATCGTTGCTTGAATAATATTTGATATTAAATTCTTCACAATCAAACGCGTACCGTTACAAAGTTTTGGTTCATTTAGGTTGCGCAATAAATTTATTACTGAGACGATTTTTAGTTTCAAATTGTGTGGAGGCAAGTCCGAAACGTCCAAAGAATTTAAAAATTCCGTGGGATAATTGGTGGCTTCGTTTTCATCCATCACGGAGTCGACTGATTTGTATGAATGCAACTCACCAGCGATTTGGTTTTGAATGGCGAAATTCAAATGACCGACGTTCTTGTTTTTCGCAGCCAAAATCACTCTTACACTCAGCCAATCATGGTCAGTATAATTCTAAGCGATATTCGAGAAAACATTCATGATTAGATCTTCCGGTGTCGTTGTAAAGTTGCAAACATTTTGTGGAAACTCAATCAGGCCGATGATTAAGTTTGCTGGAATCACACCATTGCCCATCGCCAACAATTGCCTGGAGAACTGCTGCGGTGGTCATTTTGTAAAGAAACTCGAATGTTTGTTGTCAAATGAAATTGTTTGACGTATCGCCATAAAGCAGACGCCTTCAGGCAAGCATTCAATTCATCTGCCGTAGTTGATCTCGAAATGACAGGCAGCGTTTGACGAAAATCGTCTGATGGCAAGATCATTGCTCCACCGAAAGGTCGCTTATCATTACGTAAACGATTCAGGGCCTCCAATGCGCGTTTGTAAACCATTTTGCATTCGTTCCATATGATAAATCTACATTGTTGCAGTATTTTGGCCATCGCAGTGTTCTTTGAAATGTTGCATGTCGGTTCTTCATCCACTTGCAGATTCAATGGTAATTTCAATGCAGTTCGACCGCCTTCTAACAAAGTAGCCACTAACCCAGAAGAGGCTAGGGCCAAAGCGATCTCAGATCTCGAACGAATTGTAGCCAAAATCAGTGAAATCATGAATGTTTCCGCAATTTTCGTTATCGACTGCTTTTTCTGAAAAAAAAAAAAAAAGAGTATGTACTTTGACACATTGACATTCCCATTGCAAAAGCCTACCTTTGAAATTCATTAATAATCTGTAATATATCGTTTTTTCGCACGTACTCCACTCAGAGTCATTTATCATTCAAATTGACACTCTAATCAAGGACAAACGAAGTTATATCAACTCACAGTACCCACAGATCTGTCATCTCTCTACCACTTTTTCGATGCTCAAGTCAAAGGTGAAACGTCCAATTGTACGAAACGCCGCCCGCCTATAAATTAGCTAAACAATTGAATGAACTTTTGTATCCTTGCAGATGATAAATCATTACGTGCGTAACATTTCTTTCTCGCTCACACATGCCAGATCAAAAGATATGTGCGCCTCATACTTCGGGGGATTGGTAGATACTCCGACTCCATGCTTCTGATATTCTGCAAAAATAATTGCAGCAAAATCTAATTACACTTGTGTGTGTTAAAATTTGTTCCCTTTTCTATACCTAGAGCTATTTGCTCTATCAGAAGTATCAGAACAGAACCCTCTGGGATGTCACAATGCAGGGTATGGCATCTGCTATAGGAATTTTGAATCGCAGCATTTGATATGCCTTTCCCTGCTCCACCTTAATGAAATCTGAATATTAAGCAACTGTGGAACTTTTAGGGCTACGAGTTTCGTCGCACTTGCAAAACTTGGCCTTATTTAATTATACCTACAGCAAACGTAAGCTGATATCTTGGCAGCCTCATTTTGAATTTTGAGCGTTATATGGTTGACTTTTATTTTTTTATGACTAATTATGTGTGTGCACTGAATAACTACCAAGTAATTTTTGCAATAGGGAAAATGTTGAAAATTGTTCATAATTACTATGCGGATAGAGTATCGTTCTATTTTCGCTGTGCCCCGTATACCTAAAGACAACTCATGCATGCGCGCAGATAGTGTTGACTTGCTCCCGTGTGTGCGTATACATTAAAGCCTTAATGAATGGCAAAATGCAAATGTGTACCTACTAAGAAATTTGATGCGTTGAGAACTCAGGATCCAAAAATAATGTTTTGCTTTCGTAATTATTATTATTTTATTATTATTATTTATTATTAACAGAATAATTCAGTAAAATTATTAGGCTAATATTAATTTAATGAGCACTAGCTGCAGAGGCTATCGGCCTTAATGTAAGAGGATATTTATATAATTATGTTACAACGTTTGAAAATTTCATGAGTTCGCAAATTAGAGATAAGTTTTGGATAGTAGGAGTTTTTAGTATTTCAATAATGGAGTTGTTTCCAAGCATGTCAATGATGGGGCCTGGCAGAGGGCACCGTCCCAATCCCAGAATGTGCTTGATGTCCACAACCGTGTTGCAAATTGAGCAGAGTGGGGGGTTTTCTTTTCGAAGGAGGTGTTGATGCGTGGTAGAGGTATGACCTAAACGAAGTCTTACGAAATTTGTTATGTCTGCTTTTGATGAGGACGTCGGGTAGATGGGCTGAGTGCGATTTTTATTTATGCTGGAGTAGTGGTGTACATACGTTCTCCATTGGTCTTGTCTATTTTTCAAGTTTATGTTTTGTACAGCATTACCCAGGTCTTTTTTGGAGAAAAAGTCAAATAGAAGGATTGGCATTTTGTGAGCCGAAGCAGCTGCCTTGTCGGCATTGCTTTCGTAATTAGTATAGGTATGGGTAGAGTAGTTTGTAGATGGTTTTAATCATTCGGGATTTAAGAAAGTATTTCAAGTGAATCAGATGGGACTGCGGCAATCAAGGCCGTCGTATTGCTTACAATTTCAGTTACTTAAAAGTTGAAAAACACCTCCCACCAAATAGTAGTTATAGTCATCGCTTTTGAACAAAACTTGAAGCCTAAAGGCCGCTTTGTTTGTTTGTTTTCTACGTTGAGTTCTAAAAAACTGAAAGAAAACATGTGTAAATGTCATTCAGAGAAGAGAACTTCCTGTTCCTTAAAAATCTGAAATCTTCATTTATTAAGTTTTTTTATTTTATTTAAAAATCATAAAATAAATTTTAAGAAAATTATCTTGCAAATTTTAAGTTCATTTATTTGAAGCATTTCAAAGAACACTGCGATGGCGAAAGTACTGCCGCAATGTAAGATTATCATATGGGACGAATGCACAATGGTTTACAAAGGCGCATTGGAGGCCCTGAATTGTTTTTTTTTTTTTTTTTTTTTTATAATTTACACGCGCTAAAGAGGTTGTGACTACTCTTATAGTGTTTTTACACAGCGCGGGCATTAAGGAAATTGGGATAGAGGAGATAGGAGATACCGATGCACATTGGTCTTAAATGTCTGTAAATTGTACTGGGGAGGAAAGACAGAGCTGGGCAAGGCATTCCACATTCGCGTTGTACGGCTTATGAAAGAGTCTCTGTATTTCATTGTACGTCCTCCGAAGATAGGCTGGATGGTAAACTGAAAGGCATTCCTAGCATGGCGAGTATTGCGGTTGAATTTCTGAAGGGGAGGAATGCAGTTGGCAATTTAATTTGAGCACTGTAGAAAAAACAATGAGAGACACGAAACGTTTCTACGATGTTCAAGCGAATTGATAGAATTCGCGATATTCGTGTCTCCGATTAGTTTCATCGCACGATTTTGGATCCTATCTAAAAAGTGCAATATAGTTTTCGGTGCAACAGACCAGATGTGGGAATTGTACTCAAGCTTTGGGCGAATGAACGCCTTGTATATTGTAGCCAGATCAGAAGGGGTAAAATATTTCTTGCACCGCTTGAGGAAACCTAAACATTTCGCTGCATTCTTGGCGACTTCGTGTACATGGTCATTCCAACGAAGGTTGTCATGAACGCACATACCGAGAATAGAAAATCTTTCGGTTTCGGTAATGCAAGTGCCATTCATGGATAATGGCTGTAGATTTGGGTTTCGCTTTAGAGACAGCAGACAGCATTTATTTTCTGAACCCCATTTTGAAATGCTGTCAAGGTCGGAATTTAATGAGCTTAACATACGTTGCCGTTCCAGTTCTACGGCCGAAGAGCAGGGACGTGAGTCCTGGAAAGAATATGAAAAGCTAAGAGTGCTGTCGTCAGCGAAGGAATGGATTGGATTAGAAGTTGCAGACAAGAGATCATTTATAAAAATGAGAAAGAGAGTCGGAGACAAAACTGAGCCTTGGGGAACACCAGCATTTATATGGTGAGTTTCAGGACTGAAACCATCCAAAACAACTTGAATTGAACGGCCAGAAAGGTAGTTTCTAATCCATTGAATAAGAGACGCATCGATCCCATAAGCACACATTTTCGACAAAAGATCTTGATGCCAAACTCTGTCAAATGCCTTTGAAATTTCGAGCGCAACAATCTTCGATTCACCGAAGTGATGGAAAGATTGGTTCCACTTCTCGGTGAGATAAGTCATCAAATCACCAGTCATTAAGGAGCTTCCGTGATTCAAGATATTTCATAAGCTGACGGTTTATCAGCGTTTCCTTGACCTTAAAAAGAATGGACGTAAGTGCAATGGGTCGGTAGTTGGTGGGTGAAGAAGAATCGCCTTTTTTTGGAACGGGCTGGACAAATGCAGTTTTCCACCTACTCGGAAAGAGTCCAGAAGTATAGGACAGATGAAAAAGCTTACGCAGTGGTTTTGCCATTGTGGAAGAACACCTCTTCAGAACGATGGGGGAGATACAGTCTTGACCAGCGGATTTATTTATATTGAGATCTTAAAGTACTCTTACGACTGTAGAAGTGCGAAAGTGGATTGGTCCCATGGTAAATTCTACGCACTCGAGTACAGGTGTAGACAAACCGCAATCTTTACGTAATGATACGCGACCTTTCGGTGGAGCAATGTCTTGCTATCAGGCGATTTTCGTCAAACGCTGCCTGTCATTTCGAGATCAACTACGGCAGATGAATTGAATGCTTGCCTGAAGGCGTCTGCTTTATGGCGATACGTCAAGAAATTGCATTTGGTCTTTACAAAATGACCAGTCCGCTGCAGAGTTCTCCAGGCAATTGTTGGCGATGGGCAATGGTGTGATTCCAGCAAACTTAATCACCGGCCTGATTGAGTTTCCACAAAATGTTTGCAACTTTACAACGACACCGGAAGAACTAATCATGAATGTTTTCCCAAATATCGCTCAGAATTATATTGACCATGATTGGCTGAGTGTAAGAGTGATTTTGGCTGCGAAAAACAAGAACGTCGATCATTTGAATTTCGCCATTCAAAACCAAGTCGCTGGTGAGTTGCATTCATACAAATCAGTCGACTCCGTGATGGATGGACAACGAAGCCACCAACTGTCCCATGGAATTTTTAAACTCTTTGGATGTTTCTGGCTTGCCTCCACACAATTTGAAACTAAAAATCGTCTCAGTAATAATTTTGTTGCGCAACCTAAATGAACCAAAGCTTTGTAACGGTACCTACGCGTTTGATTGTGAAGAATTAAATATCAAATATTATTCAAGCAACAATTTGTATTGGAAAATTAAAAGGCGAAGCTGTTCTTATTCCTCAATTTCCCGTACGTCTCGCTTTTGCTATGACAATTAAAAAGTCGCAAGGACAATCGGTGGATGTGTGTGGCATAAATCTTGAAATTCACGTGTCGGCAAAGCTCTCGCTTTCTACGTGTACGAAACCATGATAACGAGTTTTTATTGCCACAAATTGATTAGTTAAAACTGGAGGATACGTATTTCCAACAGGATGGTAGAACAGCGAACAAAGCTCGCGAAAAAATAGAAATTTTTAAGGATGGGTTTCAAGTTCGCATAAACTATTATTTTGACGAATTGGACCGGTCAGCAAGATCGCTGTTTTCACCGCTATAGACTTCGCTTTTTTTTGTAAAGTCATGAGTCTATAAAAACAATTTATAAACTCTGGATCCTAAAATCTCTAAAAAGGGAATATCAGACAGGACAAAAAACTATCGCCTAAAGTTCTTGCGAAATTAGAAAATGGGATTAAAATAGCTCAACGGTGGTGATCAAAATTAGCGCCGCCTTCTTGACCGATATAATCTCCGTTTGCACCTAAAATTATTCACGCTGTCAAAATTTGTGTTGATCTTCCTGTTTTTATTTCATCTATATCTCAATTCAATTACTGCATTCTTGGACAGACTACTTCCGTGACTGTGACTATCAGTGGCAATTAATTTGTAATATCTCGCTTTCTAAGAAAATTAAAAAGGTGAGAAAAAATTCCAGACAAAAGTTACATGAGTGACAAGCATTCACATGACGCTATTCGTTTACCAATATGCCAGCCTTCCCTATATCTAGTTCGTCAAGCTCAAGATAAAATTAAGTTATCTCTTATTCCGATAAGAAATTTCAAATTATCGTTAGACTTGAAAAAAATATTTACAAAATTAGAATGAGAATCATTTTCTTCAAAGACTACAACAAGATTGTGTATATATTGTGTACAGTATACTTCTTCCTTATCCGATTCAGATGAGCCGCCGCGGCTACCAGAAATATGGGGGATAGCTGAGCTCCAAGTCAATGAAAGTTCTTTGTGCGATCAAATTTCGGCTACCTAGGTATGTGAATGGAAGTTGCTTTTATTCAAAAAAAAAATGCTCTCTATAGGGTAAACCTTATTTGATGAAAATTTACTAACACAGAGAATCACTTTTGAGGGTACGTATTTATGCATTTGCCAGCGCCACCTGAGAAAAATATATTCAGCATCTTAATCTGAAATACGTCTGATTACTGACGAAAGTGTTTGCAAATTTGAATACCGGCCATGACCTTTTTCATTTTTCATATCCAATAATCCAGTGACGTATAGGGTACGCCACTATCCATAGCTCGAACCTACGATCATGCCTTGTCTTACTTTGCTTAACGTTCCCGTGTGGTCTGGGTGGCCAGACAAAGCTTAACTCGAACTGATTGATTTGCACCGTTAAAGACGTTCCGTTGAACATTACGTCCGCTGTTAAAAAAAAAAAAAAAAAAGCATAAATTGAATGAATCATTAAAGGCTTTCTCAGACAAATGAATCATTTGTTACCAAACTTATTATTTCCTAGCAAATATTTATTTCCATTTATCTACATGCTACCTCACATACTTCAATCCATTCCAAGATAAGAGCCTATCTGCGAATTTCGTATAAAAGGCTGCGAATTTATTCAGTTGTGAATATACCGAAGTTATCTCGCAAAATGTTCTACAGAGGCTTACTGGTTCTGGTTGCTTTGTGCGCTTTTGGTGTAAGTTAGGTTCTTTCGAGCATTAGCAATAAATTTGATTGAATTATTCTTACAGGCCATTCAAGCATCATTTGCTGGCGGGGAATATCATAAGTTCAGGCCAGGAAACCACCATGGACACTTCAATGCGTCCAATTCGTCGAGTAGCTTAGATGGAAACTCAAATTGGAATAGGTTGAGACCCATCCGCAGTTATAAACGTCCGTTCAACTCGAGCTTTGCTAATTCGAATTCCAGTTGGAACTCCAACCCACAACGGCCGGGAATAAGACCAAACCCTGCAGTTTTTAATAAAACCGGAAATAATAGCTCATCATTCCCACAGCCAGCAAACTCCAACCGACAATGGCCGGGAACAAGACCAAACCCTGGAGCTTTTAATAAAACCGGAAATTATAGCTCATCATTCCCACGGCCAGTATTTGGTAATAGATTTTTCAATTCCCGTTCACGCAGAGCTGCGGTCTACAAACAACCAGGATATGGACGGTTCAACTCGAGCAGACCAGCATATCAGCCACAGTACCAGCCACAGTATCAGCCACAGTACAAGCCACAGTATCAACCACAGTACCAACCACAGTATCAACCACAGTATCAACCACAGTACCAGCCCGCATACCGCCCAGCAGCTAACGGTTCCTGGTCCCGCCCAAGCAACAATAGCTGGCATTAATCGGTGAACGGTGAACCCTTCCTATTGCATTTGTACTTAATTCATATTAATTATACTAAACAGTAAGAAGATTTAATGCTAAAAATTAAATAAACTTATTCAGTAACGTAAGTCTAATATTTCTGATTATTTGTGCTGTAACTAAGTACCTACTGCAGTTCAGCTCTGCAACTATCTTGATGTACCTATTGCGTTTACGCGTATTTGCTGATATTACAATTTACTAATTTGCCACTTTCGCTGATTTCCTATTAGTCTTTAAAAAAAAAAAACAGATATCAAAGATACAGTTCGAAAAAATAAGTTGAATCTTTTAATAATAGGTATGTAGGGTCAGTTGGGGTAAATGTAAAAACGGGGTAATTGTAAACGTCGGTTATTTTATCCTTTCAAAATTAATTGTCGTAGGCCAATAAACAACAAAAAGACAATTCGATTTGACGCCAATCTGTCGCCGCACTTACTGCGCCTTTGACTTTCATATATCACTGAAAATTTTAGTCGTAAAAAATCAATATCAATTATAGCCAGTTCTTACTTGTTTACATTCACCCCATACCGAAGTGTCCCCAGTGTCTACAGGAATCAAACGGACTGTTTCCTTATACCCCTTGATTTTCAAAATAATTGGGGGAAATGTAAACAATGCCGGGGTAAATGTAAACAACACTATTTTGCGCTTCATGGTTACAGATCAGAAGTGCAATGATCACCAGTACAATTCTTGGTGTTTTTTAATAATAAAACTATTATCCGAAAGCGGAAAGGAAGTACCAAACATTTTTATTTTTATTTTTTTCAAAATTTGGTTTAAAAAAAGGCAGAAAGTGTTTCCATTTACCCCAACTGACCCTAATAAATTAGGAAAACATAACTTCCAAAATTTTACAAAATTTTTAAATAATTTTTAAAACAAATAGTTTACTGGTCAGGGGGTAAACTTCTATGCTAATGTTCGGTGTCCCTTAGATCACGTAACCACACTGTACTACCTCTTGTCCTCTTCCTTATTTCACCGAAAAGCGAGAGGAATTATGGCGAGCAGTGTTGCCGGAAAGAAATTTTATAAGTACTCAAGTCAAAAATGGGGAGTATTTTGTAAAAAGTTTTAGTACAGTCACTTTTTAGTCTTTAAAAATACATGTGAACATAAACATATTTTAAACTTTATTTAAAAAAAAAAAATAAGTTGAAAAAAAAAAATCTAAAAAATTAAATTATTAATTCTAATAACAGAAGAAGGCTATCCTTGGCGCTTGCAGCAGATGATTTTGGTGCTTAATATAAAGGAACAGCAGCAGACTCAGCTTTTTTTGGCTTTACTTTATTCTAATAGGAATAACTATGTCATTTTCACATGTAAAAATTACAAATACTACATTTATATTTGACTTGTCTAATAATTAGAGCATTGCCATCGGATTAGCATTTAAACGGTTGTTATTGTTGAAGTTCAGCTTGATGATCTTATTTCTTTCTGATGCAATTAAAATACTTTTAAATCATCATTGCACCCTAGGTTTTGTCGGTTGTAATTATTGATAAAATATTTATATTGCATTAAAACCCTCTTTCACTGAACTCAGAAACTTTTCCATTATTTACAAAAGGTGTTCTTTATTTTTGTCTCATTCTGTACACAATGGGTAGGAGAATAAGTGTAGCCTATTAGTATGCAATTTCTTTGGTTTTATTTTCTGCATAAAGTTACGCAGTATACACTACACCAAGCATGTCAAACTCGCGGCCCGCGGGCCACATGCGGCCCACTAGGAATAATTGTGCGGCTCAGCCGGCAGTATTTATAAGAATTGTTCCGACATTTTGTAACGCAGACCTGCAAATTGAGTTGAAGTGCGATGAATGCATTTTTTTCTTATATTTTTGACAGGTAGATTCCGATTTCCTCCGACAGGAATTGGTTGCGGAATTTGTTTATGATTTGGAGTGCGATGCGCCATCGCAATTGTTTGTTTCTCTTCTGAAGTCGGACACCTCGAATGGAATTTGAGCCTCCGAAAGAGTATCTATGCGTCGCTTAGAATTTTCCGTTCCGACGCCGATGGTTACCTCGCTAGGGCCGAAAAAAAACAAAAATCAAGCGAATAAAGTTATCTTGTTAATATGGAAAAAAGTAAAAGTGGTTCTTGTTTTCTTCTTCTTTTTTTTTTTGCGGCCCATACAAATTTATATCCTGCTGGGTTGGCCCGTTGTGGCCATTGAGTTTGACATGCTTGCACTATACAGTTCCGAAACGAATTTTTCCGGTGGTCTCCAAATAGACAGCGAAACGTTTGCGAAAAGGTGGCGGAGCGGAAAATAATTTGTGTGGATTTCCATCAGCTGATACACAAGTAGCACTGACTATTAATTTCCAATTTGGCTCCTTAAAATTGTCATTTCGGATTTATCGTAATTTACGCTATTCACTTTGTTTAAAGTTTGGGGATTTTTAGGATTATTAGAAATTTATAATTATTCTATTGCGAACATACGCTTTTCGTCTTTATTTATCTATCTTTTTCATTACTGGGCATTTCAGATCTTGATCTGAGATTTCAGATTTCTGCTGATTAGTCGAACATTAAATCCGAATTTGGGTTCTTTTGTGAGTTGGCCTCAAAGAAACCTATTTTTCACTTGCACTGGAAATCCCTTGCTATTGATTTTCACAGATTTATCGTCGCCTGAGAACTGTTTTGTTCCATACGCCACTTTTGTCGTTTTTGATTTAATTTGGATTGGATTTGCTCTATGTCTTTCCAATCCCGAGATAACGAGCATCGAATTTGTCCTATATCCTATATCCACCAAAATCAACAGTTTGTAGAATTGCTTGTGCCATAAACCAATTTTTGGCGTTTGGGAAAAAACTGTTTTGTTCCACGTGCATAATTATCACTGCGACAAGAGATAGACAAAATATTAACGAAGTTGAGTATTGATTTTTCCTACTCCTACGTGGACTTGTGTTAAAGAAAAGCCATATCCATTTTTTTGCGTTCCACGTGCATGGACAAAACAAAAAAAAAAATCTGTTTCAAAATATAGGAGGTGGGACACAACACACAAATCAAAAAAGTTGACTTTCGGAGTACCAAGAACGCAAACATTTAAATGCGTTTTTCTCGGAAAAGTGCCAATGGTGTATGGAACAAAACCATCCTCAGGCGACGTTACACCAACCCATTTCGAAGTGATTTAATATAAAAACTCGTTTACATTTTACCAAAATAAATTACCAAAAAATGTGCAGTTCTAATTTTCATATTTGAATTTGTATATATTTACGGCTTCAAAATTTCTCAATTTGGCTCCACCCTCTTATGAAAGCTGGCAACACAAATGCCAAATTTTTGCAGGCAATAATTAATGTCCCAGACAATAAACGTGTGCGAAAAGAGAGTGGAGAATGTACCAAGCAATCTACTACACACTCTTCCGCCATCATTTCGCATCAGTTGCATACTGCAAAACGAAAAGGAGAGCGAAATTTTTCGTTCATGATTTCGTTGTGTCACTTTTGTATGGGATATTTCGTTTTGAAAAAACTCCGTACTACGCTTAGATAATAAAAGGCGTCTTTTTTGTTTGAGCACGCAATAACAACAACCACCTATGCTCTACTTGACACTCTAAGCTCTAAGGTCTCGCAGTAGTTGTTGTAATTGCGTGCTGAAAATCCTACTTTACTTTACTTTGCTGAGATCGAAGCTCAACAAAAAAAAAAAAAAAAAAAAAAAACAGCCCTAATGTAAACTAGTTTTGCTTGTGCTCAAAAATCGACCCTAACTTTTAGAAGTAGGTATAGGTATGTAATGCTGAGAAATGTACCAAAATTTGCAATTATGTATGTAGGTATGTTTTCTTTTATTATAAGCGAAAAAGCGACATCTAGATATCGGAAAAATACGCCCCTTTGAAAATAAGTTTAAGGTACGGTTATAACATCTTAAACCTCACTTTGAAGTTACATCTTACATCATTGGGTGGTATGAATAAAACGCACCTAGCAATTATTGCTACGAAATTCCATTCCAGGTTGCTGTTTACCTGACTCAGGCCTTTTGCTAAATATTTTGTATGCACTTAACATAAATAAATTCTGTGTGAGTTTTTTTTTTTTTTTTTTTGGAACGAATGGAAGGGATCTACAATTTTATGCCGACTCCAAACGGCTAATTGAGAAGCTCTTTCAAGACAGTAATACTCTCGGATGTTTGTCAGACGTTCGCGAGAGGTGGCACAGTGAAAAAAACCCTAAGTTGGAATTAGGGTTTTTGCGGGATTCGAACCTCGACCCCTCGCTTAGTTCTTAGTAGTCCAACACACTAACCACTAAGCCACTGTGCCTACATTTTTAACATAAAACAATAAAAAAACATTGTGAATTTTCGATATATTTTTTTTTTTTATAAATATGTAGTTAAGTTCTGTTTGACGTGAAAACCAACAAAATACCTATAAAAGAAACAGTAATTACTTTTTACTTCGTGTCATGCGAAGTATTGAGTGTGGGCTATTTGGCTAATATTTCGTTCAGACGGAAATCATTTCTAAGGTGTACAGGAGATCCGGGCTTTTAGGTTGACAGTACAAAAACCTTTCGGTAATTCATATTTCTTTACCCAATTAGCTGGCGTGTTAACAAATGATCTGATACAATTCTCGGCACCCGAAGAAGAAATAAAACATCAACAGCCAAAACAAAAATCATAGGGGTATAATTTCAAAACTCTTCTATTCCACTTCTATTCAAAAATGAGTTTAATATGAGAAAGTGTTCTTTAGAACGGCCCTCATCTAAAAATATTTCAAAACATGTTATTTCCTATACTTTAGAGTACTTAAAATGTGATTTTTTTTTTTTTTTTCAAAACTACACTATTCCACTCAGTCGTTTGATTCAAAACTCATTTATTCCCATATAAACTGAATTCCGCAACGCACCAAACCTCTTCTTTTCCTATGCAAATCAAAGTAGTTGGTTTCAAAACTCATGTATTCCAATGACATTAAAAAAGGCGGGAATTTTTAAATACTTCGGTATAAAGACTGAAACTTCTGAAACTTTTGAAGTTATTTTTTTATTTGTTTTTTCGTTCCTGTTTTTGATTAAGTAATTTAAATACATTGCTGTGACGCTATTTTTAAGTTTTTTAATAATTAACAATATTTTTTATTATCCAGTTTTGAAGGCTGTTGATATTTTATGTTTTTAGTTAAGTTTTTTATGTTTTAAAATTTTTTTTTAAAATAAAACAAAATGAATCATATCGATAAAAAAGTTTTCTTTCTTTTCAAAACTCCCCTATTCCTAAATAGGTTGAATCAAAAGTCAACTATTCTATTTTCAAAACTCTTCTTTTCCACATTAAATTGATTTTGTATAATTTTTAGGTTTACCTTATAGGTTCAAATCCATAAGAAATAGATAAAGATCATTTCAAACTTGCAATGTAGCCTTCAAACCAATCGCTTATATCATTTTAATAGCTTTTAACAGTTTTTTTGGTTTTACTCAAAAGTCCCAAAAGTGGAAAAGAAGAGTTTTGAAATTATACCCCTCATTTTCCAAGTGCAATTGGAGCTATAAATTACATTCATAGTTCTGAATTAATTTTTAAAAATTAAAATTAAAAAAAATCAAATTTACCTATCAAAACGATGTTGTTTAACTGATAAAATTTGTATGGGGAATTGCTAGTCAAATTTTACCAGCCTTAATGACGACATTTATATTCTAGGTACCTGCCCACACGAATGATCTTATATATAAAAATCACGTGTCACAGGTTGCTCCGCGATGGAATCCTAAACTACTGAACCGATTTTAACTAATTTTGCACATTGTGTGCAGTTTTGTCCCACTTGAGAGATAGGATAGTTTATACCTCAATTTATAGTCGCTGATTTTTTTATTCCAATAAATTCATTTTTGTACACTTTGAAAAAAAAGAAAAAAAGAAACTGGATAGAAATCGAATAGTGACACTTCAAATACAAAAAAAAAATATTTTAAATTTTAAAAGCAATTGTTGTTGTCAATTATTTAAATTATTTTCCAACCAAATTGTTGTTGTCAACAATTTTGAAAGTTTTTTTTTTTAAATACCTATAGGTACCTAAAAAGTTTGTTCTAATAAATTATGTTTACTATGTTACATTAAGTAACTTTTTGAAATGAAGTAGATAGGTACTTTGATTATACAAAGATGATATTATGGCCGACGATATTTTGCATCGAACTCGCACTGTGACATCGGATAATGAACTGGAGATGTCAGATGGAATGCGCAACAAAGCTTTGATTTTGATCGAGGATATGTGTCTGCTCATGAGTGGCAATTTGTTGGGCAAATTGGGGATGCCACAGCCAAATCGTTCAATGCAAGGCGCATTTAATCGAGAATTGGAGCGAGAAATGGACTTCGACCGAATCGCATTGAGTCAAGCTGTTCGAACAAATGTGCCAATGTTGAATCAAGAATAAAAGAAAGTGTACGATGAATGGATGCAAGCAGTCGATAACGAAAATTGCGGAACTGGAAATACATTCATGATTTCACTTATTTTGGCTACAATTCGTTCGAGATCTGAGATCGCTTTGGCCCTTGCCTCTTCTGGGATAGCGGCTACTTTGTTAGAAGGCGGTCGAACAGTTCATCCTGCATTGAAATTGCCATTGAATCTGCAAGTGGATGCAGAACCTACATGCAACATTTCAAAGAACACTGCGATGGCGAAAGTACTGCAGCAATGTAAGGTTATTATATGGGACGATTGCACAATGGCTTACAAACGCGCATTGGAGGCCCTGAATCGTTTACGTAATGACCTTTCGGTGGAGCAATGATCACCGGCCTGATTGAGATTCCACAAAATTTTTGCAACCTTACAACGACACCGGAAGAACTAATCATGAATGTTTTCCCAAATATCGCCCAGAATAATATTGACCATGATTGGCTGAGTGTAAGAGGAGAGTGATTTTGGCTGCGAAAAACAAGAACGTCGAACATTTGAATTTCGCCATTCAAAACCAAATCGCTGGTGAGTTGCATTCATACAAATCAGTCGACTCCGTGATGGATGAAAACGAAGCCACCTACTATTCCACGGAATTTTTAAATTCTTTGGATGCTTCGGGCTTGCCTCCACACAATTTGAAACTTAAAATCGTCTCAGTAATAATTTTGTTGCGCAACCTAAATGAACCAAAACTTTGTAGCGGTACGCGTTTGATTGTGAAGAATTTAATATCAAATATAATTCAAGCAACGATTTTGATTGGAAAATTCATAGGCGAAGGTGTTGTTATTTCGCGGATTCCACTTATTCAGAACGATTTGCCGTTCGTATTTATGTAAGCGTCTTCAATTTCCCGTACGTCTCGCTTTTGCTAAGACAATTAATAAGTCGCAAGGACAATCGCTGGATGTGTGTGGAATAAATCTTGAATTTCACGTGTCGGCAAAGCTCTCGCTTTGTACGTGTACACACCCGATAATAGAAATAGAACAAAAAATGTTGTGTACCATTAATCATTTCAGTGAAAATGCGGTAGGTTGGCCGACAAGGATTTGATTTTATTTATTTACTTAATTTTAATATACCTTTTGAATAGAATGAAACGAAAGCTCGGAATTATTAACTTCATTACCTACATTAATGAATTTGGGCGGAACGAAGTTCGCCGGGCCAGCTAGTAGATAAATATAAGTTTCATTCTCCTCATCTTCTTTTTCTATATTTTATAGGTAATTCTTTCGGGGTGAAACTCGATGATGTTATAACTCGATAACCCCTGCGGCGATATTCATGATTCTGTTTTGGTTTTGTGTGTATCGATGTATATCAGGTTTAGGAGGAGAGAAAATACCGGAAAATAGTTGACTTGGTATCCAATAATTCTTTCTATTAAATATTTATTTTGACTTTTCTCAGACGCGCGTCGTTACTGACATTCGAACGACTAGCATTTCAGTATGAACCAACAGAAAATTATGGCGGTGATACGATTTTCAATATTGGAGCGATGACTTATAAATCGTTTCTGGCCAAATGAGTTTAATGCAAAAATAAAATAAGAAATAATAATAAGAATCCCAAATCGGTAGGTACCTAGCAGGCATATATCACACACAAGGGCAATTTAAAAATGTATGTATTCCAGTACCTACCTATTATAAGTTTTATTAGGTTTTATTGAAGTACATATTTATTTTTACTAGTACCGCCTGTGGTCGAAATTCGACCAATTCTGTCTGTAGATAAAATAATGAAAGGCAACTTGTTTTTTACAAAATGTATTTAGTATTTATTTTAATTTATTGTTAAGCTAAGCTAATTCTTAATTCATATAAGGTATATTCATTCCGCTATGGGAAAATGAATGGAAAAGGGCAAAGCTTGGGGGAATTAATGAGAGCAATTTGGTAAGCATATGAAATTATTTAAAAGACATATCTAAGTAATGAAGGCAGGTAAATTAATGGAAGATTAAAAAAGGAAATAAATAAAGATAAATGATAATTGTATTTGAAAGAATTAAATAATTATGAAGCAGATTTAACGATTCAAAACTTATGTAGACACTATATTTTTCGTAAAAACTCTTTCTTCTTTCGCTAAATGGCCTTTTTCACTGTGTTCAGAAATAAAAACTTTAAACCGTCGAAGACCGAACGCTACTTGACGCAACATACAACTGATCATGCGTAAAAACTGGTTGCCTTAATAAGATCCCAACTTTTTCAAATGTTTGTCCATGTGACTTATTAATAGTAACTAGTATCGCCTGCGGTCGAAATTCGACCAATTCTGTCTGAATATAAACTAATGAAAGGCAACTTGTTTTTTACATAATTTATTTATTTTAATTTATTTCTAAACTAAACTTATTTCATATACCTTTCCGCTATGGGAAAATCAATGGAAAAGGACAAAGCATGGGGAAATTAATGAGAACAATTTGGTAAGCAAATGAAATTATTTAAAAGATATATGTAACTAAAGTAGGCAGTTTAATTAATGATAGATTCATTAAAATGGAAAATAAATAAAGGTAAATGATATTTTCGTTTAAAAGAAATTATTAAAATTATTTAAAAGAAATTAAGTTAGTAATTTAAAGTAAGTAAATTAATTAGTAGATTAAAATAGTAAATAAATTAAGATAAATGATAATTGTATTTGAAAGGATTGAATAATTATGAAACAGATTTAACGATTCAAAACTTCTGTATAAACTATATTTCTCGTAAAATCTCTTTCATCTTTCCAATCCAAAATCCCAACTTTTTCAAATGTTACAAAATACAGCCTCAGGCGTTGAATACATTTACATAGATCGTAAATATTGTAAAGTTCAACGCGACGCCTGAATAGAGCAGCGTTGCCAGTTTGGGGGTTTTCCCCCCAAATTTAGGGTTTTCGTTGGTCGATGGGGGGAAATCTGGGGGTTTTTAAAATTCTGCTTTATTTGTAGATATTTGGTTATAAAATATTTTTTGGTAACCTAAAAATGAGCTTTCGCAGCTTTATAGGCATTCGGTGAACGTAAGAAACGCTGAGTAACATATTCTTAAGTATATGTACCTAGCGTAGAGATTCTTCGTTCTGTTCACAACTAAATTCAAAATTGAGCAAAATTGATTAACAAAACACTTTTTGCAAAAGAAGGGGTTTTCCAGATTCATCTGGGGGGAACTATTTTGACGGTCTGGGAACGCTTGAGTAGAGCTACTCTCTTGTCTCTATACTATCACGTCACGCGCTTTTGGCAACTTTGAAATTTCGAATTGTTCGATTCGAGATCATGGAGCGTGTCGTTTGTAGTTAGAGTGGCACAGATCCACTAATGTTTATCACACACAACTTTTAAAGAGTTTTTTTTTTTCAATACAAATTAATTAATTCAGTGTGTGTAAATGAGGAATACCATTTTTTTTTTTTTTTAGAGCAACTACTAATATCTTTAGGGCGGGTCTGTTCGCAGCTGGTTAAAGCCTTGGATAGGTTAACACAGATTTAGGGTAACCCATGATTATAAATCAGTGATAACCAATGAGTGTCTGTTGACCGATTTTTCACTTCGGTCACCAAACCATAGCTTTGCAGCAAATCGTTCCATTTTTTCAGTTTATTTGTCATTTAGTGATTGACCGAATCCATGGTTATATTTTTTGTTTTTCGGGTCCCTTTGTTTATTTATTTTATTTAGGTAGGTATTTTACTAACGTATTTATTTTTAGTAAACCTAATTAACACAAAAATGAATGTCATATCCAAATTATACAGGCATTTTTTAAAAGCTAAAGAATGAAACTTTGTATTTGTTAGTCAATGATTTTTTGAGAACAAAACCGAAATAAAGCCAAGACCAATAAAATTTATTACAAATTAACGGGCCATATGTTGGTTTATTCAACGACAATCGCAATTTTATCGTTCTCTCAATATTTTTCCTAACGCGTGTGCTTTATCTCAATTTATGAGAACTGCCATCGGCCAAAAAATGTTGAAAATAATTTTACTTCATCCTTTGCATCCATTGTTTTGGCGTGTTGTGTATTCAATATAAATATGTATCAGTTGAAAACCTCAACGAAACCGATATGAACGATTTTATTGGTTCACTCCATCTTGCGTTATATATTCCTTCGTTCTACTATTTGCATTTTCCTTTTTGTTCAAAAGTTTTGTATATCAGCTACGTCAAAATGAATACCTACGTAGTCCTTAAAAAATCTTGAACAAACGAAATTACAGAAAATCAGTGGTTAAATCTCATTAACCGCTCAAAATCGGCTAGCTATCGATTTCACTGGTGAACTAACCAAACTACTGATTCTCTGGTTAATATTTTGCTGAACAAACACATTTGATGTTTACCAGCTGGAATAAGCGATGAATAAAGATGACAAAGATTGAAGAAACCGGGCCTTAGACTTTTTTGGAGAAAAAATATTAATCAAGGGTTTTCCACCCGTATTAAAGTTGTTTTTTTGCTTTGATATAATATTGTTAAATATGATTTTCGTGTATTCTGTGGAAACGTTTTTCAAGTCGTGCATAAAAATTACAGCTTAAAGAAAAAAGGAAGTATACTTGAAATTTTAATTCTGCTCTAAATTTTTATTTTTCAGCCAAAAAACAAACCGAACTTTTAGTCAGTCATACTCTACCCTCTCAACGCGTTTTTACTTAAGCAGAATTTCGTTTTACAAAATTGTTACTCGCGCGCTTTGGCATATAAAATCGTAAAATTTCGATAAAGCGTGTCCGACCGACCCCACCCCACCCCACCGCACACGTTCAACACCGAATTGTAAATTGGGCGTAATGCCCCTAAATTAATTTCTTACAATTGCTCACTTTTAGGGGCAGGCAAATTGCATACCCTTATGGGTAAATGATTCTCTCCTACGGAAACAGGTTCTAATCTATGATGATTTATATTTGAATACTTTAGTTACTATGGTAATTTATGGCGGCGACAAATTGATTGTCACCAAAATTATTAATTACCTGTTTTGTATGGGGAATTCATAACTTAATTTTACCATGCTTAATGGCGACATATACCCACGATTTTAGGTTTGTGCACATCTACGCCAAAGTACCTTCAAAATAACATAAGTTTCATTCTCCTCTTTTCACATTAAATACTAAAAAAGCGTACGGAAAGAAAAATGTTCACGTATTAATATAATGATTATTATTAAAAAACACCAAGAATTGTACTGGTGATCATTGCACTTCTGATCTGTAAGTTGAAGCGCAAAATAGTGCTGTTTACATTTACCCCGGCGTTGTTTACATTTCCCCCAATTATTTTGAATATCAAGGGGTAAATGGAAACAGTCCGTTTGATTCCTGTAGACACTAGGGACTTCGGTATGGGGTGAATGTAAACAACAGAGACAATACTGAGACCCCCAACTTCGTCCGATTAACAGTTTTTTGCCTACAAGCTAAATTTTACGCTCCCAAAAAGTTTAGGTGCGCTAGTATTGTTGCATAGAAATTCGTATGGACAAATGTCAAAAATCCTCTCAACCAACACATTCGCACCTAATCTTTTTACATTTCACTGTGGGCAAAGCAAAACGGATAGGAATTGGCGTACACGGATAGGACAACAAAATGGCGGATTCCTGGCAAAAATTGAGGGGGCCAGCGGCAAGAGGATTGTGAGTTGGGGGTCTCAGTATGATTTGTTTATGGTAAACAAGTTAGAACTGGCTGTAATTGATATTGAATTTTTACGTCTAAAATGTTCAGTGATTATAAAAGTCAAGGGCGCAGTAAGTGCGTCAATTTACCCCAACTGACCCTTCTATATGACCAATATGAATAAATTTCTGTTTTTTTTCACTTTAATTTTTGTTATCTAGGTATCTACTTTGGAGCTGTTTGAAAAAAAAGTCAGTTTTAGTGCACAAGAAGTCAAAATTAACGCAAGACAAGAAAACATGTAGCCAATTAATGCACTCTTGGCATTACCAACATAACGTTACAAAGAAAAAAACAAAGTACAGTAGCCATATAGTCAGTTAAAACATTTTACAGTCATGTGCGCATGAAAGCAGACATCGGCTACCAAACTCCAAACTTAATTCTAGTTTTCAACCAGATAATTACTAAATGCACAAACTCCGCAAAACTGGATCAAAATAATTGATGTCAGCGATTTCTGAATGATAAGCAAAATCCACATCACCCCAATGCTGTCAGTGTTTAGTTACGTAGGTACCTATATACATTTTAAATGAGCAGTATTGGTTACAAAATAAAACCCTGATGGATTCCAATGTTAGGAAACTTAATATCACTCCAGAATCCAGATGTTACAAATCTTAGTTCTTTGTGGCCCATTTCTATTTTAAAAGTTAACAAAATAATTTATATGTAACACTCATATTTAAGAAGTGAACTAAACTTTTTTTCCACGCTACTTAATAATTAATTTATAATTTTCGTTGCTATTTGAACATAATTTAAGTTTAATTAGCATTTTCTTCATCACGTTTGCTACGGTTACAAAAATGTTTTTTTTTTTTTTGGTCGGTGGTACTTAGATCTTTAACTTCGAGACGGTTTTATTATTTTGTTAGCATTTCTGCTTTTTGTAAAGAAAGGCGCTCCAAAAAATATTATGTACAGCGGGCCTACTCTCAAAGAAAGAGCTACTTACGCTAGCTATTACACCTGGACTTAGAGCTGAAATTGCAATGGAATAAGGCAAACTCTTTTGCATAATGTAGCATTTATTTATTTTATAGAAATATTAGATAGTTATATATGTTTAGTATATGTTTACAAGTTCCTTTATATATTATATATGATAATAACATTTAGTAGGTTCTAAGGCCACCCACAGCAAATATTCAAGTCATAAGCTCAGGAGAATTGAACTTGCCATTGACTTTCACCGGTAGTTGCTATTGAATGCAATTGGAACCTAAGAAGACATTTTCACCAGAAACTTTGACCTTGCGATGGCAACTGGTTGCCACTGGGATCTGTCCATTGCCATTGACTTCCATGAGCTGCATTTGCTACCGAATTTGTTGCGTTTATGGCAGCAGCTATTGTGGCATTCGCTGCGTTAGCAGCGGCGTTTAAACTTGAATTAAATGCGTTGCCAGCTGCGTTAATTGCGGCGTTATGAGCAGCACTTGCAGCCGAATTTGTTGCGTTTATGGCAGCAGCTATCGCGGCATTTGCTGAGTTAGCAGCGGCGTTTAAACTTGAATTAAATGCGTTGCCAGCTGCGTTAACTGCGTTAATTGCGGCAGTATGGGTTTCATTTGCAGCCGAATTTTGTGCGTTTATGGCAGCAGCTATTGAGGCATTTGCTGCGTTAGCAGCGGCGTTTAAACTTGAATTAAATGCGTTGCCAGCTGCGTTAACGGCGTTAATTGCGGCATTATGAGCAGCATTTGCAGCAGAATTTGTTGCGTTTATGGCAGCAGCTATTGCGGCATTTGCTGCGTTAGCAGCGGCGTTTAAACTTGAATTAAATTCGTTGCCAGCTGCGTTAACTGCGTTAATTGCGGCATTAAGAACAGCATTGGCAGCCGAATTTGTTGCGTTTATGGCAGCACCTACCGCGGCATTCACTTCGTTTGCGGTAGTATTTGCCGCGTTAGCAGCTGCGTTTAATGTTGAATTAACTGCGTTGCCAGCTGCGTTAATTGCGTTAATTGCGGTATTATGAGCAGCACTTGCAGCCGAATTTGTTGCGTTTATGGCAGCAGCTATTGCGGCATTTGCTGCGTTAGCAGCGTCGATTAAACTTGAATTAAATGCGTTGCCAGCTGCGTTAACTGCGTTAATTGCGGCAGTATTGGCTTCATTTGCAGCCGAAATTTGTGCGTTTATGGCAGCAGCTATTGAGGCATTTGCTGCGTTAGCAGCGGCGTTTAAACTTGAGTTAAATGCGTTGCCAGCTGCGTTAACTGCGTTAGTTGCGGCATTATGAGCAGCATTTGCAGCAGAATTTGTTGCGTTTATGGCAGCAGCTATTGCCGCATTTGCTGCGTTAGCAGCGTCGTTTAAACTTGAATTAAGTGCGTTGCCAGCTGCGTTAACTGCGTTAATTGCGGCATTAAGAGCAGCATTTGCAGCCGAATTTGTTGCGTTTATGGCAGCACCTACCGCGGCATTCACTTCGTTTGCGGTTGTATTTGCCGCGTTAGCAGCTGCGTTTAATGTTGAATTAACTGCGTTGCCAGCTGCGTTAAGTGCGTTATTTGTGGCATTATGAGCTGCACCAACTGCTGAATTTGTTACGTTTATAGCTCCTCCTACCACCGCATTCGCTGCATTTCCTGCCGCATTTAATATTGAATTCAAAGCGTTTGCAGCCGCGTTGACAGCGTTGGTTAAGGCATTAACTGCATTTCCTACTGCATTCGCTATATGGTCCGCTGGATTCGGAACGTTGTCAGCTACATTAACTGCTGTTTTCCCCAAGTCTTTGAGAGTATTCGCTCCAAAATTAATTGAGTCATCCGCTGCTATGTACACTGCTTCATTTTCGACATTGTGAGCAGCTTTTGGAAGGCCGCTGACGCTCACAACAGACGCCTACAAAAAGAATAAAAAAATTCAATTAGAAAAATACACAACCCAGTCGACGAATTTAACGTACTGTAAAAACGCAAATGGCTACACAAATTATAGATCCGAATAACTTCATGTTTTGCTAACTTATGACCGAAAGAACTTGCAGGAGCTATTTTATATTCTTTTGCAAATTTGTTATTAACACTGCTATCTTTATAGTACATTCGAATTGTTTTAAGATCTATGAGTAAGCGGTTTATCGTAATCGTCGAGATTCTATTGCGCCTCATTCGGTTTCTTCGAATTTTATATACGACTAGGTATATTTACCTACCAAAATTGGCTTCAAATCTATAGATAAGGATATATCCGGTGTGCAACTTTGATCACATTGCTTGAAGTATTTGGCTCTTTTTAGAAGCTTGAAAATGTACGAAGACCGAGAAAGAAATGGGGAAGAGCATGATATGCAGTTTGAAAGGATTTCAGTGATCCACCTTGTATTTAGACCATCGTAATATAAATAAAAATTACGTATCACAGGTTCCTCCGCGATGGAATCCAAAATAATGAACCAATGTTAATCAACTAAAAATAGTTTATAGCTCATTTTATAGTCGCATTATTTTTTTATTGCAAATTATTTGTTTATAGTTATCGGAACTAATCAGCAACAGTTGTTCTGGGCTGGAATCGGCTAAGGCGATATCTAGTTGACTATCGCTTTTTAGATTGTCGTTTTTGATTATCAACTCTTTTTTCTCTGCGTAAAAAGCGATCAATAAAAAATGATTGATTACTGGCAGCACTAGAGTTTTAAACGTCACTTCCTTCCGAATTTGAGATAAAAAATATGTTCACAAATTACAATATATTTGTTTGTTTTTTTTTTAAGGTCTCAAGGGAACAAGTAGCAAATACTTTGACCCATTGGTGGCCCAGTCATCCCCAACTTGTCTTTGAAAGCCACCACCCCTAAAGAAAATGTAAAGTTGCAGGTAATTGAAGTATGGTTGGAATATGCACTAGCAGTGATGCTGTTCTGGCATTTTTCATGCTATATCTAGCATTTTCGAAGACTTGTAAGCATTCTTATAAAAAAGAAAAATGCCAGATGCTGTTTTAGCATTTTTTTTTTTTAGATTTTAGTATTTTTTCGATATTTGCTCTGGAACTTTAGTTATTTGTGTACATTAAGCTGATATACAGTGCATCGAAGTTTAAGATGTTTCCCAAAACTTTCCCAAGAATATGAAATGTGAAATGTCTATTGGGCACGTGGAGATAAGTAGATCAGACCAAAAACATAAATGTTAAGAAAAGAGCCAGAGAGTGAAAGGTGAAAAGTACCGAGATCTAAAAGTACACCAAGTTCTTACTTTATTAATGTTTATTATGATATATTTAAAGTAGAACAATACTGACTTACATACTCGTCACTCAGTTGGCGCAAGTGGTGTTCACTTGGGCAATTGGAGAAAAATCAAAATGCAAGTTCATTTCCTGATAGGGGAAAAAGAGAAATGTCTTCCCAAGTGGAATTATATACGGAGAACTGACTGTCAGAATTCAAAACTATTCAAACACTCACTTCAAAGGAGTCTGATGATGCATTAGTGGTGTAGTTCGATATAGCTATCATTCCTACCAAAAGTGACTGTGTCTACGAGTTGTTGTTAAGAGTTGTTTCCTCGAAAAACAACAATTCACAAATTGAAATTCAACATAATTTCCCAACAGAAATTGTCAGGGTAACTCCCAAATAAGCGAGCATCGTTGTTACTCCCCATTTCCCCCACTCAGCAATACTGAAATAACTATAAATTAAGAGAGAAATTTTATTATTTAATCATAACTGACTAAAATTTGGTGGGTTCACTGATCAAGTTTTTAAAACCATTCTAATTTGGCGTGAAAGAAAACTTGCCAAGTAAGCCCACCAAATTTCAGTCTGTAATAAGTTCTTAGAAAAGTCAAGAACTTTTAAGTTGCATGTATTTTTTCAAAATGACAATAGGCAGACACGTCGAATGAAAAGTCTCTACTTCTACCGGTCAACCAAATTTCATTATTCTACAGCAATTGAAAGTCCTCCTTATAATTGACAATAATTCTGAGAAAGTGAGTGGATACCATGTCCCCTTATAAAGAAACCCCAAATTTTGTAGTTATTCCTTTGTTTGCACCACAAGACATACCGTTGTGCAAAATTACAAGGTTCCGCGATACCGGGGAGTGCTCCATAATTTTGATGATCTGCCAGTCAGTCAGTAACGGTTTGTGATTTTTGAAGCGCTATATTTCAGGAACCATTAATGCTAAAAAGTTTACTGATTCGCTTGTACTTAATCAGCTTAGCAAATATCCCGAAAAAATCGCCTGAAATTGTTTATGTAAAAAGGGTGTAGTGCCAGACCTTGGCTGGGCACTACCATGCCCTATGATTCATGGGCTAATTAATTCAGACTGTGGTGAAGGACTTATTTCGTATCTATGGTGGACCCCAAACGTCAAAAAAATGCATTTGCTGTTGATATTTTTTTGTTTTGTTATTTTCTGAAGACTGATACTTTAATGTTCAATAGATATAAAATTCATTGTTTAAAATAAAATGATTTTTATTACTTGCTGTGATATTTCCTTACTTAAAAGAGAGGTACATTTTATATATATCTTCTTATGTATAAAAATCACGTGTCACAGGTTGCTCCGCAATTGAATCCTAAACTACTGAACCGATTTTAATCAAATTTTGTACATTGTGTGCAGTTTTATTCCACTTGAGAGAAAGGATAGTTTATAACTCAATTTATAGTCGCTGATTTTTTTATTGCAAATTATTTATTTACAATTATCGAAACTTCTCAGCAACCGTTGTTCATATTCGTTGTTCTGCTTTGGGGTGATTGGGTGGTGCACATCGCATAAGCACATTCATTTGAACAAAATCTGCGTGAAGTTTACTCCGCCGTGAAATGAAAGAGAAGTACTAGGTATGCGAGGTTGAGGAAATGCGCAGATGGCTGATGGTGATGACGTGTGATGGCGTAAATACAAATTGAGTTTAAAGCCTTTTTTTACAGCTGGTTGTGAATTGTGATATTACCTTCGCTGATACCATTAAGAAGAATTAAATAAACCGTCAAGTTTTCAGAAGCAATAATAATAAACAAATTTAGCCGAGTGAAGTGAAAGAAGATCTTTTCCTTTGGAATTACGAGTATATTATTAGGTATTTGTTTTTAGAGCTTTGGGAAAAGTGAAAGCTGGAACATGCTCGAGCTTTCCAAAAAGTGAAAATTGAAATTAAGAAAAAATATACACAGTCTACTATGTGATGGAAGAGTATAATAAGAACCGATTTTTTCCACTTTTTTTGTATTTTTATTTTAACAATCTGTTGTTTCGATTTAGTTCAGACTTTATGCTACAATTTATTTCACGTTTTAATCAAATTTTGCACACTGTGATTAATAGTTTATAACTCAATTTATAAGTGCATTGTTTTTGTATTGCAAATTATTTGTTTATTATTTAACAAAGAGTTATAATAATAGGTAGGTTTATATTTATATAATTCCTTCGGGGTAAAATTCGATGGCATTATAACTCGAAAGCCGCTGGATCGATTTTCATCATTCTTTTTTTTTTGTTTTTGTTCGTATTTAAAATATTAAATACTTTTGGACCCGATAGGTGACACAGTTTTCAATCTCCGAAGCCACTCAACCGATTTCAATATAATTTTGTTGATGTACCTATGTGGCTGGTTCCAGTTTGAAATTTATTATAGCTTTGGACCCTATGGGTAGCACTTTGTAAAAGATAAGCGGGATAGGAAAACAGGTTGTGGCGCCAGGCGCCCCCAAATAAAAAAAAAAATTAAAACGAACTTAGCCACAGCAACGCGTGGCTGGGTCTTCTAGTATTATATAGATAGACAAAAAAATATATTCAGATTTGTAGTATAAAAGACGAAATTTATTGTATTCATTTTGTTTAATAAACTGGTGAAAACACATTTTGTTTTGTCTAGCATTTTTATTTTTTGGCTTCATCTTTTTAGAATTTATTTTTGCAGTCCAGCATTTTCTTTTTTGAAATTCTGACAACACTGTACCACTAGCCTTTCAGTTGATAAATCAAGCAGTCCCAAAACAAACATGAACATTTCTTTGTTGAGTCAAAACATTTTTAAGAATCTAAAATAAATTATTTATGTGTTGATAATAATTTCTTAAAGAATATCTATGAAAAAGAAAAACGTTAGGAAGTTCTATAATATTCGCTTTATTTATTAAGTGAATTCCTGAGCTATCAGACTTTTTTGTAATTATTTTCTTGTTTTCTCGCTGCGGCATACAATTCCATTGAAGTAAACATAGCGCTAAAATTTGTTTATTTATTTTATTTTTATAACTTTGAAGCACTTATTTCACAACCTACATTGCTGACGAAAACGTCACAAAATGTATGAAAACGACACCTAAATAGCTGTCGCAAGCAAACGGCTGCAAGAATGCGATCATAAAGATCATAAAGTTTTCTCCGTTTCGTTCTCCGAAGTGAAACGAAAAAACAAGTACGCGAGTTGCAGGAAATGCGTAAACGGCTGATGACGTGCGATGACGGACGTGAGGTGGTGTAAATACAAATTGAGTGTAAGGTTTTTGTCTTTGTGAAATTACCTACTCAACCGATTTCAATAAAATTTTGTGGATATACTTATGTGGTTGGTTCCAGTTTGAAAGATAGGATAATTTATAACTCAATTTATAGTCGCATTATTTTTTTTTGCAAAACAAGGAATTATAATTATCGAAACTTATCAGCAACCGTCGTTCTTGATCGTTGTTCTGCTTTGCAGTGGCGTAGCTTGGGTTGGGGCCGCTCGGGGCAGACCCAATTTATGCCGCCCTTAATCATATTTTCACACAATAAGAAATAAAAAAAATAAAAACCTTTGTCCACGTTTTCATCCAGCTATCTATACACAATATACATATTTATGTCAATAAACTCTTTTAAATTTTGAAGAGAAATGTTACCCTTTTTAAAATTTTGTCAACAAGTTTCTAGTTGGTACTTACTAGCAAGTGATTGCAGCTGGTTACTTTCCGAATCTCTAAGCGGATAAAAATTACCTCAGGATATAAAATAAATAACGGTAATTCATATTAAACTTTAATTATCTGAATCAAAATTTTCCAGAAAAACAGGATTCGATTATTTTTTTTTAATTCATTTTCCATTTACTTATTTTTAACTTTCTTAGTTAAGAGAAAGGGAAATATATTGTATTCGTACAAAATTTCAAACTTTACATTACGATGATAGACTCAAAAAAGTGGGTCACAAAATTCTGTCCGTTTGTCTGTCCGTCTTTGCCGAGGCTTACAGTACAGCCTAAACGGCTGCCCGGATTTTGTTTGGATTCAGATTCTGAGTTTGGGGGCTTACACAGTTCGGGACGTTTTTTTTTTTTTTTTTTGCAAGATTACCTAAATATTAATGGTGCTTCCCACATAAAATTTGCATACAAGTTTGATTTGTTCGAAAACGCCTCTAACGATTTCAATCAAAATTGATAAGTATAAGGGAACATGGTCATTTGTAACTGAATATCAGACTCAATTTTTGTCTTGTCTGTACAATGAATTTAAGAAAAAAGTAATTTTGTATAAATGCAATTTTTTTTAGTTAACCTATGAACGGCAATAACGATTTTGACCATAATGCAACCTAACTGCCTAAACACAATGAAGCCGCGGTAGTAGCGGTACGCAGCGCTATCAAAGTTAAAATACACAGATTACATGTAACGTAAGTAGTACATATTGGCCAACTTTTAAGAGATTGTGAGGCGGGAGAGCTTTCAATGAGCTCTGGCACTGCGGCTTCTTAGAGGAACCTATTGTGCCTTCCCTGTTAAGTTCTTAGAGGCATATTTTCACTCCAGAGACCGTCAGGAAGACCAGGATCTTCTCTGGATGTACACTGAAAATAAAAAACCAGGTAATATTGACAAAATTCTGTTGTTAAATTTCAACAAAAATAGTTTTGTTGAACTGAAAAAAAATTGTTGTAATGATAAATTAAATTTATCAATACAACTGAAGTTTTGTCAGTTTGAAAGATATTTTGTCAAACGGATAAAACATTTCCTGAAAAACTACTTTGTCAGATTAACAAATTCCAATTTTCAGTTTGATAAATCGATATTGTATGAATTGAACAATTTTGTTGTTGAATTAACAAAGTTTTTGTAATATCAATAAAAACGGAACCAAAAATCACTTTTGTATATATTTGTTAAATTGACAAAACCTGTGCAAAATGTTTGTTGGCCAAACAAAATACAGATTATCAATATTACAAAAATTTTGTTGAAATGAACAAAATGTTTGCAGATATGATAGAAATTTTGTAGAATTGATAACACACGTGTTGAATCGACAAAAATACATTTTAAGCATTGCAATCCTTTGAACGCAATGCTATTGATGGCGTCATTTATATCTCACACGTGAAGTGGAAAGGTACCTAACCGGTGAAAAAAACATATTAAAACTAAATCAATGGACGAGGAGCTAATAAGTGAACTAAAACTTACATCAATAAAACATAGCCCCATCGCATCGAACATAGCGACATTAAATGAGATGAATAAATCTGTATCTGTATCGGAAAGTAAGTATGATACCATACCTTATTAAATAGTTAAAATTTTTTAGTTGATTCAATCCAACAAATGTATTTTTTTTCTTTTTCTAAATAGATGGCCGATTTGCCACCATTTGTTTTATTTGATGCATGCAGTTTTCATACCGGCCAGCAAGTCAGTGACCAACGAAGGCGGAAAGAGGGTTCATATCAAATATTCCATCAAGGATTCCCAGAATACCTTTATGGTTATTGGTAAAACTTTAGACGAGGTGGAAGGAATATTAACAAGGATGCAGGACAAAAAAAAAATTATAACGTTAAAACTAAGTTTGATAAAAAACATCCACAGATTGCCTCAGTATGCAACGATTTGGATAATAATTAATATTGAGTATTAAATTAAACAAGGTACAAAATATGTACTTCCTTATTATTTTATGAATTAATTTAATTTTTATAATTATCTTTTTTAATAAATCGAATTTTTCAACTTATTTGTTTTGCGTATCATTTTTCAGGTAATACCTAATCTATTTTACAGCTATATTGTAGGCATATTTTGGATATCGTTTCTCTATTAAGATAAATACTTATTTTGTACCTTCAAAATAAGTTAAAGTACAGCTGCAAGTGAGTATTTATCATATCGACAAAAGAGTTTATTTAATTCAACAGAACATAAAAAAGAACTGACACATTATTTCTATTTACTCCACAATGCTGTTGTTGAATCAACAAATTCAAAAGCTGGATCTGATAAAATGTTGCTATGTAACCAACAACCTGTTCATAGATTCAACAAAACACAACGGCAGTACTGACAAATAATTTCTGTACAATCAACAATATTTGCTGCTGATTTAACAAAATACAATAACTGAATTGACAAACTACTTCGATATTGTTAACAATTTTTTTGTTAATTTGACAGAAAGATAAAGACTAAATTGATAAATTTCTTTGTAAAATTAACAAAGTTTTGATTGATTCAACAAAATATTTTTATACGCACAAGAAACGATTTTTGTTAACACAACAATTTTTTTGTTACCACAACAAAAGTTTTAAGACGAGATAAAACTTACTAAAATTTTGTCAATCTGATAGAAACATTTTGTTGGACGTATATTGACAAAAAAATTGTTGAATCAAGCCTCATTTTTATCAAATATACCAGGGTTTTATTTTCAGTGTATATTAGCAAGTGATGCTAAATCAATGATTTCGTCACCAAGGACGTTTTTCCTGAGACGACAAAGGGCCGGGCATTCTGTGACTATATGAAGAGAGGATTCGTCACTCTCGAGACACAGTCTACAGATGGGATCCGGTGAAACGCCAATGCGGTAAAGATGTTTTTTCACGCGACCGTGGCCACTGATTATTCCTGTTAGTATTCTCAGGTTGTTTTTATCCAGGTTAATCAAGAAGAGTGATTTTCTGGGGGAGAATTTGGGGAAAAATTTTCTGGTGCAACTCTGCCCAGCTGTGTTTTTCCAGATCTCGTTAGACTCTATACGAGATTGGTTCTTGATGTAGTTCCTGAAATGGTTTTTGCTGACTCCGCAGAAGGGTTCAGGTCCGATGAGTGGAGTGGTTGCTCCGACTTAAGCTAGTGAGTCAGCTGATTCGTTACCCTCAAATCCTCTGTGGGCTGGAATCCAGTGGAGGATGACAAGGTTTTTCTTAGAAAGTTCATAGATGTTTAGGAATGTTTCTAAGACAAGTTTGGATTTGATGACAGATGAGTCAAGAGCTTTGAGAGCTGCTTGGCTATCTGAGAATATAAATATGGTTTTTCCACGTGTGTTAGAACTTAGATTTATTCTAGCGCAATGGTTGATTGCAAGGACTTCAGCCTGGAATATGGATAAGTTTTTCCCAAGGCTGACTGACAAGTTCACCTGGTTTGACTCACCGTAGATTCCAGAGCCAGTCCCTGATTCCATCTTAGAACCGTCTGTGTACCAGATGATGTCGAGTTGAGATGGATTAGGTTTGTATTTCTCCCATTCTTCCCTAGGGGGGATGATTGTGGAGAAGTTTTTATGGAAGACATATTCCGGTAGCATGTCATCAAGAGGCATGCTGAATGAGCTTGAAGGCTCAATGGTGCCGAGTAAGGACAGATAACCTTCATGATAGGTATAGGGGTCGAAGTTATTCGAATGGAACAGACGGTGAGCACCCAGTCTGGCTTCCGTTTGGATATGTATTTGAAGAGGCGTTAGACCAAGGATGACATTGAGTGCCATAGTCGGTGTGGAGCGTAAGCAGCCCGTCATACAGTTTCCGGCTATACGTTGGACTCGTTCTAGCTTTTTAACTGTGGTGACTTCGTTAGTCTTCGTCCACCAGACCACGGCGGCATAGGTAACCGCTGGTCTTACGACGAGCGAATAGAGCCAGTACATCATCCGAGGCCTAAGACCCCAGTTTTTACCGCAGACTCGATGACAGATCCATAGAGATCTGGTGGCTCTGTTTACGGTACGTTCAATCTGCTTGTTCCATGATAGTTTACTGTCAAGGATAATTCCTAGATATTTGGCTTCTCGAGAGAATTCAATGGTTTCGCCAAACAGGGTAGGGCGAATCAAGAGATCAAGTTTCCTCCGTCTGGTAAAGGGGACTATGGTTGTCTTCTTTGGATTAACAGAAAGACCTTCTTTATTACACCATCTCTTAACTTTTGTCGTGCTACATCGAAATAATTTTCGGTGTAGGTAGTTTTGTTTGTTCAGTGCGGTGATAATTTGAAACATTTTTGAATGTACCTACCTATAGGTATATAGGGATAGACCCTCTTCGGCGCCAAAAAATGTTCACCCTTTCACATTTCGCGTATTTTTTAATTTTGTTTATATGAATTATATTTTTGACAGTAGAATCCATGCATCTGCCTAAATATTAATCCTATGGGTTGTTCCAAAACTGAGCTAACAACATGCAAGTTAAGCCCAAGTTTCCACTAAGGCATAAGTGAATTTTAGAAAACCAGCTGACCCGGCGATCTTTGTTGCGCCCAAAATCGTATAATGAAAATTACAATTTCGAGCATGCAAAATGCACATGCCACTCAAATTCTTCATTCAGAATTTAAATTAAATACAATAAAAATAACTGAAATATAACAATGCCGATATGTTGCAATCAAACCGCAATTGACGTGTCGGCCAACCCTTCGCTTTTTCTCTAAACGACGTAACTACAAAGCGAAAGGGTTGCTCATACGTGACACGTGAGTACGCCACATACAATTGACCAGGTGAGAAACATTGAATTTCAAGATTGATGCCACCAATTTCCAGCCATTGTCTTCGCGACTTATTGTCATAGCTCATAGCGAAAGCGAAACGCACGGGAAATTGAAGACGCTTAAAAGAATGGGAAACTATTCTGAATAAGCGGAATCCGTGGAATGAGAATGTTTGCCTTTGAATTTTAAACTCAAAATCGTCGCTTGCATGACATTTAATTTGAGATTCTTCGCAATCAAATCAAACGCCTTCCGTTACAATGTTTCAGCGGATTGAGGTCACAAATTTATGACTGGTCCGACTGATCAAGTTGTGAAGCGGTTAGCCCGGAACATCTAAAGAATTTTAAAAATTGAACATTTTAAATAATTTTTGTTTTATTTTAAAATTATTTAAAAGTTTGGCTGGCACAGTTCACAAATTTCGTACAAAAGTCGTCGGAATATTAATTTAACTTCGTCAATTTTGAAGATATTAATACAAAATATTCAGTGGTCGATTGCAGATAAGTCCTATATGCAATATTGAAACCGCTTATCTCTTTTACAGTAGCAGCTTACGCAAATAAACAATATGAAATTTATTAAAACCATCAGTGTGTATGTGACCTCTAAAAATCTATTGCTGAAACTGGATTTAAATTAATGAAAATAAAAAACTTTCATCACCTCTGAACGTTCGAAAGAGATTTCATTGCAAACCCATTTCATAATAGTCACAATTATGACCTAATTCACCACTGAAGCAGTAAAACACGCTGGCTCTCAAGTCCCAACCCCGCGCACATTTAAATTAAAATTTAAAGCGAGTTCGTCGGGGTGCTGTAAATTCCTCTACGGCCGGGTATGTTCACCGCACTTTTCCCCATTCATAAAGTTTTCATTATTTTTTTTTTAAATTTATTTCTACCGTGCATTTAGAAAAAAAAAAAAAAAAAAAAAAAAAATTAAATTAAAATGTGTTATGATATTGTCTGAATAGTTTCTGAACAAAAACTAAAAAAAAGCTAGACCCCCATGAGTTTGGCAAAGCAAACAACACTATGTAGTACATATGCATTGCCAGCCTCCCTTAGATAGAGGATATATCGACATCTAATTGCAGTGGAAAATGTTCCGGTTGTATACCGCGCCATTTGAAATTTAGCAACACCGTGTTATATTCATCAGTCATCACAATAAAACTGAAAATTGAATGCGCGAGAAAAAAAAGTTACATTTTAGAGGATACAGGAAACTGCATTTTTGTAAAATGTACTCTTTTTTTTTAAACCTTGAGTCTTTATGGTTGGGTGTTGAATGATACATTGTTTGGCGCTGACCTAGTGTGTCCGCACCGCATAGCTGTAACTATTTCATGCATATCAGTTAGATGTGCGTATTTTACCATGACGTGGTATAGCCAGCAGGTTTTGTTCTGTTCTCTTCAATGTAGTTTTAAACTTTAAAACCCGAGTTTTTTTTAAATCCGAAATGAAAAAAACGGCAACACTATTATGATTTATGACATGTCGGAAATGACTCCCTTTTGCGAGTTTTAGAAATTCGAACATGACCAGTTCGAAAAATGTCCAACGGCGGATGAATTTAAGTCGTTTACGGTAGTATCAGGACCAGAGACAATACTGAGATCCCCATCTTCGGCCGATTTTCCGTTACTTGCCTACAAGATATATTTTTATGGAGTGGTACATGCTAAGTGCATTAGTATTGTTACATAGAAATTCGTATTGACATATGTCACGTAACTTTACTCACCAACACACTCGCACCTTGCATGTCCCACTTCCGCTGAATTTTGTCCGTTAAATTTGAAATTATTCGTTACGTGTGAATAGTATTTTATTTTAGGAATAAGGGCACTTTTTCTGAAAATATTTATGAAAAATGATTAATGCAGAATGGTTGTAGGAAAATAAAAATATTTTGAGCAATTTTTGTTCAGTTATTTAAGAAAAATGTACACATGAAATCGAAGTTAATGATATTCAAAAGAGGAAAGTACACAACCACGTCTGTCCTAATATGTTTCTAGTATATAAATCTACTCATTTAGATAGTATTATTAACCAAACAAATTATATTAATAGTCTTTTAAACATTTATAATAGCCAACCAATAGCATTCAGTTATGTTAAAATGTCGTATTCCCGAACTCTATCACATTCCCCCATGGTAGGTAGCAGTTGGCAGCATTGATTTTATATTTTTTGTATGTTTTTACATGTCACACGGATTCTTAATAGACAGAACACCGATAGAAAAACAAAATGACGAATTAGAAAACAAATTGAGGGGGCCAGCGGCAAGAGGATTGCGAGTTGGGGGTCTTAGTATGGTTTGTCTCTGATCAAGACTGTGAATTTCTTTAAGTAGGCTGTAGTTAGTTAGTATTTTGAACTGAAGCGAGCAACTATTTTCAATACCTTTCCTCCTAAAGAATTAATTTTCATTTAAAACGGGGAAAACAGTCGTTGTAGTGCAACATCGAATAAACTTTTAATTGTACTTTTACTATGTGCACCGCGATGCTTTTCGACGTTTCAATATTTTAGTAGGAGAAAAATGAGAATGCTTTCTGATCTTGGTACATAAAACTGCAGCTGATTAAATTTGAAATAAATAATGAAGTGCGAAATAACTAAACTTGAGCGTAAAGAAGTCGAAATATAAAATAAAACAATATTCTAACTTCTACCATTCACTTAATATCAAAATTTTTTCAATAATTTTTAATGAATAGTACATTACATGAGTATATTATGTAATTGAAATAATGCTAGAAATATCAAAATCTTTCTGCACCGATTTAGTACAACAATTTTTTTCTTAAACAAATGCATATGGCTGGCAAATGGCCGCGTTCTTAGGGTTCCGTAGCCAAATGGCAAAAAACGGAACCCTTATAGATTCGTCATGTATGTCTGTCCATCCGTATGTCACAGCCACTTTTTTCCGAAATTTTAAGAACTATAATATTGAAACTTGGTAAGTAAATGTATTCCCAGAACCGCATTAGGATTTTACACAAAAATAGAAAAAAAAAAAAAACCATAAATTTTGGGGGTTCCCCATACATAGAACTGAAACTCAAAAAAAAAAAAAAAAAAAAAAAATTGTTTTTCAACAAACCTATAGGTACGTGTGGGGTATCTATGGATAGGTCTTCAAAAATTTACTAATAGGTATAATTTTTTTCTAAACTGAATAGTTTGCGCGAGAGACACTTCCAAGGTGGCTCTCCACTCCACTGTCCGCTTTTTTCTTTCTAATTGGGATCCATTATCAAAAGAAAAAAAAGAGAAAAAGGAATTGTCCCTGGAAAAAGAAAAGTACCTAGCTTCGAAATAAAATTGAATATTATAAATACTCTAAAAGTCTAAATTGCTTGAGCGCGTCAGTTTCCCCACTACAACTTATTAATATTTGTGGATTTTCGTTGAATATTTTGGAGTTGGAATTTAAAAAGATACCTACGTAATGGTTTACCTGCATTAAGCCAAACATATTATCAGAGATAACAGAGTATGTATATATATATATAAAAAAAAAAAAATAGTGCCTGGAGTACCTCCGCGCGGAAGAAGTGAAACTTCGTAATGTGGAAATGAAAATATGAAGGGGTAGAAATTGATTTTTAGTGAAATCATATTGTTTCTTTTTTTCTTTAAGACAAACTTTATTAACATTGCTTACAATTAACAATTGATTGCATCTTTTAATTATCATTTTCGAGTGGAGAAATATCCAAATCCATAACATTTACCATGGGATTATGACAACTAAAGTAAGATACGAAATGTTGGAAGTCGCATTAGAAATTTCACTTCAAATGTGTATCAAATCGAACTAAAACAAGTAAATGAAATAATGAGGCTGCTATACTCTGTCCAAGAAAAATTGTCAGTACAGGCCTCATGGGAAGCTCTTTTTTCTACCAGTGGTGCCTGTAGTACTCTAACGGCGCTCAAACACAAGATTTGCCACTGAAATAAAAACGAAACCACTGGCATTCCAAAGAATTTTGTTGTAATTTTCCTGAAATTCGCATGCATCCCTCCACAACCAGTCTGCCACACAGTTGCGGGCAGAATGAGCACGATCGCTTGTGTTTGCTTGCTATTATCATCAACAAAAATAAACAGTGTGGTGTGAGTGACTGAAGCACATCAGAGAAGTGTTTCCATATGGCAATGTTAGCATATCATTAAGGGTTTTTCTTTGAATTTTGTCAAAGAACTTTTGGTTTTGGTGCTTTTTGGAGCTTTTTAGAGCTTTTGAGAGCGGCATATTATGTGGGGTGATGCCATTCGGTTTTAATTTGTTTGTATTTATGAAAGATCCAATAATATTCAGTTAAAACATATTTTTGAATGTTGTCTTTTAGAAATAATTTTTATTCGTGAGGTGTTTTAATGCATTCATTTCATTAACGCAACAAGTGATCATATGTGCGTTGTAGAGATATTGAAATAAATTAATAGTGATTAATAGGGCAACTCAACCGGATTCATGCAAAGGCATGGTATTTTAAGGGATACAATTTGATTAAATATTTTATTATAGAAAACTAAGTACACATTTTCAGCCTTATTCGTTAGGGCATATTTCTGCATGTTTTGGTAGGTATAAATTCATATTTCACTTTGTAGAGCATATTTTTCACACTGAAATATCAAAATGATGAAGCAGGTAGACCTATACTGTTTATTTTCGGTCGTTGGGTTTTACCACATCCGGTCACTCCTCTCCATCTCCAGTAAAGCGAATGCCTTGAAAGGATTTTATGATCCTTTTTTTGCTACTGTTTCCGCGAAGTTCTACATTGACGGGTAGTAATTTTTTAACAAATATGTAATCTATGTATATATGTCTATATTAAAAAATGTATGGAGAGCTGCACAAGTGCAGTCCTTTTAACATCTGTTTAGGTATATGACATTGCGTCGTGGTTATATAATTTTTTCCAATTGCCTGTTTGTGTATATTAGGCGGAAACAATGGTTGTTATCTCAATAGCGGATAGTGCATCTAAGCAAGTGGTTAACTTTATTGTGCATATGAATAAACAGAAACATGGCTACAAAGTCTTCAAAGGATCCAAGTGTAGAAAAGAAACAACAAATTGTTGATGCAACTGAAAAATTGTATGGCCTCTTCAAAAGTAAATCGGAAGCCGTAGAAAATGCGCCTACTGTTTTTTCTGTTACGGAACAAACTGTATACAGGCTTTTAGGGGAAACAGCAATCGAAGGCCACAATTCACCACCAAAGAAGAAAAATAATTCCGGTATCAAGAGCAAGGTGGATGATTTTGACAAATGTGCGATTAGGCGGATAGTCCATCAGTTTTTTATAGATAATAACCTTCCAACGCTAGACAAGATATTATTGTAATTACAAAAAATTGAAAATATAACAAAACTAAGCAGATCAACTTTGAATACAATATTGCAAAAAGATCTCGCACATAAATTCGTCAAACGTCAGCGAAAGAATTTGTTGTTGGAAAGAAGTGACATTATTTCTTGGAGACGAAGATATCTACGCGAAGTAAAAAAAAAAAATTAGAGAAGAGAAAAGAAATATTTATTTTACTGATGAGACCTGGCTAAATTGGAAGATGGTAACCCTAACAGTATTGCTCTCTGAGTTATGGCGAATTATCATACACACTACGGCAACCCTGTAGAGCTTTAAAAAGGGACCGATTTATGTAAGTCATTGCAACCAGACTGAGAGACAAACATCCTATCTTCCCTGTACTGACAATTTTTCTTGGACAGAGTATAGTCGTTGCTAACGCTCGCGCTGGCCTGTAACAGGTACCTATACTACGCGCATGCGTTCGAGTGCCAGGCATTCACTCTCGCTCTGTCTCTTTCTATTCCCCCTCCCCAGGAGCGTTGAATGTTTAACGCAACCTTGTTGGAAGTCGCATTAGAAGTTTCACTTCAAAAACCAAGTGGGTTATGTTTTGCCTATTTCTAAGAATTTTATCTACTTTGGATTTCATCATGATAGCGACCAATTAAAAAACATTCTATTCTTTTTCGCGTTGCGTGAATATTTTCTAAAATAGATTGGCCACTTTAAATTAAATCAACCACCAAATTATATGGATTTTTATTTTAATGAGTCAGCTGGGCCACAACCTATCGCGAACATCTGACAACCATCCCTGAGTATAAACCCTCGAACTGGTGGTCGCTCCCTTTCTTTCTAAGCACAATAAGCACACACGGAAATGCTTGCCTAGGTCGTATACACACAGTCGAACCAGTGTGACCATCATCTTCTCTCAAAAATATTCCACTTACTCTGAAAAGTGGAATATTTATATAAATTTATATTCCACTTCAGCATTTTGGCATGAAAACAAAAGAAACAAAATTTTGCTTCAACCAAAGCTAAACAAAAATATTAGGTAAGTACTCCTCTTTAAAAAAAAACTTAAAAACTATAATTGCAACAATAAATGTTATTCCCTGGTGACATGAAGCGGGCTATACATATAGGCAAATAACCATTAGTGTTACCAGAGCTCAAAAGTTCGTGAGTTTTACGATTAAGGATCAATAAAATCAAATTCAGTTAAGAATTGAATTCCAATTTATGGAGATTATTTCGTTATCTAAAAATTCTTTTTGGAGAACAAAATATTCCACTTTTATATGCGAATATTTTTTGAAAAAAAAAAAAAAAAAATACTCTGCAACTTAAAAATATTCCACAAGTGGAATATATATTTTTTTTGTGTCAACACTTTTAAGTAAAAAATTTCTAAAGACCGCACTTTATATAAAATTCCACCAGTAAAGAGATTTTCTTCCCCTCAAGGAATTAATTAATTTATTCACATGGGACCTATATAGAAATGTGCCAACAAGTGAAAATGAGAAAGTCACACAACGCATACTTGGAAGAATTGAATTTCATTTGGTTTTCCAGCAAAGACCAATAAGTTCCCTCTAAGCCGAGTTAATCTCGATTCATCCTCCATACCCTGGCGGCTGGCATAGCTGCCACAATCGCTAATCTGTTCTGTCCAATGGCCTTAACAAAGGTATAGCTTGTAAAAGGAATTTAACGAATCTTTATAGACACTCTCGATAGTACAGCGTATTAATTGTAACACGATGGAGGAGAGAAAGAGTTTAAAAAAATAAAAAAAAATAAACGAAGCTAACGGTACATCCTTCGAAAGGAACTTTTCAGTGCATCCGGTCAGTAAAGTATAATATATGCGCGGTGAAAATGGAAATAGAAATGTATGTCATTCAGTCGATTAGGTAGACTGGTGGATTCAATTACCACCTTTTATCTATCTTGGAGAGGGTAATCCTTGCCATCGCAGAACAACATAGCTGTGCGGTATTAATTAAATTTATTATTTAAATCGAGCATCGAGTAATGTTGCTTCACATGTGATTTTAATTCAAGTTACATTTTCCTTACAGATTGGCAGACGCATCGAAAAATGGAAATTAGTCTGGTCGAGAACGGGAATGGTGGTCAGCTTCCTCATCAGCACTTCTGGGATCTTTATTGTCATTGAAAGTTGTGGTGTTCTTGTGATAGAGCATCGAGAGTTTGCCAACGCTATCTATCCAGCACAAAACAATAGAGTCACGTAAATTGTAAGACTCGGTATAACCTGACTTTATCTTCGCTATCGATTGCAAACAGGATGCATGAATCAGTCGCTGATTTGAACAGAAACATAAATGATATTTCTTTTGACGAAATAATACATTTTTACTTTGTTTCAAAACTGTTGGCTGTCAGCGATAAACGCAGAAGTTGATTAGTGGTTAGTGTGTTGGACTTCTAAGCTAGGGGTCCCAGGTTCGAATCCCCAAATTCCAACTACATTTTTTTTTTAAACTGCACTACCTCTCGTTTGACGTTTGACAAACATCCGAGATAATAACTGCCATGAAAGAGGTTTTCAATTAGTCGTTTGGGCTCGGCAGAAAACTGTAGATCCCTTCCATTTGTCCCAATAAATGAAAAACTCGTACAAAACGAATGGGTGTGAGAAAGTAGGCATGGGGTCCCTACGGACGTCGGAACTTTTGCGCCAACTATTTATTTATTTTATTTTAAACGTAGGAACTCAGGTAAAGCAATCGGAAAAAAACATAAATTACGTCTTAAAGTTTTTGGTCCAATATCTCAGAAGTGGTGGACCACACCTAAAAACTTTGTATACCTAATGGAAATAAAGGGAACAATTTTTCTTAATTTGAGTGGTAAAGCTTTACTGAATCTTAAAAACAAATGGTTTGCTCTAAGTAAGGTATAGTATATGATTACAAAATCGTCCACTAGGCCGAAGGAATTTGGTAGTTATCATACAATTTTTCATATTAGGGGTTGTTGATTACATGTATCAGAATCATGAAGGTAGACTGCATTTGTAAGGTTAGTAGTTATCATTTTCGGCATTTCACTCTAAAAAAGACAGCTCTTCTCCAATTCTACCAGCGCCAGCTGTCTTAACTTTTATTTGAGCTTGGGCCCTAAGTTGACTTTTTTTTTTTCTATTTTCTATTGCTTAATTGATCGCGCTAGAGTTCAAACCTCTATTAATAAACCTTTCCAGTTTTGTTAGCCTGCTTTTGCTTAATTGAGTTATTATGGGTTCGCTTTCAACTTTAAGCGAGCTGTAGCTCTACTCTACAGTGTTGATGTCTATTAGCTCTACAAGTGCCAAATACGAAATACGGAGTTTTTGAAGTGATAACTTCTTTAGGCGCGTTGGGCACTATTTGGATGGGCAAAAACTAGCAAACTCGCGACACCGACACCGACTCCGACACCGACACCGACACCGACACCGACACCGACACCGACACCGACACCGACACCGACACCGACACCGACACCGACACCGACACCGACACCGACACCGACACCGACTCCGACACCGACACCGACACCGACTCCGACACCGACACCGACACCGACACCGACACCGACACCGACTCCGACACCGACACCGACACCGATTGCATACTTTTAGTTGTAAACTTTTGTACTATTGCTTACTTTTAGGGGTAGGTAATTTATAGCTTAATCTACGATGATTTTTATTTGAAAACGTTACTATGGTAATTTATGGTAGCGACAAATTGATTGTCACCAAAATTATTTCAATTACCTGTTTTGTATGGGGAATTCATAACTTAATTTTACCAGGCTTAATTCCGACATATTATATCCACGATTTTGGGTTTGTGTACATTTACGGCACAGTAGCTTGTGTTATAATTACCGAAACAAGAAATAGAAAACTGTGGTAAGCTTGCCACCCTAAGAGTAGGTATACTATATAAATAATTGTAATATTCATGTCGCCTTAGTGTATACTGTAAAATATGATTAGTAATTTTTGTGTAAAATAATGAATATAAAACTACAATTGATGCTGTACCACGAGATCTAGATCTAGAGCATTATCAATGGCGATGCGGCAAGACAGAAAAATATTGTTGTCTTTTCTCGTTCTTTTTCTTTTAAAAGTAAAATTTGTATTTTTCGGAAAGAAATTCATTTATTCAATTAAGCTTCAGTATAATTATTATTAATTTATTCGTTCTGTGCTAGTTTCGGTAGAATACAAGTAGATACAATCGGATTGTGGTAGCTGAGGTAAGATATGTACATTCGAGACTGTAATCTATCTAGATTACGCTGGAAGACAGCATCGATGAAAATTACTTATATATGCTAAAGATAATTCTGCATTACTTCAAGATAAAGTTGGGAAGAGATTTGATGATATTCCAATCATTTTGAGTGGGGATTTCAACATCAACTTTGCAGATGATAAAAACTACCATTAATTGAATTTTTAAATAGCAAATTTGATTTAACGATGAGCAATGATCGCAATCTTAGCACGACTAGACATAAAACTACAATTGATGCCATGTTTACAAGATATTTAAATAGATTCGAATCAAAATTGTTTGTTTCCTATTTTAGTTACCTATCATAAACCTATAGTATCCGTTTTCAAATATAATGATAATAATGATGATGATGATGGAAGAGTTTGAAGTTGTTGATGAAATTTCATAAGTGTCATTGGTATTCATTTCAAAGAATACCCATTAATTTTTAAATTTAATATTTCATGTATCTGTAAATTTATACATTTTAAGCAATAGATTGCAATTTTGTATGTAAAATAATATGTATTATTTTTGATGTAAAATACCGCATTAAATGAAAATGAAAAATGTAGCATAATTTTTGTAGTAGTAGTAGTTTATAATAATGAATAAAAAAACACTTTATTTAAAAGTACTTCCTACACAATAATATATTTTCTGACGATTCGAAAAATACACACGTAATTGCTCAAGTTATCACTTCTGTCGGCACTCCCGGAGTGCCTTTTAATTTTTTTTACTAGATCGATGTTGCTATTTTTGAGACAGATCTCTTTGAATGAGAGCCATCCAACGCAACATAGAGAAAGCCTTTTCCCATCAGCTTAATGTTTTAGCTGTCCGTTGTAGCTCTGTATCCCATTCACTGATGCTATGGTGCAAGTCCCTCTTTGTTGACAGCAAATACCTAATTTGACTACCCGACGAACAAACCTACACTTAGATACCTATAACTTCTTAAAGTTATAAAAAGACAACTTTTATAAGCCATTCAAAATACTCTTGGACAGTGTCATAAGGGAACTCCAATAATACATCTTAAATTCGATCCCGTACTCGTATAATCATGAAACAATAGGTCTGTTCCCTTACTTTCTAGTTCAATATTGGCAATATCGCAGTGTTGCCATTCAAATATTTTCCAAATCTGCAATTATGACAATAAGAAAATCTGCAATTCAGATTTCTAAGGAAAAATCGTACTTCAAAACATTTTTAACTTTCTCCATTACGTAGTAAGAGAAACAAAATTTCGAACTCGGGATTTTAATCAATTCTGACATTACGATGATAGACCAACTCAAAAAAGTGGGTCGCAAAATTCTGTCTGGTCTGTCTGTCTGTCCGTCCTGCCACAGGCTTATAGCCTAAACAGTGGCCCGGATTTCGTTCCAACTTCGGATTTAGAGTTTTTGGGCCTACAGGGCCGCTTTTTTATTTTGCAAGGTTACCTCAATATTAATGGTACTTCCAATATAAAATTTTCGTACCAGTTTGATTTATTCGAAAACGTCTAACGATTTCAACCAAAATTAATATTTAAGCGTGGAATGGCCTATACCTATGTGCATTTTCAATAAACCAGTATACACAACGAAATGGTATTTTAAACCTATTTTATAACTTTTTTATTCATTTCAGTTTTTCTTTAAATCATTTATTATACATTTTTGAATTCGTAGGTTGGTATCTACTTCAGTTTAGTTACTCTTTTGTTTTCAATTGATTTAATTTTTCGAGAGCTGTTTGAGTCATTTTGTTCAGGTGTCTAGATTTGCAGGTTGATTAGACTTTGAATAAAAAAAAAGAAAATACAAAATGTCCTGGAATAGAACAAGGTGTGCAATTCTACATTGCTGTGCCATAAAAAAAAAGCTTCCAGATACAAAATCATTTTATTTCAGTTAAGGAGGAACAGCTAAATAGTACATATCCATGATGAAGATGAGATATTGGTCAAAGTATACCGCAAGTCAGCGACCTCGTTACAATAAAAAATATTTTCAGAAACGACCTTTTGCATCTAATCTTAAAGAGAACATATAACGGGTGATTTTTTAAGAGGTTTAGAACTTTTAAAAAAAAAAATTCGAAAAAATGAATGAAATATTTATTTGAATCGATAGTTTGAACCTTGCAATTTAATGTTTAAAGATAATTTCATGCAAATGTTGACCGCGGCTGCGTCTCAGGTAGTCCATCCGCTGAGTCCAATTTTGGCATACTCTTTCACACATATCGGCCGGTATCTCACGAATGAATGCATTGATGTTGGCTTCCAGTGCGTCAATCGAAGCGGGCTTGTCCCTATACACATTAGCCTTGACATACCCCCACAAAAAATAATCTAATGGTGTCAAATCGCACGATCTAGGCGGCCAATTGACCGGCCCGAAACGTGAAATTAACTGTTCACCAAACTCGCCTCGCAATTGCGCCATTGTTTCGCGTGCTGTGTGGCATGTGGCACCGTCTTGTTGAAACCACATATCATGCAAGTCAAGAACTTCCATTTCGGGCAAAATCACTCGGTAGCGTTCACCATTGACAGTAACGCTGCGATTCGCATCATCTTTGAAGAAATATGGCCCAATAATGCCGCCGGCCCATAAAGCGCACCAAACAGTGGCTTTTTCGGGATGCATTGGTAGCTGTTGCAATGCTTCTGGCTGATCTTCACTCCAAATGCGGCAATTTTGCTTATTTACGTACCCATTCAACCAAAAATGAGCCTCATCGCTGAACACAATTTTTCGATAAAAAAGCGGATCCTCGGCCAGCTTTCCAAGAGCCCATTCACCAAAAATTCGGCGTTTTGGTAGGTCGCCTGGCTTTAGTTCTTGCACAAGCTGTATCTTAAAAGGCTTTACGCACAAATCCTTCCGCAAAATTTTCCACGTAGTGCTGTAACAAAGGCCTAACTGCTGGGAACGGCGCCGAATCGACATTTCGCGGTCTTCTGTCACACTAGCTGATACGGCCGCAATATTTTCTTCACTACGCACAGTACGTAAACGTGTTGGTGGTTTAATGTCCAACAAAGTAAATTTGGTGCGAAATTTGGTCACAATCTTCCGAATAGACTGCTCAGAAGGTCGAGAATGCCGATCATAAAATGGAAGCAGCGCGCGATGAACATTTCGAACCGAGCACGAATTTTGATAGTAAAATTCAATAATTTGCAAGCGTTGTTCATTTGTAAGACGATCCATGGTTAAATTGCAAACCAAACTGAAGCTGTTTGACAGTGACACAAGGTACTAAACACACGTCAGCTGTCAAAACCAGTGTTGCCAAAACCAAACCAGCTAAAAAATCACCCATTATAATAAAAGAATGCATAAACGCAACGGATTAACATTTCCCAAATTGGCTCAATGTGTCTAATAAATGCTATGATCATAAGCTTGACTCAATAAATTTTCTAATAGTGGTTTTGATCTGGAAAAATTGTAAAAGGGTTCTTGATAAAAATGTTAATAAGAGAAGAAATCCTAAAAATAAAATAAGAAAACTTGAAAACTTGAACATGAATGTTTAAGAACAAATAAATTCGAAATGTAGGAATTATTAGTATTGGGAGGTTGGGAGGGCTTGGTCGATATTCTGCCACGTCCTCGTTCGTGGCCCCGGAAACTACTTCAGTAAATGTGATTAAAATGCTATTTGATATGTATATAATGTAAGATAATGGTTACTTTACTAACGTTAATAAATCAATCGATATACATAGTTTTATTATATTATATGAAATATTTTCTTTTATTAATAAGAAAATTTAACTTATATGTTATTTATTTACTAAGGTGCTAGGTAACATATGAGTTAGAGAGTAATTATGGTTTTTTTTTATTAATACGGCTGTTATATAATAACTAACTGATGTTTTCTCTAAAATAGCTACTTAGAGCTGGAATCACCTAACCAAATTGTACTAAAAACTATTACACATTGGTTGTCATTACGGCTGGCTAGTAAATTTCAATTGTGACAAATGAAAAAGAAAAAAGAAAAAAAAGCAACAATTTTTTCATATTTCTTTTTTTTGAAAATTTATATTTATTTTTGAATGATTTATTTGTAAACATTGTCAAGGGTTTTTTCGTTTTTTGTGCACTTATTTTCGAGTTGGGGCGATGGTTACCGAATTCTCCACTAACATATTTACATTATTCAAAAACACTGAATAACGTGAGACATTTTGTTCCACAATTTTTTTTTTCAAATTTAAATTTAATTTATTTGTCATTTAGACAGGAACCATGTTTCTATGAGTTATTGACTCGCTAATTTTGAGTATAACGAATGGGTTTGCCATTAATTAGGCCTTACATGTACCTAGTTACGCGACAATTATTATTACGGCTGTTGAATTCTATCAGTGCCTGGCGAAGCCAGCGGGGTTCAGCTATTAGATTTATAAATTTATCTGATTATTTGTTTTGAATTGACAAAATGCAGATTTTTACTTTTGTCTTCGTTATCTCAGGTCGAAGTAGCAGACTAGAAAAAGATTTGGATAATGAAGAGGTATTCCTACATTCAATCTAGTATATTAATGTCCAATATCGAACACAGAGTGCGGAAGGCAAGTATAGCTTTCTACGCCTGTAGTGAAACTTTCGGCAAAAAGTGGGGGCTTCAACCAAAGATGGTTCGTTGGATGTACACAGCGGTGGTACGTCCCATCCTCACCTACGGCCCTACGGGTCTCTGGTATGGTGGCCCGCCTTAAGCAAAGCCTATAACATCATTAAATTGAGTAGAGTCCAAAGAACAGCTGGAATTGGAATCACGGGAGCCCTACGATCAAGTCCGACCGAGGCGCTCAATGTGATTCTCAATTGTCTGCCAGTGGATCTGCACATAAAAAGTATTGCAGCGTGTAGTGCAGTTCGATTGAAGGAATCTAAATGTTGGTCCGAAAGGCCTTATGGCCACACCAGCATTCTACTTCCCTTCCAGACGGCATAGGTCGTATATCTACGGACTACAATATACCCCAACTTAACTTCCATAAAAACTTCTCTGTTAGATTCCCCTCTAGATCAGAATGGGAGGAAAATGCGGTCGTAAACGAATTCGACATTACTATCTTCACAGACGGTTCCAAAATGAACTGTGGAGTCGGAGCAGGCATTTTCTCAACAGAATTAGAAATCTCCAAAACTTTACCCCTTCCCAACGCAGCCAGTTTCTTTCAGGCAGAAGTACTGGCAATTAAGGAGGCGTGTAAACTGCTACTTTACATAGCGATACCCAGGAGAAAAATAGGCATCCTCGTCGACAGTCAGGCCGCGATTAAGGCTGTCGGTTCGACTAATTCAACGTCAAAACTTGTGACGGAATGCAGGGAGACACTCTCCAGGGCTTGTCATCGGTTTGAAATCACTCTCGTCTGGGTTCCCGGCCATAGGAACATTGAGGGGTATGAGAAAGCTGATGAACTTGCCAGACGAGGTTCTGCTCTGTGCGTGTCTCGTGCGGAAGATGTTTTCCCTCCGCTGAGATACGTAAAGAGAGAAATCCTCCTGCACTTCACCACATGAGCTGTAACTAGATGGAGGAACCTGACGAACTGTGTCTTTTCAAGGAAGATCTGGCCAGCCTACGATGAAGCCAAAACAAACAACCTCTTAGCCAGAACACGTGTAGATGTCGCCAGACAAAGCCAAAACCAGATGCAGTGTACTAGGTCACCCTTTTTATGATGACCAAAGTATCCATTTCAATAAGATCATAAAATTTCTCAATTCCACAGGCTGGTTTTGTGCTCCCTTCTCCTCCTTTTTCTTCAGGTTCCGTTAGTTGTAGTCTTAAAACGGCGCTCAATGCGCTATTTGTGTTTTCTTTGTCAGAAGACGGGAATACTGCCACTCAAACCAACCATATTAAAACCTGTGGCTGCTTTAACACCATTCTCAGGATGTTGATGATCCGAGTTCAAAGCCTGAACATGAACACAACGGGCTTTACCAAAAAACACTTTTAATGTCGACTCTAAATTTTAGTAATTCACAGTGGATATTCCATACAAATTTCGCAAATGTGAGCTTCTGTAAATTTAAAGCGAGACTAAAATTTGTTATTAGTACGGCACAATATTTATTATCTGTGCATCATCAAGGTACAAAAACGAAACAAGATAACAAAATACTAAACCATTTTCGCATGGGTACGATACGATCCGTGCTGCAACCAGAGTTGTCAGGTTATTAAAGTCCAAATCGCCAATTTTAAATTTTAAATCGCCAAAAATCACCAAATTAATAAATATCCGTCGCCAAAAATCGCCGAATTAAAAGTTTTGTAAAATCAAATAAAACTAAATAATAACAATAATATTGTTTTGTAACAACTCGTAGTAACAACAACACACAGAGGTTGGACGATGGACGTCCACTGTATAAACAAAAAAGTTATGAAACTTTGAAAATTGATGGATATTAAAAAAGATATTTTTTGTTTCCATGAGTTCTTATTAGAGTTCTGGAAAGTGTACAGTTAGCTTATCAAAAAATTCTTATAAAATAATCTTTTAAACTTAAACATAAAAAAGTTATAGCAAATTGAAAATTGTAAAATTATTTTTCGATGTTCCAAAGAGTGCACAAGGAGCTTAAAAAAAATCTTTATAAAATAATCTTTTTTTGCACTCATTCTCTTTATTTGCCTTCGCCTCTCTGTGCTTATTTTCCAGATAACGGTTTTGTTTTCGTTCATTTGTTTTGTTTTATTAGCTATCTACAATAAATCAAAAATGTAGTCACTGATTCGAATCTGCATTAAAATTTAATAATAAACCGAAGGGATATTGAGAGATGAACATTCAAATATCTACAGCTACACGAGTAGATACCGTCCATGTGAAGGTTACTGATTCTTCAATTTGGAAACAGGTGAGGAAGACTAGGTACTTGATTTTAATAGATCAAAGGAATGAATTACTCAGCCAAAAAGCTATGCTCTATGTTATATACATTTTTTCTGAATCGTGTTGGTCCTTTTATCTCATATCTACAACAGTATTCCATAAGCCCAACTCCGACAATAGTATAGGACAAAGGTAACCACCAAAGAAAAAAAATAAAAAAAAAATCTAACACCATATTCAAGATACCTATATTATCAAACACAGTTATAAAATGTAAGCCAAAGAGATATCTTCCCATCCAAGGTTTGCAGAAGTTAATTAAGTAAATAAGACTGGTGGCGGTTGCACCCGCCACCGCTATTTGGTTAACCATCACCCGCAACTCAATACAAAAGTTTATGGAAATGAATTAATATTTGTTATGACGGTTGCTGCTTCAATGTGAAATATAATAGCAAACAGATGAAAAAAAAATTTCAGTGAAATTAAAATGTTGGAATACTTCATCTCTCTAAAGTGTGGCCCATAATATGGGTCTGTGCTGTTAGTAGGTACTTTCAACCTTTTTCGAAGTTCATTGTTTGTTTTGAAACTATGCAGACTGTTTCATAAAACGTTAATTCTCTTTTAGAGAAACTCATTTTAGATGCAAAACATGAACGATATTATAAACACAATATGAATGTGCATGTGCACTGACTCTGTAGTCCGTACTGCCGTACTCCCACTGTGGCCACAACTGGCACTGGGTGCAGTTTAGACGGTTCTTGAGTGTGGTGTACTGTGTTCAGGGTTTTTTAAAGCTGCAACTACGAATTGGGTCAGAATCACTTGCCGTGGAATAAACTATGCAAGCAAATAACGTTTTATACATTTTACATAAGGGTTCTCACAGGGTTACCACATATAAAGCGAAATATTATTTCAGTGAAGGATATAAGGCAATGGCTTTTGTCTCACTCACAACACAGGGTCGAGTGGATTCTCGAGCAGATTGTGCAACAGATGCGATACTTTTAAGGAATTTGATACTTAAGGAGGTTGCAAATAAATGCTTGTCAATAGCAGAGCGCCTCGTATTTTCGAGAAGTCCCTTCAAGGACTGTTATGTTGTATGTGCTGAGGGAAATATAGCTAATCTGATATCATGATCTAAAACATACATGTTATATTGGCTATTGGTTTGCTAGAACCAATTGAATAATGTAAAATGTTGTTTAAACAGAAAATAATACTACGCCCAACGTTAAGGATGAAGGTTTTTTTTGTCGTACCGACTAGGATATTATTTCTTTGACGTTAGGCAAAAAGGTCTTAAGTCAAAAAATGCATTTTGGGTTTTGTATTGGGTTTAACTAAATTTTTTTCTATTACGTTTGGTATTAACGACTTAAGTCTAGCACAACTTATTCCATCGTAATAATTTAGTCTTTAGGCAATAAGTCAGACAGAACTTACTAAGTTAAGGCTAAACTAAACTACTTTTAATTTGGTTTTACGAAAAACTGCAGTTTCTGACTTAAGACCTTTTTGCCTAACGTCAAAGATTTCAAAATCAGTTTTTATAAATTTTGCATTTTAATTAAATTGTAAAGCTTTTGTTTTCACTATTTCTTACTTTACTATATCTTTCACTCTTTCTGTTTTTAAAGCTGTGAATTATTTTCATTGCTGCGTTATTGGTTAGCTTCATAAATAAATTTTTGATTTTGATAGAATGTCTTGGCAAATTCCTAAGTCTTCGAGCATCATGCGGAATAATTGTTCAACCACGGTTATGGTTAATGTGTTATCCAGACATATTGATGGATTCCGAATATGCTATTTAAATGCACGTAGTCTTAATCAAGAAAAGCTTGATTATCTGCGAAATTTGTTTATTGATTCTAGTGTTGATGTTATTTGTGTCTCTGAGTCGTGGTTTAAGTCCGATATTAAAGATGAATTTTATAAAATCTCTGGTTATAATTTAGTTAGGAGTGACAGAGTGACAGTTACCATTGGTGGTGGCGTTGTTATTTATTGTAAGTCCTCTTTAACTTGCAAGCCCTTGGCTATCTCAAAAGGATCTATGGTCGATTTTGTTATTGCGGAAATATCTGATAAATATACAAAATGCTTAGTCTCCTGCGTGTGTTGCCCATATCGTAGTACTTCTCCTGAACCATTCTTTTCAACACTCTCTAATTTTTCTGCATTATACGAGCATATTATTATTTGTGGGGACTTTAATGCTGATTTGTTTAGACGCGATTCTCGTGCTTATCAAATTTGTGATATATGTTCTTCGTTTGGTCTGTCTATTATTAATTCCAGTGCAACGCATTTCTCCCCAATTTCCTTACCTAGTCTTTTGGATCTTGTCATTGTTTCAGAAAACTCTGCAATTCTACTCTTAGATCAACTATCACTTGGTGGCATATCGGATCATGATTTACTTTTTGTTACCTATGATATACGTTTTAAGCACACTGTTATTCCTGTTGAGTTTTCTTATAAAGACTTCAACTCCATTGATACTGCTGCCCTTGAAAGAGGAATATCCCTAGCACCATGGGAATATTGTAGACTTCTTGTTGATCCCAATGAGAGAATTAACTGTTTCCAGTCCATAGTAGCACACTTGTATGAAAACTTTGTGCCTACGAGAACTATCAAAATTAGTGACAAGAACTGTCCATGGTATACAACCGAAGTTGTCAATGCGAATTAACGCAGAAATAGGTCCTATAGCAGATGGAAGAGATTGCCGAACACATATACTTGGAATTTGTACAAATCTGCCCGTAATCATACAAAAAGTGTTACGCGAGCTTCTAAACGCAGCTACTTTAACGCTAAGCTTAATGCTTCGCTTCCATCTAAGATCCTTTGGAAAAATCTACGTGAGCTAGGTATTAATAATGACAACTGTGCTGTTTGTGAGATTGAACCTGATGTGTTGAATGACCATTTCCTCTTTGGCAATGACCAAGTGTGTCCTATTAACACCCCTCATATCAGTTCAAGGAACCCATCGTCAGAATTACAGTTCGTTTCCATATCTGAGTCTGATGTCATAGGCATTATGGCGACGATTAAGTCTAATGCAATTGGTGAGGATGGAATACCGCTTAAATTCGTTAAATTAATCTTACCACACATAATTAATCATCTCACACAACTGATAAATTTCTGTTTAATGTCAAGTACATTTCCTGAAGTTTGGAAATCTGCTAGAGTTATACCTGTTGCTAAAAAGCGTAACGCCAAATGTGCTGAAGATTTCAGGCCTATTAGCATACTACCTTGCCTATCAAAGATATTTGAAAAAGTAATTGCGAGGCAAATTTCCCATCACCTTCAAAGTAACTCCTTACTTCATTAACTTCAGTCTGGTTTTAGAGAAGGTCATAGCTGTTCTACGGCAATGGTAAATATTATGGATGATATCAGGTTAAATATTGATAAGCGTCATGTTACTTTTCTTTGTCTGCTTGACTTTTCCAAGGCATTTGATTCGGTTAATCATAATCTTTTGTGCTGGAAGTTGCAACAGTTTTTCAGTTTTAGCCCTAGTGCTACTAAGCTCATTGAGAGTTTTCTAAGTAACAGACAACAGAACGTAGTAGTTGGAGGTAAGTCTTCCTCGTCTAAGTCTATCACCAAGGGCGTTCCTCAAGGTTCAATTCTTGGTCCAATTCTGTTTTGTATGTTTATTAATGATCTTCCAACTGTCTGTAAATATGTGACTACATACCTCTATGCTGATGATGTTCAATTGTGCCTATCTCGTCCTCTTTGTGATATCCCTGATCTTGCAAGTAAGTTTAATGAAGACTTGTCTGCGATATTTAGATGGTCCGTTTCGAATGGACTTGTTTTAAATCCGACTAAATCTCAGATTATTGCAATTGCGAATAAGCCAATTGATCCAAACATCTTGCCAAATTTATATCTATCAAACGTAATTATTAGTTACGCTGATACAGTTACTTGCTTAGGTTTCAAACTGAACCGTACGTTGTCGTCTTATGATCACGTTAATTTTGTTGTTGGCCGCATTTATGGGTGTCTTAGAAAACTGTGGCTGTCTGCTAGTTTTACTCCTCTACGAGTTGCTTTTAATGATTCCGTTAGATACATTTATGGACTGAAGAGATATGATAGAATCTCTGTTCTATCTAGTAATGTCCTATAGGTTGTACTCTAAACCAATTCTTAAATGCTCGTAATCTCATATTTTGTCATAAACTCCTCCATAGCAGAACTCCAGGATACCTTTATAACAGACTATCTTTTTCACAGTCTCAGAGAACACTTAAAATCAATATTCCGTCCTTTAAATATTTAAATTCCTCCCGTATGTTTTTCGTCCACTCCGCGAGGCTTTGGAACTCTTTGCCTATACATATTAAATTGATTCGTAATCCCAAGAACTTCAAATATAAAATTGTTAAATACCTTTCAGTGCAGCAATGATGATAATAATAATATAAAATATTTTTCAAGATAACTATAATTTTCTCCTTACTTACTTACCTTTAACGTTTAACCTTGAATTTTTGAACTTTTTTTTTTCTTCTTTTTTTTTGATAATCATTCGTTATCACGTTAATTTAGTTAATTTCGCCATATTTATTCATATTTATTCAATGTGTATACATAGATGCAATTACTTTTTGTACTATAAAAGACCAAGTCTTATTGTACAACTCAAAACTGAAGATGTTAATAAATTGAAATTGAAATTGAAATTGAAACACTAGATATACCTACTACTAAATATACCCAAGCGTGGTCGGTCTTGAGAAGAAAACAGTCGTCATCCAATCAAGATTTTTATTTTAGATCTGGCCAGTATTCTATTGAAAAACCTTGGATGCGCGAAAAGTAATCCAAGACTTGCCCACTGAATGCTACTTATTGTGCTGAATGCGTTGAGCCTTTTTTCATGAATCATGGGGTGGATACGAAACGTATTTTTCTTTGTTCATTTTTAAGTCATATAAAGTATAATTTCTTACATTTAATATTTTATCCTTATATACCTACACATTTTTTTATTTTTTTTTTCCCGAAAAATTAAAAAAAAAAAACAGTCCTCAACCAATACGCCTCTCCAGTTAGCGCGATCTTTGGCTAACTGCCTCCAGTTGCGCACTCCAAGTTGGTTGAGGTCCCCTTCCACTTGCGCGCGAGTTAAGTATCCATAGCAAAACATATTGAGAAAAAAGATAACATTATTTGTATTCAATGATATCTTTAGTCTCTAGTACAGTCTTGCACACAACGCTACAATGATAACATATGTAAAAGAGATAGTATCGTTTGTATACAATGTTGGAATATTATCTCTTCTTCATTATCAAGCAAGACGATTGTACGCTTGGGTCTCCTTGTAGATAGATAAGAAAAGTATATAAATACGACTGTATGATGAATTTATCAACAGTCTTATTGTAACTACATAGTAGCCTTAAGCTCCTTTTAGAATTAGTAAAAAGTATTTCAATAATAAAGGACATAGTTCCAAATAAATATTGTTTAATTTTAAAAGTAAGAAACAAGTGTTTTAATTGGCGATCCTGCCAGGAGGTTAAATATACTTTTTAACTTCAATCGAGCGGACCTCGGGAACAAGTAGTGAAATCTAGTATAAACAGAACACTCGCGTTACCGGTTACAAGAATTACCTAGCATAGCAGGTACAAATATAGCTTCTTCGTACGAAGCAGCAAAGCAATTCAGTGAAAGTGTATATGTGGAGAAAAAAAACACACAAATTCGACGACAACAGACACGAGTTCAAAATGGAACAACTCGCAGTATTAATGGCAAGATTAGAAGCTTTAGAAACCAGGAGCAACACAGTAACACAAACCCTAGAGCACACACGCACAGAGAATGCAAGGTTAGCAGCAATAATAACTAACCAAAATCAAATAAACACTAATTTAGAAACAAAACTAAATGAAGTAAAATCTGGATTAGGCATAGTACCAAACATACCTGTGCTAGAGGAAATAAGAACCACATATACAGATGGTAGTGAAATACAGTTAGACGCATTTAAAAGCCTACCTATTTTCAACGGCGATCAATCAAATTATCGGTCGTGGCGCGAAGAAGCATCCAGATTAATGGACAGCATTAAAAACTTCAAAACACACAGTAAGTACGCAGCAGCATTGACTATAGTGAAAAGTAAAATACAGGGTGCAGCCGCGAATGTGTTAACTAATTATAACACAATTTTTAATTTTGAGGCGATACGTAACAGATTAGATTATACGTACTCTAATCAAGAACCTCTATACGTGCTACAAGACATGATGAAAGCCATCACGCAAAAAAGAAGCACACTGTCTGAATACCACGACGAGATAAATAAAAATCTCAATTTAATAATATCAAAAATCACTATGTCAGGTGATCCGCCGAATATAATCGACAGACTAATTAAAAATGCTAACGACGACGCAGTTCGTATATTCATTGATGGTATGAGTGACAACTTTACAAGAGGATCATTATATTCAGCTACAATAAATGATCTAGAACACGCATTCGCAATTGCTCGCAGAATAGAACATGATAATGTGCACAGGCATTTACATCTCACTCAGGATAAGCACCACAAAAATATGCCACATGAACGCAGAAACGAAAGAAGACCAAATTATTCGAGCCAAACAACGAATTATCAACCCCAGAAGCAATACGATAATATGCAGCAACACAATCAAGGACCACAGCCGATGGAGATAAACTCGAGACAAATTGTACATGCACAGCGACAAAATTGGAATCAATACAAACCCGATGTATATAATCCACCAGCGAAACGTGAACACAGCGGGAGTTTCAACACACACAACAGACCGCAACGATCTTATCAGCAGAACTTCAAGCAGCAGAGAGTAAATAACTCCCGACAACAACGCAGAGACGATGTCAGCAGTACATATGCAGAAGCAGATGAAACGGAATGTATGGTAAATAATAACATAAGAATAGATCATTTAAACTAGTAGACGGGTTGCCCTGCTTAAATTTAACTAGTACTATTTCTAAGAAAATTTATAAAATTCTTATTGATACTGGTGCAACCCATAATTACATTAATAGAAAATGCGATTCTAGCAAAAAAATTAAAATTAAACCTATAAAAATAAAAACAATGCATGGTTATTCTATGGTAGATACAAAGAAAGTAGTTAGGATATTAAAGAAAAATATAACATTTTTTGAATTAGAGGATATTCAGTCTTTTGATATGATATTAGGATATGAAGGACTTAAAGTTCTAAACGCGGAAATAAATTTCAGTAATATGACTCTAACTACCATAAGCAGTGTCGAATCTATTCAGAAAATTAATTACATAATTGGGGAAAATAATATTTATAAAGCAGACATAGATAGACTGATGAAGATTAATAACAGCATAGGACCGTTACCCTTTACAGATACTATAGAAGCAAGCATTAGGACGACCAATGATAATCCGGTTTATGTTAAACAATATCCATATCCCATAGCAGATAACGAATTCGTAAACAAAGAAATACAGAAACTCTTACATGACGATATAATAGAAAAAAGCCATAGTCCTTATAACAGTCCCATATGGACAGTACCTAAAAAAGGTTTGGACGAAAAAGGAAAACCAAAACGGCGCATGGTTGTTGATTTCCAAAAACTTAACGCTCACACTGTAACAGACAGATACCCCATTCCGGATGTCAACTTGACAATTCAAAATTTAGGTAAAGCCAAGTACTTTACAACATTAGATTTGGAGTCAGGTTTCCACCAAATTAAAATCAAAACAGATGATAAAGAAAAAACAGCTTTTGCTATAAATGGCGCAAAATATCATTTTAAACGAATGCCTTTCGGGCTCAAAAATGCACCAAGCATATTTCAGAGATGCGTGGACGACATTTTGAGAGACTTTGTAGGTAAATTCGTACACGTTTACATTGATGACGTATTGATATATTCTTCATCTGAGGAAGAACATATACAGCACATAAGTCAAGTATTCGACGTACTCAATAAAGCCACATTAAAAATATCTGATGAGAAAAGTAAGTTTTTTCAAGAAGAAGTAGAATACTTAGGTCACATAATCAGACATGGTAGAATCACTACGAACCCTGAGAAAATAGCAGCTATAGAAAATTTTCCAGTCCCACAAACGGTAAAGGATTTGAGAGGATTTTTAGGTCTTACAGGTTACTATCGTAAGTTTATAAAAGGATACGCAAGCATAGCCAAGCCCCTGACATTATATTTACGAGGAGATAACGGTAAAGTAAACAAAAAACAAAGTAAAAATATTAAGTTAAATCTGAATGATTCAGCATTAGAAGCGATTAGAATTTTAAAAAATTATTTGAAAGAACAAGTCGAACTTTTTCAACCGGATTATAGTAAACCATTCGAGCTTACTACTGATGCATCCAACATAGCTATTGGAGCCGTACTAAGTCAGAATAAGCAACCTATACACTTCTTGTCAAGAACACTGAGTAAGACAGAAGAGAACTATAGCACAAACGAGAAAGAGCTATTAGCGATCATATGGTCCTTACAAAAACTCAGAAACTACATATATGGTATAGCAGACTTAACCATATATACCGATCACCAGAGCCTTATATATTCTGTATCAGAAAAAAATCCCAACACAAAGCTGAAACGTTGGAAGGGAATCATTGAAGACTTTGGAGCAAAATTAGTTTATAAACCAGGAAACCTAAATCTTGTAGCTGACGCATTATCACGTCAACGCATAAATACTTCTACCATAGAAACAGCACATTCAGCTGAAAGTTCTTCTAATGATATAATAAAAACTGTGAATCAGCCTTTTAATGCATACACTGCACAGTTCGAACTTATTGAAGATATAACAAATAATATCGAAACACAAATCTATTTTAGTAACAAAATAAGACTCATAATAAAGTTTAAGGACAAAGACTCTTTACTAAGGCAGATGAAAGAAATTATACAACCCCAAAAGATTGTAGCTTTGCATACGAAATTTGAAAACATATACAAATATGGTGAAAACATAAAAAAAGAATTCCCACTAGTAAGATTTATATTCACACCAAGAAAACTTCAAGACGTGACAAATTTGGAGGAACAACTAAAACTTGTAAGGGTAACTCACGAAAGAGCACACCGAGGGTTACGTAACAATATACAAGAAATCTCAGAGAAATATTACTGGCCCGATCTAAATAAACAAGCAAAGAGTTTCAACAGAAAATGCATAGCATGTCTATTTGGAAAATATGAAAGAAAACCTATCAGAGAACCTCTGAATAATTCAGAAATACCAACACATGTGGGAACACACATTCATATGGACATATACTTCAACGACAAGTATACTTTCCTTGTAACAGTAGATAAGTATTCTAAATATACAATCCTTCGGGAAATCGAAACTCGAAACAGACTGTACGACGTTATGGAAGAGGTCTTATCTAATTATTTCCCAAAATGTGAACGACTCATGACAGATAACGAGAAGGGATTCAAAACAGAAATGGTGAACCAAATGTGTTTGAAATACAACATAACTAAAGTAGAAACTCCAGTATACAGATCGACAGCGAACGGTCAGGTAGAACGTGTAAACGGTACAATAACTGAACTGTCTAGAATATTCACAATTCAGAATAAAACAAGACTTATCGAAGAAATATTTAGAACAGTGCGTGAATTAAATAATTCTATACACTCAGTTACCGGTTTGAAACCTAGAGACATTTTCTTTAATCAAAATAAATATAGCAATAGTGAAATTATAATAAATAAACTAAACTCAGCATCCAAAAAAGTGATCGAACGTCTAAATAAAGGAACTCGACACAGAGAGTATAAAAAAGGAGATAAGATAATGGTAAGAATCACAGGTCTCAGAAAGAAATCTAACGCCAGATACATAACAAGAATAGTAGAAGAAGATAAAGGAGACACTGTAATCTCTAAAGAAGGAATAAAAATTCACAAGGATAACATAAAGAATTATCATTTTTCAGATGACGAAAATATTAATATTCCTAACATTACTAGGAATTGTACAGAGTCAAGAAGGGCAAGGAAACGTTCAAATAACTGAGTTACTAAACAAGAAGTTTATACTTACGCAAACAGATGACGTGTATTTATTCAAAGAACAAACTTATTTGTTACATGCCACCAACCTGACTTCGATATTTCAACCTTACGTAAATATCGTAACTAGTAAATATCAACCTACACAAGAAGAAAAAATTTGGTTAAGTAAAATTAAGAATTTAGCAGACCAATTACAAGAACATACTAGGCATACTAGATCAATTAACTTTTTAGGAACAGCTTTCAAATATGTGTTTGGTAATCCTGACCATTATGACTTAGTTAACATAGAAACGAGTATAAATAATCTCATAGAAAACAATAATAAACAAAAAACTATAAATTCTAGATTTGAACAAATTTTGCAACAATTCGAAGGTCAGAGCCTTAAAGAACATTTAGTAATAGAACAAGTGTACGAACAATTATTATTATTGACCAGAACAATTAATGCAGCAAAAAATAATGAATATTTATCAGAAAGCCTAGACTTAGATGACATTAAAAATATTATTCAACATGAAATAATTCAAGTACCCATAATAAATATACTTGAGTACTCTAAAATATTATTAGCTAGAACTGATGAATTCTTCATCACAATATATAAATATCCAGTTCTAATTAAATCATGTAAATTGTATAAAGTAACACCTTTAAATTCAAAACATGGAAAAATCATTACAGATAAAACAATTGCCTTATGTAACCAAACTTATTTAAGAACAAGAAATTGTCAAAATCATCTAAGTAAAAACATTTGTGAAATTAACTTTGAAGAAGAAAATTGTCTTATTCCACTTTTAAAGAATATAACTTCAAAATGCAACATTAAACAAGAATACGATTACGACTTAGAAATTGAATCCGGTGTTATGTTATTAAGCGGTAAGCATAAGTTAAATAATCAAACAATTAATGGTATAAACTTAGTTACTTATGAAAATACTATAAATCTAGACGATAAAATATACAAAAACATGCATAAGCAAATTAAAGAAGTTATATTAAGAAATCATAATTCAGAGTCTTACATCGACCAAATAATTAAAGAAGATACAATGTACAAATTCGATAACATAGATACTTTAAAAAAACTAATTATTCCTTTTGAAGAAAAACCGATATTATCAACTATATACACAATTGTAACACTGATTGTTATTCTAGCATTTACGTACGTAATGATAAAAACTATACAATGTATAACAGATCGTCAAAAACAAAAAAAGATTGACGCATATAACAAAACTTATGAAAGAGAAATGTTAAAAATAGCGTCGAAAAATCGGGACGATTTCGTTTAACAAGGGGGGGAGTTAAGTATCCATAGCAAAACATATTGAGAAAAAAGATAACATTATTTGTATTCAATGATATCTTTAGTCTCTAGTACAGTCTTGCACACAACGCTACAATGATAACATATGTAAAAGAGATAGTATCGTTTGTATACAATGTTGGAATATTATCTCTTCTTCATTATCAAGCAAGACGATTGTACGCTTGGGTCTCCTTGTAGATAGATAAGAAAAGTATATAAATACGACTGTATGATGAATTTATCAACAGTCTTATTGTAACTACATAGTAGCCTTAAGCTCCTTTTAGAATTAGTAAAAAGTATTTCAATAATAAAGGACATAGTTCCAAATAAATATTGTTTAATTTTAAAAGTAAGAAACAAGTGTTTTAATTCGCGCCACCTAAGGCGAGGTCTTCCTCTACTGCGTTCGCGTTGTCCCTCCGGGTTGGAATCGAAGACTCTCGTTGGTGTCCATTCGCTCTACATGTCCTAACCATCTTAGACGACTAATGCGTACTTTTCTGACCAGGTCGAAGTCGCTGTACAGCTCGTAGAGTTCGCTGTTAAATCTTCTCCTCCAAATCCCGTCAACGCAAACGGGACCAAAAATCACTCGAAGAATTTTGCGTTCGAAGCGACCAAGAAGATCTTCATCCGTTTTTGCTAGGGTCCATGCTTCTGCGCCATAGAGCAGGACAGGGATGATGAGAGTCTTATATAGAATCTCCTTAGTGCTTCTTGACAAGGCCTTACTAATCAATTGCCGTCTTAGGCCAAAGAAACAGCGGTTGACAAGTGTGATTCTTCGCTTGATTTCTGATGTGATGTCATTATCAGAGTTTATAGCGGAGCCGAGGTAGACAAAGTGCATTGAGGTTGCGCAACAAAATTATAACTGAGCCGACTTTCAATTGTATAGATGTAAGCCCGGAACATCCAAAGAATTCAAAAATTCAACTAATCCCCACGACAATATGCTACGACAAAAAGTAGCATATGTCCTTCCTTGGGCCCATGCGAATTTAAACCAAAAATCAGAAAAATTGAAGGATTGGTTCCCGAGCTATGAGTGGGCACATACATTTCGGAGATCGACAACAACGCCACCTATCGGGTCCAAAATCTTATCTTTTAAGACTTCCTAAGCCTGAAATACACCAATACGAACAAAAGAAGAATCATAAAATTTGGCCCAGTAAGAACATTTTCCTTGGTTATGTTATTTGTGCCGGAAATCGAATGGAAATGTTATTTACCTATATAAATTTAAATTAAAAACTAATTTGGAGTTTTCGTCGAACAATTGTACAGCTAAATGAAATATGAATTACTGAAATGTCAAATTCAAAAAAGTACAGACAACCAACGCCAACTATATTATTACAGTTAAATTTAATGTTGTTGATACAATATTGATATGCAGGGAAATATAACTTTTCGTAAATATCTCCCAGCGCCACCTATCGGGTCCAAATTTTATCAAAAATTTTATTTTTTCTTAAGTGTTATATGGTCTTAATTTGAAGCAAATCGGTCCATAAATAAGAATTTCCAAAAAGCGACCCCAGCGCCCCCTAAAGGGTCTAAAGTAAACATAAACCATCCGGAGCACCACATAAACATATGGTGTGAGTATAAGGGGGAAAGCTTCAGTGGTTCAGCCGTGATGGTCGGTCATACATACGCACAAACGTTTTTATGTATTTAGAATATTAAAAAAAAAAAAAAAAAAACTGCTCCAAATTGCCGCCAATAGCAAAGTTCCGCCCGGGGCCTGTGCCCCCCTCGCTATGCCACTGAGAGTATAATGCAGATATGCTACAGTTACAATATGCACTAAAGGGTTTAATAAAATTACTCGAAGTTTGCTGATCCATATAAAATCAGTATCCAACCTTCTCTACGACTGTCGAATGCCAACTGACATCCTGTGCCTGTCATCTGAAATAAAATGGCGGTCATAAGAAATCGGCATGATTAATAAAAAACACGTACATCTACTACACGGCTCACAGCCTACTTCAAAAGGGCTGATTTTGGATTCTGATTGTGAATAAGTACACAAAGTCATATAAACTGGTCATTGTGTTTTCAAATTTGTTTTTAATGGTTATGATAAATGACTCATGCGTATAAAAAAACGTGTATCCATAATTTAGCTGAAAATGCCTATAGCAGCAGATATCCATCCGCCGTAAAAGCAACCCCAATAATAATTTTGTTGTTGTATAAACAAATTAACTGCGCTCCACATTTCGCCGACAGAATGTAGACAACTAAAAACAGCACGTCACCATAATAAAACGTGACATTTGTAATCACACCTGTAATGCAAATTAATTCCTAAAATTCTTAATAACATTGCACGTAAACAAACAATAAATAACACCCGTCCGTACCTATACTCTTAACCGCACACACCTGCGAGGACATTAAGTCGATAATCACTAGATTAAGATTTAATTTTCAATGTTTTATCGTTGTGTCCTAACAATAAAAAGCAGTATGTGACTACGTCTGCGACAAAATGATAGCTCATCTTATATTCTAGCAATTCTTTTTCAGAGAGTGAAAATATGAATTGACCCCATGATGTGCACCAATTTATAATAATTTATATATCCACATAGCTAATAATATAAAAATCTCGAGTCACTGTGCTTGTGGCCGCATAGTCCTCTGAAGTAGCTCGACCGATTTTTATTAAATTTATTGTGTTTATTTGGTAGGTATGAGAATCGGTCGAAAAGAATATTTCATACCGCTGAGGTGATTAGGGTGTCCACAACATTTTTCCTTTTATTTTTGACGAAAATGTTCTTTTGTGTGTTTTTTTTTAGATTTCGCAAAAATATATGTAAAATGTAACCCCAAATCCTCAACTACCTACCCCAACCCATCATTATTTAATCGCGATTTTAGTATTTCTGGACGAACAATATAAAAACAATTTAGTTGTCGTTTCGGTTTTAAAACAAAACGAAATTATTTATGTTGTTGAATGACAGGTGGCGCTACTTCCCCCCAATTGAACTTCCATCCACACATGCGCGAGTCCTAGACGTGAAATGTCGCGTCACTTTGACATTTCACTCTGAATTTTTTACATATTATCACAACCCCGAAATTTTTAAACCGCGAACACCAGAAATTGCATTCTTTCAGAGGTGCATAGTGGGGATTTCTGAAAATTAAATTTTGTTTGGGATGGAGACAAATTTAATCTATGACAATGGGCAAAGTTTTGTCCATCACGAATATTGGACTGTGGCTAATTTTTTCCTTGCATCTCTCCAAGGCGTCATTGAGCGACCACACGGTCATTTATTTCCGTCGTTTTATTGGCACTTCGTGCAATTTGGTCTGCCATCTTCCTAGTCATTTAAATGACGCCGAAAATGTTATCCCAAAAATGCTGATCACACAAAACGACTAAACTGACGGCTTTGTGACGCGATTTTGACGTCAAAGCGCCATGTGACACAAAAGAAAATGGCTGTGTAATCGTAGCTTTACTTCGTGTTCAAACTTCGAGCAACTGCTACAGCCTTCTCTAAGATTAAAAAAAAAAAAAATTAAACGATCATGGACTTTATCGTTAAACAAAATGTTTTGTACAACCGCGTTCCTGGATGTATTCGATCGAATGACGCATGCCCACATTCTGCTATGGTTGATTGAGAAAATCTGACCGGACCAAGATGACTCAACCATTGTCGCTGAAATAATGTACCTGATCAAGAAGGCGGATTGCGGATATCGATGAAGTCGAAACTACGCATTGAGTTCAATTTAATTCCACAAAAGCTTCATTCTTTCAATAGGTGGGCTTATTGAATGATCGAAAGGGATATAAATATTTTAATCAATTTTGAGTGGCACGAGTTTCGCCGGGCTAGTTGGTATATTTAGATATAATAAACTTGCGGGCCCCGCGAACTTTGTCCCGCCCAAAATTGATTTTTGACTAAAATAATTTGGAGCATTCACGATTCGACCCGAAATATTTTTTTTATCGAACAAAACTTTTAACAAATACAATCTCACTAAAAAAAAAAAAGAAAGAAAAAAAAAAATCAAAAATAATAGCAAACGCATCAGTGACAGCCAGAACTCGAAAATAACTCTCAACCTATACCTATTTTCAATTGGTTTCTTACTGAGGGATATTACACTCGGCTGCAACATTAAGGTCTTGCTATGAGATGTATTTATGTACACTTACCTTTTCGTTCTTTGGTTGATCGTTATTTTAAAAATTTAGATATATTACTCTTCAGTTAACTTTTTCCAATTAAATTAAATTGAATTGATCAACCAAAGACCTCATATTTCCAAAATTAGTAAAAAAAATTCAAATTTGTATTGGATTCAGTTGTTTTCTTTATTTACCATCTAGCTATTATAAACAAAGATAATTGCTTTATATTTAAGACTAGCTGACCCGGCGAACTTCGTTCCGCCCAAATTCATTAATGAGCTTTCGCTTCATTCTGCTTCATGTAATTCGGTCAATTCAAATTGTTTATTCAAAAGTTATATTAAAATTAAATAAATAGGTAAATAAAATCAATTACTTGTCGGCCAACCTACCGCTTTTTCACTGAAATGCTTTATGGTACACAACATTTTTGGTTCTATTTCTATTATCGGGTGTGTACACGTACAAAGCGAGAGCTTTGCCGACACGTGAAATTCAAGATTTATGTCACACACATCCAGCGATTGTCCTTGCGACTTATTAATTGTCATAGCAAATGCGAGACGTATGGGAAATTGAACACGCTTAAATACGAACGGCAAATCGTTCTGAATAAGTGGAATCCGCGAAATAACAACACCTTCGCCTATGAATTTACCAATAAAAATCGTTGCTTGAATTAGGTATATTTGATATTAAATTCTTCACAATCAAATGCGTACCGCTACAAAGTTTTGGTTCATTTAGTTTGCGCAACAAAATTATTACTGAGACGATTTTTAGTTTCAAATTGTGTGGAGGCAAGCCCGAAACATCCAAAGAATTTAAGAATTCCGTGGGATAGTTGGTGGCTTCGTTTTCATCCATCACGGAGTCGACTGATTTGTATGAATGCAACTCACCAGCGATTTGGTTTTGAATGGGGAAATTCAAATGATCGACGTTCTTGTTTTTCGCAATCACCCTTACACTCAGTCAATCATGGTCAACAAATTCTGAGCGACATTCGGCAAAACATTCATGATTAGTTCTTCCGGTGTCGTTGTAAAGTTGTAAACATTTTGTGGAAACTCAATCAGGCCGGTGATTAAGTTTACTGGAATCACACCATTGCCCATCGCCAACAATTGCCTTCAGAACTCTGCAGCGGACTGGTCATTTTGTAAAGAAACTCGCATGTTTGTTGTCAAATGAAATTTCTTGACGTATCGCCATAAAGCAGACGCCTTCAGGCAAGCATTCAATTCATCTGCCGGAGTTGATCTCGAAATGACAGGCAGCGTTTGACGGAAATCGTCTGATCGCAAGATCATTGTTCCACCGAAAGGTCGCTTATAATTACGTAAACGATTCAGGGCCTCCAATGCGCGTTTGTAAGCCACTGTGCATTCGTCCCATATAATAATCTTACATTGCTGCAGTACTTTCGCCATCGCAGTGTTCTTTGAAATGTTGCATGTAGGTTCTTCTTCCACTTGCAGATTCAATGGCAATTTCAATGCAGGATGAGCTGTTCGACCGCCTTCTAACAAAGAAGCCGCTATCCCAGGAGAGGCTAGGGCCAAAGCGATCTCAGATCTCGAACGAATTGTAGCCAAAATAAGTGAAATCATGAATGTATTTCCAGTTCCGCAATTTTCGTTATCGACTGCTTGCATCAATTCATCGTACACTTTCTTTTATTCTTGATTCAACATTGGCACATTTGTTCGAACAGCTTGACTCAATGCGATTCGACCGAAGTCCATTTCTCGCTCCAATTTTGGATTAAATGCGTCTTGCATTGAACGATTTGGCTGTGGCATCCCCAATTTGCACAACAAATTGCCACTTTGTTGCGCTTTCCATCTGACATCTCCAGTTCATTATCCGATGTCACAGTGCGAATTCGATGCAAAATATCGTTGGCCATAATATCATTTTTATTATAATCAAAGTATCTACTTCATTTCAAAAAGTTACTTAATGTAACATAGTAAACATAATTTATTAGAATAAACTTTTTAGGTACCTATAGGTATTTAAAAAAAAAAACGTTCAAAATTGTTGACAACAACAATTTGGTTGGAAAATAATTAAAATAATTGACAACAACAATTGCTTTTAAAATTAAAAATATTTTTTTTTTGTGTTTGAAGTGTCACTACTCGATTTCTATCCAGTTTCTTTTTTTTCAAAGTGAACAAAAATGAATTTATTGGAATGGCGGTTGCGATTTCTTTCAAAAATTTATCATACTAATATAATGAACCTTCTCTGCATGGTCTATTAACCAACAAAAAAAACTAAATCAAAATCGGATGTGTGTGGCAGTCAGTAGGCTGTCACACACACATTTATCAAGTTATTTTTATATATATAGAAGATATCATCATCTGAATGGGTATTAAAAAATATTTTTCACTGTATTCGTCTGGCTTTTCTGCCCATCGTCACTTTCATGTGCGCTGAACATCCTTAGACGAGTTTTAATGTTAAACAATGACTATTCAAATCACTATTGCAATTTCACATGCGGTGCTATATGTAACTAACGTTAATAGCTAGCGAAAAATGTTGAAATGGGATTTTTTTTCTGTCAGTGATATCGCTCAGCTCTGAGCGTACCTAACAGAAAAAAAGTTAAAAATATTGTGATCACATTTAAAAATCACAATAACTGAGAGTAATATTAAGTCCTTTGAAATGGTTGTCTCTTATCTTAACTTATTATGTCTACCAACTGACAATGTCATCCGTGTATGGAAGACTTGTGAAGAATTGTACTCCTGGTTCCGATCAATTTAGTCAAGTGCGATGCTGAAGGAATTACGCGACAGTGCGTCTCCGTCTCGAACATTGAAGGTCTCGGTGAGATTGTCTCCCACCTTAACGAAACATTATGTGTTCTCAACCCTTGTCATTCTGCACAGCTTATTTATCAAAATACCTTCTCTGGTGACACGAGTTCAAAAGTCCAAATTATATGAGACTGTCTAAAAATATGTACGCTATACAGTTTACACTGTATGTACAGTCCATAATCGGATAGCGACTATAATGCCCTAAGACATCTCCTTCAGTTAAATCCCCGTTACTTAATGTAAACCGAAAACGTTGCATCACTGAATAATCAAATACTTTATGACCACAATTTATACAACCATTGCATTCGCCTGAGAGTCAATATTTGTTTTTGGGAGTCCTGTGTACACCTGACTGTAGGACTTCAACTCCACTAACTGTGAGTGACGATATGGTTACATATTCGCTTGATGTATAAATAATTAATTGCAACTAGTATGTTGACATTTTGTCGTTCTATCTGAATGAACTATCCTCTAACAGTCGTAATTACTTATGGGATGTCCTTTTTTTATTTGCGAAAACCGGGTCAACATGGTTTACATGCACAAACATACGAGAAGGGGACTATGCATAGAACAAATCCCGCAGTCAAAGTGAATACTACTGAAAATCACAGCACAATATTGAACAGTTTGTGATATGCTTCTATTTTTATACCACAGGGACATACCTACATGGAAAAATGAGAAGAAAGTGATGCCGCATTTGAACTATTTGTATTGCAAATGCACAGAGGAAGATTGCATTTCTGTGTCGAACGGTATAGTGCCGGTGTTGTTGTTATATTGATAGGAGACAGGTAACAAAACAAGTCATCTAAGGATATAGAACCGATTGATTGTGAACTGAAACGTTGGTTCGGTTTCACGATGTGAATATGGCAGTTGCCGGCAATTGCCACCGGACTTATTGACTCTAGATCGTGTTTGTGTTACATTCCTAATTCGAAATACTATACTTCTTGAAGGCATCTAGTTAGACATGCTTGTAGAAATTAAAGCAGAACTCATTTAAGAAATAACCGGGCAACAACACTATTATTACATTGTTATTATAAGTACCTACTTATTATCATTATTTAATTTATAATACTCTAGCGTGCCCGCCGTACTTCGTCCAGACCAAAATTGACTTTTTGACTAAAATAATTTGGAGTTGATCCAATACGATCTCACTAATACTACGATCAAAATTAAAAAAAAAAATCCCCATACAAATTGTATGGAAAATCAATTTTCACGAGCTTTCCAATTTCTCTTTAAAATTTACCAATTTTTTCCCCGTATAAACCTTCCTTAGGCAAAGGCAAACACAACAAACAAAAGATAGCTCAAATCGGACGATCCTTTCTCGAGTTAGATATGGGGTCTTACGGATGCAACTTTGTTTGCAATATGGAATTGCCCAAATTCGTTAATTTATCTAATGAAAATAATAACTCAGAACATAAACAATGCACTTGCTGATTTATGTTAGTAGTTCGGTCAATTCAAACTCTTTATTTAAAAGTTTTAATAGAAATAACTGAAGTATAGCAATGTCGATGTGTTTTAATCAAATCGCACTGACTAACGTGTCGGCCAACCTTCCGAATTATGACTAAAATTACTTATTGTACACGACATACAAATTGAAGACGCTTAAATATTTGAATTTTCCCCCGCTTGCATGACATTTGATTTAAAATCCCTCACCACCAAATCAAACGCGTTCCGTTACGAATTTTCGGTTCATTGAGGTTGCGCAACAAAATTATAACTTAGCGGACTTTCAATTTCAAATTGTAGAGAGGTAAGCCCGGAACATCCAAAGAATTCAAAAATCACAAAAGTAGCATATCTTACCTTGTCTTTTATGTAGCTGTACCCACTCGGCCTTGCTCGTATCTTTCGTATTAAGTCCTGCTCACATTTCGCAAAATGCCTTTTTTGGACAATGTCCATTAATACCTTTAATGGTGCCAAAACCCGTTTTCTTAACCCGGTTATGTTTTTCAAAATACCACCTATGGGGCCTAAAACTATCCTATTTTTCAATCAACTAGGTAGAGCTGTTTCGGAGACAGCGCTATCTATCGGGTCCAAAATAATTGTCTGTCTTTCCAACCGAAAACAAACCATATGCATCTACAAAATTTCATTGAAATCGGTTGTGTGGTTTGGAGATCGACAACAACGCCACCCATCGGGTCCAAAATCCTATCTTTTAACCCTTTCCTTCCCAAATTATTAATATGTGTGTAAAAAAATAAGTTGGATGCTTTTAAGGTTAATATGGCATTCTAAAGATAACTGCATATTTTTTTTTTAAGTGGGAGTCATCGGGTGGGCGTGGCGAAGTGGTAGTCATATGGCTACATTGGGGTGTTAAAATCAGAAAATGTTATTTTATTATTATCTATGTATATAAAAATGAATCCCTATTTCCCTTGGTCACGGCATCACGCGAGTTATGTTAGAGAACGTCCCAAGTATCCTTCTGAGAAGAGAAGATTAAGAAAAACCAAACGGACACTCCAGGTACTCTTCCAACCCAGACAAACAATAAAGGACTCAGGCAGATAACACTCGTTATTTATGAGTAGGTGCCATAAAAAAAGGGATCGATACTTCATATCGATCTTGCTTAGTATATAAGAACATTTTGGTCCCCTTTTTCGGGCAGTTATAATTATATCGTAGAGAAATGCTACATGTAACTTAGCTCCTAAGCAATTTTAATAATAAAAGTATATTATTTTTAAAATACAAGACTTAGTAATTTATTTGGCGCAGTCGGTAGGATATTTCTCAGATCTATACCCGCATATTATAGTGAGAGAAAATATCCAGTGATCAAGTTAAATTTTAAATTAACTTGCAACCTAAAAATTAAAATCAGTGAAAGTGTTAAAGTGTTCAGGAGTGAATAATTAGTAACCCAATACACGAAATCCATAGAGGAAATTGACGCACCGGATCGTAACAGTTTAAGGAAATAAAAACCTTCGAACAACTCGACCAATCACCGATTTTACCCGTTCTCAAAACAGAGAAAAAGAAAGCCAACGGAAATGGCGCATCCAGCAGCAGCAGCGGTAGCAGACCAGACTATTACTCTAGGAAGACTAGAGAAAGTCCCCATATACTCCGGAAAACCCGAGGAAGACGTAATTGCATTCATAGAGTACATAGATTATGTTTACGAACACATAACGGAAGGAAACAGAACGATAGCGACCCTCATCATTCGGAACCGAATCCAAGGAAATGCAATAAATACGCTTCGAAGGATACTACAGCCCACATGGCCATTAATAAAAGCAGCCCTAATTCAAGATTTTGGTGTACATGAGACGTACGAACAGATCCTGCAAGATTTGCATGCCATCCAAACCAGAGACGTTCACCAATTGTATAGGCAGACAGAAGACATCCTCCTGAAACTCAACAAAAAGAGTATATTAGAAGTAAGTCTTATATATAACCCTACCATAAATGAAAGCTTAGTTATGAATAAATTTATAAATAATTTAAATGCTAACCAAGCATCCATTATAATTGCTCAACAAATTAAAAACATAAGAGAAGCTTATGAAATAATAACTAGATATAAGAACCTTAGTGAAAAATTGAGAGAAACCCTTCCTAATCCTAAATCAAATACTCCAAATCAATCCCAGAGGCAATATCATAATAATAATTATAATCAAAGACCTCAGTATATGCAAAATACTCATCAATTTCATCAAAGAAGTAACATAGACATGAATAGTAATCAGATTAGGACAAATAATAATAATATACTTAGAAATAATTACCAATATAGACCACCTTATAATCATCATAGGCAGAATAACTATAATAATCCTAGAACTAGTCATTTAAGACAAGAGCCCATGGACGTTAATAATGTAGACGTAGAACATCACGAGGCAAATTTTACTTTGATAAACGAAAATGAAGCACTTCCCATAATAATTGCAACTATTAACAATAAAAAACTAAAAATTCTAATAGACACAGGTTCGACCACAAGTATACTGGATGAATCTGAATTATTAGAAATACCACGAAATCCTGTACGGATTCCAACCCAAATAAAAGTCGCTAATAATGCAACTAGTACTATTAAAGAAGAAATCATAACCAAAGTGCCTGTTGAATTCAACGAACATGAAGCAACAATGGCATGGAAGTTGATGAAAATAAAAAATAAAAAATTCGATGGAATAATAGGTCAAAACCAATTAAAGCCCATCAAAGCAAATATAGACCTAGGAGAAGGATTTGTAGAAATAAATAATAGAAAAACTTATTTCGAAAATTATAGTAATAAAAGTAAATGTCCGTATGAATTCGAAGAAATCCATACACTTAACTATTGTAACTCAACTGAAATGAGTCAATTAATTAGTGAGGATTTGAATTTAGAAGAGAAAAACGTTTTAAATAAATTTATTGAAAAAAATAAACACGTATTTTTTAAAGAAGGAGATAAATTAACATCTACCACTCAAACCATGCACAATATTAGGACCCAACATGATAGTCCGATATTTAGCAAAATATATCGTTATCCTAAAATACATGAACAAGAGATCGAAAAACATGTTAAGGATTTATTAGCTCAGGGAATTATTAAGAAAAGTACCTCACCCTATAATGCACCTATTTGGGTAGTCCCAAAGAAAGAAGACAATTCTGGAAAACAGAAATGGCGTATGGTGATCGACTATCGCAAATTGAACGAGAAAACAGTCGAGTTCAAACACCCTATACCTAATATCGATGAAATATTGGACAAACTCGGAAGAGCCCAATATTTTTCGACGTTAGATCTTGCGAAAGGATTCCATCAGATTAAAATGGATCCGTCAGATACTGAGAAAACTGCTTTCTCAACTCCATATGGACATTACGAATGGTTACGTATGCCATTTGGATTAAAAAACGCCCCAGCCACGTTCCAAAGAATGATGAACGAGGTTTTAGACGAACTGATTAATAAAATCTGTGTAGTTTATTTAGACGATATTCTAATCTTCAGTACTTCTCTCGAAGAACACATGATTAATTTGAATTTGGTATTCCAGAGATTAAAGAAATATAACCTAAAAATACAAATTGATAAATGCAATTTTCTCAAAAGAGAAACCAAATTTTTAGGTCATATTATTACTGACAAGGGTATTAAACCTAATTCTGACAAGACTACAGTTATTGAAAGAATACCACTGCCTACTACACAAAAAGAAATTAAATCTTTTCTGGGTATAACAGGGTATTACAGAAAATTTATAAAAGATTATGCAAAAATTGCCCAACCTTTAACTAAATATCTTAAAAAAGATACGAAAATTGATAAATTTGATATAAGCTATGTAAAAGCACATCAGGAGCTCAAAAATGCACTTCAAACAGAACCTGTACTTGCATATCCTGATTTTAATGAAATATTCGTGTTAACGACAGATGCATCCAACTATGCAATTGGTGCAGTGTTATCTCAAAAAGGTCATCCAATAACGTACATTAGTAGAACACTCAATGAACATGAGAGAAACTACAGTACGACCGAGAAAGAATTACTTGCAATTGTTTGGTCAGTAAGACATCTGCGACCTTACTTATATGGTAGACGTTTTGAGTTAAAAACGGATCACCAACCGTTAAAATGGCTTCAAACCAAAAACCTCGGCAAAGATATTTCACCTCGACTCCAGAGATGGGTACTTCTGCTAGGTGAATATGACATGAGAATCGAGTATCTCAAGGGAACAAGCAATACAGTTGCAGACTTTCTCAGTAGAGGAATCACGAATAACGAAGAAATAAACGCTTTAGACTCTGTAGATCCAACGATCCATTCCCAACACGAAGAAGCAAATGACCACTTTCCGATAAAAGATACTTGTGTGAATATATATAATCAGCAAATAATCCTGACGTTAGGTTTTCAAACGAAAGTTAAAATGTTAAACAAAAAACGAAGAATATTCTTAGGTATTGATTCTTTAAAACAGGAAAATATAGAAGAGAAATTAATACCTCTAATAGAGAACAAAATAACGGGAATATATGTTAACCCTGTAGTACATGAAAGTAATTTTAATATACTACAACAAAAATTAATTACACTATACGGAAATAGGATAAAATTTATAAAATGCATGTCCTACGCAAAAGACATGAACTCAGAAGAAGAAGCTGTCCAACAGATTAAATTATATCATCAGAAAGAAACTGGACATTCTGGCATAGAAGAGAATTACAGAGGTCTGAAAACTAAAATCTATTTCAAAAATCTGAGAGAATTAATTAACGATGTGATAAATTCATGCAACATTTGCAAACAAAGCAAATACGATAGGCATCCCATTAAAAAGAAATTCTGCTTATCAGATACACCTAAAGACATTAACGAAATAGTTCATTTAGATATCTACTGTATAGCTAAGACAAAATATTTAACTAGCGTAGATAAATTTTCTAAACTAACCACTACGACATATGTACCTAATGTTTCACACGAAACTTTAGAAGAGACAATTCTACAACTAATAGCTACGCATGGTAAGCCCAAACGATATGTTATGGATAACGAATTCAATTTCCCCAGAATAGTAAAAATGTTAGAAGAATTAGGTATAGAAATTCATTTTTGTAAACCCAATAGTCATACAGGGATTTCTGATATAGAGGTATTTCATAGAACACTTGCTGAAAAAGTACGTGCTATCTTAAACGGAAAAACTACACCCAACATACATGAAATTCGCATGGCTGTACACAAAGCAACACTCTATTATAATAACTCGGTTCACTCAACAACAAAACATACCCCATATGAAATTCAGAAGGGTAATTTTGCTAAAGAAAAAATATACCAACACGTTCATACCAACAAACTAAAAATTATCAATAAAAGGAACGAGAACCGTGAAAATTACGAAGAACAGAGATACCAAGGCTTTGTCAAAAATTCTAGAACAGAACGACATAAAACTGAACCACGATATAAATTTAATAGATTAGAAGAACAACACCACAGCAACATACAGAAAGAAAGAAAATCTAAATTTAAAAATAGAGACAATATAATCAAGGCAAACCCCAGTAACAGATACACTCAAACTAGAAAACAAACCACTGGAAACCATCCTTCAACTTCAAAAATACAAATAGTAGATTGCAAATAATGTTAGAAAGTCTATTAACTTCAGAAGAAATCGATGAGTTTGATGTTGATCTGTATAAGCTGAAGAAAATTAAATTATCCGTTGGAGAATTTCATGAAAACTTATTGATATTTGTAATCCAAATTCCTGACAAAATGTTAACATTTGATAAATATTTCCTTACCTCAATACCTAATAAAGACAATGAAGAATTAGATATTGAAAGTGAATTTTTGATTAGAGTAAATGGAAGTAACTATGTCTATACAGAAAATAAAGAAATAAGACATCTAAAACCACTTGTAAACTGTCTCAATAAAATTATAAATTGTACCAAGAAAATAAATAAAAATAAAAATGTTATAATAGAATTAATGAAAGGAGCAGTACTTTCAATAAATAGTGATGTTAAAATAAATAATAATTGTGACGAAAGAAAATCGATTGTAATCATGAGAAATGCTTTGATCACTTTTGAAAACTGTACACTGGAAATTAATAATCAAACGTTTTCAAACAAATATGCAATTGTAAATCAACCCATCCCTATAGATGTAGAATATCCATATGACATAACCAATGTAAAATTAAAACAAATCGATTTAAACATAAGTAATATAAATGAGATAGAAGAAAAATTCCATTCACACAAAAACATAAACTTTAGCATGCATGGAATAACTTTAATTATAATTATAATAATGTTAATTCTTTTTATATATTTGTTTCGGGAGAAACAAAAGACAAAGGAGGGAGGAGTTATGTTAGAGATAACGGACAGGCAACACACATGCCAACCACATGACGACGGAATACCCTCGCTCTCAACAAACGTCCCAAGTATCCTTCTGAGAAGAGAAGATTAAGAAAAACCAAACGGACACTCCAGGTACTCTTCCAACCCAGACAAACAATAAAGGACTCAGGCAGATAACACTCGTTATTTATGAGTAGGTGCCATAAAAAAAGGGATCGATACTTCATATCGATCTTGCTTAGTATATAAGAACATTTTGGTCCCCTTTTTCGGGCAGTTATAATTATATCGTAGAGAAATGCTACATGTAACTTAGCTCCTAAGCAATTTTAATAATAAAAGTATATTATTTTTAAAATACAAGACTTAGTAATTTATTTCGCGTGAACGGCTGGACCGATTTCGCTAATTCTTTTTTTGTTGTGTTTGTTGTGTTGTCAGGAGAAGAATCTTATGAAAGAAAAAATTAAGGAAATTGCGCGGAAAATTAGAAAATTTAAGAATACTTAACCACCATAGCGCTTTAACAATTCAAACTTTTTTGATGTAACATTATGGCGTTTGGCATAACATTAATAATAATTAATTTATTATTTCTAACAAAAACTGAATTTTTTAGTGCACATCGTCGGAAAATCCTACCCATGTGGTAGGCGTATATGTCGTTTTCAGTTCAATTAAATTTTCTTTAATAATAATCTTCTTAATTTATACCTATAATTCTTTCGGGATGAAATTCGATGATGATGATATAACTCGATAACCACTGGGTCAATTTTTATGATTCGTCTTTTGTTTTGTTCGTATTGTTGTATTTCAGGTTAGCGCAAACTTAAAAGATAGGATTTTTGACCCGCTATATGGCGTTGTAATCGATCTCCGAAACCACTCACCCGATTTCAATTAAATTTTGTAGATTTTTATTCTTCGTTCCCGCTTGAAGGATAGGATACTTTTGGACCTGATAGGTGGCGCTGTTGCCGATCTCCGAAACAGCTCTACCAAGTTGATTGCAATTTTGTAGATGGATATGGTTGCTTCCAGTTTTAAATTTCGGATAGTTTTTGACCTATAGGTGGAACTTTGAAAAACACAAGCGGGATAAGAAAACGGATTGTGGCACGTCACATTCAAAAATAAAATCAAGCTCTATTTCTAAAGTTGCACAATTAAAATTATTAATGGACATTGTCCAAATAAAGCAATTTGCGTTATGTGAGCAAGATTTAATACATTAATTTAATATAATTCAAATAAAAGAGACTGACGTCTGTATGTGCAGCGTGCACTCATAACTCGAGGACGGATCGTTCGATTTTTATGATTTTTAGTTGAAAGGAAGGACATTATGCTACCTTTTGTCGTGAAAATAAAACTCTATGGGGATTAGTTGAATTTTTGAATTCTTTAGATGTTCCGGGCTTACCTCTACAAAGTTTGGATTTGAAAGTCGGCTCAGTTAAAATTTTGTCGCGCAGCATCAATTTACCGAAACTTTGTCAAAATCATTGCGATTTGATTGAAACAAATCAGCATTGCTATTCATCATTTATTTATATTGCATTTAATATAACTTTTGAATAAAGAATTTTAATTGACTCAAGTACATTGTACATGCTGGGAATTATTATTTTCATTACATTAACAAATTTTGGGGGGAACGAAGTTTGCCGGGTCAGCTATGGTCAATAAAAGTGAATATAAATAAAAACGCAAAGATTTTATCGGATTACAAAGTGTTTTTGTTGTTATAAATTTCTTCTAAATATATGGCAGCAAAGCAGTTATCTTTCTCGATTCAAATGCTTGATAACACCCCAATGTAGCCAATCGGCAACCACTGGTTAATCGTGCATTTCTGCAACGTGCTATTACATTTCGTTTTATATTTTACTAAATTCATCGTAGAACAATGTTATTTACACAAAAACATTTTTTTTCGGCACCAAAACTAATATTTACCTGTTCAAATTCACGACCAAAATCCACTTTGCGTCAACAGACCACTAGAGGTTGACGTCCACGAGCAAAATGTCAAAATACATCGTTACCAAATAAAACGTATAAAATTATTTGCAATAGATTGAAAGGAAATGATCTTGCCAGATTAAAGAAACTATAATTTTTTTAATTTTGCATGTTTTGTAATAGTTACTTGTAGAAAAGCAGGCGGTAGCCAATTGGCTACCGTGGGAGGGAAAGGGTTAAGACTGCCTAAAATTGAAATACAACGATGACAAAGAGTTTCACCCTGAAAGAATTATAGGTACCTACCTATATTATAAAGAAGATTATTATTGAAGACAATTGATTGAACTGCACAATGAAATATACGCAACAACGCCACATGTTGAGGATTTTCCGCCTTTTCTTTTTCGCTAAACCATCCCTGATTCAATACGAACAAAACAAAACAAAAATCAAATTCAAATCGGTCGAGCCGTTGTGGAGCCTTTACCCAACTAACGCACTACGCACAGCAATTGAATTATACAGGGTGTCCACCGGGAAGGTATACTACTTTGTTTTTTTTATAGTTTTTGAGTAAATGAAAGAGAATGGATCTTATATTGATAAATGTTTTATTTAATGTCGGCCATTATGTATGGGATACAATATCAGGTATGGGATACAATATCAGGTAAATGTCCGCCTCTGTTAGTCTCCCAAATGCGAGCCCTTTTGAGCACATTTTTCATTACATTCTCACACATTTCACGCGGTATTTCATTAATATCATCACGAATATTTTGTTTGAGTTGCTCAAGCGTTTCTGGTTTGTTTGCATAAACCTTACTTTTCAGATATCCCCACAAAAAGAAGTCCGGAGCAGTCAAATCAGGCGACCGTGGAGACCAATCAACATCACCATTTCTTAAAATAACTTACATTATATATAGAAATAGAATAGAATAGACGATTGACAGGTAGATAGAAGATAGAAGAAAGATAAAATAAGTTTATCATAATTTGGCAAAGTACAGAATATTTTTTGGAAAAAAATATGTAATTTAAACTCGGTATTTTGTGACAAAATCTGTGACACCTGTATTTTCCAAACCATCTTATCTTATCATGGTTTGGTCAAGAGGAAATCGATTTTATGCTTATTTTCCCAAACACCTGTGGGAATTCTTTAAATAAAATATAGCTGAGATACTTTTTTAAAAACTTCTTCGAGTTTGCTGGCTTAAGAATAAAACAAACAACGCCAAATTAGTAGAATAAGTTTTCAGATCATGATTTGTGATCTCTATGAAAAGCAGGATCATATGCTGTTGTTGTATAAGTGCATGTTAATTGATGATCTATAATGGATCATCGCTGATAATAAAAAACAGCTAATGCCCAGAAGGATTGTAAAACGTACAAGTCTGCGTATAGCTTGAAAATAAATTCACAGAAGTAAATCTATACTTATAATAAAACTGTTGGCAATTTTTTTGTTACCTAATGGCGTGAAAACTACTGCCCAGATTTCGATGAAACTTTTTTTGAAATGTTCCTTAAGATTTTATGCAACATATAGGCTATTCCCTTTCATTGCCATGCCTATTTTTTGGAGCGTTTTTGACCAAAATGTGTTTCTTTTATGACTTTACTGCCTTCAACTCGCCATTACACAAATAATTCTTAATCAATGCAAACAAAACAAAATACTTAAGAGAGCTAACACTTTTATAGTTATTTCAAGACATCAATCAGCTTTCTATGTCCTCTAGAAGCTGAGCTACAACCTAAAATCTAACACGAAAAAAATAAATTTATTTTCTCAAATGGAATATTATCAGCAGCCGCGGTTCTTGATCGTTGTTCTGCTTGGGGGTCGTTTGGTGGCGCACATCGCACAAGCACGTTCATATGAAAAAAAAAAAAAAACAGCGACAATGTGTTTCTGAGGAAATGCACAGATGGCTGATGACGTGTGGTGTGGTGGTGAACGTATGTTGGAGGTGGTGTATATAGAAACTGAGTTCATGGTTTTTGTTTTAATGGTTGTTATAGTACCTACGTTGATACCTACAGACTACAGTAAAGAATTGAAGAATTCAAGAAGTAAAGACGATATTGGTGAATTATGTTGTTTGATTTATTTATTGTTGGTGTAGATACAAATTTCCGTTAAGGCTTTTGTTTTAGTGGCTGTTTTGATATAACCTACGTTGTACCTACAGTAAGGAAGTGAGACTTTAGTACTTACACTGTTGAATTAAATTGGTGTTCTAGGTAAATACCTAGATTTGTTTGATTTATTGTTTCACATTGACAATGTTCACCACTTTCTTTTTAGCTAGACTGTTGATTTTAAACAAATATGCCGTTGAGAAAACGGTCAAATCTCCTTTTATATAATAATTATACAATCTCACGCAGCGAACGAAGTTGCGGGCACAGCTAATCACACATATATATTATGCGTTCTCGACAATAGAGTTCTTACTGTCGCCCCTATAAATAACTAATCTTCACCAAAACCTCATACTAACTAACATGTGCTACTTGTCAAAAGGTGTTGTTCAAAGCCCCGATAGGGAAAGTTACTAAAGGAAAGTATGCGTTTAATTTAAATTTTAACAAGTCTTCCATTGAGTCAAAATCGATAAAAGCGGTAAATGTAAAGCATGCTATATTGCTGTAAATAGAAAACTCGTTAATTGTGTACCTACTTGACGAAAAAACATAAAATGGATGTGAAAAAAGAAATTGAGAGAACAAAAGGCACTGGACCTTTGAATAACCCACTTCTTACATTGGATTTGCAAAATGTTGTAAAATGTGTTTATATTGTCCAAGAGCAGCATTTTTTATTCTTTTAACAATGTTGAGGCCAGTGATGCCAGATTACAAAACATATCTTTTTGCTCAAGATTTTTGAGCTCCTAAATATGTACAAGACTTTTCACCTCCAATTCATCAAATTTCAAGACTTTCGATATCAAGAATTTTTTAAATCTAACAAATTGAAACAACCTTTTCAATTAAAGAAAAACGTGTTCTATTGATTCCATTATTATGTAAATGTGAGTCGAACTAGCGTTTCCGTCAAAGAAATTGAATGAATTTCCACGAATTTGATAAAATAATTGATGTAATATGTTTTTTTTTTTAAATGTTTTAGGAGTAAAAACAGCGGATATAAACTTTACATAGAAGTGCATGGAAAGTTATTTATAGAAATAAAAGCTGATGATTCCTGCATATTAGTCGGTTTCGGTAATTGCCAGCATTGTCATAAGTGCAGATTTTTAGATTTGACCTTGAGTAAGTTCTCGCTTAGGCTTTCGCAAGAAGGACTATGAATATCGATAAAATCGTGGCTAGATTTCAATCAGTTATTGGGTGTAGGCTTGGATGGTGAATGCAGAATACTGTCTCTTAATTGTTCATGACACGACAGGGGTCACAGCAGAACTCTCAACTACATATGATCCTTACGAACACATTACCGACATCCACACTGTCTGGAGACAGTTAAAGCAGAACCTAAAGCTCTTCAAAGCCTTAAAGGGCTGCTCTCACGGTTGCCACATTGGTCATTTGTGACCAAATTTGGTCATTTTTTTCTATCTTGGTCACATGGTCATTTCTTATTCCATTTGGTCATTTTTTACGAAATGAAAAAAGAAACTCGACTTTAATTTTTATGCAATGCGCTTCTTTTTTTTGTCTGCATGTACGATCACTGAATGAATTCAATTCCTTCATTTGACAATTTATTGGCAGAAATACGAAACAACTGCTACTTAGATTTGATCTCAGTAATAATGATTTGTGAAACTTATCCATAACTAGCGGAACTGGCAAACTTCGTCGCGCCGAAAACAGATTTTTTGATTTAAATAACTTCGAGTATCTAACCTTTGCGATCGATTACAGTTGCATTTTAATTGATGATTGATTAAATGACACACACTGAAACTTCAAAAACATTTAAACTACACGGTTACTAACCTATCGATAGATTGATCATTACTTTTTTTGTAAGTGATATCCATCCTCTTCATTGCAGAGCATGAGTGGGTTGCAATGCGTCGTATGAGCAATGGTGCACGAATCCCTACGCAGGTGCTCGAAGTTGTTTTCGATAATCTCACCGGAATCACTGAAACTATATGCTGACGACTAAAAAAATTACCAATACAGCACTAAATGACGAAGCATGAAAGACTTAAATATATATCTTCACGAGTTCGATGAAAACAAAAAAAAAAACCGTAACATAATAACTCACTGACAGCTGTATGCATGTATGCGCAGCGCATGTATGACATCAGCACACAGTAAATATACAGAACACGCTCATAGGCGTCTCTCTTTTTTTTTTATATGGACAAAATCAGATGTTGACATAACTTACGAACGCGTTGACTAATTTTGATCAAACTTTAGATAAACCAATTACACGGCCATGCAAACAAACCCCAAAAATTTGATCGAATTCGGTTTGACCGTTCGTGAGTTATAAAGTCACAACGCTTTTGCAACTCTCCTTTATATATAGAGAAAAGAGAAGAGAAGAGAAGAGATAACTCCAAAAGGTGTTTTGTTGGATTCCGAAATTTCACCTTTAATTAATAGTTTTCCTAACTTGTTTCAGGGTAATCAGGAAGATGTAGTGACGGAGTGGAGAATGCTAAGATTTTCCAATGATCATAATCTTAACGATAAAATTGGCACATGCGAATTTTGGTAAAAAGTCGGTTTTCTTAAAAATGCTTTGAACGAGTATTGCTTCGAAAATTTAGCGGAGCAACGTTCGACATCAAGACCTACCGTCACCGATGAAGTATCTGAACGAATTGGTAAGCTTGAAAAACTAATAGACCCCCAAATGTATCCGCAAAAAGTGGGTTACAAAAATTGATCAGCTTTCATCTATTAACTGCTTGGATGATAAAGCTACCATATACCACATGAAAAACCGTCTTGTTGGGTTGGCTAAGGTATAGTATTCAAATTTACCAGATTACGATTTATCTTGGGAAGATTGGAAAATTCTTTCAATAAAATCTTTCCCAAATCACATCGACTTTTCGTTTACATTAAGAAATCTGGTCAATAGATATAAGCAGCCCAATGAAATAATAAGGTACTTTGTGAATTTATTTGTACCTGTTTTTTTTTTTTTTTTTTTTTTATTATTAATAGGTAGGTAATTAAAAAAAAATTTGGTCATTTTTAGGTACAGTTGGTCATTTTTGTTTCCAATTTTGGACACAAAATTTATTTTCAAGTGGCAACCGTGGCTGCTCTGGTTTAGTCAACAGGAATTGACACCTTGATATCTTTGCGGCTCTTGACAGTAGGTGATATACCTTTCGATGAAACGAAACATGATTTGGTAACATGTTGAGCACGATGATGTTGTTTGTTCGATGAAGATTCTGTCACTGAAGGCACCAACATGAGGTTTGTCCTTCAGGTGCAAATCAATTTGTCAATTTGTAAATGCTACGACAAAGCTACTCTCGAATAGCTAAGCTTATTTTGCTTCTGGTTTCCAGTTGGCTAAGTGACTTTTAACTCCAGTTTCTTCAATCGAATGATATCGAATTTTGCGGCAAATTTCATCTCGTTCAGGCTCATTTGAAGCAGCACTGCGCTAATGCAGCCAGCCATCGCAATGGAACGGTCTTTAAAAATGCTCATAATAGTGGTAACTCTTCGGTGCTATCAATTGTTTTATTTGGCTTCCTTTCCTGATTATAGTCACTACCTAAGGATTACATTTTACACTGTACTTTCAAAAAGTTTAATTACAATGTAAAGTTTAAAAGTAAGGCAACATAATATTACAAACCTGCGCACCATTTACTAATCTCTCTCAGATGAACTACCCTAAGGGCCATTCTAGGTAATTACTTGTCGTTAAAAGCGAACAGTTTAAGGAGCCTGGGGGCCTATTCCAGAAAGCGCGGCGAATCGCTTTTGATGGCGGATTTGAATTTTTGTATTTCCAAAAGCGATTCGCTTTCCATTCGACCGTATGGAAAGCGAAAGCACTTTCCAACGTCATTTTATCATTGCATTGATAGCGATAGATGTTTGACGGATTGCTGGCGGATTGGTGGCAAATTGTTTGCGGACCTGATCAAAATGTAAATAAATCAATCAAAACAAGAAGTTTAAAATTGCAAATATTCATTGTTCAGCTAAAAATTTCTTATTAATTGAATTTATTATATACTAGCTGACCCGGCAAACTTCGTTTCGCCCAAATTTGTTAATTTGTTAATAAATTCCGAGCATGCACCAAGCACTTGCTAATTTATGTAATTCGACCAATTAAAATTCATTATTCAAAAGTTATATTAAATGCAATAGAAATTAATGATGAATAGCAATGTTGATTTTTTTCAATCAAACCGCAATGATTTTGAGGTGTCGTCCAACCTTCCACTTTTTCACTAAATTGACAAACATCCATCGATTATCCTTGCAATAAATTATTTGTCATAGCGAAAGCGAGACGCACGGGAAATTGAAGTCGCACGAATGGTAAATCGTTCTTAATAAGCGAAATCTGCGGAATAAGAATGTTTGCCTTTGAATTTTCCCCTTAAAATCATCACTTGTATGATATTTTTTGTGAGATCCTTCACCATAAAACAAATGCGATCCGTTGCAAAGTTTCGGTACATTGATGTTTCGCAACAGAATTTTAACTGAACCAACTTTCAAATCCGAATTATGTAGATTAATATATAAATTATAAAAATTATAAAAATCGAACGATCCGTCCCCGAGTTATGAGTGCACATACGGACGTCAGTCTCTTTTATATGTAACTGTACCCACCCGGCTTTGCCCGTACCTTTCTTTTGAATGGGACGTGCCACAATCCGTTTTCTTATCCCGCTTGTGTTTATAGGTCAAAAACTATCCGAAATTTAAAACTGGAAGCAACCATATCCATCTACAAAATTTCAATCAACTTGGTAGCGCTGTTTCGGCGATCGGCAACAGCGCCACCTATCAAGTCCAAAAGTATCCTATCCTTCAAGCGGGTACGAAGAATATAAATCTATAAAATTTCATTGAAATCGGGTGAGTGGTTTCGGAGATCGATTACAACGCCATATAGCGGGTCAAAAATCTTATCTTTTAAGTTTGCTTTAACCTGAAATACAACAATACGAACAAAACAAAAGAAGAATCATAAAAATTTACCCAGTGGTTATCGAGCTATATCATCATCATCGAGTTTCATCCCGAAAGAATTATAGGTATGAATTAAGCAGATTATTATTAAAGAAAATTTAATTGACCTGAATAACGACATACGCCTACAACGCCACATGTTGAGGATTTTCCGACTATGTGCACTAAGAAATTCAGTTTTTAAAAATAATAAATTAATTATTTTATATGTATTTAATCATTATAATAACTCCGATCGAAGCATCTGTTTTAAACGATATTCATTTTTTTACATCCTCCTTGACGATATTTGCAGCACGCATCCTGTCAATGTTATGCCAACGCCATAAGGTTACATCAAAAAAGTTTGAATTGTAAAAGCGCTATGGTTACATAAGATATAATTTAATATGGTGGTTAAGTATTCTTAAATTTTCTAATTTTCCGCGCAATTTTCTTAATTTTTTCTTTCATAAGATTTAGCGAAATCGGTCCAGCCGTTCACGCGTCATGCCGCGACCAAGGGAAATAGGGATTCATTTTTATATATATAGATTCAATATTGGCACATTCGTTCGAACAGCTTGACTCAATGCGATTCGTTCGAAGTCCATTTCTCGCTCCAATTCTCGATTAAATGCGTCAAATCAAAGCTTTGTTGCGCATTTCATCTGACATCTCCAGTTCATTATCCGATGTCACAGTGCGAATTCGATGCAAAATATCGTCGCCCATAATAATCATCTTTGTATAATCAAAGTATCTATCTACTTCATTTCAAAAAGTTACTTAATGTAACATAGTAAACATAATTTATTAGAACAAAGTTTTTAGGTAGCTATATTTAAAAAAAAAAGAAAAAAACTTCAAAATTGTTGACAATAACAATTTGCTTGGAAAATAATTAAAATAATTGACAACAACAATTGCTTTTAAAATTCAAAATATTTTTTTTTTTATTTGAAGTTTCACTTCTTGATTTCTATCCAGTTAATTTTTTTTCAAAGTGTATTTCCCCATACAAACTTTAATTTTCTAATTTTCCGCGCAATTTTCTTAATTTTTTCAATTTTTCTTTTTTCCTAAACCTTCGCGGAGCAATTATGAACAAATCCGCAGAAGGAAGTATCCAATTTGGTCCAGTCGTTTTCGAGTTTTAAGCATCCGAACAAACCAAGATCCATTTTTATATATATAGATTTTGTAATAAAGGAGTCAAAAACATACATCCGTACAACAATTTGCTGCACTTGTTGAATTTTTAAAAGAGAACAGTGGACTAGCTAAGGGCATGCTCCAGAATATAGAGCCAAGGCTGTAGAACTTTGGGATGGTATTGCAAATGTGTTGAATGGTCTTGGGCCTACGATTAAAACACGTGATGGTTGGAAAAAAGTGAGTGAAATATATTTTGGTTCTTATAATATTTTGTGTTTCTAATAATCCAATATTTGTATTTGCACTCAAGGTGTGGAAGGATTTCAAATACCACATAAAAACAAATTGCGACAAAATCAAAAGGCCATTCATGGAACTGGAGGAGGACCAAACAAACAATACGTGTTTTCTGCCATCGAAGAGGATGTTATTGTTATGCTGCTCGATTGACCCAAGAATCTTGCCTCAAAGTTCGAAAATTTGGAGCTCATGTTCTTCCACCCGAAAAAGAATCAAAAACAGAGCCATTGGTAGAGAAAAACCAACAATATCCTTTTCTCCAGAAACAAAAGCATTAATTTCTGAATCTGAGAATATACTCCGATGTGAAGAAAGCTCTAAAAATGAAGAAGAGTATACCGCAGAGTAACTACAGTACCTACAAGAAGAGCCAGCGTATGGAAGAAAAAAAAAAAAACGACACAAGCTAGGACTCCAATCACAACAGCAAAGAAACTTAAAGAACGAAATAAACTCTTAGAGAAATATAACAAAGAACTTAAATTACAAACAGAGGAAATGAAAAAAAAACACACAAATTGAATCCATTTCTTTTTTTATTTTGCACAAATTCACAATCAATTTTTTGTTGTGTCGGGAAACAGCTGTCAAATATTTGGAAAAATATATGGAAAATTGGAAATCAGAATGGAAATAACTGGAAAGCACTGGAAAGATAATTTTCGCCCTGTTCGCATTTGAGAATAAGCAAAAGCGAACACGGTCGAAATTAAGGTATCGCTTTTAATACGATCCGCCGCGCATTTGGGAATAGGCCCCCTGAAATTATGCCTTTGGTCACTTTGCTTAGTCCAAATTTTGGGCCAAACTTATTTCCGTGAGATCCCAATCAGTTGCGGTCGATAGTCGTCAACAAACTTGCAGCAAATTATTTTATATCATTCTAATAGTTGACAGATATCTATTCCCATATCGAAGTCATTATATTATATCCTTCCATCGTTGGCTTTCACATAACTTCCGTCTTTTTGTGAGGATCAATCATGTTCAACCTTTATCCCAGAACAAAAACCCACCCGTATTTCTATTACCTTTTATCCAAGAGTGCCGTGTCAATGCGACCTAAAGGTCCCCATCCGACAAAGTGTTGGAAAAAATTAAATAAAACTAAGTGAGAGTTTCTATTGACTGCTAACAGTTTTTGCTTAAATCATTTTCCTCTGATTTGCAGTTGCATTAAGGCACCAACCGCAAAAAAGTCGTTCGCTCATCCTGCAATAGCTGTTCAAAACGGGTTGGTCTACAGAAAGGAGGCAACAAAAAAAAGAAAAGAAAGTGTGAAAATTGAGTTTCATGCTTCATCCTCAGAGATGAGGTTACCAGTATTCTCCATTAGAAAAAGGTGTAAAAAGCTTTTATGTTTCCTTAATTTTCTAGACAAAGTTAACTTACGGACTGCGTTTTCCTGGGTAACACACTCTTTCTCCGCTTGTCGCTTCAGTTTTTTTTTTCCTATATAACGTATGCTCGCATGTGCATATGTAGAAGAGAAGGAGCAATTAACACGGGAAGCGAAGGATATTTACCTAACAGGGAAAACCATTGAATGATGATTGCATTACCTAGAAAGCTTGCTTTTTTCAAACTTTCACGTTCCATCATAGGAACGCTGAGTTGATTAACGTCAATATGCTGACTATTTGTATGTTGTACACATGTACGTTGTAGGTGTATATATTGAAGTACAAAACTGTTGATGTAAAATAAATTTTGTGGTAACATCATATAGCATGTTCATGTAGCATGTACACGGTTAAAAATTTTGGAGTTAAATTTTATATTTTTGGGATTGTATAAATACGTATAAGTCAACGCCGAGAAAATAATAAAATTTAATATTTTTCATAATACTCAAATTAAATATAGGTAATACAAAATTTATTAATTTTAAATAGTGTCTGCTATTACAAAATATGTTTGAAACAATAAATTTTAATAAAAATAGAGATCAATTTCAATGCAAAAATATTTAAATAAGACCCTTATTATTATTTTTATTCGTATTATTATTATTTTTACATTTTTTAATTTTAATACATTTGTATTCGAATTAAATAAACTGCATGTTAAACTATAACACCTTCACCTCAAATTCTATACTTCTTTTGCTTTTAATTAATCCATGGACTATTAAAATATAATACAAGGTGGTGCAAAAGTAATCCTCCTATCAGAAAATGCTATATATTTGCGATTGGCCCTTAATGTCAGTTCTGTTTTGACATTTGTGTAGTAAACACATGCGAAATACACGTTAATAAACAATGTTACGCTACACTGCTCCAGAACGCGGAATATTGGTGACTATTATTTTTTTTTATTTTATTTTATTTTTTAAATTACAGCCAAAAAACATCGGAAGGTTATTTTGCGCCACCTTGTATAATCTTATATATATATTTTAATACTTGTTTAGATTTGAATTAAATTAAATATCTATGGGATATATTTCAACACCATACTGAACCAAAAAGGTACATGATGGCAATGAAAATGCATAGACAGTATTAAAAAAAAATCATTGAAATTGAGCTTAAGTGGGAGTTCATTCAATCAATGTACATCCGTAATCCGTTCATTCATGTGTGAAAATATTCATAAGGGTATGAAACTTTCATAAGATGCATGGTTTGTTCATAAAAGCAATGGATAGAATTCATAAAAATGTATCCCTTTGTTTATGTAGACTATCATTAACGCAAGGTATTCACTAATTGTAATTGTAAATATTTTCATCAAGTTTAGTCTGCTGGACTTTTCAGTTTATGTGAAAGAAGACTTTAAGTACCTGAAACCTTTCTTTACCTTTATAAACGAATTCATTAGAGTAACTTCGGGTATTGTGATATGGTCGGGAAATGTGATATGCTAGTTTATTTTCCAAAACAATCAATTCTCAACAAGAATTTTCCTGTCAACATGACGGCAATGGAGAAGAACATGTGCTGCAGCTTTTGGGTCGCGCTCAATGTGTTATGTGTCAGTGTCAGTACATCGCAATTGTCTCAGGTGCACAGTCGACATTTTCTTTGTGTGAGCTTTATGTGATATTTCAGCAAAAATTTGAGCAGAATTAAAAACTGAAGCATTTACTTTTGTTTGTGTGTGAATAGAGCTGTCAGTATGTTGTGGTGAGTTTTTAATTCGATGAAGTGCATTATTAAAAAAATCTCTCGATTATTTCAAAAGTCAAATGAGGCTAATGAGATATAATTAAAATTGGGTAAAGTGACATACTATATCACATTACCCGCCAAATTATTAATTAGTTAATATGATTATAACTCATTTCTGATCATGCCAAAAAAAGGAAAGATTAGTAAATAAATATTAAAATAATAAATGAATTTCATAATCTATCGGATTACAAGTGTTTTATTGGGTTGGAAACTATTCGGGTAATGTGATATGGTATATCACATTATCCGAAGGTAGTGTATCACATTACCCGCCAATTTAATTAAGGGGAGTAGCAGAGATTTTTTTCATTTTTTTGAAAATAGCTGCAGCTTGGCTTACGCTACAGAGTTCTGAAGACGACATATAATGTGCAATGTATAAAAGAGCTATAATCAATAGTGCGGCAAAACCTGTCATACAAATTAGGAATAATTGTTAGAAAATACATACCTATTCCTATATCACATTACCCGAAGTTACTCCACTTCTATGTAGGTTTTCATACTTTTATATTATACAAAGTATCTTGCTATAATCTTTCGCTGATGAGTGATCTGAAAATCGTCGAACCTTAAACAATATTCAAAAAATAAAAGAATATTATTTTTGCTTGTATTTGTCGTTTTTATTGTTTTCTAATTAAGTTAATTACACTTAAATACAAATACATTATGGCCATCCATAAATTCTGACTTGTTCGGCCAATCGCGTAAGGATACCTGATCGAATTTCCAAAACAATTCCAAAGTCAAACTTTTACAAAATAGATATCGATGTTTTTATAGTTGTAGGTTACAATAATTAAAAAAAAAAAAATAACGATATTCACTTCTTTTACTCGGGACTCAGGCCAACAAGAAAAGTTGTAGATAAGGCTAGAAAAACGAAGATTTAATAAACTAAAACTTAAAAAACTTTTCACATATATTTTGTATGCATTTACCGTATGAACATGTTTTTAACAATGATAATACTTGGGAGAAAACAGTCGATTAACAAGGCTCTGCGAAATAAGGCCCCAAAAGAAAAATTAAATAGGGCCCCAAAAAATTATACAGGAAACAACAACAACGATTTTTAATACAATTTGGGGTGTTATTTCCTTTTTTAGGGCCTTATTTCCTAATGAAAATTGGAATTGAAGAAATGAAATAAGTCCCAAAAATTATTTTTTTATTATTAATTGTTATCCTTCCGATATAAGATGCGTATGGGGGGGCATGCTACCCCCCTGCAACCCCCCTGCCTGGTTTTACTGTTAGATTACGGGGTGAGTGAGAGGTTGAGTATATAAAAAGTTTCCTTAATCTAAATTAGTTTATCCAATATTAACAATATTAAATAAAAAGTAGTTTTCATTATTTTTAATTTCATTTTGAAATAAACCCCAAATTTGGGGCCTTATTTCATTTTGTTTTGGGGCCTTATTTCATTGGGGCCTTATTTCCTAGAGCCGAATTAAGGTAGTGATAACGTGATGGAATCAAACAGATGGTTCTAAGGAAACGAGAAAAGTTAAATTTTTCATACAAATACGTAGGAGTCTTAGTGGTTATTATGGTATGTAAAAATATACAATTTCTGGCGTCAGTAAAATTTTTAAGAGTAGTGCCTAAAAGGCTTCGTGCCTGTTGTGAAATATGGTCACATCTGCGTAATCCATGAATATACCTTACCGTGTCATTGAATGCAACTTGAAGCTTGCGCTGGGATAAGAAATCGACGTTACAATATACAACCTCAGCATATGTAATTAAGGGTAGGATAAGGCTTATTACCAGTTTCCGCCTAGTGGTAGCGGGTGTAAAATTTGCACTTATCCATAGCTTTCGAAGACATCCATATATTCTTCTTATTACATGGTTGATATGGTCGTATCCTGTTTAGTTTGAGTTGATAACAAATCCCAGGCTAGTAGCAGTTTGAACAATTTTCAGCTTATGATTAGAGAGTACGATATCAGGCAGAGTGTTTATTTCTGTTTTTTTACTTGATATAGGAATGACCTGCGACTTGTCTGGATTTAACAGTAATCCATTAGCTACAGACCTGGAATAAATACGGGAGAGATCCTCATTTAGGTTGGATACATGTTGTTCGGTATAAATGGATGGCCTGGATAAGTAGAGCTGAACGTCATCAGCATAGAGATGAACCGAAGTATGTTTACATACAGATGGCAAGTCATTAATAAATAAACAAAAAATAATTGATCCTTGTGGTACACCCTGCCTCACTGGTAAAAGAGCCGAGGAAGAATCAGAGATAACAACTTTTTGAAATCTATTGGAAAGAAAGCTTTCAAAAAGTCGAACTGCACTGTTGCCAAAACCAAAGAGATTTTTCAATTTCCAGCAAAGAATTTCGTGGTTAACTTTGTCAAAGGCCTTTGAGAAATCAATATCGATATCGAATTCTTTTCTTGTATCTTCCAATATATTACCCATCGCTGTGGAACAGCTGTGGTTGGACCTAAAACCAGATTGCCTCGCATACAGAAGACTATTAAGAGTTAAATGTTCAATAACCTGTATTTCTATGAGCTTCTCAAAGACCTTTGACAAGCATGGCAAAATACTAATTGGCCTGAAATCAGCAGCCGATATCGGGGTGGATTTTTTTGCAACTGGTACAACTCGAGCTATTTTCCAGAATTTGGAGAAAGTTGACGTAGTAATGCAGTGGTTAATAATGTGGGTCAAGTGGGATAATATATTGGGTAGAATTTGTTTTATAAATCGAAGTGGTATCCCATCTTCACCGATAGAAATAGATTTGATAGCTGCAATACATTATACAACATCATTTTCGCTTACCGTTTGCATTTCGAAACCACTTTCAGGATGTAAGGGCGGATTAAGATTTGCAGTGAAATTGAAAAAACCGACTAAATAAATATTAAACGCACCGTACATGTAAACTATCCGGATCCGGAATGACTTACAAATAAATAAAAATCATCAAGTTTGTACTTCAAAGAAATATGTATTACATCAAGTAAAAATAAACTTGAAAAGTAAGAAACGATTTATGGGGATTATGCAAAAGGATTATGCAACAGACGACAAAAAAAAAATGCTTACTTCGAATGAAACCATTCATAAAATCAAACAATTTGTCATATGAAATATGAATTTATTCTTATTATTTCAATATTTGTTCATACAATGCTAGAATTATTATTATTATTATAAGCTCTTGTTTACTATTGGGATTACAAAATTTTCATCACATTATTAGATACATGTTTCTTTGTTATTACATTGTTATTATAAGTATTTTTTTTAATTAATAATGCATAAAATATATAGCTAGTATAACAATTGTACAAAAATCTTTATTTTAATTGCTTCATGATACCAATAGCTGTTAAATTGGTTTATATCGTCAATCCATCTTGTTGGGGTCGTCCGATTGGTCTCGCCGGTGGTGGTGCCAATTTGATTAAAAGTTTTCTACACCTAGGTATTATCTGCAATCTTTGACATGTGTCCTGCATAGCTCCATTTAAGTTGTTTCGTCCTTTTTATTACATCGAAGATGTCCGTTTGTCTTCTTATTTCTTCGTTGCGCACTCTTTGTGTTAGTCTTGTATCGAGAAGTTTTCTCTCCATTTTGTCTGACAAGTCCTTAATTTCTCGGTTAGATTTTTGCTGTTAAGCCCAATGTTTGAAGTCCGTAAGCTAGAACTCTAAAGCGAGATAAGCACCCTGGTTGGTGAGTTTAATTTCCATCAATTTACTTTGACTGGAGATTGGAATTATTTATACAGGAAGTTTTGGATTTTGGTTCGATATGATTTTTTCAACATCTTACGTAGCTTCCAACTATTCATTTAAAAATACAGATTATTAAACCTAGATATATAAATAATTGCAAGAAACATGAATGTGTTTCAAATTGAACTTTAGTTAAGTACCTACATATCTGTGCCCAAAAGGCAAAACATCTTAAGTCGACATAAGTTGTTTTAGCTATTCAACTTTTTTTGAATTCTGTTTTCCTTACTCTATTTTTTAAGCCAAGCCAGGGGACAAAATTTGAAATAATGAGGAACCTATAACTGTTTTAAAACAGCTTAAGTCATCAACTATAGTGCACCGCTTAAAGTTTAAAATTGCTCTCCTGAAAAGTGTACAAAATTGACATAAGATGTTTTACCTTTTAGGCACATTATAATAATGTATAGATTTGGATAGGGTGTGCAGTGCACACCTGCGCACCTTTGAATAAACGTCACGGCTATCAGATTTGTATTGGCTCTGTTTTTCTTTTTTATTCAGAGTTCGATGATTTTTTTCTATTTTCAAAATTATTTGTTAGTGAAAACAAAAGGACAATATTAAAACGTTGGACGACGTTCCTCGCCGATGTTAAAAAGAGGACCCAGTTTAGCCCTATTCTACAGTGGATGAACTAACTAAACCATATGAAAATAGTTGTTGCAGAGTATTTGGATTTGGAAGCTCAGTCAAATAAAGTTTTTTTTTTTTCAGAAGTGCAAGTTCCAAATGAATGCAAAATTCAAATAAGCACGGATCAAGATTGCAATAAGTAAACTCACCCTGGCCAGCACTGATGACAAATCGCTTTAACCCAATCCCATTCCTGACATACATACTTTAAAATTGCACTCGAAACAATTTTTCAAACGAAAATCCCTTTAACGCCCCGCTATTTGGCTTCCTCTCGATTTACTTTACACTGCGAATGAAGATGCTATTAGATACAAGCTGCAATGTATCTTTAAAGCGAAAACGTCGAAGGAAAGATAAATCTTCTGGAACATTGCCGAGCAAAAGATGTCAACCGATGTGCCAATGGCCGCGTTGTCGAATCGAACTGAGTTGCTTGTGTATAGCACTTGCAGTGGCGATGGCAGTGGCAGTGGCAGTTTATAACGCCCGGGTGGGGGCCGCATACTCTTTGAATTCTTTACACTTATTGTCATTTGACAGGGTTTGGCGTTGGCGGGCTGCAAGTGGGGTGAATGCAATTAAGTCTGTTCTACTTTCTCATATTGCCGCACCGTTTTTCTATTGACTCAATTGAGTTTTCCCATAAATTTCCTTCGAAACGTTTGTGTTTCATTTATTTTCCCTTTTTCCAATCGAACTCCCTTTATATCGCTTTGGCTGGATGTCAAGTAAGACATTTACATAAATATTCCAGTTCTTGCAGATGGCTTTGCGCTCCTCCGTATTCTTTATTTCAATTTTAAATTGATATAAATAGACGGCTAAAGGGGGTGACATTATTCACTCGAAAGAGCTCTTAAGTTACTGAGATTCCATATCGATATAGGGCGAACGGAAGAACTCACCCGGCAGCCAGCGCTTAATAGATGTGCCATTCTTTGAGATTAATTCGAAGAAATGTCGAAAATGCTAACAATTTATGTTGAGAGTTTGGACGCTCAACTATGGAAGGGGGACAAACTTGTAAGCAGTCTCTAAAAAACGCACCACAATAGTGATCAGCAGAAATCTGGGCATATATATCGCCTTAACATTGCGACCTCGAAATATAATATTTTTGTTACACGGAGTGGAGATATTTTGATCCTGACACCTTATGGGGATACAAAAAAAAAATCTACCTATGGGCAAAACCAAACCAACATCGCCTTCCATAAGCCGCAGTTGTTACCTCGTTGCGACATCAAAAACAAGAGAAAAAAAAATGTATATGCACAGAAACCTCAGCAGTCACCACGTGCATCAATGTAATGGCAGGGTTCACAATATGGAGATAATCCTGTTAACGTTGTATATCGTCTGTTCAAGAGCTGCGTATCCATCGTGCCGGCGAATAATTGACGGGCATCGATACGACAGCGAAAGCAACAAAGGACCAATAGCTTCAACAGGCATTATTCTCCCACAGGGGCCACATCAGGCAAACATACATTGATATTCCATCAGATGCGAGTGACACGTCCTTACGCATCCATTCCATGTATATATGTACAGATGAATGGATGTGTTGTGTGGGTAGAACCAGATAGACGATGTGAGTTCAATTACACCAGTTATGCAACGGATGTGGGGATATAGAGCACAATGATCGCAGAACTGTCATGTCAACGTTGTCTTATCGCTGAATCCTCGCGTCGCGTCGGTCGGTCGTTTCTCGTTGTTTGTGTTAATTTGTTGTTCAGTCTGATGCTAATTGGAGGCTTGTGTATCGTAGCGAGTATTGCGATTTTCTGCAAAGTTTGGTAGGTATATTTCGACGGGTAGCTAATACCAATCCTAATGGTCTAACTGTTCCTATTAGTGCAAGGAAAATGTTCTTATGGCATAGGGTTATGCAAAACGTTTTATCATCATCGGGACTCGTATTTCAACATCAAAAGTTCCTATCTGTTTTTGAATACGAACGTTTCATTGGTGGACAATTTTGATTTACCGGGCAAAAATCAGGATGCTAAGCTTTAGTGTGTTGAGGAGAAGGTCAGGAAGGCAAAAAGGGTACTACATCAGTGCAAACGTGTATGTGGACAGAGATGGGGACTCTCGCCTAGGTCAGCATACTGGATGTATACGATGATAACCAGACCCATTTTTACCTACGCCTCGGTTGTATGGTGGGCGAAAGCCTCCCAGAAAACTGTGAGAATGCACCTGGATGAGGTCCAACGTTTAGCATGTACAGGAGTTACAGGTACAATAAGGACAACACCAAGATGCGCATTGGAAGTAATCCTGGGGATCTTACCGCTAGACTTATTTATTAAGAAAACAGCGGCCCTAGCGGCACTTCGTTTGCATGGAGATGTGAAATGGCACTATCGTGGTACCATCTATGGACATAGGAAGATCCTGGAACTTGTCAAAAACGAGATTAGGGAGCTGAACATGCCTATGGATGGGATAACATGGGTGAGTATTATGGAAAGGAGTCACAAAACTCGTATTGAGAACGGATTACTTCCAGAAAAAAGGAGTGGTGAAATAGTGATTTTCACAAATGGATCCATGATGGATGATGGAGCGGGTGCCGGTATCTATTCAGCAGAGCTGGAACTAGCCCGTCACGCTAGCCTCGGGAATTATACTTCTGTGTACCAGGCTGAGATGATTGCATTGCTGCATGCGTTGGACTACTTGCTTGAGAGTCAGGTGGAGGGAAGAAATATCATTATAGCATTGGACGATCAGGCGGTGATCAGATGCATGGAACAAACAAACATCACAACATCATTGGCATTGGAATGCGTACTTAAGCTCAATAAGTGTTCATCTAAAAATGAAGTAACACTGACTTGGGTACGAGGACACATAGGGATCGAAGGCAACGAAAAGGCGGACTCCCTTGCTAAACAGGGGTCAACTGAAAAGTTTCTGGGACCAGAACCATTCTCTTCAATTGGCAAAGGAATGGTAGAACAGCTAATTCACAAATGGATCGCGGCAGAACACCTGAGAAGGTGGTCAACCGTGGAACAATGTAGACAGGCTAAAATAGCAATTAAGTGGCCGACCAAAGAAAGGTTCTAAGCATGAGTCGAGGAACATTTAAATGGGTGGTGGCTTTGTTAACAGGACATGGTAATTTCGGGTATCACTTAAGGAAGATGGGCCTTAGAGAGGATGATACGTGTAAACTATGTCGGGAGGAACCTGAGACAGCGGCACAGGTTAGGTTAGGTTGGTGGGCTGGCGGGGAGTGTCCCGCGCCACACTCAGGTCAAAATTGACCCATTGTGATACCCGTCGGGGGAAAGGTTTTATCCCTTATCCGTAGTCACCTATTCTGCCTGTAAAGTTAATTAATTAATTACTTACTGTGTCGTTGCATACAAACCATCTTGAGGATTTGATGAAGTTCATGATTTTGTCCGTTGGTGTGCTAGATAGCTCGTTAAGGTTGTTGAAGAAGAATTTTCCAAGGACTCTGTATCTGGAGTGTTGAAGACCTGGACAGTGACATAGGAAGTGGGTTGTATCCTCTATAACTCCCTCGTCACCGCAGCCTCTGCAAAGTTCTTCCTCGGTCAGTCGCATTTTCTTCATGTGGTATCGCAAGGTGTTGTGTCCCGTAAGGATACCTACAAGCATAGAGAGACATCTCCGGTTGTTCCGCATGATTCTCTCTGTTCTGGATTTACAGAAAGATGGCCATATTTTCCTTGTGTTTTCGCACGTAACCATGGATTTCCATCTAGCGTTTGCCTCATCCGTGGCCTTTTTCCCTGCTTCTAGCTTTAGTGTACAGAGCGGGATGCACACAGAGGGGCATGTTTGCTCTAGAGCATTAGCCGAGCCATGTCGTGCTAGTTCATCCGCTTTCTCATTGCCTGGAATGCCTTCATGTCCAGGGACCCAACACAGTAATACCTTGTGCTGTGTTCCAAGAGCTCTGAGCTCTTCGCGACAGCTCTTCACAAGCTTCGATTTTATTTCTGGGGCAGTTAAAGCTTTTATAGCTGCCTGGCTGTCGATAAAGGAGGTGATACCTTCCGGAGGTATCACCTTTATCGCAGACTCACGGGCGGCTCTTGTCACTGCCATGACTTCCGCTTGGAATACACTGCAGTGGTCTGGGAGGCGTATTGATGTTGAGATGCCCAGCGGTTCAGAGTAGATGCCTGACCCCACGCCGTTGTCCATTTTAGACCCGTCTGTGTACACGGGGATGGATTGCGTGTCAGGTACAAGTCCATCTCTCCATTCTTCCCAGCTGGGGTAGGCGCTAGAGAAGGGCCTTCTGAATTCCAAATATGGCGTTATGTAATCCGTGTTAGGTACATTGCCAAGGTACTTCTGTAGGATCGTTGAGTGACCCCCTTCATCGTGTTTCCAGTCTATTGATTGGCTAATTCTCATGGCACTTGTTGCTGCCACAGACTGTACAAAGATGTCTAGCGGAAGCAGGTTGAGGATAGCCTCAAGTCCGGCGGCGGTTGGAGTTGATCTCATCGCGCTGGTGACCCCGATGCATGCTAGTCTTTGCACTTTTGTGATAGCCTTTAGGTGTGTAGCCTTTTTTGTTGCTGGCCACCATACAAGACTGCCATAATATGTCAGTATTGGTCTTACAATAGCTGTGTACAACCAGAGTTTGATCTTCGGAGATGGTCCCCATGTTTTCCCAAAAATTTTGCTGCAGGTGTAGAATGCTATTGTGGCTTTCTTGATTCGTTCGTCTATGTTCATTTTCCAATTTAGTTTCTTATCTAGTATTAGTCTCAGGTATTTTGCATTGTCAGAGATTCTGAGGGGTGTACCGCCAACAGAAGGCATGACAAACTGCGGAATTTTCCTTTTATTTGTGAATAATACCAGTTCTGTCTTCTGAGGATTGACTGATAGACCGCATTTCCTGGTCCAGGAGTCAATGATGGAGAGGGCTCCATTTAATTGTTCAGCTAGTGTTGGCAGAAATTTGCCGGTTGCCATTAGCACAACATCATCCGCGTAGGCAGTTATTCTTATGCCTGTATGTCTGAGTTGCATAAGTGCCTCATTTAAAACGATAACCCAGAGTAGTGGGGAAATAACCCCTCCCTGAGGTGTTCCTCTTGAAGCGTAGGCGTAGCGGCACATTATAATATGTGTCAATGTCCGGCGTTGGCTGGCAAAAGAATGAGGATCTTGGGACATCATTGGGTCGAGACCCAGTCGATGAAACAGATCTCCCATAATCAGACGCTAGCGTTAACACTAGGAATTGAGCTCAGGGAAGAACTCTGGAGAAATCTAGAAAGTCTCTCTGGGTATGATTTATAGTGGTAGAGAGACGAAAAGAGACCCGACAATGCTGGTCTGACTCGAATATCTCTCGAAATTTATATAGGTATATAAATATTTAGTGTGTTAGGTGTGTGCTTTGAATTAAATCATGCACAGTTTTAGAAAGAGGAGTAGGGAATTTTCTTGCTTCTCCTATAGCTACGATTACACTTTACACTGCCATTTTTTGGCGTCATTTATATGACGTCAAAATCGCGTCACAAAGCCGTCAATTTAATTTCGTTCTGTGTGATCGCCATTTTTGGGATAACATTTTCGGTGTCATTTAAATGAAATGACATAAAAAATGGCGGACCAAATGACATGAATTTTATGCCATTCAAATGGCGGAAAAAAGTGACCGTGTGATCGCTCTTTAATGATGCCTAGGACAAAAGGCAGACATTTTTGGCTGTTGGGTCATTTAAATGCCAGGCACGATGCACGAAATTCATGTAATGCCATTTTTCTATGCAAATGACAAATGAGGCAGCGTTTAATAATGATAGCTGTGCTTTCATTTGGTGTTTTTCTCGTGGCGAAAGGAATTGTCGCATGGTGACTGCTCTTTCGGTAAAAATTAATAAACTGGTTTTTATTTTTTGTTTTGTTGTGGTTCTGTTGTTCGGTACCTATTGAATGAAATGGAATACGATATACGAACCGTCGCCCCCAAGTGCAGACAAATTTGACTATTCCGTCAACGGTGTCGTGAATTTGAATACATAAAGTACAACAAAGTCGAAAAAATTGGGCAAAATGCAAAAGCAGTAGTGAATCGGGATAGAAAAATGTTCAATTCGTAGAGCAACGAAGAGGAATCGCGTTTGATTGTGGTTGTACAAATGAAATGGGCGTTTTGGGATAGCTCTGTTCGAAACCTGACAAAATTAAATATAAATAATTGGTCACATTTCAAACTGCACTCTAAAATAGCACACACCTTAATACAGTCAGCGACAAGAACCTTGTAAATAGCGTTAAGAACTTCCGGACTGATGCACTTTATCTATCGTTGGCTGCGATACGCGGAAAAGGAATCGCAGCGGACGAAAATTCTCACCAGTAGCCAGTTAGCGCAGCGTGATCACCAGTCCCAGTCGTGCTTCCACTCAAAAGCTGTCTGGCATTTTTTGTGTTCAGTTTTTCGATGTGCAGCTCAGCGTTACCTCTGAAAATTTGCAAAAAGAGTCCAGAAAAAAGAGTCCCGGCCGAAAAAAGGAGTCCTATTTAATTGTATGAAGAGTCTAATGAGAGTCCCATTTCGATCCAAGTTTATCGAAGTATGATTATAAATTAATAAGTATGTACTTCTTTTCTTTACCTTATCTATGTTTTTTTCTAAAAAAAAAAAATCACCTATCACCGATGAACCGACCATTCAACGGTGCAGGGAAATAACTTGACGAGTAATAACTTCACATGGGCACTTTACATGGGCAATAACTTCACCTTGAGTGGGATATAATTTCACTTTTTTTATGTGAAGTTATTTCCCACTTGAATACATTTTCCATTTTTTATAAATAATTGTTGGCTTACATAATTTGTCGTCGCATGTTAAAAGAAATTATTTCCTACAAAAACGTGAAGTTTTTGCTCAATTTCATTGGGAAATAACTTTACATAAAATAAGGGAATTTATTTCCCACTCGAGATGAAGTTTTTTCCCATGTGAAGTTACGGCCAGTTTCTAAGAGTATATTAACGGGACAGAATTTTATGGTTAAGTTACAGAAAATTAGTCCGATTTCACTGAGATTTTTCAAAAATATGATTCCTGGAGTCCGGGCGTTTAAAAAAGAGTGAAAAGACGCTAAAGCCAATGGTGACCTATCTATTGGTCTGTGAGACCGGGTGTGTTAAAAAAATCGAATAACTTTATTCTCCGTTTTTGTTTTTTGTTGCAATTTCGAGTAGCTGCCGCATTACAGAAGTGTTCAGAATACACTTTTTTTTTTGTATTTATTATAAAAAAAAAATGGGAGTAAAACTAATACGTATAGGCAAGGTCGAATTTCGATACAACTCCATAATTTATTTTTCAAAGATAGGACATAACTCCAACATTTTATAAGTAGAAGAATATGCTATCATAAAAACTCCAAACAAAATGTTTCACACATTTTTTTTTTTTTACAAAGTGTCAATAAAAATAGCACAAATACATTCTCAAAATATGGTGCCATTGGCAATTTCATTTTTATTTTAACGACAAGGAAAAAAAATCTGAAGCTAAAAGTCAACTTATTTCCTCAAACAAATGTTTGTCTTAGCTGCCGAAAACAAAAGATTGCCTCAAATAATATATTTTAATCCATTTTAAACACTTTGGGCGATTATGCAATACGCAAGATAGACCAAGTTTAAGATTCACAAAATAGTCCAAGCTTAAATAAACCATTGGCAAAAACTAGAATGGCCGCCGCCGCTGGATGCTTAAAATTCCGGCATGGCAGCTCTTCTATTAAGTTCAATTAACTTAAGCAATAGGTAAAGTATTTCTTTAAAATCAAAACATGTTCGATGGGACATCTTTCTATAAATGTTTTGATAGGTAAGCCCTTCCATAACAAAATTTTGAACTTATGTCCCTGCGCCTAGTAAATTCCATTCTTCTGTAGAAAAATGGGGTACAAAAAGTTCGCTTTCGAAAATAATTTACTTCCAGACAGAGCAGGCCCAAGATGCATTTACATCCCAGATGCGTAAATACCTATATAGTTAATTTCCTTACGAAAACCATTATGTCAGGGGATAGAGTGCCAATACTTCGTTTATATGTAGGTACATATGTATATGGGTTATTTTCCAAAGAATGTCCTTAAAGTGCATTTTCTTCTGGAATTGCAAATATTACTTTCAATTCAATTGCAAATATGATTGTCAATTCAATTGCAAATATAATTTTCAATTCCAAGTTCCAGCATCATTGTCTTTGTCTCATAACTCTCTATTGAATAAACGATATTTCTATATAAGGATAATTTCAAATCTTTGAACTACAGTACCTACCTACTGGTCTACTTCTCATAAGTCACATTCCAAGAACTGAAACAAATCTCAATCTCTCTCTTCTATCTTTTTAATGAATTATGTTTGGTTTCTGTGAACTCGTAAAAACTCATTCCAGATAATGGTTGGATTGTGTACCTGACTACCTTGTCTGCAGCACCTTATAGCTATTGCGTGCCTTTTTTTACCGAGTGCAATTGCACAGAACATTTAGATCGAATAGATAGAATTTAAAAAGCCATTTCGGTCGAGAGCATACCCATACGTACTCGCTTGTCTTCAATTGCATTGGACAGGTGTTCCGTCATGCTGTTTTGCATTAAACAAACCAAGAACTGGTGCAAACAAAATCTAATTTCCCACATTTAACTATAGCTCGTATCTTACCTGTCCGTTGTCATGTCACGCTTGGCGAGCGTTCACTTTTGTTTTGCTTTTTGCAGAGTGTTCAACTAGGTAGGTACCTACCTTGTTATTTGGAATTGGATTCTTCCTTATACAGCAGAATGATTTCTTTTTGATTTAAATGTAAAACAAATTATTATGTACTCGTTAGTAGATATTATTGATCTACATTGAGTACCTTACGATGTTTGGTAGTCACCCCCGCACTATATTCTCGAATTTAAAGTTTAAATACCTTAATTCGATTCAAGATGTTTCCAGGTGCGGAAGGACTCTAGGCCTAGCTTCTCACAACCATTCGTTTTGTTCGAGATTTTAATTTTTGGAACGAACGGAAGAGATCTAATATTTTATGCCAATTCCAAACGGCATATTGAGAAGCTCTTTCAAGACAGTGTTACATGAGGTGGGGATTCGGGATTCGAACCTAACGGACCCCTCGCTTAGTAATACAACACTAACCACTAAGCCACTGCACCTACGACCTAAGTACCCAGATATATGGTGACTTACCAGGTAATTTACTGCAAAAATTAAAATAAATGACGACATAGGATAGATTTACTTTGCAGTCTGCTTCAAACTTTTTCAGTACACGAAAGTCGGTGTGTATGATTTAAATCAAAATTTCTGATGCAAATGTTTTTCAACTTTCTCATTTACATAGTAGGTAAGAGAAAGATATTGTATTCGTACAAAATTTCGATGTTGAGATGTTAATCAATTCTGACAATACGATGATAAAGGAACTAAAAATAAAGTGGGCCGCAAAATTCTATCCGTCTGTCTGTCCGTATGCTCCCGAGGCTTAGGTTAGGTTAGGTTAGGTTTTTGGGCTGACGAAGCGGGTGAACCTCGCTTCGCCACACTCAGGTCCTTGTGGACCCATTGTGATACCCTTTATTTGTGGGGTTTGGCCGTGTTGTATTTCGGCCACGTTTCCTTCTCCTTATTCGATGTTGTCCAGCCATCTTGATGTCCTCAAAAACCTGTGAAGATCAAAGAGTGAGATGTTTGAGAGTTCTTGAATGTCTTGGAAGTAATATCTTCCAAGTGTCCTATTTCGCAAGTGACAGAGGCTCGGGCAGTGACAGAGGAAGTGAGGTGTGTCCTCATGCGTCTCCTCATCACCGCAGCCCCTGCAGATGTCGTCGTCTATGAGGTTCAATTTCATTGTATGGTTTCTTAGGAAGTTATGACCTGTCAGAGCACCTACCAACTTAGACAGCGATGATCTGTCAAACTTCAAGAGTTTGTTGGTCCGTCTTTTGTCATATTCAGGCCAAAGCTTCCTTGATATTTCACAGGTTGTTAGTGTTTTCCACCTGTTGTTGGCTTTCATTCGTATCTTGTTTTCCACCCGTTCTCTGAGGTTACAGAGTGGTGGTTTGATCGATTGTAGTGCCTGATCATGGTCCATTGCAGACCCCTTTCTTGCCAGTTCGTCTGCAATCTCATTGCCGGCTTTGTCCCTGTGTCCAGGAACCCAGCAGAGATTTATATTATGCTGCGAGCCAAGAGCTTTGAGCTCTTCGCGACAGCTGCGAATTAGCTTTGATTTGATTTCAGTAGCCGAAATAGCTGCCTGGCTATCAATGAATATGGTAATATCATTACGTGGTATTGCCCTCATTGACACCATACACGCCGCTTCCATAATTGCCAGAACCTCGGCCTGGAAGACACTGCTGTGATCAGGAAGCCTGATTGAGCGGCGTATATTTAATTCCTCCGAGAATAGACCGGCTCCAGTGCCATAGTCCATCTTTGATCCATCTGTGTAGATGGATATAGATTTCCTTTTAGCGGGTTCGTTTGTTTCCCATTCCTCCCTGCTCGGAAAGGAGCAGGAGAATGGCTTGTCGAAATCTAGGTAGGGAGACATGTAGTCAGAGCTAACATCGTTCTCTACGTATCTCTTCAAAATCTGCGCATGTCCTGTAGCATTAGGATTCCAGCCTTGTGTTTGGCTAATCCTGAGTGCATTTTTGACGGCCGATTCTTGCATATATAGGTCCAGGGGTAGCAAGTTGAGAATGGCCTCCAATCCAGCGGTTGGTGTCGTTCTGATTGCACTGGTTGTTCCTATACATGCTAATCTTTGTATTTTTGTCATTTCTTTCAGATTGGTTACCTTGTCCGCGGCTTGCCACCAGACTAAGTTGCCATATGTGAGTATCGGTCGCACTATAGCCGTGTACATCCACAGAATTACTCTAGGGTTTGGTCCCCACTTTCTGCCGAAGATACGGTTGCATGCATAGAATGCATTTGCGGCTTTCTTTACTCTTTCTTTGATGTTTGGTTTCCAATTTAGTTTCCTATCTAGAATTATTCCCAGATATTTCGCATATTCTGCCACTCTTAGGGGAGTTCCCTCAATAGCTGGTGGCTCGAATTGCGGTATGTTCCTTTTATTTGTGAATAGCACAAGTTCGGTTTTTTGGGGATTGATTCCCAGACCACATTGTTTTGTCCACAAGTTGAGTGCACGTAGTGAGTTCTCCAATAGTTCGCTTATGGTCGATAAGAATTTGCCTGTCGCAAGCAATACTACATCGTCTGCGTATGCAACTACTTTGACCCCACTGTTTCCAAGTTTCATTAGTATTTCGTTAATGACAAGGACCCAGAGTAATGGGGAAATGACCCCTCCTTGCGGTGTACCTCTTGAGGCAGTAACTCTTAGGTCAGTGTCACCTAATTTTGCATTGATATTCCTTTCATTGAGTAGATTCATGATCACTTTAATGAGTGATTGTTCAACGTTGGAATTTTGTAATGCCCTTTTCACCGCGCATGTTTTGACATTGTTAAACGCCCCTTCAATGTCTAGAAATGCGGCTAGTGTATATTCTTTGTCTTTTAATGACTTCTCTATAACGCCAACGACTTCGTGTAGTGCTGTTTCTACTCCTTTGCCCTTTATGTAAGCATGTTGTGTAGTGGAGATTACATTGCTATCTATCCGACTGCGTATAAAGACGTTTATCAATTTTTCGAAGGTTTTCAAAATAAAGGATGTTAGACTTATAGGTCTAAAATCCTTGGCAGTGGTTTGGCTAGCTTTCCCTGCTTTTGGGATGAAGACAACCCTCACTTCCCGCCAAGCTTTCGGAATATAGCTTAATTCCAAACTGCGCATGAAAATCCTTTTAAGAACCGGAGTGATGATGGTCCTTGCCTTCTGGAGCATAATCGGAAATATCCCATCGACTCCAGGGGATTTGAAGGATGAGAAGGTATCAATTGCCCAGTTTATTTTGTCCTCTGTTATAATTCCTTCTGGAACTGTCGTTACAGTTGTTGAGGCATTATGCGTATTCTGAGTGTTATTTTGACTTGGGTCACATCCTGGAAAGTGAGTTCGCAATAGGAGACTAAGTGTCTCTTCACAGGACTTTGTCCACGTCCCATCATCGGTTTTGAGATATCCTGGGACCGTGTGTTCTTTCGATAAAATTTTTCTAAGTCTGGCTGATTCTGTTGTGTTTTCAATACTACTACAGAACGTTCGCCAGGTTGTGCGTTTAGCACTTGCTATTGCGCTTTTGAATTTCCGCTGACCATCTTTATATATATCCCAATCTGTCTGAGAATTTGTGGCCTTCGCTTTATTGAAAAGAGCTCTAGTTTTCCTCCTGATCTCTAGGAGATCTTTCGTCCACCATGGTGGAGACTTCCTGTTCTTTATTGTTCGCAACGGACATGCTTTCTCGTATGCATCTTTCAGAGTTTTGTTTAAAATTTCTGTAATAGCATCGATTTCTTTAGGTGTATTTATTGTGTGGCGGTGCAGTTTCCGGTTATTCTTCTCCACCTCTATGAAGAATGTTTCCCAGTTGGTCATCCTGGGATTCCTGCATTTGCCTATTGGTTCTACTTTTTCATTGATAAGGAATTCTATAATTCTGTGGTCTGAGAAGGATGGTTCCGACGACACTTTCCAGTCTCGCACAGTGAGGGTTTGTGAGTTACTATACAGTGTGATATCTAGTACCTCACGCCTATTCCTAGTTATGAAAGTTGGTTCGTTGCCAATATTGGCTATCAACAAATTATTCTCTACAATAAATTCTAAAAGAGACTCACCTCGAATATTGGTGTCAGTACTCCCCCAAAGTGTGTGATGGGAGTTGGCGTCACATCCTAAAATGACATCCCATTTCTCACACTCTGCTTTCTTAACCAGTGTTTTGGTTAGCTCAGGCGGTGGATTGTCTGAAGAGTCGGATGGCATGTAAACTGCCGCCAATGTTAGCGTGCGTTTTCCTTCTCTTTCCAGATTTACCACTGTTTGGTGTATGTCGCTGTGGCTAGATAAAAGAAAAAGTTTTATCTGTTTTCTAGCGAGGATACAAGTTCTTGTCTTACCATTGTTTGGTGTATTGCAATACACACGCAAGTCATTTGAGTTCAGCCCATTAATCTTACCCCGGACAATCCAGGGTTCTTGTATGAGGGCGATGTCAATATTGTTGTTCTTCATAAGATGAACGAGGTTGGCGCTGGCCGCCTTGCAGTGATGAAGATTAATTTGAATTAACTTCATTGCAGCTAGCTTCTCCCCCATCTCTATGTTTAGTTGCCGCCAGCAACCTCAGTTTGCATCGCGTTATGCCTACGCGAACCTTGAAGTTGTGCTTGCGTAGCAACGGCAGCGATTTATGGCTTAGTAGAATGGTAACATCCATGCCATTGTCGGTGTGCTCACCCGTTTCGAGGACTTTCCATTCCCTGCTTTGTAATTCCGGGTTAAGGAATTGCAGGTTGCGTTCGATCCTGTCCGCGGGTAAATAAGGTCCTTGTACGTGTATTAGGCCCTTTGGTCTGGTGAGGTTAAGAACTTCTTTTCGATCAACGACGCGCATGTTCGCATTGTCCCAAGGTGCATCTGTGTTGGCGACGAAGTTCTTTAACCATTCCAAAGTGTCTTTATTGTCGCATTCCATTATCTTAAATCCTTTGAAGGTAGTCAGCTGTCCAAAAAATGGAACCACGCCATCTGCCTTCAGGATAGCGTCATTGACACCGTCCAGGATTCTAAGTTCTATCAGTTTCCATTGGTCTTCGGATAGCCTCCGCTCTGGATTTCCATAGTCGACGATTGCGACACGGATTCTTTCCTTGACCTTTTCTGCGGTTTTCCGCTTTTTTGCTTCCCTACCTATCCCCGGGGAGAGTGTGTCGTCATGCCGACCTCTTTTAGAGCATCCTGGAGCCTCCTCAGGTTTGGATGCATCCTTACCTGAGGAAGCTACTGGGCGTTTAGGATCAGCAGCAGTCGAGATGAGAGGCAATTGGCATCTCGCCCTCGCTGCTGTCGGTCTCATACCTGCTCCTCCAGAGGCCCGCTCCCTGATTTTTCTAGGCCCTACGCTCTTGTCTGGCAGAACCATTTTGGAGCAACTAGGTGTCTGCTCAGCTTTGGATGAATCCTTGGCTGGGTTGGCACTTAGTTTTCCGGGTCTTGACCTACTCAAGGCGGGCTGCAATTGGCATTCCTCCCTTGGTCCAGTCAGTTTCCCTCTACCTGCTTGGTTCTGCCTCCTATCTAGGCTGCTGCGCCACTCGGTCTCAGTAGACTTAATAGTCATCCGAGCCCTTTCTATTTTGGCCCTTTCCCTTTCCGTAAAGGAGTTAGGGTCTCGGCCCCTAAATCTGCTAAGCAGTCGGCGCGCATTCCTGCGCTGTCTTAGGGGGTCAGTGCTGATCGTCGTTCCGGACTGCACACTGTTGTTCGCGAGGCTCGCCTTAGTAGCAGCTGAGGCTTCGGTTTGGACCAAACAGTCGCTGTACTTTGGTTTGCCTTGCTTTTCAACAACAGTACGTATACTGTCAAGTGTCGAGTCAGCCTCTCCCGGTGAAACAATTTTGTCCGCTTTGTCCGCTTCCTTTGCGGGGTCAGATGCCACAGACCCGTGCCCCGATAGGCTATGGCATATCACAGGCATTGGTGGTCGCATCTGAACACCCTCACTCGAGACTTCGGGGAATTCAGTCTTTGGTGGAGTGCTAGCACAAGGCTCATCACACTCCAAAGCCTGACTTTCCAGAAAGTCGAGAGCGTTCTGGAGCCTCTGTTTTTCCCTGTCCTCTAGTCGGTGTTTCTTCTGCAGTTTTTTAATCGTCATCTTGCAATTTTGGACTTTTTTCCTAATTGACATAGTTGACGATATGGAAAATTTGGATGAGCTGGTGATGGAGCGATTGTCCCCATCCTCGAGAAAAAGTTTCTCAAGGTTGAGATCAACCGTTCCCTCGCTTCCCCCAACCGAAGTTGCTCTATAGGGTGACGGTTCCTGGAGTAAGACGTTCTCTTCCTCCTCCGTCATGTTCGTCTGAGAATCGGTAGTTTCGAAGTGTTTGGTGCCCGATTCGCGTACACCAGTCACTTTGTTTTGTTCTCCCGAGGCTTACAGCCTAAACTTTTTCCTGGCTACTCTAATTTGGTTCAAACTTCGAGTTTGGATTTTGTGGTTTATTGTGGTACAGTTCGGGGTTGTTTTTTTTTCCAAGCTTACCTCGATATTAATGTAGGGTTCCCATATACCTCAAACAAAAAAAGAGGACATACTTTACGATCACCAAACAATATACCCCCCCCCCCCCCTTCCGCCGCTAAATGAAATATTTCCCCTAGATAATCTGGAAAACCCCAACTTTTTGTAATTTTTTTTAACATGTTTTATGTACAACTAAAATTAATAAATAGGTGACGCCGCAACAGGTCCGTAGAGACCCAAGGCTAGGCAAAGCTCCTCACTACCATTCATTTTTTGCTACTCTTTCATTTTTGGAACGAATGGAAAGGATCTACAATTTTATGCAGAATCCGAATAGCCAATTCAGAACCTTTTTCATGACAGTTATACTCTCAGATGCTTGCCAGACGAGACGTTCGCAAGAGGTAGCGCAGCGGCAAAAAAAAAAAAAACTTAAAATGGAATTAGGGTTTTTCGGGAATCGAACCTGAGACCCCTCCCTTAGTTCTCCAACACTCTAACCACTAATCCACGACTTAGAAGTATGAATTTCGAATTTGAAACGCGAAAATGTAAATTTGGTTTTCCAAATACGCTAAAGTTTGAGGCAAATAAATACGCAGCCCTTACGCAAATTTCATGAAATTCTTGTTTATAAAGAAGAATCTTTACGCGTTTCTTACGTTCACAGAATACCTAAAAATTTAATATTTCAGTGGAAGCTCATTTTAAGGCTACCAAAAAGGATATTATAACAAAATATAAATAAAATAGAATAAAAAAAAAACCTAAACAATATCTAACCCCCAGATTTCCGCCCATAGACAAAAAAAAAAACCCTAAACTTTGGAGAAAAACACCCAAACTGGCAACTCTGGCTACAGAAGTGGGTGATGTGAAACAGAGAAGAAATAAATTACACCGTGAAAGTGCAACCTGCTAGTTTTTGTGGGCGTATCGAAAAGTTTTAAAACAATGTTTTTATATAGAAATTGATATACATATACATATATATATTAAAAAAGAGGACGGAACAAATAAAGAGGACAAAAAAAGAGCCGAGCGAAAAAAGAAAGTCTAAAATAGATCGCTGAGAAAAAAGAGGACATGTTCTCTTTAAAAGAGATGTTCTGGTAACCCTATATTAATGGCACTTCCCATATAAAATTTTGGTACCAGTTTGATTTGTTCAAAAACGGCTCTAACGATTTCAACCAAAATTGATATTGGTTACCATGACTGCATACCCAGTTTTTAGCTAAAAATTTGATTTTTTGAAATTTCGACATACAGTAAAAGCCCTTAAATTCGGAAAACTCGTTTATGCGAAAACTAAAATTTCGGAATAAATGAGTCTTAAATGTTTTTATGTAAAAATTAAATTAAATTGACAAAAATTAATTAATGCAATGATTGAACACGTATCTATAGGTAGCACATAGACTTCAAATATTTAGAAGTCGGAACAAATCATCAAAATGTCTTTTGGGGAAGTCCCGGCAATTTACATATAAAAATCGGGAAAAACTATACGATAATAAATTTCATGTATTATATTTATTTGCAATCTTTTGTTAAAAAAATATTTTTCGTTGTTCTTGCATTTTTTCATCAATAGGGACGCGTTTTAGTATCTACATAAAAAAATCTCTCATTAATTCGGAAAATTCGTTTATTTGGACTGACCTTCCCCCCAACTATTCCGAATTAACGAGCTTTTACTGTATCTCGAAACGGTCCATACAATTTTATCACATACTTATTTCTAGCGACCTGGATCTAGATCTTTTCTAAATGAATAGCAAACTCAGTTTTTCTCTGTACAATACATTTTTGAAAAAAAAAAAACGTATTTTTTTTTAAAATGTAGTTTTGTTTAGTTTAATTAAAAACGACAATAACGATTGTGACCAAAATGCATAGTATCAGTATTCTTAATTAGATCCCGTGCTTAGTTTTTCTCAAAAAAAAAATCAATAATATCCGTTTTTAACTTTCTAAATTACGAGAAATATTGTTTTTGCACAATTTTTTTTAAATTATTTCTCAAAAATGACTACTCAAAAGCCGACCTCTGTTCATATTTTCATAACTCAATGCCAAACTATAAAATTAAAATTGCAACAGCCATTACAAATGCAATACCAGCAGCGCAAAACTTATTCTTAACAATTTTTACCACTTATACTTTCACCATTTTGAATATTCACTTTAAAATAATTCCAACCATTTGGAGGAAAATCTCACTTCATTTGCACACCCACCACACATATCAATCGGAATATTCAGTTTATAACTGATAGTACAAATCCCTGAATCCATACATATCCATATAATTATATATATGCACGATTACTAACTGCAATCATTGAAAACTTAAATTATCGTCAGTACTCTATTCCAGTCAAAAATAAAATCATGCTCTAACAGATCAAAAATACAGAAACATGTACAACGCTTGTCCTCGTACTCAAAAACTTGTAAAGCTATAAAATAGTGCAGTAGGCGCTTATAACTCTCTAACCAGAACTTGCGAAAATTGCCTTTTAAGATCTTCAACTTTTAAAAACTCACATTGTTATATATGTACTGCCATATCAGATGAATAACCCAAAATGGAATTTTATTTCACACTACTCCTTTTTATATATTTCATGAACCGTTTCTTTTATCTCAGATCTTTACCTAATACACGGAAAGAAGTTTAAGATCAAATCAAGAAAAATAAGCGCCTTATCACGAAAAGTTTGTCTCATTTTAGAGTTTATCTAAGGATTTACTAATTCACGACATTTTATTCGCAGTTCTAGAAATTGTACAAAGTGAAGATATTGATCCTCAAAAGTCGTGAATCAACACTTCTCAGTGTCAATAATGCGATCGGGCATGAAATATCTACATATTGCCATAACCGATCGCAATTTGACACAAATAGTTATCAATTTGATATAACTGTGGTTGTGAAATGCAAAAAAAAATTACCACTTTCCTGTTGCAATTACGATTTCATCCGTTAGTAAATTGCAACAGGGGTTGAACTACTACATCAGTAGTTGCAATTTACAAATTCTTGATCGTAAATTGCAACTTATTTTTATCAATTTGCAATTTATATTTTGCAATTTACGACTTCTCTACGTCAATTTACGTTTTCAATTTACATGTGCGAAATTATTATAAGATTTTATTGATTCATTATTCAGTGGATTTTTTGCACAAAATTGCGTACAGCAGGCGCGGTGGGTGATTCGTTTCGGTCAAAACTTCTTTTCAAAAAAGCAATGTTTGGGCTACACAGCACACACTTTGGAAAAATGTTTTCAATATTTCTCAACGTTGTTCAAGCAAGCGTAGAGTTTTCATTTCGTTCCGCGGAGGGACGATACTGACTTTCTGTCAAGATTTCGAGCGGGTAGCAGCTGTCAGTGACATAATAACCTAGGATTTAAAAAGAAATAACTAGATGACCCACACTTTGCACTAACCCCTTACCAGATAAACGTGGTTTTAAAAATTGTTAAAATATTATCGATCGATAAGGCGCTGATTACTAATTTAGTAGCCATCACAAAAGTTTCCCCAACCAATTTTTGTTCGACAATCAGTGTGACACTATCAGTAGATCATGATTTTAACAAAAAAAAAAATGTTAAACGATCATCGATCGATAAGGCGCTGATTACTAATTTAGTAGCCATCACAAAAGTTTCCTCAACAATTTTTTTTTTTTCGAAAATCAGTGTGACACTATCAGCAGATCTTGATTTTAACAAAAAAAAAAAGTTAAACGATCATCGATCGATAAGGCGCTGATTACTAATTTAGTAGCCATCACAAAAGTTTCCCCAACAATTTTTTTTTCGAAAATCAGTGTGACACTATCAGCAGATCTTGATTTTAACAAAAAAAAAGTTAAACGATCATCGATCGATAAGGCGCTGATTACTAATTTAGTAGCCATCACAAAAGTTTCCCCAACAATTTTTTTTTCGAAAATCAGTGTGACACTATCAGCAGATCTTGATTTTAACAAAAAAAAAAAGCTAAACGATCATCGATCGATAAGGCGCTGATTACTAATTTAGTAGCCATCACAAAAGTTTCCCCAACAATTCTTTTTTCGAAAATCAGTGTGACACTATCAGCAGATCTTGATTTTAACAAAAAAAAAAGCTAAACGATCATCGATCGATAAGGCGCTGATTACTAATTTAGTAGCCATCACAAAAGTTTCCCCAACAATTTTTTGTTCGAAAATCAGTGTGACACTATCAGTAGATCTTGATTTTAACAAAAAAAAAAAATGTTAAACGATCATCGATCGATAAGGCGCTGATTACTAATTTAGTAGCCATCACAAAAGTTTCCCCAACAATTCTTTTTTCGAAAATCAGTGTGACACTATCAGCAGATCTTGATTTAACAAAAAAAAAAGTTAAACGATCATCGATCGATAAGGCGCTGATTACTAATTTAGTAGCCATCACAAAAGTTTCCCCAACAATTGTTTGTTCGAAAATCAGTGTGACACTATCAGTAGATCTTGATTTTAACAAAAAAAAAATGTTAAACGATCATCGATCGATAAGGCGCTGATTACTAATTTAGTAGCCATCACAAAAGTTTCCCCAACAATTTTTTTTTTCGAAAATCAGTGTGACACTATCAGCAGCACTATCCATTAGAAACATGGCGGACTGCGTTGGAAACACGAGAACGTAAGTTTATTTCGCTCAATTCTTTACCATGGGAGAAACAAAGAGCTTATCATGTCAGCATGGTACATCCGCCTAAGAAAACACTGAACACAAATACTTCGAATGATCCGGAAGTTAAATCGGCCATAGCTAAGCTGAAACACCCTAGATACCCTCATCTACTTATCAATTTTGAGCCCTCATGTGATATAGTAAACGGAGATTAGATATTTCGAACTTAAATATTTTTTAGATTGTTGGAAAATTTTGCTGGTGTCGTCAACTTTGGTTAGAGAGACCGTGCACTCTTTGTTTGTGAAGGCTACATATACATTCCCAGCAAAACAAAGCAAGTACAATGGGTCTCATTGTGTATGAATGTCTACAAAATAAAAAGTTTATATTTTTACGAACGCGAAAAGTACAGGCAAGAGTAATACAAATTATGTGTATCTAAATATGACAGCCACAAAACTAAGTGCGTTTTTCCTGTATTATTTCTTTTGTATTTATCTTCATTGGCTTATATTTGGATTTATTATCTTCACTGACGCACCTTGTGATACAAAATATTTTTCGCCTTTTTATCAGGCGGAAGAACAAATAAAGTGGATTGTTTATCGACGCGTGAATATGTCACGTACAATTGACAATGAGCAAAAACATGTGTTTTTTTAATTTCAGACTACAAACACTCAATTGACCATAGTGAATGGGTGAATGCAAGACAAATCGGAAATTGAATTATAGTTTAAACTCAAGGGGAAGGGGCCGATCGGTTGGGATCATTGGTATCCTCGGAATGAGAACTTCCTTCTTTAAAACACATTGATCATCAGTTTTCTTATCACCAAACCCGTTTCATTGCATAGTTTTGGCTGGTTTAGATTTCGAAGCGTGATGACTACTGAGCCAACCTTGAGTTGTAAATTGGGCGGTGGTAAGCCAGGAATATCCAAGGAGGTTACAAATTCAGTTAGATAGTTGGTTGCCAATAGGTTTGTATGAATGCAAATTGCCTACCTAGGATCTGATCCTGAATTAGAAAGTTTAAGTCATCCACATTTTTATTCTTAGCCGCTAAAATTACTCGCTTACTCAACCATTCTTTATTTTTGTGGTTAGCAATGATGTTCGGGAATACTTTGTTGATAAGCTCGTCTGTTGATGAGACCAAATTGCAAAAATTCGAAGGAAATGAAATCAATCCGCTCAATTCGTTGATAGGAACACGGCCATTTCCAATAGCCAGCAATTGTTTCGACAAATCTGGAGCAGATGGGTCGTTCAGCAATGCAACTTTCATGTAAGTTATCACCCAAAAGATTGACCGAATCGTAAGTCAATCCACTTCCGCTAAAACCATAAAACTCGTGCACATGCGGGATCGCATTGCACTTCATTTTCCTCAAAACCTAAGTCATCAATTCCCACAGTCAACAACCGAATTCCGAAGAAATCACCGACTCAGCGTCTGCACTTAACTGCATCACCTTTGTTTGCCTTAGCTTATAAATATCTGTAATAAATAGATTTTGTTTTGAGTCTCAATCCAGTTGTGAACCAATAAAAAGGGCTCCCATGCTCCAATTTTTTTGTTTTTTTAATTATTTCAACGTGAATAAACGTAATTTGTATGCTGTCAGCTGACGTTTCTCACATAGCGCCACAGGTTTGATGATTTGAGGCAAACAAAGCCGAATCTCTTACGAGCACTACATTCATTTGAACTAATGGGTCTAATTCAAGGCAATCATATTCAAAAGTTATATTAAGTACAACAGTAATAAGAATGACATTGTCGATGTTTTCCAATCAAATTACAATGATTTACGAGTCGGTAAACTTGCCGCTTTTTCACTGAAGTGCTTTATGGTACACAAGATTTTTTGTTTTATTAGATATATCGCACGTTGAAAACAAAAGTGACGCTAAACAAAAAACCTCATTTTCGAATATGGCCGTTTAAAGTTTTGGGCTAACTTTAATGGTCGATAGCCACAAAACAAAAGTTTAAAAAATTATGTTACTTGGCCAAAGTAAAGTATCACTATATTTTTTTAAAATTTAATTTTGAGATTTAAACAAGAAATTATGGATATATAAGGAAAAAAGGTCCTTTTGATAAAGTTTTGTATAGTGTCAGTTGTTTGTTGAATACTGTTACGTATTTTATAATAAAACCCTAAAATTGTACAGATTCAAAAAGAAAAAAACAGGTTGAAATAGAGCTAGAAACGTATTGTTCTCCTGAATTTCTTAATATCTGTGCAGTTTTAGCAGCACTGGTCTTCTTTTTAGTATTTTTAGCTGTCTCTGCATCAGATTAGGATTCCCAAGAGGAATATCGGTAGTTAAATTATTTTGGACATTTTGCAAATTATCGTCAATATGAGAAATAGTGGCAGTTAAATAATTTCGCGGTACTTGCTCATTCATACTTGATTCATCATCTCCGGATAAGAGCTGGTCAAAGCCATTGTTACTACTTGTACCTGCTAGCATTTTACTATTTTGTTTGGAAACGTGCGACTCTACATTAGGATCATTGGCATTTTGAATTACTTGAGAACATTTTTGACTTAGTTCATTGGAAGATGAGCTGGTGGACGAAGACTAAGAAGAACTAAATGACGAGGAAGATGATGAAGACGATCGTGGACGGTTTTTATTTTTTGTTGGCAGGTACGTCGCATCATTATCAGATGCGGGGGAAAAATCTGCATCATCAGCAAAATCGATTTCATTGCTGGAACGGCTTGTGGATGTGGGTTGATTGTCCATTATATTCAAAATTGATGCTATCTTTTCTGAAAGTGGTATGTTGCATTCTGAATCAATTGCATGATGAGTTTGGGACGTCACATTTTTCTTTTTAAACGTAACATGCCAATGTTTCATTATCGTGATATAAAGAAAGTAATATTTTACTATTATAACAATGGCACTAAACAAAAAATCATTGTTATGCATTAACTATTTTTTTTAGGTTTTTAAAAATTGTTATTGAAAGAGTGGATCCAAACCAAAAGTGCCTGTTAAATAATTTTACTCAACATCAATTCACGTTTTTTTTTTTCTGGAGAAAACCGGCACTAAACGAAACATGACACTTATGAATTCACTCATCTGTATAATAATAACTCTAGCTTCAATTTATATCGACATTATACGAAAAGTGACACTTTGTCACTTGCCTCAACATGAACTCTCTCCAACGACCAGTCTTAAAATGCCGAAGTGTCGTTTTATCTACTACCGATAGAGTGATTTACGTCAAAGTAATAAGTGACACTAGTGAGCTCTTATGGAGATTAGACAAAGTATCAGAAAGAGCATCTCTTCAAAGTATGTGTTGTATATATCGGAACCTAGATGTCGCTCTAACTCAAAAATGTAAGATTTTGTTTGGTGCCACTTTTGTTTTTAACGTGCGATTATGTATAGTGCGTACGCGTACCTAGCGGGAGGTTTGCCAACACGTGGCTCGCCACATACAACTGACCATGTAATGTCGTTTTCCATTGGGACAAAAAATCAATCTTTTTTTTTTTTTGATCTTAATTTCTTTTTCATGTTCCACAAAATCTTTTTTTCGATTCGGATCACTGTTTGCAGATATCGATATTTTTTCAGATTAACACATAACATATATCTACTACGACAATAACCACTATACTTTGCACAGGTGTTTTACGTCGTTTTAAGAAGTTGTCTTTCAAGACAAATACGCAAAGTTTCATGAAAACCAATATAACGGAATACATAAATTAATAGCTATGGATATGATTTCGTAGGAACTATTATTTTCATTGTCAATGACAAGGAATCATCTGAAGACTACAAATCTACAAAAATACTTCATTTGTATCTACAACAGCCAACAGGGGAAACATTTTTCAAGTCGATTTCCATAACAGCTGATATTTTTGTCAAGTAACGCACTAATTTACAAAAGCAAATCAATTTCGTTGCATGTTCCATGAGCAGTGCAAAATCTAAGATCTAAAAAGATTTCTGGGGGTCCCAATGGGAAACAAGGGAATTCAAGATTGAAAAAACATCTAGATCTTAATTTTCAAGAGCCTGGATCGAACACTGCCTTTATTCACTTATTTTTACACATATTTGATTGACCTGAACAATTAGGGTGTCCCGTCGTTGTATGAAGAAACAAATTTCGTGGAAAATCTCACCGAAAGGGGTATCAAAAGTTGCGTATTGACGAGAAGATTGCGAATGTGTACTTACTTTTAGATTACGGCATAACTTTTGGGCCTCTACCGACGATTGAAGGACAGGGAAAAGTAACTAAGGCGCTAATATCTTTCAATTTTTCTTTTTGTTCAAAATATTATTACTATTTCAAAAATATATACACAAATATAACTTGGTACTAAATTCAAATAATAAATATTCATTTGCGTATAATCAACAATTTTAAATTATTAATTTAAAAGAAGCTATTAAGGCATAAATACAAATTTTACATTGAAAACTGGCTTTTGAAATTAAGAGATGGCATTCGATTTCTAGATTCAATTTAGTTTTATATCTGGTATTCTGAGCTCTGTTGCATTTGCAATTAATGAAAGTTCATCATCAGGCAGATCCTTTAAGATAGGTGGAGGAGTTGTCTGATATTCATTTAAAAAAATAATGTCTATGGCATGGACCTTATACTAATAATCATTTTTAACATTGAGACTGAATATTTTGTAGGTCACAATATGCAATTTTGTATTTCGAAAAATTCACCATTGTGAGTTAAAAAATATTCAGTCTGAATGTTAAAAATGATTTTTAGTAAAGTTCATACCACAGACATTATTTTTTAAAATGAATCTTTGAATTGCATATTTCTTCTCCTGTATAATATATCGGAGAAATATTGTTATGTTCTTCTAGGAGCTCCTTGCGATAATGACGTTTATATTTTTGATCTGAAACAAGAATTTTGTCTTTCCGTCCGTCAAAATAATTATTCTTAGGAATGGCATCATTGTATTGCCTTCTTAGATGCTCTCTTAATTTTGACAAAGCTCGGTATCTGTATTTTATTTTTGTCGATTACAAGCCTTGTGTCAGTGTTATTTGCGAGTCCAGCATCGTGCAAAACCGCTGAAGCGACTGTTGGGGCAGATCGTTCCGATACTCCATATCGATCAAAAACTCTTGCTACTGATGGTTGGACCAGCAAATTGAGCTTATCTGAAAACGTGGAAGGATCTGAAGAAGACTTTGAAAGTTCTGAAGAACAAAGTAGTGACCTTACTGTCTTGACTGGCTCCACTCTTTCGTCTGTTTCGTTTGGATCTACTCTCTGGAGTAAACACTACGTTCTTTTCGATCTAGACGCTTTTGCATTTTAATCGTCTCTAGGTAATCAACACTTATCCTCCAAAAATACCCTTTCATTACTAGGCACTTTTTTTCTTTGTACAGTGGCAGTTATCAAATTTACATGAGGCAATGTCAAACAATTTTGTACTAGAAAATGTTATGAAATCTTGTACTCTATTGTGATAGTTTGCATTTTTTCATACATGGGTATCTTTTTAGAGAGAGAGAGAGGGCTTGGGCACAAATCCTCATTCTTCAGTCCTTCACGTGGGCGCCCGCCTGAAAATGGCTAACCAGTCAAATGGTTAGTGTCAGCCAAGGATTTACGCTAACGTATCAATCGTTTTCGTGATCCATTAGTTTGAGGTAGGAGTAAACCTTTAAATCCAACCTAATTCCAGTGGTGGTGTGAGCAGATAGCAAACCGTACCCAAGGATGAAAGGCTGGGGGTAAAACCAGTCGCGTACGAGCTCCCTCCGACGCTCAGGCAAGGTCGGTTGTAATAAGTGCCTTATCTCGGTAAGTCGGCTCTGCCGGGACGGACTTTTCTTTCCGGACCTACTCGTGGGACCTAATAAAATAAAATCAAAATGAACAAAAACAAAACAGAAATAGAGACAAAAAAAACAAAAAAGGAGGAATCCCTTTTAGGGACCTCTTCCGAGGAGGATCTGCTGGCCTCCAGTCAGGAGACAGTAGTTGACCCCTCAAGCCTTAGGAGCACCAGCCATAGTACTCCTTCAGGCAATCAACCAACCACCTCATCCATAGCTACGGCAACAGTAGGGGTCGAGGATACCAGCCATAGTATCCAGAAGCCACCGAATGTTGCTAACACTACCACATCCGGGAGCACCAGCCACAGTGCACCCAAATCCAAAAAGTCCTCCGGCTCTCTCTTGAAGTCAAGGTACAACAGAGCTGTCTACGTTCTTGCAAAGATTGCGAAGAACGAAGAGACTGGTACAACTTGCGAGAGGGACAAGGAAGACAAAGTAAAATACCAAAAGGTGGTCGACGAGTACGTTAACTACCAAAACAAACCAAAGCAACCGCAACAGAAAAAGGAGAGTGTGAAAAGAAACAGGTCCCAAGATGAGACCTCTCACGCCTCTAAAAAATCGAAGGTTGCCTCGAGACTCACCAACTATCAGGGTCCATCCACTTCCCAGGTGACTAGAACCTTCACCGAGGTGGTGAGGGATCAACTCCAGGTTGCCATTATAGACGAGATGTCTAAGAGTGGTAAAACGGTGATGGACCGATGGTGCAGCATTGAAGCCAAACTATCCGAGATGGTTGTGGAACACGTGCTCTCCGGAGTCGACAGCCGATTTCCCAGTTTCGACTGCGCGGACGTGGTGCGTGGGTACCGGGTGATCAAGTGCGTGGACCAGTACTCTAAGGATTTCCTAGGCTCATGCATTGCCAAGATCGGTGAAGCTTGGGATGGCTTAAAGCTTAGGCTCATCCCAGCCAAAGATATCCCCACGAGACCTAGGGCCCGCATTTGGTTACCTGTGATGAAGATAGACTCTGAGAGTCTTCTTAAGTGCCTTAAGCTCCAAAATCCGACCATTCCCATGGACGACTGGGCTGTCATAAAGGCAGAAGTACCCCAGAAGAACAGCTTATCTTACCTGCTGTTAATCAACGAGGAGTGCCTAGGGGCACTAGAAGCAGCTGATTTCAAGCTAAGGTTTGGCATAAGGCTCGCCAAACTTAAGATCTTCCGATCAACAGTACCTGAAGACGACACGGACGATGTCGTCGCGGCTAACAAGTTGTTAGAGGAACTGGCGATCGCTTCCAACACACAACAATAACATGCTGAAAGTCATCCAGTCGAATCTCCAGCACTCGAAGTGTGCATCTGAGAATCTTCTGGTCTTCCTCAGAGAGGAAGACATTGACATCGGCATCATTCAAGAGCCCTGGGTAAGGAAGACGACCATACTGGGCCTCTCAGACAACAACTACAACCTTTTTTACAAAAGAGACGTCGGTAAGCCAAGAACATGCATTTTAGCTAAAAAATACATTAACGCTTTCTTATGTCCCAACTTTAGCTCGGGTGATTTAACCGTCGTTAAATTAGAACACACCCAGGGTCAAACAACCTTCTTATCTTCCTCATACATGGCGCACGACAGACCATCCCCGCCAGAAGAAGTGCAGCGGCTCACAGCAGAGATACAAGCTGGGCAAGGAAATTTGCTTATAGGCTGTGACGCTAATGCTCGACACCATCTTTGGGGCAGCAAAGAAATAAATGAACGAGGTGAGTCTTTATTTGATTTTCTTTTAACTGCCGATCTATGTGTTTGTAATGTTGGTAGCACCCCTACCTTTATATTTCCAAGCACGGACAATTATAACGGCTGGGAAGAAGTGTTAGACATTACACTCAAAACAAACAATGACATCGTTAGGGTTGAGAATTGGAGAGTCTCCAACTCAAAGTCCTTCTCGGACCACGAATGGATTCTTTTCAATCTAAGTATCAAGGTAGATACCCCTGTCCCATATCGAAATCCTAAAAGAATTGACTGGAAGAAGTTTGGTCAAGTTTTGAATTCTAAAGTTCCTAATTTACCACACCCGAAAATTGGTTCAGGTGTAGAGCTGGACACAATTACGTTTGCTCTAGAGAAGGCGATGAACACAGCTTTTAAGGCATCGTGTCCCGTTAAATATAGCAAAAAAACATTACCGCCGTGGTGGAATGAAGACCTAACCATCCTGAGAAGGTTGACTAGGGACATTTTCAATATCTGCTACAGGCATAAGTACTGGCAACCTTACAAGGACTGCCTAAAGTTCTACAAAAAATCCATCAGATCAGCTAAGACACAAGCATGGTCCGAATATTGTCAATCTATCGATACTCTTAAGGAATCTGCTAGACTCAGTAAGATTCTATCCAAAGGACACTCTAGTCCATCTTTTATCAAGAGAACGGACGGAACCTGGACGGAATCCACTGACGAATCCTTAGATCTTCTGCTTAACACACACTTTCCTGGTTGTACAGATTACTGCGTAACCCCGCCCAACTCGCGGGGGAATCTTCCCTCGCAACGGGAAGAAATAGAGCGCATTATAACCAAAGAAAAGATCTCCTGGGCCATTCACAGTTTCGCTCCGTATAAATCTCCGGGGCAGGACGGTATTCTCCCCATCATGCTGCAAAAACATGAAGGGATATTGCTGCCCCTGCTCTCTGAAATTTACAGAAGCAGCATTCTACTTAACTATGTACCTCAGTCTTGGAGGCATGTGCGTGTAGTTTTCATACCAAAAGTCGGCAAAAGAGGACACGAATCCGCGAAGGACTTCCGACCTATTAGCCTAACCTCCTTCATACTTAAAACTTTAGAACGTATACTTGACCTTCACATAAGAACAGGCCTGGAAAGGTCTCCCCTATGTAATTCACAACACGCATACCTCAAGGGCAAGTCGACGGAGACCGCTCTTCATGAAGTAGTGCGTACAGTTGAAAGGTCAATCTCCCATCACCAATACACGTTAGCTACCTTCTTAGATATAGAGGGCGCTTTCAACAACGTCCACACTGAATCGATCAAGGAATCTCTCTTAGAACTAGGTGTAGAGGATTTCGTCACTTCATGGATCATTTCCATGCTCAAAACAAGGATCATTCAAGCAAAACTCGGTAACACCCTTCTAACCAAATCAGTAAGCAGAGGAACACCTCAAGGTGGGGTGATCTCGCCTCTCTTATGGATTATGGTACTTAACAAAATCCTGTCAAATCTCGACAGGGAAGGTATCAAAGTTGTTGCGTATGCGGATGACGTGGTTGTTCTAGTATCAGGATTGTTTCCGACCGTGATAAGTGAAATCATGGAAAGAGCACTGGGTAAGATTAGCGGTTGGGCTACAAGTTGTGGTCTTAACGTTAACCCAAGCAAAACTGATCTGATGCTGTTCACCACCAAAACCAAAATACCAACCTTCTCACTTCCCCGCTTAAATAACCAAATTCTCCCTTTATCCACCAGTGCTAAATACCTTGGAGTCATGCTTGACCCTAAACTCAACTGGAAGTCCAATATCGAACACCGAGTGCGGAAGGCAAGCATAGCTTTCTACGCCTGTAGTAAAACCTTCGGAAAGAAGTGGGGGCTTCAACCAAAGATGGTTCGTTGGATGTACACAGCGGTGGTGCGTCCCATCCTCACCTACGGATCACTGGTATGGTGGCCCGCTTTAAGCAAAGCCTATAACGTCCTTAAATTAAGTAGAGTCCAAAGAACAGCTGGAATTGGAATCACAGGAGCCCTTCGATCAAGTCCGACCGCGGCGCTCAATGTGATTCTCAATTTTCTGCCAGTGGATCTGCAAATAAAAAACATTGCAGCGTGTAGCGCTGTTAGATTGAAGGAATCTAAATGTTGGTTCGAAAGGCCTTATGGTCATACCAGCATCCTACTTTCCCTTCCTAACGGCATAGGTCGTATATCTACTGACTACATTGTACCCAAACTAAACTTCCATAAAAACTTCTCTGTTAGATTCCCCTCTAGATCAGAATGGGAGGAGAATGCGGTCGTAAGCGAATTCGACATACCTATCTTCACAGATGGTTCCAAGATGAACTGTGGAGCAGGAGCAGGTATTTTCTCAACAGAATTAGACATCTCTAAAAGTCTTCGCCTTCCCAACGCAGCCAGCGTTTTTCAAGCAGAAGTACTTGCAATTAAGGAGGCGTGTAGACTGCTCCTCAACAGTGCGACACCCAGAAAAAAAATAGGCATCTTCGTCGACAGTCAAGCCGCGATAAAGGCTCTCGGTTCAACTAAGTCTGCGTCTAGGCTTGTTGTGGAGTGCAGGGAGACTCTGACCATGGCTTGTCATCGGTTTGATATTACTCTCGTCTGGGTTCCCGGCCATAGGAACATTGAAGGGAATGAGAAAGCTGATGAACTTGCCAGATGTGGCTCAGCTCTGAGCGTGTCTCATGCGGAGGAAGTCTTCCCTCCGCTGGGATATGTAAAGAGAGAAATCTTCCTGCACTTCGCCTCAAGGGCTGGGACTAGATGGATGAACCTGACAAATTGCGTCATTTCAAGGAAGATCTGGCCAACTTACGATGATGCCAGAACAAACAACCTTTTAGCCAGAACGCGTGTGGATGTCGCCAGACTAACGGCAATTAGTACGGGCCATTGGCCCTTAGGAACCCACGCAGCCAAACTTGGCATCCCCCATAACACCCACTGCCGTAGTTGCGCTGACACAAGCAAGAGTGAAACAGTGTTCCATTTTCTTTGTGAGTGTCCGGCTCTAGCCAAAACCAGACACAGTGCACTAGGACATCCCTTTTATGATGACCTCTCGGCCATACAAAGTATCCATTTCAACAAGATCATCAAATTTCTCAACTCCACAGGTTGGTTTTGAGCTCTCGTAACATCCTTCTCCCCCCTCAAATTCAGGTTCCGTTAGTTGTGGTATCAAAACGGCGCTCAATGCGCTATTTGTGTTCTTCCCTCACGGGATTTACAGCCACTCAAACCAACCAACCATCTTTTTAGAGTCATATATTTATGAAAGTTAATTTTAATAAGTTCTAGTATTTGAATGTGGCACACAATTGGAATTGAGGCCCTCTTCAAAATCTGTTCGATATCTGCATTCACTCACTATAATAAACAATTCGGAATCAGAGGGATTTTTCACCGTATTCGGTTGATTTCTTTGGATCAAAAGCATGGGTATACTTTTTTACATCTCTTACAGACGGTAAATGATTTTTTTCTAATTCACAATAAAGGGATCGAAAAGAGGACAGAATATCTCTCGGAGATGGGGTCCGGAACTCATTTTGCTTACATGTTTTAATATTTAAATTAAAAAATTCGAATTTACCTACCTATTTTTGTGAACATATAGAATTTTGTGGTTAAGACAAAACAAATGTATATTTGATTCCAGCATTTAAGAGATATCAAAATAACCTCTCAAGTGCTCAAATGCTACCAAAAACACATTTGAATTGAGAGAATATGCTATAACTTTACAAATGTAAGCATTATTAAAAAAATATTGAAAAAGAAAAATGTAGGGAAAACAAAATTTTTTTCCAAAACTTCAACGGCCGGTAGAGGCCCAAATGTACCCTTGAATATTTTTTATGTTATTTTTCCTGTAATGAGCTCAGCAATACGCAACTTTTGCGGGGCCTTTTGTTAAGATACAACAAAAAAAAATTTGATGGGACACCCTATTGAACATACCACAACAAACAAAAAATGTCGCAAGAAATTGTCACAATTTAACGTAAACATAAACGTTATCTATCATGAAGATGGTGTCGCAAAATCGCTCCATACAAAATGTATGGGAAAATGAATTTTCTTCATACTTTTTTTTCGGGAATTTTCTTGGGTTCGGCCGGAAGCCAGTCCGAATTGGTGCGAATCATGGAAATCTGTCCAGGCTTTCTTGAGTTATAAGATAAGATACCAACATCACTTTCTTTTATTTATATAGAAGATATAGATATAGATAAACAAATGGAAATAATATTATTTATTTAATTTGTGAAATCAACCAAATTCATTTATTCAAAGGGTAAGTGGTAACAGCTCAACATTACAATCAAATATTTGTTTACGACTCTGTTCGAGAGCAAGTATCATTGTCGTCCAAGCGATAAGACTTTATTTTTAATTTGAAAATATTTTATTGGGTCCATTAACGCTATTCATAATGATAGCTGTTATCGGTACGAGTATTATAGGGAACCCCTTTGAAATAAATAGCACCGATTCAATAATTGTGAATGGATGACATCCGCTGAAAACAAACATTACTCAGAAATATTCGATAACAGTTTAAAATTAGCCCATAGCACTTAATTGAAGCATACAATTTATAAACAAGGGAGCTCTATTATAGTCGACGTTTGTATAGGTGAAATTTGTCCGTCAGTCATAAAACTTAAACTAGTAGCAGTAGCAGTCATGTTCGCGAGGAATGTCTGCTCAGACATTAATACCCAAACTCTGGAAGAATTTTGTCATGAATATTAATATGTACGTCAGGCTGACGATGGAAGCTCCTATTGGAGGGGCTTTAGTTTGTTTTATGTGATGGAGTTAGTTGATATCCTGTCTAATAATAAGATCGACTGGTTGCAATAATCAATATACTTTTCTTAGTTCGGTATTTTATTTTTTGTTTAGCTATCAAATTACCTACAGCTAACTCTCACAACCTTAGGCGCAGTGGCATATTGGTTAGTGTGTTGGACTACTAAGCGAGCGGTCCCAGGTTCGATCCCAAGAGAAATATAAATCACATCTTAAGGTTTTTTTCCACTGCGCCACCTCTGGCAAACGTCTGACAAACATCCGAGAGTATAACTGTCATCAAAGAGTTTCTCAATGAGCCCTTTTGGACTCGGCATAAAACTGTAGATCCCTACTATTCATCCCAAAAATGAAAAATTCACACAAAATGAATGGTAAGAAAAAGGTAAATTACACACAACATTGCATCTCTGCACTGTCCTTCCAACAAAAAAATTATGAAGCGAATGTATTCTGTGTCTCAGTGAAAGTTGTTCTTAACTTTGTCCACTCGCCTAATTATATACAGGATTCCCTTACGCCGCATCTACGATGTTTTTTAGTTAAACATCGCGTAAAAATACATGCAGCCTGTACATGGCTTTTCTGAATTTGTTATTTATAAACATTTTTCTGCAGTAGCTTTACTAAACGAGGTTTGTGTCTAAAAAGGTAAGAACTTCGATAAGGCGTTAGGTCTTATCGCCCAAGGTCATAACGCCCAAATCACAAAATGTCATAGCACCCAAAAGCCAAATTTCTTTAAGAAATCAAAGCGAAAAAGAACCAGAAAGCCCAAAAGAAATGCCACAACGCCCAACACTTTTCTCAAATGTCATCATTTGGGCGGTATGACAATAAATAATATATTAGAATTCATCGCTCATGCTCTTAACACCCAAAACGAAAATGTGTCGTAAGGCCTAAAAACTGGTACATGACCAGCTACTTCGCAGGACCCGCGCCAAGGGGCGGCGGACGCGAACAGCGCCGCTACGGCTTAGGCACCGCGCGCATCGCCGCCGTTCCATCATTGTTACACGAAACTTAATAGAATTACATGGCGTTAGGTCTTATCACCCAAAACCATAACGCCCAAATTGAAAAATGTCGTAAAGCCCAAAAGCCGCGACATCGCCCAAAATTTAAAGGAATAAAGCGTCACAAGGCCCATATAGAATGACATATCGCCCAAAGTAATTATATTATGTCATAACGCCCAAAATATTTCTTGCTATTAAGTTTGGGTGTTACGACATAGCTTTTGGGCGTTATGACATTTTTAAAACCACAAAACTTACTTCTGTTTAATATCAAACAAAATTCAAAAATACAGTTCGGGCGTTATGAAATTTTCTTATTTTTGTCATTTTCTACAAAAAAACATTTTACGTTTGTTATTACAACAATTGCAATGCAAGAATAAAAGTAACATCGGATGATAGCTGCACGAAATTCAAAAATTTAGAGCATAAACATGGTGACCAAGAAAGTATCTACAATGAACTTAAAGTAGTATAAAAAATTAAAAACAATTTTTTAGTCCTGCAGTGCTTTTAAGTGATACAAATTCTTCAAGTAGCATTAGAAAAATGTTTGAAAATGTTTGTGAAAGGTAATACTATCACCTACTGCGCCCGGCGCGGCGGCGGCCGCCTTAGTGTCACGCCACGCTGCGCCGCGCTTCGCCGCACCGCGCCTCTTCGCTGCGCGCAATAAATAAAATTTGAGATTAAAATATTTTTCAGTAATTTTTTTTTTATGGCGATTTGTCAATACATTTGGGCTTTTTGACGTTTTCTTTCTCAATATTTTGGGCGATGTGACAGATTTTGGGCATTATGACATTTATTTACTGGGGTTCTTTAACCTTGGGCGATAAGACCCAACGCTACTTTAAGCAAAAATAATGTTATTACGCCCAAAATCAATTTCATATCACCCAAATTTACATGAATTTTCCACCAACAAATTGCCTAATGATGTTTTGGGCGTAATGAAATTTTCCAATTTGGGCGATAAGACCTAACGCCGAATTACATACCTTGCACAAACATTTTGAAATTTTTTTCTGATGAAACTCGACGAATTGGTGTCGCTCATTAAAAATGTCATAACGCCGAAATCGTACGTCACAGGGCCCAAAATAAAAAAACAGGAATATTGTTGGGTCTTCAGACATTTTCAAGATTTAGATTTTCTCGAATTTAAAGTTTTTTTGGGCGATCTGACAATTATGCCACTGTATTTTGGGTCATGTGACAGCTTTTGGGCGTTATGAAATTTCTTTATTTGTGCGTTACGACCTTGGGCGATCAGACCTAACGTCGTTTACCACGTAAGTTATGTCATAATGCCCAATATCAATCTCAGTTTGCCCAAATTTCAGTAAATTTTCCATGTCTGAGCAGACATTCCTCGCGAACATGACTGCTACTGCTACTAGTTTAAGTTTTATGACTGACGGACAAATTACACCTATACAAACGTCGACTATAATAGAGCTCCCTTGTTTATAAATTGTATGCTTCAATTAAGTGCTATGGGCTAATTTTAAACTGTTATCGAATATTTCTGAGTAATGTTTGTTTTCAGCATATGTCATCCATTCACAATTATTGAATCGGTGCTATTTATTTCAAAGGGGTTCCCTATGACGTTTATGTTTAGTACGTTGAATTGTGACAATTTCTTGCGATATTTGTTTGTTGTGGTATGTTCACGTCAATCAAATATGTGTAAAAATACGTGAGTAAAGGCAGTGTTATGGAAATCGACTTGAAAAACGTTTCCCCTGTTGGCTGTTGTAGATACAAATGAAGTATTTTTGTAGAGTAGTCATCAGATGACAAGGAAGACAATGAAAATAATAATTCCTCCGAAATCATATCCATAGCTATATTAATTTATGTATTTCGTTATATTGGTTTTCATAAAACTTTGCGTATTTGTCTTGAAAGACAACTTCTTAAAATGACGTAAAACACTTGTGCAAAGTATGGTGGTTATTGTCGTAGAGTGTGTAAATCTGAAAAAATATCGATATCTGCAAACAGTGATCCGAAACGAAAAAAAGATTGATTTTGTGCCCAATGGAAAACGACATTACATGGTCAGTTGTATGTGGCGAGCCACGTGTTGACAAACCTCCCGCTAGGTACGCGTACGCACTATACATATATCTAATAGAACAAAAAATGTTGTGTACCTACCATAAAGCACTTCAGTGAAAAAGCGGCAGGTTGACCGACTCGTAAATCATTGCAATTTGATTGAAAAACATCGACAATGTCATTCTTATTACTGTTGTATTTAATATAACTTTTGAATATGATTGCCTTGAATTAGACCCATTAGTTCAAATGAATGTAGTGCTTGTAAGAGATTCGACTTTGTTTGCCTGAAATCATCAAACCTGTGGCGCTATATGAGAAACGTCAGCTGACAGCATACAAATTACGTTTATTCACGTTGAAATAATTTAAAATAATTTATTGGTTCACAACTGGATTAAGACTCAAAACAAAATCTATTTATTACAGATATTTATAAGCTAAGGCAAACAAAGGTGTCGCAGGTAAGTGCAGATGCTGAGTCGGTGATTTCTTCGCAATTCGGTTGTTGACTGTGGGAATTGATGACTTAGGTTTTGAGGAAAATGAAGTGCAATGCGATCCCGCATGTGCACGAGTTTTATGGTTTTAGCGGAAGTAGATTGACTTACGATTCGGTCAATCTTTTGGGTGATAACTTACATGAAAGTTGCATTGCTGAACGACCCATCTTTTCCAGATTTGTCGAAACAATTGCTGGCTATTGGAAATGGCCGTGTTCCTATCAACGAATTGAGCGGATTGATTTCATTTCCTTCGAATTTTTGCAATTTGGTCTCATCAAAAGACGAGCTTATCAACAAAGTATTCCCGAACATCATTGCTAACCACAAAAATAAAGAATGGTTGAGTAAGCGAGTAATTTTAGCGGCTAAGAGTAAAAATGTGGATGACTTAAACTTTCTAATTCAGGATCAGATCCTTGGAAGGCACTTTGCATTCATTCAAATCTATTGGCAACTAACTGAATTTGTAAACTCCTTGGATATTCCCGGCTTACCACCGCACAATTTACAACTCAAGGTTGGCTCGGTAGTCATCATGCTTCGAAATCCAAACCAGCCAAAACTATGCAATGGAACGGTTTGGTGTTAAGAAAACTGATGATCAATGTGTTTTAAAGAAGGAAGTTCTCATTCCGAGGATACCAACGATCCCAACCGATGGGCCCCTTCCCGTTGGGCTTAAACTATAATTCAATTTCCGATTTGTCTTGCATTCACCCATTCACTATGGTCAATTGAGTGTTTGTAGTCTGAAATTAAAAAAAACACATGTTTTTGCTCATTGTCAATTGTACGTGACATATTCACGCGTCGATAAACCATCCACTTTATTTGTTCTTCCGGCTCTGCGAAATAAGGCCCCAATGAAATAAGGCCCCAAAAAATTATACAGGAAACAACAACAACGATTTTTAATAGAATTTGGGGTGTTATTTCCTTTTTTGGGGCCTTATTTCTAAATGAAAATGAAGAAATGAAATAAGTCCCCAAAATTATTTTTGTATTATTAGTTGTTACCCTTCCGATATGAAAAGCGTATGGGGGGACATGCTGCCCCCCTGCAACCCCCCTGCTTGGGTTTGCTGTTAGATTGCGGGGTGGGTGCGAGGTTGAGTATATAAAAAGTTCCTTTAATCTAAACTAGTTTATCCAATATCAACGATATTAAATAAAATGTAGTTTTCATTATTTTTCATTTCATTATGAAATAAAACCCCAAATTTGGGGCCTTATTTCATTTTCTCTTTTGGGGCCTTATTTCCTACAGCCGTTCTTCCGCCTGATAACAAACCGAAAAATATTGTGTATCACAAGGTGCATCAGTGAAGATAATAAATCCAAATATAAACCAATGCAGCTAAATACATAGCTTTATCAAAGCAATTGTCCTACTGGTAAGCCATTGAAATACTTGATTTTTGTACTTTTATTGAGTTTGTATTTTCTAATGAACTATTGAACTTAATTACAATAGTAAATTAAGTTAAGTTAAAAGGTATCATTAAATTTATTGACCGTTAGTCGGTACGAAGTTCGCCAGGTCAGCTAGTTAAATATAAATATAAGTTTGAACGCGGACAAAACAGTTATTGAAAAGTAAATTTCAGTGACTTTTTGAAAATGCCACGACGAATTCGACCCAAAATTGGTCGACGAACAAGGCAAGCAAGTCAACAACAAATATATCAACCAAGACAGTACAGATACTCTCAACTTCAGCCGATTTTCCGTTACTTCCCTACAAGCTATATTTTTATGGGGTGGTACATGCTAAGTGCGTTTGTATTGTTACATTCGTATTGACAAATGTCACGTAAGTTCACTCACCAACACACTCACACCTTGCATGTGCCACTTCCGCTGTAGCCAAAGTTGCTGCCAGCGTTGATAGAACTTTTTCCGTTAAATTTGAAATTATTCGTTACGTGTGAATAGTACTTTATTTTAAGAATAAGTGTAATTTTGCTTAAAATATTTATAGAAAATGAACTATGTAGATCGGTTGGCGGAAAATTAAGAAAAATTCACTCATGAAATCTTAGTTAATGATATCCAAAAACGGAAAATACACAGCCATATTTATCCTAAAATGTTTCTAGTATATAAAACATCTCATTTAGATAGTTTTATTTACCAGGCAAATTATATTATTCGCCTTTTAAAAATATAAAATAACTAAACAATAGCATTCAGTTATGTTAAAATGTCGTATTCCCGAACTCTATCACATTCCGCCATGGTTGGCAGCGGTTGGCAGCATTGATTTTATATTTTGTGTATGTTTTTTCATGTCACACGGATTCTAAATTGACAGAACACCGATAGAAAAACAAAATAATTGCGAATTAAAAAAAAAAATTGAATGGGCCAGGGGAAAGAGGACTGCGGGTTGAGGGTCTCAATATTGTCTCTTACAAACACATCAGAAGCTTCTGATCTTTTAAATTGATGGCTTGTTGATTCTGATTTTAGGTGTCTATGGTGGAAAGTATATGGATAAACTAGGTTAGTAAGGTAAAGTATGGTTGGTGTGTGTTTAGGTTTAGGTGGCTGTACTCTCTGTTAGATGACGAGGGAAAAACCAAAATAGCGCTTGAGCGCCATTTTGAGACAGGAGCTATCGGAACCTGAAGATAAAAGAGGTAGAGGTTTGTTATGGAAGTTCAAAACCATCTGGTGGAGTTGAGAAATTTGATGACGTTATTGAAGGGTTAACCTAGCTAACTGTGTCTTGCCTTGGCTAGACACTCACAAAGGAGATGGAATACTGTTTCATTCTTTTGGGGATGCTAAGTTGGACTGCGTAAGTTCCTAAAGGGCAATGGCACGTAGAGTAGTCTGGCGACATCTACAGGCGCTCCGCCTAGGAGTTTTTTTTTTCTGGTATCATGGTAGATTATTCAAATCGTCCTACTTTCTTGAAATGACACAGTTCGTCAGGTTCACCCACCTATAGACCTACCCTTGAGCTACGAGTGTTGTGAATGACATAATGGAGTCTTTTCAAGGCCTGTTTTTATGTGAAGGTCAAGTATACGTTCTACGGTTTTGAGTATGAAGGACGGATAGGCAACGGGTCTAAAGTCCATTGCGGATTTGTGACTCCTTTGCCGACTTTCGGTATGAAATCTACTATACTTGGACATGCCTCCAAGGCTGAGGAATATGATTTACTACTACTTCTGTAAATTTCAACTAATGGGTGATTTTTTAGCTGGTTTGGTTTTGGCAACACTGGTTTTGACAGCTGATGTGTGTTTAGTACCTTGTGTCACTGTCAAACAGCTTCAGTTTGGTTTGCAATTTAACCATGGATCGTCTTACAAATGAACAACGCTTGCAAATTATTGAATTTTACTATCAAAATTCGTGCTCGGTTCGAAATGTTCATCGCGCGCTGCTTCCTTTTTATGATCGGCATTCTCGACCTTCTGAGCAGTCTATTCGGAAGATTGTGACCAAATTTCGCACCAAATTTACTTTGTTGGACATTAAACCACCAACACGTTTACGTACTGTGCGTAGTGAAGAAAATATTGCGGCCGTATCAGCTAGTGTGACAGAAGACCGCGAAATGTCGATTCGGCGCCGTTCCCAGCAGTTAGGCCTTTGTTACAGCACTACGTGGAAAATTTTGCGGAAGGATTTGTGCGTAAAGCCTTTTAAGATACAGCTTGTGCAAGAACTAAAGCCAGCCGACCTACCACAACGCCGAATTTTTGGTGAATGGGCTCTTGGAAAGCTGGCCGAGGATCCGCTTTTTTATCGAAAAATTGTGTTCAGCGATGAGGCTCATTTTTGGTTGAATGGGTACGTAAATAAGCAAAATTGCCGCATTTGGAGTGAAGATCAGCCAGAAGCATTGCAACAGCTACCAATGCATCCCGAAAAAGCCACTGTTTGGTGCGGTTTATGGGCCGGCGGCATTATTGGGCCATATTTTTTCAAAGATGATGCGAATCGCAGCGTTACTGTCAATGGTGAACGCTACCGAGCGATGATAACAAACTTTTTTTTGCCCGAAATGGAAGTTCTTGACTTGCATGATATGTGGTTTCAACAAGACGGTGCCACATGCCACACAGCACGCGAAACAATGGCGCAATTGCGAGGCGAGTTTGGTGAACAGTTAATTTCACGTTTCGGGCCGGTCAATTGGCCGCCTAGATCGTGCGATTTGACACCATTAGATTATTTTTTGTGGAGGTATGTCAAGGCTAATGTGTATAGGGACAAGCCCGCTTCGATTGACGCACTGGAAGCCAACATCCATGCATTCATTCGTGAGATACCGGCCGATATGTGTGAAAGAGTATGCCAAAATTGGACTCAGCGGATGGACTACCTAAAACGCAGCCGCGGTCAACATTTGCATGAAATTATCTTTAAACATTAAATTGAAAGGTTCAAGCTATCGATTCAAATAAATATTTCATTCATTTTTTCGAATTTTTTGTGTTTTTTTCTTAAAAAAAGTTCTAAGCCTCTTAAAAAATCACCCGTTAGTAAGGGAAGCACTATAACCCTTCCTGTTTTTGAAGCATGGTGGGGAGAATGCCGTCCTGCCCCGGTGATTTATACGGAGCAAAGATAAGGTAAGGTATACAAATAAACTTTGTTGGGGAGTTTTCAGACTCAGTTATAAACTGCAAACTATATGGCAATGAAAATGTGCTTGGCACAAAAGTGGTTACAGGTAATTTTAAGATATACCTATACCTATGCTTAATATGAATAAAACAAATAAACTTTTTCTTTTTAAGCAAGATAGTAACGATGATATTTTTTTTTAATTGTCACTTATTAGTTCTATGAACGCCCCTACATTGCCTCGAGCGATGCCATAAGAGTTTACAAGTGTCGGGCAATAACTTATAAACATAAATATGTACATAAGGCGACATAAAGTATTTTTAATTAAAAAAAATGTAGGTACCTTGAAAAAATGTAATTTATGTGGAGATACAGAACTGTCATGAGTGTATAGTGATTCAATTTACAGCAATCATTGAGTTAACATATTGGTCAACCCCAACTGGAGGCATCATACCTCAAGGAACACCTTTAGATTTTATGTGTCAAAAGATTTGATTTGTCAAAGCCCTGCCAAACTTGCGTTATGAGTTAAAAATTACAAAAAAAAATTCTTAAAAGACTGTGGAAAATTTTACGGCACGGGGCATAATATAATTGATAAGATACCGATTTAGTTGAAAAAACACACTGCCGACATACCTAACAGAATGATAACAAGGTCTGGATGTCTCGCCTTTGTACATACATATTTGAACATTTTGGGTTGTTTTTTTTTTTCTTGTGTTTATTTGTGTATCTTTGTGTACAAAAATATTTTTAGTGAGAAAGCATTTTTTCAAAACGAAGTTAATAATTACTGTTCGGGGAAACACATATCCAAGGCGACGAGGTCAATATAACCAAGTTGATATTAGCCGTATTTTGTTATCAGTGTGATCTTATCAGGGCTGTCGGTTTACTGCATAAGCAGTATTTGTACTGCTTTCTGTATCTTTGTACTGCTGTACTGTTGCACAGCTACTTAAAATACTGTTTTTTTTTTTTTTAAATACGCGCATTTTGTTACTAAAATGTTCCAAGCCATTATTATGAATTTTAAGCATCTAAAATACAAACGCACCCTTAAAGTATATACCTAGAGACCTCGAAACTTTTTTAGATAAAAATGCTATAGAAGCAAAACGCTTCCCGTCTTTAAACTTTCATCGGATCATTAATTGCCCTACCTCATGGTAGTGCCAATTGCGAAAGAGTTTTTTTCGGATCTTAATCTAATTAAGGCTAAAACTAGGAACTTTTTTAAATATGGCATCCTTTGCGCCAAATCTATGCTCGATATCATTAACAAATTTATTGAAAAAATGCCAGAAAACGTTACTTCTTTTTCTTTTTCTTCCTTGTGTGCTGAAATTCGACTTGAATCCTGTCGTTGTCCTCAAGACCATTTGTTTCTTCCTTCGTCCAGTTTCTTGGGCTTAAGAGAAAATATTATTTTGTAACCGAAACAATCAAATTATTAAAAAAAAAAAAAAGACTTAAGACTCATCTGCGGCTCTATCCATTGCTTATCGTCGTTTATTTTTATAAATTGTTATCTAACGGGGGTTTATAAATGGTGGTTAAATTTTAAGGGCCGAGGTTGGATGTGAACCACACCTAAACGTCAAGTCATTTTCCGCATTCCATCCGACATTTCTAACTCAATATGAACCATGGAAAGATATACAATCGAGCAACGCGATTCAGGCTTATTATGAAAACGGGCGTTTAAATCAAAACGCATATCGTGCACTTCGTTTTTTTCGGTCAATTTACTCGTCCAAATATGCGTACAATCGGAAAAATCGTGCAAAAGTTTGAGCAAACCGGGTCTGTAAGAGATGTGAAAACACCAGTGCATGCTCCTACAACTCGTACTGCAGAAAATATTGCTGCTGTTCGCAATGGTGTGGCAGAAGAGCCGTCCACCTCAACTCGTCGTCGTGCCCAAAAATGCACCTCCCACGCTCGTCGTTGATGAACATTATGCATAAAGACTTGAATTTACGCGCTTACAAGGTGCAATTGACTCAAGAACTAAAGCCTCTTGACCATTTCAAGCGTCGTCAATGGTCAGAATGGTGGCAAGAAATGGCAACAGTCGATGATCAATTTTCGAAAAAAATCATCTTCAGTGATGAGGCACATTTTCATCTCAGTGGATTCGTCAATAAGCAGAATTGCTGCATTTGGGCGAATGATAATCCAAGAGTGACTGTCGAAAAACCAATGCACCCACAAAGAAACGTAGAAATTCTTTCTCTATTCTCACTTCGTTGGCTAAACGAACCTGATATTTATCTCCAGTACTCCAGTTTTGCAATTCCGATTTCGATGATTTTTCCTATGGAAAGGTATTGTTTTTTTTACATATAAAAAAAGAATCATAAAATTCGGTGCTGCCAAACTCGAGATATAAACGGACAAACATAATATTCAAGTTATTTTTATAAAGAGTTTTCCAATAAGAGGTGTTATTTTGGTATTCAAAGAAAAATACCATTTTTTGAGATAAATGATCGGATGTTTATTTCGTAGAGGAAGGTATACCGTAAGTAATGAAAAACAATGTCAGCCAAAAGGCCACCACGAGCACGCATACCGGATAGCGGGTGATTCACAATAACACCTCTTATTGAAAAACCCTTTATTATAAGAAGAAGATAAAAGTTAATTTTCTCATTTTTAGGAATAGCTCTTTATTAAAACCCACCATCCAAATTTTAGGATAAAATTAAAAGATGATTGTATTTACTCAATTCTGACGTTCACAGTATTAACTGTCTAATTATGGAATCGAACAAACCGCAACAGTAGTTTTACTAAAGTTTCGATAACTACAAACAAATAATTTATTATAAACATAACTAGCGTGCCCGGCGAACTTCGTCCCGCCCAAAATTGACTTTTTGACTAAAATAGTTTTCACTTCCACCTGAAATTAATTTTATAAATCCCAACTATAGCTTTTGAAAAATACGATCTCACTGTATACTACGATCAAAATTAAAAAAAAAAAAAAAACTCTCCGTAGAAAATGTATGGAAAATCAATTTTCACAAACTTTCCAGTTTCCCGTTCAAACTTTAAAATGTTGTCGCCGTATGAACCTTCCTTAGACGTAGACAAACGCAACAAAGAAGATTAACGTGTCGGCCAACCTTCCGCTTTTTGACTAAAACGGTTTACAGTACACGACGTACAAATTCGTTCTCAATAAGCGGATTTCGTGGAATGAGAATGTTTGTCTTTGAATTTTTTCCTCAAAACCATCGCTTGCATGACATTTGATTTGAGATCCTTCACCACCAAATCAAACGCAATCTGTTACAAAGTCTCGGCGCATTGAGGTTGCGCAACAAAATTATAAATAAGCCCGCTTTCAATTGTATAGATGTAAGCCCGAAACATCCAAAGAATTCAAAAATTCAACTAATCCCCATAAAGTTTTGTTTTCACGACAAAAAGTAGCATTTTATGTCCTTCCTAGGGCCCATGCGAATTTAAACCAAAAATCATAAAAATTGAAGGATTTGTTCCCGAGTTATGAGTGCGCACATACGGACGTCAGTCTTTTTTATATGCAGCTGTACCCACTCAGCTTTGCTCATACCTTTCGTATTAAGTCCTGCTCACATTAGCAGTCATTTACTTGGACAATGTCCAAATAACTATAGTATATTTCAATCTTGAAGCAACCATACCTACCCATCCACAAATTTCAATCAACTCGGTGGAGCTGTTTCGGAGATCGGCAACAGCGCCACCTATCAGGTCCAAAAGTATCCTATCCTTCAAGCGGGAACGAAGAATATAAATCTATAAAATTTCATTGAAATCGGGTGAGTGGTTGCGTAGATCGAATAAACGCCATATAGCGGGTCAAAAATCCTATCTTTTAAGTTTGCGTTAACCTGAAATACAACAATACGAACAAAAATAAAGAAGAATCATAAAAATTGACCCAGTGGTTATCGAGTTATATCATCATCATCGAGTTTCATCCCGAAAGAATTATAGGTATGAATTAAGAAGATTATTATTAAAGAAAATTTAATTGAACTGAAAAACGACATACGCCTACAACGCCACATGTTGAGGATTTTCCGACGATGTGCATTAAGAAATTCAGTTTTTGTTAAAAATAATAAATTAATTATTTAATATGTATTTTATCAATATAATAACTCCGATCGAAGTATCTGTTTTAAACGATATTTATTTTGTTTACATCCTCGTTGACGATATTTGCAGCACGCATTCTGTCAATGTTATGCCAACGCCATAAGGTTACATCAAAAAAGTTTGAATTGTAAAAGCGCTATGGTTACATTAGATATAATTTAATATGGTGGTTTAGTATTCTTAAATTTTCTAATTTTCAGCGAATTTTTCTTTCGTAAGATTCTTCTCCTGACAATAAAAAACACAACAAAAAAAAAATTAGCGAAATCGGTCCAGCCGTTCACGCGTGATGCCGTGACCAAGGGAAATAGGGATTCATTTTTATATAATATAGATTCGACATTGGCACATTCGTTCGAACAGCTTGACTCAAGGCGATTCGTTCGAAGTCCATTTCTCGCTCCTATTCTCGATTAAATGTGTCAAATCAAAGCTTTGTTGCGCATTTCATCTGACATCTCCAGTTCATTATCCGATGCCACAGTGCGAATTCGATGCAAAATATCGTCGACCATAAAATCATCTTTGTATAATCAAAGAACCTATCTACTTCATTTTAAAAAGTTACTTAATGTAACATAGTAAACATAATTTATTAGAACAAACTTTTTGGGTATACCTATATTTAAAAAAAAAAAACTTCAGAATTGTTGACAACAACAATTTGCTTGGAAAATAATTAAAATAATTAACAACAACAATTGCTTTTAAAATTCAAACTATTTTTTTTTTATTTGGAGTGTCACTTCTTGATTTCTATCCAGTTAATTTTTTTTTTCAAAGTGTATTTCCCCATACAAACTTTAATTTTCTAATTTTCCGCGCAATTTTCTTAATTTTTTCAATTTTTCTTTTTTCCTAAACCTTCGCGGAGCAATTACGAACAAATCCGCAGAAGGAAGTATCCAATTTGGTCCAGTCGTTTTCGAGTTTTAAGCATCCGAACAAACCAAGATCCATTTTTATATATATAGATAAATTAATAATGCCACTACAAAATGAGTTGTAAACTATCCTATCTTTCAAGTTGGATCAAACTGCATACAGTGTGCATTCAGATTCAGTATTTTGGATTCCATCGCGGAGGAACCTGTGACACGTGATTTTTATGTATTAAGATGGTCCAAATATAAAGTGGATCTCTGAAATCCTTTCGAACTGCATATCATGCTCTTCCTGATTTCTTTCTCAGTCTTCGTATATTTTCAAGCTTCCAAATAGAGCCAAATACTTCAAGCAATGTGAGCAATCGATCTATGCTTATCGATAGATTGGAAGCCAATTTTGGAACTAGATATTTACAGTCGCAGTAGGTATATTCCTAGTCGTATATAGAATTCGAAGAAACCGAATGAGGTTGACCACAACCAATCGAATTTCGACGATCAATCTTCTTCAGCTTCTGTTTTACGATAAACCGTTTGCTCACAGGCCTTAAAAAAATTGGATTCTAATCTAAACAGATAGCAGTGTAAATCACAATTTTGCAAAAGAATATAAATTAACTCCTGCAAGTTCTTTCGGTCATAAGTTAGCAAAACATGAAGTTATTCGGATCTATAATTTGTGTAGCCATTTGCGTTTTTACAGTACGTTAAATTCGTTGACTGGGTTGTTTATTTTTCTAATTGAATTTTTTTATTCTTTTTGTAGGCGTCTGTTGTGAGCGTCAGCGGCCTTCCAAAAGCTGCTCACAATGTCGAAAATGAAGCAGTGCACATATCTGACAACGTTGCAAACGCAGCTGCCAAAGTAGCGGATGACTCAATTAATTTTGGAGCGAATACTCTTAAAGACTTGCGGAAAACAGCAGTTAATGTTGCTGAAAACGTTCCGAATCCAGCGGACCAAAAAGCGAATGCAGTAGGAAATGCAGTTAATGCCGCAACCAACGCTGTCAACGCGGCTGCAAACGCTGTGGATTCAACATTAAAAACGAAAGGAAATGCAGCGAATGCCGCGGTAGTTGCTGCCATAAACGCAACAAGTTCGGCTGCAAATGCAGCTCATAATGCCGCAATTAACGCAATTAACGCAGCTGGCAACGCAGTTAATTCAACACTAAACGCCGCTGCTAACGCAACAAATACTGCCGCAAACGCAGCGAATGCCGCGATAGTTGCTGCCATAAACGCAACATTCTCGGCTGCAAATGCAGCTCATAATGCCGCAATTAACGCCGTTAACGCAGCTGGCAACGAAATTAATTCAACAATAAACGCCGCTGCTAACGCAACAAATACCGCCACTAACGCAGCGAATGCCGCGGTAGTTGCTGCCATAAACGCATCATATTCGGCTACAAATGCAGCTCTTAATGCCGCATTTAACGCAGTTAACGTAGCTGGCAACACAGTTAATTCAACATTAAATGCCGCTGCTAATGCATTAAATACAGCCTCAAACGGAACGAATGCCGCTGTTGTAGGTGCTGCCATAAACGCAACAAATTCGGCCGCGAATGCAGCTCAAAATGCCGCAATTAAAGCAATTAACGCAATTAACGCAGCTGCAAAAGCAGTTAATTCAACACTAAACGCCGCTGTTAACGCAGCAAATACTGCCGCAAATTCAGCGAATGCCGCGGTAGGTGCTGTCATAAACGCAACAAATTCGGCTGCAGACGCAGCTCATAATGCAGCAATTAATGCAATTAACGCAGCTGGCAACGCTGTTAATTCAACACTAAACACTATTAAGAATACAACAAGCAATGCAGTTGACGTAGGCCTAAAATTAGCAAACTCAACAATAATTGCTGCATCAAACGTTGCAAGCGCAGCAGAAAATGCTGCCAAAAATATTTTAAATAATACATTTAATGCCGTTAACAATAGCATCAATACTATTAAGGACCAAATCCAAAGCCATGCGAATAATTCAAATTCCAATTCACCTTCTGGCCCAGCCAGTAGGACTGATATTTGTTTCGCCGATTATAGTTCCCAGCTTATCGATATTAAAAATCAAATTTCTAGCTATACTCAAAACTGCATTAACGCTGCCGATTCAGTCATGTCAGAGTACACACAGAACATTAATTCGTCAGTGACATTGGTGAAGTCTCTCGCTATGAATGTGCAGTCGCAGCTTGCTGCTTGCGCATTATTAACTGGTGCTGATGATGTCTTCAAGTGCTACATATCAGCGGTAAGCGATTTTTACTTTTCAAATGAAGTATCTTAGATTCATAATGGTTACTCCTTTAGTTCGATAAAAATTTGAAGAAAATGGACGATCTGACTAGGACCTCTCAGCTGGCTATTTTGTATTCAGCTGGTTTAAAGCATTCTGTGGAGTTTACACGAAATTCTTGCGAAGACTTGGCGATTAAGAAATCAAAGTATAATTCAGTAGTGGCACTGAATAGTTTACAGACCTGCTTGCAGAGGATTCCAGTCAGTGTTTCAGGAAGTGGAAGTCAATCGCAACCACAAGTGCCGAGTGGAAGTCAATCGCAACCGCAAGTGCCGAGTGGAAGTCAATCGGAAGGCTCTGGTGATAGTGGGAGTCCATGGCAATGGCAAGGTCCGAGTGGAAGTCAATCAGTAGGCTCTGGTGGTAGTGGGAGTCTATGGCAATGGCAAGGTTCGAGTGGAAGTCAATCACAATCGCAAGGTCCCAGTGGAAGTCAATCAGTAGGCTCTGGTAAAAGTGGAAGTCAATGGCAATGGCAAGGTCCGAGTGGAAGTCAATCAGTAGGCTCTGGTAATAGTGGAAGTCAATGGCAATGGCAAGATTCCAGTGACAACCAGTGGCAATCGCAAGGTCCAAGTTTCTGGTAAAAATGTCTTCTTAGATTCCAATTGCATTCAATAGCAACTACCGGGTGAAAGTCAATGGCAAGTTCAATTCTTTTAAGCTTATGACTTGAATATTTGCTGTAGGTGGCTTTAGAACCTGGTGAATGTTACAATATATAATATACTAGCTGACCCGGCAAACTTCGTTCCGCCTAAATTTGTTAATGTAATGAAAATAATAATTCCGAGCATTCACAATGCATTTCCTAATTTATGTAATTCGGCCAATTAAAATTCTTTATTCAAAATTTATATTAAATGCAATATAAATAAATGATGAATAGCAATGTTGATTTGTTTCAATCCAACCGCAATGATTTTGACGTTTCGGCCAACCTTCCACTTTTTCACTAAATTTACAATGTTAGAAACATGGGAAATCAGGATTGATGCCACAAATGCACAAACATCCATCGATTATCCTTGCAATAAATTATTTGTCATAGTGAAAGCGAGACGCACGGGAAATTGAAGTCGCACGAATGGTAAATCGTTCTAAATAAGCGAAATCTGCGGAATAAGAGTGTTTGTCTTTGAAATTTCCCCTCAAAATCATCACTTGCATGATATTTGATGTGAGATCCTTAACCATAAATAAAATGCGATCCTTTACAAAGTTTCGATACATTGATGTTGCGCAACAACATTTTAACTGAACCAACTTCCAAGTCCAAATTATGAAGAGGTAAGCCCGGAACATCCAAAGAATTAAAAAATTCAACTAATCCCCATAAAGTTATTTTTTTTTACAACAAAAGGTAGCATTATGCCCTTCCTTCCAACCAAAAATCATAAAAATTGAACGATCCGTCCCCGAGTTATGAGTGCACATTCGGACGTCCGTCTCTTTTATATGTAACTGTACCCACCCGGCTTTGCCCGTACCTTTCGTATTAAATCTTGCTCACATTTCGCAAATTGCTTTACTTGGACAGCGTCCATTAATAATTTTCATTATACAACTTTAGAAATAGCGTTTGATTTTATTTTTGAATGGGACGTGCCACAATCCGTTTTCTTATCCCGCTTGTGTTTTTCAAAGTACCGCCTATAGGTTAAAAACTATCCGAAATTTAAAACTGGAAGCAACCATATCCATCTAAAAAATTTCAATCAACTGGGTAGAGCTGTTTCGGAGATCGGCAACAGCGCGATAAAGCGGGTCAAAAATCCTATCTTTTAAGTTTGCGTTAACATGAAATACAACAATACGAACAAAACCCGAAAGAATTATGGGTATAAATTAAGAAGATAATTATTAAAGAAAATTTAATTGAACTGAAAAACGACATTATACGCTTACAACGCCACATGTTGAGGATTTTCCGACTTTTCTTTTATCGTAAACCATCCCTGATTCAAGACAAACAAAACAAAACAAAAATCAATTAAATCGGTCCAGCCGTTCTGGAGCCTTTCCCCGACTAACGCACAACCAAACTTACCAAAACTCCCTATTAAATTGAACATTTGAACTGAACTAACGGTGATGTGCACTAAGAAATTCAGTTTTAGTTAGAAATAATAAATTAATTATTTTATATGTATTTTATCAATATAATAACTCCGATAGAAGCATCTGTTTTAAACGATATTCATTTTTTTTACATCCTCTTTGACGATATTTGCAGCACGAATTCTGTTAAGTTAGGTATTCTTAAATTTTCTAATTTTCCGCGCAATTTTCTTAATTTTTTCTTTCATAACATTCTTCTCCTGACAATAACAAAAACAACAAAAAAAGAATTAGCGAAATCGGTCCAGCCGTTCATGCGTGATGCCGTGACCAAGGGAAATAGGGATTCATTTTTAAAGATAAAGATAAAGGAACTTGTAAGCATATAACATAACTGGCTACTATTTCTATAAAATAAATAAATGTTACATTATGAGAGTAGGCCCGCTGTCCATTCGATTTTTTGGAGCTCCCTTCTTTACAAAAAGCATACGTAGAATATGCTAACAAAATAATAAAACCGTCTCGAAGTTAAATATCTAACACCGATTAAAAAAAAAATAAATTTGTAGCCATAGTAAACGTGAAGAATTCGCTAATAATTATATTAACCAATATCAAATTTAAATTATGTTCAAATAGCAACGAAAAGTATATTATTAAGTAGCGTAGAAAAAAAGTTTAGTTCACTTCTTAAATACGAGTGATACATATAAATTATTTTGTTTACTTTTAAAATAGAAATGGGCCACAAAGAACTAAGATTTGTAACATCTGGATTCTGGAGTGATATAAAGTTTCCTAACATTGGAGTCCCAGTGTTTTATTTTGTGACAAATACTGCTCATTTTAAATTTTTTGCTTATCATTCAGAAATCGCTGACATTAACTATTTTGAACCAGTTTTGCGGAGTTTGTGCATTTAGTAATTATCTGCTTGAAAACTAAAAAACATGACTGTAAAATGTTTTAGAGACAATATTGCCTTGCAAGTCAGCATGAAACCCAGCTTATGAATGAATTTTGTTCCGAACGAAGTCATACGGAAGCAGTTGTTCTACTGTCGAATGGTCTTTAGAAAATCATCCGATTCAAACGATTTGAATGTCTCCGGAGGAGGTGCATGTAATGGACTGAATTTCACTATGCCACTCGCACAGACAAGGCCGGTCGTTGAGCCTTTAAATTTCAGCGTGTTTCAATGGTGGCACACAATTATAGTCATCGCTCCAATATCGAAAATCGCATCATCGCCAAAATTTTCTGTCGGTTACTACTGAAATGCCAGTCGTTCGAATATCGGCAACGATGCGCGTCTTGTCACTCTTCGATTTAAAACTGTTCCCATACCAGCAACAGTAGGATTTGACACAGTTCACATTATTTACTCTCTCCATTTTCTTGCCTAGTGATCTGGTCTTATGGGGTTGGGGTAGGGGTCAAAATTCTGGATGGGTCAAAATTCTTTTTACAAAATTCTGCTTTCAAAATTCTGCTTTAGAAAATTCTGCTTTAGAAAATTCCAAACTTTTTATTTTGTTTGCAGAATTTCGTAAAGACAATCCTCTCACTTCTTGTTTAAGCATAAAGTGTAGAGACATTTTTTTTAAGATTGCAGCGTTGTTTTAGACAATTACAATGCCATGTAGTGTTTTTTGCTATCCCTTTTTGAACGTGTGCTGTGATGGTGTTATACTCATACTCATGTTTCAATCGTTTAATCCAAAAAAGGGAAAGATAAGTTGTGCGTGGATGGATGGGGATGGGAAGGAATTAAAAAAGAAAAGGACAATTATTAAAAAAAAAAAGAGAGCAGATCCTAGCCATATTATTTTTTTAAACTAATATAAAAAAATATAGCGCTCTGTAGCTTTGTTTAGTTTCTTAATTTTTTGGTAATTTCAAATGTGAAATAATTTGCTTCTTCTGTTTTTTTTTCTTGTAATTTATTTATCTGTATTTAATATTTTAATACAAAAATATTTTTTTTTGTTCATGATCATATTGTTTTTTTTTTTTTAAGCAGAATAAGCAGAATTTTATTGCTTGAAATTTGAAAAGCAAAATTTTGTAAAGCAGAATTAATAAAAGCAGAATTTCGCTAAGCAGATTTTGTTTTGTGAGGAAACAGAATTTTGCAAAGCAGAATTTCAACCGGATCCCGGTCTTACGCCATGCGATGTCCAATTCTTCGCGTTCTTCTTCAGTTCGGCTTGGTTGATGTAGATATTTCTTGTTGACTTGCTTGCCTTGTTCATCGGCCAATATATGCGCGCATTTGTCTTGGCATTTAAAAAAAAAATCACTTAAATTTGCTTTTCTATAACTATTTTGCCCGCGTTTAAACTTTTTACCAGAGACAATACTGAGACCCCCAACTCACAATCCTCTTGCCGCTGGCCCACTCAGTTTTTTTTCAAATTCGCCATTTTGTTTTCCTATTGGTTTTACGTCAAATTAGAATCCGTGTGACATGTAGGTTAGGTAAGGTAAGGTGGCTGTCTAGAAAGACACACTTAGGCCGCATAAAATTACGGCCCTTTGTGATACCACATGAGTTAAGGGAAAGGAAGGTAAGGCCAGAGTTTTCTAGGCCGGACATACTAGTGGGCGTAAATGCTCTCTTTGTGCCTGTGACTTTTGTCTTCTTTGTCCAAAAAGAACAATTCTAACGTCTCGTGTAGAGAGTTGGGGCAGTTTGACCTCGGATAGGGGAGGGGTGACCGAAACAGTCGTCCCCTCGCCTGTAATCCTCAGTCAACATGTTAAAGGGAGAGATTGGGGGATAACTCACTGGACGATATGTCTTCGGATACAAGCGCCGGGCAAACCGAAGCAGTGTACCCTTCGCCTGTAATCCTACAACGTCTCGTCCGATTCTTATGTCTCGTGTAGAGAGTTGGGGCAGTTTGACCTCGGATAGGAGAGGGGTGACCGAAACAGTCGTCCCCTCGCCTGTAATCCTCAGTCAACATGTTAAAGGGAGAGATTGGGGGATAACTAACTGGACGATATGTCTTCGGATACAAGCGCCGGGCAAACCGAAGCAGTGTACCCTTCGCCTGTAATCCTACAACGTCTCGTCCGATTCTTATGTCTCGTGTAGAGAGTTGGGGCAGTTTGACCTCGGATAGGGGAGGGGTGACCGAAACAGTCATCCCCTCGCCTATAATCCTCAGACAACTCCTTGAAGGGAGAGATTGGGGATAACTAACTAGACGATATGTCTTCGGATACAAGCGCCGGGTAAACCGAAGCAGTGTACCCTTCGCCTGTAGTCCTATAACGTCTCGTCATGGTGGCGCAGCCGTGTGCGCCATTGGTTATTAATAAATCGGCCCTTTCATTGTGTCCCCCACTTGGGAGATTTGTTAAGGCTGGTCAAGGAGTAGGTGACCGGTCGACAGTATGCCCTCGGATAGGCGAGTGGTGACCGTATCAGTACAACCCTCGCTTGTGTCCTCTGGCAACTTATCGAATAGGGCGGATGCAGCAAAAAGCGCGGTATTTGTGGTGATTATAGTCATCAGCCTACAAAACGCATGCTGCGGGGGTATTGCAGCTTGGTCAAAAGGTGAGTTTGACCGAGTGACGGTTTGTTTCGAATGTGCGAAAAGGGACGACCGAAACAGTCTGTCCCTCGGTAGCAATCCACAGACAGCCCGTCTAAGAGAGGGTAGATAATATGTGAGATCATTGAAGCCATTTGGTCTTTGTAATGTATTTGCTGATACAGCGTATGTCTGTGTTAGACAAGTCGCTGAGGTCATCGAAGAAGTAGTCTCCTAAGTTTGCCCTGCGCAAATTTGCAAGGGCTGGACAGTTGCAGAGAAGATGAAGAACGGTCTCCTCCTCCTCCTCATGCATGCAGCTCCTACAAAAGTCATTGTAGGGTGTACCCAGTCTACGGGCGTGCCTACCTATTAAGCAATGTCCTGTTAATGCCCCCACAACGGAGCTAATTCTGTTTCTGCCTACAGAGAGAAGTCTTTGAGTCCTTTTAGCGTCTAGTTTTGGCCAGATTTGCTTGGATATGACGCAGGTATCAATGCTGTTCCACCTATTATTTGCAGCCTTTATTGCCTCTTTGAATAGAAGGAATTTGATAGATTGCATAGGAGCGTGCGGTTCACTAATGTTGTTTGAGTGAAGGTTGCTTCCTTGTCTGGCTAGTTCATCCGCTTTGCAGTTGCCCGGAATGTCACTGTGACCTGGAACCCAGCACAGGGTTACTGAACATCTGTCCGCAATCTCATTGAGAGATTCCCGGCATTGTTTTACCAACTTTGATCTGGTTGTTGGTGTATTCAGGGCTTTTATAGCTGCCTGACTGTCTATGTAGAGGGCGATAGCTTTACCGTTTATCGCCAACAAGGCAAGTCTGCAGGCTGCCTCGCGTATAGCCGTTATTTCAGCTTGAAAGACGCTACAGTGGTCTGGGAGACGCAAGGCAATGTTCAACTCGGGTGATTGAGAGAAGACTCCCGCTCCCGTGCCTTCCGCCATTTTTGATCCATCTGTATAGATTTCAAGTGCATAGTTCTTATCGATTGTGCCATTTTCCCATTCGGAACGTTCTGGGATTATTGCTTTGTATTTAATATTAAAGTCCTCGAAAGGGATAGTGTAATCCGTTTTGTTTGGGATTATGCTAGGAAGAATATTCGTATGGCCCGTCAAAGAGTTGGTCCATTTCTGACATTCTCTAAGTCTTAAAGCTGCCATGGACGCAATCATTTTCCCGTATATATCGACGGGAAGAAGGTGTAAGATTGTGTCTAAGGCGGCCGAAGGTGTGGATCTGAGTGCCCCTGTGATACACATGCTGGCTGATCTTTGTATACGTTCCAGGGATCTGGAGTTGCATTTTTTCTCTAGTGCCGGCCACTAGACCAGGATTCCGTAAAACAGAATAGGTCTGACCACCGCAGTATAGAGCCAATTTGTTACCTTGGGCTGAAGGCCCCATCTTGGACCTAGGGCCTTCCTACAGGTATGCATAGCGACCGCGGCCTTTCTTGTACGATCCTGAATATTTAGCTTCCAATTAAGCTTGCTGTCTAGAATTAGACCTAGATATTTTGCGTGATTAGTAAATTTTAGCTCTTTATTTTTAAGTTTTGGAGGAGCTATGCTAGGAATTTTATATCTGTTAGTGAACAAGATTAGCTCTGTCTTTGATGGATTGACGTCAAGTCCAACCGTCTCGGTCCATTTAACTAACTTGTGCAGAGCAGATTCCATGAGATCCCTAATTGTATTGGGAAATTTGCCAGGTATGGCGATAGCGATGTCATCTGCGTAGGCTATGACTTTACACCCCATATTTCTTAGGATGATGAGTGCTTCGTTGACTACTAGGATCCAAAGTAGTGGCGACAGCACCCCCCCTTGGGGTGTACCTCTGTGCACTGACCGTTTGGTTTGACAGCTCCCCAGCTCGGATAAGATTACTCTGCTGCTAAGCATGTTTTCTATCCAGACGCGTAGACAGTCGTCAACCTTTAGCCTTCGGAGTGCGTTAGAAATACCTTCTGTTTTGACATTATTGAAGGCGCCTTCGATGTCTAGAAAAGATACCATCACAAACTCTTTGATTGAGAGTGATTTTTCGATGGTACCTACTAGTGAATGTAGAGCTGTCTCCACAGAGAAACCCTTACGATAGGCGTGTTGGGAATCGGACAGGGAGTTAGCTATCAAGTTCTTTCGAATGTATGTGTCAATGAGTCTTTCCAGGGTCTTCAGAAAGAAGGAGGAGAGACTGATTGGCCTGAGATCCTTAGCGGAAACATGTGAGGTCTTGCCACACTTTGGTATGAAGACTACCTTGACCCTTTTCCATGAGGCAGGAGTGTATCCAAATTTTAGACAATTACGGAAAATCACCTCGAGCCAGGGGGTCAATATATCCAGAGCTTTCTGGATCTCTACTGGTGTTATTTTATCTGGTCCAGGAGATTTATATGGAAGGAAACTGTCAACGGTGTGACATGTAAAAACATACAAAAAATATAAAATCAATGCTGCCAACCGCTACCAACCATGGGGGAATTTGATAGAGTTTGAGAATACCACATTTTAATAAACTGAATGCTATTGGTTGGTTTTTATTAATTTTTAAAAGACGATTAATATAATTTGTTTGATTAATAATACTATCTAAATGAGTTGTTTTATATACTAGAAACATATTAGGATAAACATTGTTGTGTATTTTTTGCTTTTGAATATCATAAACTTCGGTTTCACGAGTAATTTTTTTTAAATAATTGAAGAAAATTTGCTCAAAATGTTTTTATTTTCCTACAACCATTCTGCAGTAATCATTTTTCATAAATATTTTCAGAAAAAGTGCACTAATTCCTAAAATAAAATACTATTCACACGTAACGAATAATTTCAAATTTAACGGACAAAATTCTATGAACGCTGGCAGCAACTTTGCCGACACCGGAAGTCACCGGAAGTTGTTGATATTTTTTGAGGGTGTGTTGGTGTTTTGAAGTTTCGTGACATTTGTCAGTACGAACTTCTATGTATCAATACTAGCGCACTAAATTGTGTACACTCCGTACAAGTATTGCTTGTAGGCAAGGTAACGGGAAATCGGCCGAAGTTGGGGGTCTCAGTATTGTCTCTGCTTTTTACATTTAGTTTTTACCTTATCAGCTGTATAAAAGAAATGAAACTGTTTGAGCGATGCACCAACATGCACATTAATTCTATCTCGATTTTATCAATCTACTTTAAAAAAAATAGTGCGTGGAGTCCCTCCGCGCGGAAGAAGTGAAACTTCCTAATGTGGAAATGAAAATAGGAAGGGGTAGAAATTGATTTTTAGTGAAATTATATTGTTTCTTTAAGCCTAGTATCCTGCTCGCGCTAAATTTTAGCGCCCCTAGTCTCCACTTCGTTTCTCCACACCAAAGATAAATGGTCGCTAAATTATTAATAAACATGATATAGATGGGACAAAACCCATATGCTTAAAAGAAATCATGGCAAACAAAACACAACCACTTTCCTCCGTTTTTTTATGTCAAAATTTATCTTCGATTTAATGCACCGGACATTTATTTCGCGAGCTAAATGAGTGGAGACTTTTCATCGGCCCATCTATATGAAGTTAAGGATTTGGCGTGCGAACAGGATACTGATGCTTTGCTAAACTGCCTCGCTCAATTTTATCTTTGTAGACATTTTTGTATGGGAGATAAAATTTAGCGCGAGCAGGATACTAGGCTTTAAGACAAACTTTATTAACATTACTTACAATTCACAATTGATCGCATCTTTTAATTATCATTTTCGAGTGGAGAAATATCCAAATCCATAACATTTACAATGGGATAATGACAACTTAAGTAAGATACGATATGTTGGAAGTCGCATTAGAAGTTTCACTTCAAAAATACCACCCTATTAAATTATAGGTAGGGTCAGTTGGGGTAAATGGAAACACTTTCTGCCTTTTTTTAAACCAAATTTTGAAAAAAATAAAAATAAAAATGTTTGGTACTTCCTTTCAACTTTCGGATAATAGTTTTATTATTAAAAAACACCAAGAATTGTACTGGTGATCATTGCACTTCTGATCTGTAACCATGAAGCGCAAAATAGTGTTGTTTACATTTACCCCGGCACTGTTTACATTTCCCCCAATTATTTTGAAAATCAAGGGGTAAATGGAAACAGTCCGTTTGATTCCTGTAGACACTGGGGACTTCGGTATGGGGTGAATGTAAACAAGTAAGAACTGGCTATAATTGATATTGGTTTTTTACGACTAAAATTTTCAGTGATATATGAAAGTCAAGGGCGCAGTAAGTGCGGCGACAGATTGGCGTCAATTCGAATTGTCTTTTTGTTGTTTATTGGCCTACGACAATTAATTTTGAAAGGATAAAATAACCGACGTTTACAATTACCCCGTTTTTACATTTACCCCAACTGACCCTATGTGTATCAAATCAAACTAAAACAAGTAAATGAAATAATGAGGACGCTACTCGTTGCTAACGCTCGCGCTGGCCTGTGACAGGTATACTACGCGCATGCGTTCGAGTGCCACGCATTCACTATCGCTCTGTCTCCTTCTATTCCCCCTCCCCAGGAGCGTTGAACGTTTAACGCAACCTTGTTGGAAGTCGCATTAGAAGTTTCACTTCAATAAGACATTAATTGCCAATTTAGTCATTATTTTTGGAAATTAATCTTCACCACAGAATATTCTTCTCCCAGCATTTGGTGCCAATAAACTCACTCACCATTGCATACTCTGAAGCGTGAGCGGTACCCTCACACCTTTGAGTATGAAATGCTTATAGTAGCATTAAGCATTTAAGAAGTTTCACTTCAATAAATCAAACAACATAATTCACCGACATATATCGTCTTTACTTCTTGAATTCTTCAATTCTTTACTGTAGGTATCAACGTATGTAGGTATGTACTATAACAACCATTGAAACAAAACCCTTGAACTCAATTTCTATATACACCACCATAAGTCCATCAGCGCACGTCAACAGCCATGTGCGCATTTCCTCAGAAACAACCACCACTTTTCTTTTCTTTTTCATATGAACGTGCTTGTGCTGTGCAATGTGCGCTACCCTCACCCTCGCTCACGCCTTTGAGTTTCCAATTATTAGCGTTAAACGTTTAACGCGACCTTGAGTTGGAAGTCGCATAAGAAGTTTCACTTCAAAAAAAATGTTTGAGATAGAAAAGTCAAAATAAATATTTAATCGGAAGAGTTATTGGATGCCAAATCAGGACCGCACGGCGATTTTCCGGAATTTTCTCTCTTCCTAAAGCTGATATACAGCAATACGAAAAAAACTAAAAAAAGAATCATGAAAATCGTCCCAGGTGTTATCGAAATATAACATCATCGAGTTTCACCCCGAAAGAATTATATTATATACAAGAAGAAGATGAGGAGAATGAAACTTTAATATACATATATCTATCATTCGTAAGTAAGGTACTGAACCAAAAAATTGTGGGTAAGTATATAATGTCGTCTGGTAAAATTGGGTTAGCAATTCTCCATACTTATGAGTTAAATAAAATCATTTCGGTAGGCAACATTCGTCGCCATATTACCATAGTAACCGAAACAAATATAACTCTTCTTATTGTTAGTTAAAAGAGAACCTATATTCGAATGCAATTTACCAACCCCTAAAAGTAAGCAACTGTATACCTTAATTCAATTCAGGGGCATATTTATATCTGCGTGTTGACGGATGACGGTTTCTTTTTGAGTCGTATGAATAAAAGCTAGCATTATTTGCTTTGAGCTAAGGGTTGTAGCAAAGTAAAAGCCCCTAGCAATTGCTGTGAATCGGGATGAATAACAACCTCCTTGATAAAGTATGGGTCGTATGAACAAAACGTAGCAATTGCTTCTACTCAAGAGAAATCGTTTCACATGAATAAAAACCAATTTGAGTTAGTTCCAACTTTTGACGTGTTCGAAAAGCGGCGGCACTGACCTTTCACTCAGGTCTCCAAACGTTGGAACCAACTCAGATCGGTATGAATAAAACTTATCAGACAAAGCAAATGCTACGCAAATTCTGAATCTGATATTAAGTTGACTCAGACCTTTTGCTAAATATTTTGTACGCACATTTTTTTACAAAAAAAAAAGTAAGCAATGTGAATTTTCGATGGTTTGTCTATAAATAACTAGTTAAAACAATTTTTGTTCGTGCAGGAAAATCAACAAAATACCTGTGAAAAATCAATTATTTCTTGTCACGCGAAAAGTATTGGGTGTGGACTTTTAATGGCTAAAATTTCATTCATAAGAGATCCAGACTTTGAGGTTGACAGCTCAAATGACAAACATTTCCAACAAGCCTATGATTTGATAAAATTCCCGGCACCTGAAGAAGAAATAAAACATCAACAACCTATTTGGCAAACAAAAATCATATTTCCAGGTGCAATTGGAGCTATAATTGCAATCATATTTCTGAATTCAATTTTATAAATAATTTCAATTTCCACAAAAGTCGTTAGAATCTCAAGGAAAGTCCGAAAATTCCAATTTACTGGTCAGGTTTGACAAGAACTGAAAGGCAAGTACATGATGGCCCTTTTTAACTTTCTCCATTACGTGGTTTGTGGGCTTACAGTTCGGGGCCGTTTTTTATTTTGCAAGGTAAACTCAATGATGAAAACGGCAATAACGATTTTGACGAAAATGCAAACTTAGGGTAAAATTGATGGTCTCAAAATTATTTCGTCCTTAATTTTCAATTCGAATCTCCGAAAACGCTAATTTTAGAAACTGCTCATATCTCGAAAACCCCATTTTCGACTTCGATAAAACTTAACAAAAAAAAACAAGTACTCGTTATATCCCGAACAATAACTTATAATCAGGTCTAAGCTATATGGTTAACAAATAGTATTTTTCGAACTAATATCAGTAGGTATTCTAAATAAGTCCTCGTATTTAGTTTTTCTCAAAAAATTAGAATAAATCCGTTTGTTAATTATTTCTCAAAAATGACTACCCAAAAGCCGATCTCTGTTCATACATATATATATATTGAAAACTCAATTCCGCACTTTAAAATTCAAATTGCAAAGGGCAATTAAAGCAGCGCAAAACAAATTTTTAGAAAATATTACCCACTTCCATTTTGTTTTTTTTTTTTTTCAACCTCTTTGAATATGCAACTTAAAATAATTACAACAATCAGAATATCCCACTTCATTTGAACCCCCACACACGTTCATCGTGATATATAATTTATAGCTGCTAATGCAAATTCAAAAAGAAATCTTTGAATTCTTGCATTTATACGACCTATCATGAACAATACTTCCAATTATTGACAACTTTAACCAGCGTCATTAATCTATCTATTCCATTCGAAAAGAAAATCATTCCCAAATAGATAAAAAACAAAAACAGAAACTCTTACTACACTTGTTCTCGTACTCAAAAAACAAGGTGTAAAAGCTATAAAATAGTATAGTATAATTCTCTAAGAAGAACTTCTGACAATTGTCTGTTTCCAGAGCTTCAACGTTTAAAAACTAAAAGTGAGTTTTATTTAACACTATGTATTCCTTTCATAGTTGGGAAAAAATGATTACAAACAAATTCCATTACAATTACTTGTAATTTGTAATTAAAATTTTTCCAATTACAATTACTTGTAATTGTAATGTGTAAAATCTAATTACAAATTACTTGTAATGAAAAAACATTCAAAACCTGTATTTCAATTACATAGAAGTAATGGAAACAAAAGTAATTTTGAAAAAATCTGTAATGATTACATTTTTCCGTAATGATTACACATATATGTAATTGAATATATTTTCTGTACTCATAATGTTGTCATATCATAATAAAAAAAAGTTTTTACTTCATTACATGGATATCCCTGCCTTTTTTAAACCTACTCCATTGTTTTCTCATAATTATCGGTTTTTTTTTCCTGGCATGGAGATAAACTGTGTTGCAAATTCATTTTTTAACTATCATTTGGCTTTAAGCAAATTATTAAACATTTAGTTCTAAGAAATGTAGTTTGTATTCCGTACACCTCGTTAAGCTTTGATTTAAGGAAACATTTTTTCTTCTTATGGTGTGTGAAGTTTGCACCGGGAGCACACAAATTGCAACTACAATTTACAACGACCCGAATGAAACTGTGCTGTACAGTGTACAGTTGTTAACTGCTGTTTGCATTTGAACTGGACAAAAAAAGATAGATAAGATAATTTAAGTTAATTTAAAATTTTAGTAATGAAGTAAAATCTAAGTAATCAATTACTTAAAAAGTAATTGCACCGCGTTTTTCTTCAATTACTTCCAGAAATCAATTACTTTTCTGTAATTATATGTAATTTGTAATTGACATTTTCTAATTAATAATTAACAGTCAATGTAATTGATTTTTTTCAATTTCAATTACAAGTAATTGTAATTGTTCGAACACCAATTATAAATTACTAATAATCGTAATTTATGTTGTAATCAATTACCAAAAGTAATAGTTATTTCCCAACTCTGATTCCTTTTTCTATATTTAATGAACCGTTTCGTTTACCTAGCTTGCTTCTCAGATCTTTATCTACCTATTTAATAGAATAAGAAAACAACCAACAAAAACCTTTTGACGAACGAGAAAGTTTTGTTCGACCCAGTCGTGCACTTTATTTTTTCTCACAGTTATCTCATCCCCCTCCACAACAGGTACATATCTATGTATTTCGTTGAAAAATGTGGTCACAATTGTACAAGGAAATGTGGCTAAAAGTCATATCCTGTGAACCACTGGTAGGTATGCGGTATTTGTCTGCAGAGTAGTGGGAAAGATTAACTGTAACCGTAACCTCTAGAATATAACACCAAATATTGATGAAGCGCTTTACACCTTTCGTCGGAAAAAGTGGACACTCTAGACCAGGCACAAAGTACTTTTGCACAACCACTTAAACCACGCAACTGTGCATAGTTCCCTGTGTGTCCCCATTTTTTTTTTTTTTTTTTTTTTTTAACAAATTGAACCACTTGAGGTCATTTAAACAATTAAATTTAATTTAATAAGATTTTCGCCACAAATTAAATAAAACTTCTTTTTAAGAGGACTTCAACAGACAATATTTACGATCTCAATGGGCAAAGTCCACATTGTTACAAAACGCGTGGTAATGCATACATATACCTCACTTATATACCTACAAAGACAAAGCAATCTATCTGATCTCGAAACAAAGGATGGACTACGTTAATCCAATTTTTGTATGCGTTTTTTTCTTAGCAAAGAACGACATCGAGATTAGCCAAAGTTTGTCCTCCCATGTCCCATTGCACTGCTTGGAAACGGTCATAATGGAGGTATATCTACATAGTAGGTACATGCCATACTTTTGTTAAATACCCTTCATAAAGGAAACACCATGCTTGTCCACTTTTTTCTGCTTAGTGCCATTATTCAGCAACATTTTTTGCATGTGCCCTTGTTCAACCTCGGTAGTCGCCAGTCGGTATACTGTGCCTGTGCCTGCGCCGTGCATTCAACCTCGATGCTGTGGCAACGATAATGAAGTGACCAACCACCCATAACCTACTTCAAAGAGCCGTTGTAATAAATTTCCAACGAGCGGATACAGATTTCCGCAACGAATTCAGAATAACAATTGAAATTGTCCTGCTCGCTGCTCCTGCATGCGGTGTTTGTAGTAAGTAAGCGAAAGCGTCACACCTAGAAGACCGGTTTTATTTAATTTTCATGCAAATTATCTGCGGATATACACATCCAGTCACCCACACTTACTTCCTACCTACCACCTTATGGATGATGAGCAAGTGAATAAAGCATGCACACCATGCAACGATCAACTGATTCGTATTTCGTAGTTCTACCCTTCTAAGTTCTACACTACCCCGTTCTATTATGAACGAGTAAATGCAGCGGTGTGTGCTTCGGTTTACTTTTAATTTAATTTAGTTTTTTATTTAGTGCGTGGAGAGTAACTGGAGAAAGTCTGGCGCAAAGGAACGTTCCTCCGGAAGTAACACATGACACCGATTGTTGCGGGTAATTTAGGGAGTCGAAATTAAAAATAATTTCGCAATTACTTTAGTTAGTTAGTGAGTTGGGTGTTTATCGTTGTTATAGTTGCAGTGGTATACTAGCAAACCTTTTCAAAAACTTTCCAAAAAGTTTAATAATGAAAGTAGTCTAAATGATGTTAGCAATATTATTATTACTAGGTGACCTTTTTATATATATAGAGATTATTACTTTGTTGTTACATAAATGAGTTATGTAAACATAAATGAGTTATGTAAACAAAAACAATTTATAGCACTAGCTACCAGGGCCTTAGGCTAAAAAACCAATTTAACAACCAAGCGAGATAGATTTAGCTTAGAGTACAATACTTTACGTACATGATGTATTTAACTATGCCTTGATTTTGTGCGGTTTTGTTCCGCAATGTGGGACTGCACCGCACGCTGGACCAGCGTGACATCAGTTGTGCGATAATTTGACACTTTTTTCGAGGTCCCTAATACAATTTGTTGGTACTTTTTCCCTTTTTTAGTTGGAAAAGGAACTTCGCAAATCCTTTAAACAATATCCAATTTAATATTTTTAAAATGTAACGCGTATCACAATACTATTATAATATTAAGCAAACCAATACTTGTTAAATACAGTGCGAAAATTCTATTTAGTTTGGAGAAAAGCTTTAGGCCCCAGTTATAGCCATACGTAAAACGGAACCTTTCAAATTTTCTTTTGCTTTTTTTGACCACTTTAACTTGAGGGTAGACCTTAATCTTGGTCTTAAAATGTTAACTGGGACCTTAGTAATGGCACTCTTGTGTTTCATCGCCCTGAGTGAAAGGTTATAAATAATAGTTTTATTTAACGCTTACAAATTTACAGAAAAAAACTTAGACACAATTACTAACAAACAGATGCGTTCGAAAAAATGACAAATTTTAAAATGAAAAACTTAAAGCCTTGATTCTGATTTATTTCTTCTCCTCTCTATCTCTTCTCTTCTTCTCTTCTCATCTCTATGTACATAAAAGAGAGTTGCAAAAGCTTTGTGACTTTATAACTCACGAACGGTCAAACCGAATTCGATCAAATTTTTAGGGTTTGTTTGCATGGTCGTGAAGTTGGTTTATCTAAAGTTTGAACGAAATTGATCGTCAGTTATGTATGTCAACATCTGATTTTGTCCAAATACACGTCGCAGCGCATACATGCATACAGCTGTCAGTGATATGTTACTTACTTACTTACTTAGATGCCGTTACAGTCCGGGGTGAGAATCTATATATATAAAAATAACTTGATAAATGTGTGTGTGACAGCCTACCGACTGCCATACACATCCGATATTGATTTAGTTTTTTTTGTTGGTTAATAGACCATGCAGAGAAGGTTAATATATTAGTATGATACATTTTTGAAAGAAGGTGCAGTCGCCATTCCAATAAATTCATTTTTGTACACTTTGAAAAAAAAAAAAAAGTAACTGGATAGAAATCGAGTAGTGACACTTCAAATACAAAAAAAAAATATTTTAAATTTTAAAAGCAATTGTTGTTGTCAATTATTTTATTTATTTTCCAACCAAATTGTTGTTGTCAACAATTTTGAAAGTTTTTTTTTTTAAATACCTATAGGAACCTAAAAAGTTTGTTCTAATAAATTATGTTTACTATGTTACATAAAGCAACTTTTTGAAATGAAGTAGATACTTTGATTATACAAAGATGATATGGCCGACGATATTTTGCATCGAATTCGTACTGTGACATCGGATAATGAACTGGAGCTGTCAGATGGAATGCGCAACAAAGCTTTGATTTTGATCGAGGATATGTGTCTGCTCATGACTGGCAATTTGTTGTGCAAATTGGGGATGCCACAGCCAATGAGCCAAATCGTTCAATGCAAGACGCATTTAATCCAGAATTGGAGCGAGAAATGGACTTCAGTCGAATCGCATTGAGTCAAGCTGTGTGAACAAATGTACATTGATGCAAGCAGTCGATAACGAAAATTGCGGAACTGGAAATACATTCATGATTTCACTGATTTTGGCTACAATTCGTTCGAGATATGAGATCGCTTTGGCCCTAGCCTCTTCTGGGATAGCGGCTACTTTGTTAGAAGGCGGTCGAACAGCTCATTTTGCATTAAGATTGCCATTGAATCTGCAAGTGGAAGAAGAACCTACATGCAACATTTCAAAGAACACTGCGATGGCGAAAGTACTGCACCAATGTAAGATTATCATATGGGACGAATGCACAATGGCTTACAAACGCGCATTGGAGGCCCTGAATCCTTTACGTAATGATAAGCGACCTTTCGGGTGAGCAATGATCTTGCTATCAGACGATTTTTGTCAAACGCAGCCTATCATTTCGAGATCAACTCCGGCAGATGAATTGAAAGCTTGCCTGAAGGCGTCTGCTTTATGGCGATACGTCAAGGAATTGCATTTGACAACAAACATTCGAGTTTCTTTACAAAACGACCAGTTCATTGCAGAGTTCTCCAGGCAATTGTTGGCGATGGGCAATGGTGTGATTTCAGCCAACTTAATCACCGGCCTGATTGAGTTTCCACAAAATGTTTGCAACCTTACAACGACACCGGAAGAACTAATTATGAATGTTTTCCCGAATATCGCTCAGAATAATATTGACCATTGGCTGAGTGTAAGAGAAGAGTGATTTTGGCTGCGAAAAACAAGAACGTCGGTCATTTGAATTTCGCCATTCAAAACCAAATCGCTGGTGAGTTGCATTCATACAAATCAGTCGACTCCGTGATGGATGAAAACGAAACCACCAACTATCCCAAGGAATTTTTAAATTCTTTGGATGTTTGGGCTTGCCTCCACACAATTTGCAACTAAAAATCGTCTCAGTAATAATTTTGTTGCGCAACCTAAATGAACCAAAACTTTGTAGCGGTACGCGTTTGATTGTGATGAATTTAATATCAAATATAATTCAAGCAACGATTTTGATTGGAAAATTCATAGGCGAAGGTGTTGTTATTTCGCGGATTCCACTTATTCAGAACGATTTGCCGTTCGTATTTAAGCGTCTTCAATTTCCCGTACGTCTCGCTTTCGCTATGACAATTAATAAGTCGCAAGGAAAACGAATAGCAAATCTTTCTGAATAAGCGGAATACGCGGAATTAGAATGTTTTACTTTGCATTTTCCACTCAAAATCGTCGCTTATTCCATGACATTTGATTTGAGATTCTTCACAATCAAATCAAACGCCATCAGTTACAAAATTTCGGGATTGAGGTTGCGCAACAAAATTACAATTGAGCCGACTTTCAATTTCAAATTGTGTAGCGGTAAGCCCAGCATATCAAAATAATTCAAAAATAAAGATTTTAAATAATTTTTGTTGTATTCGAAGTGACACTACCCGTATTTCTATTCAATCTTCTTTTTTTTTTAAATGCGGTTTTCCATGCAAAGTTCCATCTCCAAACCCATCCACGTAAACTTTTATTTTCACGACAAAAATTAGCATATGTTCTTCCTTGGGGCAATAATTATCCACGAAGCACGATCCATTCCCGAGTTATGAGTGCACCTACGGACGTCAGTCTGTTTTACATATAGCCGTACCCACCATATCAAAATAGTGTCCTATCTTTCAAACTATAACCAACCATACACAGTCACAAAATTTAATTGAAATCGGTTGAGTGGTTAGGATATCGACAACAGCGCCACCGGAAAAAAACAAAACTTTACTCAAATTCATGTTTTTTTGTTTCATGCACGCATAAGTTTTCCGGTTTCAGCGTAGAAACCGTACAATTACAATTTTTCAAAACGTTGAGAAAACTGAAAAAAAAACCCACTGGAAATTCGAAAAAAGTGATTTGACAAAACAAAAAATGTATTTCTTATAAGACCAAAAAATATTTTACAGTAGGTACAAATATATATTTTTTGCACCGTTTTTTGTAAACAAATTACACAAACATACGTTTACCAATTGCAACCAAACTTCAGAAAAATCATATATAGACCAATACCAAATATGTGTGAAAGTTTGGTTAAAATCGGTAAATGTGTTAAGGCGTGAATCGACGACAAAAGAACACAATTTTAAGGCTCAATTTTTATATAGATTTGGGCGGAACGAAGTTCGCCGGGTCAGCTAGTAAAACACAGATTATTTTAGGAAATTATTATCATTTCTTTTTATTATTATAATATTGGTTGGGTTCAGTTATGTATGGAACAAAATATCGGCCAAATGGCCGCTGCGACCTCGGCGACACACCTCCATCCGATGGTCAAAATTTTCGATGACGCTGAGGCATAATTGAGGTTCTATGCCGTTAATGTGCCGAATTATTTCATCCTTTAGCTCTTGAATTGTTGCTGGCTTATCGACGTACACCTTTTCTTTCAAATAACCCCAAAGAAAGAAGTCCAACGGTGTCAAATCACATGATTTGAGCCATTGTTTCGTTAGCTGTGTGGCAAGTGGCACCGTCCTGTTGAAACCACATATCGTCCACATCCATATCTTCCAATTCGAGCCATAAAAAGTTCATCATCATCTCACGATAGCGAACACCATTCACAGTAACTGCCTGACCGGCCTCGTTTTGGAAAAATACGGCCCGATGATGCCGCCAGCCCATAAACCGCACCAAACAGTCACTCTTTGTAGGTGCATTGGTTTTTCGACAATCACTCTTGGATTATCATTCGCCCAAATGCAGCAATTCTGCTTATTGACGAATCCATTGACGTGAAAATGAGCCTCATCATGATGATGATTTTCTTCGAAAATTGATCGGCTCATCAGCCACACTATTGCGAACAGCAGCAATATTTTCTGCAGTACGAGTTGTACGAGCATGCACTGGTGTCTTAACATCTCCTACAGACCCGGTATACTCAAACTTTTGCACGATTTTTCCGATTGTACGTACATTTGGGAGATTAAATTGACCGAAAAAATAACGAAGTGCACGATATGCATTTTGATTTGAACGCCCATTTTCATAATAAGTCTGAATAACTTTGGAGCGTTGTTCGACTGTGCATCTTTCCATGGTTCAAATTGAGTTAGTCTGGAATTGAGAAATGCCAAATAAAATGCAGAAAAAAACTTGACGTTTAGGTGTGGTTCACATTCAACATTTAACAAATTTAATTTTAATTTAACCACCCTTTACAATGGGCCGATTAACGGCCCAAGTGTTTCTCTCATCGAGAACTACTTTAACATAACATACCATAACATACCTTTTCTAAGAAAAGATCCCAATCTCAACACTAAAATTGTTGAATTTTGAGTTTTGACGATATTGCAGCAAATGAGCGAATTGTATTCTAAATCGAGAGAGCCTAAAAGTAGGAAATCTAATACCTAGTTTCCTAGGGAGATATCAATTTTTTTTTACTGACAATTTAGTCATAAACTAATGAAGAATTTGAATGTTTTTTTTTTTGTTACAAGCATATGAGTGAATGAGATTTTCATATGATATCTTCTGCAGTGTATTAAAAGCATAATATTTTTATATTTGAGAGTCATTTTATTTAATAACTACCTGTTCCCGCCCGGCTTAGCCCGTGATACCACAAACCAGTTGTATTGTGTTGTAGTTGAACTGAATTAAGATATTTAATTAGATAGTATTAATTAATTCATTTAAAAAGTATCCATAACGCAATCCAATTCAGCGTTTTCTATTTTTAGAGTTTTAATTTAATTTAATTTAATTTAATTTAGATTCAGGGGTCTAGTCTGTGTAAGACCATGCTTTATCATTTCACCTCCCAGGTTCAGCGTTCCCATATAAGTCTTCACTTTAAGAATTAAGTTGAATGAAACCATATAGTTACATACATAGAATTTTATTGAAAAACAACATTTCATTGAAATCAGTTGAGTAGTTTCGGAGATCTACAACAGCGCCACCTATCGACTATTTTATCTTCCAAGTTGCAAGTTGCGACTAACCATACACAGTTCACAACACACCCACAACATTTCATTGAAACCGGTTGAGTGGTTTAGGAGTCGGCGACGTAGTGATGGCGACGACGGGAGGCTGATTTCCGCCGTTGCCACAGAATTTCCGTCTCAGTCGAGTCGATTTTACTCCCAAATCCAAATCGCGTCTATAGATGTTTCACCTTAAAAAATTGTTTCCGTAACGAAAATCTACTAAATTATTAAATTCATGTAGAATTTTTGACAAACACGATCTCAGGGATGGAGTTGACGGATGACGGTCTCTTTATACTCATGTCGTTTTCCATTGGGACCACTAGAAATATTTTTCAGATATCAGATTTAACGCTGCTCATGGAACATGCAACGAAATGGATCTGCTTTTGTAAATGAATAAGTACGTTACTTGACAACAAAGTCAGCTGTTCAAATTGCATTCGTTTTCTGGAATAATCAAATTGATATCGGCTTGAAAAATGTTTGCCCTATTGTAGATACATATGAAATATTTTTGGTGATTTGTATTCTCCAGATGATGATAATAATTACTCCAAAATGCTATCCGTTGCTGTTTATGGTATTCGTTACTTTAGTTTAAAATTCGCGCTAATTTGTATACTTTCATTTTCTAAAACTTTCGAAAGCTAAAACAAAAAAGTTGTTTGAGAAAATAAATTGTCATTTTTAGCCTTCGAAAATTTGAGAAAATAAAAGTAAACAATTCGCACGACCGGTCTTGGTGTGCGTCGATTTTTCTTTGATTACTTTCAGAGTCTTGGAAACCGAATTTCAATTTTGAAATTTTCTATATATGTATTACTCTGCCTCTGTTAAAATTTAATTTCTCTTTAGTGAATAAAAATTGCAAAGTACCAACTTGACTGTTTAATTTTACTTTATTCTTAGTCGAAAGTGAGAATTTACTTCACATTAAAAGGGAAATAAAACCACTCAAATTTTTGGGAACTTATTTCCCCACCTTACATGGGAACTAAGTCCCTCAGTGGACGTTCGTCCGGTTAGTTATTTATTACACTACACTGGGGTGAATAAGCCACCTTTTTTCCGGGCGAGTTCCTGTATTTTTTTAAAGTTGTGGGATGTGGGAATTGTGGAATATCGCAAAATCCAGCCGCAATGAAATATGGCCCCAAACAAATAAGAAAAAAGGCCCCAAAAAATGGGGTAATATTTCCTAATGCAAAATGACCCCATTCCATTTATGCAATATTACCCCAAATGAATGCAGAATGGCCCCAAATCTTAAGCATAAGAAATGAAAAATTGCCCCAAAATAATGCAAGGCGAGCAACAACAAAAATGATTAAGAAATTGGGGAGTATTTTCATTGTTTTGGGGTGTTTTTGCATCGTTTTGGGGCCATTTTTCATTTTCTTATTTTGGTATCAAAACAAACGTTGTTAAAACTGACCACTCGATTCAAAGACAAAATAGATTACTGAGAATTGAATTTGTGAGTAGAAAACGATCAGTTTAGTGACCCTTTGGTCAGTGATCATAACGTGTTGACAAAAAAAAAAAAAAAAACAGATTTAGAAAATTTATTTTAACTTTAGAAAAATTGAGAAAATAAAAGTCAAAAATTCGCGCGAAATTTCTATTTTGTCAAATTTTTTTAAAGTTAGGATTCAGCTCAGGTTTTCAAATAACTTTTAATTTTAACGTTGGCGCAGTGGCTTAGTGGTTAGTGTGTTGGACTACTAAGCAAGGGGTCGAGGTTCGAATCCCGCAAAAACCCAAATTCCAACTTAAGGTTTTTTCCACTGCGCCACCTCTAGCGAACGTCTGACAAACATCCGAGAGTATAACTGTCTTGAAAGAGCTTCTCAAATAGCCGTTTGGAGTCGGCATGAAATTGTAGATCCCTTCCGTTTGTTCCAAAAATGAAAAACTCACACAAAACGAATGGTTGCGAGAAGCTAGACCTAGGGTCCCTTCGGACCTGTTGCGCCAACTATTAATTAATTAATTAATTAAATTCGAGAAAATAAAAGTGAAAAATTCGCGCAAGTTCTCGAATTTTCTAAAGTTAAAATTAAAAGTTTTAGGAAAACCTGAGCTGACTTTAAGTGTTAGAAAATTAAAAAAAAATTAATGGCCGAAGTAGTAGCGATGGATAACAGCCAAATCTGTAAGTGTCGCTATTGCAGGCCAAACTCTTAAAATACAAATCAAACTTTTAAACCGACGCTTGCATGACATTTGATTTGAGATCTTTCACCACCAAATCAAACGCGTTCTGTTACAAAGTCTCGGTGCATTGAGGTTGCGCAACAAAATCATAAATGAGCCGACTTTCAATTGTATAGATGTAAGCCCGGAACATCAAAATAATTCAAAAATTCAACTAATCCCCATAAAGTTTTTTTTTTTTCACGACAAAAAGTAGCATATGTCCTACCTTGGGCCCATGCGAATTTTAACCAAAAATCATAAAAATTGAAGGATTGGTTCCCGAGTTACGAGTGCGCACATACGGACGTCAGTCTTTTTTATACGTAGCTGTACCCACCCGTCTTTAGTACTAAGTCCTGCTCACATTTAGCGAAGTCCTTTATTTGGACAATGTCCATTAATAATTTTAATGCTTCCACAACCTGTTCTCCTCTCCCGCTAATGTTTTGCAAAGGACCATCTATAGGGTCCGAAACAATAGTATATTTCAATCTTGAAGCAACCATACCTACCCATCTACAAATTTCAATCAACTCGGTAGAGCTGTTTCGGAGATCGGCCACAGCGCCACCTATCGGGTCCGAAATTTGGCAAAAACTTTTTGTTTTTTTTAAGTCTTATATTATCTTAATTTGAGTCATAAATAAGAATTTTCAAAAAGCGACCCCAGCGCCCCCTATAGGGTCTAAAATAAACAAAAACAATCCGGAGCACCACACAAACATAAGGTGTGAATATAAGGGGGATAGCTTCAGTGGTTCAGCCGTTATGGTCGGTCATACATACGCAAGAACGTTTTTATATATTAAGATTTGTTGTAATTTGGGGCTCTTTACATTGAATTTGGGGCCATATTTCATTACTTGTTGTGTCACAAAATCAAATACCCTCCGTCAGCATCCATCAAAATCCAAATTCAAAACAATTGCACTATACCACCCTTTGCCTTCACTTATGTAAGCTTTGGGCTTCAAAGGGTGAGCATTTCTGTTTTCTACAGGTGAGTTGTTATTTTCTGCAGGATTTCCTATCATCTACGTTGAAAATTTGCCAAATTTCAAAACGGGCGGCTGGGCCATTTCCTATGGGTGCTAACTACCACAACCACATCACACACTCATGCTCTGCTTCGCACTCCAAACTTGAACTATACGCAGGTGGATTTGCACCACCTCTACCACCCTAATGTAATTTTCTCGTTGATTTTCCCACAATTTTCTTGAAAACATATTATGGCATGGTGGAAGGCAAATATGGTATCCATAAGCTTCGGTAACCGTCTGCTGAATCTCGAGACACCACAACACCATCGACACCAACTTATACCGTGTTCCATATGTTATCTACCGGAGATATGAGGACTTGTCCTGCAGCCGCCTCTTTCGATATTTCCTCGAATCACATGCCAGGATGAATATATTTTCTCACTTCCCACCCATATCCTGGGTTGTGCATGAAAAAAGCAAAAAAGAAAAAGGAAAATGAGTTCGCAAAAACGCTTCAAGGCCAATGATGATGACTTGGATGTGTGAGCACAGAAGGGAAACTTCGCTGCCGATGTTGAATTTTCATCAGCGAATTACGATGTGCGACAAATTTTCCCTATCCTGGTTGCCAAGCTGGTCGCTTTAAGAAAACACGAACTACACTGGATAAGAAGTTCTGAAGAAAAATTATAACCAAAATGGTAGTCTAAAGACAATTTTAAACTTTTCTCTTCCTTCCGACCGAGATATATGTTCCTTAAAAGCGCGAGTAGCTATATGTGCGGGTCGTCTATATAGATATGCATCGAATTATAGAAAACGGATTTACATCTTAGGAGGGAGATCGCGAGTCTGCCTGATTTGAAACATACGCTGAAGGCAACATTCTTACGAAAACCGAAGCATTTTTGTCTCCTTTTTGTGGGTTGTCCTTTGAGCTTATTTAGAGAGACGACAAAGTTTGATTTATTATTTTTTATTTTTTTTTTTGTGGAAATTGCCTAAGGGGAGCGAGTTTGGTAAGAGATCTGCCAGTGTATGGCCGGAATTTGTATGAAAATGAGGAATTCCGTTTTTAAATATTTTGGTTTCGAGTTGATAAGGGATTCTTGCGTTCGCTGCCTTAGGAGGGAGCATTTGATGCTTCATTAGCTGGTATGAGAGATGTACGTTAGAAAATTACGTGTATGTGTATAGTGTTTGTTTTTGCGAAATTTGTTTCTCAAATGGAAGCGCATGGTGTCGGTTTGAGTAATAAAGTCCTCATTAAGGGCATTTGTTTATGCTAATTAAGATTTTTCTTCTTCCTTTATGTCTGCAGGGGTGTTTTGTCTTCTTTTCGAAAAAGCAATCTTTTACGTGGAAAAGAAGAAGGTGGGGGTATTTTCTTGGATACGAGTTGAAAATTGCACAGTTTGTGGGCGTTTACGGTTATGACGTACTGTACGTGCGGCGTCTTTTGTAAATTGTCGATATTTCATTTTATATTTTCGTATCTCAGCCAACAATGTAATTTAATGTGTTGTGTGAAGTTGTCGATGCCTAGGAATGTTCAGTTTTTGTTTGTATTATGGCGACTGTTTGAGAGCCTCCGTATCATTAGAATGAGTAGGGTAGTTTAAGAGTTTCGAAAGTATTCCAAGAGGTTGGGTAGAAGCAAATACATGTGCGTGCATAAATCAAATGATTTATTGACCGTCATTGTCAGTCCAGCTTTCGTATTCGAGAATGTTGTTGATGATATGTGCGGTATAGTAAATAGGGTGCTCCTTGATACCTCTAAAGCGTAAGACAAACACTTTATACCTTCAAACTAAAACCGAAGCGGGAAACTGATTTTTTTTTTAGCAATTGGTACTGAACTCGAAAATGATTCCAAACTATTTACCGTCCCCCTGCAGGGACGGGGATAGAATAGCCCTGAGGTAAGGCATGCCTGTCGTAGAAGGCGACTAAAATCCAGCCGAAGAAGTAGTCTTAATGACGTTATGAGCGATACTTTCTGGAGTTTTGTACTCCTGGTAGGGCCACCCTTGGCAGTAAGTTCATAGCTGAAAGATGAAACTAAAGTTTAAATCCAGGAGCGTCTGATGCACATTGTGCGGCACACCGGTCAGCGTCTGACTCCAGAGGGGCGGCTGAAATAACCAAAGATTAGTTTTCCTTAACTTTCTACAAAAAAGTTATTTTATGAAACTTATGCAATGAACAAAACTAGAGGAAATAATACCCCAGATGGTACTCCAGATTTACTAGAAAATCCACTCTCTTCGGAGGTCGGCTCTACGGATTCTGGGGAGAGCCATTTATTGCGTTCATGTAACCCTTTCGGAAAAAGCCGAAGGGTAACGAGATCACCACCATCAGCATCTCAAACTTATCCGTGCGTCTCTAGGAGCTCAACGGCAACAAAAGTGCCTACTCCAGAAGATAGAGACCCAGTGCAAAATAAAAGCCTTAAGGACGAAAACGACGAACTTAAAACAAGGCTTTCAAACATGGAACGGCTATGCGACGAGCTTCGGAAAGAAATTAGTCAACTTAAGGCCGAAAATATGGCTATTAAGAACTCATCAAAAGTACGGGAAGTGTCCAACCCTAACTCTAGCAATCCCAAAAAAACTGACTACCAAACGGATGAAGAAGAACTTCGTCACGAAACCGATTGGTTGCTAAAAAAAAGACCGGGCAAAAAAAGGAAAGCTGTATCCTCTCCTGAAATAATGAATCGGGAGAAATTATCAAATATTGAAGCCATACAACCAAAACAGCGGCCACCTCCGCCAGTTAATGTAATCGGTATAGCGGACTATAACAAGTTGCATACCATGTTAAAGAATTTGTTGCCAACAGACTACAAAGTAACGTCACTTAGAAACAATGCGTGGAAAGTCAATGTCAAGGACCCTGAAAGTTACCGTCTACTGTCTCGTAAATTAAATACAGACAAAGTAGAATGGTATTCTTATGAGAATAAGTCAGAAAGACCTATACGTGTCGTGGCAAGAGGGTTACACCCGTCATGTTCGAAAAATGATGTAGTAAATGACTTAAGAGACAGGCACTTTAAAATTATGGATGCCGTTAATATCGTCAAACGAGAAAAACAGAATAAAGAGGGAAATGAAGCTATGGTAAACCGTGGTCTCCCGCTCTTTATACTAACTTTTGATAAGACTGAGGACTTAAACAAAATTTATGACATAAAAACAATCCTTAATATTGTTGTTAAAATTGAACCTATGCGTAAGAACAAAAAATTGGTTCCACAGTGTAAACGGTGCCAAGGATATAACCACACGCAAACCTACTGCCAGAAAGAGCCACGGTGTGTAAAATGCGCCGGTAGTCATTTGACGAGTGACTGCAATTCAAATAATAAAGCTCCCGCGCAGTGTATTAACTGTAATGGTAACCATCCTGCAAATTATCGGGGCTGCGAAGTAGCTAAGGAGCTCCAAAAAAGACGGATGCAATCCATGAAGCCACAGAAGCAACGAAACAACCCAAGGCCAATCAGTACCTCGAAACCGGCAAAGTTAGATAAGCCCAACAATAAAAAAGCAAAACGGGCAACAGAAACGCCATCGGACATCGTACATAAAAAAACAGACATCCTAACATACGCGCAAGCTGCAGCATCGTGTAGTGGACAAACTTATAATCCACCAGACACTGTTTCCAACGTCTTTTCGATTATTCTGTCGAGACTTGAGGAACAAAGCAAAACGAATAAACTAATTGTCGACAGGCTAGTTAAGCTCGAAAGTAATATTTCGAGACAGAAAAACAACCAAATATGAAGCGAATGTTTAAAATACTTACGTGGAATGCCAACGGTCTTTGGCAAAAACTCGGAGAGCTAGAATTGTTCTTGCGGGAAAAAGATATCGATATATGTTTGATATCAGAAACCCATATAAAGGAGAAATCAAATCTAAAGATCAAAGGTTACATTGACTATCACGCCGTTCACCCGTCGAATAAGGCTAGAGGTGGAGCATCCTTGTATATAAAGGAGTGTATCGGCCACTCAATCGATTTACAATTAGAACTCGAAACAATGCAAGTGAGCTCTGTACAGGTCCAATATCGAAACGCATTTTTAAAAATATCTTCTATCTACTGCCCACCACGATGCAAGATAGAGAAAAATGATTATTTGAACCTAATCAATTCCCTCGGACAACATTTTATAATTGGAGGTGATTTTAACGCCAAACATAGTTTCTGGGGATCTAGATGCATATCGCGAAAGGGAAGAATACTTTACGAAGTGTGCATGCAGTACAATTGCGATTCTCATTCGACAGGCAAACCAACGTACTGGCCGACTGATGTCGCTAAAATACCTGATTTGATTGATTTCTTTATTACAAAAGGACTACCCGCCAATCGTATTAAAGTTGAAGAATGTTTTTATCTTTCTTCTGATCATTCTCCGGTAATTTTAACAACGACTGAGACATTTATAAAAAATGAAATACCGCCAAGGCTAACAAATGGCAAAACAGACTGGGAAGGCTTCAAAAAAGATGTCCAGAACAATACTGAACTGCGTGAATCACTCAAGACGCCTTACGAACTAGAAGTTGCGGTCGACCGCTTCGTCAGTATCGTACAGAAAGCTGCATGGAATAATACTCCTCACCAGCAGAGAACGTCGAACTATAACTGCGTCAAATACCCGCAGGAAATAATTAATATGGTCAGAACAAAACGAAAAGCGCGAAAAAGATGGCAACAAACTCGAGCCCCGCAAGATAAAGCGAACTTAAATCGACTTACTAACTTGCTAACAAAGTCTATTAAAGATTTTAAAAGTGAAGAGGCCAGAAATTACCTCGAAAGTCTAACAGCTGAAAAAGAATCCAATTACTCGCTTTGGAAGGCTATTAAAGCCACAAAAAGGCCGAAGATCGCAGAGCCGCCTATTAAGATAACCCGAGATGTTTGGGCAAAAAACGACAAAGAGAAGGCGGACGTTTTCGCAGCTCATTTAGAAGAAACTTTTAAGCCGTTCGATGGTCAAGTGCTTAATCGAAATACTTATGCATCAGACAGACGAACATCTGAAAATAATATAGTTGTAAACGCTACACTCACCGAGCTCGGGCAAGTTATAAAGAAACTTAAGCCCAAAAAAGCTCCGGGATACGACCTGATCACGGGTGAACTACTAAAAATGCTACCTCGGAAAGCATTGACTAAGCTTCTTCACATTATAAACGCTGCGATCAGATTACAATACATTCCGAGTCAATGGAAAGTCGCGGAAGTCATAATGGTTCTAAAACCAGGCAAACCACCGAATGAAAAAAAGTCTTATAGACCCATCTCGCTTCTTCCAATTATTTCCAAAGTTTTTGAAAGGATATTACTCAGACGCTTACAACCAATTATAGAAGAAAACCGTCTTATACCCGATCATCAGTTCGGGTTTAGAAGCAAACATTCGACAATCGATCAAGTGCATCGGATAACTGACGTAATAGAGAAAGCTCTAGAAGAAAATAAAATTTGCTCTGCCGTGTTCTTGGACGTCTCGCAAGCATTTGATAAGGTTTGGCATGAAGGCCTCAAGTGCAAATTAAGACAAGTTCTCCCCGAACGGTTATGGAAAATTCTAGAATCGTATCTAGAGAATAGACTCTTTCGTGTCAAACACGGAAACGAATATTCGGAATTTAAGGAAATAAGGGCAGGTGTGCCGCAAGGAAGCGTCCTTGGGCCACTCCTGTACCTGTTATTTACGCGAGATATTCCGCAAACAGAAGGTACTACCGTATAGCCACCTTTGCCGATGACACTGCTATACTAGCAGTTGGTTCAACGACCAAAGAAACAAACAAAATATTACAAGGCGCGCTTAACCGGGTCTATGAATGGACAAATTCATGGAGGATCGCTCTTAACGAAACGAAATCGGTCCACGTGGATTTTACATATAAAAATACAAATAATTTGCCTGTATTTATAAATACGGTACAAGTTCCTTTTGCGAACGAGGCCAAATATCTTGGAATGACTCTCGACACAAAATTAAAATGGAAACCGCATGTAAAGAAAAAATGCGAAGAACTTAAAATCAAATATAGAGAACTTTATTGGTTACTCGGAAAATATTCCAAGCTTACCCTCGAGAACAAGCTTTTATTATATAAGCAAGTGATGAAGCCTGTATGGACATATGGTATACAGTTATGGGGCTGTACCAGCGATTCAAATCTAAACATTTTACAAACTTTTCAAAATAAAGTGCTAAGATCATTCGTCAGTGCACCGTGGTACATTAGAAATGAAGATCTCCATAGAGACCTCGGAATTTCCACCGTTAAGGACGAAACGAAAATATGCGCTCGAAAGCATAGAAATCGATTATTAGGACATATTAATAGCTCGGTCCGTGAAATTCTCGATGAAACAAATTTATTGCGGCGACTACAACGAACTAAACCTTCGGACTTAGCCCGATAATTATCAACCGCGTTAAAATTGCGGAACGAGCAGGAACTTTCGCCGGAATGTTGCCTGCCAAACGTGTAACTTCGTGATAAAAAAATTGCTTGATAAGTCATAACTTAGTTGCAGTACAAAATGAATTTGCAGGAGGTGGTTTTAGTGAGTAAAAATCTCACACTACTATGAGCACGCGCCGAGTGTCCTCATAGTGTCTTCTAGAAGATTTCCACCTACCTCGGAGAAAAAAAAAAAAAAAAAAAAAAAAAAAAAATTTTATAAATAGATAGATAGATAGTACTGGTCTATGTCCATCCGGAATTGACTTGCTGAACTTATAAGTGCGAGTGTTGAACACGTAGAAAATAGCAACACTATAATGCTCTGTTGGAGTTGACTGTCTGCTCGAGTCTCAGAAGTCTTACATGAGCCCCTCAGAAAGAGGACGTACGGCGGCTGAATTCACATGGCTGAATCAACGGTGGCATCAACAGTCAACATGGCAGATACCTCAATGAGCTATTTCGACGTATTTGGAGCTGAGGTCATTGAGGATTTTCAACACTAGTCAGGGTGTGGAAATAGAGATGGTGGCGGAAGAGCCCTTAATGGGTCAAGGGCAGCTCTCACATCCCCGCAGCGGGTTACTGACTCCGGAATTTTCCGGCCCCTTTTGCCCAAGGGGTCGTAGAAAGGGCCTGGTCCTCCAGGTTGGGGGTTGTACGTGGGGTTAACTACCCTACCACGGAAAACCAGACAAGTTGCGAAGCAACCAATAGCCTCGGATAAGGACGGATTCACTGTTGACGACCCTGCAAAACGAAAAAAGGACAATGACGTTCGGATCTGCACGTGGAATGTTCGAACTCTGAACAGACCGCGTGTAGTCGAACAACTAGCGGAGGCCCTAGACTGCTATAAAGCAGGTATCACCGCCATCCAGGGAGTGCGGTGGGATGGGCCAAGCAAAAGAAGGATGAAAAACTGTGACTTCTACTACGGTGACTGCTAGGGAACAAAAGCAGCGTCTATTTGGATGCGGATTTGTTGTAAGCGGCAGACTTAGGCAAGAAGTCTTGAGCTTTCGACACGTAAGTGAACGCCTTACAACAATCCGCATAAAGGCTAAATTCGCCAACATCAGCTTAATATGCGCTCACGCGCCCACAGAAGAAAAAGACGATGCTACCAAAGAGTGTTTCTACGAGCTACGAAACATATGAGCAATGTCCTAAGCATGACGTTAAAATCGCCTTGGGTGTCATGCCAACAAGACCCGAACGGAGACCTGTAGAGACGAACAAGGAAACCGTCGGTGCTGAGGACATGGAAAAACCATTTCTGCAGACTGCTAAACGGCGAAGACGACACAAATTCCGCTGTCAGGCAGAACGAACCATTCAACCTGGACGATGAAAGCCAAGACTTCCATCCACCTGACCAAAATGAAGTGAGGATAGCAATATCCAAACTGAAGTCCAACAAGGTTGCTGGACCGGACGGCTTAACTGCCGAGCTGTTTAAGGCAGCGGGAGATGACCTGGTAGAGAGCATACACCAACTCGTCTCCAAGATTTGGTCAGACGAAAGTATGTCTCATGAATGGAACCTCAGCATCGTTTGCCCGACCCACAAGAAGGGAGACTCTCTAAACTGCGCCAACTATAGAGGCATCAGTCTCCTGAACACTGCGTATAAGATCATGTCTGCTGTACTGTGTGAACGCCTGAAACCATTCGTCAACGATCTAATAGGTCCCTATCAGTGCGGTTTTAGGCCCGGTAAGTCCACGACCGATCAAATATTCACACTACGGCAGATCCTGGAAAAAACCCAAGAAGTCCAGATCGATACTCACCATCTTTTTATCGATTTTAAGGCCGCATATGACAGCATTTATAGAGACGAGCTATACAGAGCCATGTCTAGTTTTGGCATCCCTGCCAAACTTGTCAGATTATGCAGAATGACGATGGAGAACAATCGCTGCTCCATAAAGGTCGGAAACAATCTCACTGAGACCTTTGATGTCAAAAAAGGATTTAGACAAGGCGACGCGCTGTCATGTGACTTCTTCAACATCATTCTTGAGAAAATTGTGCGAAACTCACAAGCCAACACCAGAGGCACAATTTTCCATAAATCTGTGGAGCTACTTGCATACGCTGACGACATTGACATTGTTAGCAGAACACAGCGAGCTGTCACTGGTGCGTTTGCTAGTATTAGTACAGAAGCGGCAAAAATGGGTTAAGTGGTGAATGAGGGTAAAACAAAATATATGCTGTCAACAAGAAGGGACACACAACATCGACGAATCGGACAGAACGTCACGATAGACAGCTATAACTTTGAGGTAGTTAGGGACTTTGTCTACCTCGGATCCGCTATTAACTCTGAAAATGACATCACCTCAGAAATCAAGCGAAGAATCACACTTGCCAACCGCTGTTTCTTTGGCCTAAGACGGCAATTGATTAGTAAGGCCTTGTCAAGAAGCACTAAGGAGATTCTATATAAGACTCTCATCATCCCTGTCCTGCTCTATGGCGCAGAAGCGTGGACCCTAGCAAAAACGGATGAGGATCTTTTTGGTCGCTTCGAACGCAAAATTCTTCGAGTGATTTTTGGTCCGGTTTGCGTTGACGGGATTTGGAGGAGAAGATTTAACAGCGAACTCTACGAGCTGTACAGCGACATCGACCTGGTCAGCAAAGTACGCATTAGCCGAAAACCCGGTTTTCACAAAAACACTCGAAAACTTAATCGAAAACAGAATACATAGGTTCCTATTTAAGTTTTCAAAACGAGTCGTTTTCCACGAATGCAATACGAAAACGACTTCCGCAATTAATCGATGAGCTAAAATTATTTTTAAATCTTACTTTAAATTTCTCCATTACGTAGTAAGAGAAAGATATTCGTACAAAATTTCGAATTCGAGATGTTAATCAATTCTGACATTATGATGATAGACGAACTCAAAAAAGTGGGTCGCAAAATTCTGTCCGTCCTTTCACAGGCCTACACTCCTACAGCCTAACGGCTGCCCGAATTTCGTGCAAACTTTTTTTTTTTTGTAATGTAACCTCAATATAACCTCCCATATTAAATTTTCGTACCAGTTTAATTTGTTCGCAAACGGCTCTAACATTTATTGACATTTACGTTTAAGTAGGTGAGGTTACTTACCTACCCAGTTTTTAGCTTAAAATTCGAATTTTCGAAATTCCGACACATCTCGAAAACGGTCCATACGATTGTAATAAATATTCATTCCTAAAGTAATACGATCGTTTCTAACTGATTATCAAACTCAGTTTTTCTCTATATTCTCGTACAATGGATCTTTGAAAAATGTAGGTATTTTTTTAAAAATGTTGTTTTCCTTAGTTTAATTGAAAACGACAATAAGGATTTTGACCAAAATGCAAACTTAGAGTAAGATTGATGTTTTCATAATTTTTGCGTTTTTAATTTCCAATTAGAAGCGACGAAAACGTAAATTTTAAAAACTGTTCATATCTCAAAAATGTCTTTTTTGATTTCGATAAAACTTTAAAAACCAAAGAATGCTCACATCCTGAACAATAATGTATACTCGGTTTTCAGCTAAATAGTTAACCAAGAGTGTTTTTCAAACTAAACATTGCAATATTTGGTACTAATTTGTCTGCCAAATTTTACAAAAACCGCTGTAACGATTTTGATCAAAATACATAATATTAAAGATCAAAAAAATCGAATAAATACGTTTTTTATCTATTTCTCAAAAGTGGCTATTCAAAATCCGATCTCTGTTCTCAAAACTGTTCTTGAAAACTCAATATACCGCACTTTAAAATCAAATTGCAATATGCTAGAAAAATGCAATAACAGCAATGCTAAGCTTAGTTTTAGCAAATATTACCCACTTCTTCTTTTTTTCAACCATTTTGAATATGCACGTTAAAATAGTTACAACCACTTGAAGCTTACACAATCAGTATGTCCCACTTCTTTTGCACACACGTTCATCGGGATATTCAGTTTCTAACTGCTAATGGAAATTCAAAACAAATCTATGATTTCTTAGATATATTATATATCTATGTAAAGATATCAGTCTATCGCGAGCCGTACTTCCGATCATAGACACCTTAAAATCGTCACTAATCTATTCCAGTCAAAAATAAAAACATGCCCTAACAGATCAGAAAACAGAAACTTCCACTATAAACTTATCCTTCTACCCAAACATCTTGTAAATAATAAAATCGTATAAAGTAGTACAGTAGGCGCCTAAAACTTTCTAATCATAATTTAAAATAAAATAACAAATGCCTGTTACTAGAGCTTCAACTCATAAAATCTCACATTGTTATTCGATACCTATATACTGCCATATACTGTTATTTGATATATAAGTTAACGTGAATCAAGCTACAAACTCAAACGACACGCGCAACGATATTTTCCCAGCGACACCGACACGCGAAACCAACGGCAGACATGTCGTCAGCAGATATCAGCATTACTCGAATGAAGCTAATGCACCGTGGGAACCATGCCGATGTCAGCAATTCCAGATGCAGCATAGCAGGTTACATTTTAGGTATTAAAATATTGTTAGCTCAGTCTTAAGTTCACCTTCGTAAGATGTAAATAAAAATTATTTTTTTAAAAGAAACTAAGCTAAATTAGTTTAATTTATACTGCCATGCCATATCAAAAATGGATTTTCTTTAATACATTTCCTAGCATTGCTTCTCAAATTTTTAACAACGTGCCTAATAAAATAAGAAAAGTTTCGTTCGACCCAGTCGTGCACTTTATTTAATTTGCCTCCAGTAAGGTGATCTAAAGTGAAGGGAAACTTTTCTATATTCCGAGTTACCTTCCATTAGATAAATATTTTACAAACAAGGAAATTTATGCGTCAACGTCATATCTGCCGAGAAACTAATGTTGTGTAACCGCAAGCTACCTGAAAATAAATGACAGACCCACCTTTAAGGTTTCTCGTACTCGTATGTTACGTGCCTCTAATTTCACTTTATTGACTCTCTGTAATTAATTCTCTTAAACATTATCACAAATTTCAAGTCAAACTTGGCCCCCAACCTTGGTGCGTAACTTATCTTAATATATAAAAACGTTCGTGCGTATGTATGACCGACGATAACGGCTGAACCACTGAAGCTATACCCCTTATATTCACACCATATGTTTGTGTGGTGCTCCGGATGGTTTATGTTTATTTTAGACCCTATAGGGGGCGCTGGGGTCGCTTTTTTGAAAATTCTTATTTATGACTCAAATTAAGATAATATAACACTTAAAAAAAATAAAAAGTCTTTGCCAAAATTTTGACCCGATAGGTGGCGCTGTTGCCGATCTCCGAGTTGAATGAAATTTGAAGATGGGTAGGTATGGTTGCTTCAAGATTGAAATACACTATTGTTTCGGACCCTATAGATGGTACTTTGCAAAACATTAGCGGGATAGGAGAACGGGTTGTGGAAACATTAAAATTATTAATGGACATTGTCCAAATAAAGGACTTCGCTTAATGTGAGCAGGACTTAATACTAAAGGTATCAGCAAAGCCGGGTGGGTACAGCTACATATAAAAAAGACTGACGTCCGTATGTGCGCACTCATAACTCGGGAACCAATCCTTCAATTTTTATGATTTTTGGTTTAAATTCGCATGGGCCCAAGGAAGGACATATGCTACTTTTTGTCGTGAAAACAAAACTTTATGGGGATTAGTTGAATTTTTGAATTCTTTTGTTGTTCCGGGCTTACATCTATACAATTGAAAGTCGGCTCATTTATAATTTTGTTGTGCAACCTCAATGCACCGAGACTTTGTAACAGAACGCGTTTGATTTGGTGGTGAAAGATCTCAAATCAAATGTCATGCAAGCGACGGTTTTGAGAAAAAAATTAAAAGACAAACATTCTCATTGCACGGAATCCGCTTATTGAGAACGAATTTGTACGTCGTGTACTGTAAACCATTTTATTCAAAAAGCGGAAGGTTGACCGACACGTTAATCTTCTTTGTTGCGTTTGTCTACGCCTAAGGAAGGTTCACACGGCGACAAAATTGGAAAATTTGAACGGGAAATTGGAAAGTTTGTGAAAATTGATTAATTAATTTTGATCGTAGTATATAGTGAGATCGTATTTGTCAAAAGCTATAGTTGGGATCAATAAAATTAATTTCAGGTGGAAGTGAAAATTATTTTAGTTAAAAAGTCAATTTTGGGCGGGACGAAGTTCGCCGGGCACGCTAGTTTTTATATAAAAAATTCAACAAATCATCCACAGCTGCTGCAGTTTACACCGCATTCATTGGCTTTTGTGGTTTACGATTTACGAACTTCTTAATCTTCGATTTACATTCTTATTGAATTTTTTTTATTTCTCGCGGCTAGAGTAACTCGTCATAGCTATACGTACTTTCATGTACCCCTAACAGTTCAATTTTCACTTTGTTCGTCCAAAAGACAAAAATTTCTTTGAATTTAAATTGATTCTCTTTACTCCATTCATCCAGTCAGCACTAACACGATGAAGCTGAACTCATGGATATGATAAGTACCCAAAAAAAAAAGAAGAAAAAAAAAATGAACTTCAAAGGAACGTATTGGCTTTTGTTGGAGTCGCTCCTAGTATAGAACTATAACCTGAGTTTGGATAACGACTCAGTTTTATTTTGTTTCTGGTGCTTATTTTAATATCCTACTCTATGTCTCTTTTGCAGATAAAAGGTTCAAGGTCAGATAAGAACGAAATAAAACTGTAGAATGTGGTTGCTTATACTGTTTTCGTCTTTTACTATAATCCGCGAATGACTGATCAATTTGATTTATAGCTCTTCTGTCGAAAGTTTCTTGTTTTCGTACTTGCGTATAAATTAAATTTATTTAACAGTTGGACAGCAGTATAAGATCTATCTGACAGATAGGAAAGTATTTTTTTTCTCTATGTTATCTGCTACTTTGCATGTGTACCTAAATACGTATTGAAAGGATTTCGAAAAGTTTTTTTTATTGGAGTGAGTCAATTATAAAACTGCGGATAAACAGTATCGGACGTTACAACATAGCACAGAGTGTGGTATTGATTTTCTGTTATCCTTATCTGACAGTTTAAAGCAACATCAACCTTTCCTCATTAAAGTGTCGGATGTAAACCATTGGTACAGCCGGATACGTTGTTGTTTTGCCTAAACAGTAATTTATTGAACTAAGGTCGACACAACACTGGATATCTGCAGAGGGCACTAGTAATTGTCAGACATTCCAAATGTTCGCCAGTTAAACATTACAATGCCAAGGCCAACCTAAACACTTACTTTGGATTTGGAGATCCAAGAGATTGGTAACCAACTTCTCGTTGGTAGTGGCGTAGTGGTTAGTGTGTTGAACTAATGCCATCTAAGTGGGTATTTTTTCCCCACTGTGCCACCTCTTGGAAGAAACATCCAATGAAGGAATGTCATGAAAGAGCTTCTCAGTTAGCCATTTGGACTCGGTATACGATTTTAGATCCGTTCAATTCGTCCCAAAAATTAATAACTGACAGAAAATGATTGTGAGAAGCCATGCCTAGGTTCTCTATACGGACATATATTGTCCCATAACTATTGCCTATGGATGAGAAAGAGGGGCAGGTATTTTCTGATTAAGGAAGTTGCTCTTGTTCCAGGCGGCTGCTGACGGATTAATATTAGGCAATTCTAACGTCATAAAAGAAAGACTAAGATTTTTGGTAGCCGTTTCTAGATTAAGCCCCTCATCAGGCAATTTGTGCGAATCTCTTAGGCCAACACACAAGACGAATTATTTCAAAAGTCTTGCATGCGCCGAATATTGACAAATTTGTTAAAATACCTCAAGCTGTCGCCGTTGCGTTTACAAGTAGGTATACAAACGGAAGCAGCTTAAATAGATTAAGCAGTTAACGAGGATAAGATGGAAAGCTTATGAAAATAACTGTAACTTTTTTAACAAACGAATATTTGTAAAGTACTCAGTCCCGCTTATGTTGACGTACTAAGATTTAGAAGTAGACCCTTCATTTGTCCCTGCCTCATAAACTGTGTGAAAAAAATAATCGGCAGTAATGTTTTTACTCACTGAAACCACCTCCTTCTGCAGTAAAATGCGCAAAAGCTGCCCTAACTCAACTGAATTTTGTTTCTTACCATTATTTCAACACATTCAATCTGCATGATTTGGGTAAATCCAGATTGATTGCATTCCTTCTAAGCTTTCCTTTGAAGGTCGAACAATATGTCTGAAGCAACCTTTCTCTTAATAAAACCTTACACACGATTAGTTTTTAATTCAGCAGTATCTCATTAAATTTTCAGGTCATCGCTCGTTCGGAGTTTGCATAGAATACCAATTTTAATGAAAAAATTCCCAGACGGTAATTTTTGACGACGGCAGCAGACACGATAACGACAGATATACATTTTTTATATTTTTTTTTTATAATTAACACGCGCTAAAGAGGTTGTGACTACTCTTATAGTGTAATGTGATTTACACAGCGCGGGCATTAAGGAAATTGGGATGGAGGAGATAGGAGATACTAATGCAGATTGGTCTTAAATGTCTGTAAATGAACGCCTTATATATTGTAGCCAGATCAGAAGGGGTGAAATATTTCTTGCTCCGTTTAAGGACAGACATTTTGCTGCATTCTTGGCGACTTCGTGTACATGGTCATTCCAACGAAGGTTGTCATGAATGCACATACCGAGAATAGAATATCTTTCGGTTTCGGTAATGCAAGTGCCATTCATGGATAATGGCTTTAGATTCGGGTTTCGCTTTAGAGACAGCAGACAGCATTGTGTTTTTGAAGCATTAAAATCCACTCTATTTTCTGAACCCCATTTTGAAATGCTGTCAAGTTTGTATGCTGCCGTTCCAGTTCTACGGCCGAAGAGCAGGGACGTGAGTCCTGGAAAGAATATGAAAAGCTAAGAGTGCTGTCATCAGCGAAGGAATGGATTGGATTAGAAGTTGCAGGCAAGAGATCATTTATAAAAATGAGAAAGAGAGTTGAAGACAAAACAGAGCCTTGGGGAACACCAGCATTTATGCATTTATATGGTGGGTTTCAGAACTGAAACCATCCAAAACAACTTGAATTGAACGGCCAGAAAGGTAGTTTCTAGTCCATTGAATAAGAGACGCATCGATCCCATAAGCACGCATTTTCGACAAAAGATCTTGATGCCAAACTCTGTCTGTATTGATGGGGAATTTTAGGGTTGACATATGCAACATTCGTGGGCTACGATCGAATCTTTTCTCGGTGTACGCCCACATTACTAAATATAAACCAGCTGTTTTGGCACTGAGCGAGACCCAGGTGGGTGTAAATTCTGATAAATCGGAATTTGATCTACCTGGGTATCGTTTATTGCCTTTATTCTTTCTCCACCGCGGTCTCGCCATCTACGTACGTGATGATATTGCTTACCAAACTCCAGGTTCCTATGGCCAATGTTCCAATTCGGAATTTAATTTCATATGGCTGAAATTCCACATCCGTAGGCAAATCATTCATTATTGTTTCATCTACAGAAGCCCTAATCTAGATAGCAACTCGACTTTTAACGAGTTTGATGCGCTGTCTGACTCCATTACAAGAATTGTCTCCCTGTATCCTAATACTGAAATCGTCATTGCGGGCGATTTCAATATTCACAATTCTAACTGGCTTCGACATACTGGATAGACAACACCCGAAGGAATTTATGTTCAGATCTTCGCTGAGGTAAACCAATTAACCCAGCTTGTAAATGAGCCAACACGCGTACCTGATATTGACGGTCAGAATGCCAACACTCTGGACTTGTTTCTTACCTCCCACCCTGATAAATACTCTTTAGAAGTACTATCGCCTTTAGGCTCGTCGGACCACTGCATCATATCAGCTAATTTCTCGTACTCCAACCACACAGTTAAAGAAAAATCTCCGAAAAGAACCGTATGGCAATACGAGAGAGCCAACTGGAGCGGACTTAATAACTTCTTTAAGAGTTTTAACTGGTCGTTATGCTTCCTCGATAACGACGTGGATGCCGCCGCTGATATGGTGTCCAGTATTATCACCTTAGGTATGAAATCCTTTATTTCTAACAGGATAAAGAGTATCACACCGAAAGAAAATGCGTGGTACGACTCGAGCTGTAAAGAGGCTATCAGACAAAAGGAGTTAAGTTTTCGGTCATATAAGGCCAACCCATCTGAGGAAAACCGAAAAAAGTTCAAGTGAGCCAGAAATGACTGCAATACCACTATCAAGCGTGTTAAATTCTCGTATGACCAAAAGTTGAGGCAAAAAATACTACAATGTCCCAAGGGTAGTAAAAACTTTTGGTCTTTTGTAAAAAATATAAAGAATTCGGCCACATCTTCGATCCCAACGCTCATTTACAATGACATTCCAGCTGTCAACTCTCTAGACAAAGCGAATCTGCTTGCTGCACATTTTTCAGCCAGCTCAATGCTCCCAGATTGCGCTTTGCCTCTACCTGTACTTGAGAGCGTCGAATACACCATGGGACAAATCCATTTTCGCACTCGTACAGTGGCAAGAGTACTTAATGATCTCAACATAAACAAATCCGCTGGTCCAGATTGCATTTCCCCAATTGTTCTGAAGAGGTGTTCTTCCACGCTGGCAAAACCACTGCGTAAGCTTTTTCATCTGTCCTATTCTTCTGGACTCTTCCCGAGAAGATGGAAAACAGCATTTGTCCAGCCCGTCCCCAAAAAAGGCGAATCTTCTTCTCCCTCCAACTACCGACCCATAGCACTTACATCCGTTCTTTCTAAGGTCATGGAAACGCTTATAAATCGTAAGCTCATGAAATATCTTGAATCACGGAAACTCCTCATTGACCGGCAGTACGGTTTTCGTGGCAACAGGTCCACTGGTGATTTGATGACTTATCTCACCGAGAGAACCAACCTCTCCATCACTTCGGTGAATCGAAGATTGTTGCGCTTGATATTTCAAAGGTATTTGACAGAGTTTGGCACCAAGCTCTTTTATCGAAAATGCGTGCATATGGGATCGATGCGTCTCTTCTTCAATGGATTAGAAACTACCTCTCGGGCCGTTCAATTCAAGTTGTATTGGATGGCTTCAAGTCTGAAATTCACCATATAAATGCTGGTGTTCCCCAAGGCTCCGTTTTGTCTCCGACTCTCTTTCTCATTTTCATAAATGATCTCCTGTCTGTTACCTCTAATCCAATCCACTCCTTCGCTGATGACAGCACCCTCAGCTTCTCATATTCATTCCAGGACTCACGTCCCTGCTCTTCGGCCGTAGAACTGGAACGGCAACGTATGTTATGCTCATCGCCGAAACCGAAAGACTTTCCATTCTCGGTATGTGTGTCCATGACAAACTCCGTTGGAACGACCACATTCACGAAGTCGCCAAGAACGCTGCGAAATGTCTAGGTTTCCTTAAAAGGTGCAAGAAATATTTTACCCCTTCTGATCTGGCTACCATATACAAGGCGTTCATTCGCCCCAAACTTGAGTACAACTCTCATATCTGGTCTGGTGCCCCTAAAACCTTACTGCACCTCCTGGATAGGATACAAAATCGTGCCTTAAAACTCATTGGAGACATAAATATAGCGAATTCTATAAATTCGCTCGAACATCGCAGAAATGTAACAAGTCTCTCATGGTTTTATCGCTATTTTCACAAACAGTGCTCAAATGAAATTGCCAGTTGCATTCCACCCCTTCAACAATTCAACCGCAATACTCGCCAAGCCAGGAATGCCCATCAGTCTACCCTTCAGCCTATTTTCGGTCGTACTCTGTAATATAGAGATTCTTTCATAAGCCGTACAACACGAATGTGGAATGCCTTGCCCGGCTCGGTCTTTCCCCCTCGGTGCAATTTACAGACATTTAAAACCAATGTACTTCGGAATCTCCTATCTTCTCTATCCCAATTTCCTTAACGCCCGCGCTGTGTACTTCAAACTACACCACAAGAGTAGTCACAACCTCTTTAGCGCGTGTTTATTATAAAAAAAAAAAAAAAAAAAAAATGCCTTTGAAATTTCGAGCGCAACAATCTTCGATTCACCGAAGTGATGGAGAAATTGGTTCCACTTCTCGGTGAGATAAGTCATCAAATCACCAGTGGACCTGTTGCCACGAAAACCGTACTGCCGGTCAATGAGGAGTTTCCGTGATTCAAGATATTTCATTAGCTGACGGTTTATCAGCATTTCCATGACCTTAGAAAGAATAGACGTAAGTGTTATGGGTCGGTAATTGGTGGGAGAATAAGATTCGCCTTTTTTAGGGACGGGCTGGACAAATGCTGTTTTCACCTACTCGGAAAGAGTCCAGAAGTATAGGACAGATGAAAAAGCTTACGCAGTGGTTTTGCGAGCGTGGAAGAACACCTCTTCAGAACGATGGGGGAGATACAGTCTGGACCAGCGGATTTATTTATATTGAGATCATAAAGTACTCCTGCGACTGAAGAAGTGCGAAAGTGGATTGGTCCCATGGTAAATTCTACGCACTCGAGTACAGGTGCAGACAATCTGGGAGCATAGAGCTGGCTGCAAAATGTGCAGCGAGCAGATTAGCTTTGCCTAAGAGCTTACAGCTGGAGTGTCATTGTAAATGAGCGTTGGGATTGCTGACGAGGCCGAATTCTTAGTATCATCTACAAATGACCAAGAGTTTCTACTACCCTTGGGACATTGTCGTATTTTTTGCCTCAATTTTTGGTCATATGAGAATTTGACACGCTTCATGGGGGCATTGCATTCATTTCTGGCTCGTTTAAACTTCTTTCGGTTTTCCTCAGATGGGTTGGCTTTATAAGACCGAAAACTCAACTCCCTTAATTGTTTGGATTCATCATAAGAAAAATGAGAAATGGCCCAACACCTTTAGAATATACATTATTTCAAGGGACTGTTTGTCTCATTTCGTTCATATTATTTGGTCTATAACTGCTACAGGTACACCTTAAACTGGTAGTAGGTACAGTCAGAAGTAAAACACCAACGCCAGATGGAACAACAGAAACAAAAAATAATATAGTCTTGATCAACATTAAAAAAATAATAAAGCAAGTACTTTGTGCAACCACATCGTTGCAGAAAATGTTTGCGATTTTTTACGAGCAATCCTTACAGCATTATGCTTAGTGGTCAACCGTAAAAAATATCTTTGCACTGCTGTGGGGTGTGAAGTGTTGGTAAGCTGATTAAATTCATTTATTTTTTTTTTTGGGGGGGGCAGAAGTATGCCCGAGTGGAGAGTAAGAAAAAACAATCCGTATTGAGAAACAGTCCTTAAGTGAGATGAGATCAGTTTACGTCGTGAATGCGCATAGGATAATTGAACAATTGAACTGAGATATTTTTTAAGGGTTGGTAGCAGCGTTGCCACTTACATCCTTAGCAAATGTAGTACATAAAACATAAGATAATATATATAACTAGCTGACCCGGCAAACTTCGTTTCGCCCAAATTTGTTAATTTGTTAATAAATTCCGAGCAAGCGCCAATTCGACCAATTAAAATTCTTTATTCAAAAGTTATATTAAATGCAATAGAAATAAATGATGAATAGCAATGTTGATTTTTTTCAATCAAACCGGAATGATTTTGACGTGTCGTCCAACCTTCCACTTTTTCACTAAATTGACAAACATCCATCGATTATCCTTGCGTCATAGCGAAAGCGATCGGCGATCGGCAACAGCACCACCTATCCAAGGTCCAAAAGTATCCTATCCTTCAAGCGGGAACGAAGAATATAAATCTATAAAATTTCTTTGAACTCGGGTGAGTGATTTTGGAGATCGTAAAACAACGCCATATAGTGGGTCAAAAATCCTATCTTTTAAGTTTGCGTTAACCTTAAATACAACAATACGAACATAACAAAAGAAGAATCATAAAAATTGACCCAGTGGCTATCGAGTTATGTCATCAGCATCGAGTTTCGTCCCGAAAGAATTATATGTATAAATTAAGATGATTAATATTAAAGAAAATTTAGTTAAACTGAAAAACGACATATACGCCTACAACGCCACATGTTTCAGTTTTTGTTAGAAATAATAAATTAATTATTTAATATGTATTTTATCAATATATTAACTCCGATCGAAGCATCTGTTTTAAACGATATTCGTTTTTTTACATCCTCTTTGACGATATTTGCAGCACGCATTATGTCAATGTTAGGCCATAAGGTTAAGCGCCATAAGGTTACATCAAAAAAGTTTGAATTGTAAAAGCGCTATGGTTAGGTACATGAGATATAATTTAATATGGTGGTTAAGTATTCTTAAATTTTCTAATTTTCCGCGCAATTTTCTTAATTTTTTCTTTCATAAGATTTTTCTCCTGACAATAACAAACACAACAAAAAAGTGAAATCGGTCCAGCCGTTCACGCGTGATGCCGTGACCAAGGGAAATATGGATTCGTTTTTAGGCCACTTCCTCAAGATGATAGCGGAAGGAATCGAGGGCGAAAAATCGGGAATAGGTAGGAAGGTGGAAAGGTGGGAGACAAACACTTCCTTTTCTTTTTGTGCGTTACCTGAACGCAACAACAGCTTGACTCAATGCGATTCGGTCGAAGTCCATTTCTCGCTCCAGTTCCAGCTGTGGCATCTCCAATTTGCACAACAAATTGCCACTTTGTTGCGCTTTCCATCTGACATCTCCAGTTCATTATCCGATGTCACAGTGCGAATTCGATGCAAAATATCGTTGGCCATAATATCATCTTTATATAATCAAAGTATCTACTTCATTTCAAAAAGTTACTTAATGTAACGTAGTAAACATAATTTATTAGAACAAACTTTTTAGGTACATATAAATTAAAAAAAAAAAAAAAAAAAAATCAAAATTGTTGACAACAACAATTTGCTTGGAAAACAATTAAAATAATTGACAACAACAATTGCTTTTAAAATTTAAAATATTTTTTTTTTTGTATTTTAAGTGTCACTACTTTATGTTATCCAGTTTATTTTTTTTTCAAAGTGTATTTCCCCATGAAAAAAATAAAAAATTTAATGGTGGACCACCCTTAACATTTAGGGATATGAAAAATAGATGTTGTCCGATTCTCAACCCTAGCCAGTATGCACACTAAGTTTCACGAAAATCGGTGGAGCCGTTTCGGAGGAGTTCAACTACGCACCCCGTGACACGATAATTTTATATATTAGCCCCCGTATTAATAAACGCCGAGCAGCGGCGAGTTAGCGTTAACTCACATGTTAACTTCAAATTTGTATTAATAAACGCCTGTTAGCTTTCATTGACATGAAATAACGAGCGGATAACTTAACTCGCCGAATTCGGCGTATAGAGAGCGGGTAACTTTTTAAAGCATAGAGAAATTTTAGAAAATCTCGATTCCTTTTCGGAGCTAAATGAAATATACGAACAACAAAAGTTAAATGTTTGATTATTATTAGGTTGGGAATTTGTATAGCTAAATTTTGAATTTAGGAATAATTAAATATAAAATATAGCCTAGGAATGGAAATCATCTGAAGATGTCTCAATTGCTACGGTAAGGTGCACATTGCACATTGCACATTAACGTTCGTTTGACGCGTAAAATCTGAACTCTGAAATCTAAAAGAGAATCTGAGAGAGAATCGGTGAAAACCACATAAATCTCTGAGCACGACAACTGCAAGAGAGACGAAATATGACAGATGTACTAGAATATTTAGTACAATTCCGTGTAGTGCTGTCGTGCGTTAGGTGACAAAGAGCGAATAGCTAACATGGAGATGAAATGTGTTTATTAATGAAAAAAGTTAACAAACGGATAAGTTCACTATCCGTCTGTCAGCTAAAACACGTGTTAGAGAGCGGATATCGTTTTTTTATTAATACAGGGGTAAGTGTTTACTGTTTAGTGTGGTGTAGGGTAGACGGGGGTGCATTTGCTAAGGGAGTACCTCTGCACATAATTTGTTTTCCACAACAAAAAACTGTAATGCCCAATTCACATATTCGGCGTTGCACGCGTGCGTTTTGTTTGTTTTTTGGCTGAAAGATGCAAATTCAGAGCAGAATTAAAATTTCAAGTCTACTCCCTTTTTTCTTGAAGCTGTAATTTTTATGCACGAATTTAAAAACGATTCTCCAAAATACAAGAAAATCATATTTAACAATATATCAAAGCACACAACAACCTTAATACGGATACAAGACCCTTGATTAATATTTTTCCTTCAAAAAATCTAAAGAAATTAGTAGTTGCCCTAGAAAAAAATGTTATTCCTCATTTCCACACACTGAATTAATAATTTATGCTTTGAAAAAACATCATATAGCTTTTTAAAAGTTGTGTGTAATAAACATTAGCGGATCTGTGCCACTCCATCTGTAAACGGCACATTCTATGACTTCAAATCAAACAATTCGAAAATCTAAGGTTGTCAAACGCGCGTGATAGTAGAAAGTAGCTCTACTCAGGCGTTGCGTTGAACTTTACGATATTTACGATCTAAAGTCGAGTCAACGCCTGAAGTTGTATTTTGTGTGGCACCATATTATGAACGCTTCGTTTATACATAACCTGTCAACGCACGCGCGCATCAACGCGACATTGTGAATCCGGCATGAAAAACGTGAAATGCAGTTCGATAGACAATCGTTTGTAGTTGTTTGTAGTGGAATTCTTTTCATTTGTAGTTCAACTGTTAGAAAGTTAGAACAAACGATGAAACTTTGCATATCTTTTCTATGCACCCTTTTCTACCTATGATATAAAATAGAAGACAGCCCGCATTACTGGACAATTTTTATTCGTAATTTATGGGAATTTATGGGAAGCCTGAAATGGTTTCGATTGCCAATTTTTAAGCGCTCCGATATTTTTCCTTCATAGCTCCATAGCAATGCAAATATGGAATCGCTTAAAAATGAGCAAATGCGGGCTAACTTCACGTAGGTCAAATGTGTGAGGCAATAATCTGCCAATCGGAAGGGAAATCAGAGAATGTGATGTCGAAAAATTGCATTCTTTAGATTGTGAGGTATTAACGGTAACAGCAGTAAAAAAACGAACTTTGATACCAAGAATTCTTAATTTGACTTTTTCGGGAACTGTATTACCCTTTAAATTTCAAAGAACACAATTCCCCGTTATACCTGTATTTGCCATGACGATAAACAAATCGCAAGGACAAACTTTTAATAAAATTGGAATAATGTTGTGGCGACCAGTGTTTTCACACGGTCAGCTATATGTTGCGTGTAGTAGAGGAAGGTCTTTTAATGGTTTAAAATTTTACGTAAATGAAGAAAATGGATAGGGAAAACTTTATAAAGATGAAAGAGTATTACAAAAAACATAGTATATAGAGAAATTTTAAATATTCATTGATCCACTTAATAATTAATAAGATTCATTGATCCACTTTATAATTAGTAAGATCAAAAATCTCAATTGTCAATTGTTAGTGTGTGAGGACAAAAACACTAACAAACTGGATTTGAAAGGTATTAGGTAGATAGTGATCTGCCAAACCAAAAAAAAAAAAAACAGGCGACTTTGTCAATAAACGTCAATAAACGCGAATTATGAACAACCGTTACCGTGGAGTGTAAAAAAAAAACACAAACTTTATTTATTTGTAATTAATTTTTTATATTAAAAAGAACATTTATAATTACAACCTTACTGCAAGGGAGTCTGATTAATTCTAGTCTTCAATATGATTCAGGTTTTCCATGCTGTCTTCGTTGTGGATGCTGATTTGGTCTTTCCCACGAGACGTTGAACAGAGGTACATTTACCTCTGCTCGTATTGCTGACGTTGCAGGTGTTTTCGCTGGTATGTTCCCAGCACATACTGCTGATGTTTCAGGTTGCTTAGCTGGTATGTTCCCAGCAGCTGTGGCTTCGGTGGCTAGTTCCGACGTAACCCGCGCGAACAGGCGACTTAGCCGCGAAGGGCGAATCATTGCTGCATGCATTTGTAGTAGTAACTCCGTTCACAGAGCAGTAACAACCACGAGCAACGACTTTGTATGAGAGAGAGAGAGAGAGAGACACGTCACCAGTGGACATTCCAATTTGGCGCGCTATTGAAGCAAAAATTAACTTATAGAATAAATTGGTCGAATTTCGACCACGAGACGACCCCTAGTTTAAGGTAATACGTCGCCCTTTATTTATAAAACTTTTTTTGTTAAATAACTTTTGGTAATATAATATCTTTTGTAAACATGTTGGCTGTGATTGTTGATTATTGTTTCGTTTCTATCAATAGGAAAAAAGTTGTGAATGTTTTATTAAATAAAGTGCACGACTGGGTCGCTCGAAACTTTCTCGTTCATCAAAAGTTTGGTTGGGTCTATTGCTAAGTAGGTAAAAAGTTCAGAAGCAACCGTATCTAAAATGTAAGAATGGGTAGTGTTAAATAGTTTAGATTATTCATTCGATATTAAATAACAACGTGTTTTTTATAAATTTTAGTTCTCAATAAGTAATCATTTTTCGCAAGTTCTGTTTAGGGGTTATAAGCGCTTACTGTACTGTTTTATAAGCTCTTACACTTTTCAAGATTTTTCAGCACGAGAACAAGCGTAGTTGGAGTTTCTGTTTTGTTGATTTGTTAGGGCATGATTTTATTTTTGACTGGAATAGTTTAACCTAGTTGTCAATGATTGCAAGTTGAGCTTATGATAGATCGATATCTTTACATTATATGTACGAATTCTGAGGTTTGTTTTTTTAATGTACATTAGCAGTTATAAAATGAATATCACGATGGAAGTGTGTAAACTCCAAGTGGTTGGAACTATTTTAAGGTGCATATTCAAAATGTTTGAAAAAAAGAAGAAGTGGGTAGTATTTGCTAAAAATAAGTTTTGCGTTACTGTTATTGCATTTTTAATGGCTCTTGCAATTTGAATTTTAAAGTGCATTATTGAGTTTTAAAAATATGTATATATGAACAGAGATCGGCTTTTGGGTAGTAATTTTTGAGAAATAATTAACAAACGAATTTTTTGAGAAAAACTAAGTACGGGATCTTATTTAGAATACTGATGTTATCATTACTATGTATTTTCATCAAAATCGTTGCAGCTGTTTTTGTAAAATTTGGTAGACAAAACAGTACCAAATATTACAATGTTTAGTTTGAAAAATACGATTTGTTAACTAGGTATATAGCTAAAAAGCGATTATGAGTTATTGTTCGGGATATAAGCATAACTTGGTTTTTAAATTTTTGTCGAAGTCAAAAATGGGGTTTTCGAGATATGAGCGTTCGTAAAATTAGCGTTTTCGGTGATTCGAATTGAAAATTAAGGACGAAATACTTTTAAGTACCTACATCAACAGCGTTTTTCATTTCATTTTAAATTCATTTTTATTGTTATCTTTAAATAAACTTACGTGCTAGACAAAAACGATTAAATCTAATTTAAAACTAACATTTATCTTATTCTAGCTTACTGGCTCCAAGCGAGCGCTCTAAACTTAACAATATCCTTAAAATTATTGCCTTTCGGCCTTAAATCTATCTATATCTATGATTTGTTTTGTTTTTTAATTTTCCAAGAAACTTTAGAAAACTTGGATTCTTTATTATTTGTTTTATTAAAACTACTTAAATCTACCTAAGCTACTTAGCCTACATTACCTATAATCAGGGTGGTGAGCAATCTTATCGATTGGTCACCATCCTGATCGCGTCTTTGGTTGCCTGTCGGCCGCCAACAAGGGTTCATCCGCGCCGCCGAGCCTCCACCGAGGCCATGAGCGTCGGTCAAGTCTCGGAAGCACTCTTTCATGTTGGCTAGTCCAGCACTTCCCAAAGACCCCCTACGCTAAACCTAAACCTACTACCTTAAATCTAGCTTAAAACTAAGGAGGATGCTACGTAAGTAGCGCACCGGCCCGGGAGAGCGTATCCACTCTCACCTCTTCCTCAAGCCACCAAAATTCGGTGAACTGCTTTACCGTATCGACCCTGTCCCGTTCCGCAATTGCGGTACTAAAACGGAGGAGCTCCTGAGCATTGGCGGCGTACCCGTCGTGGATGAGCCGCTTATCCCTCGCGCCGCGGTGGCTGTGGTACAATACCGGCACACCATCTTTTTTCTGGACTAACCCTTTCATGTCTACATGAAGAAATGCCTCAGGCGGGATAAAGCCAGACCGAAGCGTACTCTCGTGGTACATTAAATTGGGGTAGTAAGCCCCTGAGATCAGGTTATTATCACTGGCCATCGCCCTAGCAACGTGCCTCCGAATCACCTTAATAAGGAAATTGTCAATCCTATTCAGTCGGGCCCCATTGTATAAGGTCCGGTTGGGATAGTATTTTATGTACTGAGATTCAGGAGTTCTAAACAACCCTAGACAGGCCCTGAGGCATTGCCTCTCAAACACCCGAATCCTTTCCATATAGGACGGCGCTATATTGAACCACATGGGACAGCCATAAGCGATGATAGGCCTTATAAGGGCCACGTAGCAAATGACCTTCACCCTGGAATCAAGTTGACTGCTGCGAAACAGTCTCCTTGTCAGAGCGTAGGCCCTCTTAGCCCCAGCAAGACAAGCATCTATATGTTTGTCAAAATACAGATACTGGTCGAGCCGGATGCCGAGATACCTGACCACGTTTTTCACCACCAATGGTCGTCCCTGCTGTCCAATAATTGTTAATTTTCTCCAGTTTTTTCTGGTATCCCTAGAGGCCCCAGCCAATGGAGTCCTGAACAGGATGGTTTCCGATTTTTGGAAATTGATTTTCAACTTCCAATCATCGCAATACCTCTTAATTTGCTCGAAGTCACGCTGCAGAAGGATGTTGATGACCTCGATTTTTGGTCCTGACCTGTACGCCACTAAATCGTCTGCGTACGCTATAGCGTGTCTGAGGGAACCCACCAGATCACTTGTGTAAATATTAAACAGGACCGGAGAATTCACTGCTCCCTGTTGTAAGCCGTTTTTAATTTCGAAAACCCTGCTCGAAGTTACGTTGCCAGCTTTGACGACGAACTTCTTTCCCATAAGCATGTCATAAATCATATACAGCAAAGGTTTTTGAATGCCCATTCTGTTCAGCTTATAAAAGAGCCCCTCCAACCATACGGTATCGAAGGCCTTCTCAAAGTCGACCAGACATGCACCCGTGCATTGCTTCTTACTTTTATTCCACTGAATGTCGGAAACCAGTTTCGACGCGGCATGAATAGTGTCATGCCCCGCTCTAAAGCCAAACTGGTTGTCCGGAATAATCTTATTTTCTTCAACCCATCTTAAAAGAGATCTATTGACGACTTTCTCGAATACCTTGCTAATATTCGGAAGCAAACTGATTGACCGCAGATTAGCAGGGTTTGTCCTATCTTTATCCTTTTTCGGGATAGGGTGTACCACCGCCATTTTCCACTGCGCCGGATAATATGCATTATTCAGCACATTGTTAAATAGCGTGGTGAAGATATCGATCGCTTCTAGCGGCAGGTGTCTTAATACGACGTTTGGGACACCGTCAACTCCCGCCGACTTTTTGTTTTTCAGTGACTCAAAGATGCACCGAAGTTCATCTATACTCACGAACAGATGAGAATTTACATCGGCGATTGTGCCATTAGCACGGTTGTCGTCATTGAACACGGTGAAACCGTTGTTCTCGGATCGCCAATTTTGAATATCGGTCCGCAGATAGAAGTGGTTAAGAAAGGCCCTCTCCTCGAGGTCGTGGTTACGGCGAACAGGGTTGTTCACCGTATACACATTTTCAAAGAAAGCTCCCATCAAATCCACCCTCTTTTGCGGGTCTTCGACCACGAAAAAACCGTCGTTCGAGTCAGCACTTTCCGGACTTATGCCAGCAGTCAGTAGTGTCTGTCTGTTCTCGTTCGTCTGAGGTATTCGAACACATGAAATGTCGTTATGATCTTTACGCCTGAACAATTTATTTATTTGTGGGAACATACTCGGACTACTGGATTTTATAGCCCGAATTTTATTGCCCCAATACAAACTTACAGATTTTCTGTAATTCTCGGTGATCAACTGTTTCAAGTTTTTGATCATCGACTTCAGTGTCCTTATCTCGGGATCGTTCCTGTCAGTAAACTGTCTGTGTAGCCGTTTAAGCCTCGAGAGCAGTCTACTTTTATGTCTGTACAGAGCATCGATTGTCGCGTTTCGATACTTCTCAGTTTGTTCTTCGTCGGTGGAATGTCCTACCCGAGGGATAGTCCGCTCCATTGTCTGTTTGATGACGACATTCATTTGCCGTAAATGAGTGTCGATCTCATCGTTCGTTAAGTTCCTGTTTGTCGGTGGGTCGATCTCGCATGAGCGTATGTCGCGCTTTAAAACTCTGGTGAAGCGCGACCACTGCGCTTTTCGGTAATCGAAAGAACGCACTTGGTCGTACTGCTCCAGCTGCGTCTGCTCGTTCGGGATCCGTATTACGGCGGCAAGTCCGTAGTGATCACTATCGTACTCAACCGTTCGTAAACAGTTCCGCGTGCTTAGATCAGTGTTTGTTAGTTCCAGTCTTTCGTCAACTAGCGCTAAGTCCAAGAAAGAACCCTCTCTAGGGAAAGACGGGATATCCGTCGCGTACAATTCGAGTTTGTACTCAATCATATTATGACGCCACCAGTCGTGAAACTGGTTGCCTCTAGGGTTCGGAATATCATTTCCCCATGCTGCATGTTTAGCATTGAGGTCTCCGCCCAAAAAGTAATAATTCTCTTCCGATTGAAGCTCTAAGCAACGAAAAAGCGTCTCGATCTCATTTAAAAATTGAATGCGTTGAGGAGATTCAGGTGCGTAAAGCGACACTACATACACCCGCCTCTGGCTATTGAGGGGAATGCACACGATGCATGCTTCCAACACCTGGAACCTGCGCACGTCCCCGCTATATATGACCCTATGGCGCAAGCCTTTACGTATTAAGATAGCGACACCACCTCCTTGTGTGGAGTTGGGCCGGTCTCTTCTAACTACACAATAATTTCTGTAGCCCAATTTGTGCTTCGGATTTAGCTTAGTTTCGCTAACCAAAAGTACATCTGGCATTTCGGCTTTCAACAGATTGGAAAGATTGTTCCTTCTCTCGATCCTGATTAGTGAATTAACATTCACCGCAAGGATCTTTAAGTTTACCTCGTCCAGCGTACCCATCATATTCATGGCGCGGCAGACTCGGCAAACAGCGTCGAATAGATAACGTCTATTCGAGCCGCTTGCTCATTTAATTGTTTCTGGAAATTATCGATCTTTCCGTGCAATGACAGAAGGATCGATTTCAAATCCAGATCCGCTTCCGGCGTAGGAACCTTCGGCGCGCTTTTTGTTATTGTGCTACCCGGTCCAGTTACCATTTGGGCAAAGGACACATTGGGTGCAACAAAATTTGAGAACGAGCGACTCTTTTGACCCTTCTCTACTTCGGACCTCTGTTTTCGAGCCTGCACATTCTGTTTCACCTGCTGATACTTGGGACATCCCTTGAAATTAGCAGGATGTCCTGAGCTCTTGCAGAGAACACACGAGAGCTGGCCCCGATCCTCTACTCTATTCGTACCTAAGGCACATTCCCCATGTTTATGGTCCTTATTGCACTTGACGCACCTGAACTGCATGTGGCAGTTAGCTGCGGCGTGCCCGAACCTCTGGCAGCGCATACATTGAAGTACACGATCTGACCTTTTTAATTTTTCCCAACGTACTGCATGATAGTACAGGAATCTGATCCTTTTCAGACTATCGATTTTGCTGTCGGGTGTTAATTGCACCAAAAAGAATGGTAATTTGCGGCTACCACCCCTGTCCGCAGGCGAGGAAAACGGCTTGACCCCCACGAACTTAAGGTCGTCGCACTCATAATTTTTGAGCTCCTTTTCAAGCTCCTCTATTTTAATATCAGGGTCGATACCTTTAAGCAGCACCGTTTGCCGCTTTTCTCCTTTTGGAGTGTACGTGAAGTACTCTGTCTCCGCTTTCTCCAGAGCGGTGCGCACCTTTTTGTGCTCCTCCATATTTGTACACATGATAATGTGTTTAGTGGCGTTTAGCCTTTTAATATAAAAATCCTTAGTAACTAGCCTACATAACCTAATACTATCGCTAATATCTAAGTAACTTACATTTATTGGAGGTATCTTTTCTTTCCTGGTCTGTTGTTGTTGATGCTGTTGCTGCTGTTGCTGCTGCTGTTGATGCTGTGGTTGCTGCTTCTGCTGGTGTTGTTGTTGCTGTAGCAGCGGCTGTTTCTGTGCCGGCTGCTTTTCCTGTTGTTGTTGTTGCTCCGATTTCTGTTGCTTTTTGTTATGTTTTTGCTGTTGCTGTTTTAACATTTCTTGTTGCTGCTGCTGTTTCAGCTGTTTTTGTTGTTGTTTGTGTTGATGCTGCTCAGCCTGAATTTGCTTCAGCTTTTGTTGTTGCTGAAGCATTTTCTGCTGGCGCAGCTTCTCCCTCTTCGCGAGAAGCTCTTTGATCAGACGATCAAGCTCAGCTTCCTCGTCTTCCTCGTGTTGTTTTTGTTGTTGCTGTTCGTTTTCTGTGGCGTCCAGTAACTCTTGGAATGAGTTTCCTTCGCCCACGTACCGACCTTCGCCCCCTTCAGACTCGTATGAGTAGTTGACGGCATCATCCTCGTCTGACTCGGTCTCTGACGTGTTTGTTTTTGACGTCATCGCACCGTCTTGCGTCTTCCTTTTTGCTGACAGGTTTGGTTTGGGCTTGAGTTTGCGTCGCCTCTTTTCACTTTTTGTTGAATCCAGCGACTGTACCTCTACTGGTGTTATTGCTGCTGCACTTGTTGATGGTGTTGTTGTTGTTGTTGTTTTTTCTGCTCCCACTTGCTGTTGCTGCTTGACTTGCCTTGTCATTCGCTTCGGCAACGGGGCATCTCCTTGCGGGACCTTTGGCTGGCCAATGTCCATCGCCTGGTTGCCTTGCGGCACTTCCAACTTTTTTTTTTTTTTTTTTTTTAATTACTTTTAAAAAAAAGCTTTCCCCCACTGGGATTCGAACCGTGCACCTCTTGCGTCAGGGCCGGTGCTACGCTCCACTGACCCAAATGGCTTATTGGATTTGGGTATCCAAATATACTATTTGTCACTTTTACTTTGCTTGCACTGCCTCACTATCAAAGTCGTCCGATCACTATGGATGCTGAGGAGCGACTGTACATCAACAGCGTATTGCTGTCTTTGTGCCTGTGACTTTTGTCTTCTTCTTCTAAACAATTCTTACGTCTCGTGTAGAGAGTTTGGGCAGTTTATCCTCGGATAGGGGAAGGGTGACCGAAACAGTCGTCCCCTCGCCTGTAATCCTCAGACAGCTCCTTGAAGGGAGAGACTGGGGATAACTAATTGGACGATATGTCTTCGGATACAAGCGCCGGGTAAACCGAAACAGTGTACCCTTCGCTTGTAATCCTATAACGTCTCGTCATGATGACATAGCCGTGTGCGCCATTAGTGATTAATAAATCGGCCCTATACCCTGAACAGACTGAAACCTGAACAACGCTCCCAAATTTTTTTTGGAAAATCATGATTCTGTTCGAAATACTTTTGGTTCAATGGTTACGTCAATAAACAAAAGTACCGTATTCGGAGTGATGATAATCCTCAAGTGTATGTTGAGACACCGTTACATCCACAAAAAACTGACTGTTTGGTGTGCTTAATGGGTTAGTGGAATAATTGGTTCGTACTTCTTTAAAAACGATCCTGGCCAGAACGTTACAGTTAATTGTGGTCGCTATAGAGCCATGATTACTGACTTTTTCAAGACGTCGCAGCATGTCACACTGCTCGTGCCACAATTGATTTATTGAAGGAAATGTTTGGTAACCGCATAGTTTCTCGTTGCGGAACCGTGAATTGGCCTCCAAGATCATGAGATTTAATGCCGCTTGGCTATTTTCTATTTTCTGTGGGGATATGTGAAGTTGCTAGTCTACTCGTGCCGATAAGCCCGAAGTTCGCTGCGTTATTGCCGATATACGGCCACAAATGTTGGAAAAAGTCATCGAAAATTGGACCTCCAGATAAGACTACATCCGAGCCAGCCGTAGCGGTCATATGCCAAAAATCATGTTTAAATTATAATGCCAGAAGATTATCTTTCGAATAAAGTAAATTTCATGTCAATTCAAAAAAAAAAACATCTTTGTTTTATTCCATCTCAAAGTTCTATACCTCTTTAAAAAAAAAACATTTACTAGTAGGAGTGAGCATGCATCAAAATTTATTTTGAAAAAGTTGAGATTTAAAGTACCAACGTACCTACTTTAAGACACTCATCAAAGCGATAGGTTATTTCGAAACCCATTTCTATTCACAGTAGGTATCATTCCCTCATCCCTCTTATTTTGTAGCATCGCCCACATTAAAATAGGTACCTATTTGAATCAATAAAACTCGTTCTTCAAATCCTACGCCTTTTTTCGAGCAATAACTGGCGCGGTCGCTTATTTTTTGCGTGCAATACCTAAACCCATTTAAATATTTCAGATGCAAAGTAAATAATTCCAATCGAAATGATTATCCTTTACAACTGTGTAAATAAATAGCAACGCTCCAACCAGGCCACCCTTTTTCAGTTCATTCACCATTCCGGTTCGAGTTCCATTAACATGGCTAGGGTCAAACCGATCGATGGTAAAAAAAAGGCCTTAAGAACCCGGTTCCCTGATATATTATTATAATGCGAAGCCGATGCAAATGAGTTTAATATTCCGCTGCCACAGGATTGTGGTGAAAAATAAAAAGAAGCCAGGAATAAATTGAAAAAAAAAAAACGCTTAACGATTTTCCATCATCGGCATAATAAAATCGAAGATGGTCCAAGCTTAGCTGGTGTTGGGTGTTAACATTGTGGTATTTTAATAAAGCACATATATACAACAAACATATCCTCGGGAGGAAATTATTTCCATTTCTCCTCCTGATGCTCTTCAGTCCTGATTTAATCCGTTCACAATGAGACGTCGGACCCTTTTCGCACTCATTCGGTATTCAATTCAAACAATGTTTATAAATCGTTCGATCGCAAGGAAAAGTAGACGTCGATCAATTTTTTAGATGTTTCAACCGACAACCTATTTCGCGCCTCACTATGAACAAATGACCAATTTGAAAATAAACGCTCCAACTGCGCAGTCGATGCCTTTATCAACAGCAGTTTTGTCGCGAGCCCTGCAAGTTGTGGATGTTGACGCATTGCGTAGAGCCAGTATGTTTTCGGGGATGTTATTTTTTTTTTTTCTTTCCAATGAAGCGAAAATTTGTTCGCCTGAATTAAACAAACGGAAAGACTCCAAACCATCTGATTCTAGTAAATCAAAAAGATATTCGTTCAATTTTCGGCCGCGATAAACTGGATGCAAAAAGTACGCTGCCATTGTAACGTTGTTAAAGACGTTACTTTTCATGCAGCGAGTTTGGGCGAGCGTTCGAAGCTCTCCAGGCGCTGTGTCGAGTAAATCAAGCCATTCTTCGACAGCGTCTGCAGCTGAAGATCCACTTTTTTGGCACAAATTGATGAGTTTGCCGATTGGATCCATAGTTTCATGCATTTTTCTTACCGACTCAACAAAACTTGCGTTGAATAGTAGATGAGTTACATTTGGATCCGGTTGTCCCATTTTTGCATCTTCTTCGTCTTCGTATTCGTCGTCGTCTTCATCTGCGGCCACTCTTTTCATAAATGGCAAATTATCTATGAATGATTTGAGTGCATTACGAGAGCTAGCAAAGCGAATCAGCGAATACAATACAGGTTTCTTGCCACCAGCATTCTTCAAACGAACTTCCAATTTTGGCTTCTTAAAATCTTTTTGAACTGCCATGACTTTGTTCAAAATGGCGGTATTTTTCTTGACGCAAACAAAATCCTTAGCCAATAAATTACCGGTATGCGCATTACACGTTGTAAACATTAATGTTGGTGGCAATTTTCCACCCATACTAACCATATTCCGTGCATTGTCACTGACAACAGCATATTTCAGCATCGAATCGATCTTTTGCCAAAGCGGTTGCTTTCAATACGATGTCGACTGAATTATCAATTGATTCGCGTAGTTCCGATTCCGACATATCGTAAGATTCTAAAAATAGTTTTTGGTCTTCCGATGTCGCCAGCATAGTGACCACGTTGTGTCGATTTGAGTTCGAATTGGTCCATCCATCGATCAGCAATGTCATTTGCCGGTTCATTTTCGCAATCAATCCCGCGTTTCGCTGCTCAATTTTGTGGTGAACTTCGTCCAACAGCGCCGTAGCCATTTTTTTGCGATTCGTTGGTGAATACGCTGGACGTAATGCTTTGACGAATTTCTTGAAATAATCGGAATCACATACAACAAATGGCACATTGCAACCGTAAACAAATTCGGCAAGAAGCAAATCAATTCTGTCACTTTCAGTTGAACTTATTTTATCCATGAAATGGCAGATTTTTGGTTGCTTCGCTGCAGGTGGGGTCGAATTCGGTCGGTCCGACTGTGGAGAGCTGGTAACATTTACATAGCCTTGGAATAATGCTGATGTTGACTAGCAAAATTAATGTTGTGAAGCAAAAGCAAATAACAAAAGCAAAACAAATACGTACAGCTGATAAAACGACACTGCCACTATCAGCACAAGTTGTTTGTAAAACCTCAAAATTGGGTGCCGCGGTGTCGCTAAAATCGGCGATTTCCTCCAAAACTTCGTCTTCGTCAGCATCAGTATCAATTATCGCAGTACCACATTTTTTGCTAAAACAATCAACACAACAAAAAGAAATAAACTAAATTATGAAAAAAGAGACAACAGACCAAGTAAATAGATGGCCAATGTAAAATTAATTATTTACCGATGCGCAATCAATCGTGACTTACACAAATTTAATAAAGTATTTGAACATAACTGGCATTTAGCAGCCACTTTTCTATTTACATACACTTTTGTAAAACCTTGCCAATTTGTGTGCATTGGTCGTCCACCCGAGCATGATGCCGTTTTCGAAATATCCCAACCCGACATTAAATATCTTTTTTAAACAAATACGAAAAAGATACGTACAATCGCGTGCTTGTACACTACAAATGAAAATGAATATTTTTTCGTCTGCTCCTAAAGGAAAAAACGCAAATGAAGGCATTTGTTGTCATAGAAACAAAAATAAAATGCACTAAGAAACTGAGGGAAAAGTTTTTATAGGCGCAGTGATTACGTAGGTACGTCGACTAGAAACTAACGGGAGCAGTTACAAAAGTTCACTATTAAGGTTTTCTACATGAAGAATACATGTGTAATCTACATGGTTTATGTAGATTACGTCGGCCGACTGAAAATCATGTAGTTTTGTCAACCCAGGCTCACGCGCTTAAAAAAACGCCCAAAAACGTTTCAAAAACGCCCCTAAGAACTTTAAAAAATTGCAGGAAAAGACGCATCAAAAACGCGGCAGAAAACGCATCAAAGTAACCTAAAATGGTCCTAAAAAAAAACAGTAAAAACGCCAAAAACGCGTGCAAAACGAGTCGAAAAATGCATAAAAAAATTCATCAAAGACGACATAACTATCGCATTAAAATAGCATTAGGTTAGGTTGAGCAGAGTTGTGAGATATTCACAAAAGACCAGGCACCAAAGCGGGCCCATCGCCATCCCCAGGGAACTATTACAGTTAAAAACCTAAACCAAATCGCCCAAACAATTTATTTCCCTAAAGAATTTGATTATGGTCTTAATATTATTTGAGGAACCGACCTCCTCAAAGTTATTAAAGAAGTACCTGCCTAGGAGATGTGTTCCGTAACTTGTAGGTCCTCACAGTACCTGTATTAGCTAGGCAATCTCCAGAGAGTATTCCTACTGCTAATCTTAAATTTGTTCTATTCAGATTGATTAATTCCTTAGACTTCTTCCGATTTAAAGCGGGCCACAGTGCCTATATGTAGTCTGATACCCTCGATCATTATATTTAGTGTGAGTTCCCCTCCTTCCTTAGCCAAAACGTCGGCCTTTTCGTTACACCCAATATCACAATGCCCAGGGTCAGCGTTGTTATATGATCGTATTTATCGTAGATCTTACGATTTTCGAAGGTTAATACGACGCTCCGATTTTTGGTCTTTTCGCCCCATTTTCTACGATTTCGTAGATATTTTGTCCGATTTTTTCCGATATTTTTCAAACATAAATACGTTGGGTGAACCGAAATACGACTCGATTAATAAATTGGAATTTCAGAAACAGAATATCCACAAATTTATAAATGCATTTAATATAACATTACCTTAGCAACATATCCCTTTGCAATTATCCGGCATCGATTACCGAATATACAATTTTGCGTTAGTACGCTGCTCGAGCTAAATTTTCGCTCCAAATATAGCTGAGCTAGATCTAGGTGATGCCATTTAGCTTATGTCGTTTTCCATTGGGATTTTCAGATTTTGCTCTCAGATTTTAGATTTTTCGTGTCCAATGGAACATAAAACGAGATTTTTCTTCCTTTGCATCTGTGGTGGTGCGTGTTTTAAAAGTCACCTGTTCTTAAATTGTAATTTGTGTTTATAAAAATCTATTCAATTTATTTTAATAACTTTTGCAGCGGCCAAATATATATTTTCTTCTATTTTTCACAGACTTCTCGTCTAAAAACGTAAGTAAACACACTTTAAAGTTTGACAAACGACAAATGTTTTGGTGTTAGTGCAAATAGGTGTGAATCTCGCTCGGATATCGAGATTCGCAAAATTGCTCTGAATCTCAAAAAAAGTGCTTTTTTTGCGCCCAATGGAACATGAAATCTGACAGCCAGCTGATTTCGAGAGCAGAAAAACTGCTCTGACTCTGAAAAAAAGTGCTTTTTCTGTCCCAATAAAAATCGACATTAGTGGTACGCAGCTCGAGCTAAATAATGAAACTTTTGGTTCAGAATGTCGTTCATGTATTTGTCAAAATTATGCGCACCCATTTAATGAGTCGGGACTTTTCTTAAGCAAAATTTTGACATTATATGTATATGATATGATTTTAATTAATATATGGACGATGAGTATTTAGAGCTAGAGTATTCCATAGAAATAAATGAGAAGTTCCGAGGACATATAGAAATAAGAAAAAAAAAAGAATTTTTATCGTGGAGGAAAAAAATTATATCCATCGATATGGAACCTTACAGATATGTACCGTAGAATTTTTTGTTGTTTTACTACAGCTACTGCAATAACTTTCGCGGCTCCAAAAAAATAAAGTCTTCTTCAATTTCATATGTGTCCATACCTGTTAATTAATAAAATTTAAATGTTTGCTCATGTGAATTGAATTGTTGAAGGAAGTTATTTTCAAAGAACAGCTGTATTTTGAGACATTTATCCACATCGCTCTCTATGTCTATTTAGCTATGACTTTTGTTGATGTTTGGATAGGAAATTTGGAGACCAGATAAAATATAGATTAGCTCGTGCAGCGTAGATACTAAGCATTATATACTAACATTTTAACTTGTATTATGTTATTTAATTTCTTATCAAATAGAGCTGAAATACTGATATGTTAATATGTTAAAATTGGTAAAATTTAAAACCATTCTTAACATTTTACCAAAAAGATGTGCATGCCCATTTTTAAATGTTGATAGAATTTCAATGTAGTATAGCATCATTTGACTGAATTGTTTTTTGATTGGGCACTCTCAGAGTACCTTTGCTCGAGGTCACTTTATATTTTCTATTTATATGAATGAAGCAATATTTTTCCGATTTCAGAGCACTTTTGCAAATCTCAGAGTTGCTTCAGTTTTACCAATACAAATGTGCTTGAGTTTGACAACTAATGGAGTTTGTTTACGTTTTCCTGGACCTTTTTAACAGTAAATGTTTCGACATCAATGTGAGCGCAAATTTCGATTTTTTTAATACAAAACTTAACCTAGGAATGAAAAACACAAAGTCGTCGAAGGCCATATTTCAATCGCATGAATATCAATGAATGTCAACAAAAAAAGAGCTAGTGACGTTTTTATGTTCGATTAGCCACACGAACTCTGAAATCTGAAAGCGAATCTGAAGAAGCCGAACCAAATACCACATAAAAGATATTTCAATAGATTTTGGGTTTAGCCCAATTGCAAACCCCTGAGGGTATAAATATAATTGGTATGAAAGTAAGAAGTTCTTAAGTTAAATTAGCTTGAAACTCAGAAATAGTTGCAATACAAAAGTGTCTTAGATAAAGTTCAAACTGCCCGATATCTCACTATTCAAATTTTAAGTACAATATGACCTCTACGCTCTTAAACGCATTTTTTGTACTCGTTCAATTAGAAAATACGCCAAATACGATTTTGAACCGAGAAAATATACGATTCTCAAACAATATCCATAACAACACTGCCCAGGGTACCCAACATTATCTGAGAGTGTCTACTTTATTGGAGATTTTCTCAAATATAACCCTTCTAGCAACGGCCGTAGGTGGTCTCATACCCTCGATCATTGTATTTAGTGTGAGTTCCCCTCCTTCCTTAGCCAAAACGTCGGCCTTTTCGTTACACCCAATATCACAATGCCCAGGTACCCAACATGATCTGACATGAATTTGCGAACATAATACCTTAAGCATTGTGCGGCAATTCCTGGCTAGTTCAGATTTAGTGGTATGTGACTCTAGCGCTTTAAGCGCAGCCTGACTATCAATGTAGATGGCGATATTCTCATTGGATATCGATCTCATCTCAAGTACCTCCGCAGCTTTGAGTACGGCCAGAATCTCTGCATGGAACACACAACACACAGCATGTGTCCGGATTAAAAAGCATTTAAAACGCGTCAAAAAAACGAGTGAAAACTAGTGATGAGTCGACTCGGTTTCGTAAACCGGTTGAAACCGGGTTACAACCAAACCTAGTTAAACCGAGTTGAATTTATATCAAACCGAGTTAACCAATGGAACGAAACGAGCCGAATAATAAAATGCCAAAAATATAGACAAAAACTTCAAAAGAGGCTTCCAAAAAGCGTTCGAAAACGCTTTCAAAACTATAGAGCTTTCAAATCACTCCATTGCTTGCGATTGCCTATCTACATGATAAGCGTCAATGCACAATGACATTTAACGCCGTTTGCGTTTATGGTAAAAATGCATCAAAAACGCCCCACAAAACAAAAAAAAAAAAACTTAAAAACTGCAACAAAAGTCGAGCCAAAACCGAAAGAGCCTTCAAAACCTCTTCTAAAAAGCTTTAAGAAAACGATTCTAAAAAGTCTTCTGAAAAAGCTTCCTAAAACCCACCACAAAGCGACTCAAAAACGTTCAAAATACGCGTTCAAAAACTCGTAAAAAAAAAAACGCCGAAGAAATGCGTCGAAAAAAAGTATCAAAATCAACGTTTTGCAAGTGTGGATATGTGAATAAAATGCAACTATTCACTTTGGTGGGTAATTCTATTCTGATTTTTATTTATCGCAATTCAAAAAAAAATCGTACATACATAATTTAAGTTGGATATAAAACTGCTTATGAAAAAAGTAGGTGGGTTAATATGCTGGGAAGTTCTGAGAGAGCTCTGAGGCAGGTTGATGTGATGGAATTGCAGTGTAATGTAAAATATGTTGTGCTCGGGAAATGGATTGGGGAAGTGTGTTAGGTAAAGGATTTCATGAACGGATGTGCGGATGACTACAATTAACTTATATCACTAAATTGCTTGTAACTGATGTCTGCCTACGTGTCAACAACATAAACGTCAAGGGACAATGTACAATGATAAACGTTTAGCGCCATTTGAATAAATGATGACACATTCACAATATGTCACTACTGTTGACCCACGTTGTACATAGCACATCCCTCCTGTATGCTCCTGTAGAGGCTTCTCTGGTTCATCGACCCACTAGTAGGTAGATATACATATTTAATGAAAACGCGTAGGTTAATCGCTCTCCGCCTACACTAAGAATGACATTCCAAATTTGAACCAGTAACTGGTATTCGAGATAGGACACCCTTGTTTAACGAAATCCTTTGCAGAGTTGATTATAATCAAATATTTTGCTATTAAGGAACCAAGCCCCATACAAAAATAAATCAACTACTCGAGCACAACTGAAAAACACAGATTTTGCCCAAAATTACTGCAGGACCGCAAATTCTCTATACCATTGCTTACCACTACCAGCAAACAGCTACCTATTTAGCTGCACACTCTCAAATTAATCCCAGAATTTAATTTTGTCGAACTTCATTATGTCGAGCACCATCTGCAAATCATAATTAAATTCGCACATTCAAAGTTCAAACATAATTGTAGAATTCACTTCAAAAACCACTTTCGGATAATTCAATTCCCCACACACGACGCGCATCTACGATCTACTCTCTCATGTCAGTGAAACCGCTAAGCTGCTGGTGTTCTTTGTTCTCACTTGAATCCTTAAGCAATACACAAAGGACAAAATACGTGTAGGTACCTGCTTCTCTTGGCAATCCTATTTGTGGATCTATTATACTGATTCCGATCCCAATTCCTCAAATGTATATCCCGCCGTTGAAAATTGTCTCGTAAATATTTAACACGACAAGTTCGGCGAAGCATTACGCCCAAATCACAAGTGTATATTTTGCGGCTCTGTGGAGAGGGACACACAGCAGTGACAGTAGCAACCCAACGGACTTGGGTGGGCCCTAGGCAGTTTTGTGAAAGCATCAATTCAAACATTATTTTCATTTTCACCCATGGACGGGTCCGCTGAATTGAATGAGTTTTTTAACTTTTCATTTGGCTCTTTGTTGGCAATACCCATTGGTGGCCACTTTCGTAATGGGCTCGAACTCGGTTTTGCAATCAATTTTGGGTGAAAGCTATATGCTTACACCTTTTGTGGTCGGCAGTTTACGTATTTCACAGGGTGTGTGTGTTTTTTTTTTTTAATTTTTTTGTTAACCTCACCTCGTTTAGATAGAGGGTTGGAATGCAGTTGTTGGATTTCACACGATATTTATTCGATAGAGGATTTAAAAGGGAATAGTCCCCAAGGTGAGTGTTTGGTAGGGGTTTTGCTAAAAAAAATAAAATTAAAACTACACCCAAGCTGAAAACAAAGCGGATAGAAGGCCCTTCTGGGCGGGTGAGGTATTATGGAGGCTGACATTCTTCGCTTTACCACAATGTTCGGTGGCATTTTGATTAATAGCACGCCATCTTTATTCCGCAGAGAGCAAGCGGAAGATATATGAATTTTCCATGAGTGTGCTATGCTTGGGGGAGGGAGGGGGAGTGTGCAGGCAGGTTGTGTAAATTACATTTGCAAACGTTAAAGGGTGCTCGCCTCAAACACATTGAAACGATACAGGCTCTGCAAACGCAGAAGTACTGTCATAACAACGGGAATGTGTGCAGAAAAGAAGTACTTTCTTTCCACTGAAAAAGGACAGGCGACAGGGAAAATACTCAGTTATATACCAGTCTTTCTAAAAAAAACTAACGCATTGAATCTGTACTACAAAAAGTACACCGTACCTACGAAAAGGACTCCTATATATAAGGAAGTGGTGGTTGGGTGCTGTATGAATAGGGTAGGCACTGATTGGCGTCAACTTGGCGATGCCCAGTCGTTGTAACTGTTCATACACATCAATTGTGCTTATTTTGCCTCCGCGTGGTAGCCACCGGGTACTGGTCTTGTCCTTCTGGGCATGACTTGCTAAACTTATGAGCGCGAGTGTTGAACACGAAGAAAATAGCAACACTATAATGCTCTGTCGGAATGACTGCCTGATCGAGTCTCAGAGGTCTTACATCAGCCCCTCAGAAAGAGGACGTACGGCGGATGAATTCACATGGTTGAATCAACGGTGGCGTCAACAGTCAACATGGCAGATACCTCAATGAGCTACTTCGACGTATTTGGAGCTGAGGTCATTGAGGATTTTTCAGCACTAGTCAGGGTGTTGAAATAGAGATGGTGGCGGAAGAGCCCTTAATGGGTCAACGGCAGCTCTCACATCCCCGCAGCGGGTTACTGACTCCGGAATATTCCGGCTCCTTTTGCCCAAGGAGTTACCGAAAGGGCCTGGTCCTCCAGGTTGGGGGTTGTGCGTGGGGTTAACTACCATACCACGAAAAAAAAAGCACTGTTGCGAAGTAACCAAAAGCCTCGGATAAGGACGGATTCACTGTTGACGACCCTGCAAAACGAAAAAAGGACAATGACGTTCGGATCTGCACGTGGAATGTTCGAACTCTGAACAGACCGCATGCAGCCGAACAACTAGCGGAGGCCCTAGACTGCTACAAAGCAGGTATACCCGCCATCCAGGAAGTGCGGTGGGATGGGCCGGGCAAAAGAAGGATGAAAAACTGTGACATTTACTACGGTGACTGCTACAGAGAAAAAAAGCAGCGTCAATTTGGATGCGGATTTGCTGTAAGCGGCAGACTTAGGCAAGAAGTCTTGAGCTTTCGACACGTTAGTGAACGCCTTACAACTATCCGCATCAAGGCTAAATTCGCCAACATCAGCCTGATATGCGCTCACGCCCCCACAGAAGATAAAGACGATGCTACCAAAGAGTGTTTCTACGAGCTCCTCGACAAAACATATGAGCAATGTCCTAAGCATGACGTTAAAATCGTCTTGGGTGATTTTAACGCCAAAATAGGAAAGGAGGACATCTTTGGTAGCACAATCGGAAAACACAGCCTACACGACACCACGTCTGGAAACGGACTTAGGCTGATTGATTTTGCTGCGGGACGTAATGTTACCATAGCTAGCTCACGGTTTCCTCACCTCAATATACACAAAGGAACATGGCGGTCACCTGATCATCAAACCGTCAACCAAATTGATCACGTTGCGATCGACGCAAGGCACTCCTCCAGTATTCTAGATGTCCGAACTTTCCGAGCGGCCAACATAGACTCGGACCACTACCTTGTTGTAGCCAAGGTACGGATGCGGATATCCAAGACGCCACAACAACGAGAAAATACTGTGAGGAGATTTAACGTTGGACGACTACAAACGCAACAAACCGCCAGAACCTTTGCCGATCGCGTATCCCTCAACCTCTCGAGAAGTCCTATGCTGCCAGCATCAAGTGCCGAAGACCAGTGGCGCCGATGCCAAGAAGCCATCAAAAACGCCGCAACTGATGTGCTCGGTTTCACCAGTCCACCCCCCCGAAACCCCTGGTTTGACGAAGAGTGCCGGCAAGCACATGCAGCAAAACAAAGTGCCTACGAAGCGTCGCTGCATAGAAGGACGAGAGCAGCTCGTCAGCTCTACGAGCAAAAAAGGAGGGAAGAACATCGGCTTCTCCGGAGAAAAAAAGAGAGAGCATGAGAAGCGCGCGATCGAGGATATAGAGAGGTGTTACTCCAGGAACAATGTTCGGAAGTTTTACCAAAAGGTAAAAAGAACGTGTCATGCCAACAAGACCCGAACGGAGACCTGTAGAGACGAACAAGGAAACCTTGTAGTAGAGTCACAGTCGGTGCTGAGGACATGGAAAAACCATTTCTGCAGACTGCTAAACGGCGAAGACGACACAAATTCCGCTGTTAGGCAGAACGATCCATTCAACCTGGACGATGACAGCCAAGATTTCCGTCCACCTGACCAAAATGAAGTGAGGATAGCAATATCTAAGCTTAAATCCAACAAGGCTGCTGGTCCAGACGGCTTACCTGCCGAGCTCTTCAAGGCAGCCGGAGATGACTTGGTAGAGTGCATACACCAACTCATCTCCAAGATTTGGTTAGAGGAAAGTATGCCTGATGAATGGAACCTCAGCATTGTTTGCCCGATCCACAAGAAAGGAGACCCTCTAAACTGCGCCAACTATAGAGGCATCAGTCTCCTGAACACTGCGTATAAGATCATGTCTGCTGTATTGTGTGAACGCCTGAAACCATTCGTCAACGATCTGATAGGTCCCTATCAGTGCGGTTTTAGGCCCGGTAAGTCCACGACCGATCAAATATTCACACTACGGCAGATCCTGGAAAAAACCCAAGAATACCAGATCGATACTCACCATCTTTTTGTCGATTTTAAGGCCGCATATGACAGCGTTTATAGAGACGAGCTATACAGAGCCATGTCTAGTTTTGGCATCCCTGCCAAACTTGTCAGACTGTGCAGAATGACGATGGAGAACGCTCGCTGCTCCGTAAAGGTCGGAAACAATCTCACCGAGACCTTTGATGTCAAAAAAGGATTTAGACAAGGTGATGCGCTGTCATGTGACTTCTTCAACATCATTCTTGAGAAGATTGTGCGAAACTCACAAGCCAACACCAGAGGCACAATTTTCTATAAGTCTGTGCAACTGCTTGCATACGCTGACGACATTGACATTGTTGGTACAACACATCAGCGAGCTGTCACTGGTGCGTTTGCAAGTATTAGTACAGAAGCGGAAAAAATGGGTTTAGTGGTGAATGAGGGTAAAACAAAATATATGCTGTCAACAAGAAGGGACACGCAACATCGACGAATCGGGCAGAACGTCACGATCGACAGCTATAACTTTGAGGTAGTTAGGGACTTTGTCTACCTCGGCTCCGCTATAAACTCTGATAACGACATCACATCAGAAATCAAACGAAGAATCACACTTGCCAACCGCTGTTTCTTTGGCCTAAGACGGCAACTGATAAGTAAGGCCTTGTCGAGAAATACTAAGGAAACTCTGTATAAGACCCTCATCATCCCAGTCCTGCTTTATGGTGCAGAAGCATGGGCGCTATCAAAGGCGGATGAAGATCTCCTTGGTCGTTTCGAACGCAAAATTCTTCGAGTGATTTTTGGTCCCGTTTGCGTTGACGGGCTTTGGAGGAGAAGATTTAACAGCGAACTCTACGAGCTGTACAGCGACATCGACCTAGTCAGAAAAGTACGCATCAGTCGTCTAAGATGGTTAGGACATGTAGAGCGAATGGACACCAACGCTCCGGCCCGGAGAGTCTTCGATTCCAACCCGGAGGGACAACGCAGTAGAGGAAGACCTCGCCTTAGGTGGCGCGCGCAAGTGGAAGGGGACCTCAACCAACTTGGAGTGCGCAACTGGAGGCAGTTAGCCAAAGATCGCGCTAACTGGAGAGGCGTATTGGTTGAGGCCCAGGTCCACCCCGGACTGTAGCGCCACCTAAGTAAGTAAGTATATAAGGAAGTACCAAGTAAGTACTTTGTTACCGGCATAAATAAAAAAGTCCCTAAACGGCAAAGAATACGCACTAGCCGCGTCCCAAGACATTGAAGAGGCATTCAACACTTTCTTATAGTCAATCCACAGAAAACTGAACTAGTCTTGTTCAGTAATAAAAGAGTGATTCCAAAATTCGATCCTCTTACCCCTTAGGGTAGCCGGGAGTACTAAATATCTGGGTACAATCTTAGAAAGGAAGATTAAGAGTTAAAAAAGCGGCAAATGCTTTCTACGCCTGTAACCGAATCTTCGGCAAAAGGTGGGGACCAAACCCTAAAATAATTCTGTGGATGTATACGGTAGTAGTGCGTCCAATACTCACAACAAAACATCGAATCTCAAAGTAATGACCAAAATACAAATATAAGCTTATAGCTTGTATAGTTACAACCAGCGCAATAAGGACAACACCTACTGCTTGAATGGAGGCAATCCTCAAATTATTATTGTTAAACCTATTTATGCAGGAATCTGCAGCCAAAAGTGCCCTCAGGATCAGCCAGACGAAAGCTTGAAACCCTACAAAATGGGACACGCGCAGATTCTGAACAAATACTCGGGACATGATGTCATACTTCTTGTCCACTTCTTGCTATTTTCCAAGCAGTGATTAATGGAACACAGATGAACCCACAAAAGGCAAATCGATATTCATCTACATAGATGGAACTAAGATGGACTGTGGAACAGGTGCTGGAATTTTCTGTAAAGAGTTAAATATACACCACTTCATTAGGTTGCCTGATCACAGAAGTGTCTTTCAGGCGGAAGTTCTGGCAATTGCCGGAGCTGCCCATATGGTGTCAAAGCTAGTAATAGCAAAAAATTATATTCACATTATTGACAACCTGGCAGCTATAAAGGCAGTATCTGCTATTGGAATAAAACCGAAGCTATTTCGCCGCTGCTGCGAAGAGCTTAAAGTACTCTACTCGCAGCACACCACGCTTCTCTGCTGGATCCATGGACACAGGGATAAAACCGGCAATGAGATGGCTGATGACCTTGCACGAAATGGTTCTGCTATGGATCAAGATCGGGTGATTAATTCAAACAAACCACCACGGCACCACTCTGTAATCTCAGAGAGAGAGTGGAAAATAAGATCCGCAGGTGGAAAGAATTAACTACTTACTTGTAAAATATCACGGAAGCTATGGCCGGAATATAATCCAAGTCGGATTTACAAGCTCTTGCGGTAGGGTAGGTAGGGGACCTTACGGGTCACAATTTCCTAAGAAACCACACAATTAAATTGGAACTCAAGACCATGGACAGGGTGGGGCAGGGCTCCCTCTGCCGTATCCACCAATAAACCTAACCTAAATACTTTTTCGCCATTTCTAAAAAAAATCGTACAAAAAAAAGTTCTGAAATTTAATATATAAAACTAATAGCGGGAGAAATGGCTGCCACCGATGCCACATACGTCGAACTTTGGGGTGCCATATATCCCAAATGATTTTTTTCACGAAAAACATGAATATGATGTTTTGATGTATTTGTCACATCACATCACACTATTATATAAAGAGGTAATGTTTGTTTGGGGAAGGTAATCTCCGGAACTACCGAACCGATTTCAAAAATTCTTTTACTAATAGAAAGCTACGGGATAGAGTATTGCGATAGGCTACTTTATTTTTTAATTTTTCCATTTTAGATTTTTTTGATTTTCTGCGCTATTTATTTTGACTTTTCTATATCAAAAATTAATTAGAAATCTACGTAGGTACCAACTATGTGCGGATTTTTTTTTTCAAAAAGTGAATTGATAAAATCGAGATGAAATTAATGTATTATACGTTGGTCAACAGTGATGGTTTGTTTTTGATTTTGTGCATCGCTCCAACAGTTTTATTTCTTTTACACAGTTGATAAGTTAAAAATTAAATGTAAAAAGTTTAAACGCGGACAAAATAGTTATTGAAAAGCAAATTTCAGTTATTTTTTAAAAATGCCAAGACGTATGCGCACGAATATTGGCCGCCGAACAAGGCAAGCAAGTCAACAACAAATATCAACGAAGCCAAACTACAGAAGAAAGCGAAAAGTGGGACATCGCATGGCATAAGACCAGATCAACAGTCAAGAAAATTGAGAGTGCAAGTAATGAGAACTGCGTCAAATCCTACTATTGCTGGGATGGGAGCAAGTTCAAATCGGAGTGGCAAGATGCACGTCGTTTCTGACATTCGAAGGACTGGCATTTCAGTAGAAAGAACAGAAAACTATGTCGGTGATGCGATTTTCGATATTGGAGCGATGACTATAATTGTGTGCCACCATTAAAACGCGCTAAAAAACTGCTGTGCGAGTGGCAAAGTAAAAGTAGCACCTGCGGAGCAATTTGAATCGGAGGATTTTCTAAAGAACATTTGACAGTACAACTACTGTTTTCGTATGATTTCGTTGGGATTCTACGCCGCAAAATTCAGATTAACAGATTCCAGGCCAAATTTACCATCCTTCTGCCTTCTTGTCAGTAAATGAGGACGTACAGCAATATTCGCAGGTGTACTTCATTTTGTCGGGGGATGATCAAGTCGATAGCCTGTACAGACGGCAAACAGGAGTGAAAAAAAACGTCATTCGACAATTGCAACCATTATAAATGCAATCAACGCTTTCATTATACTGTTTAAAACGGCGATAGAGAAAATGAACTTAGAAGATCGCAGATTTGTCTTCAATCCTGATAAAGGAACCGCACTTTGGAAAAAATGGAATGGATAGGAAACGGGTGGTATCACTTCCAATACAACAAAAATTATTTATAATTTTAATTTTCTAATTCGGATGTTCCGGACTTACAGCTTCACAATTTGAAATTAAAATTCGGCTTAGTTATCATTTTGTTTAACAACCTTAGTGCCGTTTTATTCACTCGAAGTTGAACACAACTTGGGGATTTTTATACATATATCAAACTCCTCAAGTTGTGTTCAACTTCGAGTGAATAAAACGGCCCTTAATGCACCGGAACTTTGTATCGGATCGCGTTTGATATGATTGTGAAGAATCTCAAATCAAATGTCATGAAATCACGATTTTGAGTTTAAAAGGCAAACATTGTCATATCGCGGACTCCGCTTACTCAGAACGATTTGGCATTTAAGTGTCTATGACAAATAATAAGTCGCAAGGATAATCGCTGGATATTTGTAGCATCAATCTTGAATTCCCATGTTTTTCACATGGTCCAATTGTATGTGGCGTGCTTACCTGTAGGCAAACCACTTTAGTACAAAAGCAGAAGGTTGGCCGGCACGTCAATCATTGCGGTTTTATTGAAATACATCGACATTGCTATACTTCAGTTATTTCTATTGTATTCAATATAACTTTTGAATAAAGAATGCTTGGAAATATTATTTTCATTACATTTATGAATTTGGGCGGAACGGAGTTCGCCGGGTCTGCTAGTTTTAAATAAAATCATTAAGCAAGAAATATTGAGAGGGTCAACCGACTTTACACTTATATTTTCTTAAGCTCTCAAATAAAAACAAAAACTGCCCTTCATTTTTATCTGCCAATAGTCAAGCGATTTGGAAAAACTTTCTATCTTGAGGCTTCTGCTTCTCCGACTTCTTAAGATTCGATACTTTAGATTTTATAATATAATACAAGTCATTTTTATATATAAGACTAGCTGAAACTAATTCTTTCCTGTTTTTTTTTTCAATTTTTATTTGTTTTTCTTTTTCCTTTTTTACCTACCAATTGATCAACGTAATAACCTACAATTTAAAAAATAAATCAATGAAATTGGTTGACAATTACGGGCGACAAAGGGACACATACACTTTTTGCCACTTTCTTTTATGACATGTGTTTGGAATTTTTGGAATTTCTCTTGCTCAAAATTAAGATTGACCCAATCAGTTAGTGGAATTTTAAACCAAGTTCTCTTCGAATAATTTGGAATAAATCTATTTCTTATTGTTTGAATTTCTCGAGAAAAGGAAGAACATTATTTTCCCTCTTTTCGATATTTTAATGTTTTTTGTCTACAGCTTTTTTTTCTAAATACCTAGTTTTTTTATATGCCCACGGTGTTATTTTGCAATGTTCCAAAAATTCTATAACATAAGCACGAATTTACTTAGGTATAGCGTTTCCCACAATCTGTTTCGAACATCTGATAAACGTGATAGTATGCAAAAATGTATATATCTACAGATGCAGATTTGAGAAATCTCCATTTTGATGTGTCCTGCTTCGAGGGCTCTAACGGATAAAAAATTACGACCAACTTTTGCCGAAACGAATGTATATGTACTAATACATACTGCAGTGAGCAAAAACAAACTACGTCCCCTGTCCTTCGCTTTTTACTGTTTTCAGTGTCAAATACACCTCAGGCGATTTTAGATTCAGCCATGACAGTATTTATTAATATTTCGACTAGCAGAGGTGCGACGTCGATGTTGCTGGTATAAATTTGTGTGCAATTCAAGCTATGCGAAAAATCCACTTTTTGGAAGTTTTTGCGGTCCATCCCCTGACAAATGGGATAGCATTTTGCGTTTGACAGTTCTTTCCCCGTTTTGGGGTTATATTGAATGTGGTGCATGTTAAGCAGGTGAATTTTTCGAAAAAAGTTTCTCTTCATTGTATCAGCAGCGCACCATGAAGTGAAGTTGTCGGTGTTGAAGTTTTTTTTTACACCCCAAGCAAGAAGAAACGAATTCAACACAAAACACCCTTGGCACGTTGTCAGAAGTAATTGCGGAGGCGTTCGTTGTCAGAGACACGTATGGGGTATTTTTGCCCGTATACCGCTTACTGGTAAGGTTTACTTTGATAAATTGGTTTCCCGTTTTGACATCTTGAATGGGTTGAATTGGGATACCAAAGTATTATATAGTTCTGGGGTTCAAGTTGAGAGAGACGCATGTGTATCTTTACAGCTCTAAAACACGAGTGCTGATACGAGGTATTATAGTGGATGTCGTCTTTCACTGAAAGTGAACGCGTTTTGACAATGAAGTTGAGTATGTTATGGGGTTGTTTTATTTTTTTTTTTGTTTTTTTTTTTTTTTTTTAAAGCAACATGACACACAAGAGGGTGCAGTAACTTATGTAAGTCGCTTTTGTGAGAGCAAAGTAGAAAACGTTACACTTATTTATTTTTTAGTTCGGTATTTTACTAACCAAATTATTGGTCCCACGTGAAACTGTCAACGGCTGGGGAGGTGTCTGTTTGGTGTACGAAACCCTTAGGATGGTTGTATGACTTAAGTAAGGTAAAGTTACTGCTCAAAGATATTCATTCCTTTTTGACAGAAATACGATATGGGTCTTAGCATCTTGGTTCTGTGATGAATGGCAATGAATGAATCTTGCTCTATCTGTAGCGCTCTATTTTATGAATTTTTCGAGTTAATTCGTATCATTCCATGGACTCTGCATATTCCGTCAGATTTGACATTTGTATTTAAGCTCCTTAAATTTGTCGTACATCTCGCTTTCGCTTTAACAATCGCTGTGTGGCATGAATCTTGAATTCCCATGGTCAATTGTCTAGCTCACATGTCGGCGAACATTCAGCTTTGTATTCAATGAGAAAGTGGAATTTTGGCCGACGCATCAATCATTGCGGTTTGATTGAAAAACATCGACATTTTTACTTATGTTCTTTAGTCTTTTAATTCATTACATTAACGGATTTGGACGGAACGAAGTTCACCAGGTCAGCTAGTATGATATATAATTTCTCTGCTCTGCGAAATAAGGCCCCAATGAAATAAGGCCCCAATGAAATAAGGCCCCAAAAAGAAAATGAAATAAGGCCCCAAAAAATTATACAGGAAACAACAACAACAGGAAATAAGACCCCAAAAGAAGAAATGAAATAAGTCCCCAAAATGATTTTTTTATTATTAATTGTTATCCTTCCGATATTGGATGCGTATTTACTGTTAGATAACGGGGTAAGTGCGAGGTTGAGTACATAAAAAGTTTCTTTAATCTAAATAAGTGTCCAATATCAGTAATCTTATATATAAAAATGACTTTGATATTATGTTTGTCCGTTTATATCTCGAGTTCAGCAGCACCGAATTTTATGATTCTTTTTTTGTTCAAAACGTATTCGTTTGTAGCAGGTTTGTATGTTAAAAAAAAGACAATAACTTTCCAATGAAAAAATCATCGAAATCGGAAATCGTTTAGCCAAGGAAGTGAGCGAATGGAGAAAGAACTCGTTTCTCCGTTTCTACCATTCACACTCCGTTCGAGTGGATGCTTGCCAGCGTTGCCATAAGTGCAGATTTGTCTGCATTTTGCGGATTTTCAACCTAGCTGCAGACTTTAAAAAAACAGAAATCTGGGTCTCAGATGTTGTCTGCATACGCAATAATATATTTTGTTCTTTTAGCAAATTTTAAAATTTGTTGCACACTTGAATTCGCTGTATGCTGTCGTTTTCAGATTTTTTTTTGTTATTGTTATTTGAATAAAAAAAATGCAACACTGATTTTTGCACACATTGGTATAGCCAGCATATCTGCTATGGGCGTGTTCAGGGTTTCCAGATTGGGCGCCTTGTCGTATTTTTGATTTTTTTTTTTTTTTTTTTTTTCAAAAAGCGATCGAAATGGAAAATTTTTGGGATATATATCATTTTACAAATATTTGTGTTATTTTAGTTCGTTTCACAAAACCAAAAGAAAATAAAAAAAATAGTGCGTGGAGTCCCTCCGCGCGGAAGAAGTGAAACTTCGTAATGTGGAAATGAAAATAGAAAGGGGTAGAAATTGATTTTTAGTGAAATTATATTGTTTCTTTAAGCCTAGTATCCTGCTCGCGCTAAATTTTAGCGCCCCTAGTCTCCACTTCGTTTCTCCACACCAAAGATAAATGGTCGCTAAATTATTATTAAACAAAACCCATATGCTTAAAAGAAATCATGGCAAACAAAACACAACCACTTTCCTCCGTTTTTTTATGTCAAAATTTATCTTCGATTTAATGCACCGGACATTTATTTCGCGAGCTAAATGAGTGGAGACTTTTCATCGGCCCATCTATATGAAGTTAAGGATTTGGCGTGCGAACAGGATACTGATGCTTTGCTAAACTGCCTCGCTCAATTTTATCTTTGTAGACATTTTTGTATGGGAGATAAAATTTAGCGCGAGCAGGATACTAGGCTTTAAGACAAACTTTATTAACATTACTTACAATTCACAATTGATCGCATCTTTTAATTATCATTTTCAAGTGGAGAAATATCCAAATCCATAACATTTACAATGGGATAATGACAACTTAAGTAAGATACGATATGTTGGAAGTCGCATTAGAAGTTTCACTTCAAAAATACTACCCTATTAAATTATAGGTATGTGTATCAAATCAAACTAAAACAAGTAAATGAAATAATGAGGACGCTACTCGTTGCTAACGCTCGCTCTGGCCTGTAACAGGTATACTACGCACATGCGTTCGAGTGCCACGCATTCACTCTCGCTCTGTCTCCTTCTATTCCCCCTCCTCAGGAGAGTTGAACGTTTAACGCAACCTTGTTGGAAGTCGCATTAGAAGTTTTACTTCAATAAGACATTAATTGCCATTTTAGTCATTATTTTTGGAAATTAATCTTCACTCACCATTGCATACTCTGAAGCGTGAGCGGTACCCTCACACCTTTGAGTATGCAATGCTTATAGTAGCATTAAGCATTTAAGAAGTTTCACTTCAATAAATCAAACAACATACATAACTCACCTATATCGTCTTTACTTCTTGAATTCTTCAATTCTATACTGTAGGTATCAACGTATGTAGGTATGTACTATAACAACCATTGAAACAAAACCCTTGAACTCAATTTCTATATATACCTCCATAAGTCCATCAGCGCACGTCAACAGCCATGTGCGCATTTCCTCAGAAACAACCACCACTTTTCTTTTCTTTTCTTTTTCATATGAACGTGCTTGTGCTGTGCAATGTGCGCTACCCTCACCCTCGCTCACGCCTTTGAGTATCCAATTATTAGCGTTAAACGTTTAACGCGATCTTGAGTTGGAAGTCGCATAAGAAGTTTCACTTCAAAAATATTTTCGGCACTTTTAAAACTTGGCAGCACTCTTGCAGTAAAGTGACACGAGCACGAGCAGTCGTTCAACTTGCACGCACACCAATTAATTTTGCATGGGGTTTGTTTCGACAACAAAAGGCAATTGCAGAAAATATAAGTAAAATAAAATCCGCGGCGCGCATAAATGAGGTGGTAAGAGGGAAAAGTACCGAAATTTTCCATGATTTTTTGGGTTTCTTTCTGGGCAATGCGTAAAGCAAACAAAATTATGACAACCCTGTGCGTGTTGCATACAATTTAAGCTTGGCAGCATTTTTGTTTCTTTAGTGTTAGATTTACACTCAAGTGAAGTGTGTTTATGTGTTCACGGTTAGTGTTGTGCGAGTGCGTACATAATATTTGAGCATTCCATATTTGTTTTGGCGTACGTAAGTAGACGCCGCAATAGCAAATAACTTGCAAAGTAACTTTTTATTTGGCGTTCGTTTCTAATATTCACACTCCATTCGAGTGGATGTTTGCACTCATTGGTATAGTCAGCATCTCTGCTGGGGGCGTATTCAGGGTTGCCAGAGGTGACTCTTTGTCATATATTCGGCTTTTCTTTTTTCAAAAAGCGATGGAAATGGAAAAATGAGCGCCCAATACAATTTTGGGCTCAATATCGTTTAACAAATATTTGTGTTAATTTTGTTCATTTTATTCTTCAAAAAACTAAAAAAAAAATATATATATACATATATATATATTTTTGGCACATTTAAATCTTGGCAGCAAGAGTGATAGCCGAAATGTGACAAAGCGCAAAATTGCGGAAAATAGAACTCAAATAAAAAATCCCTTTATTTATGTAAAAGATGGAAAAACCAAAAATGTTGTTTATAAGATAGCATAAATATATTAGAATAAAATGGAAGATATTTAAAAAAGCGAACTTTATTCAAAGTTTTCTTACTGCTCTCTTAGGTTACAGCATTTCTGAAGCCTGACGAATTGAAAGCATTTCATGCCTTTAAATTACACTTTTTTTTATTTATTTTTTAAGGGAACAGCCACTGGGAAATGTGCTCAGCGAGGCGGGTATGGGTTAGCTAGTATTAAATAAAAACTAGTTTTCATTATTTTTAATTTCGTTATGAAATAAACCCCAAATTTGGGGCCTTATTTCATCGCAGTGGGGCCTTATTTCGTAGTTGAAATTGGGGTGTTATTTCACTATGGACTATGGGAAGTTTCTTATTCAGGAGCACTTTATAGACTCTGACTAACTTGGTTGGCAAAAGCTATTAAACGTCTGGTTGGTGTTTTCTTAGAGGTGCAATGCTCCTTCTCCGTATGGGACTCTGTATTAGCCGCAAAAAGATAATGGTCAGAGTTGACTCTCGTCCATCCAAATATTCAATACAATACAATTTATTTGGCAAAGTACAAATAAGAACAATTATTGCCTTTTATTAATTCAACGAAAAGCAGAAAAATAGGATAAAATAGAAATGCATAGAGGGGTGCAAATAAGGAGGAAAGAAGAGTACTCTATTACTCTTCACGTGCAAAAAGTGTACTTTTAAATTTATCGGCCCCCACTATTTGCCAAAATCTGGCAGCGTGAAGAAGAAGACACACACACAGCTCCTTGTATCCCTAAAATTTTGAAACGAACAACGAAGGACATATTTGTGTTAGATGGATACATGGTCATATCTTCTAATTCCAATAACATATCGAACCATATTACTAAAAGCAACAACTAGTTTGTGCTGAGATTGAGAATCTAATTTAGGGTATATAACAATGGAATAATTAAAGATTGACATAAGCAATTACTTAAGTAACCTGAGCCTCATCACTGCCGATATTAGACTAGAAAACAGCCACAGTTTACGTAAAACTGCATAAATACGCGCAACTATAAAATTTGCATGAACAATAGCAGAAAGGGATCTATTTAACGTGTTACCAAGGTTTATAACTCTATCCGAAAACTTAAGTCAGAAATTCATATAAATAGACGGTATTTCTCCAGAATCAAATAGCTTTTTTGGAATCAGAAATAACTGAGTGTTTACCGGATTCAAAATCAGATCGTTACTATGAGACCATTTTAATATTGAATGCTTACATATCTGGTCCTTAATAGAAAGACAAAACAGGATAGGACCAAGAATCGAACCCTGAGAACGATTCGTAAGATAACTCCTTTTAAGCTGCACTGATGAGTATTCACTCAACCCAAAGTAAAGCTTTATTTTAATGCATAAAATGTACTTTCAAAAAGTCAAGCAATCAGAGCAGTGTAAGAAAGCCCTTATCATAATCAATTCTGATATCGGCGAGAACCTTCATTATAGCCGTAGAACAGCTATACTTAACTCGGAAACCGGATTCTTCTTGGCAAGGATTTTTCCAAAATCGCTGATAGGCATGGCAGGACTATAGGTCGATAGTCAGATATCTATGAGGGATTATTACTTTTTCTATTTTTTGTTGGCACCGGTATGACCTTAGCTTGTTTCCAGCGATGAAGGAAAGTGAAAGACATTATGCAAAAATTAAACAACTTGCTATATGAGGAAGTATCATTCTTGGGAAGCGTAGGTGTAATCCATTTTCCACAACTGCGTTCGAATTAAGCTCTTTGATAAAAAGTATAACATTAGCTTCTGAGACAACTTCAAAATGCAAACACTGAGGTAACCTGAACAAAAGGTTGCTGCAAGGTGTAAAACAACAGTTTATACCAGGGAAAGCAAGAAATTAGTTATTAAGTTCATCAACATCGGGTGTTTGTTTTAATCCACTATTTTACTAAGTCCAATCTAGCATAAATTACTCCAGAGTTCCTTTGACAGTCGGTCAGCATTTAATTTGGATAGAAAGTATATATATATTTTTTTTTTATATACTTCTCCCGGGAAAGGCGAACCCATAACGCTTCAACAGCGCCCCGAGATGCCTGCAGATGTATGTTTGCTCTGCACTTAAATTGCTGCAAATTGTAGTCCTCCGGAAATATATCCCCAGGAAGCGAGTTCCAAAGTTTGCTTGTCCTGTAACAGAAAGAGTTTTTGAAAGTTGATGTCCTCGCGGTTGTGTCATGAGCATTAGCAGCCTGTCTTGTTGGGCGCCCAAAAGTTGCATTTCGAGGGATAATGTCTTTGAGTTCCTCAGAACATCTACCATGGATGTATGTCTCTTTCGAGTTTTAATAGCATCATAAACTTCAGCGGTGAACCATAGGCATTTCTTATTGCGCACAGCAACAGTCTTAATGGGACCATGCCTATTAAAAAGGTTGCTTATTATGGTTTGAACAATTTCAACTTTTTTGTTCACATCCGCCACGAGGTAACAAGAATGCCATGGAATTACACTTGGGCCAAATTGGAGAATGTTATTATTAATTGATCCTTAGTCACGAAATTGAAAAGAATGTTAAATTGTACGAAACAGTAGATCAAACGAACAATTACGGTTCGGATTACAAATACCTAGGATGCATTTCGCATTACCATTCGATATTTCAGCAACTATACATATTCCGTATCGTTACCAAAGTATTTACCCATAATATTTTACAGCCAATAGTGTCAGTAATTCTATTAAGCGGAACCAATAAATATCCTGAAATGCCATTGATCTTGCCATAATCATCTTCGCTATCAAGTGTTTTAAACCGAGTTTTACTGACACAAATTATATCTACTCCCGAATCTGCCCGAATATTTACTAACGTTCTCACCTCAACCTCATCACTCATACCACTCAAACCCATAGACTGCAACCATAAATTAAAAAAAAACATTAACATACCATCAAAAAATAATAGTAATAGTAGTACATTGCAATCAAAGTAAAGAAAAACATAAAGAAAAGAAAGAAAGCAATAAAACATTGATTTAATAGTAAAGAATACAACAGACTAGATGTTTGATTCCCAAACAAATGACGCACAAATGATACGGAACGGACTCGCAGCTGTAATCAATGTCCGTACATTAGACTAGTGATTGGAATATGAAAATTTAACTTCAAGAACGAAGTGTCAACAATATTCGCAATCACTGGTTACAAGGCACAGGACATTTCGAATTTACAAATCTATGGAAAACACTTTTTATGAAGAAAAAACACCGCACTAACCCGAAGACGCAAACAAACCACCGACGGCAAAACCAACACGAGACATAATGAGGCCGAAACGTCAAATGCTCGACTACCCATCATCAACGTATAGGTAGTTGGTCTTCTCTCACACCAGCCAAGGCAAGGGATTCTGAACATCATCATAGCGCCATCTCGCTCTCACTCATGGAGGGCATGTAAATGGTATAATTTATATTGATGCTAAAAATGTAAAGTAAATTGTTTTATGTAAAACTAATACTTAGAAGCATATTTCACGGTCAAGGGCAATGACCACTTAAGCACACAGCTGATCTTGTAGATAGGATTACGAAACCGAGGTTTCTTCAAGAATTTGTAGAGCAGTTTGAATTCATTCGAATGAAAGACTTTGAATAAAAAGCAATAAAGAAAAGTTTATAACGTTTACCGAACGCTCCGCGACTTTTATTTAACCTTTCCCAAGTGAATTATCTTTTCACTTTTGCTGCGAAACGCCTTTTCCAGCAACTTAAATATTCTTATTGTCGCCTACGATTAGAACACTAGAAGAAGGAAGTGAGGAATCACAGGAAAAAAACATTTAATTAGACTCAAAATTAAAATTCCAAATGCATAAATTTGAGAAAATTACGACATATTTGAAACTGCTCCAGTCAGCAAAGGGAATGGATCCATTACAACGGGAACAAACAGGCAGCTCTCAGGAAAGTTTCGTAGTTGAAGTAATTTTTAGTTCAGTGCCAATCTTACTCTTCTTTACATATACGAAATCATTGCGTGTTCTAGCAGAGAACAATAGTCCCTCACGAGTCACGACGAAGCTGCAGATGGCGTAGCAAAGAGCTGTTCTCCTTAGTCAAACTCTCGTTGATGTGCACAGAATGTGTGCAAGTTGAGGATTATAAAGAGCAAATGTACTGTATGAATCCTTAGTTATGAAAATTTGGTAGATTACCGAGTTGCTGAAAAATGGATGAGTAGATAGCCAACATCCAGCCGTGACTAATGACAATCAGTCTGCAATCACCATCCTCAATATTTGCATTTTCATAACGCCTAGTCGTTATATATTGATCTAACTTTTTAACTCAGGAAAATGTTCCACATACGCCACCGAAAAATGGTCCACATCCGCTGCAGTGTCGTGCCATTTGCGAGCCAGCCAATTTTAAATGCTCATTATGAAAACGATGATGCACCAAGGGATTTCACCAACGACCACATAATTCGTATAATGAACTTACACAAGAGCTGGTCATGGCATGGGGCTTATGTCACTCTAATAGAGTTAGTTAGTGGCTCAACGTAGAAGGAGTACTCGTAGAATGTTCAGCTAAATTAGAGAGGGTGGTCGGTTGCAGAATAACTTAGTAGCCAAGTCAAACTGGTGACTGCTGTAAAATGCATAATACCACAGTAACAGTTTGTGCAGCACAGTATACTAAACCCTCCGACACGTTGTGTTGCTTTAAGTGCTGGTTTGGAATTCTTTGATGATAAAACACAGTCGTATTTAGTTAATTAAATAATTAAAACAACTACTTTACAGATGGTCCCAATTCTTTGAGCTTGGATGATTTCTGACCAGAAGCTGAGGCAGGTACTTATGTTGCAATGTTAGGTAGTTGAAACGTTTTACTGTAATTGAGGGTGAATAGCAACTAAAGTTGTTAATATTGTCATGACGCTGCTGGTGTAATGTAATAGAGTGGTGTTGAGAGGATTAGAGTGGTTGGGTAATGCAAACCCAAGTAGAAATTGATGGTTCTAGTTTAAGGGCTGTTACTACATTTTAGAAATGTTTCCGTAACAGTAACATTATGTGTATAGTCTACCAAAGTGCGTACTGTTTCCAGGGCAGGATAAAACGGTAACCAAAGTGTGGAATTAGTCTTAACTCCTATTCGAGAAATACACATATTGGTATATTTGGTTTTGACTTGTAAGCGAAATGTGACCGAACATTTGCACACTTCCACTGCGGGAAAAGTTGCTAAGATTTAGAGTCGAAACTAAAAATGTGCCTGGTTTGGTTAGTGAGCTGTTGAATTTGGCTCCAGGAAATAACCCCCCAAATGAAAAATTAAACAGCTCCACAAAATTGTGGACTTTTATTTATTTTTTTTTTATTGTGGCAAGAAAATTACAATTTTTTGAATACAATTTTAGGGATACAGAGATTTGGTCTGGTACCATACTACTAAAATATTTTTACAATTTTTCACTAAATATAATATCACAGATTAATATTCAATTCGAAGGAAAAGGAACTAAAAACCTTCATTAAAACTAAATTTGCAGGGGGAAGAGAGAAGCGGTTTCAACACTTGATTTCAGAGTATGCAAAGATTGTTAATGTGTGAGCAGTTACACAGATAAATAACTAATAGATAAAGATAAAGAAAACAAAAACAAGTAAATAAATAAATAAATAAATAAATATATAAATCAATAAAAGATAAATAAATAAATAAGTGAATAAATAAATAAATGTAAAAATAAATAAATAAATAAATAGATAAATAAAAAAATAAATAAGTGAATAAGTAGATAAATAAATCAATAAATACCTATGCATATCTATAAAAAATAATTTTGTGGTATTTATGTAAGATTGAGTATCATTTTGAGCAATTTGTTTTGTGCTATTTGCAGCTTGTGAAGATGGCTTTTAGCACACTTACCCCAGACTGGAGATCCATAAAACATTATTGCTTTAAAAATTAATAATTTGTTGGCATCATTCAAATTTGAATTCCGGCATATAAATGGGTAGAGAACTTTTATTGTCACATTAACCTTTTTAATTACTTCTTGAACATGAAGATTGAATGTAAATCGCTTATCTAAATATATGCCAAGATACCTAACATTCGATTTCCACTCAACTTGAGTACCGTTTATTAGAAGATTGTTGCTTGGAAGCAAGTGGATTTATTTCATGGGTTTTTGGGGACTTATTTCACCATGCAAAATGTTCGAACGAAAACCAGTTTTACTATTTACAAATATCAATAAGTTTTAGTGGCACAAACTCACGGCACAGGATGTGTTTGTTTTTTTGTTATTATTAAGTCGTTATATCTATTATTAAATGATTTAATTTTAAACTTTTGAAGTATGGGAATATGCTACAAAAGTTTGGTTCAAATAATTAGACACGAATTTTGAAAATTGGAAGATGTTTTCTTCTCTAACTTTAGGTACTGGTTTGGTAAAAGCGGTATAATAAAGTGAACATAGTTAAGGTTACGAAGGTACAATAAAATATAATAATAAATATAACGTTTGTATTGTAGTAGGGCAATATTTTCTTCCCAAAGAAAAATTGGTGTACCAAATCAAGGTATACATTTTGTGGTATTTATAGAACTACTTCAATTACATCTAATATATAAAATTATCGTGTCACGGGGTGCGTAGTTGAACTCCTCCGAAACGGCTCCACCGTTTTTCGTGAAACTTAGTGTGCATATTGGCTAGGGTTGAGAATCGGACAACATCTATTTTTCATATCCCTAAATGTTAAGGGTGGTCCACCACAAAATTTTTTATTTTTTTCATGGGGAAATACACTTTGAAAAAAAAAGAAAAAGAAACTGGACAAAATCGAGTAGTGACACTTCAAATACAAAAAAAAAATATTTTAAATTTTAAAAGCAATTGTTGTTGTCAATTATTTTAATTGTTTTCTAAGCAAATTGTTGTTGTCAACAATTTTGATTTTTTTTTCTTTTAAATATATGTATGTAACTAAAAAGTTTGTTCTAATAAATTATGTTTACTACATTACATTAAGTAACTTTTTAAAATGAAGTAGATACTTTGATTATAATGAAAATGATATTATGGCAGACGATATTTTGCATCGAATTCGCACTGTGACATCGAATAATGAACTGGAGATGTCAGATGAAATGCGCAACAAAGTGGCACTTTGTTGTGCAAATTGGGGATGCCACAGCTGGAACTGGAGCGAGAAATGGACTTCGAACGAATCGCATTGAGTCAAGCTGTTGTTGCGTTCAGGTAACGCACAAAAAGAAAAGGAAGTGTTTGTCTCCCACCTTTCCACCTTCCTACCTATTCCCGATTTTTCGCCCTCGATTCCTTCCGCTATCATCTTGAGGAAGTGGCCTAAAAACGAATCCATATTTCCCTTGGTCACGGCATCACGCGTGAACGGCTGGACCGATTTCACTAATTCTTTTTTTGTTGTGTTTGTTATTGTCAGGAGAAAAATCTTATGAAAGAAAAAATTAAGAAAATTGGGCGGAAAATTAAAAAAATTGAGAATACTTAATCACCATATTAAATTATATCTCATGTACCTAACCATAGCGCTTTTACAATTCAAACTTTTTTGATGTAACCTTATGGCGCTTAACCTTATGGCATAACATTGACATAATGCGTGCTGCAAATATCGTCAAAGAGGATGTAAAAAAATGAATATCGTTTAAAACAGATGCTTCGATCGGAGTTATTATATTGATGAAATACATATAAAATAATTAATTTATTATTTCTAACAAAAACTGAAACATGTGGCGTTGTAGGCGTATATGTCGTTTTTCAGTTTAATTAAATTTTCTTTAATAATAATCATCTTAATTTATACATATAATTCTTTCGGGACGAAACTCGATGATGATGATGTAACTCGATAGCCACTGGGTCAATTTTTATGATTCGTCTTTTGTTTTGTTCGTATTGTTGTATTTTATGTTAACGCAAACTTAAAAGATAGGATTTTTGACCCACCCACATCGTTGTTTCACGATCTCCAAAATCACTCACCCGATTTCAATGAAATTTTGTAGATTTATATGCTTCGTTTCCGCTTGAAGGATAGGATACTTTTGGACCTGATAGGTGGCGCTGCTGCCGATCTCCGAAACAGCTCTACCAAGTTGATTGAAATTTTGTAGATGGATATGGTTGCTTCCAGTTTTAAATTTCAGATAGTTTTTGACCCTATAGCTTCTCACAACCATTCGTTTTGTGCGAGTTTTTCATTTTTGGAACGAATGGAAGGGATCTACAGTTTTATGCCGACTCCAAACGGCTAATTGAGAAGCTCTTACAAGACATTTATACTCTCGGATGTTTGTCAGACGTTCGCGAGAGGTAGCGCAGCGGAAAAAACCCTACAAAGGCGGAATTGGGTTTTTGCGGGATTCGAACCTTGAACCCCCGCATAGCAGTCCAACACACTAACCACTGAGCTACTGCGACTACGCCGGGTGGATACAGTTACATATAAAAGAGACTGACATCCGAATGTGCACTCATAACTCGGGGACGGATCGTTCGATTCTTATGATTTTGGTTGGAAGGAAGGGCATAATGTTACCTTTTGATGCGAAAAAAACTTTATGGGGAATAGTTGAATTTTTTAACTCTTTAGATGTTCCGGGCTTACCTCTTCATAATTTGGACTTGAAAGTCAGCTCAGTTAAAATGCTGTTGCGCAACATCAATGTACCGAAACTTTGTAAAGGATCGCATTTGATTTATGGTTAAGGATCTTACATCAAATATCATGCAAGTGATAATTTTGAGGGGAAATTTCAAAGGCAAACACTCTTATTCCGCAGATTTCGCTTATTTAGAACGATTTACCATTCGTGCGACTTCAATTTCCCGTGCGTCTCGCTTTCACTATGTCAATAATTTATTGCAAGGATAATCGATGGATGTTTGTGCATTAGTGGCATCAATCTTGATTTTCCATGTTTCTCACATTGTAAATTTAGTGAAAAAGCGGAAGGTTGGCCGAAACGTCAAAATCATTGCGGTTTGATTGAAACAAATCAACATTGCTATTCATAATTTATTTATATTGCATTTAATATAACTTTTGAATAAAGAATTTTAATTGGCCGAATTACATAAATTAGGAAGTACATTGCGCATGCTCGGAATTATTACTTTCTTTACATTAACAAATTTGGGCGGAACGAAGTTTGCCGGGTCAGCTAGTATTTATATAATATGCTTGTATACGAATCGATTAATTTTTTAATTCCCTACCGACAGTAGATTACATTCAAGGAAATTGCAAGGAAGAATAACGAAAAAAAAAGAAAAAAATAAGAACGCCCTGTATAAGCCAACACTTACTTTATTACCGACTTTGGTTCTTGTTGTTCTAGGGCTTAGAGCTACACCCAAATAAACGAGAGTTCGATTAAGATTTCACAGCGCAGCATGATCATTAAAGTGTGGATGCAAATACCACGTTAATTGCAACAACATTACCAACTATTGTTATCTCGTAGACTTAGGGCATATCATCTTAGCAGGTTAATTATTGTTGCGACCAACCAACCAACGGCACAAAAACTTTTCACTGAATAAATACAGTGAGTCGCAGAATTTAAGGTACAACAATTGAACGACAATCCTTACTATAGCAAAACTGAATTTAGTTTTCCGGCTGTAAAGAGTCGGCCGGAATAGATTAAAAAAGTACTACACGAAACTGATTCAGGTTTTCACAGTTGCATTGAAAATTGGCGAGAATACCAGATAGGATATGTTTTACCATTATCCGCTGTCCGGAAGCGGAGATCTTAGCTGATGTCTAAGAAAAGTTTTAATTTTCCAATGCCTTTTAGCTAGCTAGCTAGCTTTGGATTGCCTCATCCAAATGAAATAGGATTTTTTTTATATAAATATCAAAATTGTAAGATATAATTAATCATATTTGTACGTTATCCTGAAGTCGAACAATAGGCAATAAACTACAAATTTTATACCATTCAAAAAAGTAGAATATTCAATTGGAACTAGATCGTTGGATTTTCCCAGCTTTTAGTGGAAGAAATTTTGTGTGTTTATGCGGCAAAATCTATTTCTCTCTCTGTACCTTTTGTGCTGTGTTCTGTGTACAGCACTGTCTCCCTTGTCGTTGGGCAAAATTCTCAATGCGGTAGAAAATGGTACTCAAATCGGGTCTGAAGGTAGTACGAAATAAAATACCTAAAACGGCTTTATGTAGGTAGTATTTTCCAATTAGAATCGGAAATCTGTTTGTATAAAATTCACATATCTATATCTATACATATAATAAAACTGTAGGCATTTTTTGGTTATCTAATGGCGTGAAAACTACTGCACAGATTTCGATGGAACTTTTTTATAGATGTTCCCTTAGATCCTGAGAAGGACATAGGCTATTCGTTTCATTGCCATGCCTATTTTTTGGAGCGTTTTTGACCAAAATTTGTTTTTTTTTTTTTACGTTACTGCCTTTTACTCGCCATTACTCAAACTTAATGCAAATAAAACAAAGTACTTAGGAGAGCCAACACTTTTATAGTTATTTTAAGCCATCAATCAGCCTTCTATGTCTTCTAGAAGCTGAGCTACAACCTAAAATCTAGCATGAAAAAAATAAATTTATTTCTCAAATCGAACATTATCAGCAGCTTCGGTTCTTGATCGTTGTTCTGCTTTGGAGCGGTTGGGTGGCGCACATCGCACAAGAACGTTAATATGAAAAACGAAAAAGAAGTATGCGACGTGAATGTGTATGTAATCAACAGCGACAATGTGTTTCTGAGGAAATGCGCATCTGATGACGTGCGCAGATGGACGTATGGTGGTGTATATAGAAATTGAGTTCAAGGTTTTTGTTTTAATGGTTGTTATAGTACCTACGTTGATACCTACAGTAAAGAATTGAAGAATTCAAGAAGTAAAGACGATATCGGTGATTTATGTTGTTTGATTTATTTATTGTTGGTATAGATACAAATTTCCGTTAAGGCATTTGTTTTAGTTTTAGTGGCTGTTTTGATATTACCTACGTTGATACCTACAGTAAGGAAGTGGAACTTTAGTACTTACGCTGTTGAATTTAATTTTCTTAAATTGGTGTTTTAGGTAAATAGATTTGTTTGATTTATTATTTCACATTTACAATGTTCACCGCTTTGTTTTAGCTAGACTGTTGATTTTAAACAAATATGCCGTTGAGAAAGCGGTCAAATCCCTTTTATTGGAAATTACACAGTCTCACGCCGCGTACGAAGTTGTGGGCACAGCTAGTACTATATATTTTCAAATATTTGTTTTATTTGCGCACACAGTTTTTATTCATTAAAAAAATTTCAAAAAATAAAAACCTTATTTTAATTCAAAATAAATTCAGGGGAATGAAACCCTTACAGGTTTTTATTATATCAAAATTAAAAAATAAATATAAGCTATGTAGTTCATTATATAAAAATAAACGAAAAAGAAAAAGTCGGATTATTGCACAGTTATTTCATTATTTAACATTAAAAAATGTAACAAATATTATTTTTTATAAATATATGTACAGTCTGAGACTTTACTTCACAGTTGGTCAGAAAAGCAATTGAAAAGAGGTGTATCCTGTGCGAGAATTTGATTGGAAGAGTGAATTTATAAGAAGTAGTACGCAGTGGATGCAAAGTAGTACCATACTCTTACTCAGTTAGCAAAAATGTACTCAAAACTGCAAAATACTACAATTGTAGCACGGGAGGAAAAGCTGGCTGTTGGTGTGTGTTTTTTTTTAAATTTTTGTATGTACCTGTAAAATTTGTTACACGGAAAGAAAATAACATTTATTAACCTTTAGTATACAAAATCACAGTTTATGGTAACATTTCTAAGATTATTTCTTGGTACTAGAAAACTTTGATAAAAATACGAATTACCATGAGCTGTTTTTTGTGGATAATTTAATATCATGGTAAAATGAAGGTGTTTGTGAAATTTCAGCCAACATTTTTATTTTGAATATTTTTTGTTCCTAAAATGGTCACGATGTTGCTGTTTTTCCCTTTATCCCACGAAATGCTTTTCGGACATCCAAATTCCCACAAAGGGGATAAATCCCACAATACAACAACACTAAGTGGAATGTAAATGAGATTGAGACGGAATAATAGAAGTTACCCCATTAATGCTATTTGTTTGGATTGTTTTCCTGACAGTGTTTTTTTTTCTCTCTATTTTCGGGTAAGCTTCGGTGTGTATAACAATTTTGGGTTTTCGAGTTTTCGTTTGAAAATCAAAGCTACTCTTATATCCTCGGCGTGATGTCTAAGAATAGGCGTTTTTTATTATACTGCGTTTACAACAATAGTTGGATCTCGTATTGTTTTTGTAAACCATTGATTTCAATGATCCACATAGACCATGAGGGCATAATAAAAAACTATTATTACATATCTACTAAAGTGTTCATGCAGTTTACACAGCCTCACACCTTTGCAGCTTAGCATTTTCGTTTTCCACCAGCAACAAAAATCCTTAGAATGACCACCCACAATCATCGAAATAAAAGTTAGATAACCCATTCTGACATAGTCTTAGTCGGTCTCCTCTACGGCCATTCTTCACAGTTAACCATGGACCTAATTCACTTTACTAGCAAGCCTTCGCACGTAAGCTATACCACGACATCAGTCCCGCTAAATATTACAGTTGTCTAATCGCCTGGAAATGTCCTTCATAAATTCCGTTTGTTCCATTTCATTTCGTGTAGTAATTTCAAAATTGTGGCCCAGGACTTCCGGCTACATTACATCCTTATCATGGGCATCAGCAACTTTCCACCGGAAACTCCTGAACTTTAATTAAAATAATGCACCCGCACCAGTGTAAAACTGTAGCGAATTGAAAAATAAATCCATTTCATATCCTCACAATCGGTGAAAGAACGAACACGGCAAAAAAAAAACACACACACACACACACATCCACAAAAGCGTTAAAAACAATGCAAACTCTCTATACAAAAGGAAAGATTTCCTCACATTGTATGTTGTTTTTTTTCATTTTCAGCGCATAGGGTGGTCTGATGGGTTGATGCTGTTTTTGGACTTTTTACTGCCGAGACTTTGGGTAACAGATAAATTTTCCGAGCGGAGTGGTGGCGGTGCAATAAAAACTTTTCAAGCGGAATTTATTTTTGCCAATGAAAAGCACATTATTTGAATGCTGTGCAGAATATTCTGCTCGACTCACACCGCGCCCGTCGGTGTAACTATCATTGCGTGCATACAGACGTAGCGAATGTATAAATCTATTTCTGGATCTGGATTTGCGGCAACGGGAGTGGAAGTTCTATCACATGGGAGCGGGAGCTAGCTGAACGCCGAACTAGAAAGTGAAATTGTGGATATTATTGCGGCAGTACATTTTCGGAAGGATAATGACGCTGCTGTTCGATGGAGGTGGAGAGGGAGCCAGCTGTGGATTACTGCAAACTTTATTCAATGATCCCTTTAATGGGCCGTTGGTACTATTCAATTTTAAAATCATCTTCATCCACAGAGTAGATTCTGCTGCCATCATCGCAGTCATCGCAGTCATCATGCCTCTACTCGTCGTATAGAGCATAGGAAAATTAAGGAGTAAAAAAAAACAAATTTTCTCTCTGATAATTTAAATGCAGCCCACAAACACAGCTACCCACGTATAAATGGTAAATGTGAATTTGAGATAGTTTAAAATGTTCGCATACTCGAAACCCTAGCATTTATGATATTTAAGTGGATTTCAGTTTCATTATCCTGCAGCTACAGTACCTATAGCTGGTTATGGAAACTAAGATGGGGCGAAGGGGATGAGGAGGTAAAAACACATTTCGCGATACTAATAGTAATTTTTTCTATACAGAATTGCCTATTGTGACCTACAAGTGGGTCGAAAGAAGGCACCCGATGTTGTTTGGCTCTCAGTTTTTTTCTAAATGAAATCTGTCGAATCTGTTTTTTGATTATGTTTATTTGAACCTTTAGAATTTTATTGGTCAAGTTGAGAAGATGATATCGGCCTTCACAATTGATTGCCATACGGGCTCGTTTTTTTTCATCACTTCGGCGAGAACTTCGGGCGACAAATTCTCGCACTTGTGTCGAATGTTGTCCTTGAGGGCTTCCAGGGTCTCGGACTTGTTCACGTAAGCACAGGACTTCAAAAAACCCCACAAAAAAAAAAAAAAAATGTCTGGAACGGTTAAATCAAGCGATCTTGCGGGCCAGTGTAAATCGCCAAAACGAGAGATTATGAAGCAGAAAAAACTCGGTTAACACGGCCTTATATCGCGCACCGTCCATACTGTTGTCGTTTGACCAGCGCCGTTCTCGAAAAAAAATGGCTTGATGACTCCTCCAGCGTGAACAGCGCACCATGCAGTAACTTGCAACTAATTGCTCCTCGTGCATTACTCGTGGATTTTCGGTGCCCTAGAAGCGATAGTTTTGCTTGTTCACGTACCTACCCGCTGAGGTGGAAATGAGCCGCATCGTTCATTATGATTTTGGTCGAAAAACCGAAAATTCGAAATTATTCCGCGTTCTTGGGGAGTGTACCGCTCCATGGCTTGTTCAATTGTATTGGTAAGAGCGCTACAAAATAAATAAAACAAAAACGGTTTGGATATAAATGAAATTCTTTATTTCTGTGAAAGTACGTTCGATGCCATTATGCATCGAACTCGATTTCTTTTGCATGGCCACCACGGGCACGCTTGCAGAAGTCCAGACGCTGAACCCAATTTTCGACGGTTTTCAAGCATAAATCGGCCGATACTGCTGCAATTTCACGTTCGATATTCGTAAGAAGTTCATCAATCGTCGCTGGCTTGTTGGCATGGACCATAGACTTGACGTAGCCCCACAGGAAATAGTCTAACGGTGTCAAATCGCACGACCTAGGCGTCCAAGCGACTGGACCATTTCGTGAGATAACACGTTCTCCAAACTTGGTTTCCAATAAATTGATTGTGACATTCGCTGTGTGGCTTGTGGCGCCGTCCTGTTGGAACCACATGTCCTCCAAGTCCATATCATCCAATTGGGGCCAAAAATATTCGGTTATCATTGAACGGTAGCGATTCCCATTCACAGTAACATGACGGTCTTGATCACCACGAAAGAAGTACGGCCCAATGACGCCGCCGGCCCATAAACCACACCAAACCGTAATTTTTTCGGGATGCAATGATGACTCATGGAGTACGTGTGGATTGCTGCCTGATCAATACTGCATATTTTGTTTATTGACGAAGCCATTCAGCCAGAAATGAGCCTCATCGTTAAAGATGATTTTTCGATGAAAATCCGAATCATTTTCAAGTTGTTGCTCAGCCCAATTCACGAACATACGACGCTTCTGGTGGTCAAACGGCTTCAGTTCTTGCGTCAGTTTAATCTTGTCAGGATGTAGGCCAAGATATTTTCGCAAAATTCGCCACAACGACGTCACAGAGATGCCCAACGCTTGAGAACGACGTGTGAGAGACACATTTGGGCTTTCTTCAATTGAAGCCTCAGCGGCAGCAATATTCTCGACACTACGGGCACTTCCTTGTCTCACTGGCACGAGAACATTTTGTACTGTGTCTGTGGATTCAAATTTTTCCACTAGATTCTCAATTGTTGATCTGCTAGGACGATTATGGCGACCATGAATTGGACGTAGCGCTCTTAACGTTTTGGCCACTGACTCCGAATTTCGGTAGTAAATTTTAATGATTTCGACTCGTTTTTGGCTCGTATATCTTTCCATCATGAATTGGCAAACCTTACTGAAGAGAAATTTCAAAAGAGCGGCAAGAAATTTGGCGTCGTTTGCTGCCCCTGTCGCTCTACTTTTGTAGCGTCCCTGTTGAAAAACCCTTTACATCTGTATAGTCCACAAATGTCAAAACAGATTTGACATTGGCTGCCATTTGCAAAAATAAGAGCATCTTTCAATAGGGTGATCTCTTTTGGCCCTGTATAAGCTGAAGGTTAAAAATGATTATTCGTACGGCACATTGTTTCTTAATTTACGGGCAAGTTTGGGCGTTTCAAATTAAATGCGTAGTCTGTAGGTAGCATTAGAATTCGGTGGATGCATACAATTTCTCCTGCTGCACATTCAGTTAATATTTCCACTGCAAATAAATTTGGATGAAGGGATTACACACGTAGCCTGGTTTAATATTTACCCCTATCGAGGTGTTCGCTCGGAGAAAATTCCAATATGAAAGTGAAATCCGATTGGAAGTCAAATTGCGTTCGAAATAAAATAAATGAAGCATATAAACGCGTTCATTTCACATGAAAATATTCCGTATTCCGTAGCAACTTGTTGTCGGAGAGCTTCGGAAAAAATGTGCCGTAAGTTGTATAACCTGGTTCCACGCAATGCGACAAGGTGCGGTATGTCATCCGAAAATTTTTTCCGAAAATTGTATCGGAAGGGATAGGTACCTCGATTGGAAGGTGGTGATTATTAGGGAAAGGGATTGAAAGACGGAATTTTTCTTTCGGGTTCATGGCCGCGCAATATTCACATGCTGAGCATTGTGCTGACCACCAATAAAAGTTAATGCATTGTTGATCGAGCTTTAGATGCATCAGTTTGATGTGATCGCTTCAATCTCGATCATTTTGTTGCTCTTCTTACTCTCAGGGTTGCCAGAATTTAGTTCGCTATAAGCGCCCAAACCTTTAAAAAATGTAGCCCAATATCACCAATGCTCAGAAAGAAGCCCCAAAATCGTTGAAAATTTTGGTATTTTTCAGACTTATTCTCACCGCGTTTTTTTTTTTTTTTTTTTTTCTTTTACTTCTACGCCTTGGATTTTATTTGACTTTTTTTCTGCTATTGGCTTTTGTGGCTTGTGTCAAACCAAAAGACCTGAAAAATAAAATGGTGTGCGTGCAACTTGAACGACTGTTCAATGTCACTTAGCTGCAGGAGTGCTGCCAAGTTTTAAAAGTGCGGGTTTGTTCGAAAATATTTATTTTTTATGTGTAAACATCTAAGCGCGCGTTGTTGGAATCTGGTGGAGTAATTCCACAAATTTTACTTGCGGGGACGGAAATGCGTCACTGTGTTTTATCATTGCATACATTTTATCATTGCATACGTTTTTATCATTGCATATATTTATGAGCTGGGGTATATTAATATCAGCTTTTTGTTGATGTGAAATAAAATTTCTCCATATCTTCCTTGCACCGTACTCAGAAGAAATTTCAAGAATTCTGCAGGGAGATTATCATCTTTTACCAAGGATCATAAGCGGAGACTTCAATATCAAATTGAACAGTATCAGCATCAAAGCATTCAGCTTGCTAATCCGTTCTCTTCTGAAAAAAGGAATAAATGTATTTAGTATGTTCTTCCATGGGCCCATCGACATAACCACCTTTTTTCATTTCAATAATCCGTTTTCGCTAAATAAGTAGGTCACCGGCTTCATAGTCTTCCCTTACACTAAGGACCAGAGACAATAATGAGACCCCCAAAACTCCGGACGAATTTCCGTTACTTGCCTACAAGCTATAATGTTTATAGGGTGGCACATGTATTGTCGGCTCTGCGAAATAAGGCCCCAATGAAATAAGGCCCCAAAAAGAAAATGAAATAAGGCCCCAAAAAATTATACAGGAAACAACAAAAACGATTTTTAATACAATTTGGGGTGTTATTTCCTTTTTTGGGGCCTTATTTCCTAATGAAAATTGGGGTCTTATTTCATTATGAAATTAGACCCCAAAAGAAGAAATGAAATAAGTCTCCAAAATTATTTTTTTATTATTAATTGTTATCCTTCCAAAATGGGATGCGTATGGGGGGGCATGCTGCCCCCCTGCAACCCCCCTGCTTAAGTTTACTGTTAGATTACGGGGTGAGTGCGAGGTTGAGTATATAAAAAGTTTCTTTAATCTAAATTAGTTCATCCAATATCAATACTATTAAATAAAAAGTAGTTTTCATTATTTTTAATTTCATTATGAAAAAAACCCCAAATTTGGGGCCTTATTTCATTTTCTCTTTTGGGGCCTTATTTCATTGGGGCCTTATTTCCTACAGCCGTATTGTCACATAGAAATTCGTATTGACAACTGTCACGTAACTTAAAAAATTTCGGCTCACCAACACACTCGCACCTTGCATTTGCCAATTCTGCTGTCGGCAAAGTTGCTGCCAGCGTTCGTAGAATTTTATCCGTTCAATTTGAAATTTTTTATTACGTGGGGAAGGTATTTTTTTTTAGAAATAATTGTACTTTTGCTTAAAATATTTATGAAAAATGAACAATGTAGATTAGTTGAGGGAAAATAAAAACATGTTGAGCAATTTTTCTTCAGTTATTTAAGAAACATTTACTCATGAAATGAAATCAAAGTTAATTTACTAATATGCTTCTAGTATAAAAAAACAAAGATAAGTAAAATGGGTACTCTTATGGAAACTTCACTTAGACCCAGAGTTGGTTCCATTGGAATACATAGTGACACAATTGTGTAAACAGTGGAAACGCGACGGTTTTATGATTGAAAGAGCCTTATGAAGGATAGCAACTCCAACTGAATTTTTTATCGACAAATATTTGTCCAACCGAAAAGAAATATAAACGCAATGCGATTGTAATTTCCCAATAGACCTTTGCCAGGGGCTGCGTTGATGTATCTTATTCATTTCCATCTTTGCATTCACTGACATGTGAACTTTTTGTTTTTGATTACAAGTACAGACCACATCATAAAGGCTGTCATACGTAGCTATCGATTAGTTGTTGCAACCATTTATTTGTAACTACTTTGTAAAAAGTTGTTTGAGATAAGTCAAATACCACATCAACAAAATCGCATCCAGTTGCTTTACTTTTTGTTATCTACTGTTTTCAGAGTTGTTTTTAACTTTCTACATCGATGATTGGAAAAGTAGTTTTATTTCATATCGTCTACTCCGAAAGTTGATTCGAACGACAAACAACATCAAAAATATTTTAGGTAGGTACAATGTAACAATCCACTGAGTTGATGAAAGTTTTGCTTTCAAAGAACCAGAACAGGGAAATAATTTTGTCGTTCGAATTCTACAAAGCAAAAACTTAGACAATCAAGTTAAATAATAATTTCTATTCGATTGGGTTTGTTTGAAATTTTTATTTTAATCAATTACCTCAAAGTCAATGGATGTGGATCAATCTATTTAAACCATGTTTTGATTGTTTTAACTAAGTGACTCAGTCACCGATACGCTCTTGCGAATGACGGTTGTAACCGGCAGGTAAAACCAGGGGTGGGATTCTGTAAAAAACGAAACAAAAACCACTTTCGCATTTAAAAAAAAAAACGAAGGAATTCATTCGAAAGCGAAAATTTGCTTCATGTACTGCTTTCGTTTTCTACTTCTAAGGGTTTAAGAAACTGTGTGACAAAAAAACGTTAAACTTTGAGAAGCTGTATACATATATCAAACATGTTGTTTGCAGCTGACTGCTTTCAATGTAAATGTTTCGTTTGTTGATATTTTGGTCGTAACAAAAGGTGAACATTCGAATAATAATTTAAGTACAAATAACTTAAAAATTAAATAATTAAGGGGTCCCAGGTTCGAATGCCGCAAAAATCCAAACTCGAACTTATGGTTTTTTCCACTGCGCCACCTATCGCGAACGTCTGACAAACATCCGAGAGTATTATCTGTCTTGAAAGAGATTCTCAATTAGCCGTTTGGAATCGGTATAAAATTGTAGATTTTTTCCATTCGTTCCAAAAATGAAAAACTCCCACAAAACGAAGGGTTGTGAGCAGCTAGGCCTAGGGTCCCTCCGAACCTGCTCCAACTATTTTTTTTTTTTTTTTTTTTTACAATAAACAATAACCGACATACAAACAGTTTTTGTTTTAATTAGTAGTATCTTCGAAAATGTACTCTGTGTGAAAGGAGACGCAAAATAGTTCCCAACTAGCCACTGGTAACCACCTCCAGTTACAGTCAGTACCACAAGCATGGAACATAGTCTTAAAATGGAAGGGACGTATTTGTTTTGCGTTCCTGTGCAAAGGTTAATTTTGCTCACTATGTACATACTTAAAAGTAATTTTATTCAACCGAAATATGAACTTAATATTCAATGCAAATCAATTAAATAAACAACAATTCCAACGGGTAGCGTAAGAGATTTATTAAAAGCATACATTTTGTAAAATAAAAACTAGTCACAGCCACTAATTAAACAACCAACGGTTATGAGTAACGTCAAAAAAATAGCATTCGCTGTACCCCTTCAACATGAAACGAAAATTTCTTTCGTTTTTGAAGTTACATAAAGCAAAGAAAACGAGACGGTCAATCAAATAGCTTTCGGATTTTTGCTACCGCACGAATTAAATTTCCTTTCGTTTTCGAAGTTACATGAAGCAAAACGTTCGTTTAAAAATAAAACGATTGAAAATGATGAAAACGATTGAATGTTTTAATCTTACAGAATCCCACCCCTGTATTTGTATTTGTTTTAATTTTTTAATCGCGCAAATTCGTCGTTTCGGACTTTTGCGGATCTTGCGCAAAGCAAAATTGGTTACTTAATTTAAATTTTATAATTTTTTCTTTATCATATTATTCATATTTGTATTACCAAAAGAGCTGACGGCAATGCCATAGCTACAAAATTCATAAAAATTATAAACAATGTATCCAAGGAAAAAAAAAACGAAAAAATAAATGAATTACTTACTTACTTATTACCAAAGAAGATATTTTTTTTTTTGTAAGTTTTTTTAAAACAAGTCTTGACTTAAAAATATTATACTGACTTTAAAGACTGTTTAATAATAAAAAATGAAGTATTTATTTAGTAAAAGTCACGTTCGTCATTGGCAACGCCTTTCGAATGTTTCAGGAAAAAAAGTAGAACTGCATGTATTACACAATAAGGCCTTAAAAAAATATATTAATATTGTTCGTCGAATCGACGAATGATCAGCTTATTAGGGGCAGTCAATACCATTAGCAATATAATAAATAATAACATTAATAACCCAGCAGAAGCGTTAAGTTTTTCAAATTATTGTGTTTGATCAAATGATCTACATGTGCCATTTTGACCGAGCAGAAGCTTTCAATTTTTCGCGCTTATCTCAAACAAAGATTTAGGACCTATGTCGCATTTTGATAAAAAAAAAAAAGCAATGTTTTTGGAACTGCATCATGTTTAGTAGATACATTACAGAAAATCAAAATTTTGCTCAGATCAACAACCATTTACATTCAACAAATTTTTTTCATTTTTTCTTTTATACACATTCATATGTGATATTTGTAATGAGAACAGACCATTAATCTAAGTTAGCCTTCTTTGACACTTGTGTGACAGCTCAATTAATGTAATAGAAAATAAGTCAGTTGTTCATCAGCCATCAGACAATAAAGGTTAAATTGTTAAGAGCATTTTTATTATCCCGAATACGCATTACATGGTGTCAGAAGTGGGTAATCTGTAAAATAAAAAACAATCGTCGGAAGAAATTTATAATACCTACATATTTGGAATAGGAAATACAACGCTTCAGTCAAAAACAATTAAATTTTCATAACCAAGAATATGTCAAACGACCGATTACCACCAGAACTGGATTGCGGAAATCTAGCACGTGAGTGGCCAACATGGAGACGTTATTTCACTATGTACATGATCGCCAACAATAAAATGAAAGATCCAGAAAAACAAAAAATTGCAACATTTTTGTGGTTAGTTGGAACTCGTGCAGCAGACATATATAATACATTGTTTCCAGATGAAACAATTTTTGATACAATAAGTCTGCGCACAGAAAATAATAATGCACAACGGGCAGAAAATGAACGGGAAAATCCAGATGCAGCAGCGGATAATGCAGACACACAGCAACGAACGGAAAAGACACTGGAAGTTGTCTTAAAGGCTTTCGACGATTATTGTATACCAAGGAAAAATATCGCCATGGAATCTTTCAAATTTAATAATATCATTCAAAAGGAAAAACAAAAATTCTCGGAATTTGAAACGGAGTTAAGAACGCAATTAAGATATTGTGATTTCAAGTGCAAGTGCGGGGAAAGCTACGAGGACCGAATGTTACGCGATCGAATTATTCTTGGAAGATTCGACAAAAAACTTCAATTCAAATTGCTAGATGGACAAGATGAACCGTTGAAAATTGTTATCGATACTTGCAAAATATACGAAACTGCAAATGTCAATAAAAACATCTTGGATCGTCGTGCACCATTTGCAGTAAACTTAGTTTCTGAAAAACAACAACAAGAATTATTTGAACCCCCGGCAGTGAATTTGCTTAATCGAGCCTGTTTTAACTGTGGTCAAGCATTCAGTTTTGGACATCTAAACAAATGCAAAGCAAAGGAGTTTATTTGTGAATTTTGTGGCAAAAAGGGTCATTTTAAGCGATGCTGCCGATCACGTGGGAAAAATCAGCAAGCCAGAAATCATCAACCAGGAGATCATCAACAAGCTGGAGCGCGTCAACAAACTGTAAATCAACAAAATGCAGCCAGACAACAAACTGGAACTTTAGATTGGAATAAGAAAACAGGTACTGTCACACAAGGCTGTCTTAATAGTTATAAATTAGTAAATACTAATAATTTTTATAGCATAAAATCAAATAGCGGATCAAGTAACATTAAGTGGGTCAAGCAATACCGGATAGATGGGAAAATTATTGAATTCAAAATAGATACCGGATCCGATGTCAATTGTATACCAATTCAATTTATCAAGACAAATCAAATGAAAATTAAAAATGAAATTAATAATTTTCCTGTTTATGATTATAATCGAAATAAAATTAAGATATTTGGAGAAGTAGATTTGAGTTGCTATGATTTAAATAATAGTTCTGAACAATCAGCAAAATTTTTTGTAGTTGATAATAATCTTGAACCATTACTTGGGTTAGAAACATGCATTGAATTTGGATTGATCAAGCGTTTAGATGTGAGTTCTGTAAGTAAATTACCTAAATCTAAAGAAGAGTTTGTAAAGCAATTTCATGATCTTTTTGATGGCTTAGGCAAGTTTCCTGGTACTTATTCAATACAATTAAAAGACAATTCAGTACCAGCATTGCATTATAAAAAACGATTTCCATTCAGCATTATGAATAAATTAAAAAATAAACTAAATACAATGGTCCAAGAGGGAATAATAACATCAGTAGATTACCCTACTGACTGGGTAAACAACTTACAAATAATCGAAAAACCGAATGGTGACTTAAGAACATGTTTAGATCCAAAACCATTAAATGCTTGTATTAAAAGGGAACATTATTTGATACCAACAATAGATGATGTAACTAGCAATTTGGCGAATAAACGACTGTTTTCGGTTATGGATCTAAGTAATGGGTTTTGGCAACTGGAGTTAGATAGTAAAAGCTCAGATCTAACAACTTTCATGACCCCCTTTGGTAGGTTTAAGTTTAATCGGGTACCTTTTGGTATAAATAGCGCACCAGAGATGTTTCAAAGGAAAATGGTACAAACATTTGGAGACATTCCTGGTGTAATAGTTTATCAAGAGCATGATGAATTCTTATCAATGGTTATTGAAAGAGCAAGACAAAATAATATTAATTTTAACCCGTCTAAAATTCAATATAGGACAAATGAAATTAAATTCATGGGTCACATAATATCGGAAGGAAAAATAAGATCGGATAACAAACATATTAAAGCAATTTTGGATATTAAAAGACCGGAAAATAAAAAGGATGTAATGAGATTTCTTGGATTGACTAAATTTTTAGCCAAATTTATACCAAACTTATCTAAAATCACAGCGGAACTAAGAGGGTTGACTAGAAATAATGCTGAATGGAATTGGAATGAAAAACATGAACTGGAATTAAAAAATATAGTAAATATAGTTACATCGCGACCAGTCTTAACGATATTTGATCCAAATAAAAACATATTGGTTCAAACAGATGCATCGAAAGATGGCTTAGGTTGTGTGTTATTGCAAGAGGGACATCCGATTGCATACGCATCTAGAACATTAAGCAATACTGAACAAAAGTGGGCGCAAATCGAAAAATAACTTTTGGCCATAGTTTTCGCATGCGATCGTTTTCATTTTTATCTATATGGGCGCGATTTTGAGGTTCAAAGTGATCATAAACCATTGGAAACATTGGTAAAACGTGACATTGATGATGTCACACCAAGATTACAACGCATGTTTATGTTTTTATTAAAATATCCAAAAATGAAAATAACTTATACGCCGGGAAAAAATATGTTAGTAGCTGATTGTTTATCAAGGGCACAACTATCAGAAGTTGAAGAACTTAAAGGGTTAAATGCAGTAATACATTCAGTTACAAAAGGGGTATGCATTTCAAATTGTTAAGAGCATTTTTATTATCCCGAATACGCATTACAATATTTTAAATGCAAATCGATCAAATGATGAGAATGTTTAAATGTTTTTCGATAAGAAATTCTCGACTCCTACCAAAGTAAAATGTACGTTTCTAAAATACAGTTTTAACACCACTCTACTCTAGCAAAGCATGCGTGGTCCGCCAATAACAATATATAAATAGCTACACGTACCCAAAAAAAGAATTTGTGGACTGAAAAAGCAAACCAATACACTCCCTCACTGCTGAAAATTAATCCAATTTAAGTGCCAAGTAGGTCACGAAAAGCGTAGTTTACAATCCATATTCCTTAAGAGTACGTATCTATAATAAACTCATTTCATTTCATTTCATTTCATTTTATTCATTCCAACTTAAAGTTAAAGCTTAACAATTTAATATTAGTAATAAATAATTGAGTTCGTTAAGTGGAAGAAATAATCATTCAGTAACTATTTAAAGTTAGTGTTGAATGATTCATAAAGTTTACAATTTTGAGAATTCACGGGACTGTAGTGGGGTAGAAAAATTTATATAGAAGAGAAATAAGAGAGAAAAAGCAATTAGAAAAGGATTACATCATTTAGAATAAGAATATGAAGCTACTCGAGAAAATTATTTTAAGACACACATCGAAAAATTGATTCAATACTTATATAGTCGATATTAAATAACCATTGTCTGACCTTATTGAGAAATGAATGTAAATTGGAAGTTTGTCTTACAGCAATCGGTAGTTTATTAAAACATTTAGGACCAGTGATGGTAAAAAAACGACAAAATTTGGTTTTATGAGCAACTGGGACATTAACTAACGCTTGATTATTTACACGTAAGTTATAACAAACGGAGTTCCTATTTATAGTGTTTCCACTTTGTTTGAAGAATTCTCTAAGAACTTTAAAAATATAGAGATGCCTTAATGGAAGAATTCTCAATTCTCTAAAAAGCGGCCAACAGTGTGCAAGGCGATTTCTACCACAAATGATTCTTATTAAAAATTTTTGGGCTTTGAATAAGGAAACAAAAGTATTCTCATAAGAACCTCCCCAAGCAGTTATTCCATACTGCAGCTTGGAGTTAGCAAGTGCGTAGTAAAACATAGATAGTACCTTACGAGAACAATACGGTCTGAGAAGGAACATTTTTCTTGCGACCAGTAACAGACCAGATTTAATTGTTTGTACATGAGAGATCCAGTTCAAATTAAAATCAATTGTTACCCCCAAATATTTAAATTCCTTTACTGAATCAATATTAAAACAATTATTCGAGCATTGATAATTATCATCAAAGTTTTTGATTCCACAGGTATGTACAGGTAAACAAAATCTATCACAGTCGTGAGAATGAAAAATTATGTTAAAATCAATTAGATCACTTCCCTTCATTTTGAAAGCCATTAATTTAGTTTTCTCACTAATAATCAGCTTGTGAAAAGCAAACCATTGCCTTAGTTTCTGCAGATCTTCCTCGATTTTAACTTTGCAGTCTACCAAAGTTTTTTCATTATATGCAAAAGCTATATCATCCGCAAATGCTGTGGGTAGTCCATTAAAGGTTTGATCAAAGAGTGAGTTAATATAAATTAAAAACAAAAGTGGACCAAGGACAGAACCTTGTGGAACACCATTCAATATTGTCAGTGAACTGCTGAAATTTCCGTTGATTTTAACAATTTGCTTCCTACCTTTGAGATAAGAGCAGAACCATTTATGAACATCACCTCTGAAGCCAGAGTTATACAGTTTATCTAGTAGCAAATTGTGATCTACTAAATCAAATGCTTTTGACATATCTATGAAAAGCGCCATGGTAGATTTTGAGTTATTAAACCCTTCATATAATGTGGTACATAACTTAAGTATAGCATCTTCTGTAGACTTACCAGATCGAAAGCCAAACTGATTGTTGGAGAAAAAATTCTGACCATCCAAAAACGAAATCATTCGACATTTCACAAGTTTTTCAAAAAGTTTCGAAAAAGTCGGAAGCAGAGAAATAGGTCTATAGTTTTGAACATCTCTACGATTTCCTTTTTTATATAGCGGTATAACTTCTGCACATTTTAATGCCTGTGGAAAGCATCCCTTGCTTATACAATTGTTATACAAGTAACACAGAATGTCACTTATATTGAAAGCAATTTTTTTTAAAAGCATATTTGTAACTTCATCGCTAGTACACTAACTTTTATTTTTTAAGTGCATTATAAGTTTAAATATTTCTTCCGAAGTGATTGTATTAAAAACAAAACTGTTCATTGACCTGCTATCTACATTGATTGGTGAAATATTGTTGCACTGGCAAGAGTAATTAGACTCAGTAGAGGGCTTGAGGCTCTCTGAAACTTCAATGAAGTATTCGTTAAATTTTTTTGCTATGCTGCCTGAATCAGATAAAATAACTTTATCTACTTCCAAAGCATCAATTGGTTTTGGCTGTCGATTTTTTCCTAAAATATTGTCAACAATTCTCCATTCTTCCTTACTATTACCTTTGGCACAATTCATCTTATTGATATAAAAACAATCGCGTGTATCAATGATTTCTTTGTTTAAGGCCTTACACATTTTTTTATAGTATTCCTTTAGTCTCAAGTTTGAAGATTGCTTAGCGCACTGAATTCCTATTTTTTTTTTTCTTTTCTATTTTTTTTAATAAAGCTGTTGTCATCCATGGTTTAATTGTTTTGAAATTTTTACCATTTGTATCAGGCATGGAAACAGAAGTGCAGTCATCGACGTGTTTCCTTAAGATAGATAAAAAAATGTCATATGCAACCGAAGGATCGTCTTCAGAGAAGACTGGTTCCCAAAACTCATATTTTAAACACTCATTTAACATACTATAATTTATACGAGGTCTGTCACCTAAGGATGGGGAATTATTAGCAGGTATTACTGTGCTTTCAATGTTTAGAGTAACCATATGATGATCAGTCAGTCTATAGTCAAAAACATTTCCATGAAAACAAACTTGATTATTTTTATGCATTCGCATGAAAATATGATCAATGCAGGTCGTCGTTGAACTAGTTACCCGAGTTGGTTCATTGATAATACTTTTGAGACCAAATGAAGCCATTAATAATAAATAGCTCTCAGTGTCTCTATCAGACTCATTTAAAATGTCAATATTAATATCACCTAGCACAATTAAGTTTTTTGCTTTTGTTTCACACAAAATTGAATTGAGTTCTTCGATGAAGACACTTTTACAATATTCATGCAATCTGTAAATGCAAAGTAACACATAGGTTTCATTAGCATATGCAATAGACAACTTCACTATATCGGCACTGGGAATGTTGATCAGTGAACAATCACACTTAAAACCAAACTTGACATAAACTGCTACACCACCGGCTGTATAAGAATCATTACATTTTCCATAAAGTATATAACCCGGAATATTATAAAAATCTAACTCATTTTGGTAAATCCAAATCTCACTTAAAACAATTATAGTAGGTAGATTCACGAAACTTTCGATGTGTGCTAACAGTGTTTGAAAATTTTTTCTTAGACTACGAATATTCTGATGTAAACAAAAGGTTTCAAAATTATTTAGAGAAGAGGAAAGAGAGGGGATGATTTGTGTTATGTTGGGACAGATGATAGAACTATTCAAGCTAGCAGAATTCATAGCTTATCAAGGTCAGCAATATTGTTTATTTTTATTGAAATATCACCTTCCTTCATTCGCATAAACACCGTACCATTCCTCGTCCACACATATTTGAATCCCTTTGTAATTTTCATCGATGCTGCAGCCTTAAACAATTGACGAGTGTGGTATGATCTGCTTTCATTTACATACATATTTTGTGGAACAGCATTCTTGTTAATCATCGTTGTCATCAGCTTGGGTTTGTGCTCGTTTTTCGCCTTTAAAATCTTCTCTTTGCAAAAGCGCGAGATAAGTCTTACTTGCAGTATGTTGATTTTTTTTGGAGAGTCATTAAACGGTTTTGTTGTTATTTTTTTCATCTGACAGTAATCAATGTCTTTCTCGCACACATCCAAGTTCATACCTTCGCGGAACACTTTCATGGCAATTGCGGTATCGGAGATGTTGTTTGTGTTGGGAACATTGAAAATTTCGATGTTGTTAGCAAGCAGTTGCTGCTCTAAGCGGTTGACTTTGGTCTCCAGTGATGCAATTTTTTGTGCAAATTCTTTGTTTTTTATTTGCAGAGCATCAATTTGTTCTTTTTGATTTTTTTTAATTGATAAAATCTCTTCATAAATCATTTCCAAAGTAATTGGTTTTTTAGATACCTTTTCGTGAATTGCCTCCATTAAAGTGCCAACTGTAGCTGTGAAGTTTGGTGGTGTTTCCAGAGTCGAAGCAGAAGAACCATCCAAGGGCAAAGTATTTTTTGTTGATGAGGAAGCAGAGAAAAGCGCCGTTGAGGTTCCCGAAAGAGAACCACGGCGGCTTATCGTACAGCTAGAGCAGCGATATGTTTTGTTATTTTCCTTCATGAACTCCAAATCGCTAGGCCCCAATTTAGCACAGGAAGCGTGTGTATAAAAGTGACAATCAGAACATATAACCTTTGTCTCCGATCTCTCTACTTTTTTATTGCAAATTTTACACGACATTATAAAATTAAAGAAGTTTTAGCTCCCGATGTTTGTGTACCCCACAACCAGTCAGCAACCGCAACTTTGATGAAGACAACAATAGCCTGAAGAAAAATGAATTGAAGTACAAACTAAGCAAAAATAATACAAAATAAAAGTAAAAAAAAAACACAAAAGGAAATGATATTCTCCCATTTTGAAAGACAAAAGCAGAAATGAATCACTGTCCGAAGTTTGGAAAATTTATTGCTTAAATAAACAGGACATATTCGTCTATTACCGAAAGGACATTGAAGAAAGCAGAAAGCACCATCTATCTATATACACGAGTAGCGCACAAAGACGACCGAGATGAAACCAAAGGAATAATGTTCAACAGCAGGTCACAGGCAGGACGATATTTTGTCCTTTGTTTTTCTTTTCACATTTTTATTTGCTGCTTTTGTTGTTGGGTCATTTATGGTTTTATACGGTCCCTTATTCTGTGAGCTAGTATTTATTTCCTATGGGTCAAGTCAACTTGAATGGACACGACCTGAGGATATTTGGAAATATGCTCTGGCCAGACGGTGATTATAATAAATTTTAACTTTTGACATATTCCATTTGCGTTTGACCAGTGCATTTGATATGGATACTAGGATTCTGCCATGCCAGCATCCTGGCTCTTGACAAAGGAAGTTATATACCTAATCCATTTCAGTTCTTACATTTTTTGATGACTGTTTTTAATAAATCGGAAATGGCAGTTACATTTGTGTTGATTAAAATGAGGTTGTACGAGGGGTATTCAAATAATTGATTCATGAAATTACTGTCGATAGATATAAAGCAGCAATGTTCGTATAGTCCGTCTAGATTGAATTGAAATTTTCACGCACAGTTCTCTTTACATCGGACATTTGACTCTCTTTACGACACACAAGCGAAATATGCAACAATTAATCAAGCAAAATGTATGTTCAATTCTAACAACTAATGTACCCTGCTTCCGAAGATGTCTCTATCGATCGGCGATAGACACGACATGACTGATTTCAACCAAGCACCCCAACAACTTCCAAACGCGTTGAGCTTATTCAAGCTCTATACACCGTTGAGATTTTTTTACAAATAAGTTTTTTCCGTTTAGAGGCATTTTAAAGAGCGCATAACTTTATACACTCTCTATAATACGTTTATAAATAAGGGTGTCTATATATATATAAAAATGAATTGCTGTTCGTTAGTCTCGCTAAAACTCGAGAACGGCTGGGACGATTTTCATAATTTTTTTTTGGTTTTGTTCGTATTGCTGTATATCAGGTTTATATTTACTTTTTTTCGGGAAAACAAAACTTTGAGGGGATGATAGAGGTTATGAAAGTTTGTATGGGGAAATACACTTCGAGAAGTGACACTTAAAATACAAAAAAAAAGAAGAAAACAAAAATATTTTTAAAATTTTAAAAGCAATTGTTGTTATCAATTATTTTAATTATTTTCCAAGCGAATTGTTGTTGTCAACAATTTTGATTTTTTGTTTTAAAATATGCCTAAAAAGTTTTTTTTCTAATAAATTATGTTTACTATGTTACATTAAGTAAAGGACTATTCATATGAGAGCGAATTGCGAACTGCGAACACGCGAATATTCGTAGTTTCTGACACTTCGTTCACATGAAAACTTTTTTTGGTCGCAGATACCCGCGTATCAGTTTCATTTTCAAAGGTTAAGTACGAACGAATTTTTCATTCGCGGGCTTGTGGATCGCGACTGTTTTGTGTGGATTCTGAATAAATTGTGACAGTTCGCGGCAAGAATTTTCAATTCGCGGGAAAATTGCTTTAATTGTTAATTTAGCTGTTTAAATCAATTGAGAGTCACGTTTTCTTTGGCTAGATGTTAGATAAATTAAATATAATGGTTTTGTGATAGAAAAAATAGCAATTTTCAATTCATAAATACAGTTAAATTGATTTGTTCGCAATTCTCCTATTCGCAGTTCGCTCTCATGTGAATAGTCCTCAACTTTATGAAATGAAGTAGATACTTTGATTATACAAAGATGATATGGCCGACGATATTTTGCATCGAATTCGCACTGTGACATCGGATAATGAACTGGAGATGTCAGATGAAATGCGCAACAAAGCTTTGACTATGATCGAGGATATGTGTCTGCTCATGAGTGGCAATTCTTTGTATAAATTTGGGATGCCACAGCCAAGTCGTTCAATGCAAGGCGCATTTAATCGAGAACTCGAGCGAGAAATGGACTTCGATCGAATCGCATTCAGTCAAGTTGTTCGAACCAATGTGCCAATATTGAATCACGAATAAAAGAAAGTTTACGATGAATTGATGCAAGCATATGATAACGAAAATGGCTGAATTTTCTTCCTTGATGCGCCCGGTGGAACTGGAAAAACATTCCTGATTTCACTGATTTTGGCTACAATTCGTTCAAGATCTGAGATCGCTTTGGCCCTAGCCTCTTCTGAGACAGCGGCTACTTTGTTAGAAGGCGGTCGAACAGCATTGAAATTGCCATTGAATCTGCAAGTGGATGATGACCTACATGCAATATTTCAAAGAACACTGCGATGGCGAAAGTACTGCAGCAATGTGAGATTATCATATGGGACGAATGCACAATGGCCTACAAACGCACATTGGAGGCCCTGAACCATAATTTGAAGGATTTACGTATTGATAAGCGACCTTTTGGTGGAGCGATTCTCGTCAAACGCTACCTGTCATTTCGAGATCAACTCCGGCAGATGAATTGAATGCTTGCCTGAAGGCGTCTGCTTTATGGCGATGCATCAAGAAATTGCATTTGACAACAAACATGCGAGTTTCTTTACAAAATGATCAGTCCGCTGCAGAGCTCTCCAGGCAATTGTTGGCGATGGGCAATGGTGTGATTCCAGCAAACTTAATCACTGGCCTGATTGAGTTTCCACAACATTTTTGAAACTTTACAACGACACCGGAAGAACTAATCATGAATGTTTTCCCGAATATCGCTCAGAATTATATTGACCGTGATTGGCTGAATGCATATGAGTTGCATTCATACAAATCAGTCGACTCCATGATGGATGAAAACGAAGCCACCAATTATCCCACTTTGTTGCGCAACCTAAATGAACCAAAGCCTTGTAACGGTACGCGTACGCGTTCGATTGTGAAGAATTTAATATCAAATATTATTCAAGCAACGATTTTTATTGGAAAATTCGAAGGCGAAGATGTTCTTATTCCGCGGATTCCAATTATTATTAAGCGTCTTCAATTTCCCGTACGTCTCGCTTTTGCTATGACAATAATTAATAAGTCGCAAGGGCAATCGCTGGATGTGTGTGGCATAAGTCTTGAATTTCACGACGTGTCGGCAAAGCTGTCGCTTTGTACGTGTACGCACCTGATAATAGAAATAGAACAAAAAATGTTATAAGAGTATACCATAAAGCACTTCAGTGAAAAAGCGGATTTTATTTATTTATTTAATTTTAATATAACTTTTGAATAAACAATTTGAATTGACCAAATTACATGAAGCAGAATGAAGTGAAAGCTCGGAATTATTAATTTCATTACCTACATTAATGAATTTGAGCAGAAAGAAGTTCGCCGGGTCAGCTAGTCACTATATAAATACTCTCGGTGATTAGTGCGTGTTCTCTATTTTTGCGGTTACAATAATGTTTCATGTACATAGTTTACCTCATCTGACAAAAAAAACTTCGCAATTTCCAACTCTGAAAGTTTTCGCAGTCTCCCAATCCTAGATAATTAATGTTTCACAAGTTTTCCTGCAGAAAGGTGAGAGTTGTTTTTTTTAAGGAATAATGAAAAATATGTGGCTGCATGAATTTAAATTAATTTCAAAACAATTATGGGCAAACACATTTTTTTTTATTACAAAATAGCTATTACAGAAAAACTTAACTGAAAGCTTTTCGCCGGTTTTTTTGAATAAGCTTCAAAGGTTCACCCCGGACTGTAGCGCCACATTAAATAAGTAAGTAAGCTTTAAATTTCTGTGAAGTAACGATTTAATTTTGACAATCAAACGTATACTTTCTGTGTGTGCAGTGAGCGTGGTGACAATAATAAATCAAGTCGGAAAGAGAGCTATGGTGCGGTTACAACAAAATTAACCATGGTAAAGTCCATAAATACAAAAAAAAAAAAATATATTTCACCATTTGCGCTAGACGTCTATAGCACATTTTCTGAAATATCCCTTGCAGGGAAATTTCTCAATTAAGCGCAAAAAAACGACCTGTCAATAGAAATCGTTTGAAAGTTTACAAAATAAAAATAAATACCAAGCCGAACAATAGTACCTCATAATGTTAAAAAATAGTAACTCAGCTATTGTTTTTATCATATACAGAATCCGGATATAGTGACGGTCAAGGGACCGGCGAAATTAAGTCGTTCTAACCGGACAACGAACAAAACGAACTGAAGATTTTATATGTACATATTAACATATCTGTAGGTTAGGAAGTAATGTCAAATAAAACCAAATAAACTTTCAAACCAGAAAAATTGCCCGCGTTCCACTGTCCGCTAGAAGAATAGCGGCATGTAAAAGTGCTAGACGTCTAGCGCAAATGGTGAATGTCAATTTCTTTTATATGAAGTTTGACATGGCCGCTATTCATCTAAGTACTGCTATTGCATGGATAAGAGAAAATTTCAAAAAAGAGTGGCATACTACGATTTTTTTTAAAAAACAACCACTTGTCGCTGTAACCGAACGATTTGTCGGTAAATTACGTCGTTTAAAGCGGTTAGTCGTTCAAACCGAAGTCGTTTTAAGCGAATGTTCGGTCATAGCAATAAGTATGCAAACCTAACAAGTTGTTGTGTCTACGTCGCTTAAAACGGTTCGTCGTTATAAACGAAGTCGGTTTAAACGGATTCGACTGTATTTGTATCATTTCTTTAATTGCAGTGTGGCGGGCGTTCCTTCATCTGTGATATTTTGTGCTAGACCCTAGACGTCTAGCGGGCAGTGGAACGCGGCCATTATCTGTCGTGTTTTGAAAGCAACTGTTGCCACAACTCAAAAATTAAATTTTCCTATGATCCTTATTGTCTTATTTTCGTGATCTGATCTGGATCTACTTCTTTTGTGTCCAATGAGGGTCAGATGATGGTAACATTTTTTAGTGAAAAAACAGGATTTTTGTATTCGAATTTTAAGGAAAACTAATGCTTTTGCTGAGAAAAAAGGGGAAAAAAGTCTCCTAAGTCTGCGAACATTGATTTCGACACAGCTTCGAAGAAGGAATATTTGGGAAAATATGCATTTCTTGAATGATTATGGGTGAAAATTTGAATTTTAAGTTAATTGAGTAGTAAGTAGGTATTACGCATTAAAAACATTATGCATTAAGACCCACTATTAAAACGAGTTGGCACAAATATTTTGTGGAATCCCTTACCATAAACTTCAAACGAGGTAACCTTTTTGTTTAAGTTAAGCAGGTAGATTTGTAGCGTATATTTATATTTGATTTTATATGCAAATGGCAAGAAAAAATAAAAACAATTTCATTTGATCAATAAGAGCGCCTAAGAGGGAAATTGATATTGCGCGTCTAGGGAAGTTTCAACTCCTTTTCAACTCGCCTGAGAATTTTGTTAATTATGGTTATACTGTATGCATAACAGCATTGCTGCGGGCGTTTCACAAATTTGGACTTTCCCTGTAAAGTTAATGTGCAAGGAAGTTTTGCGACGTACGCTGCCAAAAATAGTAAAGACTATCGGCTGGGCGAGTAAGTAATATGGCAAAACGAATTCACGAATAAGATTAGAGCCAGATAATGAAACAGTTTCTAGCATGAACAATTTATAACAATTTTCCCGCATAGATCATGCTAACCACAGGCCGATTCTGTCCTAACAGCAATCGCAGATTATCAAGTTTTTGGAGGCATTTCATACCAGAGAAAAATGCATACATGCTCCGGAAAAAATGCATTCATAGACATACAGCTTCAAAAAATATTTCGACTCTAAGAAACAAAGGAAGAGCATACAATTTTGCACCACTCTAATTATGTTGTGGTTGCAGGATGACTGATTTTAGATTTGTGTCTTCTTAACGAGTAAGAAGAAGGAGTCGAAAGACAAAGAGCCCAAATGGCATACATTAAGTAACCTGCACTGCGAAGTTATATTTAACGGGCTTATTTGTAGTGTAGGAGGCTCGTATGGCAACTGCAGGCTATTGTTGTCATGAAGACTACCTCGTTTTTATACATAGATCGGTCCTTGTTTGCAGTCATAGTCAGATTAGTCACTACAGTATCAGAATGTCCACCAACAAGACTGGGATCTTTAAGACCATAGATTGGGAAAAGAGAAGAAACCAAAGAATCTGCTCATTAGAGGCACTAGAGGTGTCCAAATTAATCCGTTTCAGTTCACGCAATTCCATTTCCCCGTTCAAAAATCAGTCTTGGAAGTACCACTTTCGTTTGAATATTAAATTTTCTCATGCATTATATACATTCTCTACTAGATACACGTGTCTTTTTGCTCATTAATTCGAAACTCAAACGGCTTCCATCACATTGTATGCCACCCGTCTGAGAACCATATCGTATTCGCATCGCTACGTATAATACCTACACATATTGAAAGAATATTTCCACTTATTTAAATGTATTATTCATGCGTGCGTCGATGTGAAACGTCACCCAGGCAACATTCTTCCATTATGTGTCCCTGGTTTGAACGCACCTCATACCTTCCGAAAGTAATTCAAACAAAATATATATACAATCCGAAGGAGGAAAACATCAACGACATATTGATGACTTTCATGTAGCAACCTCCATTTGCTTGAAAGTTATAGAATACCTTTTCTTCAGTTAAAGTTCTACCAACCATAACATCAGGCGTCAGCACTCAGTCATTCCTACGATTAACCTTCGTCCGCCTTTAGGTCTTAGATTTTTTTAAGGGAAAACACCTTCTTTTATAAAGTGCGGATTTTATCGTTCCCGAAGACTGGCTGTAGTGGGTTAGGTAGCTACTGAAAAGAATCTGTTGTGTATAAATATTTATTTGTGGTTCAAACTCTTATCGACTTACAATGCGGTTGTTTGGAAGGACGATTTCTTGAAATATTTTTAATTTAACCAGGAAAAAAATGGTATCAAAAACCGAAAGAATTTTCAATCGATAACTCAAACATTGGGAGTAGGTATACAGTATCCATAAAAGTGAAGGGTATTTTAAAGCGAAAATTTCACTGATGCGGTTCTTCTGCTAGGTAAAAGGAAGCTGATTCCTGGTAGGTAGTAGCCTGAAGTCTTGATATATAATTAATATTAACCTTTGATTTTTGGATCGCGAGCAGAATTTTACGAAATAATGCAAAGTCCTATGCTTTTGTTGGAATAATTAACGTAATTCTGAATTCAAAATACTGAAATGCAAATACTTTTGTTCAATTTTATTAAATTCAATTAATTGTATTAATTTGTTGCCCATGTGAAGGCTAACTTAAAATACCTGCCAAAATGAAGTCTACACTTTTTTGTTTGTCACTTTAATTTTTTTTTCTCCAAGGTAGGTGGAAATCCTCTAGAAGACACTATGAGGACACTCGGCGCGTGCTCATAGTAGTGTGAGATTTTTACTCACTAAAACCACCTTCTACAAATTTCTTTTGTAATGCAACTAAGTTATGACTTATCAAACAATTTTTTTTCTATCTTGTAATTTTACACGTTTGGCAGGCAACATTCCAAATTTTAACGCGGTTGATAATTATCGGGATAAGTCCGAAGGTTTAGTTCGTTGTAGACGCCGCAATAAATTTGTTTCATCGAGAATTTCACGGATCGAGCTATTAATATGTCCTAATAATCGATTTCTATGCTTTCGAGCACATATTTTCGTTTCGTCCTTAACGGTGGGAATTCCGAGGTCTCGATGCAGATCTTCATTTCTAATGTACCACGGTGCAATGACGAATGATCTTAGCACTTTGTTTTGAAAAGTTTGTTTCGCTGGTACAGCCCCATAATTGTATACCATATGTCCATACAGGCTTCATCACTTGCTTATATAATAAAAGCTTGTTCTCGAGGGTAAGCTTGGAATATTTTTCGAGTAGCCAATGAAGTTCTCTATATTTGATTTTAAGTTCTTCGCATTTTTTCTTTACATGCGGTTCCCATTTTAATTTGGTGTCGAGAGTCATTCCGAGATATTTGGCCTCGTTTGCAAAGGGAACTTGAACCGTATTTATAAATACAGGCAAGTTATTTATTTTTTTATATGTAAAATCGACGTGAACCGATTTCGTTTCGTTAAGAGCAATCCTCCATGATTTTGTCCATTCATTGACCCGGTTAAGCGTGCCTTGTAATATTTTGTTTGTTTCTTTAATCCTTGTACCAACTGCTAGTATAGGAATGTTATCGACAAAAGTGGCTAAGGTAGTACCTTCTGTTTGCGAAATATCACGCGTAAATAACAGGTAAAGGATAGGCCCAAGGACGCTTCCTTGCGGCACACCTGCCCTTATTTCTTTAAATTCCGAATATTCGTTTCCGTGTTTGGCACGAAAGAGTCTATTCTTTATTTACGATTCTAAAATTTTCCATAACCGTTCGGGGTGAACTTGTCTTAATTTGCACTTGAGGCCTTCATGCCAAACCTTATCAAATGCTTGCGAAACGTCCAAGAACACGGCAGAGCAAATTTTATTTTCTTCTAGAGCTTTCTCTATTACGTCAGTTATCCGATGCACTTGATCGATTGTCGAATGTTTGCTTCTAAACCCGAACTGATGATCGGGTATAAGACGGTTTTCTTCTATAATTGGTTGTAAGCGTCTGAGTAATATCCTCTCAAAAACTTTGGAAATAATTGGAAGAAGCGAGATGGGTCTATAAGACTTTTTTTCATTCGGTGGTTTGCCTGGTTTTAGAACCATTATGACTTCCGCGATTTTCCATTGACTCGGAATGAGTTGTAATCTGATCGCGGCGTTTTAATGTGAAGAAACTTATTTAGTGCTTTCCGAGGTAACATTTTTAGGAGTTCACCCGTGATCAGGTCGTAACCCGGAGCTTTTTTGGGCTTTAGTTTCTTTATTACTTGTCCGAGATCGGTGAGCGTAGCGTTTATTACTATATTATTTTCAGATGTTCGTCTGTCTGACGCATAAATATTTCCATCAAGCGCTTGACCATCGAACGGCTTAAAAGTTTCTTCTAGATGAGCGGCGAAAATATCCGCCTTCTCTTTGTCGCTTTTTGCCCAAACATCTTGTGTTATCTTAATAGGCGGCCGTGCGATCTTCGGCCTTTTTGTGGCTTTAATAGCCTTCCAAAGCGAGTAATTGGACTCTTTTTCAGCTCTTAGGCTTTCGACGTAATTTCTAGCCTCGTCATTTTTAAAATCTTTGATCGACTTTGTTAGCAAGTTAGTAAGTCGATTTAAGTTCGCTTTATCTTGCGGGGCTCGAGTTTGTTGCCATCTTTTTCGAGCTTTTCGTTTTGTTCTGACCATATTAATTATTTCCTGCGGTTCGCTGTTCTCTGCCGGGGGGGGGGGAGGGGGGGGGGGGATGAATTAACTAATGTACTGATAAAGAAGTTGTACCCTTTTGTAAATCAAGAAAGAAAAATAAAACAACATTTGAAAGAAAGTCAAATTAATTTTAAATAAAATTTTTAAATTTGCTATTATTATTATTGTTTTGTTAGATCGTTAAGTGTTTTGTTCTGTTTTTCCAGTTGTATTCAAAATTTCAATTGCACCCTATTGGACAAAAAAAAAAAAAAATAGTTGGCGCAACAGGTCTGGAGGGACCCTAGGCCTAGCCTCTCACAACCATTCGGTTTGTGTGCGTTTTCATTTTTGGAACGAATGGAAGGGATCTACAATTTTATGCCGACTCCAAACGGCTAATTGAGAAGCTCTATCAAGACTGTCATACTCTCGGATGTTTGTCAGACGTTCGAGAGAGGTGGCGCAGTGAAAAAAACCCAAATTTGGGTTTTTGCGGGATTCGAAACCTCGAACCCTCGCTTAGTAGTCCAACACACTAACCACTAAGCCACTGCGCATACAACCCTATTGGACAAAGGAGCCTTAAAAATCGTGTTCGTTTGCTATTGGTCTATATATGGTTTTTGTGAAGTTCGGTTGCAATCGGAAAACGTATGTGTGTATGTGTGTTGTGCGTGAGTAAAAAAACACATGATTTTCAGTATGTTTTGGGTTTTCTCCACACATTAACATTGTGTTTACAGCTCAGGAGCAGGACTATTATCGACACGATAGGTGGCGCTGTTGTCGATCCCCCAAGCTACTCAACCAATTTTAATGAAATTTTGTAAGTGTGTATGGTTGGCTACAGTTGGATAGAAAGGACACTATTTTCGTATGGTTGGTAAAAGTTTTCAAAATAGGATAGTTTTAGACCCGATAGGTGGCACTTTGTTAAAGATAATCAGGGTATGAAGAAGTAGGTAGGTAGAAAAACGGGTTGTAGCACCTCCCATTAAAAAAAAAAAAACAGAAAATTCAAACGCTAGGTATATCTAAAGTTGTATAAATGAAATTATTATTGTACATTTGGAACTTTGCGAAATCTGGGCGGGACTTAATACGAAAGGTACGGGCAAAACCGTGTGGGTACAGCTGTATGTAAACGAGACTGACGTCAATTTGAAATTGAAAGTAGGCGGAGTTATAATTTTGTTACACAACCTTAATCCACCGAAATTTTGTAACGAATCGCGTTTGATTTGATTGTGAAGATTATCAAATCAAAAGTCATATAAGCGACGATTTTGAGTGGAAAATTCAAAGGCAAGCATATCAATTTCCCGTTTTGCTATGACAGTTCATAAGTCGCAGGGATAATCGCTATAATTTTATGGAATCAATCTTGAATTCCCATGTTTCTCATAAAGTCAATTGTATGTGTCATAAACTGACACGAACGAATAAAATAGCGGAACGAAGTTCGCCGGGTCAGCTAGTTTTAAAACAGATAAGAAAAATTAAGATAAGGAGTGTGAGTTGTCACGTTATAAAAACGGATATTGCAAGGCTTTCTATTTTAGTAGGGGGAAAAGGTAGTAGTTGTATAACAGTCCGATTAAATTGAAACACGGTACGATTGTTATTTTGGTCAAAAGTTTTGTTGGTTGTTTTCTTATTTTATTAGGTAGATAGGTAAAGATCTGAGGATCTGAGTATCAATGCTATATAAACAAGCATAGTAGGAGTTTCTCATGTTTGATCTGATGTTAGGGAATGATTTTCTTTTCGACTGGAATAGGTATATTAATGACGCTGGCTTAGGTTGTGTATGATTGAAAGTATTGTTCGTTATAGCTATACTCTGTTCAATTTATATTTTCAGTACAGGCCTTATGGGAAGCTCTTTTTTCTACCAGTGGTGCCTGTAGCTACTCTCACGGCACTCAAATACAAGATTTGCCACTGAAATAATGACGAAACCACTGGCATTCCAAAGAATTTTGTTGTTGTAATTTTCCTGAAATTCGCATACATCCCAACAGAACCAGCCTGCCCCGCAGCCGCGGACAAAATGAGCACGATCGTCTTGCGGTCGCTTGCTATTATCATCAACCAAAATAAGCAGTGTAAGTGACTGAAGCACATCAGAGAAATGTTACCATATGTCAATTTTAGCATATCATTAAGGGTTATTCTTTGAATTTTGTCAAAGAACTTTCAGTTTTGTTGCTTTTTAAAGCTTTTGAGAGCGAATAAATGAATTTGATTATGTGGGATGTTGCCATACAGTTTTTAGGTACTCCTTTAATTATTTTGTATGTCTGAAGGATCTGTTAATATGCAGTTAAACCATTTTTTCTTAATAAAGGGTTGGTATTTGGTAACCCTACCGATATTTGTGAGAGAATTATGCCAATTTATAGTGCTCACTATGGCAACCATGTGAGAGCTTTAAAATGGAGACAGCTTATTAAAATCCATAGGTAATAGTAAGGGTGAAAGGCAAATAGCCTATCTTCTCTGTACTGAAAATATAAATTGAACAGAGTATAGATATATTTCCATATAAATATACATAAATGTATATGAAAATATTCAGAGATTTGTTTTTTAATTTGCATTAGCAGTTATAAACTGTATATAACGATGAGCGGTAGTGGGGGTGCAAATGAGATATTCTGATTGTGAAAACTACAAGTGGTTGGAATTGTTTTAAGGTGCATATTCAAAATTGTTGAAAAAAAGTAGAAGTAGGTAATACCTATTTGCTGAAATAAGTTTTACATTGCTGTTATTGCATTTCTAATGGCTGTTGCAAATTTGAATTTTAAAGTGCGGTATTGAGTTTTAAAAATACTTGAACAGAGATCGGCTTTTGGGTTTTTTTGAGAAATAATTAAAAAAACAGATTTCTTCGATTTTTTTGACAAATACTAAGTACGGAATCTTATTTAGAATACTGATATTATCTCTAGTATTTATTTTTATCAAAACGTAAGAGCTGTTTTTGTAAAATTTGGCAGACAAAACAGTACCAAATAGTATTTGTTAACTATATAGCTGAAAACCTATTATATGCTATTGTTCACGATATAAGCATTACTTGGTTCCTAATGTTTTATCGAAGTCAAAAAAGGGGTTTTCGAGATATGAGCAGTTTTTAAAATTAGCGTTTTCGGTGATTCGAATTAAAAATTAAGGTTGCAACTTTTTTAATAACAACAACATTACCTACTCTAAGTTTGCCGTTTTCGGGTAAACTATGAAAAACTTAATTTAAAACAAAAAAACTTTTCTCGAAAATCCATTCTACGATAATACAAAAAAAAAAAAATTAGTTTGCCATTAAGTTAGAAATGATCATATTACCTTAGAAATTAATTTTTGTTACAATCGTATGGACCGTTTTCGAGATATGTCCAAATTTCAAAAGTACCATTACTCGAATTTTGCCAAAAACTGGGTATGTAGTCATGGTAACCTCGCCCACATAAGTTTAAAATACAATTTTGGTTGAAATCGTTAGAGCCGCTTTCGAGCAAATCAAACTGGTACGAACATTTTGTATTGGAAGTGCCATTAATATTGAGGTTACATTGCAAAATTAAAAACGGCCCCGAACTGTAAGCCCACAAACTCCAAATCCGAAGTTTGAACGAAGTCTGGGCAGCCGTTTAGGCTGTAGGTCTGTGCAAGGACAGGCAGACCCGACAGAATTTTTCGACCCACTTTTTTGAGTTCATGTATCATCGTAATGTCAGAATTGATTACATCTCGAGTTCGACATTTTTTACGAAAACAATACCTACCTATCTTTTTCTTAAAATAAATAAAAAAAAAATAAATTTAGTTGTTGCAGTGACTATTTTTCAAGTATGAATTTTTTAATGTCTTTGTATATGTTTTATCACTGATCTACTTCCTATGCAGGTATTTTTTTTTTTTTTTTTTTCAATTTACCTACATAGAAAAAAAAAATTAATTTATACAAGATTTATGAATAGAAGCAAACGGATTCCTTGCGAGACCCATCATAAGCCTTCCAAATCCAGATATACCTAAAGGGTATGTTGTATGTAGGTTTCATAGTATTAGTTAACCTGTGTGGAGAACTGTGGAGCACGTGAAGCAAGTGTTTTATTGTTTATTTCTATGGTGATTAGCGGGTAAACACAACCTTCAACTGGGGGAGTGTGTAGTCAGTGCCTTTTGGTATGTATTGTTCCGCTTTCATGCGGATGGTCGCATTAACTGCCACTTCGTTGAGGTAAGACCTCGTCTGTTAACGGAGAGAAATAAAGTTGTCCCACGGAAAAATCATATTTTTGGTCATAATGAAAAAGCACCAAGCAACCAAGAAGTGTATACTACTGTTCTTATAAGAGCGCCGTGATATTAGTCAGACCACATGTCTTGGAAAAGTTGAGGCTTATCATCCCATTCATATACTTTTAGCCCCATAAAGCAACTTAATAGGTAAATTCGTCCTTTAATTCGCGGAGATAAGCCACTTTATTTTGCCATCCAAGGAAACATCCACAAGGCAACAAGAAAATTTACCATCCAACAGTGAGGATGATTACCCTTCAAAGGCAAAGACAATTAATTGAATCACTGACGCACCGATTTGCGTCCATCTCCATAGCTTTTGAACAAAACAGAGACTGCCAATATAGAGCTTTACGAAAGTATTTCCTATCAAATAGAGTCGTCGTTCGCAACCAAACGAACGGCCTTTATCGGATTTTCCGTAGAATTAAGTTCTCCCACTGCAAACAAGGCAAACGGTCCTAAAATCGCTTCCTGGAAATTGTTTGCAGATTCTTTTAGCATATAGTATCCAATTCAGGGGTACGTATCTTCCTTACAAACGACCGGATGTCCCATACTAATTTCATCCCAGCTGATTGCATTAGTTAGGTATACATTTTCTTTTGGTTCTATGTATCCCTCGGCTATGTCTTGGCCATTTTCTGATGTTATCTGCATTAGCCTTATCAGATCTTTGTTGTTTGTGGGACACCGCACAATGGCATTAGCCCACACAAACGCATTTATACTTTAAGTCTGCTCCTTTAGGAAAAGGTAAAAAGGTTTTGGCCGGATTTTCCAATAACTTTGGACTACGCGAATGCATAATTTATGTTTGTTCAGGGCAGAAAGTTTAAAATTCCTTAATATATAACAACAAATGTAGGATGACGTATTCCCTTTAATCTCTCCATACTCTTACAACCCCAATGCGCAGTATTCTATGGTAGAGAGTCCTCTGTTAAACGCTCTTGAGCGTTTACCATGAATTAATTAAAATGTAGTTCCCGTAACCGGCATAACTGTCCCAGCATGAGGTACATCTCATTACACGCGGCGTGTTCAATATTTAAAATCATGGCTTCTACACAACACACATTCGCCTCATTCACCTAGGAGTTTCGAGTATCTATATCTACCTGTGTTCCTGCCTTTGACTTTATAGAAGCTCGTGCTGTCGGTACTGGAAAAAGTTATTACCAATCATTAGTACTGGTGCCTAGGTATTATTCGTCACAGAGAGACATTTTCCTATCCGTTGTGCCGCTCGAGTACCTCTACCTAGTCCCGTCAACAACAACAACCAACCATTAACACACATACCTATCTACGCATATACACATACTGAAGAACATATCTACACTTGAACCATTTATCAATCCTCGGATCCAACGATATTCTCTGACACTAGAAGTTTCCTTTCATACACACACTCGGAGGAGAGCTCTCGAACTTTCGAATGATTCCTGACGCCATTGATGAGATTTTTAATTGATAAATCACTTTTTGTTTCAATTACCCTCAGGGAAATTAATTACAGCTCTCTACTGCGGTAAATTACATCGTTTATATCCGCCCTTCTCATCCCGTCACTCCCATACGATGGTTGGCTTCCTTGACGCCTGCAACTGAAAAGAAAGCATCCCTGGTGCTGGTGGAGATGATTTTCAGCTGAAATGACGAAAATATGGTAAAAGCTGTCGAGGAAGAAGGGCATGCTACCTATACACTTCGATTACAAGTCATTTAGGTGTACTTTAAAGAAGGGCGGTGATAAATGTTCCTTAACCCCCCCAATGTCAATAAGAATCACGAAAAAAATAAGAAGAAGGGAACCTGGCTGAAGAAAGCACAAGCGAGGAGGGATGAACTTCCAAAAACGCCAAGGTGAATACGGCAAAAGGGTGAGATATTACCTCCTTGGTGACAACATCGACGTCGCGTCCTTGAGTGGGATTTTTCCTCAACGTCATTGGGATCTATTTTTAGGATAAAAAACGTGGGTGCTGTTTAGTTTCCTTTTTTTCAAGAGGGGACTGGAGTGTATAGCGCGAAGAGTTGGTACTATTTCTAAGGATAAACTGTTTCGATTTCCTTAAAATGTCGCTGTACTTAAACGAATTGTGTTTTTTTTTTTTTTTTTTTGCTTTTCAGAAATTTTTTAAGGATAGACTAAACACAATGAGTTCAAAAATTTGCGGTGGTATTCTTTTTGTGTTAGGGAACTTTCTTCCCTTTGCGGTTCGTTTCAAAAAGGAACTCAGAATTGGACAAATAGGTAAATGTTTGAATGGAAGAGAACATTTTTTTTTTTGAAACTACCTACCAGTGGTAGCTGAGATTTATTTCGATTCACAGATTTGAGGATATTTATAAAAGAATTCCAGTCTAGTGCGCTAAGCTGTGCCATCTTTTTGGTAGGTACACTATGTTATCTGGTGATCGTTGTTCGGTCATTGAGCAACTTTTAATCAACTTTGACTCGGGCAATAGTGATTCATTCTACAAATGGGAAATTTCTAAAGTGATAACTGTACCAAAGGAGGAAAACGCATATTGTAAATAAGGTATAATATTATTATAGAAGTGTAATTTTGGTATAGCCATATGCAGGTCATAGTTTGAGCACTGCCACTATGTATTCTTCACATTTTCAATGTGATTTGTTTCGTCATAACTTTTTTTTTATTTAAGTGATAACTTCTTTAGGCCCATTGGGTACTTTTGAGATGGGGAAAAACCAACAAACTCGCGACACCGACACTGTTTCTGTTACCGGCACCGCTGTTCTCCTTATAAGCAAGAAAAAACCATGTAAATGACACACTGTGTGACCAATTGAGCATATTTCCTGCTAAATTTAGCATTTTTAGCTTATTCGTTTTCCAAATCATGCCAGCATGCACAAGGACTGAACTTAATTGAATTAGAATTTTTTTTATTTTTTTTTTTTTGGAATACATAGATGTAAATGTAAGTACATGATGTTATGAACCCATATACACCTAATCTATATCAAATTCCTTTCATTTCCGCTCCCATGACATTCCTTAGAATAAAGTCGGGTAATGTGGACCACTCGGCTAATATGGACCACCAGCTTTGCTTACCTCTCACAAATGCAATTGGGGCGAGTATTGCTTACGACGTCCGCGACCTCCTTAAACTTACTTTAGGGTAGTTTCAGCAGTCAGAAGGAATGCCTCTCTGAGTTGTGATAAATAAAACAAAATCGAAGGCAGTGATCATTTTTTTTTTTCGTAAGTGTTTTTCCTTTTTTTCATTAGTTAAAATATCTGGGTGACCGAGCTTTGCTCGGTTATTACTATTTATTGTGGTTTTAAAAACAATACAAATTAAAAAATATATATATTTAAACATGAACATAGGTATAAAAAAATGTATGTCGCCTAAATGCCGGTAGATGTCTTACTTCTTTCCTTTTACTATGACGCGGACGGCAAGAAACGAGTGTTACGAGTTCGAATCCCGCTCGGTGACTTACTTTTCTTTTTTTTTTTTTATATGTTCAAGTTTACATATATTTTTTTTTAATTTGTATTGTTTTTGAAATTACAATTGGTCGCCCAGGTACTGATAACTAAAGTATGATACGAAATGTTGGAAGTCGCATTAGAAGTTTCACTTCAAAAATACTACCCTATTAAATTATATGTGTATTATCAAATCAAACTAAAACAAGTAAATGAAATAATGAGGACGCTACTCTTTGCTAACGGTCGCGCTGGCCTGTAACAGGTATACCAGAGACAATACTGAGACCCCCAACTTCGACCGATTAACAGTTATTTGCCTACAAGCTAAATTTTACGCTCCCAAAAAGTTTAGGTGCGCTAGTATTGTTGCATAGAAATGCGTATTGACAAATGTCAAAAATCCTCTCAACCAACACATTCGCACCTAATCTTTTTACATTTCACTGTGGGCAAAGCAAAACGGATAGGAATTGGCGTACACGGATAGGACAACAAAATGGCGGATTCCTGGCAAAAATTGAGGGGGCCAGCGGCAAGAGGATTGTGAGTTGGGGGTCTCAGTATGATTTGTTTATGAGGTATACTACGCCCATGCGTTCGAGTGCCACGTATTCACTATAACAACCATTAAATGAAAAATCTTGAACTCAATTTATACACCACCATCCACCATCCGTCCATCACCACACCACACGTCATCATCCATCTGCGCATTTCCTCAGAAAGACATTGTCGCTGTTTTTTTTTCATATGAACGTGCTTGTGCGATGTGCGCCACAAAACCACCCCAAAGCAGAACAACGATCAAGAACCGCGGCTGCTGATAATATTCGATTTGAGAAAATAAATTTATTTTTTTCGTGTTAGATTTTAGGTTGTAGCTCAGCTTCTAGAGGACATAGAAAGCTGATTGATGGCTTGAAATAACTATTAAAGTGTTGGCTCTCCTACGTATTTTTTTTGTTTGCATTGATTAAGAATTGTTTGTGTAATGGCGAGTAAAAGGCAGTAAAGTCAGAAAAATAAGCTCAAAACGCATGAAAACTCGAAAACACGCGTTTTCCCAAACATAAGACTAATCCAGATCAATTGCTTACCCCCGAAAACCCCCATATACCAAATTTCAGCGAAATCGATAAATAAATTTATATAAATACATAAATAAATAAATAAAAAAATAAATACATACAAGATTAGCTCGTTTAAAGGTATAAGATAAGATAAGATACATCTTTTTCTATCCATTTCTTTTATAAATTTAAGAAGTGAATATGTGTTCTTAAGTTCATATTAGTAAAATTATTGTAACAAATCACGTTTTGTTGCAAAGCAATTTTCTTTAAAAAAAAAACGTGTTTCGGGTAATATGGACCACGATAGCGGAGGGTAATATGGACTTATTACATACTACCCGCCGTTTTATTAAAAGGAGTCCGAAATTGATTTTTTTACCTTAAGGCCATGGACTCGAGAAAAAAAAACACCAAAGCAAGAAAAACGCAAGTCATGAGGTTCGGTCGATTTGAACAACGCTATTAAAATGGTGAGGACAAGTTTTTGTGGCAATTTAAAAGCTTCAAAAATACATAATGTACCAAAAACTAAGAATGTTGAAAATTGAAAGTACTAAGAGTTCGACACTGGTAAATTTTAAGTTAGGTCGTAGACCAGTTTTTCCAAATACGTTTGAGAAATAACTTGTGGAATATGTATGGACCATGTGGTTCATATTACCCGCCACTTTTCTTTTTTGCCGTTTTTGAGTTACTTTAGTTTTTGTTTTTTATTAATTTTATATGAAATGAATTAATGTTTTTGTTGCTATTTGTTTAACATAAACATACTGATTTTTTTTTTAAATAAAAAATAAATAAAAATAAATAGTTGGCGCAACAGGTCCGGAGAGACCCTAGTCCTAGCTTCTCACAACCATTCGTTTTGTGTGGGTTTTCAAGTTTTGGAACGAATGGAAGGGATCTACAACTTTATGCCGACTCCAAACGGCTAATTGAGAAGCTCTTTCAAGAAAGTAATACTCTCGGATGTTTGTCAGACGTTCGCGAGAGGTGACGCAGTGAAAAAAACTTTAAGTTGGAATTTGGGTTTTTGCGGGATTCGAACCTCGACCCCACGCTTAGTAGTCCAACACACTAACCACTAAGCCACTGCGCCATCTTTTTTTTAAATAAACATCCTTAATAAAACTTACACCGTTTGTGTTTTATTAGCAAAAATGTGAATGGTGGTCCATATTACCCTACTTTACTCTATTGTTGTTCGTTGCATTGTTTTTGCAGCTGCCACTTCTCCCATTGCAACCCGCAAATTTCGTTCATTTCGAAAAGCAAAATTCTCAAATTACAACCATGTGCATTGTTTGTGCAATTCATGCGCAATGTTGTTTGTTGCACAAACTGCTGACGCACCTTTCTTTCATTTCTGTCGCGACGATGTTTGAATTCTCCTCTGCTGTTATAGCCCCAGGTAGTTTTTACAAGTAAGAGTGACAACACTCAATTTCAGAAACATTTTAATTCCATTCTATGTAAATAAAGTAAAATATTGTAATTCCATTCTAAATAAAGTGAACATTGCGATCCCATACTAAATAAGTGAAACATTGTAACTCATGTCAACCAAAGTGAAATATTGTAATTTAGAAAATAAAATAAAGAAATCGAAATAAAACTAAGTAAAAAAATATATATCACATCACATCACACTATATTTACCTATATAAAGAGATAGGGTTTGTTTGTGGGAGGTAATCTCTGAAACTACCAAACCGATTTCAAAAATTCTTTTACTAATAGAAAGCTACGGGATAGATTATTGCGATAGGCTACTTTATTTTTTAATTTTTCCTTTTTAGATTTTTTTGAATTCCTCCACTATTTATTTTGACTTTTCTATATCAAAAATTAATTAGAAAACTACGTACCTACTATGTGCGAAATTTTTTTCTTTTTTTTTCAAAAAGTAGATTGATAAAATCGAGATAAAATTACTGTATTATAAGTTGGTCAACAGTGATGGTTTGTTTTTGATTTTATGCATCGCACAAAAGTTTCATTGCGTTTATACAGTTGATAACGTAAAAATTAAATGTAAAAAGTTTAAACGCGGACAAAATAATTATTGAAAAGCAGATTTCAGTGATTTTTAAAAAAATGCCAAGACGAATGCGCACAAATATTGGCCGACGAACAAGGCAAGCAAGTCAACAACAAAAAATATCAACGAAGCCAAACTACAGAAGAAAGCGAAAAGTGGGACATCGCATGGGATAAGACCATCAGATCAACAGTCAAGAAAATTGAGAGTGCAAGTAATGAGAACTGCGTCAAATCCTACTATTGCTGGTATGGGAGCAAGTTCAAATCGGAGTGGCAAGATGCACGTCGTTGCTGACATTCGAACGACTGGCATTTCTGTAGAACAGAAAAAACAGAAAACTATGTCGGTGAAGCGATTTTCGATATTGGAGCGATGACTGTAATTGTGTTCCACCATTAAAATGCGCTAAAAAAATGCTGTTTGAGTGACAAAGTGAAATTAGCACCTGCGGAGCCATTTGAATCGGAGGATTTTCTAAAGAACATTTGACAGTACAACTACTGTTTTCGTATGTCCTCATTGGTAACAAAAATCATTCAAAAAACTGGTTTCATGCCGACTTGCAGGGCAACATTTTCCCTTAGGTATACATCATGCAAACACACATTTTCTAATAATGGCATGGGATTCTACCCCGCAAAATTCGTATTAACAGATTCAAGGCCAAATTAACCATCGGATGGGTGCCTTGGCATTCTTGCCTATAAATAAGGACGTACAGCAATATTCGCAGGGGTACTTCATTTTGTCGGGGGATGATCAAGTCGAAAGCCCTGTACAGAGGGCAAACAGGAGTGACGAAAAACGTCATTCGACAATTGCAACCATTATAAATGCAATCAACGCTTTCATTACAATGTTGAAAACGGCTATAGAGAAAATTAACTTAGAAGATCGCAGATTTGTTTTCAAACCTGATAATAGAACTTCACTTTGGATAGGTAACGGGTGGTATCACTTCCAATACAAGAAAAATTATTTAAAATTTTTAATTTTTTAATTCGGATGTTCCGGACTTACTGCTTCACAAATTGAAATTAAAAGTCAGCTCAGTTATAATGTTTTTTTTGATCAACCTTAATGCACCGAAACCTTGTATCGGATCGCGTTTGATATGATTGTGAAGAATCTCAAATCGAATGTCATGCAAGGACGATTTTGAGTTTAAAAGGCAAACATTGTCATATCGCGGACTCCGCTTACTCAGAACTATTTGGCATTTAAGCGTCTATGACAAATAATAAGTCGCGAGGATAATCGCTGAATATGTAGCATCAATCTTCAATTCCCATGTTTTTCACGTGGTCCAATTGTATGTGGCGTGCTCACCTGTGGGCAAACCACTTTAGTACAAAAGCCGGCGAGTCAATCATTGCTAGTATATATATATTTTTCTTTCCGTCTCTCCTTTCACACGGAATCTTAATAATGATATTTTTGTTAAATATATATTATTTTTCGTGAAAAACAGCTTTTTTGCTAATTTTTTGGGTTTGTAGCCAGTTTTCGATTTCAAAAAAATTTATCATTTATTTTTTACATTGTCATTCGTATTTAAGCGTCTTGAATTTCCCGTGCGTGTGGCTTCCGCTATTCTAATCGCTGGAAATCTTTTTCATCAATATTGAATGTACGTCGTGTTTCATGTAGTTTATTGAAAAATCGAAATGTTGGCAGACACGTCAATCATTGCGGTTTGAATGAAACACATCGACATTGCTATCCCTCAGTTATTTCTATTGTATAAGTTTTGAATAAAGAATTTGAGCTGGACGAATTACATAAAGCAGCAGGTGCATGTGCAGTGCGAATTATTATTTTCATTGCATTAACGAATTAGTTAATAATAAAATAGTGTATTTATAAAAACCTTTTTTTTTTTTTTTACTTCATTGCGAATTATGTAGTAATAATATGAATTAATAAAAAATAATATTTTTTTAGTTTAGGCGCATGTGTATCTTTTCAGTACTAAAAAAAAGGATAGTCTTTCTAGGGCCAATGTAAGAAAAGTAGAAAAAACATTATGAATTTATTACACTGAGGGAAAATCTACGACCCGAATTGAAGTACTTTTAAGATTATATTTAGAAAGCACACATTTTAATCAAAGTTCTTACAATTCAAACTGATTTTTCTTTATTCAATCAAAAAAATTGTAATCTAAAAACATGCGAAGTTAAATTAACGCAGTGATTCTAACTCTAAAAACATTTAGGTTAAAAATAAGAAATAAAGTGTTAAAAGTGGATCAAATTTTCGTTATACTTGAATTAAAGGTTTTCAGAGTAAATATTACTCTTACTCTCTTTGGTTTTTACTCTGTTTTGTAAGCTATTACAGTTCGTACATTCTCAATCTAAGAATGCACAGAGTAAAAAAAAATATTCTTAAGTACGTACATACCAGCACCGTCGCGTGAATTATTTAGATGGGTGTGCAAATTCTTTAAAAATTTTTAGAAATATGGATTAATTGCCTGAAAACTCGTCCCATCGTATTGTTTTCTCAATCATTGTTCTGCTGTTTTTGATATCTTATTTTGTTTTCAAAATAAAATATAGAAAAATAAAACTTTCGCTTCAAAATCAAAAGCACCGCACGAAACTGCAATCTGCAACCCCAATCCCCAACCACTTAAACGAAAAGCAAAGTTCAACCATTCATTCATCGGCTTTCGTGCACAGCTTTTGTTTGCACGAGTATCGATGTAATACATTGTATAAATTTGACTTATGACGCTTTACGGAAACAGAACAGAACAGATGCAAAAGAAGAGAAATGAATACAGCCCGTGCACAGAAAACCTTCGCACGAGTTCACTACAAGTTCATCAAAGTAAAGCGATTTATGAACGGAGGCGTGCGGGTGACGATGGCGATGGGGATGAATACTGAAGAAATCTTGTAGAGATATAATTTGGAGTTTGATGAATTTATTTGATGAAATCAACAGAATGGTGCACAGCAAGTTTTTGTACGAGTTAATGAAGGAATTTTGAAAGAAGAACTATGAAGGATTAATATGAATAGGTATGGTGTAGCGTGTAGGGTAGGCTGTAGCTGTTGGCTGTGTTATGGATGTTTTATGGGTGTGGAATTGTGCATATCATTATTTGTGTGTTATTATTATTACACAGTGTTTGATGAGGAATTTTTTTTCATCCGATCAGGGTGTGCAATGCACACCTTGCACACCCTGACGAGACGCCACTGGTACATACTCACATTAAGAAAGTTGGATTCAGAATGAGTCAATTATTTCTTGTTCCTAAATTACAGTTATAATCCATCCTTATACGTATTCTCTTATGAGCAGATGCAGAGTGAATATGATTTTTTTACTCTATTTCTTCTCACTATTACAGCTACGTTATTATGTTATAAATGTTAAGAGTAAAAGTAATATTTTGTGCTATCAAATTTACTCCGTTTAAGAGTAAACTAAGAATGTGCTGAATTAAATCAAGTATGCAATTTTAGCATTTAAGGGTGGAACGTGTTGATAGTTCAATTTTAATTGCATTCGATCTTCGATCTTTCCAGCTCATTCTGTCTTTGTTTTCGTGTCGCGTCGTGTTGTGTTCGTACCAGTCCAATGGATAACAATAATTTTGGTCAGTCTAGTGATTTCATATAATTATGTACTTGAGAATTGTGAAAATAATAATAATAACGAAGTAGATAATGAAAGACTTTTAAATCTGTTAAAGGAGTTAGATATTGAAGATATCTACAAATATTTATTCGGTGAGTACCTTTATCATTGACCTGCAGCTCTAATTTGCAAATCAAAAATATTTTTTTTTTTGTAAATTTAGCTGGCAATATTACATTTAGAAGTCTTCCATATCTTTCTAAAGACGACCTCTTGGTGATTCCACATGTAGGATTGAGGGCTGAATTTCGGCAAAAACTGTTTATATGGAAGAACAAAGTGGTAAGTATCTAGATATATTTTCTTTTTCTTGAATAAAAAAATAATTTTTCCATGTTTTTCCTTTTAAGCACAATATTGACGACGACACTATATCAGCGAGCTCAAAGGTGAGTGCCTGGCTTAATACGGAAGCCAATGGGAAGGAGAGTTCTACCAGCCAATGTGCATCAAGCATCGCTTCTTGTTTTTGTTTGGTAAGAAAAAACATTTATTCGATATACCTATCTAATTAATACGAAATGTTTTGTTTTTAAAATTTTGTTAATAAAAAATAAAATCTATATATATAAAAATAACTTGCGAAATGTGTGTGTGACAGCCTACCGATTGCCACACGTATCCGATTTTGATTTAGTTTTTTTTGTTGGTTAATAGATCATGCAGAGAAGGTTTTTATATTAGTATGATACATTTTCGAAAGAAGGCGCAACCGCCATTCCAATAAATTCATTTTTGTACACTTAAAAAAAAAAAGAAACTGGATAAAATTCGAGTAGTGACGCTTCAAATACAAAAAAAAATATTTTAAATCTTAAAAGCAATTGTTTTTGTCAATTATTTTAATTATTTTCCAAGCAAATTGTTGTTGTCAACAATTGAAATTTTTTTTTTATTTTTTAATATATTATGTACCTATGTACCTAAAAAGTTTGTTCTAAAAAATTATGTTCTATGTTACATTAAGTAACTTTTTGAAATGAAGTAGATACTTTGATTATACAAAGATGATATGGCCGACGATATTTTGCATCGAATTCGTAGATACTGTGACATCGGATAATGAACTGGAGATGTCAGATGAAATGCGCAACAAAGCTTTGATTTTGATCGAGGATATTTTTTGTGTCTGCTCATGAGTGGCAATTTGTTGTGCAAATTGGGGATGCCACAGCCAAATCGTTCAATGAAAGACGCATTTAATCCAGAATTGGAGCGAGAAATGGACTTCGGTCGAATCGCATTGAGTCAAGCTGTTCGAACAAATGTGCCAATGTTGAATCAAGAATAAAAGAAAATGTACGATGAATTGATGCAAGCAGTCGATAACGAAAATTGCGGAACTGGAAATACATTCCTGATTTCACTGATTTTGGCTACAATTCGTTCGAGATCTGAGATCGCTTTGGCCCTAGCCTCTTCTGGGATAGCTGCTACTTTGTTAGAAGGCGGCAGCTCATCCTGCATTGAAATTGCCATTGAATCTGCAAGTGGAAGAAGAGCCTACATGCAACATTTCAAAGAACACTGCGATGGCGAAAGTACTGCAGCAATGTAAGATTATTGTATGGGATGAATGCACAATGGCTTACAAACGCGCATTGGAGGCCCCGAATCGTTTACGTAACGACCTTTCGGTGGAGCAATGATTTGCTTTCAGGCGTTTTATGGCGATAGTCCGCTGCAGAGTTCTCCAGGCAATTGTTGGCGATGGGCAATGGTGTGATTCCAGCAGACTTAATCACCGGCCTGATTGAGTTTCCACAAAATTTTTGCAACTTTACAACGACACCGGAAGAACTAATCGTGAATGTTTTCCCGAATATCGCTCAGAATTATATTGACCATGATTGGCTGAGTGTAAGAGTGATTTTGGCTGCGAAAAACAAGAACGTCGAACATTTGAATTTCGCCATTCAAGCCCAAATCGCTGGTGAGTTCCATTCATACAAATCAGTCGACTCCGTGATGGATGAAAACGAAGCCACCAACTATCCCAGTTTGTTGCGCAACCTTAATGAACCAAAACTTTGTAACGGTACGCGTTTGATTGTGAAGAATTTAATATCAATTATTATTCAAGCAACGATTTTTATTGGAAAATTCAAAGGTGAAGATGTTCTTATTCCGCGGATTTCACTTTTTCAGAACGATTTGCCGTTTCAATTTCCCGTATGTCTCGCTTTTGCTATGACAATTAATAAGTCGCAAGGACAATCGCTGGATGTGTGTGCTGAAATCTTGAATTTCATATTTCGCACCCAAATATAGAAATAGAAAAAAAAAAAATGTTGTATACCATAAAGCGCTTCAGTGAAAAAGCGGTAGGTTGGCCGACAAATAATTGATTTTATTTACTTTTGAATAAACAATTTGAATTGACCGAATTACATGCCGATGTCATGTACAATATTTACCTACAATAATGAATTTTGGAAGTTCGCCGGGTCAGCTAGTTGTTTATAAAATGAATGTAGTTTTTTTTTAATTTACATAGCAGGCCCGTTTATGAAAGTTTTGTATTAAGACCGTGCGTCTTAAATCAATAATGATTTGTAATAGAGACAATAAATATAATTACTACCTTGAGAACGTCAAATCAATCTAACATGGATTGTTTTCACTTAAATTAAGAAAGAACGTTCCAAAATCAATAGCAAGCGGTCTAGTAATAATCAAAATCATTATCACATAAAAAATGACTAGTATATTAAAACAATAATGATTATACTTATATTAAGTACTTATCGTTCTTAATTCAATAATCCTGCGCTTTAAGAATAAGAAAATATCGGTATCAATTTAAGGACGTATCATTACTTGAAAAGTTCTTAAATTAAACATGCGAATTTCAAAAGTAAGAATGCCGTGTTACTGGTTTCAAACCGCCGTACTTGATTTAAGCACAGATCGGATAGCGATGAATATGACTCGAAAATTGATTAATTTAAACGTGTTTTTGCTTACTATCACTCTATTTTTCTCTCGGTGTACCTAAATATGTATATCGTCACCTGAATTCAAGAAGTGGATAGCTCGAAATTTTTCGTTTTTGATATGTTTACGTTTTCTGCTACCTTGAGTCGATATATGTAAATGTAGTTCAATAACCAGCAAACTCATTTTTATGATATGTTGTCATCTATTGAATATTACAAAAAGAGGACAAACAAAACATCGAATAAAGACTAATTGCAAAAATTAGATATCTTCAGATAGCCGCTCTTTGCACTAATTTTGTTTTCACTATTTCTTGCTAGAAGTAGATAGCTCAAGTTACCTATTTAATGCACTGTCTACTATAATTCCTCATTAAGTATTTTGTAGGTAGATATGTCGTTTTTGATTTTTTTTTTCTGCCTAAACGTTTGATTCATTTTTGGTTAACAACAAAATGTAAAATTTGTGTATAGAAGAAATTTAGCTAACGGAACTTTGAAGACAAATTGTTAGTTAAGTAAAAAATATGCGGAAATAAATCGGGTCATTAGATTAGAAGCAGTGAACAAATCAACATTGTTTGTGAAGTGAATACATTTTTTCGGTTTAAACTGTTAATTTTATAAAGTAATTGTACTTTATTGAGTGTTAATAAAAATGGACAAGAAAAAATGTTTAAAACCGGTCATCTTATTGAAAAGCTTAGCCGAGGCTGCAGTGATGAGGGAGTTATGAAGTAAGCAGGACACCACCAAAACATCAAAAAAATGGTTCTTGGGTGATTGTTTTCCAAAGACCTAGAGGCGGACAATCTTCATCAAAAAATGTAGGATTGTATGTAGCCCTCCAATCGCTATTGTTTCGCTTCTTCTTTGCTGAGAGGTTGACTCCCCTAAGGGTTCTGGCCAGAATGTAAAATCTCACTACCGACAAATTCGTCGTACCTTTACCTATGCTAAACCAATAGAACTAAACCTAATGACTTTTGCTATCGAGAAAGTTTATTTAAAAACCCTTAAAGTCACTAACCAAAAATACTCTCTTTGAAATTTACAAGTAGATCTTTCAAAAGTTCAAATGTTTTCCTTTCATTGCGTAGACAAGAGGATCAGTAATTAAAAGGAGGGTCCTTGAACATTGGTGTAATAATTACTCCTTAAAGAGAAAAAGAGCAAAATGAAACTGAACTTGATTTACGAAAAGTTATTTGTTTCCTTGAAATAGCCCATTTTGTCAGACAATTCATTTTTGCTACTTAAATGGTTCACTCGAGAGCGCACCTGTGAACATTTTTAATAGCAGTTTAAAATCGGAACTGCCAATAACCGCTCTAACTGAACATCCAATAAGTTTTAACGGGCTTCTTACTACCATTTGTGGCAAATTTTATAACATTCTACCCAACTGCCTTCCACGTTTGACTTATCAACTGTATAGCTCATTTTACAGTTCAATTTATCGTTTCATTGATGATCAATAAATAACTTTATATACCTACCTATACAAACTTCAAAGATAATATTTTGTAATACCAACGAATTGCATTTCGATTTAGGATTCTGCCAGTACATGCTCTCAATTTGTCTCCCCCGAACAAAGATATCAGCAACAGAGATACCATTTTATTGACTCCACCTTTCAATCAAATTTACGCACTCAAACGATAACAAAGTAATTGCCTATCGTCTTTTGCGTGCGCGACGACCTCCTGTGGTACGAACAACTTTTGATTTAATTTTTTTCAATTCATCCATCTTCGTGATAAATTCCAGCGTCAGGATAATACACACCGATGTGGAAAAAGGTGTACTATAGCTATAGGTATCTGTAGTGTGACTTCCTTTTCCGGCCGACGAACCAAAATAACTTTTTTATTACCATAATTTCGATTATAAATTTTTGTTCTTGCTGTTGTTGTTGTTGCTGCTGCTGTTGCCATGTTCCATAAATTCAAATTTCATTGCTGTTCATCGAATGTGAAATGCAAAAATTTTAAAGCACACACCCAAACACGTGTGTGATAAGGATATCGCATTAAATCCCTCCGGTAACAGCATTTGGTAGAGCATGTCTTCGTAGTCGTCGTCAACGGTGGCAACAGAAATTGTTTTTGAAATTTAATGCGGCATAAGATGACGCCATTCACATAAATCATTCTCGGACACAGGACACAGGAGACTATAGGAATGTCGTCTGGTGGGGCGAAAGTGAGTAACATGTCCCTACAACCTACACTGCTGCCGCCGAATGTGTTGGCCGTCGGATTAGTTGTTTATTTGTGAATTATTATAACGACTTTCCCCGGTTTGTCGAAATATTGCATAGACAATGAGAGCATAGGAAAGAAAAAGCCAATGAAAAAAACTCGCTCCAGGATTAAGGTTGAAAATTTCACAGAAAGGGACAATAAATTTATGTAAGCTGAAGCTTGCTGGATGCTATTGCGACGCTCTTCCTTTTTTGTAATTTCTAATTTTTTGCTTCGGCGTACATAATTACAGTGAAAAAAAGAACCAAAAACACAAGGGGACATCAACAATGGAGGACAACCAATGGGACCACTAAAGCGACCATCAAATTTCCGAGTTCGCAGGCTACGCATTTTCATTTCGCCATATAAGTGAATGATTATGGGCCACGGTTGCTGCTCGCCTCATTGTTGACTAAGGACTACGCCACTGAACGCTGAAGTACCTAACGACCTAACCCATCTAACCACTCGTGTTTTATGTGTTGTAGAAAAGAGTTGACAGTTCTACAGCCTGGTGTAATTAAGTTAATTCCAATAAGCTCTTTGTCGATATGCTGCCAGAGAAGGGTGGGTACAGAGTTTTCTGACCTTTTTTATTTGCTTTGTTGAGGGGTTCCACTTGTGTGAGCTCTTCGGTCAACTAATTTGTTGTACAAAAGCCAACTTGGGACTACCTAGCTGGAGTGTTTTACGAGGACTTTGTGGAGCATTTTTCGTGTCATAACAAACTTTGTCGGTGATAGAGAAGTGAAACCACCAAATTAGGACTTCTTGGGAATTTAATGAGTTACGATGGGGCGTTTTTTGTTTTCCTTCTGGTTTTAAAGAGAGGGTACTCTTACCTTTAAGTAGGAACTCGTGTACAAATTTGGATACTTAGGGCTGGCATAATTTTGCCTCTTCAGGGAGGTTCCGTGTTTTCTGCCGGATTCAAGTTGTGAAAAATCTTGACGGTGCTGGGAGGGATTTTCTTATGTCCGTTGTGACGCAGAAAAGTTTGGTACATATGTAAATGGATTACTTCTGTGCGACTTGAACTTTAGGGAAAATAGCACGATCTCTTTTGAGACAGGAATGGTATAACTAATAAACTTTTATTTTTCACTGACAACACCTGTAGCTTTTGATCATAAACTAAGCATGAATTATTAGACTGGCAGCTTTCCTACGTCTCCCCGATTTCCCCCGAAATTGTTTTCATTGCAAACCCCCCCTTCATAGCTCTCTATAAAGTAGAAAAAACGAGATATCCGTCACAGGGAAAAAATATGAGACCATCATATATGAAAAACATGCTTTATTTCACATCAACAAAAAGCTGAAATTAATATGCCCCAGCTCATAAATGTATGCAATGATAAAACACAGTGACGCATTTCCGTCCCCGCAAGTTAAATGTGTGGAATTACTCCACCAGATTCCAATAACGCGCGCTTAGAGGTTTACACATCAAAAAAGTTAAAAATCTAAATGGCGGGGGGTTTAATAAGCTATTGAAACTCAGTAGTATTCATACATCGTGTTATCTCTGCCTTTTTGTGGGAATTTAGATTTCCAAAAGACATGCGTAAAAAGAAGATAAAGTGCACGACTGGGTCGAACAAAACTTTCTCTTTTATCAAAAGTTTTGTTGGTTATTTTCTTATTTTATTAGGTAGTTGGGTAAAGATCTGAGGATCTGAGAATCAATGCTAAGTTGTCTATTATTGGAAGTATTGTTCGTTATAGCTAGATATATTTCCATATAAATATACATAAATGTATATGCAAGTATTCAGAGATTTATTTTTGTATTTGCATTAGCAGTTATGAACTGAATATAACGATGAGCGGGTGTGGGGGTGCGAATGAGATATTCTGATTGTGAAAACTCCAAGTGGTTGGGATTGTTTTAAGGTGATATTTCAAAATTGTTGAAAAAAAGTAGAAGTAGGTAAAACCTATTTGCTGAAAATAAGTTTTGCGTTGCTGTTATTGCATTTCTAATGGCTGTTGCAAATTTGAATTTTAAAGTGCGGTATTGAGTTTTAAAAATACTTATATGTATATGAACAGAGATCGGCTTTTGGATAGCCATTTTTGAGGAATAATTAAAAATTAAGTTTACAGTTTCTAAAATTAGCGCTTTCGGTGATTCGAATTGAAAATTAAGAACGCAACAATTTTAAGAATATCAATATTACTCAAGGTTTGCATTTTGGTTAAAATCGTTCTTGCCGTTTTCAGGGAAACTAAAGAAAAATAAATTTTAAAAAATTGACTTTTTTCAAAAATCCATTTTAAGATAATACCGAGAAAAAATGGGTTTGCCATTAAGTTGGAAATTACCATATTACCTTAGAAATTAATTTTTGTTACAATCGTATGGACCGTTTTCGAGATATGACCAGATTTCAAAAGTACCGTTACTCGAATTGTTAAACAAAATCTGGGTATGTAGTCATGGTAACCTCACCCACTTAAGATTAAATATCAATTTTGGTTGAAATCGTTGCAGCCGTTTTCGAGCAAATCAAACTGGTAAGAACACTTTGTATGGGAAGTACCATTAATAAAGGGTCTGCCGAACGAATATGGTTGTGTATACGCTTGAACAACGCTGGGAAATATTGCGACATTACTTTGAAAAGCATGGTAATGTTGCAGAATGTGTGCGAAAATTGCGTACGGATTTTGGAAGAAGAGAAGCACCGTCAGCTCCGTATGTTCGTTATCTTGTGAAAAAATTGAAAGAAACTGGCATCCTCATCGATAAACCAAAGCGTGAAAGGCCAAAAGCAGTGCACACCCGAGTACACCTGAGAAAATTGCTGCTGTGGCAGAAAGTGTGCGTGAAGCGCCATCAACATCAATTCACCGTCGTTCTCAACAATTGAACATTTCGAAGACATCGTTGAGACGAATTTTGCATAAAGACATTGGTATGACGCCATACAAAGTCCAATTGGTTCAGGAGTTGAAGCCAACTGACCATCCAATGCGCTTCACTAAGTGGGCCTGCGATCGACTTAGAGAAGATGCCGATTTTGCCAAAAAAAATCATCTTTTCAGGTGAAGCTCTACTGCATGGCCAGCCGAGGCAGCCATTTGAATGAAATTATTTCAATTATTAATCGGAAGGATTTTGCTTTCAAATAAAAAAAGAAAATTGAGAAAATATTCAGTAGTTTTTTTTTATAGCATTTTCCAAAAAAAAAAGTTATTTGGCGGACCCTTTATTTAGGTAACCTTGGAAAATAAGAAACCACCCCGAGCCCTAAGCCCACAAACTCCAAATCCGAAGTTTGAAATCCTAAACGGCTAGGCTGTAGGCCTGCGGGACAGACAGACAGACAGACAGACGGACAGACCGGACAGAATCTTGCGACCCACTTTTTTGAGTTCGTCTATCATCGTAATGTCAGTATTGATTAATTAACATCTCGAGTTCGAAATTTTCTACGAAAACTACTACGTAATGGAGAAAGTTAAAAAGGAAATAGATATGAGTTCAATGTTTGCCGTTATACAGGAAACAATTATGTAGATTAGAAAACAAATTATCACTATTAGTATATGCTACATCCATCGCGTAAGGATTCCTGGACGACTTTCAAAAACAATTCCAAAGTCCTTCTTCTAAGACATATACAAAAAAATAGATATATGTACCTAGATGTTAGTATTGTTGTGATATGAATTTAAAAAAAAAAAATTAAGCTTACCAAACGATATCCACTTCGCTTCTAATACTCAGGCCAACAAGAAAAGTTTTAACAACTTCATTGAAATTCGGTCACTTTGTATACTGCGTTAATGAATATTACATTGAATGTAAGAATTTCAACTCTATGAATGGTATTCATTGATATTATAGACGAGAATTTTTTTAATGTAGTCTATTATCGTATCACTCACTGACTATACGTCTCATATAATCATAAGACCGATACTCACGTATGGTGTGGCTGTCTGGTGGACTGCTTTGGACAAAGCGATTAATCACCGTTCATTCGTATTAATTAAATCAAACATTTCATTAACTTACATAGTTCTTAGTAATTTGTAATTCGCCCCTTTGCTAATTCACCTCAAAAATATTGTATTTGAATCCACAAGTTAAGAGTGTGAAGTAGAATGTAAATCTGGATTCTGCAAACGGCGAAGTCGCGCTCGGGATCTCTTTTAATCAATTTTCTCTCGAGGAGAACGTGCAGCTACTTGTCGGTAAAAGATGGAGAAATTATGATGAATTCGAAGACCAGCAGTTGACCGAGTTAGTTGACCAATGCAAACCCAATCTTTTGAAGTAAAAAAAAAAATAGAACAATTTTATAACGTGGTTTAAAGAAGTGTTTTATTATCTTTTCGCTTAGCTTAGCTTAGATTTTCTAAGTGTAATGGAAGCTCATCGTTGAAGCAACAAAATCGTAAAAGTTCTTGGGAAACAATCGCAATAAGCCGAGCAAAGTCCAAAGAATAGCTTGCTTGTGCATCGGCGGGGCACTTCGCACCGCCCCCTTCGCTGCACTTGATAACCTGTTTCATCTCACACCCATTGACATCTTCAGCAGGCAAACGGCATCTTCCGCAGCCGTACGCCTCAAAGCTACTTCACGATGGACCATCAAAACAACTGGCCATGGTCCTATTATGAACAACATCAAGAACCTTCCAGAAAACATCGACTCCTCCACAGAAAACTCAATTTGGGACGGTTCTACTATTGTGATCTGAAAGATCTTAAAAAAAAAAACATTCGAAATCTCCTATACGCTTCATCAGAAGCTCCAACTGGTTCAACGAGTAGGAAGAATAACTATAGATTCTTGTGGTATCACAAGTCTAATCTTGACGGCTAGACAGCCACTTCAACCTAACCTAACCTAACCTAGTTTATTGTAACACTTTTTAGATGCAAGCAGTTTTAATGAACCCTATAATTTCTATCACGTTTTTCTTTTCTTTTATTATTTTAACTAGCGACCCGCCCCGGCTTCGCACCTAGGGTTCAGCCTGCGTTTGCAATGTAAGCGGAAAAAATGTAATTATTTACGACATCACATTAGAAACCTCAAAAATAACAGTATTTCTCCACTATTTAATGGATGCTTTTATACATATAAACCTTCCTCTTCAATCAATGTATCTATTAAAAAAAAACCGCATCAAAATCCGTTGCATAGTTTTAAAGATTTAAGCATTCATAGGGACACAGGGACAGAGAAAGCGACTTTATTTTATACTATGTAGTGATGTGGAGTATTTTGTAGAGCATGTCAAATTAAATAAAACTGAAAAAAATCGTATTTTTAGGTAACAGTTATAAGAAAAATGTGTGTTTTTGTATTGTTAGGTATAAAAAATAAACTTACTGAAAACAAACAACTTCCAAAAAATTTGGTACACATGTCATCTGTGTGACCGCTTTGATTAGTGTCATCGTCGATTCGACGAAGCATATCCCATGAATATTAAAAATAAGCATGTGCTTCCAGGGTTAAAAAAAAAATCAACATGCCAATTGCTGGCAAATTGAACTGAGTATTGAAATTACTTTGAGCATTTACAGTGAGTAAGTGGTTGTGACTTGTGAGGACAGTATTTCTATTAACCTGGAAACCATATTCCCTAGAAAGCATTTGTTCATCTCAATTATCAAAGACCATACCCTCTGATACGTGGAAAATATTCCATCTACCATGGAGCACCTTTCAACTACGTCAATCAGCGATTTCGCTTCCATTTCCTTGATATTCTTTGATTCCACAGTTGCTTAACCCGCATTGGTAAACAGTTCTGTTAATTATTTCATTTGGCACTCTCCTTTCATTTGGAGTTTCCCCCACGACTGACATCCAGCGACGTTAACATCCTCATGTAATAATTGAAACCAAATTTCAACTTAAATTAATATTACCTCCCTTACTGGCAAGCTTCACCAGCAACCCATATCATTGTTCTGCTCCAGCAATAGAAACAACTTGTACCGTAACCAAGTTAAATTCATAGTTCCTTATAAATTTAGGAAGCACATTTCCCCCTTTGTATGGTTATTATTAGCCCTTAACGCGGAAGCACCTTAAATCGAATCCAATTAAAGTTGCGTTTTCCAGTCGAGCGGTGCTCCCACTTTCGTCACGAGAAACGGAGGGCATGGCATGGCGCCGGCCGTCATCGCTGGGAATACCCATTACTCAAGACTCTTATCGGGAGCTCTTGTGACACACTAATGTTCGCATTTAACAAATTGAATAAAGGAACCACCATCCCTCCCACAAACGTTAACCCTCATAAACAATCCCCTGCAAATGTGATGTGTAACGTGTAAGTCTCAACCCTTTTCTTGCATTTCCATTTCATGCTGCCTTCATAATGTTCCGCTGAGATAATGTCAGTTACTTTTTTTTCCCTGTTTCCTTCAGCATGCCTGATGCCTATGAAGAGAAGGAATAAAAAAAAAAGTATACATACCGATACCATGGAGATAGCGCACAGGGTGAGACGAAGCCGAGTAGCAGCCCAGTACAGCTAACAAATGAATCACAATAAATAAATTTAAGCTCACAATGTTACACTTTAAATTGAATTGGCCGTATCGTGTGTAGCTGACTTCATTTATTTACGTCAAATGTCGGCTATTCGTCCATCCAAGGCATGTCAGGGGGATGCGTTGTGAAGAAACTATCCGCACCACTCCGAGCCATCCCTCCATTTCATTGCTCGTTTAGGGTACAATGCAATTGACTAAGGACATTAGTGAAGTGAACCTGACTGGGAAAGATTTGTGTCTACTCCTCACTTGTTTTACACTGTGTGAGCCGTGTGTAGGGATGCTGTTCGTCAGACGATTACGTAGGCTCTTGAGCTACACATTAAAGCAAGTGAACTAGAAAAAACCCTCGTTTCGTTGGATAAAACATGACATAGGGGCGTTAAGTTGGGACTCAGAAAATACACACCTACCTAGAATGTGTATGTTATCATCGGTCGGCCGGTTTATGGGTAACATTCCTGTGAAATGAGAGTTTAGTTTTATTTTTTTGGGAATGGCATGGAGCAGTCACGTGGATTCCGTCAGTGTATATTAATGGATTGTGTAATTAACTCCTTTGATTTTGGGTATAGGTATATTGATCTTAGGTGAGAGCGCGGAAGAACTTTGACTTCGAGTTGAGGTTAACAGAAGTTCAGTATAGAACGTATAGAGTATAACTTTTCAATTAGGTACAAAATTAGCTAGTCCTACAAAAAACAAGAACTCTTGCTAAGTCAATCCTGCCATTGAAAAATAAAAAATATATAAGTGCGGACTTCTCCAAGTGACTTCCGAACTTTGACAGTTAAGAGCGGCCATATTGTTAAAGCTGTCAAATTGGCTACCATTTATTTTTGTTACTGAAGGTGAAAATCTCGAAAGAGACAATGGGTTTAAAAACCCAGAGTAGTGTGGGACTCTAACCGCACTAAAAACACCTCCTTAATCATGACCAATCAAAGAAAGATAGACAAATGATTTTAGTTTCAACTTTCAGTTGCCTTTGAGAAGGTATTACAATTTGAATACGGGTTCTCATTATTTAGATTACAAGGTCGTGAGGTTTAATTCTTCTCAATCTACGAATATTGTATCGTACATTTAAGACGTCTTCTATTTCAGCACGCTCATTGTGACGAATTGCGTACTTTTTAATTACCTCCGTTACAAGATCAGTCTGCAAATCACGATGCAAGTCATTATTTCTAATATACCATGGGGCATTAACTATTCCCCGAAGGAATTTGTTTTGGAATGTCTGTATTGTTTTTACATTTGCCTTCCTTGTACAACCCCATAATTGGACACCATATGTCCAAACAGGCTTCAATATCTGGTTATATAATAAAATTTTATTCTCAATGGACATTTCCGAGTTATGTCCTAGCAACCAATAAAGTTTTCTATATCTAATATTTAACTCTTCTACTTTCTTCTTCACATGTTCCTTCCATTTCAGCTTAGCATCTAGATTCATACCCAGATACTTAGCTGTGTTAGAATAAGGAACTACTTGGTTATTAATAACCACAGGAACGTTAACAATTTTTTTATTTGTAAAATTGATATGAGTGGACTTTAACTCATTGAGTCTAATTCGCCATTCGCCAATTCGAACTATAAACGAATAGCAGAAGATAACCAAACAGTTAAATTTATTTTTAACAATCGAACGATAAACGAATAAACAGAAAACGAGAGAATTCGCACCACAGTGGAACAAAAATATAAGCAGTTGAAGCAAATCACTGAGACTGACCAGTCGTCAACTTAACCGAGTAATTGTTATCTTAATAAAATTTGTGAACTATTTTGAATTGTAGTGTTTCATTTACCGATGTTTCGAGGAAATATCTGTTTTGATACTACCATTTATGACACAGTAAAATGTAATACAAACTTTTGTTAATGGATATTTATTATTGATAATTAATTAACCTAATACAAAATTTAGGTTTGAGCTTGATGAGACAGGTAAGCCAACTGACTACTCCAGGCAAAAGAATTTATCCAATCCAGTCCCATAAGAAGAATTTGTTCATGATCCGATATGCAGACCAGGGCTCTCATCGCGTAACTTTTAAGACGATCATCGTCCAAACGATTGTACCAAACGACGTCGTCAAAAGTTTGCTTCGTGTATCATCACAATCGCATCGCTCGGTCGTGTCGTCAATCGTTCAAACTGTAAACAGTTTGAGAACTACTAAAACCAGAAATGAGATACCGAAAATGTGACATTTATGCTGTCGTTCAGTGTACAAAAATCGTTGTTTCGTGTTGTGTTTATTTAAATCAAAATTGAAATAAAATGTAAGTACCTTATTCCATACATTTTTGTCAATTAATTCATTTATTAACTTACTCACTAGGTCAGCAACGCCAAGGCAATTAGAATGCCTCATCTATTTCATGGATGAGCACCCTGAAATGGCAAAAAATTATATACCCAAAACGATTCAAGGAAGGAATACCAAAAACAGACTGTGGGCTGATTTAACTGGAAAATTGAATGCTATTGGGCTACCCACAAAGTCAGTATCTGCTTGCAGAAAGGTAAATGTAGAATATGAATCTCACAAGAAATTATTTTTGGCAGTTACAAAATGAATTTGTTTACCTATTTTAGGTTTGGATAGATTTCAAATATCGCGCGCAAAAAAAAATGCAGCCAAAATCTGCTTTCAATTCAAAAAAAGGGGGTGGGCCATCTGATCAAATTCCGATATCCGATCTTGACGTAAAAGCAATTCAGGTGGCCTCCCTACGGAGTGCTGTTGCAGGAAGCAGCTCGAATTGCTATGGTGCAATCGAAGTGAACGACACAAAACTAGAAGATGACAACTCTGAGATGGATGAGAATAAGGACGAACTCGAAAGATTTTACTTGGGAATACAGAAAATCCAATTCAGCAAGTTTATTGTTTAGAAATAGTTTATAATATATTCACCTTTTTGTTGGAAGTGAAAAAGGATCCGATACATCTCTTAGCGTCCTTCGTAATCGCATTAGTCGGACCGAATTTTCATTTTCTTCGTCGTCGTCGAAAAACAACACATTGTAGTATTAACGCATTTTTCTTATTATTATTTTTTATTAAAAATGTAATATAAAACTAAAAAAAAGCAAGAAGCAACCAGAAAAGAGTATGAAACGATTGTAAAACAGCAATCGTTCAATCGCAATCGTTCAATCGTCTGTATTTGACAGTTCTATGTGTTATACGAAGCAGTAGTGAATCGTCCAAAACGACGTGGTCCAGACGATTCAACTATCTTAGTGTTACACGAAGCAATACAATCGTCGAAACGACGTCGTCAGACGATCTTCGTCATACGCGATGAGAGCCCAGAATTCGCATGCGGTATGGATTCCCGAGATAATAAGTGTTATTTTTATTGGTTGCATTTTCTACTGAATTGCGATGGCGAGTCATACTTTAACGTCAAGTTTTTTGCCCAACTTAATTTGACATTATTTGTTAAAATGTTTGACAAACTCAACCATAGAGAGGTACCTACACAGTTGAGCAGCGCGTTAAGATTGTTGAAGCCTTTTACGAAAATGGGCGTTCAAATCAAAATGCATTTCGTGCACTTCGTGATTTTTTTGGTCAGCATAATCGACCAAATAACGGACTTCTTGTGGCCAGAAATTGAGAATATGGACCTAGAAGATAATGTGCTTCCAACAGGGTGGTGCCACTTGCCACACAGGTTCACCCATAATTGTCATAGATCCTTCTTTCAAAAACATATTTAGATAATTCTTTAAAAACTTTTTGTTGTATTTACAATTAACATAGTGCGTTTTCGTTGGACCACCCTTTATAAAGGTTCTATAATAAGTAGAAAGCATTGTACAGTCTGCCTTAGCCTTTTGCCGTTTTATTGTAATGATTATAAAAAAGAAAATCTCTGACTTTAGATCAAATAATTGCTTCGCCCTTGATGTTTCAAAATTTTTAGGTATTGCAATCCATGGCTACAATGTCGAGAGGGTACTTACTTGGATATTTATGTGTTTATACATTTTGATTTGTAAAAACCACAGCACCAAGTACTTCCTGTTTAAGGATAAACAACATTTTCGTATGCCAATACCTACTCTGGTGAGTATAAAATATTTTATTTCTCAGAACAAAAGGGTTTTATTATTTATTACGGCCTGTTGAAAACGGTTTGCAAATATATATACAAAGGTAGATATTTGCTTTTCTGTTGCTCTGCAATTGCCAATATATGTTCCATACTTCATCGCACCCAACACAAAGTGTTTATCCTTGAAGCGTCAAGTTGATCCTTTTCACAGAATGTCACATACATTTCACTTTTAACATAAAAATAAACCTCGAGTGAAATAAATATTCGTACTTTCCAAACATTACCCTAGTCGAGTCGAGAGTGTGTTTATTATGTCAACGTCTTTCGCGAGGATACTCGTACTCCGTCTGTGGATCACACGAAATAAGAGAAGAGTCTCGAGTTTTTATTTTTATCGTTTTATTTCTTCTTAAAAAGAACGCTTCCCATTCCAAGTTGTCGGATATTTGAAATTATTCTCTTTTTGAATTACAGATCTGCGACATTGACGACGACAGTTCCAAGAGGGCTACGATGTACATTCACAGCAACTGAGAAAGGACACATCTATAATATTATTTCACATACCAAATACAGCGAAAAGATGTGATTAATGTGTCCTCTGTGACTTTGAATGGCTTGTAATGTCAATTATGTTTGGGTTGACGTTTTATGCTTATGAAAGAAAAATCCATGTTTCCCTATTTTCGAGGAAAAAATTATGAGCTCTCGGTAAAGTGGGCGTTTGATGTGGTGGGCGCCTGGGCGGATGATAATATCAATAGAAGCTTCATCAAAATGTTATTGCATGCAATTTGAGAGACATTAAATATGACAGGCAGCCCAAATATCCCTTCGTGCAAGGATGGCGATACCGCTAGGTCGGGTATTGCGAAAATATAACGATGATAAAAGCAAAACCCATCGATTGGATTTTATTGCACGGTTTATAGGCCCATAGCTGGGTCCATCGTTGTGATTGCATGCGAGCAACCTGTGTGCAAGGATCTGTTGGGAGTTATTGCACGTAAAAGGAAGAAAGTCATCATATCTAGCGCGCTTCATGCTAAAATTTTAATTCCTTCAATTTCCTTGCGATGTTTTTGGTCAGTCGGGTGAAACTGATTTTCAGGTACCTATAATCCTAAACCTGAAATCGATATTGGCAAGTATGAAGCAGCATGATCTACGCAATGAAGCGAAATGATAGAAGATGACACAGCTAAGTTGTCGTAATCGATCCCTCAGATGACGTCAATCATCATATTTCAATCTGTGTGGTTGGCAGCTTTCACGTGTTTAGAAATGCTCATATATAAATATCCATGCCAACTCTCTCTCCAATGGAGTAGGTAGATGGGGAGAGGAAGAGTGAACGTTTGACTTCAGATTTACTTATGGTATCTAATATCAAGTTCAAAGGAAGTAATGTGGTCGACAAGTGGCTCGATGAAGGTTGAAGGACATTGATTTTCGTGTTTCGTGTTCTATCGTTATTTTAACAAACAGTACTCAAGTGAAGTTACCAGTTGAATAGCCCTTACTTAATAATTCAACTGCATTACTCGTCATTCTTCACCCTTAATAATATGAATTTACAAGCATTCTACGAAATTAACATGGATTTGGAATGCTTTTCCTTGCTCTGCCTTTTCTCCTTGTTAGGTTAGGTTAGGTTAGTTTAGTGGGTTGGCAGAACAGGGGAACCTGTACGTGCCACACTTAGATCAATGTAGATCCGTTGTGATGCCCTAGGGGTTTACTGCCCCCATACACTGGAAACCTATGAAAAACCTACGGATTAGAAAACCAGTCCGTTTTATTTACAAATTTTAGCAGGTCGTTAATGGACCTATTTGAGAGTTCCTCTAAATCCTCGAAGAAGTAACTGCCAAGGAATTTATTTCTTATGTGACAGAGTGCTGGACAGTGACAAAGAAAGTGTGGGGCGTCCTCATGCACCTCCTCATCATCGCATCTTCTGCACAGGTCATCTGAACTGATTCCCATCTTCTTGGTATGGTTATACTACGATATAATTAGGAGTATAGCTTTTTTAGAAAGTACCCCATTACATAAAAAAGGTAGTTAGTGAAAACATTGGTGAGAATTCCTCAATACGCACACATAATGTTGAAACGGAAACTTATTAATTTAGTCGAATTATTCCGACTTTCGCCACCGCAATGAGTGAACTACTTTCGTCTATAAAAAGGAGTGTTACCGTAATTTAATTTGCCTTTTCCTCAGTGATGTTACAGTAAGGTCCAGCCCGTGCTTCCTCGTAGTCCGAGGGAAGAGTACTGAGCGGAGAGTCAAAATAAGTTAAAGATTTTTTTGTAGTTATAATTAACTGCATAGCACGCTGTCTTCGCTAGGCTGCGACTCTGAGTTAATATTTCATTTTTTATTGATCCAATTTCCTTAGCTGGCTGCAACCTTGTATCTCTGTTAGCTCTAGATTAACTCTGACTTTTCCTGGTCACAACCTTCGCCTTACTATTGTTCTTCTCCTATCTTCCCCCTCCATGCAACACTGTTTCCTTACCAATTACGATACATTTGCATACGCGCTATTTTTAGGTATTGCTTTTATAGGTACCCAAATCACCTCTTGGGTGTCATTTGCCTTAGGCTGGTCTCAAGTGTCATTCATTTATAAATTACATATTATTATTGCCCTGATAACACTACGTAGTAGTCCTCCGATATGCAACTATTGCAGTTTTGCCGATGGGCAATCGGAGTTGGATTACAGGTGTATCGTATTGGGTTAGATAGACACTTGACTCATTGCGCTTGGGATCGTTTTGGGTAATTTTTTTTTTTTTTTTTTTGGTTGCGCCAGGAGGTGAGTAATCTTCAAAAGATACCAATGGCCCGTACCATTGGTTATGCCCGATTCAGATATAAATAATCTGCCTACGTGCTAAACCTCACCCCTCAGAGAGGCACTATGAGATCCGGCAGCGCTCGCTCATAGTAGTATGAAATTCTTTCCTCTCATTTTTTCATTTTTGTGATGACTACGACTAAGTTACCTTAACAAGTAGTTTACGCTTCTGTAGTGTTAATCACGTTTGGTAGGTAGCTTTCCAGCGAACGCACCTACTAATACCGTCATTACATGCGGTTTCTCCTTATGGCGCTAGATCGAACGGTCTTGTTCTTTGTAGTCGGCGCTCAAGGTTTGTCACTTCCAGAGTACGGGTTATTTCATTATTGCAATAAGCATGAATACGAGTACGAAGTTTGCGAGCAAAGTTTGTTACCTCGTTACTCACGGTAGTAATTCCTAGATCTCTGTGGATATCACTATTTCTTATATACCATGGAGCATTCACGATTGCTCTTAACGTTTTGTTTTGAAATGTTTGTATTATAGCCATATTGCTTGGTTTGGTACAACCCCAGAGTTGTATACCGTATGTCCAAGAAGGTTTTAGCACTTGCTTATACAGGAGCAGTTTGTTGTATACGCTTAGCTTCGAAAATTTTCCGAGAAGCCAATACATTTCTCTAAGTCTGATTTCGAGCTCGTCGCGTTTTTTCTTAACGTGTGGCTTCCACTTAAGTTTCGCGTCTAGGGTCATTCCTAGATATTTTGCCTCGTTTGCGTATGGTATTTGTACCGAGTTAATGGAAACGGGTAAGTTGTTTATCTTTTTGTACGTGAAATTGATATGCGTCGACTTGGTCTCGTTGAGGGCGATTCGCCAGGTCTTTGTCCACTCGGATACTTTGTTAAGAGCCCGTTGGAGTTTTCGCGTTGATGATTCGACTGACTCATCTATTGCGAGGATAGCCGTATCGTCTGCGAACGTTGCTACGATGGTCCATTCATCTTGTGGTATATCTCTTGTGTAGAGCAGGAATAAGATTGGGCCGAGAACGCTTCCTTGCGGAACACCGGCGTGAATTTCTTTGAATTCCGAGAATTCAGTCTCATGTCTAACACGAAAGAGTCTGTTTTCCAGGTAGGATTTCAGTATTTTGTATAATTTGTCCGGTAGGATTGTCCTTAGCTTATACCTTAGGCCTTCGTGCCATACCTTGTCGAAGGCTTGCGATACGTCGAGAAAAGCGCTGGAGCAAATCTTTTTCCATTCTAGAGCTTTTTCAATTTCATTTGTTATTCGATACACCTGATCGATTGTGGAACGTTTGACCCGGAAGCCAAATTGATGATCTGGGATCAAGCGTCTTTCTTCAATTACTGGTTGACGCTTGATATTTGGTGTGTGTATTGGTAGGCCATTGATTGGGAGAACATGAGAAGATCATGAATAGGGTGTTTTCAACAGTGAGAATAATAGCTGATTCTAATTTGAATTTATTTCTAAGTGTAGATACCATGATTGCTGATTGGGTATATAAACTGTAGGTATGCTTAATCTTTGCATTAAAACTGTATTTTCAATATATAATAAAAGTGCTCACATATGATGATAACCGCCCCCCAAAAATACCTTGGAAGCACAGCATGCGAAAAAACAATAGCTGGTTCAAAAAATGGAAAGATTTATTCCCGCTTGGTGGATTTCCATGGTCTTCCTTAGATATACAAGGTGTTCATGCAAAGGAAAAAGTAATGAGCTTTCTTTCTTTCTTTGAGGCAAAAGGTTCCACTCGTAGATCCCTTTACCCGAAATTTAAATTAACAATTTTTTTCAAAAAATTAGCTTTTTTGTTTATAAACTGAGTTTGCATGAAATCTCCATCATTTTTCTTGTAAGGGGAGAGTAGGTTAGCGGGTTGGCAACACAGGGGGAGCCTGCACCCGACGTACTTAGATCAATGTAGATCCTTTGTGATACCCTTGGGGTTCCAATGACCCACATTGTGGAAACCTATGAAACCGGGTAGTCAATAGCCATCCTGAGGATATCACAAATCTATTTAAGTCTTTTATAGACCTCTCTTCTGTCTTCTGTCTTCGGTCTTCTAAGTCTAAGGATTCCAGTTTACTCCATTTATGATTCGTCTCTGCCAGTATTTTTTTCTCAATTTCCTGAAATCATGAAAATCTGGCAGAACTTTTGACAAACACGATCTCCTCACTATATATTACGATTAAAATTAAAAAAAAATTAAATTACCTGTACAAAATGTATGAAAAATCATTAAAAACTAATCTCACCACTTCCCCACATAAGTTTGCACTTCCATCACTAGCAAAATCACAAAAATATGCGGAAGACTAAACAAAATTAAGATACCACACTGGAAGGAAAAACTCATCTAAATTGAACAACATACTATCAATAAACAGGTTATCAATATGTCGCAAATTACCGAAAAATCCACTTGCAAATTAAATAAAATTGTTTCCGTAAAGAAAATCGACTAAATAATTAAATTCATGTAGAATTTTTGACAAATAATACGATCTCACTATTATTGCAATAAAAAAAAAAATACAAAATTAAACATAAAAATATCCGTACAAAATGTATGGAAAATTAATTTTTAAGAATTTTCCAATTTTCTCGTAGTATGAACCTTCCTCAGACAAACGCAAGAAAGAAAATATATCTAGCTCAAATCGGACGAGGTGCAACTTTGTTTTATATAAAAAATATACAAATATAACTTTAGGAAGAAAAAGTTGGCATCTTGCAGACGGTTTTAAACCAAGTTATTTTTTTTTTTTGAAAATTGTAAAATTTGTATTTGAATTCAAAATAAACATATTTTATTCTATTCTCTGCTCAATCTTAGTTTCCCTCACAAAGTTGTTGGCACAGCGGTGAAGATATATAATAAGTATTTAAAAAGTTGCTTAAAACTGGCTTAAACCTTTGGATTTGAATTGATTTAATAATTTTAGAGTTCTCAATATCTTTATTTTCCATACGAAATTAAAATTAAATGCTTACAGGCAATAAAGTTAAAATTGGGAACTACAAAAAAAGCCTCAGTTCTCAAATTTAAAGACTTTACTGCAAGTTGTTACTAAAAAGGAACACATATTTATTTTGTTTTATTTTTTATCATCATCTCTTTAACATCCTAAAATACTTATAGCCTTTTTCATCAGCTTCCCTTAATCAGAATTAATTAACAGTGTCTCCACTCATTCGCATCAAATGCGTTAATTTTATCTAATAAATAAACAAAACCAATCTTAAGATCTGGCAAAACTCGCGCACTTCCGTGCTACTTTTGGGTTAGCCATCTGACAATAATTAAAAGAATGGAAATGGTATGAGGACTTATCAAAGTTTTCTGTACGAAAAAAAAAGAAATGTTGAAAAAAGAAGCGTTACCACCTTTTTTTACAAAATTTATAATTGCTTTTTTTTTGTTTTTGAATTTGTTCTAAGAAGTTTGCTTTGAAGAAGGAGCGCATGAGCGTCTACTAATGCAAAAAAAGCAATAAAATATACTGCCTACTAGATCATAGATCATCAAATTATTCTCAATGTGATATGCAAAAAGTCTAACTTCATTTTCCTGTGGAATACATAATTTAAACGAGAGATCTGTGAAATTTACAGCATTTGCAAGGACGTATAGAAATATCTTTTAGACTGCGAATGAATTTTTGCAGTTATTTTCTGTCATAAGTTCTTTTTTTGTAACAAAGGACAAAAAACATGTTCCTTTTATTATCTAATCACTTATTTATATTTAAACTTAATAATATGTAATTTTAATTATGTCCCTTTTTTATGTATGGAGCATAAAGAGTGAATTTTGTTTTTGTTTAATGAGAAGAACATTTTGACAATAACATCGGCTGCTTTTTTTTTTTGCAAAAGTAGCCTTACCAGACGAACATTAGTATGAAGATATAAACAAATATATTAGTATTCTAGGGTTAAGTACCTAAATATTAAAAATGTGTTACTGCATTTAATTCGAGGCAGTTTGAAAAAAAGCCGGCTACACCGAAGGACGAAGAAAACTAAGTAACGGCTGTAGTTTCCTGCTGAACTTTATTTATTAAAATGTTTTTTAACCACTACACAGGGTGGGCCAACTACAAGTTTCTTTTTAAAAATCCAATAAAATGACAAAAAATTAAACTTTTTCCCTGTATTATGGTTTTATTAGTAAGATCAAACATTCCCATTAATTATGGAACACAACGTCACTCAAGTGGCTGCCTCAGCAGGCTTCGCAGTAGCGTATTCTCTCACTGCAATTTTCCAAGATCTTGTTGATGTTTTCGGGCTGTAGCTCACGGATTACTTAGATGATATTATGGCCTTAAGTTAGGGTCTCCATATACCTCAAACGAAAAAAGAGGACATACTTTACAAGCCCCTAACCACCCAATTCCCCCCCCCCTTTTTTTTTTTTTGGTTATTCAAGGAAAACATTTATACTGTGTATAAGTGGACAACACATTCCATAGGTGACTGCTACAGATGTGGAACGTGAGTGTCCTTGACAAAACAGAAAAGAAATAAAATTCATCGGAAAAGTGCACCCACTGCTAGTTCTTATGGGCGTACTTAAAAGTTTTAAAATGAAGGGCTTGTTTTTATAATGAAATTATAATGAAATTGAAAAAAGAGAACAAAAAAAGGACACAAAAAGAGCGAAACAAAAAAAGAAAGTGTAAAATAGATCGCTGAGAAAAAAGAGGACGTGTTCTCTTTAAAAGAGATGTTCTGGAAACCGTACCTTAAGTAATTGAATCGTTTCCGGATTGACATAACATCAGTCCTTCACGGTTCCCCACAAAAAAAGTCCAAAGAGGTCAAATCGCAGCTCCGATGCGGTTCATTGACATCACCAAGACGACTGGTAATACGATTTGGGAATTTGGTGCGCAAAAGATCGATTGTGGCATGGGCTGTGTGGAATGGCCGCCATCCTGCATGAACCAGAGGTAAATAAAATAAGTCGGTTTAACATGGCTCTGTAATACCCACCGTTGACCAAAACGCTGTTCCAAGCCTCATTTTCGAAGAAAAATGGTGCAATGATGGCACCACTCCACAATTCGCACCAAACTGTCACTCTCTGTGGATGCATTGGCTTCTCGACAATAATGTGTGGGTTTCCGAGCTCTTATAGGCGGGAGTTTTATTTGTTAACGTAGCGAACAGCAGGCGCGTGGGTGCTTCACTTCGGCGAAAAACTTTTTTTTTTTTTTAAACTCACTGTTTGGGCTCAATTTGACAATAAGTTTCAATATTCCTCAACTTTGTTCAAGCGACTCATTATGTTCCGCGGAGGTATGATACTGACTTTCTGTCAAGATTTTGAGCGGGAAACAGCTGTCAGTGTTAAAACAACCTATGATTCAAAAAGAAACCACTAGATGGCCCACCCTTTATATAATTAACAATATCATAGCTCGACTTAGACGGGGTACAGGTAGACAATGTTTCAAAAAGTGAATAGGCCATTTATACACGCAATTCCATACTATGTAATAATGCAATGACTTTCATCTATGTGCCAAAACGGAAATAAATTTCTTTGCACTATGGCTGTATACAAATACTAACAACTAAGGAAAACACTTCTCGACCCTGCCATTATCTTCGTCGAAATGGTTATGACTACACCAACTCGGGCCATTCCCATCAACAAACATTGATTGACAAATTAAAACACCAAAATCCTCACTCGTATAATATTCTCATAAAAAAAATGTCCCCCATTATTATCCCCAAACGTTTATGCGTCTTAACGCAACTTGAGCAAAGACGTACACGCATAGAATCATAATCGGTTGGCATAAAATCCGGTTCACTATTAAACCTCCTTAGCGCGCCCCTCCCACCTACTATACGATAGCTCAAGCCAAAAACTGCCAAAAACTGAAGGCAATCAGAGAAAATCCTTCCAAAGGACCACAAGTATATCAAAATTAAGTGTGACATAAAAGTGTCACCATTACCAAAGAAATGACCATGGATGGTCCTGCCACTTCAGGACCATTTAACTGGGAGATGCCATTGCTACACACAGTCAACAGCTCACGAAAGAACAATTGAAAATCCTTTTTGGTTTTTTACTCTCGGGAAAGAAATGAAAATTGATCCTATGTCCTTTTTGGCTATATGCTGGCAATGGGAGTCGTCTATTTAGTGCAAAGATTAACAAAGTAAATTGAAGCGAAGCACTTTTGCCGAGGTTAGGATTACCTACAAAGAATCCAGATGACGCATTGAGAGGATTTTCTCAAGTAAGTCCGTTTTGAGTTTTTAAATTTTCCGAGTATCGGGGTCTCGCATACACGGTGGCAGTCTAATGGTGAAGGCCTATTGTTTTAGCTCAGATCCTTGTGCGGCAATTGCCGAGCTATTTGGTGTGTGCCATAAAATATAATAAGATTGCTGCGCAACGATGACAACGCTATAACGAAATATATTTCGGATATAGAAATGAAGGTGTTTGGAGTGGTTTCACGTTAAAGTGATAATGCTGGCGATAACGGTGTGGTTCCGTATTTTGAAAATGTCCTTCAAGGGAACTTAAGGCGTAACTTCTAATTCCGGCGACGTGATTATGAGGCTGCGAAGATGGAGATAAATGAGAGAGTAAAACTGGCAGCAACGTCTCGAATGTTGTAGCTTTCGCCCTAAATTTCAATTCAAGTTGAGAGCTTATATGAGGATACTTAAAATGATTAGCACTTCTTTTATGAACTTTCGCAATATCAGCTGTAAATTAACAACGAGTTCTGGTTTCTATATTTGTATATATCGAGCTAGCTGTTCAAAGTTTGGAGGATATTTTAGGACTTACTTCGGCTTTCGAATATGTTTGGCGAATTCTTCTCATTTGTTGTTTGAACGTTCGACAAGTTGGATGATTTTATAATATTCAGAGAACTCGCTGACAAAAGCAGGAATCGGCTCCAGTTGATTTAACTGAATCTTAAGAAAGCAATGCTGCTGTAGATAATTTTACCGTCCCCTATCGCGTTCCCTATTCTCAAATTGATAGCTAAACTTACAGTTCATGGTCACAGCACACAGCTTGCTGCGGTAGGTCGTACTTTTGGTTTTACATGCATGTCTGTCTGTATGTTGCTATTTACGTTATTATTATTTTTTTAGGTTTTGTTATAAGTATTTTAATTTGTCAGTTCAAAATGGCTCTTCGATGTATTAAAATTATGGAAAAGTATGTGCAAGAGATTTGCGGAAATATTGCAGATGACGATGATGAGAAATGCGAGTTGCCAATGTGTCCAGAGCACCGCAGTGAAATTTGCATAAACTGTTTTTAATTAAAAAAAAATGGTTTCTCTTAAATTATCCCAAAAGTGTAGTTAAATTAATTTTGCGTATGAATTCAATAAAATGTTTTTAAAAATAAAAGTTAAATTTTGATTTAACTTCTTATTATGTATTAAAGTTGAATAGGTTGGGGTGACAGCTCACCCCTGTTGCTATTCGCGTATGGAAAAAGTGCGTTGCTATCCTAAGGTTAAAAGCATTACGTTTTGAGCCTCATTTTGTATGTGGAGCCGGTTTTTTTTCGTTTCTCCTGTCTACCACACTCAGTACCTATACAAAAGATTAAATTATTTGTCTTATAAATTGTACAGTTTTCGTGCAGCCTTTTGGTACATCTTTTACATTGTACCTAAGACATTATCCCTCGAAATGCAACTTTTGGGCGCCCACCAAGACAGGCTGCTAATGCTCATGACCATACAGTACACTTGACAACCGCGAGGACATCAACTTTCAAAAACTCCTTCTGTTACAGGACAAGCAAACTTTGGAACTCGCTTCCTGGGGATATATTTCCAGAAGACTACAATTTGCAGCAATTTAAGTGCAGAACAAACATACATCTGCAGGCATGTCGGGGCGCTGTTGAAGCGTTATAGGTTCGCCTTTCTCGGGAGAAGTATATAAAAAAAAAATAAAAAAAAAATCCTTCTTTTTTGTTGTTGAAAAAAATGTTTCCCAGCATTCTGCACAGGAATTGGGACTCCTCGGTGTCTTCATGTGTTCCATTTTATTTATTGTTTTTACTCAGGTACGTTAAAACCTCTGCTTTCTCTTCGTGGACATTATTTTGATTTTACGGAACTCGTCTGGACATTTCAGATTTCGACGATTTTAATTTTTTATTTACAAAAAAAAAATATACCTATTCTTTTGTTTCTTTTACTATAAAAATAAAAATTTATATTTTAAGTTGCGAATAACAAAAAACATTTTAAGAAGTAATGGATAATACAAAAAAAAAAAAAACAAAAAAACTAAATTCACATTTATTTTCAGTTTATAAAAGACTTACCAAACAAAAATTATTGTACCTAAACCTAAATTTTTTATATAAATAAAGTCGCAATTCAAATCTTTATCTAATCTTAAGTAAAAATTGCAAGCACGTCTTTTACGAATTGTTGCAGATGAATGTTGCCACATTAAGTGTTTGCTTTTACCAGATTTACATAAGTTTAATTTTAAAAATGATTTAGAACTAAGGCAATTTTATAAAAATTTAACCGAATGAATGACTCGTCCTTTATGAAGTCAAATGCTTTTCGGTTTCATTCTTCAGTATATAGTTTGTTTAATAAACTGAAAACTCTTTCGCAAAACGCGTTATTTGTCAAAGTGCAAATTGAATATGAAAGTTAAAAAAAAAGTAAACATTTAAACATTTGGTATTTATCGAAAAGTGGAGCTTAATATTTGTTTCAAAGGTTCTATAAAATTTGTACCTTTTTGAATTGAAAACATTTCAAAGTTTTATGTTTTAGGTATTTGCAGGAATATGTTTTGCTGAGACCTTTGAGCTTTTGACTGGACAAGTTGTTTTTAACCGGGACTCTGGACAGGGCCGAAAAAATCTGGACAATCCCGGTGAGTGCCGGCCGTCTGACAATTTTAGGAGCTGAAACACTATACAGTTTTTCCCAGGGACATTCCACTTTGAACGCCTTTTCTGGCTTCTTCTAAAGCTTTACTGGTCCAACTCCCTCTGGAAGTCCTGCGAGTATATTTCCGTGGCATTTAGTCTATAAGTCCCTATAAACAATAATTTTAAAATGCGGCATCTTAGATACCTCAAAAAAAAAATACGGCATCTCTCCCTGGGTTAAGGGAATATGAAATTACCCTACTCAGACCCCCAGGCCCCAGCCCCAACTCGTAATCCTCTTGCCGCTGGACCTCAAAATTTTTTTTTTCAAATTCGCCATTTTGTTTTCCTATCGGTGTAGGTGTTATTACAATTTAAAATCCGTGTGACATGCAAGAACATACAAAAAATATAAACCATGGGAGAATGTGATAGAATTCGGAAATATCACATCTTAGCATCACTGCACGCTATTGGCTATATTTATTACTAGCTAACCTGTGCTCGCCTTGCTTTCGCGGGAGTTCCACTTCGCACACACACACACACACACACAACATTTTCTCCACTAAACGCTGGGAAAATCCCACGATCTAGCTTCAATCGAATATTTAACTTCTTTGAATTGTATAAAATTAATAGTTTATTGCTTATTGTTCCACTTCAGGATAACGTACAAAGATGATTTATATCTTAAAATCTTTGTACATAAAGGAACTTTATATTAAAAAAATCCTATTTCATTTGGATGAGGCATTAAAAAGCTAGGAGCTAGAATGCTTTTGAGAATTACAACTTTTCTTAGATATCAGAATCAATTTCGTGCAGTACTTTTTTAATCTATTTCGAACAAACACCTTACAGCCGGAATAAAAGTTGAAAATTTATTATAGTACTAGCGTGCCCGGCGAACTTCGCCCCTCCCAAAATTGACTAGTAATTTTCACTTCCACCTGGCTGGAATTAATATTATTGATCCCAACTATAGCTTTTGACAAATACGGTCTCACTGTATACTACGATCAAAATTAAGAAAAAAAAAAACTCTTGGTAGAAAATGTGTGGAAAATAAATTTTCACAATCTCTCCAATTTCCCGTTCAAATTTTCCAATTTTGTCGCCGTATGAACCTTCCTTAGACGTAGACAAACGCAACAAAGAAGATTAACGTGTTGGCCAACCTTCCGCTTTTTGACTAAAACGGTTTATTTACAGTACACGACGTACAAATTCGTTCTCAATAAGCGGATTCCGTGGAATGAGAATTTTTGTCTTTGAATTTTTTCCTCAAAACCGTCGCTTGCATGACATTTGATTTGGGATCCTTCACCACCAAATCAAACGCATTCTGTTAAAAAGTCTCGGTGCATTGAGGTTGCGCAACAAAATTATAACTGACCCGACTTTCAATTGTATAGATGTAAGCCTGGAACATTCAAAAATTCAACTAATCCCCATAAAGTTTTGTTTTCACGACAAAAAGGAGCATATGTCCTTTCTTGGGCCCATGCGAATTTAAACCAAAAATCATAAAAATTGAAGGATTTGTTCCCGAGTTATGAGTGCGCACATACGGACGTCAGTCTTTTTTATATGTAGCTGTACCCACCCGGCTTTGCTTATACCTTTCGTATTAAGTCCTGCCAACATTTCGCAAAGTCCTTTATTTGGACATTGTCCATTAATAATTTTAATGCTTCCACAACCCGTTCTCCTATCCCGCTTATGTTTTGCAAAGTACCATCTATAAAGCCCGAAACTGTAGTATATTTCAATCTAGAAGGAACCATACCTACCCATCCACGAAATTTCATTGAAATCGGTTGAGCAGTTTCGGAGATCGACAACAACGCCACCTATCGGGAATTTTATCTTTTAAGACTGCTTAAGCCTGAAATACACCAATACGAACAAAACAAAAGAAGAATCATAAAATTTGGCCCAGTAAGAGCATTTTCCTTGGTTATGTTATTTGTGCCGGAAATCGAATGGAAATGTTATTTACCTAATTAAAATTGGTTGAAAACTAATTTGGAGTACAGCTAAATGAAATATGAATTACCTACTGAAATGTCAAATTCAAAAAAGTATAGACAACCAACGCCAACTATATTATTAGATTACAATTAAATTTAATGTTGTTGATACAAAATTGATATGCAGGGAAATCTAACTTGTCGTAAATATCTCCCAGCGACACCTATCGGGTTCAATTTTTTAAATCGGTCCATAAATAAGAATTTTCAAAAAAGTGACCCCAGCGCCCCCCACAGGGTCTAAAATAAACATAAACCATCCGGAGCACCACACGAACATTATGGTGTGAATATACGTAAGGGGAATAGCTTCAGTGGTTCAGCCGTGATGGTCGGTCATCCATACGCACGAACGTTTTAATATATATTTAATGGATTATTAAAAGGCCATTAATTTTACTTGTTTTGTAAGGTAATAAAACTATTTATTGCATATCGTTGACTGCGATTTTATTTATATCTACCTACACATTTTTCTTAAATAACTACTGATATAACTTTGCTCAAAATGTTTTTATTTTCCTAGAGCTAGCTATTCTGCAATTATCATTTTTCATAAATATTGTAAGCAAATGTAGGTACCCAAACTTTCGATATTTACCTTGTTTTTTTTTATAAACGACAAAGCGACATCTAACTAGATATCGAAAAAATACGGCCTGTGCAAATAAGTTTTACGCATAATTTACATTTTAATACGTAACTATGAAAATTTTGAGCAATATATAAATATTTCGAAAAATATTTTCCATAGGAGGAACATCCTAACATCTTTGAAAGAAAATTATACAGTTGTCTACTTTTAGGGAGAGGTAAATTTCATTCCTTCGAAAATAGGTTCTAATCTAAGATGATTTTTATTCGAATACGTTACTATGGTAACACGTCGACGAAAAATTTAATGCAAAATGGTTTCACTTAACTGATAAGCATTTTGTATGGGGAATATTTAACTTAATTTGGCCAGCCTTAATGGCGACATAAATAGCCACAATTTTTCGTTTGTGTACATCTATGGCACAGTACCTTGCGAATGATCAAAATCGTATTCTTCTCATTTTATAATAAGTAGGTACCTACTTAAAAAGTGTACGGAAACTTTTGATGTTCACGTATTAATATAATGAAATGATGATACACATCTTGAAAATATGAAAATATGTTTACCACTAGTCATCATTTGGAAATTCACAGAATGAATGTATTTATAAACCATCATTCATCGATACGCCAATAAAAATTTCCTTTTTTTTACGTGTTCATTGCGAAATCGAACTGACACAAGGACGCGAGACTGAGAGACAAAGGAAAACAATAACATAAATCAATTTTATGGTCCCATCCCAGTATTCCAATTTCGATGAAAGCGGTGATCTCTGTACACATAATGAACTGCGTTGCGCAACCATGCCATTGTCATAGCGGGTGGCTGGAGGTAGTGACAAAACAAATAGATTTAGAGAGGAAGAACCATTTGCCTCAAAGCGATAGAACCACCGTTGAAGGTGAGAAGGATGGTATAAAATAAACGAGTTTGTTGACAATGTTACGTCAAACATACCCCTTATCTACAGCTAAGCTATATTGGTGTCCTCTAAGGTATGATGTCACTTTTCTTGCAGGCAATGAAAATGATGGCAATCTATCGTCCTTGCGCATAGAATAATATAGAAGCCGATAGAGATGGAAATACAAAGAAAACAAATTGAAAATGAAAACCCTCAATCAATTTCACTGCAAATTAGATTCTGAATGGAATTGCAAAGTATGTTTACCATCATCAGCATCACATAGGGGCCAACAGAGCAACAAGTAGTCGTCAAGAAGAATGGGTCTGGGTAGTGGGTTTATATATGAAAATTGAAAGACTTACGTGTCATGTCAACAGAGGACGGGAGAAACTTCAAGTTGATTTCAATTGTTGTTGTTGTTGATACCTCGCCCCTGGATGGGTACTTATTACGCCCATTCTGATGATTGTGTTGATTATTTTGAACCGTTTGCATGCATTCGTAATGTATTAAAAATATTGGACACGGACACACATCGTATTGTGTCCAACCATGAATAATTTAACTGGCTGGAGTAGCAGAGAAATGCTAAATAGCTTGTGCTTATTGCTTCGCTTTTTCTGTATCTGCGGAGTTGACACAAGTGGTAGTCTTGGGGTAAAGAGCTATAAAAGGATAGGGAATCATTACGATAGTCCGCATAATCGTTGGACGGTAACTCCTTCTCAAAGGAAAAACATGGAAAAACGAGCTCCTCGAGTAATACCTCAATAATTGGAAACGGATAAGTAAGTTCTGTGGGTCGGAACGCTGTAAACAGGGTGTAGTAATATGTTATCTTATTGTTATGATTATTATGATCCAGCGTTATCGATGACCTAAATGATAAAGTCGCCAAAATAGTGGCCAATAATTTAAAGAGAAGCATGATACAAATATAATAAAATAGGTACTGGACTCTCATCGCGAAACTTTTAAGACGATCATCGTCCAAACAATTTTTTTAAAGGACTCGTCAAAACTTTGCTTCGTGTATCATCACAATCGCATCGCTCGGTCGTGTCGTCAATCGTTCAAACTGTAAACAGTTTGAAAACTACTAAAACCAGAAATGACATACCGAAAATCAAATTTATGCTGTTAAAATCGTTATTTTGTGTTTTGTTTATTTAAATCAAAATTCAAACAAAATGATAGTACCTTATTTCATAAATATTTGTCAATTAATTCATTTACTAACTTACTCACTAGGTCAGCAACGCCACGGCAATTAGAATGCCTCATCAATTTCATGGAGGAGCACCCTGAAATGGCAAAAAATTATATACCCAAAACGATACAAGGAAGGAACCCCAAATACAGACTGTGGGCCGATTTGGCTGGAAAATTGAATGCCATTGGGCTACCCAAAAAGTCAGTATCTGCTTGCAGAAAGGTAAATGTAGAATATGAATCTACAAGAAATTATTTTTGGCAGTTACAAGATGAATTTGTTTATTTTAGGTTTGGATAAATTTCAAATATGGCACAAAAAAAAAAAAAAAAAAAAAAATGCAGCCAAAATCTTCTATCAATTAGAAAAACTGGGGGGTGGGCCATCTGAACAAATTCCCATTTCCGGTCTTGAGGAAAAAGCAATTCAGATGGCCTCCCTCCGGAGTGCTGGTATCGGTTAGCAGTTCTAATATTGCTATGGTGCTTCCGAAGTACACGACTCTACAATGGAAAAGTTTGAGACAGAGAGTATGAGGACGAGATTGAAAAAGTCTTGCGTGGGATAACAGAGAGTCCCAAAGAAATTCCCGATGAAGTGACTGAGCAGCCGAGTAAGAGGTGATATGGTACTTTAGTAGCTAATATAAAAGAAATTGTAATTCTAAGATGGAAAGCAAAAAGTAAGTGTTAACGGGAATTTTAGTGACACTTGTGTTTTAAAAAATGGCGTACCACAGGGTTCAGTTCTTGGTCCTTGGTTTTTAATATATATAAACTCGCTCTTTGAACTAAATCTAAATGGAGAATCAACTGCATTTGCAGACGACATCGCCTTTACATACAAGTGTATTACGGGATTTGAATGTATAGCAAAGATCTCGGAAGATCTTGAAACTTTAAGACTTTGGTTTGCGAAACATAAACTGATTATCAGCGAAAAAACTAAACTTATGTCTTTCAAAATATCGAATAACGATATAAATGAGTTCAACTTATGTTTCCATGCTTATGATTGTGATAAATTCTGTTTACCATTACATAGTTGTGGAAAAATTAATTTTGTTGATAATTCAAACTGCTCAAATAATTGTTTTAAAATCGAATCGGTTCATTAATATAAATACCTTGGGGTATTAGTTGACCAGAATATGAATTGGAAGGATCACTCGCAAAATGTATCTCATTAAACCACACTGTTCACAAAAAGTATTAAAGTCAATTTATTACGACCTTGCTCACTCCAAGTTGCAGTATGGTATCACCAGTTGGGGTGGTTCTTATACTAACTGTTTTAGACCATTATTAATTGCTCAGAAACATTTAATCAGGATTGTGTAATAAAAATCGTTTTAATCAAAGCTGGCCCTTATTTAGAGACATTCGTATCTTACCAATAAGACACCTTTATGTTTTTAAAGTACTCAAAGAATTTTATAAAAGAAGCGGGAATATTCCTAGTAAAAATTACACAGTTATATAGCCTGCGTATAAATACCTTGAATCTTGAGAAATATTCCAATCGTGCATAAATCCCATTTTTCGCACTTCTATACTGTTACAGCTCCCTTAATGTTCAATAACTTACCATTTTCTATTCGAACAGCAATACATTTTAATTCATTTTTAAAAAAGGTTAAAGATTGGTTATTCACTCTTAATTATGATGTCCTTGAATAGTTACTTAAAAACAATATGTTACCATTAACATCAGCACAAGTCAATGTCTAAGTTTTAATGTTAATTCTCTGATTTTTTTTTTTTTTTTTCTTTCTCAATTGTTTTCCTATAATATGTAATATTTGTTGTTTTCCATGATTTGTATATGAAATTTTGTTAATAAAAGAAATGTTAATGAAAAAAAATATTTTATAATAACCGATGTTTCCCCCACTTCAAATAGATTAATTTATTTTTATAATTAAATCGCTATGTCATTCCACACTAACTTTTTAAGCTACGGTTTGACCAATATTTTTCTTTCAAAAACAAAAATGTATCTTAGATTTAAGTTATGAAGAAAAAAGAATAAATAATAATAAATTAAATTTGTCTTGCAGAAAGATACAACCACATGCAACCACCAGCACACCAAAACGACAAAACATAAGACAAACTACCGAAAAAGATCCAAGGCTCAACTTATTGAAAGCGCAAGTGGAAGCAGAAAATAACTTCCAAAGCGGTGTATTAAAACTGTTAGAACAAAGAAATAAAGAAGAGGTAAACTTCCACCCTCAAGTAATAAATCTACTTGAGAAAAGAAATATAATCGCAGCGAAACAACTTGATATAACTATTCAAATGCATAATACATAACAACTGCAGTTAAAATGCACCTTCTCACTGTTCTTCTGTTATCATAATTCGAGTATTTGTTTCTATATAATATTCTTAATACCAATGAATAAAACGTTTTGTTATGCGAAAAGTGATTCCTTTTTTGAGTTTCTAATTCTTTGTGCGATCTCTTTTATTTGGTTATTGGAAATCCCTTCGTTTGCTGTTATAGTTTCCACCATATGGTCATCGCTGATTTCGGTTTCCGCGGTATTGTCCATATTGTAATGAATACATAATGTTGTGCAATGCGGCGCAGACATTAGCAAAAGTTGCAACTTTGCTAGGGTGGTACCTGCACTTTCTTTCCTCCATTAAAATTCTCCATCCTCCTATACAAAGAACAGTGAAAAAGACATTTAAAAAGGCAATCGGTTATATTTTTATAGATTCCAATACATCTTTCAATCGAGTTTCTGGCCTTAGAATGAATTTGATTAAAATGTATTTTTGCTGCTCCATTAGACGCTCTAAAAGGTGTGAGCAACCAAGGCTCAAGAGGATATCCACTGTGACCTACAATGTTGTACGTCAGGATTATAGAAGGATACAATTCAATACGTACTTACCTAAAAGCCAATAATTATGGTAACGTTCGGTGAAACTTCTTACGAAATAGGCCATTTCGTTGGAATGCTTCTAAAGCGAGTTATGTGCGGATCCAGCATATCTATCATTTATTCCAGTTATACCTTATATGCATTTTATGGTCGCAAATCTTAAAGAAATCAATTATGTTAACGGATTTACACGGTATTTAATGAATAAGAAATAAGGTACTTACAACATCACATTTAAGCTGTGTCTCCCTTTTCTATTGAAGAACATTTCTTCATTTTCCCTTGGTCTTTGAAAATATAGGTGGGTACCATCTATGCATCCGATAACACTGTGAAAATAACATCATTAGTTCAATTTGAAAAATCGGAAATATGTCTCTTAGGTATATACTTACTTCCTGGTATTGAATACTTTTGATAGAACCACTGTTTCGTTTCTTCCTTTTAGTTTCATTGTCCATATCACATGTAATCCACGTTGGACAAAGCTGAAGTTCCAATGCTTTTGTGGTTTCGGTAACAATCTCCGAAAGGGCACTTTGGCCAACAGAAATCCCAAAGTCGTTACCAGTCAGCCATTGGTAGCCACCTCCAGCTAGGACTTCCAATGTAGCACCGAGCCTTAAAATTGGGGGAATATTATGTCGACCGCGAGCCGCTGCTTGGGTTAACGGCTTGTAATACGAACATAAAAGCCTCTTTCGATAATCGAAAACGTTGAATAAAACTGCAATGCAGAAAGTCCAATTCAGCAAATTATTTGTTCAAAAATAGCTCATCGAATTTTTACCTTTTCGGTGGAAGTGAAAGTGGATTCGATGCATCTCAAAGCGCTCTTCGCAGTCGCAATAGACCGATAGAATTTTCTCTTTCTTCGTCATTGAAAAATAACACATTGTAATGTCGGAGCATTTTTCTTAATATATATTTTATGGCACAAAAAAAAACAACTAAATAATCAACCACGAAGTTAAAAACGACTGTAAAATAGCAATCGTTCAATCGAAATCGTTCAGTCGTCGGAATTTGACAGGTAAACAAGTTATACGAAGCATTAATTCAATCGTTGAAACGACGTCGTCAGACGATCGTCGTCTTACGCAATGAGAGCAGAGAGCCCTGGATTTTGTTTCCATAAAAGATTTATGTATTTTGTATTTATTTATTACAAACTATAGATACTAAGTAGGTAACAAAAAAGTGACAACAATAAAACAAAATATTTGCAAAAGTTTACTTAAATTAGCAATGATAATTTAAGTAGTATTAAGTATATTAAAAAGCTAGTAATTGTAACGGAATTATTTCATATTTATGGTCGGGAAATATAGATGCATCATTCAAATAAATGAGTGATTTTTTAAAGCATTCTTGAAACAGTTTTTATTTCGGCAATAATATGTGCTATTGACACTAAGGAAGAAGAAATTATTGCAATACTAGCGTGCCCGGCGAACTTCGTCCCGCCCAATATTGACTTTTTGACTAAAATAATTTGAATTTGGAACATTCACTATTCCACCAGAAATTAATTTTTTTGATCCAAAATATCTTTTGACAAATGCGATCTCACTGTATATACTACGATCAAATCAAAATTGTTTTAAAAAAAAATAACACTCCCCGTACAAAATGTATGGAAAATAAATTTCTACAATTCTCCAATTTCCCTTTCAAATTTTCCATTTTTTTTCGTCGTATGAACCTTCCTTAGGCGTAGACAAACACAACAAAGAAAAGATAGCTCAAGCCTGACGATCCGTTCTCGAGTTCCCTCATATGAAAAATTTTGTGGTAGGTGTTACCATCTCTGAGATTGAAAGGGAGATGCACGGAAAATTCAAGACGCTTAAATACGAATGGCAAATCTTTCTGAATAAGGGGAATCCGATCAATGAAAATGTTTGCCTTTAAATGTTCCCCTCGAAACCGTCGCTTGGATGGCATTCAATTCAATTCAATTGACATTTGATTTGATCTTTCACCATCAGATCAAACGCGTTCCGTTACAAAGTTTCGGTGTATTAACGTTGCGCAGCAAAATTATAACTGCCCGGAACATCCAAAGAATTCAAAAATTCAACTAATACCCATAATGTTTTGTTTTCACGACAAAGAGTAGCATAGTATGTCTTTCCTTGGGCACTTGCGAATTTAAACAAAAAATCATAAAAATCGCCCAATCCGTTCCCGAGTTATGAGTGCATATCCGGACGTCAGCCTCTTTTACATGTAGTTGTACCCACTCGGATTTGCTCGTACCTTTCGTATTAAGTCCTGCTCAGATTTTGCAAAGTGCTTTATTTGGACAATGTCCATTAAAATTTTAAATTATACAACTTTAGAAATAGCGTTTGGTTTTATGTTTGAATGAGAAGTGCCGCAACCCGTTTTCCTATCCCGCCTATTTTTGTAAGGTACCAACAATAGGGTAATTATCCTCTCTGTCAAAGTTGAAGCAACCGTACCCATCCCAAAAATTACAATCGTCTCAATAAAACTGTTTCGGAAATCGACAACAGCGCCACTTATCGGGTCGAATCTTTCAAGCTGGAACCAACCATACACATTCACAAAATTTCATTGAAATCGATTGAGTGGTTTCGGAGATCGACGATCGGGTCCAAAATAGTGCTATCTTTAAAGACTGCCTAAGCCTGAAATACGCCAATACGAACAAAACAACAGAAGAATCATAAAATTTGGCCCAGTAAGAACATTTTCCTTGGTTATGTTATTTGTGCCGGAAATCGAATGGAAATGTTATTTACCTACCTATTTAAAATTGATTAATAACTAATTTGGAATTTTCGTCGAACAATAATTGTACAGCTAAATGAAACATGAATTACTGAAATAAAAAAAAGTATAGACGACCAACGCCAACTATATTATTACAATTAAATTTAATGTTGTTGATACAAAATTGATGTGCAGGGAAATCTAACTTGTCGTAAATATCTCCCAGCGCCACCTATCGGGTCCAAATTTTGGCAAAAGCTTTCTATTTTTTTAAGTGTTATATGGTGTTAATTTGAGCCAAATCGGTCCATAAATAAGAATTTTCAAAAAGCGACCCCAGCGCCCTCTATAGGGTCTAAAATAAACATAAACCATCCGGAGCACCACACAAACATATGGTGTGAATATAAGGGGGATAGCTTCAGTGGTTCAGCCGCTATCGTCGGTCATACATACGCACGAACGTTTTTATATATTAAGATTAAGATTTCAAAACTCAAATTTTCAACCATACCGAGTTTTATAGTTCACTTCACTGTTTATACTGTTACATTTGGGCTGGGATTCGAAAAGATAAAACACTATTCTGTTCAACAGTTCCAATAAAATCACTTTATTTACACTTTCCAAATATTCACTTATTTATCTCCAAAACAATATCACCTTAATCAATTCTTAAACGTCTCAATCCAATCGCTTTATTCTATTACTTCACACTTATTTATTTCACAACCGAACTGATCTATCGCTGGTTAAAAATCAACTGTCCATCTGTTGTCAACGCGCCCCTTTTATATCCGCGCTGCCACCTATCGGCGAATGTTCCAGAAGTAGATAGATTCCAGATGTAAACTCCATATCTTCTCTAGATGGTTCTAGAATTAACTAATACAAACTGCAATACAATTCCAGTCTCCAATTGGAAGTGGAACTTGAAGAGGGAAACAGATTGTTACCAGGTGCCCGATTCACCACAATTCCTAAGAGCCTGATTCACAAATTGTAAGTGCCTGATTTACCACAATACGAATGGGCAATGGCACTATCATTACATTATAATTGTTAATTATTTATTTAATAGAAATAGTTTAAATATTGATTTCTTACAAATATCAAATTGTCATCTATACGTCATTACATAGCTGTCATTATACGTCAATTACGTAGCTGTCATTTGCGTTTTGTTATTCCAAGTCTGATTCTTTTTTGTTATACCACGTTTTATAGTGACTGACGTTTCATGTCAAGTCACACGGGAACGCTGTCGAACGGGATAAAAAGTATCTTATGTCCGTCTCTTGGCTCTAAGCTACCTCCCTACCAATTTTCACCCAAATCTGTTCTGCCGTTCTTGAGTTATAAGTGATGTAACTAACACGACTTTCTTTTATATATATAAGATAGATTTTTGTTCTCCACAGCGCAGCGCCTGTCTTGAATATTTTTAATATTTTATATGGCGCAATGGCGACGTTCGGATTCATAGTTTAGTAGGTCTGAGAGCTGTCTGACTAGATCTATTTCAGTTTTTATTGGCCCAGAGTGGTCACGTGCTTAGTTTTTGCAGTTGACGTTTATGGAGGGGAAGCCGACAAATCTAGTCAAGAAAATCCTGCCTGCATACTCAGTTGACATTTCGAAGAGTCCAATTGAAAATAAACAGAGTGGCCGTGGCAGAATTCTGAAGAGTCGAAAAAAGGGCCGGTGAAAGAAAAAGGTGTCATATCTAAAGCTACTCTGCAAATTTCGAATTTCGCGCGATATTTAACAACCATTAGTTCACATAACAGTGTAATAGTGTTGTGATATAAAACCATGCTACATCTTAAATGTATTTACTTAGGTATTTGAAAATAACAAGTTTTGAAAATTTTATGAAGGGCCTTTTCCGAGTAAAGAAGAGCAAAAACAAACAAAGGTAACGCTACCCCGAAGATACAAAAACAATTCAAGTTGCTTAGTCAACGCGTTCGGATTCCTAGTCATGACGAATCTAGTTGACGTTTTACATAAACTAGGTATCCGAACTTCCCCAATGACTGAAAATTCGCAGAACATGAAAATAAAGAATAGACATATCAACAGACCTATCTATAATATTTTTAATATTGTGTTCTCTTACAGTTCTAAATGATTTGGTTTATAAGCAGAGCACCTGTTGGATTGGATCCAGCACAAAAATATCTAAGTATTTAATTTTTCACTATACTTTTAACCATTTATTAAACATGGTTTTTCCCTCCGATAGACATTGCCAGTGCTCGTCCTTGCTACAGCTTCATATCCAAAGCTTGACCCCGAATCTATTTCGTCTAACAGCTGGTGTAAAAGTACAACGTCCAAGGCCTAGCAGAATCCATTGCAGTATTAAAGTTACAAAATTCTTAAGAAAAAAATCAAAATGGCCAATTAAACTGGACGGCAACGTATTTCTTTTATATAGTCAAAATTAGATGTCTCCTTCGTTAAGATTCAAAAGAAAGAGACAAGAGTATTAGTTACCTATTCAATTCAGGCAATTAGATTGCCGCAAAAGTTTAGGCTACTAATTAAAAAAAAAATATTAGATTAGCATTAGAATTTGTGATAAATATGGTTCGTGGGATGACACTTATTATGAGCGTCTAATTTTTGCAACACTTGTAGCTCTGTACTTATAGCTCTGCTCATAAAAATGTTTACCAAGCTCTAGCTGCTAGGCTTTTAACTTTTAGTACAGCTTGAGTATGTTTTCTATTTCACTGACTTTGCAAAATTCAACACAGTAGCGGCTTCTGGAAAAAATCCCGCTTTATCTATAACTATAGCCTTGTAGTATACGCTCCTTTTTTTTTTTTTTTTATATACTTCTCCCGAGAAAGGCGAACCTATAACGCTTCAACAGCGCCCCGAGATGCCTGCAGATGTATGTTTGTTCTGCACTTAAATTGCTACGAATTGTAGTCTTCTGGAAATATATCCCCAGGAAGCGAGTTCCAAAGTTTGCTTGTCCTGTAACAGAAGGAGTTTCGGAAAGTTGAAAATAATATAAATATAAATATCGAAAATAACATTAATCCAACAATTCTTCATAAAACTACACCCTTCAATGAGTGAATTTATTGGTGCTTCTAAATAACCTGTAAATGCACTATTAATTTCGTCCTTCAAATCAAAGTGCACGGAACACAAGTCGGTAAGCAGATTACTAGTTCAGTGATGTGAATTTGAGTGCTTGGGATTTCAAAATTGGGAGCTTGGCAAACTTGAAACAGAAAAGCAGAAACCCTGAAGTAGAAACTAAAGGCATTCAATGCAACAAGGCCAAAATCAAACTTCCTAATTAAAGTCCTTGTACGTTCATTTTACTTTCCAAAAACAAAAACAAATTTTTGCTAGGTTATTCTTCCAATGAAGCGGACAGAAAACTCCTTTCTCTGTGTACTCCTCTCAAAGCACTGGGTTATACTAATTATATTATATTAATTCAAAGACTTGCTTCATTAGTCAGTGTAATTGCAACCAAATGCAGACGACTCCCGATGACTCCTCGGTGATTACTCTTCCTGAACCTCTGACTCAGCAGCCATCAGCATCACATGAGGAGATCCTTACTATATTGATAGCGAAACACAAATTATACCCAGCAGCATGCTTTGAACGTTACACTGAATACACGGCGATTAAGAATCCCCCCAATCAGGGCAAAGAAACTTCTTACGGAAGGTATAAATCCATTAAGAGCAAGTCTATACAAATGTTTAGCGTGAACGTAGATTCTGAAATTCTTATTCATAATTACAGCAAACTGCGTCTAGACAGAGCGCTCCTCCGCCAAGTACGAAGATCGATAAAGCTCCATCTTGTAAAGTGGAATTCATTCCAATTAATCTCTTTAAATGAATTAATATTTTTCTTGTCCCTTATACTCGATTGAAAGTAAACAATATTGTTCGATTACGAATCATGGGCACATCGTAAATGGATCGTGAATATTACATTCGGATTTATTCTACCAAATGTTATTAATTACAATTGTTTACCGAACTTAGTAAGCTTTCATCCCCAGAGGCAACAACACCCTCCCACATGGGAGGTTATGTTGTAGTCATTACGAGTATGCTGTTATTATGCCCGCTATACGTACGAGTATATACGAGGAATGAAATACAATTTATTATTCGGAGAGTGTGTCTGTGTATCTGTTGCTCGGCATAATTTATCTCGGAGGCGTCAAGAGATGTTGTCAACTTCTTTATTAATGAACTATTGTATTACACGTTTGGTTAGCAGCATTAAACATTCGTTGACTGCGTAATGAATTTTTTGGAGAGTGCCTTCGTATAGTTTAACTAAAACGTTAACCATGTCATATTCCACTTTAAATAAACATATTATTTTGATATATTTCTCACACACATAGCTTAAGCCAATGTGTGTACAGGTTCGCAGTGTCAAAAAGGTCTCTTAGTCAAGAGCCACAAAATTCAGGTATCTCAGACTGCATGATTGACACATGTGCCACTGGTAGGTATAGTTGCTAATCTTTTACTTTTATTATCTCAAGTTTTCTGAAGCTAAAACAAAAAGTTGTTTGAGAAAATAAATTGGACGTTGGTGGCGCAAGAGGTGGGGTGACATAATGTCCACGGACATAGTGTCCCTGGACGTTATTTCTGTCCCAAACTGACATTGTACTACATTTTATAAGCTCTTACACTTAACAAGATTTTGGAGTACAAGGACCAACGTAGCAGGAATTTCTGTTTTCTGATCTGTTGTTAACAATTTTACTAAAAGACTCAACATAAGGTATTGTTGTTTAAGACTTATTAAAATATATTATTTTTAACCTTTTTAATGGTGCTAATAATGGGAAAAATAATCCAAAAATTTCTAAATGTTTGCATTGTGCGCAGTGCCGATTACCCGGTTATGGGCACTGTTCCAATCATTGGGTTAGGCCAACTACTGGCACAAAGTACACTGCCCATCATTGGAAAATTGCGACACTATTTTCTTCTTTCATTTTCGTTTTTTTTTTTTTGTTATGCCTGGACAATTGAAAGACTGAAATATATCATATACTAGATGTGCATTAATAGGGTTAGATACCCTAGAGAAAAGACGTAATGTTCAGTGTATACTGTTTGTTCATGATGTGTTTTCTTATCGTATAAAGTGTCCTGATATTCTAAAGAATTTTTTGTTTTACGCACCTGAAAGAATACTCAGATCTAGAAATTTATTATTTAATCCTAGGCATATTTACAATTATGGTCTCAATGAGCCTACTACTAAATGTATTAATTTATTCAATTCAGTTTGTACAGAAATTGATTTGTGTGATGATAGAGAGAAAGTTAAATAAGTAATTTTAAATATTCATGTATAAAATTTTGTTTCTTGTTAATTTATTAATTCCTAAAGTTACTTAAAACTTATTGTATTATACTATATACTTTTAATTATTATATCACCATATATTATATCTAAAATCTGTTAGAGTTAAGCTCGGTAGATGAACAAAGCAAACATTATTATAAATTTAAGTTACATTTAAGTTACATTTTAGTTACATTTAAGTTACATTTAAGTTACATTTTAGTTACATTTAAGTTAAATTTAAGTTACATTTAAGTTAAATTTAAGTTACATTTAAGTTACATTTTAGTTACATTTTAGTTACATTTAAGTTAAATTTAAGTTACATTTAAGTTACATTTAAGTTAAATTTAAGTTACATTTAAGTTACATTTTAGTTACATTTTAGTTACATTTAAGTTAAATTTAAGTTACATTTAAGTTACATTTAAGTTAAATTTAAGTTAAATTTAAGTTACATTTTAGTTACATTTAGGTTACATTTAAGTTAAATTTAAGTTACATTTAAGTTACATTTTAGTTACATTTTAGTTACATTTAAGTTACATTTAAGTTACTTTTTAGTTACATTTAAGTTAAATTTAAGTTACATTTAAGTTACATTTAAGTTAAATTTAAGTTAAATTTAAGTTACATTTTAGTTACATTTAAGTTACATTTAAGTTAGATTTAAGTTACATTTAAGTTAAATTTAAGTTAAATTTAAGTTACATTTTAGTTACATTTAAGTTACATTTAAGTTAAATTTAAGTTACATTTAAGTTAAATTTAAGTTACATTTAAGTTACATTTTAGTTACATTTTAGTTACATTTAAGTTAAATTTAAGTTACATTTAAGTTACATTTAAGTTAAATTTAAGTTAAATTTAAGTTACATTTAAGTTACATTTAAGTTACATTTAAGTTAAATTTAAGTTAAATTTAAGTTACATTTTAGTTACATTTAAGTTACATTTAAGTTAAATTTAAGTTACATTTAAGTTAAATTTAAGTTACATTTAAGTTACATTTTAGTTACATTTAAGTTACATTTAAGTTACATTTAAGTTAAATTTAAGTTAAATTTAAGTTACATTTTAGTTACATTTAAGTTACATTTAAGTTAAATTTAAGTTACATTTAAGTTAAATTTAAGTTACATTTAAGTTACATTTTAGTTACATTTAAGTTACATTTAAGTTACATTTAGTTACATTTAGTTACATTTAAGTTACATTTTAGTTACATTTAAGTTACATTTAAGTTAAATTTAAGTTACATTTTAGTTACATTTTAGTTACATTTAAGTTACATTTTAGTTACATTTAAGTTACATTTTAGTTACACTTTAGTTACATTTTGGTTACATTTAAGTTACATTTTAGTTACATTTTAGTTACATTTTAGTTAAATTTTAGTTACATTTTAGTTACATTTTAGTTAAATTTTAGTTACATTTTAGTTACATTTAAGTTACATTTTAGTTACATTTTAGTTACATTTTAGTTACATTTTAGTTACATTTAAGTTACATTTTAGTTACATTTTAGTTACATTTTAGTTACACTTTAGTTACATTTTGGTTATATTTAAGTTACATTTTAGTTACATTTTAGTTACATTTTAGTTAAATTTAAGTTGCATTTTAGTTACACTTTAGTTACATTTTGGTTACATTTAAGTTACATTTTAGTTTCATTTTAGTTACATTTTAGTTAAATTTTAGTTACATTTTAGTTACATTTTAGTTAAATTTTAGTTACATTTTAGTTACATTTAAGTTACATTTTAGTTACATTTTAGTTACATTTTAGTTACATTTTAGTTACATTTTAGTTACATTTAAGTTACATTTTAGTTACATTTTAGTTACATTTTAGTTACACTTTAGTTACATTTTGGTTACATTTAAGTTACATTTTAGTTACATTTTAGTTACATTTTAGTTACATTTAAGTTACATTTAAGTTAAATTTAAGTTACATTTAAGTTACATTTTAGTTACATTTAAGTTACATTTAAGTTACATTTTAGTTACATTTAAGTTACATTTAAGTTACATTTAAGTTAAATTTAAGTTAAATTTAAGTTACATTTTAGTTACATTTAAGTTACATTTAAGTTAAATTTAAGTTACATTTAAGTTAAATTTAAGTTACATTTAAGTTACATTTTAGTTACATTTAAGTTACATTTAAGTTACATTTAAGTTAAATTTTAGTTACATTTAAGTTACATTTTAGTTACATTTAAGTTACATTTTAGTTACATTTAAGTTACATTTAAGTTACATTTTAGTTACATTTAAGTTACATTTTAGTTACATTTTAGTTACATTTTTGTTACATTTAAGTTACATTTTAGTTACATTTTAGTTACATTTTAGTTACATTTAAGTTACATTTTAGTTACATTTTAGTTACATTTAAGTTACATTTTAGTTACATTTAAGTTACATTTTAGTTACATTTTAGTTACATTTTAGTTAAATTTTAGTTAAATTTTAGTTACATTTTAGTTACATTTTTGCTAAATTTTAGTTACATTTAAGTTACATTTAAGTTACATTTTAGTTACATTTAAGTTACATTTTAGTTACATTTTAGTTACATTTAAGTTACATTTTAGTTACATTTTAGTTACATTTTAGTTAAATTTTAGTTACATTTTAGTTACATTTAAGTTACATTTTAGTTACATTTAAGTTACATTTAAGTTACATTTAAGTTAGATTTTAGTTACATTTTAGTTACATTTAAGTTACATTTTAGTTACATTTTAGTTACATTTTTGTTACATTTAAGTTACATTTTAGTTACATTTTAGTTACATTTTAGTTACATTTTAGTTACATTTTAGTTACATTTTAGTTAAATTTTAGTTACATTTAAGTTACATTTAAGTTACATTTTAGTTACATTTAAGTTACATTTTAGTTACATTTAAGTTACATTTAAGTTACATCTAAGTTACATTTTAGTTACATTCAAGTTACATTTAAGTTACATCTAAGTTACATTTTAGTTACATTTAAGTTACATTTAAGTTACATTTTAGTTACATTTTAGTTACATTTTAGTTACATTTTAGTTACATTTTAGCTAAATTTTAGTTACATTTAAGTTACATTTTAGTTACATTTAAGTTACATTTAAGTTAGATTTTAGTTACATTTAAGTTACATTTAAGTTACATTTTAGTTACATTTTAGTTACACTTAAGTTACATTTAAGTTACATTTTAGTTACATTTAAGTTACGTTTAAGTTACATTTTAGTTACATTTAAGTTACTTTCAAGTTACATTTAAGTTACATTTTAGTTACATTTAAGTTACGTTTAAGTTACATTTTAGTTACATTTAAGTTACATTTTAGTTGCATTTAAGTTACATTTAAGTTACATTTTAGTTACATTTAAGTTACATTTAAGTTACATTTTTGTTACATTTAAGTTACATTTTAGTTACATTTTAGTTACATTTTAGTTACATTTAAGTTACATTTTAGTTACATTTTAGTTACATTTTAGTTACATTTTAGTTACATTTAAGTTACATTTTAGTTACATTTTAGTTACATTTTAGTTACATTTTAGTTACATTTTAGTTACATTTAAGTTACATTTTAGTTACATTTTTGTTACATTTAAGATACATTTTAGTTACATTTAAGATACATTTTAGTTACATTTTAGTTACATTTTAGTTACATTTTAGTTACATTTTAGTTACATTTTAGTTAAATTTTAGTTACATTTAAGTTACATTTAAGTTACATTTTAGTTACATTTAAGTTACATTTTAGTTACATTTAAGTTAGATTTTAGTTACATTTTAGTTACATTTAAGTTACATTTAAGTTAGATTTTAGTTACATTTAAGTTACATTTAAGTTACATTTTAGTTACATTTTTGTTACATTTAAGTTACATTTTTGTTACATTTAAGTTACATTTTTGTTACATTTAAGTTACATTTTTGTTACATTTAAGTTACATTTTAGTTACATTTTAGTTACATTTTAGTTACATTTTAGTTACATTTTAGTTACATTTAAGTTACATTTTAGTTACATTTTTGTTACATTTAAGATACATTTTAGTTGGGTTGGGTACATAATCCCGAAAACCAAAATCCCGAAAACCTAAAATCCCGAAAAACTAAAATCCCGAAAACCCAAAATCCCGAAAAACTAAAATCCCGAAAATCCAATATCCCGAAAATCCAAAATCCCGAAAAGCCAAAATCCCGAAAAAAAAATCCCGAAAACGAAATCCCGAAAAATTATATAAAATGAAAAATTTGCGCAAATTTTTCATTTTATATAATTTTTCGGGATTTCGTATTCGCAATTCTTTACTTTATTTTGAATGTAAAATCGACAAGTGGTTGTCCATTCCATTTACTGTAATAATGTTTTGCAAATTTTTCCGTTGCAATGTTTTGCAATTCGCAATGTACATTTGCTGTGCTCATCTCGTACGGTGTGATATCTGACCGACTAGATTTATGTTAGCCAGTGAACATCGTAATACAAAGTGAGTATGCCTTTTTTTTATCTATATGTATATATATAATCTATATATTTATATAAATATGGCCTTATGTTATAAATATTATTATATATCCTAAACAAAATTTAATTTATATCAATAAGATATAATATTATAAATTAATAATCTATATATATATATATAATAAAATAAGAGTCATATATATATATTTATATATAATTATACAAAGGTACATATAAATAATTAGGGTAAATAGCATCAAAGTATGACCTAATTTATATATATTTTATATAAATAATTTATAAATATATAAATTCTAAATAATTAATTAATTTATTAAATATTTATTGGTATATATATTTATTATATATATATATTCAACAAATTTTTAAATATAATTTAAAATTTATTAAATATTTATATATATATATATACATATATATACATTTATAAATAAATAAATGCTGCAATAAAATTTTTAGTTTTACTTTCGGGATTTTGGCTTTTCGGGATTTTGGATTATCGGGATATTGGATTTTCGGGATTTTAAGTTTTCGGGATTTTAGGTTTTCGGGATTTTGGATTTTCGGGATTTTAGTTTTTCGGGATTTTAAGTTTTCGGGATTTTGGATTTTCGGGGTTTTGGGCTTTCGGGATTACGTTTTTCGGGATTCTGTCCGACTCCCATTTTAGTTACATTTAAGATACATTTTAGTTACATTTTAGTTACATTTTAGTTACATTTTAGTTACATTTTAGTTACATTTTAGTTAAATTTTAGTTACATTTAAGTTACATTTAAGTTACATCTAAGTTACATTTTAGTTACATTTAAGTTACATTTTAGTTACATTTAAGTTACATTTAAGTTACATTTTAGTTACATTTTTGTTACATTTAAGTTACATTTTTGTTACATTTAAGTTACATTTTAGTTACATTTTAGTTACATTTTAGTTACATTTTAGTTAAATTTTAGTTAAATTTTAGTTACATTTTAGTTACATTTTAGTTACATTTTAGATAAATTTTAGTTACATTTTAGTTACATTTTAGTTACATTTAAGTTACATTTTAGTTACATTTAAGTTACATTTAAGTTACATTTAAGTTACATTTTAGTTACATTTAAGTTACATTTAAGTTACATTTAGTTACATTTAAGTTACATTTTAGTTACATTTAAGTTACATTTTAGTTACATTTAAGTTACATTCAAGTTACATTTTATTTACATTTAAGTTACATTTTAGTTACATTTAAGTTAAATTTAAGTTACATTTTAGTTACATTTAAGTTACATTTAAGTTAAATTTAAGTTACATTTAAGTTACAATTTAGTTACATTTAAGTTAAATTTAAGTTACATTTTAGTTACATATTAGTTACATTTAAGTTACATTTTAGTTACATTTAAGTTAAATTTTAGTTACATTTTAGTTACATTTAAGTTACATTTTAGTTACATTTAAGTTACATTTTAGTTACATTTAAGTTACATTTAAGTTACATTTTAGTTACATTGAAGTTACATTTTAGTTACATTTAAGTTACATTTTAGTTACATTTAAATTAAATTTAAGTTACATTTTAGTTACATTTTAGTTACATTTAAGTTACATTTAAGTTACATTTTAGTTACATTCAAGTTACATTTAAGTTACATTTTAGTTACATTTAAGTTACATTTTAGTTACATTTAAGTTACATTTTAGTTACATTTTAGTTACATTTAAGTTACATTTAAGTTACATTTTAGTTACATTTAAGTTACATTTCAGTTACTTTTTAGTTACATTTAAGTTACATTTTAGTTACATTTTAGTTACATTTTAGTTACATTTTATTTACATTTAAGTTACATTTTAGTTACATTTAAGTTACATTTTAGTTACATTTTAGTTACATTTTAGTTACATTTTAGTTACATTTTAGTTACATTTAAGTTACATTTAAGTTACATTTTAGTTACATTTAAGTTACATTTTAGTTACATTCAAGTAACATTTTAGTTACATTTAAGTTAAATTTAAGTTACATTTTAGTTACATTTTAGTTACATTTAAGTTAAATTTAAGTTACATTTTAGTTACATTTAAGTTACATTTAAGTTAAATTTAAGTTACATTTAAGTTACATTTTAGTTACATTTTCACATCACATCACATCACATCACATCATCACATCACATCACATCACATCACATCACATCACATCACATCACATCACATCACATCACATCACATCACATCACATCACATCACATCACATTACATCACATCACATCACATCACATCACATCACATCACATCACATCACATCACATCACATCACATCACATCACATCACATCCCATCACATCACATCACATCACATCACATCACATCACATCACATCACATCACATCACATCACATCACATCACATCACATCACATCACATACTATATAAAGAGGTAATGTTTGTTTGGGGGAGGTAATCTCCGGAACTACCGAACCGATTTCAAAAATTATTTTACTAATATAAAGCTACGGGATAGAGTATTGTGATAGGCTACTTTATTTTTTAACTTTTCCATTTTGGATTTTTTTGATTAGAAAATTTTTAATTAGAAAACTACGTACCTACTATGTGCGGACTTTTTTTTTTTTTTTTTTTTTTTTTTTTCAAAAAGTAGATTGATAAAGTCGAAATAAATTTATTGTGTTATACGTTGGTCAACAGTGATGGTTTGTTTTTGATTTTGTGCATCGCTCCAACAGTTTCCAGTTTCATTTCTTTTATACAGTTAATAAGGTAAAAATTAAATGTAAAAAGTTTAAACGCGGACAAAATAGTTATTGAAAAGCAAATTTCAGTGATTTTTAAAAAAATGCCAAGACGAATGCGCACAAATATTGGCCGACGAACAAGGCAAGCAAGTCAACAACAAATATCAACGAAGCCAAACTACAGAAGAAAGCGAAAAGTGGGACATCGCATGGGATAAGACCATCAGATCAACAGTCAAGAAAATTGAGAGTGGAAGTAAAGAAAACTGCGTCAAATCCTACTATTGCTGGTATGGGAGCAAGTTCAAATCGGAGTGCCAAGATGCACGTCGTTGCTGACATTCGAAGGACTGGCATTTCAGTAGAAAGAACAAAAAACTATGTCGGTGATGCGATTTTCGATATTGGAGTGATGACTATAATTGTGTGCCACCATTAAAACGCGCTAAAAAACTGCTGTGCGAGTGGCAAAGTGAAATTAGCAAATTACAACTGCTGTTTTCGTATGACTACATTGGGAACAAAAATTATTAAAAAAACTGGTTTTATGCCGACTGGCAGGGCAATATTTCCTCTTATACATCATGCAAACACACATTTTCTAACAATGGCACGGGATCGGATTAACAGATTCAAGGCCAAATTTACCATCAGATGGATGCCTTTTTGCCAGTAAATGAGGACTTACAGCAAAATTCGCAGGTGCACTTCATTTTGTCGGGGGATGATCAAGTCGATAGGCGTTACAGAGGGCAAACAGGAGTGACAAAAAACATAACTCGACAATTGCAACCATTATTATAATGCAATCAACGCTTTCATTACAATGTTTAAAACGGCGATAGAGAAAATGAACTTAGAAGATCGCAGATTTGTCTTCAATCCTGATAAAGGAACCGCACTTTGGAAAAAATTGAATGGATAGGAAACGGGTGGTATCACTTCCAATACAAGAAAAATTATTTAAAATTTTTAATTTTCTAATTCGGATGTTCCGGACTTACCGCTTCACAATTTGAAATTAAAATTCGGCTCAATTATCATTTTGTTGAACAACCTTAGGGCATGGGGATTTTTATACATATATCAAACTCCTCAAGTTGTGTTCAACTTCGAGTGAATAAAACGGCCCTTAATGCACCGGAACGTTGTATCGGATCGCGTTTGATTGATTGTGAAGAATCTCAAATCAAATGTCATGTAATCACGATTTTGAGTTTAAAAGGCAAACATTGTCATATCGCGGACTCCGCTTACTCAGAACGATTTGGCATTTGAGTGTCTATGACAAATAATAAGTCGCAAGGATAATCGCTGGATATTTGTAGCATCAATCTTGAATTCCCATGTTTTTCACATGGTCTAATTGTATATGGCGTGCTCACCTGTAGACAAACCACTTTAGTACAAAAGCGGATGGTTGGCCGGCACGTCAATCATTGCGGTTTTATTGAAATACATCGATATTGCTATACTTCAGTTATTTCTATTGTATTTAATATAACTTTTGAATAAAGAATTTGAATTGACGGAATTACATAAAGTAGCATGCGCTGTGCATGCTTGGAAATATTATTTCCATTACATTTATGAATTTGGGCGCAACGGAGTTAAATTTAGGTTGAATTTAAGTTAAATTTAAGTTAAATTTAGGTTGCATTTAAGTTGCATTTAAGTTAAATTTAGGTTATATTTAGGTTACATTTAAGTTAAATTTAAGTTACATTTAAGTTAAATTTAGGTTGAATTTAAGTTACATTTAAGTTAAATTTAAGTTGCATTTAAGTTACATTTAAGTTAAATTTAGGTTATATTTAGGTTACATTTAAGTTAAATTTAAGTTAAATTTAGGTTATATTTAGGTTACATTTAAGTTAAATTTACGTTATATTTAGGTTACATTTGAGTTAAATTTAAGTTCAATTTAGGTTATATTTAGGTTACATTTAAGTTAAATTTAAGTTACATTTAAGTTACATTTAAGTTAAATTTAGGTAATATTTAGGTTACATTTAAGTTAAATTTAAGTTACATTTAAGTTAAATTTAGGTTGAATTTAAGTTACATTTAAGTTAAATTTAGGTTATGTTTAAGTTACATTTAAGTTAAATTTAGGTTGAATTTAAGTTACATTTAAGTTAATACTTTAGAAAATCCTCCGATTCAAATGACTCCGCAGGTGCTAATTTGACTTTGCCACTCGCACAGAAGTTTTTTTAGCGCGTTTTAATGGTGGCACACAATTACAGTCATCGCTCCAATATCGAAAATTGCATCACCGGCATAGTTTTCTGTTCGTTCTACTAAAATGCCAGTCGTTCGAATGTCAGCAACGACGCGCATCTTGCCACTCCGATTTGATCTTGTTCCCATCCCAGCAGCAGTAAGATTTGACGCAGTTTTCATTACTTGCACTCTCAGTTTTCCTACTGTTGATCTGGTCCTATGCCATGTGATGTCCCACTTATCGCTTTCTTCTGTAGTTTGGCTTCGTTGATATTTTTTGTTGACTTGCTTGCCTTCTTCATTGGCCAATATGTGCGCGCATTCGTCTTGGCATTTTTTTAAAAATCACTGAAATTTGCTTTTCAATAATTATTTTGTCCGCGTTTAAACTTTTTACATTTAATTTTTACCTTATCAACTGTATAAAAGAAATGAAACTGTTGGAGCGATGCACAAAATCAAAAACAAACCATCACTGTTGACCAACGTATAATACATTAAATTTATCTCGATTTTATCAATCTAGTTTTTGAAAAAAAAAAATCCGCACATAGTAGGTACGTAGTTTTCTAATTAATTTTTGATATAGAAAAGTCAAAATAAATAGTGCAGAAAATCAAAAAAAAATCTAAAATGGAAAAGTTAAAAATAAAGTAGCCTATCGCAATACTCTATCCCGTAGCTTTCTATTAGTAAAAGAATTTTTGAAATCGGTTCGGTAGTTCCGGAGATTACCTTCCCCAAACAAACATTACCTCTTTATATACCTAATAATAGTGGGATGTGATATATCGACATAATCGACTTTGTATTGACTCTTCTGAATTTCAGCAGACGATGAGGAGCTTATACATACTCCCAAGAGTGGCCAAAATAAGTTGGTGTTTGTCCAGATCATAGAAGCTGTATCAAAGATTTTGCTCAACAAGTCCCAAAGTCCAACTATCAAGACCTATAAAACGCTGCGCTTACAATGTGTGACTTTTTATTGTCTAAATATTCAATTTTGCACCTCGAAACATAAATTTTATTTGCCAAATTGCTTTGTGATGTTTGATTTCTTCTTAGTTTTCGGAAAATGTATCACATCATCGGCTTGTTGAAGTATTTTTCGACACACACGAATTAGTTAACTGTCAACGAAAAGGTTGACTGATAAACGCCAAGACCTTCTCCAACACCAAACTAAACACATATATTTTTAACCATGAAGCCATGAATTTTGAAATGTGTCCCTGACCTGAAAGCCTGGATCTCCTTAATACCGTAGGAAAGATTTCATTTTCTGGCTTTTCAAAAGAGAACCACGTGTCTAAAACTATGAATTAAAAAAGTATTAGACAAAAAGTCCACATTTTCACGCGTGAAACGAAACAATTGTTTAAAGTATTATCGTCACCAATTATTCTTTATTTATATACTGTTTTGTATTAGCACGTTAACAAGAGGTCAAACAGGTATAATGTGAAAACTCATAGCATCCATGTTTCATCGAACATCGAAAATTGACAATTCCTAGATTGTTTTATGTAAAAAATGTGCGAACAAGCGGCCTTACCCATAATCAACTTTAGTCTGGCAGTTTGCGCAAAGACTTCAGACTTTCCAAAATCGCTTTACCAATAAGCAAAGTTGCCAGATTATCGCTAACTGTGGGGTTAAATGTTAATGGTGAGAAAGTCATGCTTATCTCGGGCATTAGGTAAATAAATCCTCCTTTAATGCCATTTTGAAGATGAGTGTTGCCCAAATCCACCGCCCAAAATCAGGGTATTAAATTTCGTAATAGGAGCGAATTTAAATACGCTGTTGTTCAGCCTGGCTTACAATTATACATAAATTTTAGTAAATTGTAAATGTTTTCTAATTTTATTTGATGTAATACAACAATGCAAATGGTTTTTAAATCTAACAAACACAAATTTTTACAGATGTATGCAAGAAATTCAAAAATATTGTTATTTTGTTTTATTTCTAAACGCTTGAAGCAATACATTTCCGTGTTTTCCTCTGTTTTATCTTGTTTAACCGATAGTTCTTGCTTTTGAATTGGGTTTCCTTTAAAAATAGTTGATAGCAATGAACGGATACTTACTAAAAAAAATATTTTATATAAGTTTGGGATACTTCCAAGGCATTCTTGACAGTCGTTGCAAACAGAATAAAATATCTGCTTACTTAAGTTTGGACGGATCATAGCTGAATAGGTAGGTACCTACTTTTTTTCAACAATTCTCAGAACCTTAGGAAATTCAGGTAGATATTTGGCTGCAACCAAACCCTTATTAAACTCTTTGCCGAGAATGACGATCTCTGACTGCACAATGGTTTGTGGAAAGGACTTCACGGAAAATATAGATATTAGAATAGAATTGTCACCACTCAACAAAATACAAACAAATTAAAAAAATTTAGGAACTTCTGGAGGAATGCAGGTAGTATGTTTGAATTCATGGTGTGAGAAATGTGACAGTTTTCGTCCATAAAAATGTGCGCCATGGCTTTATATTTTCACACAATTTTTAAAAGATCAAATTGTTATTTTCACACTTCTATATACCTTGGCAAGCTCTGTCTCGTTGCTTGGCAAATTAAAACTTGAAAACAGAAGCGATTAGTTCTAAAAACGCGTATGGCTTCCTAAATGTGATATTTCTGAAATGGATTAGCAGACTATCATTACTATTTATGAAAATTGTGATCTTTAGACCACCAATAAGGTTTGATTTGCATCAAAGCATTCTAATAATCTGTGTTCCGTTTATTGAATAATTTGAAAGGTAGGGTGATTTTTTAAGAGGTTTAGAACTTTTAAAAAAAAAAAAACACAAAAAATTCGAAAAAATGAATGAAATATTTATTTGAATCGATAGTTTGAACCTTGCAATTTAATGTTTAAAGATAATTTCATGCAAATGTTGACCGCGGCTGCGTCTCAGGTAGTCCATCCGCTGAGTCCAATTTTGGCATACTCTTTCACACATATCGGCCGGAATCTCACGAATGAATGCATGGATGTTGGCTTCCAGTGCGTCAATCGAAGCGGGCTTGTCCCTATACACATTAGCCTTGACATACCCCCACAAAAAATAATCTATGGTGTCAAATCGCACGATCTAGGCGGCCAATTGACCGGCCCGAAACGTGAAATTAACTGTTCACCAAACTCGCCTCGCAATTGCGCCATTGTTTCGCGTGCTGTGTGGCATGTGGCACCGTCTTGTTGAAACCACATATCATGCAAGTCAAGAACTTCCATTTCGGGCAAAAAAAAGTTTGTTATCATCGCTCGGTAGCGTTCACCATTGACAGTAACGCTGCGATTCGCATCATCTTTGAAGAAATATGGCCCAATAATGCCGCCGGCCCATAAACCGCACCAAACAGTGGCTTTTTCGGGATGCATTGGTAGCTGTTGCAATGCTTCTGGCTGATCTTCACTCCAAATGCGGCAATTTTGCTTATTTACGTACCCATTCAACCAAAAATGAGCCTCATCGCTGAACACAATTTTTCGATAAAAAAGCGGATCCTCGGCCAGCTTTCCAAGAGCCCATTCACCAAAAATTCGGCGTTGTGGTAGGTCGGCTGGCTTTAGTTCTTGCAGAAGCTGTATCTTAAAAGGCTTTACGCACAAAATCCTTCCGCAAAGTTTTCCACGTAGTGCTGTAACAAAGGCCTAACTGCTGGGAACGGCGCCGAATCGACATTTCGCGGTCTTCTGTCACACTAGCTGATACGGCCGCAATATTTTCTTCACTACGCACAGTACGTAAACGTGTTGGTGGTTTAATGTCCAACAAAGTAAATTTGGTGCGAAATTTGGTCACAATCTTCCGAATAGACTGCTCAGAAGGTCGAGAATGCCGATCATAAAATGGAAGCAGCGCGCGATGAACATTTCGAACCGAGCACGAATTTTGATAGTAAAATTCAATAATTTGCAAGCGTTGTTCATTTGTAAGACGATCCATGGTTAAATTGCAAACCAAACTGAAGCTGTTTGACAGTGACACAAGGTATTAAACACACGTCAGCTGTCAAAACCAGTGTTGCCAAAACCAAACCAGCTAAAAAATCACCCGTTGCATTATAACGAAACAAATGCTCTCGTCAATCAATAATAAAGTATTAGAAATCAAAGGAAAGTGTCTATAAAAAGTACCGAAAATTGTGCCCGAACGAATGATAGGGCATTATACTTGCATATATGATATTTGAAAGATCTTGCGGATTCTTGTGGATTGCCTTTGAAAGATATCTGTTGGGCAAATTTAATTGCAATTAATGTATTCCTTTTTTAGAATAAAATCCTCGTTGTGAAAGAAACCACAGATCTTGTTTTTCACGAAAACAAATTATGAAATTCAAATTCTGCGTGACAACAAATGTAATAGATTCAAAAGAAAATCTTCGTACTAGTAAAGGTGTGGGTCAAATTGGTTATTGGTACCCTTTCGAGAATGCTGTACATTTTATTGTAAACTGGCAACCAACTACCGACATTAGTGTTTGATTATTAGTGAGGCCGAAAGTATTTAGCAAAAGGTCAGAGTCAACTAAAAGCAGACTCAGAATTTGCATAGCATTTGCTTTGGCTGATAAAATTTATTCATACCAATCTGAGTAAAAGGTAAGTGGCGCCGCTTTTGGACCATGTCAAACGTGATTGTTAGTTCCAATCAATTTTTATTCATACGAAACGTAGCAAAGGCTTCGATTTTGACGTTTCTCTTGAGTAAAAGCAATTGCTACGTTTTATTCATACGACCCATTATATACGTTTTTGGCATTGGTGAATAAAGGCGGTTATTAAGGCGAAAAAGTATGAAAGCCACTATTTTGGTTTTAGTGATGAAGAGCATCAGTTTAGCTTGTAATTCTTATAACCACTAATCTTACCCTAGACTCGTTCCATATTACATCACTAAATACGTCCAGAGACAAAGCCGATACTAAGACAACTACGCGGCATCCTCCAATGCAACGACTTTGATGCTGTTCCTAATAAATCTGGAAAGGAGTTAGTTAAGTAGCATAGTACATTACTGACGCAAAATCATACCAATCCTTGAGGTATACGGTATACCTATGCTTACTGATTTTATTTAAAGATTTGCCCGAATGATCTTTAATTTTAAGTAAATATAATACGGAGTTGCCTACAACGTGTTTCCACCCATTTTTGCTATTATACGTCACATAATATGCCAACACTATAAATATTTGGATAGGGGACAATACATATAGAGGTGCACAATATACAAATTTTCCACACAGTATGAATTACAGCAGGTAAATTTAAGCGAATTGGATGAAATTACAACAACAAGAACATTGCACCTACGTGAAGTTAGCTCGCACTTTTTCTAGAATGAAAAACGTGAAATGCAGTTCGATAGACAATCGTTTGTAGTTGTTTGTAGTGAAAATATTTTCATTTGGAGTTCAACCGTTAGAAAGTTAGAGCCATTTGAAAATCGCAATCCCTTAAAACCGTGTTATCTCTGAAACCGCATCAAGCCAAGTGATAAAATTTCTAAAATCTATTTTCGAAAGTGTTCGACATTACTAATCTAATAAAATTCAAATTGTACCAATCGGCCTAACGGATTATGATATATATGAAATTTCAGCAAAATGTTGGCTTTTAACTTAAAGTCCTCATAACTCTAAAACTGTTAAACTACAATCGATGAAACTTTGCATTTTTTTTTTTTTTTTTTTTTTATAATTCACTAGTGCTCAAGGGGTTTTTGTTCCCTTATAATGCTAATGCACAGCACGAGTGGAAGGGTTAATAGGGAGGATAGAGAAAAGGTACTGGTGCACATTGGTCTTAAACAATTGTGGGCTGTAATGAGAGGGGAAAACCGTGTGAGGCAATGCATTCCACATGCGTGTTGTTCGGCTTACAAAAGAATCTCTATATTTTACAGTACGTCCGAAGGTAGGCTTAAGGGTAAACTGATGTGCATTCGATGTGTGACGGGTATTGCGAAAGAATTGTTGAAGGGGCGGAATGCAGTTAGCTATTTCATCAGAGCATCGATGGTGAAAATATCGATAAAATAAAGAAAGGCAAGAAACATTTCTGCGATGTTCGAGCGGGTCAATAGACTCCGCTATATTTCTATCACCTATAAGTTTTATCGCGCGCTTTTGAATTCTGTCTAGTAGGTGCAATGAAGTTTTTGGTGCACCTGACCAGATATGAGCGTTGTACTCAAGCTTAGGCCGAATAAAGGCCTTGTATATTGTAGCTAAGTCGAAGGGTGTAAAGTATTTCTTACATCGATTTAAGAAACCTAGACATTTCGCAGCGTTTTTGGCGACTTCATATATGTGGTCATTCCAACGGAGTTTGTCGTTGACACATATACCAAGTATGGAAAGTCGTTCGGTTTCGTCGATGCAAGTCCCATTCATGGATAATGGGTTAGGGTTCAAGTTTCGCTTTAATGATAGAAGGCAGCATTGTGTTTTGGAAGCATTAAATTCCACTCTATTGATTGTACCCCATTTTATAATGCTGTCAAGATCGGAATTTAATGTGTTTAGCATACGTCGCCGTTCCAGATCCACGGCCGAAGAGCAGGGACGTGAGTCAGGGAACGAATATGAAAAACTGAGGGTGCTATCTTCAGCGAAAGAATGTATTGGATTAGAAGTAACAGACAAGAGATCATTGATGAATATGAGAAAGAGTGTCGGAGACAAAACAGAGCCTTGGGGAACACCAGCATTTATATGGTGAATTGCAGACTTGAAACCGTCCAACACAACTTGAATTGAACGGCCAGAAAGGTAGTTTCTAATCAATTGAAGAAGAGACGCATCGATCCCATAGGCACGCATTTTCGACAAAAGAGCTTGGTGCCAAACTCTGTCAAATGCTTTCGAAATATCAAGCGCAACAATCTTCGTTTCACCAGAGTGGTGGAGAGATTGGTTCCACTTTTCGGTGAGATAAGTCATCAAATCACCAGTGGACCTGCTGCTACGAAAACCGTATTGCCGGTCATTGAGAAGTTTTCGTGATTCAAGATATTTCATAAGCTGACGGTTTATCAGCGTTTCCATGACCTTGGAAAGAATGGACGTAAGTGCAATGGGTCGGTAGTAGGTGGGTGAAGAAGAATCGCCTTTTTTTGGAACGGGCTGGACAAATGCAGTTTTCCATCTACTCGGAAAGAGTCCAGAAGAGTAGGACAAGTGGAAAAGCTTACGCAGTGGTTTTGCCAGCGTGGAAGAACACCTCTTCAGAATTATGGGGGATATACCATCTGGACCAGCGGATTTGTGAATGTTAAGATCTTTTAATACTCTTGCTACTGTGCGAGTGCGGAAATGTATTTGTCCCATGAAATATTCGACGCTCTCGAGCACAGGTGGAGACATGATGCAATCTGGAATGTTGGAGCTTGCGGCGAATTGCGCAGCCAGCAGATTTGCTTTGTCCAAAGAGCTGACAGCTGGAATGTCATTGTAAACGAGTGTGGGGATTGACGACGTGGTGGAGTTCTTAATATTTTTCACGAAAGACCAAAACTGTTTACTACCACTGGGACAGTGAAGTATTTTTTGTCGTAAGTTTTGGTCATGAGAAAATTTTGCACGTCGTATCACGGAGTTGCAGTCATTTCGGACTCGTCGAAACTTTTTTCGGTTTTCCTCGGTTGGGTTTGCTTTATAAGCCCGAAAGCTCAACTCTCTCAACCTGATAGCCTCTTTGCAGCTCGAGTCGCACCAAGCATTCTCCTTAGGTATAATACTCTTTTTTCTGTTGGGAATAAAGGATCTCATACCCAGGAGAATGGTGTTTGTAATCATTTCAGCGGCGGCATCCACGTCACTATCGAGGAAGCATAGTGACCAGTTAAAGCTCCGAAAAAAGAAGTTAAGGCCGTCCCAAATGGCTTTCTCATAATGCCATACCGTTTTTTTGGGAGCTTGTTCTTTAACTGTGTGGTTTGTGTATGAGAATTTAGCTGAAATGACACAATGGTCCGACGAACCTAGAGGCGACGTTACGTCAATAGAATATTTATCTGGATGAGAGGTGAGGAACAAGTCCAATGTGTTAGCGGCATGATCTGCAGCATCCGGAATCCGTGTAGGCTCGTTTACAAGCTGAGTTAAGCTGTTAATCTCAGCGAAAATCCTAACATACCTTCCTTCGGGTGTTGTCTGTCCAGAATGGCGAAGCCAATCGGAATTGTGTATATTGAAATCGCCCGCAATGACAATTTCAGTATGAGGATACTGGGAAACAATTCCTAAGATGGAGTTAGACAGCTCATCAAACTCGTTAAAAGTAGATGAACAGTCAATGTTTGGACTTCTATAAATAAAACAAAAATGTATTATTTGCTTATGGACATTGAATTTTAACCATATGTAATTAAACTCCGCATTGGAGCAATGGTTATATTGTGGTGGAAATTCGTAAGCAATATCATCACGGACGTAAACGGCGAGCCCGCGATGTACAAAAGAATAATGGCACTAAGTGATATCCTGGTAAATCAAAATTCGAGGGAATCGAATTTCTATCCACCTGTGTCTCACAAAGTGCCAAAACAGCTGGTTTGAATTGAAAGACATGGACATACGCAGCAAAGAGATTCCTTTTCAAGCCTTGAATGTTGCAAAAATCAACACGGAACTCACCCCTCATAATACACACAAAAATTTAAAACACAACTCCAACGCAACATGCATATCTATTCAATGCACCCTTTTCTACCTGTGATATAACTAAAATAGAAGACAGCCCGCATTAGTAGACACTTTTTATTCGCAATTTAAGGGAAGCCTGAAATGGTTTCGATTGCGTATTTTTAAGCGCTCCGATATTTCCCCTTCAAAAATGAATTTATAGAATAAATTGGTCGAATTTCGACCACGGGGCGGCCCCTAGTAATTCATAAAATGACATACTTTTCTATAGGTATTAGCAAGAGCTGTAGTTCCGAGTAATTATTCTATAGCTACTAACCAGTCAATATCTTGGTTGGGTTAGATTGTGTACCCTCTAGCAGGATTGACCGCCCTTAGGCGGGCAACATTCTAACGCAATTATTTCTCAATGTTTTTTTTTTTCTTTGCTTTGGCATGACACCCCGCCTACTATTTGATATTCTCATCAAACTGATTTAAGTTTAGCGGTTATTGTACTGGAAGTTTGGTAAGTATTGTCATTTAGATTCGAATTTTCAATCTGTGTTGACAAAAAATTATCGGTCTAAAAAGTGAAAAGTTTGTAAATTATTAAAAAATACTTGGTGTTGTTTCCTGAAGTTAAAAAAATTACTGGTAGTAAGTAGGAAAAAAGAACTTATTTTGTTTATTAAGGCCGTTTATGTTTCTTCGGTAAATATTTGTCCTCTACTAACCATGTAATGCATCCGCCTAAAGGCGGGCAATCCACGTGACGTGAAGTTTTGTGACCTGTATATTGCGCATTTTCTAGTTTTTTGTTTCGTTTTCATTCATGGATTGCTCTATATTTATGTATTACCTGCTAACTGAAAGGATTTTCGCGGTTTTTGGTTACAGCACAGGAATGTGTGATAAAATGGGAAATGCGATGAAGAAGGTAGTTCATTTTCCGCTGAACGAAGACGGAAGTTTGATCTATCAAAAATGAGTGATGAACAGATTGAAGAAATGATGAACTCAATCCCTACGGATTCAGAGTCTGATAATGATAGAGACTCCATCGGTGATTTCGATGATGAGAACGTAGATGATCCAGATTATCGTGTGTCACCAGAAGAAGAAGAACAATTTGATAACTATGTTGCTGAATTGGAAAGATCTTCGTCTTCCACTTTTCTAAGCACAGCTTTAAATCTCAGTGACATTGTTATATCAGCATCAGGTAAGCTCATACTACCTTCTTCCTTGATTAAACAACAACAACTTGGGGTATGTTTTCTAGAAGATGAGCCGTCATCTCAGGTAGATATACCTTCAATTACATCGCCTTCCCCAATTGAACATCCACGCCTAAAAGGTAAACGTAAAAAACGTCCACGTTCACCACCATTAGAAGAAAAAGAGGGGGAGCCGGATGTGCAGCCGAATGACGGTGGATTTACGTCAAGCTTAGTGGAAATTGACCCAAAATCTGCAGAATTTAACAAAATAACTTGGCGAAAAAAACAAATGCAACTTCATAGGAACGAGGTGGTATTTCGTGGAGATGCAAGATGCCCTGAACAGTTTTCTGAATTCTAAACACCATTTCAATGTTTTGAATACTTTTTTGACGAGAACCTGATAGGGAATATCTGTCACTACACCAATTTAAATGCTCGGAGCCAAGATGTCAATACGAAGTTCTTGGTGAGTAACGTCAACATTAGGCAGTACATTGGCATACTTATTTATATGTCAGTGTACCGCTACCCAAATGTAGAAGCGTACTGGGCAGAACATTCGTTTGAAGCTATTAGGTTAGCTATGACTTCAAGGCAGTTTTATGATATTCGCAAGTACATCCGCTTCAACGACTTTTCGCGTATGAAAGATCGCAATGACCCCGACCACGATCCACTTTTCAAAGTAAGACCGGTCTACAATCATCTGAACAAAGTGTTTGATTCGGTTCCTAAGCCAGCGCGGTTGTGCATCGATGAGCAGATGGTGTCTACGAAGATGATAAGTTCTTTCAGGCAGTATATGCCCAATAAGCCACACAAATGGGGAATGAAGCTTTTTGTGTTATGCGACTCTGCTGGCTTCTCCTATCGGTTTGAGGTTTATTGCGGCAAAAACGATAATGTGGTAATTCCAAATGCTCCCGATTTAGGAGCAACTGGTAATGTGGTCATCCGCCTAACACAAACTGTTGCGGACCTTAAGAACCATATTTTGTATTTCGACAACTTTTATACATCGCTTCCCCTCATGGTTTACCTAAGAGGTCGTGGTATTTATGCGTTAGGCACAGTGCGAGCAAATCGAGTAAATAACTGCAAGCTGTCAACTGACGCAGTACTGCAAGTCAAAGAAAGAGGTTATATGGAGGAGTACATGGGCACTGCTTTTGGTGTAGACATATCGTCGGTCCTATGGAGGGATACAAAAAATGTTCGGCTGGTATCAACATAATGTTGGTATTAAACCATTTCGAACAGTAAATCCACTGGCCCGTCCTGAAAAAATACCGCGATACGATCGAAAAAATAAAAAGATGATAGAAGTTGGATGTCCACGCATTATAAGAGAATACAACTACCATATGGGGGGCGTAGATCTTATGGACGGTTTAATTGGAAGATATCACATCCGCCTAAAGACAAAAAGCGCTTCGCTGAAATTGTTTTATCATTTCATGGATATGGCAATAGTCAATGCGTATATTCTTCATAGACGTATCCATACTGGGGGAGGCACTGCGGAGCTACCGAAATTTCGTGATCAAGTTGCGAATGCTTTGTGCAACTATCAGCAAAAGCCTGAAAAGCGATCAGTGGGAAGACCGTCAAAAGATTCACCAAATTCATGACCATCTGGCTTAAAAACTCATATGGATTGGGATTGGATGCCCGTTACGATGATGTCGGCCATATGCCCGACCAATTAGATCGTTCTGGTAAACGGACCTGCAAATTGACAGGATGCAAATCGGAAACTCAAATGATTTGCCTAAAGTGTAAGGTAAATTTGTGCCTATCAGCGACAAAAAAATGTTACCAAACTTACCATACCAAATAATTAATATTTTGTTAACCTTTCTTCATTCTTAAATCAATCTTCTTAATTTTATTTAATTATTTATTGTTAATATTATTTGTACCTTTGTAACACTTACCCTCATAAAACTAATAAACGAAAAAAAAAAAAAAAAAAAAACACTCTCCTCTGTACTCGTTTACTGGACTAGGTACCCGCCTTTTGGCGGTCTACCAATTTTCTTAGTTGCAACTCATACCATCGGTCAGATTTTATTTTCGACTTTATTTTCATTGTCTATGCATTGAAATCACTTAAGTACAATTAATTCATAGAAAACAAAAATTGTCCTGCTAGAGGGTTTTAATTGTAGGAAATACAAACAAAATATACTAGGGCTATCAATGAAATCACATTTAGCACCACTTAACCCTACGTTAGGTCATAATCTATGTCCCGTCGACCGTTAATAACATATTAAATGTTCTATTTTTCAAGTGGTCATTATCCCATTTGCCCTCATCTCCTTCATATTTAGTTCAGTTGTCATTATTATTTCTAACTCACACCATTCTCTGAAATGGCAAATTCTGTAATACCAAATGAAAACAAAATATGCATGTGTGCACATAACTCTGTATTAAAGGGGACGTCCAAATACAAGGATATGTTGTCCGAGTCCATTATACGATTTATCCTCAAAGACAATTTGTCCAAATACCATAAAAGGTAATAAATAAAAATAATGCCCTTTGATTTTATTTAGCTGACGCATATTTTATTACACAATGCACAACTCGGCACTTGATAAATCCATCACGAAGGACCGATTGGCCTCCCAAACCATATACACTCGGTATATGTTCCCGGGAATGCCTAAATCTCGACGTTCATAAAAATAATCATTTCCATTTCGAAAATCGGCTTTGACAGATGGCGAAACTGCGTGCCGTCCTTAACGACGTTGTCTTCGTCTCTGGTATCTGGTTGTGAAGTACACCACTCTAAGACATCCGTCGGTCGCCCACTAAATAGCTGCGGCTATCCATGCCAGTCAAACAATAATTCAAGGACAGAGGACAAATATGTTATCACTCTTCGGGTCACAATGTTTGCGTGGTGACGGTTGCCAAGCATGAAATATTTTTTTATTATTTTTCGGACTCACCAGCCAAAGCCTATTTTGGTCTATAACCCTGGTGAGGGCTTTCATATTTCTCAATCAACGAATTCTTCCAATTTATGGCGATTCCATTACACAAGTATTTCTATTGAAAGTTTCGGGACACAAAAAAAAAACACACTGAGAAATAATAATATAAAAAGGAAAATAAGTAAAACAAATAAACGACAAACGGTCAAAAGGACCAAAAACAACTTTTGTCTTTTATTGCCAAAAAATCTACCCAAAAAAAAAAGAAAAAAAGTACAACAACAGAAGTTCAGTGAGATATCCAGACATCGGTCGGCAGGCGGTATGAGTTAATAGCGCACAACAACTGCAAACGTAAAAGGATTCCGCAGATTGGGTATGTAAGAGTTTGTGTGGTTTAAGTCGTTGACTGTAATGGCGATTTATGGATTTCAGATTACAGTTGAGAACTCGGATCTGGTTTACTTTAAATGGTCAGCTCACTTGGTAAGTATTGCCCTCTTCCATTGTTACAGTATCCTGTAGCAAAACTAGGAACATAATTTATCCACACGAGGCTGTTTAAGTATAGGTTCCTATCATAACTTCAGTTCCCAAATATTATTTTCGGTGAATTTTTTATTTTTATTTTTCTCATCAAACAACGCATTCCAAGGTGGCCTACAAAAATAATTGGAAACTTTTAGTGAGGCAGAAATAAGATAATCGATCGATTTTTGTCGTGACTGAATACAATCTTTTTTTGAAAGAAGAATACTTAAAAGGTCAAGTTCCAGGCTCTTTATACCCAATTGAAAATATACAAGAATTTTACTAAGATTATAGTGCAAGCTATCGAAGTGATATTCGTTTTATTGCCGCAGTGAGTCGCAGAGTTCGTGCAAAGAATACTAAAATAAGGAGGTTATCACGCCCCAAAAGCGTGATAAACTCCTTATGGTAGACTACGGTCAAAGATCTCCCCTGATGACTTAGAGAAGGTCGCAAAAAATCGTTAGCAATCTTTATATACCTATACTAGCTGACCCGGCAAACTTCGTTCCGCCCAAATTTGTTAATGTAATGAAAATAATAATTCCGAGCATGTACAATGCGCTTGCTAATTTATGTAATTCGGCCAATTAAAATGCTTCATTCAAAAGTTATATTAAATGCAATAGAACTAAATGACGAAAAGCAATGTTGATTTGTTTCAATCAAACCGCAACGATTTTTGCGTTTCGGCCAACCTTCCGCTTTTTACTAAATTGACCATGTGAGAAACATGGTAATTCAAGATTGATACTACAAATGCACAAACATCCATCGATTATACTTGCAACAAATTATTTGTCATAGTGAAAGCGAGACGCACAGGAAATCTAAGTCGCTTAAATACGAATGGCAAATCGTTCTGAATAAGCGGAATCTGCGGAATGAGAGGGTTTGCCTTTGGATTTTCCACTCAAAATCGTCACTTGCATGGCATTTGATTTGGGATCCCTTACCACCAAATCAAACGCGTTCTGTTACAAAGTCTCGGTGTATTGAGGTTGCGCAACAAAATTATAACTGAGCCGACTTTCAATTGTATAGATGTAAGTCCGGAACATCCAAAGAATTCAAAAATTCAACTAATCCCTATAAAGTTTTGTTTTCACGACAAAAAGTAGCATATTTCCTTCCTTGGGTCCATGCGAATTTAAACCAAAAATCATAAAAATTGAAGGATCGGTTCCCGAGTTATAAGTGCGCACATACGGACGTCAGTCTTTTTTATATGTAGCTGTACCCATCCGGATTTGCTCATACCTTTCGTATTAAGTTCTGCTCACATTTAGCAAAGTCCTTTATTTGGACAATGTCCATTAATCGTTTCAATGCTTCCACAACCCGTTCTCCTATCCCGCTTATGTTTTGCAAAGTACCATCTATAGGGTCCGAAACTATAAAAAAAAAAAAAAAATAGTTGGCGCAGCAGGTTCGGAGAGACCTTAGGCCTAGCTTCTCACAACCATTCGTTTTGTGTGAGTTTTCATTTTTTGGAACGAATGGAAGGGATCTACAATTTTATGCCGACTCCAAACGGCTAATTGAGAAGCTCTTTCAAGACATTTATACTCTCGGATGTTTGTCAGACGTTCGCGAGTGGTGGCGCAGTGAAAAAAACCCTAAGTTGGAATTCAGGTTTTTACGGGATTCGAACCCCGACCCCTAGCATAGTAGTTCAACACACTAACCACTAAGCCACTGCGCCTACCTAACCCAACAGCGCCACCTATCAAGTCCAAAAGTATCATAGCCTTCAAGTGGGAACAAAGAATATACATCCACGAAATTTCATTGAAATCGGTTGAGCAGTTTCGGAGATCGACAACAACGCCACCTATCGGGTTCAAAAATTTATCTTTTAAGACTGTACCTAAAATACACAAATACGAACAAAACAAAAGAAGAATCATAAAATTTGGCCCAGTAAGAACATTTTCCTCGGTTTTGTTATTTGTGCCGGAAATCGAATGGAAATTTTATTTACCTATTTAAAATTGATTAAAAACTAATTTGGAGTTTTCGTCAACAAATTGTACAGCTAAATGAAATATGAATTACGGAAATGTCAAATTCAAAAAAGTGTAAACAACCAACGCCAACTATATATTACTACAATTAAATTTAGTGTTGATGATACAAAATTGATATGCAGGGAAATCTAACTTGTCGTAAATATCTCCCAGCGCCACCTATCTGATTCAAATTTTGGCAAAAGCTTTCTATTTTTTTAAGTGCTATGTGGTGTAAATTTCAGCCAAATCGGTCCATAAATAAGAATTTTCAAAAAAGCTACCCCAGCGCCCCCTATAGGGTCTAAAATAAACATAAACCATCCGGAGCACCAAACAAACATATGGTGTGAATATAAGGGGGAAAGCTTCAGTGGTTCAGCCGTTATCGTCGGTCATACATACGCACGAACGTTTTTATATATTAAGAAGATGAATAGGTACTTCCGTGAATTCTTTAACAGGCAAGGTATGGGCATTATTAAATGATGATTATAACTCTACTAGTCACAGGCCATAAAATATCAGTCATACTGCGATAGGCTAAATATTCAAATATTTTGAGCTCCCTTAATAGACCTGACTCCTGCTGTGCAGAAGAACGGTAGCTTTTCGTAAGCCATACGGGCAAAATATATCACAATCACAATACCAACTGCAACTCCTGAGGAAAAAAAATGAAGTTAAGGATAGACGAATATCGAGGTAGGTATTACTTCAAGAACTTTACTAGTAAGTCTTATGAATCGAACGTATCTGACACCATACTTCAAACAGTGATCTATAGGGATGAGTTAGGGAACCTATGTAGTTCAGAAGAGTACCTGAAATCTCATCATTTAGCTCTTGAATTGTTGCTGGCTTATCGACGTAGACCTTTTCTTTCAAATAACCCCAAAGAAAGAAGTCCAACGGTGTCAAATCACATGATCTTGGCGGCCAATTGCATCACCACCACGTGAGATAACAAGGCCATTGACTTTGTCGCGCAAAAGAGCCATTGTTTCGTTAGCTATGTGGCAAACGGCACCGTCCTGTTGAATATCTTCCGATTCGGGCCATAAAAAGTTCGTTATCATCTCACGTGAGAGGTGCAATTGTTGGGCACGATGACGAGTTGAGGTGGACGGCTCTTCAGCCACATTTTCGCGAACAGCAGCAATATTTTCTGCAGTACGAGCTGTACGAGCATGCACTGGTGTTTTCACATCTCCTACAGACCCGGTTTGCTCAAATTTTTGCACGATTTTTCCGATTGTACGCACATTTGGACGATTAAATTGACCGAAAAAATCACGAAGTGCTCGATATGCATTTTGATTTGAACGCCCATTTTCATAATAAGTCTGAATAACTTTAGAGCGGTGTTCGATTGTGCATCTTTCCATGGTTCAAATTGAGTAAGTCTAAAATTGATAAATGTCAAATGAAATACAGAAAAAAACTTGATGTTTAGGTGTGGTTCGCATTCATTAATCAATTAAAATTTAACCACCCTTATATTGTATGTGTCACATTACTGAAAAATTTTAATTTATGTAGCTTTCCATTGTAGTAGGTATACCAAATAACTAAAAAAAAACCTCAAGCAGGCGTACCGCGTATACTTGGTCAAGAGATGCATGGGTTATGCTATTCAAGACGTCAGGAAAAGTAAATAAATTTGGCTATGTCTATATGTCGTAATAAAAAATATTTTTAAAAATATCTACTGCTTTTCTACAGTATTTTTTTTAAATTTAAATACAGTTTTTTTTAACCAACAAATAAATAAAAAGAACTCGCCTTATTTTCATCCCTATGATTTTTAAATATTTTTATTTTTCACTTTCAAGAAAAAGTATGTCATCTTCATCTTGAGAACAAATCCCCTAACATAGACGCGCGGAAAAGTTTTAATTTCATTCGTGAGCGAGCAATACGTCATAGAATTTTGTGAATTTTACATGCAAAACAATAACGAATTTAAGTCATATACTCGATCACGGATGCGTTAATTCAACCCCAGTAAACAATTTTTAAAATTTTTTTCTTTCACGTGTAGGGAAGGATTTAACAAGTATGACTTATTTGGTATTGAATTGGACTCCTTCAGATTCGCTCTCATATTTCCGCTTTCATGTTCGAGTAGACGAATATAAAAACGTCACTTGCTCTTTTTTGTGTTGAAATTCGTGCGATTCGAATATGTATGGAATTCGAAACTTTCCAAAGCATTTTCCATTCACTGGCTAAATTTTATATTAAAACATTGGAAATTTGCGTCCCGATTGATTTCTAAATATTTATACATAAATAATTTACAAAAATAGATTAAGCCGATGCAATATGCCTTTCATTGCTGTAGAAAAAATTCACGAAAACCTAAATAAACTCCACCAGTTATCAAACTCAAACTTGTATTGGTAAATCTGAAGGAAATCCGAGAAAAAAAAATCTTGATTGTCAAAAGTGCTCTGAAATCTGAAAAAGATTGCTTTTTCTCGTACCAAACGAACATAAAAATTGCTCTGAGATCTGAAAAAGTGCACTGAGAGCGCCCAATCGAATACCACATTAGAGCTCCATAAAAGGGATATTTCAATTGAGAATTGCAAACAGCGGTTTATGTTCATATTTCGGAAAGGAGCAAAAGGACATGTGAAAATATTTTAAAGAGTACACACATGTTATGGGGATAATTATATAAATTACCAACTGCTGCAGTATCCTTATGGCGTTTCATTCATACTTCATTGCTTGAAAATCAGAGACTCACCCCCGTCTTGCATCTAGAGAAAGAAGGAAAGGTAGCTATACCGGGACAAAAAAGTGAAAATATAAATGACCAAAAATGACAAAAAAAATTAGTATGGGATTATTTCACAAATAATTTATTAAAAACCAAAAATAAAACAAATGTTTAAGGAAAAATAACAATACATAAAAATAAAGTCTTCAAGACGTAACAAATTCAAAGCGAATTAACTTAAAATCTATATCTATACTTATAATAAAACTGTAGGCAATTTTTCTGTTACCTAATGGCGTGAAAACTACTGCACAGATTTCGATGAAACTTTTTTTGAAATGTTTCTTAAGATTCTGTGCAACATATAGGCTATTCCTTTCATTGCCATGCCTATTTTTTGGAGCGTTTTTGACCAAAATATGTTTCTTTTCCGACTTTACTGCCTTTAACTCGCCATTACTCAAATAATTCTTTACCAATGCAAACAAAACAAAATACTTAGGAGAGCCAACACTTTTATAGATATTTCAAGCCATCAATCAGCTTTCTATGTCCTCTAGAAGCTGAGCTACAACCTAAAATCTAACATTAAACAAATAAATTTATTTTCTGAAATCGAATATTATCAGCCGCCGCGGTTCTTGATCGTTGTTCTGCTTTGGGGTGGTTTTTGGTGGCGCACATCGCATAAGCAAGTTCATATGAAAAAAAAAAACAGCCACATCGTGTTTCTGAGGAAATGCGCAGATGGCTGATGACGTGTGGTGTGGTGGGGGACGTATGGTGGAGGTGGTGTATATAGAAATTGAGTTCAAGGTTTTTGTTTTAATGGTTGTTATAGTACGAGTACCTACGTTGATTCTTACAGTAAAGAATTGAAAAATTCAAGAAGTAAAGACGATATTCGTGACTTATGTTGTTTAATTTATTTATTGTTGGTGTAGATACAAATTTTCGTTAAGGCTTTTGTTTTAGTGGTTGTTTTGATATTACCTACGCTGATACCTACAATAAGGAAGTGAAACTTTAGTACTTACGCTGTTGAATTTAATTTTCTTAAATTGGTGTTTTAGGTTAATAGATTTGTGTGATTTATTGTTTTACATTGACAATGTTCACCACTTTGTTTTAGATAGACTGTTGATTTTAAACAAATATGTCGTTGAGAAAACGGTCAAATCTCTTTTATTGGAAACTACACAGTCTCACGACGCGTACGAAGTTGCGGGCACAACTAGTCCTACATATATTTGAACATACTTGACTAAAAGTCCACATCTCTTAAAAAAAAAAAAAAAAAAAAAAATGGACAGCCTGTTGAAATACGGGACTGTCCCTGTCCCGGGAGATACAGGACATATGATCACCGTCCTATAGGAGTTAAAATTGCTGGACTACCAGATTTAACCCTTATATTACCATATACCATTCCACGCACCTTGCTTCTGCCATACAGAGAACCTGGGTAGGTACTCATGCTAATAATGTAAGCATTACTCAGTCCGTTTAACATAGTTTCGAGTAGACTAGGCTGTACGCAGAACTGTAGAACTGCGATGTAGAACATACGCGGAGATTTTACTCTCAACACCATATCGATCCACACAAGCATGCAATCAAGAACAGGATACTACAGGACAAATAAAATATGCAGGCTATCGTCAAATCTGTAAGACAACAGAAAACTACGCAAAAGCAGTAAAAAGTGTAGAAATCCAACATGTGATATCCATCAAGAACTGCACAGTAATTTTCTATAAATTATTCATAAACGTTTACAATATAAGTATATGTAGATAAATAAAAACAATGAAATCAAAAAAAAAAAATCAGTTAAATACTATTTCCAAAAACCAACAATGTTTGTACCTATACTTCATATGAGTACCCGGGTACTCTCTATGGCAGACGGAGGGGGACCTTTTTAAAAGTCGAAACAAAGTGGTCATCTTCCTTAAATTTTATTTATTAAATAATTTGTTATTGTTTCAAACAACTTTTTGTAAGATGTCAAGAGAACTTGATGAAAAATATTCAATATTACCAAAACTATGACACTTAAAAAGGAACTAGTACGCGGGTACCTACCTACTTTGTACGATTACATAATAGGTTAAATACGAGGTTCTGTCTTGCATAAAGATTTTCTTTAGTCTTCAGACATACATTTTACCCTTTCTCAACCGACAGCTAAATTTTGAAATTGAACAAACCCATTTGAGATTAAGTTATTGGCGGCACATATCTTTCCGTAACTTGACAAACTTGAAACTTGATTCCAATCAAATTAGCTAAATGATACGATAGTCATAACCGTACTTTCTCCGTTTGCACACAAAAATCATTTAAAGTTAATGCTCATTCTTGCAAACAACACTGTTGTAAACTTGCCAGTACATCCAGCCATGTAACACTATCCTAGCATAACGTATTTTCTTTATGTGGGTAATTCCAAAGTTTTATTTCAACTTTTTCTTTGTACTACGAGCACTTTTATTCGTCATACCGCTCTTTGTGCCAGAAACGATGTAACATTATATGCAGCAGCAGTAGCGGTAAACAAAAACACACACCCACCCACAGCTGTTTAAGCTGTTAACAGTCGAACATTAAATTTAAGGTTCCCTTCCTGTCCGTACCATATCGCCTACGCAAAAGAGTCGAAGAAACGTATACAGAGAGCTTTACGTTTTATTAGGGTCAAAGGGTTCATGGGCTCATGGTATATGTCATTGTCAACAGACGACAAACTATAAATGATGAAGACCATTTACGGCGGCGAGGGACCTTGTTTGTCATAATTATGGGTTCATGAAATTTAATAAATTCTCAGTTTATAAGTACCTACATGTATGTTGTTTAAGGCCTTTAAATTAAATACACAAATTTGAGCTTGACGGCATTGTAAGAGTGATTTGTAGTTTTTAGTGTTTTGGACATTTGCGACCATAACGTTATGGATAGTGGTTGGATTGAGTTTGAGTGGTGCACTTGTTGTGAATAACCGAATTTATAACGTTAAAAAATGCGCCCCATAGGCGGGGGACGATGGACAGAAAATTTATGATACAGATACCTACATATAGCTGGGTTTTGGTTTGACCATTTTATTTAAACGGCGGGAAAATGGCTGATGGCTGATCGAAGAAATAAAAATAATCAACATGATAAAAATAATTTATTTTTATAAAAGTTAACAATTTTAATGAGGAAATAGGTCCTGAAACTGAGTATTGATAAGAAAGTTTGAATAAAATTGCAGAAAAAGCACTAAAAGCAGACACTCTCATTAGAGACTAGTAATCCTAGGAATAACGACACCGACGATGAACTGGAAATCTACGAATAAATGAGCAAGACATCCGTGAACCGTTTCCTCAAGGCAACAGAAAACAATGCATTTTTACAGTGGAATATTTGAAAGATAAATGGTCAGACTCCATCAGAGAGATGCTTAATATTATCAGAACATTTGGACACAACAGGTAATACCTTCACATGAACAGTTGTTTTAGATCAACATGTCGAGAGATATAAGGATGATACGTCGTAGCATGCAGTGTTTGTCAAAGTCGATAATAGGATCGAACCATAGGATCAAATATCGTCAGAAATGTTATTGAATTTGGTACCCTGGAAAATTAAATGTCAGTCAAAATTCTTTAATTGAAAAAAAAAAAAATAAGAAAAAAATTAATAAATCTATTCTCCTTGCTGATGGTTATTAAGTTTTCTTTGACTTTACTCTGCAACCAAAATTTGTCAATGCTAAGTTTCAGCTCAAAAAGTGGCTTATAGCTCACGGAATTTCTTCCATTCTAGAATCTAGAAATGGCCCTCAGTTCGCTGCTTAAGAATTTCACACATACTGCCCAATTGACAATTCGGCGTTGAACGCTAGCGTGCGTCGGCGCGCCTTGACACGCTTTATCGAATTTTTACAATTTTAAATGCCAAAGAGCGCGAGCAACAATTTCGTAAAACGAAATGCCGCTTTGAAGCGAATACGCGTTGAGAGGCCAGGTAGAGTATGACATCCTAAAAGTTCGGTTTGTTTTTTGGCTGATACAAATACAAATTCAGAGCAGAGTACAAGTTTCAAGTCTACTCCCTTTTTTCTTTAAGGTGTTATTTATTTTATATGAATTGGAAACGATTTTCCGTGATTAATATTTTTTCTCCAAAAAATCTAAAGAAATCACAAAAAAAAAATGGTGTTCCTCCTTTCCACAAACTGAATTTATTTAAAAATATGAAACGGACATCACATAGCTCCTTAAAACTTGTGAGTGAAGTTTGATAAACATTAGTGGATCGAAATTTTCTATACTATCACGCGCGTTTAACAACTCTAGAATTTCGAATTGCTCGATTTAAGTCACAGAGTGTGCCACTCCAACTACGAACGGCACACTCTATGACTTCAAATCAAAAGTAGGTCTACTCAGGCTAGACTAAAGTCGATTCAACGCCTACTTACTTACTTAGGTGGCGCTACAGTCCGGGGTGGACCTGGGCCTCAACCAATACGCCTCTCCAGTTAGCGCGATCTTTGGCTAACTGCCTCCAGTTGCGCACTCCAAGTTGGTTGAGGTCCCCTTCCACTTGCGCGCGAGTTAAGTATCCATAGCAAAACATATTGAGAAAAAAGATAACATTATTTGTATTCAATGATATCTTTAGTCTCTAGTACAGTCTTGCACACAACGCTACAATGATAACATATGTAAAAGAGATAATATCGTTTGTATACAATGTTGGAATATTATCTCTTCTTCATTATCAAGCAAGACGATTGTACGCTTGGGTCTCCTTGTAGATAGATAAGAAAAGTATATAAATACGACTGTATGATGAATTTATCAACAGTCTTATTGTAACTACATAGTAGCCTTAAGCTCCTTTTAGAATTAGTAAAAAGTATTTCAATAATAAAGGACATAGTTCCAAATAAATATTGTTTAATTTTAAAAGTAAGAAACAAGTGTTTTAATTGGCGATCCTGCCAGGAGGTTAAATATACTTTTTAACTTCAATCGAGCGGACCTCGGGAACAAGTAGTGAAATCTAGTATAAACAGAACACTCGCGTTACCGGTTACAAGAATTACCTAGCATAGCAGGTACAAATATAGCTTCTTCGTACGAAGCAGCAAAGCAATTCAGTGAAAGTGTATATGTGGAGAAAAAAAACACACAAATTCGACGACAACAGACACGAGTTCAAAATGGAACAACTCGCAGTATTAATGGCAAGATTAGAAGCTTTAGAAACCAGGAGCAACACAGTAACACAAACCCTAGAGCACACACGCACAGAGAATGCAAGGTTAGCAGCAATAATAACTAACCAAAATCAAATAAACACTAATTTAGAAACAAAACTAAATGAAGTAAAATCTGGATTAGGCATAGTACCAAACATACCTGTGCTAGAGGAAATAAGAACCACATATACAGATGGTAGTGAAATACAGTTAGACGCATTTAAAAGCCTACCTATTTTCAACGGCGATCAATCAAATTATCGGTCGTGGCGCGAAGAAGCATCCAGATTAATGGACAGCATTAAAAACTTCAAAACACACAGTAAGTACGCAGCAGCATTGACTATAGTGAAAAGTAAAATACAGGGTGCAGCCGCGAATGTGTTAACTAATTATAACACAATTTTTAATTTTGAGGCGATACGTAACAGATTAGATTATACGTACTCTAATCAAGAACCTCTATACGTGCTACAAGACATGATGAAAGCCATCACGCAAAAAAGAAGCACACTGTCTGAATACCACGACGAGATAAATAAAAATCTCAATTTAATAATATCAAAAATCACTATGTCAGGTGATCCGCCGAATATAATCGACAGACTAATTAAAAATGCTAACGACGACGCAGTTCGTATATTCATTGATGGTATGAGTGACAACTTTACAAGAGGATCATTATATTCAGCTACAATAAATGATCTAGAACACGCATTCGCAATTGCTCGCAGAATAGAACATGATAATGTGCACAGGCATTTACATCTCACTCAGGATAAGCACCACAAAAATATGCCACATGAACGCAGAAACGAAAGAAGACCAAATTATTCGAGCCAAACAACGAATTATCAACCCCAGAAGCAATACGATAATATGCAGCAACACAATCAAGGACCACAGCCGATGGAGATAAACTCGAGACAAATTGTACATGCACAGCGACAAAATTGGAATCAATACAAACCCGATGTATATAATCCACCAGCGAAACGTGAACACAGCGGGAGTTTCAACACACACAACAGACCGCAACGATCTTATCAGCAGAACTTCAAGCAGCAGAGAGTAAATAACTCCCGACAACAACGCAGAGACGATGTCAGCAGTACATATGCAGAAGCAGATGAAACGGAATGTATGGTAAATAATAACATAAGAATAGATCATTTAAACTAGTAGACGGGTTGCCCTGCTTAAATTTAACTAGTACTATTTCTAAGGAAATTTATAAAATTCTTATTGATACTGGTGCAACCCATAATTACATTAATAGAAAATGCGATTCTAGCGAAAAAATTAAAATTAAACCTATAAAAATAAAAACAATGCATGGTTATTCTATGGTAGATACAAAGAAAGTAGTTAGGATATTAAAGAAAAATATAACATTTTTTGAATTAGAGGATATTCAGTCTTTTGATATGATATTAGGATATGAAGGACTTAAAGTTCTAAACGCGGAAATAAATTTCAGTAATATGACTCTAACTACCATAAGCAGTGTCGAATCTATTCAGAAAATTAATTACATAATTGGGGAAAATAATATTTATAAAGCAGACATAGATAGACTGATGAAGATTAATAACAGCATAGGACCGTTACCCTTTACAGATACTATAGAAGCAAGCATTAGGACGACCAATGATAATCCGGTTTATGTTAAACAATATCCATATCCCATAGCAGATAACGAATTCGTAAACAAAGAAATACAGAAACTCTTACATGACGATATAATAGAAAAAAGCCATAGTCCTTATAACAGTCCCATATGGACAGTACCTAAAAAAGGTTTGGACGAAAAAGGAAAACCAAAACGGCGCATGGTTGTTGATTTCCAAAAACTTAACGCTCACACTGTAACAGACAGATACCCCATTCCGGATGTCAACATGACAATTCAAAATTTAGGTAAAGCCAAGTACTTTACAACATTAGATTTGGAGTCAGGTTTCCACCAAATTAAAATCAAAACAGATGATAAAGAAAAAACAGCTTTTGCTATAAATGGCGCAAAATATCATTTTAAACGAATGCCTTTCGGGCTCAAAAATGCACCAAGCATATTTCAGAGATGCGTGGACGACATTTTGAGAGACTTTGTAGGTAAATTCGTACACGTTTACATTGATGACGTATTGATATATTCTTCATCTGAGGAAGAACATATACAGCACATAAGTCAAGTATTCGACGTACTCAATAAAGCCACATTAAAAATATCTGATGAGAAAAGTAAGTTTTTTCAAGAAGAAGTAGAATACTTAGGTCACATAATCAGACATGGTAGAATCACTACGAACCCTGAGAAAATAGCAGCTATAGAAAATTTTCCAGTCCCACAAACGGTAAAGGATTTGAGAGGATTTTTAGGTCTTACAGGTTACTATCGTAAGTTTATAAAAGGATACGCAAGCATAGCCAAGCCCCTGACATTATATTTACGAGGAGATAACGGTAAAGTAAACAAAAAACAAAGTAAAAATATTAAGTTAAATCTGAATGATTCAGCATTAGAAGCGATTAGAATTTTAAAAAATTATTTGAAAGAACAAGTCGAACTTTTTCAACCGGATTATAGTAAACCATTCGAGCTTACTACTGATGCATCCAACATAGCTATTGGAGCCGTACTAAGTCAGAATAAGCAACCTATACACTTCTTGTCAAGAACACTGAGTAAGACAGAAGAGAACTATAGCACAAACGAGAAAGAGCTATTAGCGATCATATGGTCCCTACAAAAACTCAGAAACTACATATATGGTATAGCAGACTTAACCATATATACCGATCACCAGAGCCTTATATATTCTGTATCAGAAAAAAATCCCAACACAAAGCTGAAACGTTGGAAGGGAATCATTGAAGACTTTGGAGCAAAATTAGTTTATAAACCAGGAAACCTAAATCTTGTAGCTGACGCATTATCACGTCAACGCATAAATACTTCTACCATAGAAACAGCACATTCAGCTGAAAGTTCTTCTAATGATATAATAAAAACTGTGAATCAGCCTTTTAATGCATACACTGCACAGTTCGAACTTATTGAAGATATAACAAATAATATCGAAACACAAATCTATTTTAGTAACAAAATAAGACTCATAATAAAGTTTAAGGACAAAGACTCTTTACTAAGGCAGATGAAAGAAGTTATACAACCCCAAAAGATTGTAGCTTTGCATACGAAATTTGAAAACATATACAAATATGGTGAAAACATAAAAAAAGAATTCCCACTAGTAAGATTTATATTCACACCAAGAAAACTTCAAGACGTGACAAATTTGGAGGAACAACTAAAACTTGTAAGGGTAACTCACGAAAGAGCACACCGAGGGTTACGTAACAATATACAAGAAATCTCAGAGAAATATTACTGGCCCGATCTAAATAAACAAGCAAAGAGTTTCAACAGAAAATGCATAGCATGTCTATTTGGAAAATATGAAAGAAAACCTATCAGAGAACCTCTGAATAATTCAGAAATACCAACACATGTGGGAACACACATTCATATGGACATATACTTCAACGACAAGTATACTTTCCTTGTAACAGTAGATAAGTATTCTAAATATACAATCCTTCGGGAAATCGAAACTCGAAACAGACTGTACGACGTTATGGAAGAGGTCTTATCTAATTATTTCCCAAAATGTGAACGACTCATGACAGATAACGAGAAGGGATTCAAAACAGAAATGGTGAACCAAATGTGTTTGAAATACAACATAACTAAAGTAGAAACTCCAGTATACAGATCGACAGCGAACGGTCAGGTAGAACGTGTAAACGGTACAATAACTGAACTGTCTAGAATATTCACAATTCAGAATAAAACAAGACTTATCGAAGAAATATTTAGAACAGTGCGTGAATTAAATAATTCTATACACTCAGTTACCGGTTTGAAACCTAGAGACATTTTCTTTAATCAAAATAAATATAGCAATAGTGAAATTATAATAAATAAACTAAACTCAGCATCCAAAAAAGTGATCGAACGTCTAAATAAAGGAACTCGACACAGAGAGTATAAAAAAGGAGATAAGATAATGGTAAGAATCACAGGTCTTAGAAAGAAATCTAACGCCAGATACATAACAAGAATAGTAGAAGAAGATAAAGGAGACACTGTAATCTCTAAAGAAGGAATAAAAATTCACAAGGATAACATAAAGAATTATCATTTTTCAGATGACGAAAATATTAATATTCCTAACATTACTAGGAATTGTACAGAGTCAAGAAGGGCAAGGAAACGTTCAAATAACTGAGTTACTAAACAAGAAGTTTATACTTACGCAAACAGATGACGTGTATTTATTCAAAGAACAAACTTATTTGTTACATGCCACCAACCTGACTTCGATATTTCAACCTTACGTAAATATCGTAACTAGTAAATATCAACCTACACAAGAAGAAAAAATTTGGTTAAGTAAAATTAAGAATTTAGCAGACCAATTACAAGAACATACTAGGCATACTAGATCAATTAACTTTTTAGGAACAGCTTTCAAATATGTGTTTGGTAATCCTGACCATTATGACTTAGTTAACATAGAAACGAGTATAAATAATCTCATAGAAAACAATAATAAACAAAAAACTATAAATTCTAGATTTGAACAAATTTTGCAACAATTCGAAGGTCAGAGCCTTAAAGAACATTTAGTAATAGAACAAGTGTACGAACAATTATTATTATTGACCAGAACAATTAATGCAGCAAAAAATAATGAATATTTATCAGAAAGCCTAGACTTAGATGACATTAAAAATATTATTCAACATGAAATAATTCAAGTACCCATAATAAATATACTTGAGTACTCTAAAATATTATTAGCTAGAACTGATGAATTCTTCATCACAATATATAAATATCCAGTTCTAATTAAATCATGTAAATTGTATAAAGTAACACCTTTAAATTCAAAACATGGAAAAATCATTACAGATAAAACAATTGCCTTATGTAACCAAACTTATTTAAGAACAAGAAATTGTCAAAATCATCTAAGTAAAAACATTTGTGAAATTAACTTTGAAGAAGAAAATTGTCTTATTCCACTTTTAAAGAATATAACTTCAAAATGCAACATTAAACAAGAATACGATTACGACTTAGAAATTGAATCCGGTGTTATGTTATTAAGCGGTAAGCATAAGTTAAATAATCAAACAATTAATGGTATAAACTTAGTTACTTATGAAAATACTATAAATCTAGACGATAAAATATACAAAAACATGCATAAGCAAATTAAAGAAGTTATATTAAGAAATCATAATTCAGAGTCTTACATCGACCAAATAATTAAAGAAGATACAATGTACAAATTCGATAACATAGATACTTTAAAAAAACTAATTATTCCTTTTGAAGAAAAACCGATATTATCAACTATATACACAATTGTAACACTGATTGTTATTCTAGCATTTACGTACGTAATGATAAAAACTATACAATGTATAACAGATCGTCAAAAACAAAAAAAGATTGACGCATATAACAAAACTTATGAAAGAGAAATGTTAAAAATAGCGTCGAAAAATCGGGACGATTTCGTTTAACAAGGGGGGGAGTTAAGTATCCATAGCAAAACATATTGAGAAAAAAGATAACATTATTTGTATTCAATGATATCTTTAGTCTCTAGTACAGTCTTGCACACAACGCTACAATGATAACATATGTAAAAGAGATAATATCGTTTGTATACAATGTTGGAATATTATCTCTTCTTCATTATCAAGCAAGACGATTGTACGCTTGGGTCTCCTTGTAGATAGATAAGAAAAGTATATAAATACGACTGTATGATGAATTTATCAACAGTCTTATTGTAACTACATAGTAGCCTTAAGCTCCTTTTAGAATTAGTAAAAAGTATTTCAATAATAAAGGACATAGTTCCAAATAAATATTGTTTAATTTTAAAAGTAAGAAACAAGTGTTTTAATTCGCGCCACCTAAGGCGAGGTCTTCGTACTTTTCTGACCAGGTCGATGTCGCTGTACAGCTCGTAGAGTTCGCTTATAAATCTTCTCCTCCAAAGCCCGTCAACGCAAACGGGACCAAAAATCACTCGAAGAATTTTGCGTTCGAAACGACCAAGGAGATCTTCATCCGCCTTTGATAGCGCCCATGCTTCTGCACCATAAAGCAGGACTGGGATGATGAGGGTCTTATACAGAGTTTCCTTAGTATTTCTCGACAAGGCCTTACTTATCAGTTGCCGTCTTAGGCCAAAGAAACAGCGGTTGGCAAGTGTGATTCTTCGTTTGATTTCTGATGTGATGTCTTTATCAGAGTTTATAGCGGAGCCGAGGTAGACAAAGTCCCTAACTACCTCAAAGTTATAGCTGTCTATCGTGACGTTCTGCCCGATTCGTCGATGTTGTGTGTCCCTTCTTGTTGACAGCATATATTTTGTTTTACCCTCATTCACCACTAAACCCATTTTTGCCGCTTCTGTACTAATACTTCCAAACGATTCAACGCCTGGAGCTGTATTTTGTGTGGCAGCAATGATCGTTTTGTTTCTACATAATCTGTCAACGCACGCGCGCATTAACGCGACATTGCGAATTGGGCATAACACGTCGATCCCTAGGTAGGTAGGAAGGAACCATTATATAAAATGTAATGGCGGAGAGAAATCGCTTGTTAACAAAGTGCTTTTTTTTTTCAAATTCGCCATTTTGATTTCCTATCGGTGTTAAAAAATAAATAAAATAGTTGGCGTAGGGTCCGGAGAGACCCTTGGCCTAGCTTCTCACAACCATTCGTTTTATGTGAGTTTCTCATTTTTGGAACGAATGGAAGGGATCTACAATTTCATGCCGACTCCAAACGGCTAATTGAGAAGCTCTTTCAAGACATTTATACTCTCGGATGTTTGTCAGACTTTCGCGAGAGGTAGCGCAGTCGAAAAACCCTAAGTCGGAATTGGGTTTTTAAGGGATTCGAACCTGGGACCCCCGCATAGCAGTCCAACACACTAACCACTAAGCTACTGCGACTACTATCGGTGTTATGTCAATTTATTATCCGTGTGACATGTAAAAACATACAAAAAATATAAAATCAATGCTGCCAACCGCTACCAACCATGGGGGAATGTGAAAGAGTTCGAGAATACCACATTTTAAGATAACTGAATGCTATTGGTTGGTTATTATTAATTTTTAAAACACGAGTAATATAATTTGTTTAGTTAATAATGCTATCTAAATGAGATGTTTTATATACTAGAAACATATTAGGACAAATATTGTTGTGTATTTTCCGCTTTTGAATATCATTAACTTCGATTTCATGTGTACATTTTTTATTAAATAACTGAACAAAAATTGCTCAAAATGTTTTTATTTTCCTACAACCATTCTGCAGTAATTTTTTTTCATAATTTTTTTTAGCAAAAGTCCACTTATTCCTAAAATAAAATACTATTTACACGTAACGAAAAATTTCAAATTTAACGGACAAAATTCTATGAACGCTGGCAGCTACTTCGATTATGGGGGAGTGGGATATGCAAGGTGCGAGTGTACTGGTGAGTGAAGTTACGTGACATTTGTCAATACGAATTTCTATGTAACAATACTAACGCACTTAGCACCCATAAAAATATAGCTAGTAGGCAAGTAACGGAAAATCGGCCGAAGATGGGGGTCAGTATTGTCTCTGATTTTAAGCATATTCGATATGGGTGAAAAAAGGAGATAGTGTGTAATATTTATTTCATTTATTTCATTTATTTCATTTATTTTTATTTTGTAATGCCTATACACTTTAAGATATAATATCTTATAAACTAGTGATAAGCTATATTCTGCAGGAAAAAGCTACTGAGGAAGACGAAATAATTCAAAAATATTATGTATTTAAACTAAGTGGTCAATACTTAAAACTAATAATTATAACAATTAAGATAAATTCGAGAATGCAAGATATTCTCTTAATTCATTTTTAAACCTTCTTGTGTTATTAATTCTTCTAATAGTACGCGGTAAAGAGTAAGGGAAAAGTAACGCGGGGGAATCAACTGACTAGACCTCATTGAGGAAGGCATGACCAGTTTCTCGTACAGACCGGGAGGTTGTCGTGTTATCAGGATGTTTGAGAGAAAGGTTAAAGTGCGGAACTGAAGCAGGCTGTCAAACGTCATGTTGAAAAGACGCTTTGAGAAGTGCGACACGCTGTCGTACCTTCTTAGTCCAAAAACATAGCGAACGGTATTATTGTAAGCGACCTGCAGTTTTCTTTTGCTGACAAAACTGCAATTGGCAAAAACTTCGCACCCGTACAACAATTTTGGTATAACCAGCGTTTTTGCTAGCATGAGACGAGTTTTTAAGGGGGTGAAAGCTTTAGTTGCCCATAATGTTCGAAGAACCGCATAGGTTTTACTGGTCGCAACATTTATGTGGTTATCCCAGGTGGGCCCAAAATGGATCCCTGTGGGACACCATTTGGGATCGAAATGACATCCGATCGAACGTCACCCATTTGAACAATTTGCCTTCTACCTGAAAGGTACGAAGCAACTAATTTGACTGCATCGTGTGAGAAGTTAAATAGCTGACGCAGCTTATCACACAGGTTTGTATGAACCACAGTGTCAAATGCCTTCGAAAAATCTAGCAACACTAAAAAGGTCACCTTGTCTTCATCCATCTTTTGCCGTAAATCTTCGATGATGTTCACTAAGGAGGTTATACAACTATGGCCCTTTCTAAAACCCGATTTAGTGTTGTCATCAGATTGTTATGGTCAAGAAATAGGTTCATTTGTTTCTGCAAAATCCTTTCAAACGATTTCGAAAGAAAAGGTATTATTGAAATGGGTCTAAAGTCGGTACCCTTTGCATTTTTTGGTATGGGTACTACCTTAGCCAACTTCCATTGTGACGGATATTCACCAGAAGTAAGAATCGAGTTGAATATATGGGTAATGTACGGGATAAGGATTGGTAATATGAGCTTTAAGAATCGAGGATTTATATCGTCGAGTCCAGTTGCAGAAGATTTAATAGAGAGGAGGCTTTCAGCGACCTCAGCACAGTTGACATTTCTAAAACCGAAAAAGGGTAATATAGTTTCTGCTTGGTTTGATAAAAACCTCTGTGAGTCTCTTGCTGAGTTCAACAGATTAGAGGTAAAGGATGCAAACTGCCGATTAAGAGCATTACAATCAACATTTTCAAAGCGGCTCGACTTTGGCTTAGCGATGCCAAAGCTACGAAGATTACTCCACACTTTACGGCAGCCAAGAGAGGGATTGAGTTGGTTCAGACATACTTGGGACTTTGAATTTCTAATTTCTATTACAACTTGGTTTCGAAGAGAACGGTAAGTTTGCCGCAACTCCTCAAGGCGGAAACGCTTCCAACGGTTATAAGCCTGATCTCGTAGGTTAATGAGTTGGCGAATATGTGCAGTGAACCACGGCTGTTCTTTAGGCTTAAAGATTTTGGTTCTCAAAGGAACGTGATGATTGAAAAGTCTTTTGATGTTTTCGTTGAGAAATTCGACCTGTTGATTTGGTGATGTTAAGCAATAAACAAAGTCCCAGCGTATGCCTATTTGCTAAAAAAATTATTTTATTTTATGCTGTTATGCATTTTAATTGAGACTAGTTTTGCTTGTGATCGAAAATTGACCCTACATTATAAATACAAGGATGTAGGTAATAAAGGGTTTTTCAATAAGAGGTGATATTTTGGTATTCAAAGCAAAATGTAATATTTTGAGATAAATGATCGGATGTTTACTTCACAGTAAAGAGGAAGGTATGCCGTTAATAATGAAAAACAACACCAGCCAAATGGCCACCACGAGCACGAATACAGGACCATATATTTTCACAATTACACCTCTTATTGAAAAACCCTTTATTAAAAAACGTACTACAATTTTCGGTAATGGTGTTTTTTGTTGTAAGCGAAAAAGTGACATCTACATATCGATAAATTACACCCCTTTGAAAATAGTTTTACTCATGATCATGATGAATATTTGAATACCTATAAGAGTAAACAAATTAAAATTATGTATGACGAAAATGTTCGTCTCCATAGCAACATTTTTGAAACCAACCGTCTTCAACACCTCGCAGCTATATGCCCCTACATTAAGATTAGGTACACAATAATTGTGTTACTTTAAGCGGTAGATAAATTGCATTCTTTCGAAGATAGGTTTTAATTTAAGATGATATATTTGAATACGTTTCTATGGAAATATTGCAGCGACAATTTGAATTTCACCAAAATGGGTCCAATTAACTGATAAACATTTTGTATAGGGAATTCTTAACTTTATTTTACCAGTCTTAATGGCGACATATGCCCACGATTTTTTGTTTGTGCACATCTATGACACAGTATCTTTCGAATGTAACAAGTTTCATTCCGCTCATTTCATAAAACAGTGACCCGCTTAAGTGAAATGTCAAAAAAAAATTAACTTCAGTTTCCATTAACAGTTTTTTTTCAGTTAAGCGAACCCCGGATAACTGAAAAAAAATTTCGGACCTCGGATAACTGAAAACTAGTTTCAGTCTGTGTTGTTAGCACTCTCTCTTCATTTATTCCACGAAGCGTGGTAATTTTTCCCTTTTTTCCCTTTTCACTGTACTCAAAATCCCTTTTAAATCCCACGACAATTTTTCGCCTCCAAATCCAGTTTTTAGAAGTAAAATTTGTTATACAAGGAAAGAAAATCACGGTTTATTTACTTTTAGTATAAAAATCGCAGTTTGTAACATTATTACGATTATTTTTTTAATCATCGTGAAATGTATGTGAATTTTCTGCAAAAATTTATAGTTTGAATGTTTTTTGTTAGATTCCTCAAAATCCCACGATTTGGTGCTTTTTCCCTTTATCCCACGAAAGGCTTTTCGGACATCGAAATTCCCACGAAAAGGGATAAATCCCACGATATAAAAGCACTGGTTTCAGTAAAGCTCACCCTGGACAAGTTTCTCATCAAAACGAATTGGTAATAATATAAAAAAAATTTTATAAATATATGTTGATGTCCACCAGTGAAACATTTGTTTAATAAACTTTTATTAAATGTTTATAAAATGTTTCCGATTTGCCTCAGAAACATTTCATAAATATTTATTTAACATCTCTTAAATGTTTCTTTCAATCTTGACGCCGATGAAACGTTTATAAAATGTTTATGAAATGTTTAATTTTTATTCATTTTGCACTAAATAATGACGATGACGAAAGTAGGGTTATAAGCACCGTGCTTCATTATCAAAAAAAAAACTCGATTTAGTTCAAATAATTTTATTAAATGAATAATCTCCTCATTACTTCATGATTTTTTTGACATTTTTGTTTTTATATTCAAGTTCAAGCTTATTTAAAAAAAAGCCTATTTTCTGCCCGGAAACTTGTGAAACACAAATTATTGTTCACGAATGGGAAACTACGAAACATTTCATAAATGTTTCACTGGCGTCCAGACTAACAAAATATTTCATAAACATTTCACAAACATTTTTTTCTGTTTAATAAATGTTTATGAAATGTTTATGATATATGTAAGAATTTACATCTTTCATTTTCAGATCGTCAGAGTCAGAGGTAAAGCGGAATGTGGAAGGTGAATAATGAAAAAAAATAGATGCATGCAACGCCTGCTCGTTACTTTATGCTTTTTTGCAATTCATGTATATGTGTTTACATTTTCATTTCTTTCATTAAAGAGGAGTTTTTTCTATGAAAAGTTATAACGTTTTAAAGGAATTGTGTTTCATATAAATCCGCTTTTCACTTATATAAGTGGGTTTCAATAAAGCGGAGTTATTTGTATGATTTTTTTTAAATAAAAGGGGATTAATTATTATTAAGTTTAAATAAGCGGGTTTTTCAATTAAACGGGTTTCAGTTAAGCGGGTTCGATTGTAAATGCTAAAAAAAAAGGAACGGAAACTTCTGATGATGATGATTGTCACAAAAATATACATACCGTAGATACGTGAATACAGATCGAGATTTGGGTAGTAACTTTTTGAGAAATAATTAAAAAAAAACGGTTTTATTCGACTTTTTGAGAAAACTAAGTATGGATAGTCATTAGAAATATTTTATTATCCTTTTCTGATCAAAATCTTTAGAGCGGTTTTTGTAAAATTATGCAGGCAAAACCGTAAGAAATTTTGCAACATTTAGTTTGATAAATACTTGTGCTTAAACTTTAAGACGAAAAAATGATATTTTTGTATATGATGTAAGCGTGACTTATTTCTTAAGGTTTTATCCATATCGAAAATGGGGTTTCCGAGATATGAGCAGTTTTCTAAAATAAGCGTTTTTTTTTGGCGAATCGAATAGAAAAGTAAGGACGCAATAATCCTAGAAACATAAATTTTACTCGAAGGATGCTTTTGGTCGTTCCGTTTTCAGGAAAACTAAAGAAACATTTTTTTTAAATGTATTATCTATTTAAGTCCATTGAACGATAATATAAAGAAAAACTGAGTTTTCTATTATGTTAGAAACGACCATATTAGGTACCCTAGAAATTAATTTTTGTTTCAATCGTACCATTTCTGAGATTTGTCCAAATCCAAAATTTCAAAAGTAGGTACCGTTATTCGATTTAGCGAAAATCTGAGTATGCAGTCATGTTTAAACCTCACCTATTTAACTCAAAGTTTAATTTTGGTTCCAATCTCCGTTTTCGAACAAATCAAACTGGTATAAAAATGGTAAATGGGCAGTATGTACCTAACATTAATATTGAGGTTACCTTGGAAAAAAGAAAACGCCCCCGAACTGTAAGCCCCAAAGTCCAAATCCGAAATTTGAACGAAATCCGGGCAGCCCCTTAGGCCAGACAGACAGATAGACGGATAGAATTTCGAGACCCCATTTTTTTAGGTTCCTCTGTCGTCCTCATGTCAGAATAAACTAACATCTTGAGTTCCACATTTTGTACGAATTCAATATCTGTCTCTTAATACGTTGGTTATTTTAAAAATTTATTTCATTGGATGCAAAATAAAATCAAGACACCTCTTAACCTTGACGACAGCGTTTTGTCGACTATTGATTATGAGTTGAAATTTGTTAGCAATTTGTGGAAACAAACCTCTCAACATGCCAAACGTTTTCACTATCTCATCTTGAGTTGAGATTACAAACCCTCTGTCCACTAGAATAATATGCACTATACGTTAAAAAAGAAAACTCCCATATCAAGCCATCAGATGATAACATCCAAGAAAATAACCCCAAAACCCATCCAATACATACAGCTTAAACATAATAACTTTATCCAAGTATATTTAACGTAAGCTCCCTATAACCACCTAATCGGCCCTCCCTATTCCCACAGTCATCATCATCATCATTTATCGTCCAACATCAGCAACTGAGACAAAATTAGCATATTTACCATTGACACCGTAATAAATTACAAATTTCACCGTTTTTCAAAGTTGCCTAGAGACTCAAATTCTATACTCAGCCTTCAGCCAGCCCAGCCCTTCTACCTAAACAATGAATTCACTCCGAGTGGCGCTCCTACGTAAATTACTTTCTCGCAAAAGCGTTCCGTTCTATTTCTTCAGAATTCTGGCACTCTGGCAATGGCAATCAAGAGAAACGCCGGTCGCACCCCCCTCAACCTTCTCATGCAGAAATGTTTATAAATTACCATCGAACCCGAAAGAAAATCATAAATAATATTTCATTTGTTTAAAAAAGGGGGCGGATAAAATATCACCGAACATCACTTATTGGACCAGCATTTATGAGCTTCGCTGAATATAAAGATGTGATTGTATGCGAAATGGAACAGTAATTGAGGCCAACACTGGAAGCACCACCCGGAGCCGCTATAGTAGCAACACATCCCTAGGAGTGATTCATCAATTCCTCAAAGTGATACCCATAAATTTCTCGAGTGTCATCATCCTTAGAGAGTGAAAGAACATTTTGCCATAAATTCGCACGGGGGTTGTGGGCAGGATTGTCCTTTTATTCGGATGCTAATGGTTGATGGGTATAGGCCGATAGCTTGAGTGAATGTAACTTGGTGGCCAGGCTATACTGACCATTTACCATAAATATTGACTTAAGTCAGGGTAGGTAAGTATTTGATTCATGAAAAAAAAAGGACGATGAAATTTATTAAGGGTAGACCATCAGTTTGATGATGTGTGTGGGTTTTTTTTTTTTGTAAAAGTTGTTATCAGGGCGAAGAAGCTGACAGTTATGAAACTCGGGTAGGGAAAAAAATCCGGGGTCAATTGAGTCAACAAATTTCTGATTCTATCCTGAACTTGTGTGAAAGTTTGTACCACAAAGGGAATAATTTTAATTAGTTTGCTAGTCCTGTTAAATTAACCAAGTCAACGCGATCGAGAAGAGAAGGGTTTTGCCCCAGTAGACTTTCTCGGTAATGAACATTTTCCAACGGAATGCAATTATAAATTTGTATCAACTTTATCCGCCTGAAGTCTACCGGGTCTTAGCTGGTATAATGTACTGTAGGACAGTATACGGAAATACAGACAACCTTGAGTGACTGTGGAAATGACGAAAGATGACACGTACAGGTAATGTTCTAGCCACAGCTGATCACACGAAGCAACCAAATATACATTACTTTTCACTTTTCGTATATTTAAGATTTTATTCATACTTGAATAAATCAAATTGTCAACACCTATCGGTTATTTATTCTGAACTTGAATAAGGACTTCCAATTTTGCCAGTAAATGTTTTTTTCTGAAATTCTCGAAATATATATAGTTATAATATACATATGCATAAAATCTTTAGCTATTTCAAATGACTGTATTGTAAATTGTATACAAAATATTTTTAATTTAAGTTTCAATATTAATTAAGAGGGGTGATAATAGTTAAAATTTATCAAAGAATAGCAATAGATTTAATTTTTGAAAGGGGTGCCAGTAACTTGTTCATAACTCAATAACTATGTAAACGGTGCCAACAACTATAGTATAGGTACGCTGGTTATTTGTTTCAGATTTTTAAAGCTGCCTAAATGAGCAAAATTTAAGATGTTTTTAAATAAAAATTTTAAATTGCAATAGGTACCTACCTTCCTATATTCGTTCTAGCTATGTTTATTAAAAGTTTTAAATTTAATTGTTAAATACAAAAATAAATTAAGAAACAGATTATATTTTTTCAATTCTTGTATTTTTGTTTCTTTTATTAATTTTTAATGCTTTTATGTGTATGTTTTTCTATTTTATTTAAAAACTAACTTATAACCTACAAACTGTCACATTTCTGTTGAATAAAGAAGCCCTTGTCTGGACAAGGTGCGACTGATCTACTTAGGCTAATGGCTAAGGTTTTTTTTTTAATGATATTTCAAAAACTTCCGGTAAAAAAAAAATAATAAATATGATTAGATTATAGGTACCTATAGAAAAAAAAATGTTTGAAACACATTTGTGGGACGTGTACCGACTGCAGTGTCCAAAAGACACACTAGATACAACCAACTAAATATCAATATAATCAGCATTGATGGATTGATTTTGAATTTTCTTTGTATTTCAACGATAAAAAACTTTTGTCAAAATGTTAGATAGGTACTAGCCAAAAAAAATGTAGCGCTACTTTTTCTGGAAAACAATCAGAAGTGATAAAATAATAATAACAATTGTCATTTTCATACAATGTTTTCTTTTTGAGTGATTTTGAATTGAGAAATTATACTAACTGTGTGTAGTTACAGTTTTCGTTCAAATAAATAAAATAATACACGGGTACCAGTGGCGTCTCGTCAGGGTGTGCAAGGTGTGCATTGCACACCCTGATCTAACGAAAATAAATCCCTCATCAAACACCGTGTAATAATAATAACACACAAATAATGATATGCAAAATTCCACACCCATAAAACCTCCATAACACAGCCAACAGTTACAGCCTACCCTACACCATACCTATTCATATCCATCCTTCATAGTTCTTCTTTCAAAATTCCTTCATTAACTCGTACAAAAACTTGCTGTGCACCATTCTGTTGATTTCATCAGATAAATTCATCCAACTCCAAACTATATCCCTACAAGATTTCTTCAGTATTCATCCCCATCGCCATCGTCACCCGCACGCCACCGTTCATAAATCGCTTTACTTTGATGAACTTGTAGTGAACTCGTGCGAAGATTTTCTGTGCACGGGCTGTATTCATTTCTCTTCTTTCGCATCTGTTCTGTTCTGTTTCCGTAAAGCGTCATAAGTCAAATTTATACAATGTATTACATCGATACTCGTGCAAACAAAAGCTGTGCACGAAAGTCGATGAATGAATGGTTGAACTTTGCTTTTCGTTTAAGTGGGTTGCAGATTGCAGTTTCGTGCGGTGCTTTTGATTTTGAATGCGAAAGTTTTATTTTTCTATATTTTATTTTGAAAACAAAATAAGATATCAAAAACAACAGAACAATGATTGAGAAAACAATAAATGGGACGAGTTTTCAGGCAATTAATTGATACCTATTTCTAAAAAAATATATAATTTTAAGGAATTTGCACACCCATCTAAATAATTCACGCGACGATGCTGACGGGTACCTATATTATTTCATGGTTGCGAATACATTGAGCTTCTCACAACCAATCGTTTTGTATGCGATTTCTAGATGGAATTTTGTTTTTTTTCGGGGATCGATCCTGGGACCCATCGCTCAGTAGTCCAAGACACTAAGATACTCCGCCAACATTGAACATGGCAGATAATTTACTGTACATTGAAAGTATTGACAAATTATTATTATTTTTATTTTTCAGAAATTCTTAAAAATGTGGAATAGTAAGACATTATCTGAAAAAGAGTTCCAAACGAAATTTTGTGTGTATCGGACACATAGGTTAAATGAATTTTAATAAACCGGTAGCTATTATTTAATCAATTTTTTTTTTTTAGTGTGGAAAAGGGGATAGCCAATCACAATGTGCGGTATTGTAAATGCAGCTGGAAACTCTGTACCGCCGGTCTTTGTATTTCCAAGAGCAAGATTTCATGACCGCATGCTTACAGAAACATATAAGACTCAGAGTCCTATATTTTATTTATTTTTTATTTGATGTTATGTTTTGAAATAATTATTTTTTTTTTTTTGTTAAATAAATACATAAAAACTACTTGAATGCGTTTTTTTTACACATGTCCAAAACTGCCCCATGGTTGTCCTAAGGCGCCCCTCCAGAGAGGCAGAATGGGACACATATTTATTTGGATTAAAGATTGAAAGATAAAACAACATGCAATAATAATTTTCAAGATTCGAAGGGATACTCCGTTTTTTAATGGATCTAGAACGATTTTTGTAAAAAGTGTCCTAAGGTAACCACCTCTCCCCTACATATCAAATAACAATGCGAGTTTTTGAAAGTAGAGGCTCTCAGTAACAGGCATTTGTGTGGGGTTATTTCCATACTTCTCTGGGTTCTCGTAGTAAACGAGATCCAGATTAAGCTAGAAATTATTGGAGTGAAAGCAGTCGCTTTCGCAGACAATATAGCCCTGCTTGCAACTGGTAGATTTCTCTCCACTATCAGTGTCCAACTAACAGGATCTCTATCCACACTAAACAGAAGGACAAAGAAATGCGGGCTTCAGCCCCTCAAGTTTAGGGTGCAAATGAAGTGGTTTCAGTTACTGATTGTGTAAGCTCCAAGTACATATTTGGAATTATTTTAAGATGCGTGTTTTGTATGGTTGCAAAGAAGAATATTTGCTTAAAATAAGTTTTTCGTAGCTGTAATTGCATTTTTATTGGCAGTTGTAGGTACGGTTTTGAGTTTTACAAAAATATACCTGTAACACTGATCGGGTTGGGATTCGGGATTTTGAGAAATAATTACAAAAAAAAAAAATTATTTGAATTTTTTTGAGGAAAACTAAAAAACTAAGTATAAGATATTTAAATTATTTTATCATCCTTATGTATTTTGATCAAAATCGTAACAGCGGTTTTTGTAAAATTATGCAGACAAAACAGTAACAAATTTTGCAACATTTAGTTTCATAAATACTGGATCGGTTCCCTTAATTTCTGGTGCCATATGGACAATCAGCGTGACCGTTGTGCCGCCACTTAAGTTGCAATTTGACACTGTTTTTGAGAGCCTGCACAATTTTTTTGCTATTTTGGCCATTTGTTTTAGTTGAAGAAGGTGCTTCAAAAAATTTCCAAATGCTGTTATTTCCAAACGAAATTTTGTGTGTATCGGACACATAGGTTAAATGAATTTTAATAAACCGGTAGCTATTATTTAATCAATTTTTTTTTTTTAGTGTCAACTACTGATGTCCGTAGAGTGCCAATTATTCTGTACAGGGCTTTTGATGTAATGCATTTAATTCTAAATTGAAACCCCTTAACTCGAAAAAGTAAATTATTACATAAGCAATATTATATAAATATACCTATAACATATTAAAATCAGTTTCAAAATAACAAACATTTTCTTAGAGGTGACAACTATAGTTAAATATATTTATAAAGGTATACCTTTAGGCAATGAGGATCTAAATTAATTTTAAGAAAACTCAACCAGGAGGAGGGGCAAACAGTTTAACTTAGATGAACCATTAACAACATTCTCAACATAGCATACGATTAAAGCATGATAATTGTTTCCTCAATTATATGGCCAGTCCTTTTTGCCCGCCTGGACTCAGGAAGGGTTATGTGTTTCGACCATATCCTATATACGTTCCTACGTGACGCCCTGTAGCCCAAACGGCTTGACCGGTTTGAAGAGTGAAGTGTCATTAAATTGTTATTCTTTCCCGGAGTGTCATAGGCTAAACAAATAAATCTAAAAATATAAATTAAAAAAAAAAAAATAATTAAAAAATAAAAAACTTAATTTAAAAAACCAAAAAACCCGACTGAATGTAAAAAAGCCATCCACTCCACATCCTAATCTGATGAAAGACAAACTTTTTGAGACACAAAAAAATGCTGTCGTTATCGTCACCTTTCTAAAGTACGAAAGGGTGGATGTAGATGATTTCCCAAAATTGGTAGGTCTATAAAAAAGGAAAAATATCCACATAATGTGCGCCTAAATGAAAAGGTAGCCTCCTAACCACAGCAACTGATTCTGCAGAAAGACCTATGAAACTTGGAACGACTATGATGTGGTTTTTTCATGTATCCTTAGACACCACGAAAGCCAACAAAAAAATAAGAAGCACTCTCCCGGAGTCGGGGGACGTACACGGTACACATGCCTATAGAATTTATTTCCTGATTGTATTCGACTTCTAGGAAGCAATTGGGACAGTCATGGTCCACATCCAGGGTATACTGTGTTGTATATTATATATAAAATATAACGATACGATACAAATGCATTCGCTGTCCAACCTTGTTAATTTTGTTTTTTGTTTTGATTCGTTAAAAAAAAAAAAAAACGGGAAGACAAGGATGTACTGTATACCTATACCAAAAAAAAAAGAAGAGACATTAGACATACTGTTTCCTTCATTTACCCATTATCCTGTTTCTCAAGTTTTTCCTCTCCCTTTCAGTCGACCGTGTTAAGAGGACTAACAAACAACAAGCACAAGGATGACTATACAGGGCCAACAATATACCTACTATCACTAACAAGATGTACTCTCTGCACTCGACCTAATAACATGACTAAGGATGCAAACGATGGGTAAAGGCACTCTGGTAGGTCGTTCCATCTCGAAACTTGTTGTTTAAGGCAAATATAGGTTGGAAGCTAGACGAAACGACAATGGCTATGGCGTTTTTTTTGTAAAGTCCTATGGTTGGGATTCAGTGTATTCAGTGTATAAATAAAAAGACTCTAACCGACTTTTCTTCGTTTTGGTCACTTTAAGCTGCGGCAGTATTTTCGTGTTTATTTAAGTGACTTTAAATGGAGACGGAAGCAGATGTGCGGCGAGGATGTTTTGTTGGATTGCTCTTGCAAAGTCTTTCAGGGCTGTTTGAATCTATTTGCTGGCGACCTCGAGAGACCTTTGCCTTTCCAAATTTAAGTATAAAAAAATATTGTTTGTTTTTTTCTCGTAGCTGGGTTTGTGGAAGACGGTCGAAATTCTGCTCTGTAAAATTCCGCTTTTTTAAATTCTGCTTTACAAAATGCTGCTTTAAAAATTTTAAGCAATAACACATATTACAAAATAACATATTACGATTGAAACATTCATTGTGAGTATAACGATATCAGCACACGTTTACGAAGGGATAGCAAAAAAAACACTACATAGAAGAGTAATTGTCTGCAATATTAAAAAGAAATGTCCCTACACCTAATGCTTAAATACTCGTCTTTTGTCTTTAAAAAAATCTGCAAACAGTAAAAAAAACTTTTGGAAAGCAGAATTTTGAAAACAGAATTTTGAAAGCAGAACTTTGTAGCAGAATTTTGACCCCAACACGTTTTGATATTTGGAAAATATTTTAGTCTTGTGTAGGCATGAGCATTGAGCAAAGCATAGTATGTTTCGGAATGTATGTTAAATTAAATAAAGTGCACGACTGGGTTTTTTTTATATTTGTATATTTATTTATTTAAAGAATGAGTTCACAGTAAGATGAAATCTTATAGTTAGTGAAGGCTTTACAAATTTAGAGTTCGAGAGCAAATTAACATTAGATAGATGAGGACAGACTACATGTAATTTAATTGGAAACTAACATAAAATAACTAATAACAAAAACAATAATAATATATAATATTTGACAAGCCTCTTAGATTTATATATATGTATCACTGGCCAAGTGTTTGAAAAGGTGAGTTTTAAATGTGCTTGTGTTTGTGGTTCTCCTTAGTGTAATGGGTAATGAGTTCCACAGAAGAGTGGCATGGACGAAGAATGAGCGCTCAGATTGCAAGCAATAGAATCTGGGCCGAATAATGATGGCTGTTCTTTGTGAACTGGGGAAATTTAATCTGCTGTACAAATACTCCGGCTGTTGGGTCTGTATAACACCATGTAAGAGGATTAACGTTCTGAACTTAATGAGGTTATCGAAGCTGAGGCCCATTATTTGCAGAGAGAAACTTGATATGTGGTCGTAATACCGTTTATTAAAAATATATCTTGCTAAATTGTTATAGATGACTGAATGAATTGAACAAAGTTTGGTTAGTTGTTTTCCTATGTTATTAGATAGGTAGGCTGAGATCTGAGAAGTAATGCTAGATAAAAGTAAAGGTTCATGAATTTAGAAAACAGAATAGTGCTAACTCACTTTTGGGTTATTCATCTGATATGGCCTATACATATCAAATAACAATGCGAGTTTTTGAAAGTAGAAGCTCTCAGTAACAGGCATTTGTGTATGTATGTATGTATGATATTTATTTCTCTTAAATTAATTATTTTCATTTTAAATTCATTTATATTAATCTTTCATTAACTTACATACTAGACAAAAACTATTAATTCTAATTTAAAACTAACATTTATCTTATTCTAGCTTACTGGCTCTTAGCGAGCGCTCTAAACTTAACAATATCCTTAAAATTATTGCCTTTCGGCCTTAAATCTATCTATATCTATGATTTGTTTTGTTTTTTAATTTCCAAGAAACTTGGAAAACTTGGAATCTTTATTATTTGTTTTATTAAAACTACTTAAATCTACCTAAGCTACTTAACCTACAATTACCTATAATCAGGGTGGTGAGCAATCTTATCGATTGGTCACCATCCTGATCGCGTCTTTGGTTGCCTGTCGGCCGCCAACAAGGTTTCATCCGCGCCGCCGAGCCTCGACCGAGGCCATAAGCGTCGGTCGGTCCAGTCTCGGAAGCACTCTTTCATGTTGGCTAGCCCGGCACCTCCCAAAAACCCGCTACCCTAACCCTAAACCTACCTACTTAATCTAGCTTAAAACTAAGGAGGAATGCTACAAAAGTAGCGCACCGGCCCGGGAGAGCGTATCGACTCTCACGTCTTCGTCAAGCCACCAAAATTCGGTGTACTGCTTTACCGTATCGACCCTGTCCCGTTCCGCATTTGCGGTACTAAAACGGAGGAGCTCCTGAGCATTGGCGGCGTACCCGTCGTGGATGAGCCGCTTATCCCTCGCGCCGCGGTGGCTGTGGTATAATACCGGCACACCGTCTTTTGTCTGGACTTACTTACTTATAATTATAATATGATGTACAAATCCATATAAAAATTCAATATGTTAGGAATTACAAAGTAAAGTAAGAAAAATCTGGTGGCATTCGATATTTTATTCAGATTGAGTTCAAATAGTGTTGAATGCCACTTCAAAAGGAACAAAACAATTAGATGGGGTGGGGTGTCAAACAAAATAAAAATGCAAATTATAGAAAATACAATTCTTAGCCGATTTAATTCATTTAACATTATATCAATTACTTATCACTTCACAAAGGATGCAAGAATTTATGTAATCTATATAATAACATCAAAGTTGAGGCAAAAGTTAGATCAAAATATTAGAAGTAAGAGAGTTTAAACTCTATAATAATCATGAGAAAACAGCCAATTTTTTACGCGCTTTAGAAAACCTGTGAACACATCTGATTTCTTCCGGGAGGACATTGAATAAAATATTATGTACAACTGAATAAGAATTTCTATATGCGGTGGTTTGATAGTTTGGCACTTGTAACATATTAAGTGAGTTATAGCGTAGGTTATAGTTTGAGATTATAAGAAAGTTTCGGTTACCAGACTTCATAAAGAACGCTTTTAGAACCTTAAAACAGTATAAGTGACGAACAGGAAGAATCCTTAATTGACAAAACAAAGCAAAACTAGGATACCTACCAGGTTTACGACAAATTTTCCGGACAACATTCTTTTGCAAGACTAGCAATGGCTGAAATTTGTTTTGATAGCCACCTCCCCAGCAATTTAAACCGTATTGAAGTTTAGAATTAAAAAGTCCATAATAAATTGTGGTTAGGAGCTTAGTTGAACATACATTACGAAGGTAATAGAAATGCCTAAGTGTGGAGATAAACTATGTACTTCTTCAATGCAGAAGCGTGGGATGAAAATTTCATATTAGAGTCAAGTAAGAGTCCTAGGTACATAAATTCGTCTACAATTTTCTATCAAAAAGCAATCATCACTACAATTTTCACTAGCACAAAATAATTGACCAAGCACACTGGTTGTACATTAACATTAATATAATTTAAATTTTTTGCAATTCGGTGCATGAAAGTATACATCCGGTTTTAGATTAATAGAAGCAGATAAATTAAAGAACATTAATTTAGTTTTCGGACTTATTACAAGTTTGTGTTCAGCGAACCATTGTCTTAGAGTATATGCACATCACAATTTATATCAGAGATAAGATCTAAGGGACTGTTTACGCCATACGATAACCCAACATCGTCAGCAAAAGCAGTAGGTGAGCCTCTTAGATTGAGGTGGAAGAGTGAGTTGTTATAGATCAAAAATAAAATGTGACCCAAGACTGAACCTTGTGGTACCCTGATTCAAGCATAAAACCACGCACACCTGCACTTTCCAGTTTACTTAACAGAATTTTATGGTCAACCATGTCGAAGGCTTTGGTAATATCAATGAATAATACAGCTGTACATTTTCTTTTGTCAAGGTTACATAATATCTGCGAGCAAAAGTCTAAAAGTGTCCTCGGTTGATTTGCCCTTTTGAAATCCAAATTGAGAAGGATGAAAGAACATCGTTTTGTCTAAAAAGTTTACTAACCCAATTTTTATAAGTTTTTCGAAAACTTTACTTAGGTATGCTTGGCAGGAGAGAAATCGGCCTATAATTTACTATTTCAGTTGGAGAGCCTTTTTTAAACAAAGAAATAACATCTGCACACTTGAGACCGTCAGGAAAAATACCAGAAAAGACAATACGATTGAAAACATCAGCTAATACATCCACAATGAAAGAAGCAATATTTTTAAGGACAACATTAGAAATACCATCGACACCAAAAGAATTTGAGTTATTCAAACTCCCAATCATACTTAAGATCTCTAAGGGAGTTATAGAGTCAAAAACAATACTTCTACAGTGCACAGAGTTTACACCACCAATAGCACAACATTGAGAACATAGATTTTGAGTTAGTCCACTATGTAAATTAAGTCCGATACTTGAAAAATGTCTATTAAAAGCGTCAGCGATTTCATGTTTATTTGTTATTTTCTTATTACTAATACGTAGAACAATAGTTTTTTGAATGGACGATTTTTTGTTGAGAATGGTATTTACAACTTTCCACTCTTTCTTAAGATTACCTCTAGCTGAACAAAATTGAGCACGGTAATAAGAGTCACGGCAAATTGGTATTTCCTATTCAAATCAGCACAAGTCTTCTTATATTTAATTTTGAGAAATACATTGCTAGGGTTCTTTTTGCACTTTACTCTAAGTTTATTTTTAGTTGTCACTTTATTTAATAAATAATTAGATAGCCAAGGTTTAAGTTTATATATAGGTTTTCTTATGGTCAGAAAACTGCAGCTAGCAATATGACTTTTAAGAGTGGTTAAGAAATTAAAATATGCATTCGATACGTCACTACAGTTATAGACATTGTCCCAGGACTCAAAACACAACTTATTTCGAAGCCTAGTATAGCTTATTTTTGGCTTGCTTTGGTCACGTTTCGGTATTGGGCTATTGTTTTTGGATGTTACGCTAAATAAAACGCCGGTCATGGAATGGTCAGTAATAAAAAAATCAAAAACACAATATTCACACTCTATGGAAGCAACATTTCGAAAACGTCCATAAATATGGTCTAAACAAGTACCTGATGCAGGCCTAGTAGTCACATTAATGAAATTTATCAAGCCATTTAAATCTAACACGGAAATATAATTTGATACCGTAGGACTTTTATCTAGACAATCAACATTAAAATCACCTACAACAATTAAGTTTTTGGATTTCTCCCTATCTAACACAATAGAAAAATCATTAATAAACATCGTCACATTAAACATCTGCAATCTGGGGTTATTTCCATACTTCTCTGGGTACTCGTAGTAAACGAAATCCGGATTAGGCTAGAAATTAGTGGAGTGAAAGCAGTCGCTTTCGCAGACGACCTAGCCCTGCTTGCAACTGGTAAATTTCTCTCCACTATCAGTGACCAACTAACAGGATCTCTAGTCACACTAAACAGATGGACAAAGAAATAAGGGCTTCAGCCCCTCAAGTTTAGGGTGCAAATGAAGTGGGAGTTTCTGATTGTGTAAGCTCCAAGTACATATTTGGAATTATTTTAAGATGCGTGTTTTATATGGTTGCAAAGAAGAAGGGGGAAATATTTGCTTAAAATAAGTTTTTCGTATCTGTAATTGCATTTTTATTGGCAGTTGTAGGTACGGTTTTGAGTTTTACATTCGGGATTTTGAGAAATAATTACAAAAAAAAAAAAAAATTATTTGATTTTTTTTGAGGAAAACTAAAAAAATAAGTATAAGATATTTAAATTATTTTATCATCCTTATGTATTTTGATCAAAATCGTAACAGCGGTTTTTGTAAAATTATGCAGACAAAACAGTAACAAATTTTGCAACATTTAGTTTCATAAATACTGGATCGGTTCCCTTAATTTCTGGTGCCATATGGACAATCAGCGTGACCGTTGTGCCACTTAACCTCTTCAGACCGTAGGTGCACATATGTGCACCTTTGTTAAAACATTTATTTGGTACACTACATCCATCTTTTCGCAATTAGCTGCAGTTAAGTATCAAGTATATATAATCATTTTGCGGTATAAATTTTTAGATGGCGCTAAGCGTTTAATAACTTTCATAATTTGAATTTTATAGTAGGCCAGTTTTATCGTTTTTTTTGGGTTCCTCAGATTGAAAAAGTAATTATTCAGGTAAAAATTTTAAATTGTTGTTTCGCAGTATTATTTTTTTTTTGTGATGTGCTACTGAGTTCAATTTTAGTTTGTAAGTTCGAAAATATTATCTTTTCATGTTATTTCTAACAAAACTGAGCTATATTTGAGCTACATACTTTGGAGTTACACATATGTGTACTTCAGGACTATATACTAGTTCCATTTTTTTTACGATAGATTTTCATCGAAATGCAGGCTTCCTAGATGCAAATTTCGCTGCCGTACAATCTGCACAAAGTGACAGGTTTATTTATGCATTTGAAAAAACAACTTTTTTTACCTGTATCAATTTTTAATAAAGTAAAATTAGGGTATTTTATGCCATGACAGACCTGAGGTACACATATGTGCACCAGGAATTTGTCCATGAAGTAAATAAAAATATTTTTTTTTTTTAAATGCAAATCTCTTATTTCATCTCATTAAAGATTAAAAATCCACTAAAATCTATCATTTTCCTGCTTTTATTCGTCTGGGTCTGAAGAGGTTAAGCTGCAATTTGACACTGTTTTTGAGAGCCTGCACAATTTTTTTGCTATTTAGGCCATTTGTTTTAGTTGAAGAAGGTGCTTTAAAAAATGTCCAAATGCTGTTATTTCCAAAAAAAAACCCTGAAAATGCAACTCAGAAAACTGTGTAAGAGATATTTTTCGGGATATGGGCATTACTTGGTTTAAAAAGTTTTATCCAAATCGAAAGTGGGGTTTTCGAGATATGAGTTGTTCTTGTTATTTATTCTGAGAGTATGGCTGTTTCCATTAGTTGTTTGGACTTTGGACTCGACATAAAATTGTAGATCCCTCCCTCATGTCTTAAAAATGAAAAACTCACACAAACGTATGGATGTGAGAAGCTAAGGCTAGGGTCCCCAGGGACCTCTTGCGCCCAGTAATGCCAGGTTATAAGATGTATCCTTTTTTCAAGATTTTTGAGCTCCAAAATATGTACAAGACTTTTTACATCAAATTCATAAAATTTGAAGATTTTTGATATCAAGACAAGAACTTTTTAAATCTAACGAACTAACACAATCTTTTCTAATGAAGAAGAACGTTTTCTATTAATTCTATTATTATGTATTGTGAGTCGAACTAAAATTTCCAGCAAAGACACATGAATTTCAACGAATTTGATAAAATAGCAGGTGCAATATGTTATTGTGTATTTAGTAGTAAGAAAAACGGATAGAAACTTCGCATATACTATACATCCATCCTAATAGATTTTAATTTCAATATTTTATCACTTCCACATTCCTCTGCAAATATTAAAAAAAATATTTTTTGCGTAAATTTAAGAAAAATTCGTAATAGTTTGGCAACTGAAACAGTTACAAGTTTAATCTAAAAAGTACTGCACGAAATTCATTCCGGTTTTCACAGTTGCATTGAAAATTGTCGAGATTAGATTATAGGAAATCTAAGTTGATATTTAAGAAAAGTTTTTACTCTCGAATGCCTTCTAGGTCGTAGCTTTGGAATGACTCATCCAAAGGAAATAGGATTTCTTTTTATATAAATTTCAATTTGGCACAAAGATTTTAAGATACAAATCATCTTTGTACGTTATCCTGATTTTGAACAATTCAAAAAAGTAAAATGTCCGATTTAAGCCAGATCGTTGGATTTTCACACCGTTCAGTGGAGGAAATTTTATGTGTGTGTTCGAATTGCAACTCTGTTTCAATATATTTTACAAGCGTTTTTCTTATAATTTCGATAAGTTTTCCCTATTGTTGCAAAAAGGTTTCCACATACTTTTCAATTATTTTTATCTATATATCTATATCTATATATATAAAAATAACTTGCTAAATGTGAAATGTTTGAAAGAAGGCGCAACCGCCATTCCAATAAATTCATTTTTGTGTATATATGCATTTATGTATATTTACTAAAAATCTATTTCATTGAACAAAACTTCAGTTAGGAACAATTTATTTTAAATGTCAAATAAAATTGAGTTTTGTTTTATCAACCAAACTGTTCACAACGCCAACAAATAAAATTGTGTTATATTTGTCTTTATAAAAAGTAAGTGTATTACATTTTAGTGATCTGTGCATTATATTTATCACATGTTCTGCAGTGTTTAAAGCTAAAACAAATTATTGTATTTAGAGTTTATTATGTCAAGACGATCAAATATTGGTCGGCGAACGCGACATGCACGGTCAAATTTGGCCTCACGATCGATGGAGGACGATGAGCAACGCGAGGGACGCAACGAATCAAATCGCGCACGCCCATCAAGATCACGTTTAGCAATTCGAGCTCAACGACAACCGATCCGCGTGAATTCGCAAGGCGCTGCATTTGTATATAACTTTGCACTCGATTACAGCTCACTGCCAAAAATTAGCATTTTTAGTGACAAGGCTAATTTTTTTCGAACTCACAATGACGAAATGTTCCATTACAAAATCACGCGTTGTTGCCTACAAAATATATAAGCTGAAGGTTTAAAATGAATTCATCAGTCTTCTATAGTGAAGGTTCGAAAGGAAAGTTTTAAAAAATAACCATTTCGGATACGGGAACAAATTTATGGTTCGCTCCCATTTTATTATTATTATTCTATTTAGTTAAATAGTTTAGTAGGTAGTTGAGTTTTAAATTTTCTCCATTGTTCTTAAGCGTTTATAACATACAGCGGGTGGTGTAATGATTATTGAACGTGTCCTTTGGGCATGAGCTGTAATGATCGGCCCAATAGACTCAATTTTCTTATCAAACCTATTTTAATTGTTTGCGCACTATATTAAGTTAATTACTTAAACTCCTTTTGTTAAATTTTTTAACTTAGAGCATCTTAACTAAATTATATTTATATTTATTTAGACCACCTATAACTCGAGAACGGATATGTTCCGATTTGGGATATATTTTCTTTGTTGAGTTTGTCTACGCCTAAGGAAGGTTCATACGGCGAGAAAATTGGAAAAATTTAAAGATAAATTGGAAAGTTCGTGAAAATTTATTTTCCATACATTTTGTAAGACGGCGAGCTTTATTTTGTTTTTTTTTTTAATTTTGATCTCAGTATATAGGGGAGAGATGGTCACCTTAGGACACTTTTTAAAAAAATCTCTCTAGATCCCTTCGGATCTTGAAAATTATTATTACATGTTGTTTTATCTTTGAATCTCATATCCAATCTTATATGTATAGTTATGATTTATATTTTTTTTTATTTATTTTAATAATCTCTTTAAAGTGACCCATTCTGCCCTCTGGGGGGGCACCTTAGGACAACCATGGGGCAGTTTTGGACATGTCTAAAAAAACGCTCATTAGGAGCGGTTTCCTTCTTTTTCTTGTAATTTCTGACCATTAGTGCAGATGCAGAGATAAACCTAAACAAATAAAACCAAAAACAATCACACTGAAATAGATTGTTCAAAGTGATAAGGGGGCAGATTAGGACATGTCCAAAAGTTCCCCTCGCGCATTATCCAAAAGTGCCCCGAGAGGGATAAAAAACTAAAAACTTCATATTTTTTTAGAAACAATGTAAATTGTTAATATTTTGGTTGAATAACATCGCTACACATATAAACATAATACTTGAACACTTTTAATTTGTAAATTGAGCATAATGTTAGAATGTTAGAATGTTAGAATTACAACCGTCGTTTGGAAACACACTTTTCTTTTTATTTTATTTTTTAAAGTTGGTATCGTTTCAATATCCATCAGATGTTTGTTTGAAGTGGATTTGCCTCTGTAAAATGTTGTTAAAGTATTAAAAAGTTTTTTTTTTTAGTACTTTTTCTTAAGTTGTCCTAAAAAGCCCCCGTCCTAAACTGCCCCCCTCTCCTCTACAGTGAGATGGTGTGTGTCAAAGGATATTTTGGTTCAACAAAATTGATTTCAGGTGGAATAGTGAATGCTACAAATTATTATTTTAGTCAAAAAGTCAATTTTGGGCGGGACGAAGTTCGCCGGGACAGCTAGTTATATTGAATAAGATATCTTATTAAAAATGTGCAGCTTAAAATAGAAAATTCACCATCATTTTAATAAGATTTTCTCTATTGTTCTAATATGAATTTCTTCTTGGATGAAAACCATACCTATATCGGATTTATGGAACTTGTGTTGAGCTACGCTGTGCCTAGGAGTTGTTATAGTTATTATTAATTTAAAATTAGTTATTATAATATTAGAATTACCAATAATTGTAAGTCCTCGCTTCCCAATTCAATAAAGTCTTACATTGAACGAATAAATCACAAGCTTCGTGTCAAATATTTAAATGCAACTCGTTGGCGTATTTTTGAACTGCAAAGGGTTTTTTTTTTACGCAATTTTTCGACACTGAGATAAGTGCATTAATCGTATTCTGAATACGAAAACTCACCGCCTGACATTTCACAACTCTGTACATCACTGCTCGGTTTAAAAATTCAATCAAAATACCACCAGTTGACGCGTCTGATTTTTTTTTTTTTACAGAAAACAACAAATACTTCACTAAATCCAATGAATCCTGCAAACGGAAAATTACATTTTGTGACAGGTTTAAAACATATATAAATAACAGTATCCACTCATTTATCATTTTAAAGGCCCTTCGGTGAGAAAAACTGCTGAACTTTTAATTCCTTTCTGATTGTAATGACTTCTGTGTGATGGTGGGTTATACATACAATACTGGTGAAAGCCCTTCCGGTCGTACACCATGTTCGGTGGTATTGAGTATAAAATTGCGAAAAATTCCCCTTTGATGAAAATTACATGAGTAAAAGTCACCCCTGTTGAATAAGAACGCACACGAGCCGCGGATTGTGTGGTAACATGAACATAATCCAAGTGTGAAGCCGCCGTATGTGAGTTGTAAGTAGCGTACCGTACCGCACCGAGCGATTTATGGCGCAAAAATCCCGACTGACGTAGCTATAAAATCGCGGTCCTTTTGGGATGTAAAGTTGGCTCAGTATAGTGGGCTTTATTTGTTAAAGAAACATACCGAGCTCTAAACGAATGCTGATTGTTATAAAATAGTTGCGCCGACATGAAATTTAATCCGCTCACCTTACCTTACTAGGTACTAGCCATAGCCCGTCCTATGTAGCTATTCATTATTCAATCGAAATGCATTTAATGCCTCTGACCTAGATTTTTCTCCTGTTTTGTATGAATCCTAAGCACAAACATCCTGAGTGCTCTCATAACTTTTAAAACAAAGTGTATATTGGTGCAATAATCCTTGCAATGTCCTCCACTACACAACAGACGAGAATGACTTCAAGTCCATCCATACATGGCTATGGCTATAACAAAAACGTTGGTGCATTAAACATATCGAATGAAAGAAGGCTGGTTCCTTGCCATAGGTATATACAACTGTTGCCGTAAACACTTTGCTAAATCCAATGAAGCCTGCAATACACATCGGGCACATTAAGGACGACATCATGAATTAAACATCATTTAAGGATTTCATTCAAAGTTACCTACACCAAAACAACGTATAGACTCTTCCCTCGGGAGGGATTAGAAGAAGAATAGAATGACGCAGAAGTTGTGTGCCAAGGAAGATCAACCCTCGCCATCGCACTCCCCATCACAGAGGCGACTGTTTATGTGAATAAAATACTCCAAGGATTTCTCAGGACATCTGTTTCTGGATATTTCATTTACACGTAAATGTGATACAATAATAATCAAAACACTGTGGTTCTGCCACGCTACAGCCGGTCCAAACAAGCCCAAACCAACACTTTAAGTAGCGACAAAGATAGTCTCCTTCGGATTGCATGGATTAAATGGTTTCAAATTCCATTGCGGAATTTGGGATGCCATTGCCTGTGGTAAGTGGTGGTTTCGAGAATGGTTTCAAGAGTGGGTGGTGTCGATGGTACATGCCTAAAATATTCCCATAATCACTTAATCAAATTCAAATGACCAACACAGCTGTTACGTACATAATCTAGGGTCGACCCAGAGCTAGAAGGGTATGGGCTTGCAACAGAGATTAGTTAGGTTGCTTGTCATACATTAGAGCATGTGAATAAGGTGTGCGTGTACTGGTTGACACATTGAGCTATGCAGATTGGGCTAACTTAATGTAGTATATATATATGACCTTGGTTAAGTGTTGGCCATTCATGGCAATAACTGATGGAAGAAGAAGGTCAAGGCAACATATTTGTGCGGGTGTATGGGTTGGGTGATTTTGTGGTCGGCCGCAAATTAATCATAGAGCAAATGTACCGCTTGGTGTGGTATTAAAGGATCTCTCAATGTACGGATTAGTCAGGTAACATGACAATATCTACTTGTTTGTTTCTTCATTACAGTGACTGGCAAAGTGAAATTCAATTTATTTTAGCCAGCATCAGGCTTAGCCGACAGGCGAAGGACACCCCTCAAAGCCGTATATAGCAGATTAGTGAAAGCTCTTCGTAGATGTGTATATTTGCCCAGTGCGAATCGTTAATGTCGATTTATAAAGTGCTGTATATACAACACATGTGTGTAATTTGGGAATAATTCGATGATTACTATGGATTTGCCCGACGACAAATTGCACATTATTGTTAAGGGTACAGCTACGTATAAATTATGATAATGGCACACACTGAGTGATAAGAACTGTATCGTCCGCAAATGAGGTTGCTTCTTGATTGCTGGCAAAGTTGTTAGAATTTTGGCATTTATCAATTCATGGTATTTTCTGCTGTATCATTGGGTCTATTTGTTATGATTATTTCCATTAAGTTTTTTTTTTGTGTTTTTAAGGGTGAAAATCTAGAGGCATCAGTCTCCTGAACACTGCGTATAAGATCATGTCTACTGTACTGTGTGAACGCCTGAAACCATTCGTCAACGATCTGATAGGTCCCTATCAGTGCGGTTTTAGGCCCGGTAAGTCCACGACCGATCAAATATTCACACTACGGCATATCCTGGAAAAAACCCAAGAATACCAGATCGATACTCACCATCTTTTTATCGATTTTAATGCCGCATATGACAGCATTTATAGAGACGAGCTATACAGAGCCATGTCTAGTTTTGGCATCCCTGCCAAACTTGTCAGATTGTGCGGAATGACGATGGGGAACGCTCGCCGCTCCGTAAAGGTCGGAAACAATCTCACCAAGACCTTTGATGTCAAAAAAGGATTTAGACAAGGTGACGCGCTGTCATGTGACTTCTTCAACATCATTCTTGAGAAAATTGTGCGAAACTAACAAGCCAACACCAGAGGCACAATTTTCCATAAGTCTGTGCAACTGCTTGCATACGCTGACGACATTGACATTATTGGCACAACACAGCGAGCTGTCACTGGTGCGTTTGCAAGTATTAGTACAGAAGCGGCAAAAATGGGTTTAGTGGTGAATGAGGGTAAAACAAAATATATGCTGTCAACAAGAAGGGACACACGACATCGACGAATCGGGCAGAACGTCACGATAGACAGCTATAACTTTGAGGTAGTCAGGGACTTTGTCTACCTCGGATCCGCTATTAACTCTGAAAATGACATCACCTCAGAAATCAAGCGAAGAATCACTGTTGCCAACCGCTGTTTCTTTGGCCTAAGACGGCAATTGATTAGTAAGGCCTTGTCAAGAAGCACTAAGGAGATTCTATATAAGACTCTCATCATCCCTGTCCTGCTCTATGGCGCAGAAGCATGGACCCTAGCAAAAACGGATGAGGATCTTCTTGGTCGCTTCGAACGCAAAATTCTTCGAGTGATTTTTGGTCCCGTTTGCGTTGACGGGATTTGGAGGAGAAGATTTAACAGCGAACTCTACGAGCTGTACAGCGACATCGATCTGGTCAGAAAAGTACGCATTAGTCGTCTAAGATGGTTAGGATATGTAGAGCGAATGGACACCAACGCTCCGGCCCGGAGAGTCTTCGATTCCAACCCGGAGGGACAACGCAGTAGAGGAAGACCTCGCCTTAGGTGGCGCGCGCAAGTGGAAGGGGACCTCAACCAACTTGGAGTGTGCAACTGGAGGCAGTTAGGCAAAGATCGCGCTAACTGGAGAGGCGTATTGGTTGAGGCCCAGGTCCACCCCGGACTGTAGCGCCACCTTAAGTAAGTAAATAAGTAAGGGTGAAAATCTCCAAAGACACAATGGGGCTAGAAATCCAGAGAGTAGTGTGGAATTATTACCGCACTAAAAGCACCTCATTAATCAAAGGAAGATCTACAAATGATTTTAGTTTAAACGCTCAGTTGCGTTTGAGAAGGTAGGAATTATAATTTAAATACGGGTTCACATATTTTTTAGATTATAAGTTCGTGAGGCTTAGTTCTTCTTAATCTACGAAAATTATATCGTAGGTAGGTTATTTTAAGACGTCTTTTATCTCAGGAGTAATATGCATCTGCAGACGCTCATTGTGACGAATTGCGTACATTTTAATTACCTGAAAGACTTTCTTTTGGAATCTTTGTACAACCCCATTATTGGATACCATAAATGTCCAAACAGGTTTTAGTATCTGATTATATAATAAAACTAGCTGTGCCCGCAACTTCGTACGCGGCGTGAGACTGTGTAATTTCCAATAAAAGAGATTTGACCGTTTTCTCAACGGCATATTTGTTTAAAATCAACAGTCTATCTAAAACAAAGCGGTGAACATTGTCAATGTGAAACAATAAAGCAAACAAATCTATTTACCTAAGACACTAATTTAAGAAAATTAAATTCAACAGCGTAAGTACTAAAGTTTCACTTCCTTACTGTAGGTATCGACGTAGGTAATATCATAACAACCACTAAAATAAAAGCCTTAATGGAAATTTGTATCTACACCAACAACAAATAAATCAAACAACTTAATTCACCTATTAGTGCGGTCAATTTAGACATTCGAAGCTACATAAATTCCCAACAAGCTGAAAATCAGTAAAATTGTTTAGAATATAATTAAAAATAAAATTTGAAAGTTCCCCATCATTCCCGTGCATGAAAAAAATTGTATTCAAGGTCAAAGGTAAGCAAAAAATAGTTTTTCGCGATTTCCAGCAAAACGGTAGTTTTATCATAAAAATACCTCACACAAAAATTGTAGTTCATAAGATTATCTACAAAAATGTTTTAATACTTTTTTTCCTACGAGCCACCGTTTTTGAGATATAACGATTCAAAAAGTTGTAAAAGTTGTAATCGTCAGGTATGCTCACGTTTTCACGCCACCTATGAGGTAGTGTACTTAGCGCGTTGTTTTTAACGTGGTTTTTATTTAATGAATGAATGAAAGTTCCAACCAGTCAACAGAAATTTCTTACAAATACTCACAACAAGTCTCGGTTCATTTCAATGTTGAAAGAAACGTTTGCTGCTGAAAATACATTGGTAAAACAAGCGAATAATGATTCTGATGTATTGATTATTGAAACAGCAATAGAGCAATTCAATTTGACAAATCCAACTATTGTTGTTGTTGAAGATATAGACTTACTCGTATTACTCACTGCTCAACTCCAACTGAAAAAAAACTATTTTCTTCTTAAAACCAGGAAAAGCTCAGCATCAATTGGAAATTGTATTCATTCAAAAGTTTATCTACTTTTACAAAGTGTCAAAATCATGTATGTACTATTTTTACAAGCAATAACTGGCTGTGACACGACATCTGCATTTTACAGGAGGGGTAAAATAACAGTTTGCGAAATGTTTGAAAAACAAGACTTGGTTCAATGTGCTGAAGTTTTTAAAAACAATAACTTAATTCGACAAGAAGTTAAAGTAAAAAACTAGTTCAACAAGCTTGCCTCCCTCCAAACTCAGTTGCTGCTCATCAACATATTTTTCGGGTATATTACCAAGTTCAAGTGTGGCTTGGTTATCAGCTAGACCCTACAGACTGGGGTTGGAAGTTGGTCAATAATACATTAGAACCCGTTCAAACTTTACTCCCACCTGCGCCGGAAAAACTGCTGAGCACAATTTTTTGCAACTGCAAAAAGGAATGCAGTGCTAAATGTGATTGCAAAAAAGTCGGACTGTTCTGTTCTCTGGCATGTATACATTATCAAGGCTGGTCTTGTTCAATATTGAATCACCAACAGTGGAGGATCCGTTTGATTCCAACGAGGCTACATGCGATATATCACTATTGACGCAATTTACATGCACTAAGAATGAGGATGAAGAAGAACAAGAAGACCAAGAAGAAGAATATGAAAGTTACGAGTTACGACTCGGACGATTAAATTTCACTACTTTTTTTTTTAATTTAAATCGCTTTTATCTTCTAATACTCTGCTAATTTCCATTACTTTGCAATAGTTTCTAATTAACCAGGATCACAACTAACCCGTGGAATAGGCCTATTGGGGAAACCAGGTTATAAAAACGCGCTAAGTACATTACCTCATAGGTGGCGTGGAAACGTGTGCATATTATGACGATTACAACTTTTCCAACTTTTTGAGTCGTTATATCTCAAAAACGGTGGCTCGTAGGAAATACATTTTTGTAGATAGTTTTATGATCTACAATTTATGTCTGAGATATTTTTTGATAAAACTACCGTTTTGCTGGAAATCGCGAAAAACTATTTTTTTTTTTTACCTTTGACCTTTGACCTTGAATAACATTTTTTCCATACACGGGAATGATGGGGAACTTTCAAATTTTATTTTTAATTATATTCTAAACAATTTAACTAATTTTTAGCTTGGTGTAAATTTATGTATCTTATTTTTTGGTCTAATTTGACCGGACTGTATATCGTCTTTACTTCTTGAATTCTTCAATTCTTTACTGTAGGTATCAACTTAGGTACTATTACAATTTACAACCATTAAAAAAAAACCTTGAACTCAATTTCTATATACACCACCATACGTCCATCAGCGCACGTCAACAGTGCATTTCCTCAGAAACACATTGTCGCTGTTGATTACATACACATTCACGTCGCATACTTCTCTTTCGTTTCACTTATTTTGGAGAAAACACCACTCAGTTTGTTTTTTCATATGAACGGAACGTGCTTGTGCAATGTGCGCCACCCTCACCCTCCCTCACACCTTTGAGTATCCAATGCTTTTATTAGCGTTAAACGTTTAACGCGACCTTGAGTTGGAAGTCGCATAAGCAGTTTCACTTCAAAAAACAAAAGTAAGTCACCGAGCGGGATTCGAATCCGTAACACTCGTTTCTTGCCGTCCGCGTCATAGTAAAAGGAAAAAAGTAAGACATCTACCGGAATTTAGGAGACTTAAATTTTGTTATACGTTCAAGTTTATATATATATTTTTTAATTTTTATTGTTTTTGAAATTACAATTAATACTAATAACCGAGCAAAGCTCGGTCGCCCAGGTACTGATCTCTTAAACCGATGAACCAGACGGACAGTGGCCGGAAGGACGACATTAGCGACCATATTCTGCGTGGAAATAAAAACGCATGAAAACTCAAAAACACGCGTTTTCCTAAACATAAGACTATTCTAGATCAATTGTTTACCCCCGAGATCACAGAAATAAATTTATATTTTTTTTATATACTGCTCCGGGAAAGGCGAACCAATAACGCTTCAACAGCGCCCCGAGATGCCTGTAGATGTATGTTTGTTCTGCACTTAAATTGCTGCAAATTGTAGTCTTCTGGAAATATATCCCCAGGAAGCGAGTTCCAAAGTTTGCTTGTCCTGTAACAGAAAGAGTTTTTGAAAGTTGATGTCTTCGCGGTTGTCAAGTGTACTGTATGGTCATGAGCATTAGCAGCCTGTCTTGTTGGGCGCCCAAAAGTTGCATTTCGAGGGATAATGTCTTTGAGTTCCTCAGAACATCTACCATGGAAGTACCTATAGAACAAGCATAGGCCAGCGACTTGTCTTCTGTGCACCAACGGTTGTAGATTCGATGTGAGTGTAGGGTCTCCAATGAGTCGAACTGCTCGTCTCTGTATGCTATCAAGCAGGTTAAGTGAATGTTTTGGGGCCGAGCTCCATATATGGGAACAATATTCCAAGCCTGGTCTAACCTGTGCTTTGTAGAGAAGGAGAAGTTGCTTGGGGCTAAGGTACCTCTTTGCTCTAAATAGGTAGCTCAACTTTGCGGACGCCGACTTTGCGATATAGGATATGTGGTTCTGCCATGTGATTCCTGAATTGACTGTGACTCCTAGAAGGTGCATTGAGTCCTTTTGATGGATTGGAAGGTCATCCATTTGGATCTGAGGAACTGTTGATGCATTTTTTCTGGAAAATGTTGTGAGCTGTGTCTTGTTTGCATTAAATACAACCAAGTTGTCTTTTCCCCCACTTCAAGATTTTGTCCAGATCATCATTTATAGAATTAATTTGTTCACATCTCTGACTGTGTGATGTAGCCGTATTCACAGGCCCACTGTTCGAGATGGAGGATATAAGAATGCTGTCATCTGCAAAGCTGTAGATATTATTATTTGTTGATCCAAGCAAATCGTTGATGTGGAGAAGAAATAGAGTTGGAGAAAGAATAGATCCTTGGGGTACTCCTGCATTTATAGCAAACGAATTGGATGATACACCATCTACAACAACTTGGATCGATCTTCCCAGAAGAAAATTTTGCATCCATCCGCAGAGTTGTTGTGGTAATCCGTAAGACGCTAACTTGCCTAATAGGGCTCTATGCCAGACTCGGTCAAATGCCTTTGATATGTCCAAGGCTACGGCTCTGGGCACTCATTCCGTAACTCTGAGAACGATAATCGTTTGCGCGATAGTAGTCAACGATCTCGTCATCAATTTGCTTTCCGTAACTCTATCACTATCTTCTCGTCTATCGTTTTTTTGTATACAACGAGAGAGAGCATTGAGAGCACTGGGTTTCTTACAGAGACATTCAAACTATAGTGAAAATTCCAATCAGATGTCGTTTAAAATGTCATAAATGACTTTTTTTCAATCATTTTGTGTTTGATGCCGGAAAATTTGAAAATTGCAAAGTGTATTAAATTCATTATTATTCCTTAGTTTATTAATATGACAATTTTAATTGCTTTCTAGACCATCCGGTCTTGGCCAAGGGTAATAAGCCAAACAGCTACCAAGCAAAATATAACATCAATAAAATAATTAAAGTTAAAGCGACTTTTTTATTTCATCCCTCATTTTTGAAGCCAACTGTCTCATCCGGTTATTCCCACTTAGAGCTTGCGAGTCGTTTAAAATTGCACTTGCCAAATCTTCGTATTGTTCGATTGCTGTTATGGAGGGCAGAACAAACATTTGCAAACAGTAAACACCAATACACCTTTCTACAATATTTCTTGCTTTTGCATGAGCTTCATACAAAATAAGTTTAAAAGGTAGGTATTTATATATTTGGTAGTAGTATGTATTTTAAAAATATCTAAAGTCTATTATTCTTCTTGAAATTCGATAAAAAATCTTAAGCTGATTGCAAAACACACAAGTCAATGCAAAACGACACCTCATTAGGTATCGCTCAAATTGTATCGTCTGGGCGATAGCGTTTCGACGATTATTGACTTACGTGAAGCAAATGTTCAACCGTCAAAACGATATCGTCTGGACGATAAACGATTATTAAAGTTACGTGAAGCAAAGCTATCGTCGAAACGCTATCGTCTGGCGATAATCGACATACGGAATGAGTGCCCTGGATTCGCCGTGTTGTTCAATTGATTGTGTCCATAAGTGCGTTACGTAGCTTAACAGGTCACCAGTGGAACGACGACTCCGAAATCCGTATTGCCTGTCGCTTATTAATCGATGGCCTTCTAGATATTTGATTATTTCGACATTTATTGCCTTTTCCATTACTTTCGAGAGCATTGAAAGTAACGCTATTGGACGATAGTTTTGTGGCAGACATTTCTTCCCTTTCTTTGGAATAGGTTGAATGCGAGCGGTCTTCCACCAAGAAGGAAACGTCTTCTGGGAGTACGATATGCTAAACAGCTTACAGAGTACAGGTGCAAGTTCTGGTGCACAGTTCTTGAGTACTATAGCCGGGATTCCATCGGGTCCCGTTGCCTTATTGCAATCGAGTTCTTTAAGGATGCGTTGAATTATTCGAGGCCGAAATTTCACTTCTGCCATCGATGATTGTATCCTCGGGATATTTGGTGGCTCTAGCTGTGCAGAATCTAGGGTGGAATTCTTTGAAAACATGCTAGCGAAAAGATCTGCCTTTTCTTTAGATGTTGTTGCTAGCGTGCCGTCTTCTTTTACTAGAGTTGGAAAAGTAGAGCAACTAAAGTTATTACTGATTGCCTTGGCCATGGACCAGAATGCGCGTGAGCCGCTAGGACATCCAATCACTTTGTTAGTGACTCTTTCGCTGTAAGTTGTCTTCGCCGATTCAATAATACAAGAATTGCTCGTTTAAAGGTATAAGATAAGATATATTCCTCCCCTTTCTCGCATGATGCCGAAAATGACCATCCAATTACCTATTAGCTTAGTATTTAAATAAATAAATAAATAAACAAATATTCTCCAGTGGAGGTACTTCCTACCAACCCTGCCTTAAAACTCCACACCCATTTACATTATATCACCGGCAGTTTGGAGGCCAACACCACAAGCACTCATTTTGTTTCGTATCCAAAGAAACGTGTGACGGCCGCTTCCCGGCGTAAGGAAATGTGAATTTTAATATTTGGAATGTCCAAGAAATTTTATTTCCTGTATATAAGAAATACAAAATATAATACGAGTATATGTATGACATTTTATGGTACTTACACTTTTGTACGTCCTCCTTGCTTGAGCGCCGTCACAGATCTTATAAAGTTAAAAATGGCCGGAGAAAAACGATGAGGCCGGAAGAAGGACTGAAGTTCTAAACTTGACGACGAAATACTGCGATTCGGTCGCGTTCAGTCGCTCAAGCAAGGGTAACGTTTACAGAGTTTACAAAGCAATGATAACTACAATAATAAAATTAACTACAACAACAGAATTACATTTGGTAAGTAGCCGCAACAAAACGGATGCATATTTAATTATCTATCTCCTTTCAAACTAAAAGTAATTCCGTTAACGCCCCAACCTGATTACCACTCCAAGATCAATACTCCGAACTCAATTCAACACCACAATCAGATGACAAACAAAGCTGAATTAATTTGCGAATTTAACAGTTCCTGTCCTTATAATTCACCTTACGGCAGTGCCTTTTCGCGCACTGGTACCACTCATCTCATAACATTAATAACTTTCAGTGAAAGCAAAACCGAAAAGGCGCATCAAAGACGACGCAAATCTAATTTCCTTGCCTTTGAGTCTGTTTATCATTGCATTACTAAACTTTATCTTCTCATATACGAGATAGAACCTACAGCGCTGCAGTTTTGACGTCCTCACAACGAGACGGTCGGTCGGCGGTGCATCCGAGATTTACTTATGCAGAAATTCAAAGGCACTTGGCACTGAAGAATTATGCATATCCTGTGTGTTGTAAGGACGCTCGCGCGGAAGGTTATTCCCACTTGACGCAGTTCCAGGTCCGCAATTTTCAACAGTTCTTTTGTAATTTCAACTTGAATGCTCTTGACAAGGTATGGCCCTCGGGAAACATGGTGCGCTCTCAAGGAGAAAGTATTATGAATGCATCACTGCCTCTGCCTCAGTTAAAGTTTAGTAAACACAATATTTTCCTACAACGGGTAGGTAGGTATTATAGCCCGACAGTGCCTTGGGCACATTCACCCAGTCGCGCCTTGCTTGGAGTATTTTGCCAATTTTAAAATGACGAACATCAGGCTGGAGATTGACAGTTCATCTGAACGTGCATACTATGGCAAACATTTACTCAAATTACGTCGCGTCGTCATGACTCACTTCCTTTTTCGAGCTGTATAAGGAACAGAGGGAAACGAACACACGCCCTCGGGTCGGGTATGTGTTTACTGAGATGGGGATGGGCAAACAAATCAGTTTTACAGGTAGAGCAGTGAAAATATGGAAATACCCCGACAAAAGTAGACATAAAAAGGAAGGGCACAATTAAAAGATACAAGCAAACGGCAAGCATCTCAATCGACTGTGCGGACACTAAATCCATGTCACTGCAGGCTGTCTGTCCTGCCACCCAACACCAGCATATATACAGGGACGAATATTCAAGCAAATGATGCGGGCAGCTGAAGGAGGCAAAAGGCAATGCTCGGCTATAGCAACACCAATAAAAACACTTTTATTTGCAATTTCCTCCGCCGTTAATCCGGTCCTGGGGACGTACAGACGACACAAGACGAGGCGAATCCTTTCACTCAATTTCGCAATTCGTGTACCTACTTTTTATTCCGCTATTCTGTACATTCGCACACAGTCTGGGTTGAGAATTTTTACTATCCTACACAAAGGCACAGATACGCAGTTCGACAATTGTACACCCTTAATTTCAACCCTTAAACCTCGTGCCAATTTGGCACTTAGTGCGGAGACGTCTCATCCCCATTTCTGTACTCGTAGCTGTGAACCATGTGTTTTCGTTGCAATTATTTTATCCTAAACGGTTGGCAGTCGAGTCGTTCAGCTGCCAGGACATAGTGATAGCATTTTAGTGCTCTATCTGGAAGCACATTTAACCGCTTCTGAGAGTAAGTGCAAATTGTTTTCGTTAAAATCTTAGAAACGGCCAAAACCACGAGGTGGCATGGTCCTCATTGTATTGACGACGCGACGGCCACATTCAACGAGTATTGCAACCCTGCAAATTTTACAGCCACTTTAGTTGATTCGCCGAATGAAAGGACGGCTTTCTCACTCTTATAAGGGAAGTTGTGCAAAGAATGTCCGACTTGTTGGTTGTTGTACATTGGCAATTTGTTTACAATTGTTCTTGAAAATTTTAATTGATAATAAACTGTAAGAGGGCAAGGACCTTAGTCAAGAAACATAATTGCATGCGAAGTTAATGCCAAGAGAAATTTCCTCAGCTTTATTGACAAGTTTGTTGGACTGTGAATATAATTTGAAGGGCTTCTCTTGTCTGCCATGAATGGATAAACGAATGAATATTTAATGTCCGGAAAGAGCGTTGTCTTCGAAAAGTTATCGACTAGGATTTTTTATTATTTTTTCCATTGATTTCGCAAGGCGGTGAATGTAAGGAGCAGCGAGATTGAATATTACTTGAAACTTTTAATGAGATATAAGATGGCGCTTCTAAAGAAAACTTATCGCAAATATTGCGTACCGTAAAGATAAAGTGGGTGTATGTGAGGAGAGGTGTTAGTGTTTGAATAGGTAACGAATACTTTTCAACTTTCTCGACTTCGTCGTAAGAGAAAAATATTGCATGCGTACAATATTTCGAACTCGAAATATTAATCATGACGATGATAGAGGAACTAGAGGCTTACAGCTTACAAACAACGTCAATATTAATGGTACCTACTTCCCGTATACAATTTTCGTACCAGTTTGATTTGTTCGAAAACGGCTCGAACGATTTCAACCAAAATACATATTTAAGCTTAAATAGGTAGAGTTACAATGAATGCATACCCAGTTTTTGAATAAAAAATCGAATAACGGTGCTTTTGAAATTTCGACATACATATCTCGAAAACGGTCCATACGATTGTAACAAATATTAAATTCTAAGGTTATATGGTCATTTCTAACTTAACGGCAAACTCAGTTTTTCTCTGTATTATCGTAAAATGGATTTTTGAAAAAAGTCAAAGTCAACGACCAGGTCGTGCTCTTTATTTTTTGTAGATTCACAAGTCTATCACCATGATGATGGGCAACAATTGCGAACTAGCTATATACCTACGGTAACCATCCGTCTTCTTTTTCTTTATCGTGTCCTTTAAAGAAAACGAAGCGGACAGTAATTTGTCCCAATAGTAGATTGGAGAAAAAAAAAGTGTGCAGATTATGCAAATAAAAATCTATAAATAGGCAAATTTAGGTACCTATATAAAAAAGTTTAATTTATTTGATATTCAATAGGAAAACATAACATTGACTAGTTTCTCATTTAGCAATTACAGCTTTTAAAGAATAAGTTTCACAAATTAATAGGTAGATACGTAGTACATTAGTTTATTTTAAAATAAATAGGAAATTTTAGTTCCATTCAACTCAATTCAATTCAAGTGAATTCTCATCCATAACAAGAAGTTTGACAGTTTGGAAAACTTCAAGCAAATTGTAGCAGATTTTTGCAATGAGTGCATTCAGATCAAGGAAATGACTTTTTTGATTTCTGACTGGCAAATGAATTTGTTTTGATCTTTACCTAAATAAAAATGAGTCAAACAAAGTAGAAATAAGTTGCTACGTATCAGATGCATGCAAATCATTAAAGCAGATCTACTACTTAATGAAGTACACTGAAAAAAAAAGTCGGCCTCGTATTGATGAATGGCGTTCATAAACATGATATTCATTGATATGACGTACTTTTCATAAAAATGATGAACAAATTCATGAAAACTTTTTGACAATTGATTAACTTTTTTTCAATATGATGAATGTGAATTCATCAATTTTTTTCAACAGGATTCTGAAGAGAATTTAGCGTATGTTCTTATGAACTATTATTTCATCAAAACATTTCATCAATATGACGAAAACACTTATTTTGATGAATTTAGTCAATTGTTCATCCAGTTGATGATTTATTCGTCTTATTGACGAATGGAATCATCATATTCAAGTACGATTGCCAAGTTTTGAATTTTTATCATACTGATAACGACGTTCATCGTTTTGATGACGGCTTTTATTATATTGATGACAGCGCTCGTCAAAAAAGAGACATTCATTTTTATTAAGGAGAACGTTGATGTAAGCCTTCATCATATAGATGAAATAATTCGTTATATTGATGAAAAAAATTAAATTCACCTGTATGTTCATCATATTGATGAACTTTTTTCATCGGTTTCTTCAATGTGATGCACAGGTTGTTAATATGATGTATGCTGTAGGTGTACACACACGAAGTTGGTACAGCATTTATACTCACACACGCAAGGTGAATCTCTTGATGTATGTATGCGTAGATAATTGTATGCCATTGCTCATCAAGCGTAAAGTATCTACACAGGGTGGCATAGAAGAAAATTGTGAATGGTTTTACGATGAACGATGAATATCTTAAAAGATTCGTTATATGTGATTTAGAAATTTCATCACATAATTATTTGTTTATCTTTTAATTAATGTTCCCCCAAAAGTATTCATTTGCATTTTAAACAATGTATTGACAATTGCTTGCCGATGAACAAACTTTTTTATTTTTTATTTTACTACGGGCGACTAGTTTTGCTAAATAAACTGCAGTATATACAATTTAAAACAATTAATGAAGTGTGAAAAATTCAATATTAGTATAAGAATGGTGGAAATATAAAAAAGCTATAGTCTAACTTCGATTATTCACATTATATAAAATGTTATAAATTTTTCATAAATACATAGCTTTAATACATTAATATATTTTAAGTATTTATTATGTTATCAGTATAATGAAACTTATATAATTAGAACCTATATCTTCGATGGAGCGCCTCATTTAACCTAAAAAGAATGCAATTTACCTAGCCTTTATTAAAGGTATGCAATTAATGTATAACTTTAATTCAGTTGCATAGATATATCTGGGAGGTGTTGACCAAGTGATTTCGTTTCAATGATTTTACTATGTAAACGAACGTTTTTCGGCATAAATTGTTTGCTCTAAATGTTCATAGCGACGTTTTAAAAGCTAAATCATGAGTAAGACTATCTAATTTTCAAAGGGGCTTATTTTTCCGATATCTTGATATAGCTTTTCCATTTGTAAAAAGTAAAACGTAAATATCGAAAAATGTTGTTGTACGTGTTTTAGAATATATACTTCTAAAAGGTAGGTTAAGCTACGTTTCCACCGAACAAAAATCCCAAGATTAAGAACAAGAGGTTTAGAATTAATCCTGAAGTGTTTCCACTAAATAAAAGATGATTAACTTGACGTATTCTCTCTGGTTCTGTCCATTTGAGAGAAGATGATATTTCACGAGAGAGAGAGAGAGAGAGAGAGAGAGACACTTTTCCATTTTTGATGTCTTTTATTTCATTTTTTTTTTTTTCACTTTTGACATATCGAGCTGTGAAAAGTGTGTTTGTTTTGTTTCTAATGTCCCTTTTTATGAGATTACTTTCGTATGATAAATTCCGAGATTTATGCGGGATTTACGGAAATTTTTCTAAATCTCGCAGTTATTCTCCGGTGGAAACTTAGCAGTAGGGTCGATTTTTGACGTTAAATAAATATGTCATTAAAATAAAACTACAATTATCATGAATTTTCTACAACGATTTTCCTTTGGTAAGAAAAAGAGCTCGCTATATAATTATAACGTTGTGATTTCATTACACACATAAATGTAAATAAATATTTACTTTTTAAAAATATTTTCAAAATCAATGTAATATTGTTATTTAACCAAACTTTTCTCGTACATTGTTCTCTCACGCCTCAACATTATAAAATTCAACAGAATGGATCAATAAAATTATAACTAAATAACAAAAAACGCAAAAACATATTTCAAACACAAATGTATGCACATGCACCCTGTGACTCTATGCATATGGCAGGCAAATGGCCGTTCTCTGATTCTCATTGGGATCCATATCCATTATAAAAAAAAAAAAAAAATGGTCCCCCAGGAGTGATAAAAGAAACTCAGAAATAAAATTTATTTTTCTAAATCTTCAATATTTCTTGAGCGCGTGAGTTTTTGCCACTACACTTTATTGACTTTCGTGGTAAAACTGATTTTCGTTTGAATATTTTCCTTTCGGATGCGAAGAAATTCAATAGTTAAATTCACATAATATTAACATTACCATTTTCATGACATTATGCTCGTTTAAGTATTTTAGCATCCCCATGAAAGTGGGAAGGCTATATCTTTACGATTTATATTGGTGTCAGTATTTTTATTTCATGTTTTTATTTGTGTGAATAATCTTACAACTACATGAAAACAAATTTGACAGCACAGAAAGTGTGCATCATATTGATGAACAAATTTGTCAATATGATGAATACATTCATCACATTATGAAATTAAAGGGGAATTTGGGTTCATCATATTGATGAATTTTTCATAATATTGATGAACAAATTTGATGAATGATGAACAACATCATATTGACGAAATCGGTTTCATCATACTAATGAAAAAGTTCACTGGACTAAAATTGGTGATTTTTTCATCACATTGATGAACTTTTTCACTACTATGGTGTACCTTTTTTTTTCAGTGTATGTTGGGGATGGTTGAGGCACAAATCGATAAGTTTTGGGGGCGTCGTCTTGTTATGGTGAAATCGACTGGTGTTGAAAGGGCATCGGTAATGGAGGCAGATACGCATTAGGTCAGTCAATCAGTCATGAATAAATTCAAATGAAGGTATTTCGAAGCCCTAGGGGCTCTATTGGGATGCATATTGTGACAATATTCCGTTTTTGCTCTGTTGTTATTAAAACAAAAACATTCACTGGAGTCAAAATTCAATTTTTTAATTAACTGCTCTATGCACTATGCATGCAAAGCCATAGTCCACCATCCTTAGCATATACAGACAGAGCCGCGGCGCCAGGAGCATTTTGTGTGCACAGCTAACCAAAGCAGAGAAGTAGATAAAAGTTTATGATTGTAGATCGAATTTTTTTTTATTAGTTATTATTATTTGAGAGGTGGGTTGGAGTGAATTTTTTTCGTAGGAAAATGCTGCAGAATAATTTTTAATTGAAAACTATTGAGCCATAAAATTGCATTGAGGCAGCAGTTTTTTTCATGTTCCGAACGATTGAAGATCGTTAATAGAATTCAGTCCGTAGTTGGCTTTGGCAATTCGTGAACGAATTTGTTTTTCTGCGCCACCAATTATTGTATTTTCTGTCAATTGAATTGGAATTCTGTGCTGTTCGCACGATAGCCAATAGCAATTTCAATTTGCATGCATTTAAATGAAGGTATCTATTTTTTTTCAGTTATCTGTGAGTGGTTTCTGTTTTGACAAAATCTAATTTTTTAAATAATCTACAGACATTGGGGAGCGAAGTATGAGCTGGTCGCAGCTAGAAAAGGTATGTAGTCAGTTAGTCACGTATATCGTGATGTTTACAATGAGTAGGTAACCTATTCGATGGGCTACAAGCAGGGTGACCAATGTACACTGAAAAAAAAAATGTACACCTAGTAATGAAAAGTTCATCAATGTGATGAAAAAATCAACAATTTTAGTCCAGTGAACTTTTTCATTGCAATGATAAAACCGATTTCGTCAATATGATGTTGTTAATTATTCATCAACTTTGTTCATCAATATTATGAAAAATTCATCAATATGATGAACCGAAATTCCCCTTTAATTTCATAATGTGATGAATGTATTCATCATATTGAAAATTTGTTCATCAATATAATGCACACTTTCTGTGCTGTCAAATTTGTTTTTATGTAGTTGTAAGATTAAAAACATGAAATAAAAATACTGACGCCAATATTAATCGTAAAGATATAGCCTTCCCACTTTCATGAGGATGCTAAAATACTTAAATGCGCATAATGTCATAAAAATGGTAATGGTATTATTATGTGAATTTAACAATTGAATTTCTTTGCATCCGAAAGGAAAATATTCAAACGAAAATCAGTTTTACCACGAAAGTCAATAAAGTGTAGTGGCAAAAACTCACGCGCTCAAGAAATATTGAAGATTTATAAAAATAAATTTTATTTCTGAGTTACTTTTATCACTCCTGGGACAATTTTTTTTTTTTTTTTTTTTTTTCATAATGGATCCCAATGAGAATCAGAGAACGGCCATTTGCCTGCCATATGCATAGAGTTACAGGGTGCATGTGCATACATTTGTGTTTGAAATGTGTTTTTGCGTTTTTTGTTATTTAGTTATAATTTTATTGATCCATTCTATTGAATTTTATAATGTTGAGGCGTGAGAGAACAATGTACGAGAAAAGTTTGGTTAAATAACAATATTACGTTGATTTTGAAAATATTTTTAAAAAGTAAATATTTATTTACATTTATGTGTGTAATGAAATCACAGCGTTATAATTATATAGCGAGCTCTTTTTTTTACCAAACGAAAATCGTCGTAGAAAATTCATGATAATTGTAGTTTTATTTTAATGACATATTTATTTAACGTCAAAAATCGACCCTACTGCTAAGTTTCCACCGGAGAATAACTGCGAGATTTAGAAAAATTTCCGTAAATCCCGCATAAATCTCGGAATTTATCATACGAAAGTAATCTCATAAAAAGGGAGATTAGAAATAAAACAAACACACTTTTCACAGCTCGATATGTCAAAAGTGAAAAAAAAAAAAAAAAAAATGAAAGAAAAGACATCAAAAATGGAAAAATGTCTCTCTCTCTCTCTCTCTCTCTCTCTCTCGTGAAATGTAATTTTCTCTCAAATGGACAGAGCCAGAGAGAATACGCAAATTAATCTTCTTTTATTTGGTGGAAACACTTCGGGATTAATTCTTAACCTCTTGTATTTAGTCTTGGTATTTGTGTTCGGTGGAAACGTAGCTTAACCTACCTTTTAGAAGTATGTATACTAAAACACGTACAACACTTTTCGATATTTACGTTTTACTTTTTACAAATGAAAAAGCTATATCAAGATATCGGAAAAATACGCCCCTTTGAAAATTATATAGTCTCATGATTTAGCTTTTAAAACGTCGCTATGAACATTTAGAGCAAACAGTTTATGCCGAAAAACGTTCGTTTACATAGTAAAGTCATTGAAACGAAATCACTTGGTCAACACCTCCCAGATATATTTATGCAACTGAATTAAAGTTATACATTAATTGCATACCTTTAATTAAGGCTAGGTAAATTGCATTCTTTTTAGGGTAAATGAGGCGCTCCATCGAAGATATATGTTCTAATTATATAAGTTTCATTATACTGATAACATAATAAATACTTAAAATATATTAATATATATTAAAGCTATTTATGCAAAATTTATAACACTTTATATAATGTGAATAATCGAAGTTAGACTATAGCTTTTTTATATTTCCACCATTCTTACACTAATATTGAATTTTTCACACTTCATTAATTGTTTTAAATTGTATATACTGCAGTTTATTTAGCAAAACCAGTCGCCCGTAGTAAAATAAAAAATAAAAAAGTTTGTTCATCGGCAAGCAATTGTCAATACATTGTTTAAAATGCAAATGGGTACTTTTGGGGGAACATTAATTAAAAGATAAACAAATAATTATGTGATGAAATTTCTAAATCACATATATCGAATCTTTTAAGATATTCATCGTTCATCGTAAATCCATTCACAATTTTCTTCTATGCCACCCTGTGTAGATACTTTACGCTTGATGAGCAATGACATATAATTATCTACGCATATATACATTAAGAGATTCATCATGCGTGTGTGAGTATAAATGCTGTACCAACATCGCGTGTGTACACCTACAGCATACATCATATTAACAATCTGTGCATCACATTGAAGAAACCGATGAAAAAAGTTCATCAATATGAGGATTCCATTCAACAATATGATGAATATAACGGTGAATTTAATTTTTTTTCATCAATATAACGAATTAGTTCATCTATATTATGAAGGTTTACATCAACGTTCTCCTTAATAAAAATTAATGTCTGTTTTTTGACGAACGCTGTCATCAATATAATAAAAGCCGTCATCAAAACGATGAACGTCGTTATCAATATGATAAAAATTCAAAACTTGGCAATCGTACTTGAATATGATGATTCCATTCATCAATAAGACGAATAAATCATCAACTGGATGAACAAATGACTATATTCATCAAAATAAGTGTTTTCGTCATATTGATGAAATGTTTTGATGAAATAATGAACGTAGTTCATAAAAACATACGCTAAATTCTCTTCAGAATCCTGTTGAAAAAATTGATGAATTCATTTTCATCATATTGAAAAACTGTTCATCAATTGTCAAAAAGTTTTCATGAATTTGTTCATCATATTTATGAAAATTACGTCATATCAATGAATATCATGTTGATGAACGCCATTCATCAATACGACGCCGACTTTTTTTTTCAGTGTACGCCCTGATGTCGTCGCTCGAAAATCAATTTGATTATACATTAGAGGCTGCGTGGAGATGTTAGTCCCTGTGGGATAATCGTGTGAATGCTCATTTACACTTGCATGAATTTATCAATTTGGCACTTGGATTTATCGGGCTTAATGCGTGTATGAACTACGAATAGGGATGCTCAAGTGTCATGTTCGAGTTACGTCAAACGTTATGTAAGGCTCAGTTTAACCCCAAACCGCATTTGTATAAATTATTCACCAGAACGAAGTAAGAAGTAAGCTGTCAAATGGATCTACCAAAAGTGGGAGTAACACTGGCGTATTTTAATATACAAATGCACCTTATGTTTAAATGGGACGGCATCTGGCCGCATCTACTTTTGGTATACATACTACTGGAATAAATTTCGCATTTCTGCATTAAAAGAAAGTCAAGCAGAAGCAAATTGTTCTCCTTATGTTTTCCATTGCTCCCTATAGGAGGACCGAACTTCTTGCGAGTCATTAATTAAACACCAAAATTTAATTTTCAACCCCGTCTCTGCATAACCGCTGAAGACAGTGTAGCATTGGCTGTGGCTGTGGGTGTCGGCTCCTACTGTACCACAGAGAAACTTAGACTTGGGGGCTGATGCCACTTAAATACCTCACTTTGTGTGGAGTTTTGTTAACTTTGGTCGAAGTTACTATTCCAACGAATGGGGTTGATAAGCTGGTAGATATATATAGTGAGGTGGTTGGCTATCGTGTATACTTGAGATTTACGCGAAATTTCGCGAAACAATTTTGCTTTGCATGAAAGTTACTTTTGGTGTTTGCTTATAATATTTTCTATTCCACCAAAGAAGTGGGGAAAATCAGCTTTTCCACGAATTTGGTATGTTTCGAGTCGGTATTTGCTTGGAACTTTCATGTTTACCAACGAAACAACATAAGTTGTGTCCAACTTTTGACTAGCACATGTGCGTGCGTAATTTGGTTAACGTTTTAGTAAATCCTTTGCTATGGTTTGTTTTCATTATACATACCTACATACTGTTGACGTTAAATTATTTCTGTATATGTGTACTGATGTGACAGCATCCTTAATTACACCAATCTATTACATTAAGCAATAAGTTGGCAATACTGCTGGTTCTTTTTTTAATTGTCATTCTTAGATTGCCGGCTTGCTTGACCACTTGTGAACCTTACTTACCCTGTAATTTAATTTTAAGTTAATCTAAATAAATCATTGAAATCGTTAAATTGAAAATCATTCTCTGAATTACAACATGTACTACGGAGAAAAAAAGAGAGAGCATGAGAAGCGGGCGATCGAGGATATAGAGAGGTGTTACTCCAGGAACAATGTCATGCCAACAAGACCCGAACGGAGACCTGTAGAGACGAACAAGGAAACCTTGTAGTAGAGTCACACTCGGTGCTGAGGACATGGAAAAACCATTTCTGCAGACTGCTAAACGGCGAAGACGACACAAATTCCGTAGTAGAACGAATCATTCAACCTGGACGATGAAAGCCAAGATTTCCGTCCACCTGACCAAAATGAAGTAACGATAGCAATATCTAAGCTTAAATCCAACAAGGCTGCTGGACCGGACGGCTTTACTGCCGAGCTGTTTAAGGCAGCGGGAGATGACCTGGTAGAAAGCATACACCAACTCGTCTCCAAGATTTGTTCAGACGAAGGTATGTCTGATGAATGGAACCTCAGCATCCTTTGCCCGATCCACAAGAAAGGAGACTCTCTAAACTGCGCCAGCTATAGAGGCATCAGTCTCCTGAGCATTGCGTATAAGATCATGTCTGCTGTACTGTGTGAACGCCTGAAACCATTCATCAATGACCTGATAGGTCCCATCAGTGCGGTTTTAGGCCCGGTAAGTCCACGACCGATCAAATATTCACACTACGGCAGATCCTGGAGAAAACCCAAGAAGTCCAGATCGATACTCACCATCTTTTTATCGATTTTAAGGCCGCATATGACAGCATTTATAGAGACGAGCCATGTCTAGTTTTGGCATTCCTGCCAAACTTGTCAGATTGTGCAGAATGACGATGGAGAACGCTCGCTGATCCATTTGCGTTGACGGGATTTGGAGGAGAAGATTTAACAGCGAACTCTACGAGCTGTACAGCGACATCGACCTGGTCAGAAAAGTACGCATTAGTCGTCTAAGATGGTTAGGACATGTAGAGCGAATGGACACCAACGCTCCGGCCCGGAGAGTCTTCGATTCCAACCCGGAGGGACAACGCAGTAGAGGAAGACCTCGCCTTAGGTGGCGCGCGCAAGTGGAAGGGGACCTCAACCAACTTGGAGTGCGCAACTGGAGGCAGCTAGCCAAAGATCGCGCTAACTGGAGAGGCGTATTGGTTGAGGCACTGGTCTACCCCGGACTGTAGCGCCACCTTAAGTAAGTAAGTAAGTAAAGCAGTCACAAGATGGTCACTGCTATAGAAGAGCACAGGGTCTCAAAGATGCATTTTAAACCGGGAAGAATCTGAAGAATTTATCAATATCAGTAGAACGATGTTAATATTAACGGGGGAGTTTTCGTGGTTCGAAAAAGAGACTTAGTAATGAATCCTAGTAGATCTTTGAGTGGGCTGTTAGATATAAGTTTTTCCTAGATGGTGTTGACGTATAGTCTGACTAGACATTGACACAGTGACACAGTAGGTATGTGTTCTGCTGATCCTCGTTGCATAGTCATGAGGTGTTTTTTGACTTGACAATATCCAGTGAGGAACCATGTGACTATACAAATCTGACTCCTTGTTAAGTTTAGGAGTTGTTTTGTTCTTGTAAGAGAGGTAGTTTTCATCAGAGACAATACTGAGACCCCCAACTCACAATCCTCTTGCCGCTGGCCCCCTCAGTTTTTTTTTTTTTTTTTCAAATTCGCCATTTTATTTTCTTATCGTTGTTAAAAAAAAATAATAGTTGGCGCAACAGGTCCGGAGAGACCATAGGCCTAGCTTCTCACAACCATTCGTTTTGTGTGAGTTTCTCATTTTTGGAACGAATGGAAGGGATCTACAATTTTATGCCGACTCCAAACGGCTAATTGAGAAGCTCTTTCAAGACATTTATACGCTCGGATGTTTGTCAGACGTTCGCGAGAGGTAGCGCAGCGGAAAAAACCCCAAGTCGGAATTGGGTTTTTGCGGGATTCGGGACCCCCGCATAGCAGTCCAACACACTAACCACTAAGCTACTGCGACTACTATCGGTGTTATGTCAATTTATTATCCGTGTGACATGCAAAAACATACAAAAAATATAAAATCAATGCTGCCAACTGCTACCAACCATGGGGGAATGTGATAGAATTCGGGAATACCACATTTTAAGATAACTGAATGCTATTTGTTGGTTATTATAAATTTTTAAAAGACGATTAATATAATTTGTTTGGTTAATAATACTATCTAAATGAGTTGTTTTATATAATAGAAACATATTAGGACAGACATTGTTGTGTATTTTCCGCTTTTGAATATCATTAACTTCGATTTCATGTGTATATTTTTCTTAAATAACTGAAGAAAAATTGCTCAAAATGTTTTTTTTTTTCATACAGCCATTCTGCAGTAATAATTTTTCATAAATATTTTCAGCAAAAGTGCACTTATTCCTAAAATGACAAAATTCTATGAACGCTGGCAGCAACTTTGCCGACAGCGGAAGTGGGACAAGCAAGGTGCGAGTGTGTTGGTGAGTAAAGTTACGTGACATTTGTCAATACGAATTTCTATGTAACCATACTAACGCACTTAGCGTGTACCAGCCCATAGAAATATAGCTTGTAGGCAAGTAACGGAAAATCGGCCGAAGTTGGGGGTCTCAGTATTGTCTCTGGTTTTCATAATCATTTTGGCTTCTCTGTTACCTTCAGTGTTTTTCCAGTAATGATCTGCCTTGTTTTTCAGCCATGTTTTAATGTAGAATTTAGCAGTGCTATTGGGTAATCCACAGAGTGGTCTTGGCATCGTGAAGGTCGATGCCGATCCTTTTCTGGCTAGTATGTCGGCTATTTCATTGCTCTCTCATTGTACTCTGTTTGTCCTGGATAGCGATTTGAGTATAGTTGTAATCAATCTAGGGATGCCAGATATCCCCCTTTTTCATACAGAAATGCTGTTTGTCTCCCCTAACACAAACCACTGTCCCCCTTATTAAGTACAAATTCAATAAAAGATAACATTCATTTAACAATTTTGAAAATAATTTCTTTTAACATTTTTAACAAGAATCTCTGTGAACACATCCATTTGAAGTGCAAGAAAACTTTCAAAGCTGAATGCATCCAATCTCGAACTACACATCACTTCACGTGCCAAAGTTGTTCTCCTCTAAGTTTTTGGTTTGTACTGTCATCTTTCTCTCTTTCAGTTTTTGTTTTGAAACCAAAAAATACTTTGGTAAAATGTCCGAACCCAAAGACAAAAGCGACTAAGAAAAGTGTTACTACCAGTGTTGGGAAAATATATACCTATGTATCTAATGAAACTTATCTCTGAGTGGGGGAAGCGAGGAGTAACAACGATTCTCGCTTGTTTGGGAGTGACCCTGACAATTTCTGTTAGGAAATTATGTCGAATTTCAATTTGTGAATTGTTGTTTTTTCGTTTTTTCCATGTTTTTTATGAATTTTTTTCTAGATTTTCTCTGAGACATAGTTCTACTGCAAAGATTTCCGCTTGAGATACGGAGTTGCACTTGTACTTGCTTTTGTAGATGAACATTTTTGTGTTGACCCCGTATACTCCAGTTCCAGCTGCTTCATCTTTTTTCGATCCATCTGTGTACCATACATTAGAATCGTTGGAAAATGTGGGTTTATTGTGTTCCCAGTTCTGTCGATTTGGGAATGTAACTTTGAAGTTTCGGTGAAGTTGAATTTGGATAGACAGTTGTCTGGCAGTGGCGTCTCGTCAGGGTGTGCAAGGTGTGCATTGCACACCCTGATCTAACGAAAATAAGTCCCCCATCAAACACTGTGTAATAATAATAACACACAAATAATGATATGCACAATTCCATAACCCATAAAACCTCCATAACACAGCCAACAGCTACAGCCTACACCATACCTATTCATATTCATCCTTTATCTATACTTATAATAAAACTGTAGGCAATTTTTCTGTTACCTAATGGCGGGAAAACTACTGCACAGATTTCGATGAAACTTTTTTTGAAATGTTTCTTAAGATTCTGTGCAACATATAGGCTATTCCTTTCATTGCCATGCCTATTTTTTGGAGCGTTTTTGACCAAAATGTGTTTTTTTTTTCTGACTTTACTGCCTTTAACTCGCCATTACTCAGGTAATTCTTAATCAATTCAAACAAAACAAAATACGTGGGAGAGCCAACACTTTTATAGTTATTTCAAGCCATCAATCAGCTTTCTATGTCCTCTAGAAGCTGAGCTACAACCTAAAATCTAACATTAAAAAAATAAATTTATTTTCTGAAATCGAATATTATCAGCCGCCGCGGTCCTTGATCGTTGTTCTGCTTTGGGGTGGTTTTTGGTGGCGCACATCGCACAAGCAAGTTCATATGAAAAAAAAAACCAGCCACAACGTGTTTCTGTGGAAATGCGCAGATGGCTGAAGACGTGTGGTGTGGTGGGGGACGTATGGGTGGAGGTGGTGTATATAGAAATTGAGTTCAAGGTTTTTGTTTTAATGGTTGTTATATTACCTACTTTGATACTTACAGTACAGTAAAGAATTGAAAAATATAAGAAGTAAAGACTATATAGGTGACTTATGTTGTTTGATTTATTTATTGTTGGTGTAGATACAAATTTCCTTTAAGGCTTTTGTTTAAGTGGTTGTTTTGATATCACCTACGTGGTACCTACAGTAAGGAAGTGAAACTTCAGTACTTACGATGTTGAATTTAATTTTCTTAAATTGGTGTTTTAGGTAAATAGATTTGTTTGATTTATTGTTTCAATGTCGACAATGTTCACCGCTTTTTTTTAGCTAGATTGTTGATTTTAAACAAATATGCCGTTGAGAAAACGGTCAAATCTCTTTTATTGGAAACTACACAGTCTCACGACGCGTACGAAGTTGCGGGCACAGCTAGTAAATTATAAATCTTCTTTCAAAATTCCTTCACCGCTGAGAAAAAAAAAATTAACTCGTACAAAAACTGGCTGTGCACCATTCTGTTGATTTCATCAAATAAATTCATCCAACTCCAAACTATATCCCTCTACAAGATTTCTCCAGTATTCATCCCCATCGTCATTCGTCGGCCGCACGCCGCCGTACTTAAATCGCTTTACTTTGATGAACTTGTAGTGAACTCGTGCGAAGGTTTTCTGTGCACGGGCTGTATTCATTTTCTCTTCTTTTGCATCTGTTCTGTTCTGTTTCCGTAAAGCGTCATAAGTCATAAGCAGCGTTGCCACTTTACTGCAATAGCAGTAGATCTACTGCACTTTTCGCAAAAAATAAATCTGCTGCCACTAAATCCAATCTACTGCACTTTTTTTGTTTGATAAACCTTGTCTTAGACAACTCTACAAAACCGACATTCAAATAACCGCTACAAAGAACGTCTGAATGAAGCCAACTTATTTTGAAATTGGCCACATTCTCTTTTGAAATGAGTTGAACTTGGCTGCTGTCATTTAGGATATCATGAATCAAATCTGTGCCTCTGTCTATGTTTCTGTTATTATCTCGTTTTCTGCTGAACTAACGGGATTCTGTTTTTGAGAGCTTATTTGAAATTTTAAACATGGATTAATATTTATTGAAAACCACAAACAAAAAAAAGTAAAATTGTTTAGACCATAGCGCTGCTGCAGAGCGAAAGTTTTCGATTGTAAGCCAATTCAAAAATAACCTACGAAACAAACTGAACCTCAATACTCTTGAAAATGTAATTTGTTGTAAGAAAATGAATAATGTCTGGACACCTACAGACTCTCCTTGGCTTTTATAGTATTTCCAAAATTTTAATTTAATTAATGGACGGTTTATAAAAAACATTAAAGTGATTATTTATATACGTAGTTTAAAGCAATATTGATCTTTGTTTTTTGTATATTAAAAAATCTACTGCGGGAATATCCAATCTACTGCATTTTTTTTAATGATCTACTGCGCTCCTCTCATTTTGAAGTGGCAACGCTGGTCATAAGTCAAATCCACAATGTATTACATCGATACTCGTGCAAATAAAAGCTGTGCACGAAAGCCGATGAATGAATGGTTGAACTTAGCTTTTCGTTTAAGTGGTTGGGGATCGGGGTTGCAGTTTCGTGCGGTGCTTTTGATTTTGTATGCGAAAGTTTTATTTTTCTATATTTTATTTTGAAAACAAAATAAGATATCAAAAACAGCAAAACAATGATTGAGAAAAAATAAATGGGACGTGTTTTCAGGCAATTAATTGATATTTCTAAAAAATGTATAATTTTAAAGAATTTGCACACCCATCTAAATAATTCACGCGACGCTGCTGTTGTCTGGTTATGGCAATTCCAAGTATTTCATCTTTTCTGAGTTCCATAACGATGTCGGGATGGATTAGCTTGAAGTGTTTGGTATTATCATATATGAGTATGACGGCGTCTGTCATAGCTTCTTTCTGTATCTAAAGATAGAGGGGTGGGAGATTAAGTATAACTTCTATTGCTTCACCAAACAGAGTAGGTGTTCTTAGCTTTTCCCGACTCCGTCTTTTTGTGAACGCAACTATGGTAGTTTTTTTTTGGCGGGTAATACCGTATACAGTTAGACCAACTTTTTTGCACCTTGCTAAGTGCCCTCTGTAGGAGTTCCGAGATTGTGCCTACGAAATTTCCTATGATTAGGATCGCACTATTATCCGCGTATCCTTGGATATAAAAAGATATAGAGGTCACACAAAATCTTTACATTATTCTTGCCAATGATTCTCTACCTTATTATTTTTCTGTATAGAATATTTTAATATTATTCCATTTGTAACCTATTCCCAGCACCATTAAGTAACAACTGCCAATTAAATAATTAAACGACTTTTCAATAAAATCAACAGCAGAAAAAGATTTAACGGAACGTTTCCCAGAAATTGCCAATAAAATCCGTTTACAGATACCAACGTGACTCGTAGCCTGGAATGACTATACAATTAGCCTGGCATTCGCAAGAAGTACCTTCATCCAATTAAATGGGTAAAACTTGGCATACTGAAAAGCAAAACCACACAGAAACACTCACAATCCCATTCAATTAAAATGCTAAAAGAAATTCAACACATGCACACGCACAGTAGTCGTACTCCTTCTTCGTCCCAAAGGACCCAGTGTAAACAACACCCCAAAGACATGCCAGTGAAGTGTGATCAAGCGCATCCGGCAGCAACCCTGCGAGCGTTATTTTAACCTTTACACACGACCGTACGACACAATATGGTTGTGTGTTGCATAAGGACTTCACCCCGATTGCGCTTGTTGGAGTACCTATAAACACCCAGGAAAACCTCACCAGTCGGCGCGTCACACCACCACGTCCCATCATGATGAAAGCGAAGACCAACTTTGATTCCCATTAGCCACAAAGCTTAATTAGTGTTTATTGAACAGACGTGACTTTTTCCGTGCGGCACGGAGCTGCTGCCATTACTTCCTCGGTTTCTTACGGTATGTTTTCTTCAATGCGCGCCCTGAGGATGCGACTTCGAGTAATACTCGTATTGAAAACTTGTTCCCATCATCTGTGTTCCTTTTTGTGCGTTGAATCTTGTTTATCGTTGGCACTTTTTGTGATTGTCAGACCCTTCCACTAAAATTTAAGAAAACCCCATAAATAACAAAAAAAATAAAAGTTTCCAAAGACTCATGGGACGTCGGAAAAAAGGGAATTTTCCATCCGCTCGACTGGACCCTTGCGATCGCCGACGGACATCCACGCGTTGTTAGTGTACACTATAGCTAATGAAAGGGCTGGCCAGGCCGAGGGTTGAAGGCAAACAACTTTTTGCCTAAATGGGTTTTTTGTGTAAATCAATTAACGGCAAAGTTATTTAATTTGCATTTTGGCAGACAGCAACGTCCCGACCCACACCCACCCACATCGAAAAGGGCTCGAACTAACAAAATAAAATAAAAACCATATTGCTAAGAAGTTCCTCGCATCGGAATGACTGAGCTATTGCCAATTTCAAATAGAAAAAGAAAGGTATTTCCGAAGAATGCTCCGAAAGGTTACAAACGCCCCCGAGGTGTTGAATCTTTTGAATTGGGAGATATTGAGTTGTATTTGTGTAAACATTATGTCGGCAGTCGTGGTGGTGGAACGATGGCGGCAGAACTGTTTACGAATGCCTCGGGACATTCTGTGATATCCTTGCCTACACATTTTGGTATCTTTTCCGTCTCGGAATGGCATTCTTATCCCAGGGAGTTTTTTTTCTACAGCATTTCTCCCTTTTAGCTTGCTTTTGTTCGTATTTGGGATTGAGCTTTAGAATTGGAAATTCAAATTAAATTTCTTCCCTTCGATTAGATATGGCTAAGTGGCTGTTGGGGGTTCGATTAAATTATGGATTGGACAACAAAAATACTTTTTGTGTGTGTGCGCAGTGGGCGGAAATGGCCTGTTTTCTATTCGGTATTTAATGGTGCGACTTTGTTGCCTTTGTGCGGTTTCCGAGATGAAATCGATTTGACACAAGTTGCTAAAATCCGTTTGGGCATGGAAATATAAAACGATTGAGTAGTGCTTGTGGAATTCATTCAAAATGATTAAGGTGCGGTATATCCCATATCCCATGCTTAGACTGGTCCAAATATAAGTTTACTTTTAAAAACAAAATCAAATCAATTTTTTTCTGTATGATGTTATGGACTTACTATAGACCGAGCATGGCATTATTTATGGAACACGATTTCATTCTTGTGGATACCTTAATTGGCTTCCCTGAATCCCATTCGGTTGATCCACTTTGCAATTTTTTTTTTCTGGCTCTATCTATTTGCTTTAGGGATTTCAATCATTTCTGGACTGTCCGCATATTATCGATTTAAAAGAGCAAAATAAAAATGCGTATGAAGGCAAAATCATGGCTTGAGGTACCATGTTATTGACATTGACAAGGCGGCTAATGACACGATTACTGACCGATTAAAAAAGCAAAATATCGGCTGCGTGGAATGGAATACTATGTCTCGTCAGACTTTCAAAAATAAAGTGCACGACTGGGTCGTATGAAACTTTTTCGTTCGTATCTACATTTTGGTTGGTTGCTTTATATTTTATTAAATACATTATGTAGGTAAAAACTCAGAAGCTATACTAGATAATATAAACTTAAAGGACTAGCGGACCCCTGCACACTTCGTATAGTGCAAGATAGAATTATAAAAAAATCAAATTCATTTAAATCAGAAATAATTTAATTGTAATGCTCTTTGTGAGTAAATATTCGTTTTTCCATTTCCTAGATAATATTCTTGTGTATCAGGACAATGCATATCCTTGTAACCAATTTTACAAAATTTGGCTTTTGACTGTCGAAGAATAAAAATAAAAAAATAAAATAAAACTCCTTACACGAACAGGAACACTATTAGGACAATACCTATGATTATCTACCTGTAAATTTAAACTCAATCGATTCGGTGGTTTTAGAAATATAACTTTTAAATGCATTTTTTTTGTATGGGAGATACCACGCCCCTATAACTCATGAACCAGTACACCTACAAAGACTGTATATACTTAAAAACTATGGTATTAACGTCACCATTCATGGGAAATTTCCAGAATCAAAATCGGCTCACGCGTTAAAGAAAACATTGGCGACAAACACAATACAACTTATTGACTAATTTACTCAAATATAAATTCTAAAAACAAAAGTGATGGTCTTCCACTTTCCAACCTCGCTATCTCTTTATGGATATTTCGCGGATTCTCCCGATACTATTTGTAATAATTTTGCAGGCTTTCTTCAAGCAGTACCTACCTACATAAATTCGAAGAATGACTTGATGTTTGATGAGCATTTTTGATTATATTGACGATTCTTGTAATCCTCTTTTCAACAGTATGATATTTTCTGAAAATGATGTTTTGAAGAACTTAGCTGCTTCGGAGGCCAGCCTTATTCCTGGTCCTGATGGTCTTCCTTCTATTTTTCTTAGGAGCTGCGAGTATGTCATATCTATAATTTATCTTTAAAAACTGGCACATTTCCATCTGTTTGGAAAACTTCTTTTATAGCTCACATTTTTAAGCCTGGTAGGAGAAATAAAAGTAAGCAATCTTTTCTTCCAAAATTGTTTGATTCACTTGTTACTAAAAGATTACATTTCTATTGTAAATCCCTCATTCCACTGGAACCAATCTTTTATTAATTACAAAATTTGTAATCTCTGAAATCAGTAGGTTAGCCCTTAAATGCCCAAGGAAACCGATTTTGATGAAAAAAATATATTTTATGTAAACGGAGACAAAAACAATGAATCCGCTGTTAAAAAAAAATATAATTTTTTTTTGACGAAGTTATTAACAAAAAAGTGGTTGTATCTTTAAAGATACACTGGGCACTAACCCCCCCACAGCGATTCCGAAAGAAAATGCATATGATTTTTTTTTTAGTTAGGTTAATTGTACATACATGTGAAGTAATTGTAGTTAATATAATTTCTATACAGCGGCCCTTTTCGGAGCCATCTTACAACAATATTTGCCTATGATTGGAGATCAGGTTTGCCTTGAGAAGGTCATGTAGCACCTTCTCAAGGCAAACCGGTGATCCGATGTAATTTTAAAACTTATACTAGAGGTCAGGATCAGAGTCATCAAGTTTTCCAGCTATACTTTTATCATTGAAAAGGATACATTGTCTATTTTTTTTTTTTTCAAATCTCTTATGTTACCTATGTTAAAGTAAGGGAAGCATATAGGCCGTTAGCCGGCCTATTGTGCGTACCACTGATGTTTAGAGGTAACTGGCTACTTAGAAACCATTTACTTCCGTTAATGAAGCTAAATATTTTAGCACCGCTTGTATATCCCAGATTTAAGTGATCGTTGCGAAAGTAGTTTCCTAAGTAAGCGTTCCTTAAGTTTAATAGGGCAGGGCAGCTGCAGAGAAGTTGGTCCACAGCTTATGAAAAAGTCATTGTATGGCAGCCCAAGTCTGCACGTGTCTGCCCAAAATACAATGCCCGATAAATATATTAGACTGTCGAGATACTCGGTCTTTTGAGTCGCAGACGATCCTTGGATCTTTGGTATCCAGGTTTGGTCATGTGAGCCTATAGCAACGTCGCAGTAGCCTAGATGTTTACATCTATGACATGCTTTGCCTATTGCGCCCGCGTGAATGATCTGTTTAGCGTAGGCTAGCAGGTGCATTCACGTTGTGCAGACTAACACTACCAACGCGGAGGAGCCTAGTCTTGCCAATTTGTCTGCTGCACAGTTCCTTGGAATGTCGCAGTGTCCCGGATCCCAGTAAAGGTTAAGGTTGTACGGTCCAGGTCCAGCTATCTCGCTAATAGATATATGGCAATATTCCATGCAATCATCATAGTGCTGTCAAAACTAAATGAATGCAGTAATGCTCTGACTTCTTCGTCAGTCATCTTCACACCGTCAATTTTAGTAAAAGCCATAATTTATCTAAGACCAATTAGGAAAGAATGCGAAATGAAAAATACATAAAAAAGTAGGTGTATTATAACGAATTATTTTCCGTTTAAAATCACTATCCAAGTTCTGCTTCTTCCGGGAACGACACAGTACATAAAGCCACATATACATTTATATTTGTTGATGGGCTTTCAAATATAGCAATTATTCTTGAACAATCTGCAATTTTAAATATAATTGTAATTTATATCTCAAAATTACAGTGTATTGTTATCTAAAATTATGTGCATATATACATTTAAACTCAATTAACTGCACAAATAAAGAAACGCACAAAACAACCAACTAACTTGCACTTTTTAATGACACAGTAGTAATCTGAATACAGAACAAACGTCGTCATACGCAAAATTCAACCGAAATCAGGATATAGGCCGCAATGCCCAGTGTATCTTTAAAGATACAACCATTTACCGCTACATTATATGAGCTGGGTATATCGTGTTTAGTTCTAATAACTGTATTTTACTTCAAAATATATGCGTTCATCAGAATATATTTTTTATGATCCAGCAGAGTCACCAACTATAAAATTATTAAATAAAAAAAAACTTTTTTTTTTAATTTATTGAAAATTAAAAAAGGCTAATATTTCGTTAAAAGTAAGGTTAATTTAAAAGTTATGCGTCCATTTATTTTACAGTGCATAGATTTTGAGTCAATAAAGCAAAAATAGTAAGTAACAAGTAGATAAAGTCAAAACAAACGCAGAAATATTTTTTTCAATGGTTGTATCTTTAAAGATACCCTGGGCATTTAAGGGTTAGGGTAACTGGGTTGATGGGATGCAACCTATACGGAGTTCTGAAAAGCTTTTGAACGAGTTGACCATAAAGTGGTACTTTTTAAACTTACAAAGTTGGGATTTACAATTTTCTCTTGAAAATGGGTTTCTTCCTTTCTATACTGATAGATTTTAAAATGTAAAGTTTCGTAATAATTTTTCGAAAAATATATCGGTAACCTCTGGTGTTCCACAAGGAAGTCACATTGGACCTCTACTTTTTATTCTGTTTGTGAATAATACTGTAAAATTTATTCCTGAATATTCTTTGTTAATATTTGCGGATGACTTTGAGATATGTTTGCCAGGAAATGATAATCATTCTTTCCAAAGGAAATGATTATCATTCTTTTCATTAAATGTTTCTAAATGTTCAGTCATAACCATTTTCCCGCTGTAAATCACCTGTCATGTTTACGTATCTGATGTATGGCGTAGTCATTCCCTGTGTTTCTATGTTGAATCTATCACAAACAAGACAAATAGAACATGCGGAATGTTAACCTTAGGATAGCAACAGGGGTGATACAGCACCCCAGCGAAACAAAAAGCTATCCATTTCGCACATTCCCGCATTACCATCGCTCTCTTCTTTTCCCTATTCTTAAATTGATAGCTAAACTTTCAGTTCCAGGTCACAGCTTGCTGCGGTTGGTCGTACTTTTTGTTTTACATGCATGTCTCTCTGTCTGTTGCTATTTATTTCATTATTATTTTTTTAGGTTTTGTTTTAAATATCATAATTTTTCAGTTCAAAATGGCTTTTCGATTTATTAAAACTATGGAAAAGTATGCGCAAGAGGTTTGCGGAAATATATCAGATGATGGTGATGAGAAATGCGAGTTGCCAATGTGTCCAGGGCATCGCAGTGAAATTTGCATAAACTGTTTTTAATTTAAAAAAAAAAATGCTTTGTCGTAAATTATCCCAAAAATGTAGTTAAATTAATTTTGCGTATGAATTCAATAAAATGTTTTTAAAAATAAAAGTTAAATTTTGATTTAATTTCTTATTATTTATTAAAGTTGAATACGTTGGGGTGACAGCTCACCCCTGTTGCTATTCGCGTATGGAAAAAGTGTGTTGCTATCCTAAGGTTAAGGCGCTGTGCTTGTGAGTCTTCTAACTTTTATGTTATTAATTCTTTGTATGCAGCTTTTGTGACATCTGCATTAGATTCTTATAAGATTCACTCTTAGAGGACTTTCTTGGCTTGACTTAAGTAACTTACCACCTTATATACCAAGGTTAAAATTGATAAGCTTAGAGTCATTAGAAGTTATGAGAACTGTGGCAAGAGTCGTCTTTCTTCATAGAAATGAAATAGGAGAGATTGATTCAACAGATATTCTAAGGTTTCCCGACATAAATGTGCCATTATTTGACCTGCGATGCAGAAATTAAAAATAATTAAAACTAGTTTTTATTTAATACTAGCGTGCCCGGCGAACTTCGTCCCGCCCAAAATTGACTTTTTAACTAAAATAATTTTCACTTCGACCTGAAATTAATTGTATTGATCCCAACCATAGTTTTTGACAAATGCGATCTCACTGTATACTACGATCAAAATTTAAAAAAAAAAAAAAAAAAAACTCTACTTAGAAAATGTATGGAAAATCAATTTTCACAAACTTTCCAATTTCCCGTTATCAATTTTGTCGCCGTATGAACCTTCCTTAGGCGTAGACAGATGCAACAAAGAAGATTAACGTGTAGGCCAACCTTCCGCTTTTTGACTAAAATGGTTTACAGTATACGACGTACAAATTCGTTCTCAATAAGCGGATTCCGTGGAATGAGAATGTTTGTCTTTGAATTTTTTCCTCAAAACCGTCGCTTGCATGACATTTGATTTGGGATCCTTCACCACCAAATCAAACGCGTTCTGTTACAAAGTTTCGGTGCATTGAGGTTGCGCAGCAAAATTATAAGTGAGCCAACTTTCAATTGTATAGATGTAAGCCCGGAACATCCAATGAATTCAAAAATTCAACTAATCCCCATAAAGTTTTGTTTTAAAACCAAAAATCATAAAAATTGAAGGATTGGTTCCCGAGTTATGAGTGCGCACATACGGACGTCAGTCTTTTTTATATGTAGCTGTACCCACCCGGCTTTGCTCATACCTTTCGTATTAAATCCTGCTCCACATCCCGTTCTCCTATGTCCTATCACGCTTATGTTTTGCAAAGTACCATCTATAGGGTCCGAAACTATAGTAGGTATATTTCAATCTTTAAGCAACCATACCTACCCATCCACAAATTACAATCAACTCGGTAGAGCTGTTTCGGAGATCGGCAACAGCGCCACCTATCAGGTCCAAAAGTGTCCTATCCTTCAAGTGGGAACGAAGAATGTACATCCACGAAATTTCATTGAAATCGGTTGAGCAGTTTCGGAGATCGACAACAACGCCACCTATCGAGCCCAAAATGTTTATGTTTTAAGACTGCCTAGGCCTGAAATACACCAATACGAACAAAACAAAAGAAAATCGTAAAATTTGGCCCAGTGAGAACATTTTCCTTGGTTATGTTATTTGTGCCGGAAATCGAATGGAAATGTTATTTACCTATTTAAAATTGATTAAAAAATAATTTTTAGTTTTCGTCGATTGTACAATTGTAGAGCTAAATGAAATATGAATTACTGAAATGTCAAATTCAAAACAGTATAGACAACCAAACCAACGCCAAGTATATTATTACAATTAAATTTAATGTTGTTGATACAATATTGATATGCAGGGAAATCTAACTTGACGTAAGTATCTCCCAGCGCCACCTATCGGGTCCAAATTTTGGCAAAAGCTTTCTATTTCTTTAAGTGTTATATTGTGTAAATTTGAGCCAAATCGGTCCATAAATAAGACCCCTATAGGGTCTAAAATAAACTTAAACCATCCGGAGCACCACACAAACATATGGTGTGAATGTAAGGGGGATAGCTTCAGTGGTTCAGCCGTTATGGTCGGTCATACATACGCACGAACGTTTTTATATATTAAGATATAGTTAACGTGAAGCTTTAGACTTTAGAGTATCTATGAAGAGAGGAGCCATTCCAGTCCAGTCTCTATGTAACATATATAGTCGGGAGAGCTACTCGGTAGTATAATCGCTCTCTTAATGAAATACCGCAGAAACTTTTTCACGTCTTCGAAATAACGATATCCCACTTGTGCCACATATAGAAGAACGTGTTAGTAGGTATATAATAATAATAAATCCAAGTGTAAACCAATGAAGCAAAATTCATAGCTTCATCAAAGCAAATGTCTTGCTGACAGCCCATTGAAATACTTGATTTTTGTACTTTTATTGCATTTTTAATTCCTTAACTTAATTAAACTAATAAATTAAATTTAGCTAAAACGTATCATTAAATTCATTGACCCTTAGGCGGGTCATGGATTTCTCTCTCAGTTTTTTTCAATTTTCTCAGTACGTGGTCGCATTCGCACAGTTTCTTAGCAAATTTTAAATAATTTTACGTTTAAAAAAAAGTACACGAACGAACCTTATGAATCCGAACGTCCCCATTCTTTCCTTTGGTTATTTTCATTGCGTATGTAATTAATGTATGACAGAAAACAACATAAAGCCTAATAATATGCAACACATTTTTTGCTTTTATGCCTGATTCACTAAGTGCCTGATTTACCACAATACGAATGGGCAATGGCACTATCATTACATTATAATTGTTAATTATTTATTTAATAGAAATAGTTTAAATATTGATTTCTTACAAATATCAAATTGTCATCTATACGTCATTACATAGCTGTCATTATACGTCAATTACGTAGCTGTCATTTGCGTTTTGTTATTCCAAGTCTGATTCTTTTTTGTTATACCACGTTTTATAGTGACTGACGTTTCATGTCAAGTCACACGGGAACGCTGTCGAACGGGATAAAAAGTATCTTATGTCCGTCTCCTGGCTCTAAGCTACCTCCCTACCAATTTTCACCCAAATCTGTTCTGCCGTTCTTGAGTTATAAGTGGTGTAACTAACACGACTTTCTTTTATATATATAGACTAGCTGACCCGGCGAACTTTGTTTCGCCCATATTCGTTAATGTAATGAAAATAATAATACTCAGCATGCACTATGCACATGTCCTTTACGATTACGATACACGATGTATAAAGCGGAAGTTCATACATTTGACTTTAGGAGAAACATGGGAATTCAATATTGATTCCACAAAATTCCAGCGATAGTCCTTGAGACTTATTAATTGTCATAGCGAAACGGGAAATTGCTACGCTTTAATACGAATAGCAAATCTTTCTGAATAAGCCGAATTCGCGGAATTAGAATGATTTCCTTTGAATTTTTCACTCGAAATCGTCGCTTTTTCCACGACATTTGATTTGAGATTCTTCACAAAATTTCGCTGGATTGAGGTTGCGCAACAAAATTATAATTGAGCCGACTTTCAATTTCAAATTGTGTAGCGGTAAGCATGTCATATCAAAATAATTCAAAAATAAAGATTTTAAATAATTTTTGTTGTATTGGAAGTGACACTTCCCGTATTTCTATTCAATCATCTTTTTTTTTTTAATGCGGTTCTTCATGCAAAATTCCATCCCCAATCCCATCCCGTAAACTTTTATTTTCACGACAAAAAAAATATCATAAATGTCCTTCCTTGGGTCAATACGAATCCACGAAGCACGATCCATTCCCGAGTTATGAGTGCACATACGGACGACAGTCTTTTTTACATATAGCCGTAAACACCGTACCAAAATAGTGTCCTATCTTTCAAACTGTAACCAACCATACACAGCCCCAAAATTTCATTGAAATCGGTTAAGTGGTTTATGAGATTGAACACAGCGCCACCTATCGTGTCCAAAATAGTGATAGATAGGACTATTTTGGACACGATAGGTGGCGAAAAAAATAGTCCTATCTATCAAACTGTACCCGTAGTCGCAGTAGCTTAGTGGTTAGTGTGTTGGACTGCTATGCGGGGGTCCCAGGTTCGAATCCCGCAAGAACCCAACTCCGACTTAGGGTTTTTTTCCGCTGCGCTACCTCTCGCGAACGTCTGACAAACATCCGAGAGTATAAATGTCTTGAAAGGGCTTCTCAATTAGCCGTTTGGAGTCGGCATAAAATTGTAGATCCCTTCCATTCGTTCCAAAAAAAAAAACAAAACGAATGGTTGTGAGAAGTTAGGCCTAGGGTCTCTCCGGACCTGTTGCGCCAACTATTTATTCATTTATCAAACTGTACCCAACCATACACAGCCACAAAATTTATTCAAATCGGTTAGGCTTATGATATCGACAACAGAGTCACCTATGGGGTCCAAAATATCTATCTATCTTTCAAACTGTAACCAACCAAACACAGACACAAAATTTAATTGAAAACGGTTGATTGGTTTAGGAAAAAAACAAGAAATTACTTAAATTCATGTTTTTTTTTCACGCACGGATAAGTTTTCCGATTCCAGCGTAGGAACCGTACAACTAAAATTTTTCAAAATGTTGAGAAAACTGAAAAAAAAAAACCGACTGGAAATTCGAAAAAAGTAATTTGACAAAACAAAAAGTATTTCTCATAAGACCAAAAAAAAAAAAAATATTTTACCAATTGCAACCAAACTTCACAAAAGTCATATAATTAGACCAATACCAAAGATGTGAGAAAGTTTGGTTAAAATCGGTAAATGCGTTAAGGCGTGATTCGGCGACAAACGAACACTTAATATTTGATATTAAATTCTTCACAATCAAACGCGTACCGTTACAAAATTTTGGTTCGTTTAGGTTGCAAAACAAAGTGGGATAGTTGGTGGCTTCGTTTTCATCCATCACGGAGTCGACTGATTTGTATGAATGCAACTCACCAGCGATTTGGTTTTGAATGCTGAAATGCAAGTGATCGACGTTCTTGTTTTTCGCAGCCAAAATTACTCTTACACTCAGCCAATCATGGTCAATATAATTCTGAGCGATATTCGGGAAAACATTCATGATTTGTTCTTTCGGTGTCGTTGTAAAGTTGCAAAAATGTTGTTGAAACTAAACCAGGCCGGTGATTAAGTTTGCTGGAATCACACCATTGCCCATCGCCTGGAGAACTTTGCAGCTGACTGGCCATTTTGTAAAGAAACTCGCATGTTTATTGTCAAATGCAATTTCTTGACGTATCGCCATAAAACAGACGCCTTCAGGCAAGCATTCAATTCATCTGCCGGAGTTGATCTCGAAATGACAGGCAGCGTTTGACGAAAATCGCCTGATAGCAAGATCATTGCTCCACCGAAAGGTCGCTTATCATTACGTAAACGATTCCGGCCTCCAATGCGCGTTTGTAAGCCATTGTGCATTCGTCCCATATGATAATCTTACATTGCTGCAGTACTTTCGCCATCACAGTATTCTTTGAAATGTAGCATGTAGGTTCTTCATCCACTTGCAGATTCAATGGCAATTTCAATGCAGTTCGACTGTTCGCTGTTTGACCGCCTTCTAACAAAGTAGCCACTATCCCAGAAGAGGCTTGGGCCAAAGCGATCTCAGATCTCGAACGAATTGTAGCCAAAATCAGTAAAATCAGGAATGCATTTCCAGTTCCACCGGGCGCATCAAGGAAGAAAATTCCGCCATTTTCGTTATCGACTGCTTGCATCAATTCATCGTACACTTTCTTTTGTTCTTGATTCAACATTGGCACATTTGTTCGAACAGCTTGATTCAATGCGATTCGATCGAAGTCCATTTCTCGCTCCAATTCTCGATTAAATGCGTCTTGCATTGAACGATTTGGCTGTGGCATCCCCAATTTGCACAACAAATTGCCACTCATGATCAGACACATATCCTCGATCAAAATCAAAGCTTTGTTGCGCATTTCATCTGACATCTCCAGTTCATTGTCCGATGTCACAGTGCGAATTCGATGCAGAATAATGTCATCCATATCATCTTTATATCTACTTCAAAGTATCTACTTCATTTAAAAAAGTTACTTAATGTAACATAGTAAACATAATTTATTAGAACAAACTTTTTAGGTATGTAGGTTGTAGGAACCTATATTTCAAAAACAAACAAAAATTTCAAAATTATTGACAACAACAATTTGCTTGGAAAATAATTAAAATACTTGACAACAACAATTTGCTTTTAAAATTTAAAATATATTTTTTTTTTATTTGAAGTATCACTACTCGATTTCTATACAGTTTCTTTTTTTTCAAAGTGTATTTCCCCATACAAACTTTCATAACATCTTTCATCCCCTCCAAGTTTTATTTTCGCGACAAAAAGTAAATAAAAACCTGATATACAGCAATACGAACAAAACAAAAAAAGAATTATGAAAATCGTCCCAGGGGTTATCGAGTTACGTGGCCATCGAGTTACACCCCGAAAGAATTATATATATAGAAGAAGATTGTTGATATTGGATAAACTAATTTAAATTAAAGAAACTTTTTATATACTCAAATTCGCACCCACCCCGTAATCTAACAGTAAACCCAAGCAAGGGGGTTGCAGGGGGCAGCATGTCCCCCATACACATTCCATATCAGAAGGGTAACAATTAATAATAAAAAAGTAATTTTGGGGACTAATTTCATTTGTTCTTTCATTAGGAAATAAGGCCCCAAAAAAGGAAATAACACCCCAAATTCTATTAAAAATCGTTGTTGTTGTTGTTTCCTGTATAATTTTTTGGGGCCTTATTTCGCAGAGCCAATATTATCAGCAGCCGCGGTTCTTGATCGTTGTTCTGCTTTGGGGTGGTTTGGTGGCGCACATCGCACAAGCACGTTCATATGAAAAAAAAAAAAAAAACAGTGACAATGTGTTTCTGGGGAAATGCGCAGATGGCTGATGACGTGTGGTGTGGTGATGGACGTATGGTGGAGGTGGTGTGTATAGAAATTGAGTTCATGGTTTTTTAAAGAATTCAAGTAGTAAAGACGATATCGGTGAATTATGTTTTTTGATTTATCTATTGTTGGTATATAAATACAAATATCCCTTAAGGCTTTTGTTTTAGTGGTTGTTTTGATATTACCTACGTTGTACCTACAGTAAGGAAGTGAAACTTTAGTAGGCACTTACGCTGTTGAATTTAATTTTCTTAAATTGGTGTTTTAGGTTAATAGATTTGTGTGATTTATTGTTTAACATTGACAATGTTTACCGCTTTTTTTTAGCTAGACTGTTGATTTTAAGCCAATACCTATCCCGTTGAGAAAACGGTCAAATCTCTTTTATTGGAAATTACCTACACAGTCTCACGCCGCGTACGAAGTTGCGGGCACAGCTAGTAATAGTATAACTCTACTTATACTATTTTAACCTCCCACCATTATGTCTCATAAAAAAAATAAATAGTTGGCGCAACAGGCCCGGAGGGACCCTAGGCCTAGCTTCTCACAACCATTCGTTTTGTGTGAGTTTTTCATTTTTGGAACGAATGAAAGGGATCTATAATTTTATGCCGACTCCAAACGGCTAATTGAGAAGCTCTTTCAAGACAGTTATACTCTCGGATGTTTGTCAGACGATCGCGAGAGGTGGCGCAGTGGAAAAAAACCCTAAGTTGGAATTTGGGTTTTTTTCGGGATTCGAACCTCGACCCCTCGCATAGTAGTCCAACACACTAACCACTAAGCCACTGCGCCTACACTATGTCTCATAAGTTATATTAAATTGACCACTGTCCTTTATAGAGATTTGTGTGTACAATAGACTTATACTGCTTTTTCCAGACATGAAATTATGATTTTAAAGTAGTATGGCGTATACTTATCTCATTTTGACCAAATTTTGACTTGTACTCCTTCTACCGCCCACATAATGAAAAAGCAGTATAGGTATCCGTATATGTTCCCCAAAATCGAAACATTTAGATAAGATTTAAACGATCGTTGTGTCCTTACAGTAATTCTTATTTAAAGCAAAGTCACCTAAAAGTCACTTTTTAACTATAGTTTTTTAAAATATACCTAATTGTCGCGTTAACTTGTAGAATATTTCAATTTACTCTTTCCTTCAAAATGTAAAAACAAAAATGCTTACACAATATGCCTAATACTGTTACAACAGCAAGCACGTATTAGGTATGTATAGTAAATGCCACATTTTAGCAACTCGCATCCTTCAGTCCACATGATTTGGCTACATACAAAATGCTTTCCCCAAGCAATTTAAATGATTGTGTAAATTACATTAATATTTATGAACAAGAGCAATCATGTCCTACAAAACAACATCCGAAACAACACAGAAAATCCCCCAAAAATATACAACAAAGTTACAACAAGAAGGGCATGTCCGCCCTCTTTCCTTTACATATGTTTCCTCTCTTTCGCAAAGTCATCCCTAGCCCTACCTAAATAGATCCTAAATTTGCATTTCGCCTAACAACATTGAACATTTCAAAAGCACTCCCTATTCGGAATCCAACCTCCATACCAGAGACCATGCCTAGGTGGGTGGTGGATGGTGGTAGTTGGTAGGTATATATCTAAACCTTCCCATCGGAGTTCCACACCGCATTCTCTATACGTTCAAGGAATTAATTCACACTCGTAAAATTATTCAAGCTAAACTTGAAACTACGAGTGAGATATCGAAATACAAAGAACACGTTTCCTACAAAATATAAATGGGGATGAAGTTTCTTTTGTGCGTGTAGTTATTTCGCAAGTTTTCAATTACATCGATGGAATTTGACGAATCTAAATGCCAAACATCGAGATCGAGTATGAGAAACTCGTTCCGCTTTCCTGTCAAACTATAATTGAACTGTTTACGAAATCTACGTAGTACGTACCCTGATTACTAATATAATAAAAACGTGCACTAATCAGAAACACGCACACACATATGAGCGGGCGCCCGTTCAGCTGGCACCAGGGTATGATCTATGTCATGGGCGCATAACTCGAATTCCCTTTGGAACAAATATTTCAAACTGCACCCCCAACTGGCTTGGAATTTACAGGAGAAGACCTCCAATTAGTTTCGCAATTTGTCATCTATGTGCATCCCCTAAGGTATGGGGGATGGTATTTGGGAATGAACTCACACCTTGCTGATGGGTCGGCATTCGGCAAAGTAATCAGAGTTCGTCATCTCCATATGTATGGCTAAGAGATGCAGAATGGAATACATTTTTTTTTGTTTTTGGTTTCGCTAACAAAATACATGTCCGGGTGCTGAGCACAACGGATCTTTTCCGATTCAAAAGCATGAGAACGGTGGGTGGTGTGGGGTTTGCTTAGATAATTGTATCACATCGATTTTAGAATATTTTGCAGCAACTGAACCACAATATGAAGCAGAATCATCGACAGGAGAAATCATCAACGCAGATACCATACATAGACAACCCATTGACATCGGTTTCTATGGCGCTCAATTGAAAGGTTCTTTCACACTTTTGATAAATTGGATTCAATTAAGATACAAATTGGAAAAGCCATTGAGGAAGGATTTCTTGTATTCAATTGGGCGCACCGAACAGGGTTGTTGGTTAAATGTACGGGCATAGAGATTCTGCGGTTGTTGTAAAGGTGATGGGACATTGCAATGTTGTGACAGTGGTTTGCTTGTATTCATAACAACTTGACAGACAGTGGATGGGGATATTTTCATGAATCTCCGGCTATTGATGTCTTTTGTTAGAAAGGAATGTTTTTGATTGGAATTCCCTAATACGGCTGCTGAAGGACGTAATCATTTTGCCATACAACGAAGAGTCGAATGGATGATTCCCTATCCCTATACCTATGTATATGTAAGTTTAATTTTCATTGTCAAGTGAAATTAAACACGGACTTCATTGGCACATGTGAAAGTTGTCATGACAAGAGAAAAGTTACACGGATTTATTCTGTGAATTGTTGCTGTGGCTTTTTATTTTTACGAGGTGAATTACTAATTCGATCGTGTCGAACAAGTAAGTGAAGCCACGAACTTCAAATAGAAAAACGGAAATCGAATGGAACATGTGGCATGTTTTACAACTTCTCATATGGACTTGATATTCCTTTGACAACTGATTATGCGGGGGAAGCTCGGGGGTTAGTTTTCACTGTAACAGAGTTGGCGGCCAGTGACATCTTGGACAAAAGAGGCACAGAACCATTCTCTAGAATTGAATCGTACTTGGACTGGCCCTGATGAAAGGACATCCATTGACCAGTGCCAATTTCAGAGGTATAAGTTTCCATAACAGCGCACATAATAGTCTTTCTGGAATAATCTGCGAAGACCTTAGGGTTGTGGTCAGCAATCTGATGAGTTTTTGTCAGTGCGGTTTTAGCCCGGGAAAGTGCACCAACGACCAAACTCTTACACTAAAGCGGACATTGGGAAATACCCAGGATTTTTTAATTAAAAGGGATGTACATAACCATGTTTTGACATCGCTGTCAAACTCTTCATCCATAAATTTACAGGTTCGATGTTAGAAAAGGAGAAAGTGTGCTTGTGACCAAACACCAGATTTGAAATTTCTCTCACTAAATGGGGATGTTAAATTGTATTATCTCGTAGTTGAATTGTATAAAGAAATTTAATTTAAAAACCAAATCAATATAATAAAGGGTGGTTAAATGTTAAGGACCGATTGTTGAATGTGAACCACACCTAAACGTCAAGTTTTTTCTGCATTTCATTTAACATTTATCAATATCAGACTGACTCAATTTGAGCCATGGAAAGATACACAATCGAGCAACGCGTTAAAGTTATTCAGGCTTATTATGAAAATGGTCGTTCAAATGAAAATGCATATCGTGCACTTCGTGATTTTTTCGGTCAATTTAATCGTCCAAATGTGCAAAATCGTACAAAAATTTGGGCAAACCGGGTCTGTAGGAGATGTGAAAACACCAGTGCATGCTCGTACAGCTCGTATTGCAGAAAATATTGCTGCTGTTCGCGATAGTGTGGCGATAGAGCCGTCCACCTCAACTCGTCGTCGTGCCCAATAATTGCACCTCTCACGCTCGTCGTTGATGAACATTATGCATAAAGACTTGCATTTACGTGCTTACAAGGTGCAACTGACTCAAAAACTAAAGCCTCTTGACCATTTCAAGCGTCGTCAATGGTCAGAATGGTGGCAAGAAATTGCAACAGTGGGTGATCAATTTTCGAAGAAAATGATCTTCAGTGATGAGGCACATTTTCACCTCAGTGGATTCCTCAATAAGCAGAATTGCTGCATTTGGGCGAATGATAATCCAAGAGCGATTGTCGATAAGCCAATGCACCCACAAAGAGTGACTGTTTGGTGCGGTTTATGGGCTGGCGGCATCATCGGGCCGTATTTTTCCCAAAATGAGGCCGGTCTATGAATTGTGTTCGCTATCGTGAGATGATAACGAACTTTTTATGGCCCGAATCGGAAGATATGTATGTGGACGATATGTGGTTTCAACAGGACGGTGCCACTTGCCACACAGCCAACGAAACAATGGCTCTTTTGCACGACAAATTCAATGGCCGTGTTATCTCACGTGGTGGCGATGTCAATTGACTGCCAAGATCATGTGATTTGACACCGTTGGACTCATTTCTTTAGGTTTATTTGACAGAAAAGTTGTACGTCGATAAGCCAGCAATAATTCAAGAGCTAAAGAATGAGATAATTCGGCACATTAACGGCATAGAACCTCAATTATGCCTCAGCGTCATCGAAAATTTGGACCATCGGATGGAGGTGTGCCGCCGAGGTCGCTGCTGCCATTTGGCCGATATTTTGTTCCATGCATAATTGAACTATACCAATATTATCATAATAAAAATAAATGACAATAATTTCCTAAATAATTTGTGTTTTATTCAAAATCAACATCGGCCCTTAAAACCTTACCACCCTTTATTATAATCAAAGATGATACAAATTTGATGGTCAACTGAGAGCGGAAACTGTACTTTTGCCTACTAGCTCCCTTTGACCTTGTCCTACTTGTCAAAGGAGCACCATTGCCGCCGCACAAATACTTAGAAATTCCTATGCTAGGACTTGATGTCAATCGGGAGGCTATTTTTTTTTTTTTTTTGGTTGAATTTTAAGTGGAGGCGACTGTGTTCGTCATTTTTGGTGCCCATTAGTTACACGGCGTACACCTCGCAGTTCAATTTAAACAATTTTAAAGTATGAAATTGTTGGAAAATGGAGTTTCAGTGTTTGGGATTTTCTCAAATTGACACCTGCCGTATCGGAAATTTGGGCTAAACTTGTGCTAAATGCAAAAGGATGCATTAAGTATAACTACGGTGACCACATTTGCCGAAAAAAAAATAAAGGACAACCATTATTTTGCTTCCAATGTTTTTGTATTTTGTATTTGTACTTGTTAAAAAAAAAAAACAAAAAACGTTAAAGTCGTTTTCGACGTTGGCTTTTCAGATGTTGAGCTGAGATTTCAGATTGCTGCTGCCAAATCGAACGTCATTTCGGGAAAAAAATCCGAAATCCAATTTTGCGTTCCCACTGAAATTTAAACATTTCAAATGACAGCTAGTCACTGAATTGATTATTAATCTTGTTTTCTATTTAGAAATCAGAAATGGTTGAACCTAAAGAATTCATTTTTCTAGCTATATGATTGTAGTGAATTTAATTTAAACATATTAAATATATTACTGACTCAATATTTATTGAGGAATGCAACCACTTCCTTCTTCTTTGTTATAATAACTTTTTCGTTCCGTATTTATAATTTGAATAACTTGGAATGATTGATTTGTTGACAGTTGTTTCAAAAAGATTAACTTTTTGAGAAAAAATCATTTTCTTTTTGTGATTGGGATTGCTTTTTATGTTCGATTTGCCAAAAAAAAAAACTTCACATTATTATTTAGGTCTACACAAAAAAATATAAACTGTCTTTCTTCATTGAATAAAAAGTATGAAAAGTAGGTAGTAAATAATTTTAAAACGTTTTTAAAAGCCAGTCTTACTTTTCTTTTTCTTTTTTTGAGAAGGGTGGATAGGTTTAAAAACATCTTCATTTTCATTACAAAAATCTCTAAATCCTAAGTACGGGTTTCAGCATATACATTCAATTGTGATTTTTCACTGCTCCAAGCGGGATTCATGATTGAAAATACTCAGTTGGTGCACTAGAACCCGGTAGGCACGAACTGAAATTTAAGGTAAGCATGCACTGAAGCACTGAGGGTGTAAACACAATTTCAAGTAATTTACATTATACATAACATTTTTATTTGCACTAAATGAAAACAATTTTTAGTCGGCGTTTTAAAGGACAGTTTCAAAAATAAAGGACAAAATCCGTCCTTTATTAAAAAGAAAATAATAAAGGACAGGGGTGAAAAAGAAAGGAATGTCCTTTTAAATAAAGGACGGATGGTCACCGTAAGTATAACACATATTGTTGTAATCATTTTTGCAACGCTTCCTCTGTCACAAATTCTTCTGCCATGAGGTATTTCTCTTGATTGCGGCCCCTTTAAACGTATTTAAGGTCAACAATGGCTCAAAACCGCTTCCTTGGTCTGGTTTTAATGCACTTTACAAGCTTTTCAAAAAGCTGGCCACAACAAATGATTGGAATTCACTATTTAAGAACTATTCTATGTACAAGTACCTACGCTCTTTTCTTACTTGCTTAAAATTGAATTGTTTGTTATTTTTCTATACGCATGGAGTACCTACCTTTCTTTTAATTTACTTTTTTTTAAGACAGGCAAACAGAGCACTACTACAAGAAAACTTTAGTATGGCAACGCTGTTTTGAAGTTGTGAAAAATTCTGTCTGCTGTGATCTCCAGCAATCGCTGTTTCTACGTGCTAAGAATGCAATTAAGTAGCAAAGTATTCTTACGATTTATCTACAGGCCCACGTTATCCAAAGACTCTTACCTTATTAAGCCAAGAGCCTACAACAAATTTTGGGTGCAAGATATAAATGAAAATAAATAAAATGATTTGAAGGATGCGGAAAAGCTGGATGCTGTAAAACAAAGTCTTGCAGCTAATGGTCGTATAGCTTTAGCATAAACAAATCATACTGAGACCCCCAACTCACAATCCTCTTGCCGCTGGCCCCCTCAATTTTCGCCAGAAATCCGCCATTTTGTTGTCCTATCCGTGTACGCCAATTCCTATCCGTTTTGCTTTGCCCACAGTGAAATGTAAAAAGATTAGGTGCGAATGTGTTGGTTGAGAGGATTTTTGACATTTGCCAATACGAATTTCTATGCAACAATACTAGCGTACCTAAACTTTTTGGGAGCGTAAAATTTAGCTTGTAGGCAAATAACTGTTAATCGGTCGAAGTTGGTTGTCTCAGTATTGTCTCTGGCTTTAGTGTGTAATATACTATGTTGAAAACCCATGTTTTTCTAAAACTGAGATAATTGTATGGCAGACCAAGTCCTCGCACGTAACGACATACTTGATCTATTGAGCCGTAGAAGGTCCTTGGATCTTTCGGTATCGAGGGATGACCAGACTAACCAGACTGCAGACTAACGCTATCAACGCCGAAAGAGCCTAGTCTTGCAGGTGTGTCAGCTGCACAGTTCCCTGGAATACCCATGACTGTGTCCAACTGATGGATAACTATCTTCCCATGTGACTATCGTCCTTACAATCACTTTTAATATAATTTACAATTTAAATAGTGCACAGCAAGTGTTAAGACAAGCCAAGAAAGGAATGTCTATCCATTACTCCAACGAACACACATATAAAAAACGTTTAACTATATTACATACATTATGTAACTCATATATTCTTACTTGTGTTTTGACATTTCATCGTTTGGCATTACAAAACATTGTCCTGGCGACGCCGACGTCGGTCGTTGTCATTTTCCTTGTCATCGTGTTAGAGCAGCCGTATCTTAAGGAATTTCAAAACCAGAAACCATGAACAAAATTATCTGATGTACCGCATGTTATCCTGTACAATATATATACGCTGTACCAGAAAACACAAAACTAAAAGGACTGGCGAAAATATTAAAAGGATTTTCACTCCATGGCCCACATATCCCTTTGATAGCCGTCCACACTAACACATGCTATTATTTTCTGTTGTGCTTTCCACTTGCTCTCAGTTATTTATTTTTATTTCATTCATTTCTCGCTGTATTTTCACATGTATTATACTTTATTTTCTTCCCTAACATCGGCGTCGGCCTTAGCCTTTTATCCTCGATGATATTATCGTCCTGTATAGCGTAAGAACAACATACACGCCCACAGACAGCAAACCCAACCCACCACTGTTGGGGGTCAAATAAATTTCCCATCTTATTCCATGCGTGGCAGACATCAGACTGCGAAATCCTGTGCAATGTCCTGTGATCCAATTGTACTTGTGCGGTTTATCCTCGCACCCGCCCGGCATGCTGTAGCATGTAGTGGTGCTTTCCTTTGTTTAGGAAATGTAGTGTACGCTATCTTGCGCTATGTACACACTACACATAATGAGAGCGGCAGGCATAGGGCAAAGGCAAAGTGTATCTTGAGAGATACAACACACAGCATACAGCTCTCGGTCTCGAGTCTCAACTCTCAAGACCAACACTGGTCGTGGATCGTGGTCGCTTCGCAATACTAATACGAAAAAAATTCTTTTTCCTTTTTTTAGTTCGGCGCTCCATTCTTAGGAGATAAACTTCTTAAGAAAATGAAATGAAATTGAAACAAGGATATACAATGGCGGCGGCGGCGCTCTCTTTGACCCCATATATCTTAAGAATAATTCTTTCGGTGCCTCCAACCTCTATGTATTCGAATTGTTTGGCGTTGATACCGGGCGCTGGCAGCAGTACCCGGAGCCGGAGGTCATCAGTTATGTTTCGTATACTCGGTAACAGGCCATAACCTGGAATATAAAGGGTTTCGCTTTCGTTCGTTCGGTCGGTCTCCCTTGAAATGGTTAGGTACACCCCTGTTGAGGTATTTAAATTGGGATTGGCTTTTGTTGCGCGGATACAATACCTGTAGACAGGTAGTCCTAAAAAATTAAGCTGCTCGTTTTTAATGTTCAAGTTGTTCGCAATAAGAATAAAATTAAATTTATTTTATACTCTATAGACAAAGGGACGATGTTTTAAGAAAGTAAGTCTCTGATGTATAGGTACGCTACTTGGGACTTGGAACAAGTTAAATGCAAATAGTATTGTAAACTCCTAAAAGGCTCTTATAAAGGTGGGGATAGCGAGTTAAGCTGCTCGCGGAAATTAATCCTGAACTAAGGCAATCAAATTTGAATTTAATCAAAAGAAATTTAAATTTAAATTTAAGAAATTTAAATTTACTTCCCTTTCTGGTAGACTTAGTATTAAAGCAACGAGGTCGAATGGATTGCTGGCATTCCATTCTAGAAGCAATACAATTTCTACGCAACAAATTTATATAAAACTTTACAAGGTACCTTCTTTGCCTCCACTCAACTTTTCCATTGCAAAAAGTTCATAGTCTCCCCGCAAACTACAGAGATACATATCTCCATACTTAACTCAGTCAGGTACATTTTCGCCTTAATCCTTTACGATAGATTAAAGTGGTCGGATTGGATTTCGCACTAAATTCTCAACAGTTGATCATATTTTTGCTTTCACTAGGTAGGTAGTATCGAAAAAAAAATATGCGAAAAAAAAAACTCTATATAAATAGATATTTTGTATGGACCTTAGAGTCCTAATAGACAAAAGACAAGACCTGATATCATGTACAAGCTTTTAGCAGTCAAAATCTCTAATAAATTTTTTAATCAGCTTTTGAAATGAATCAATGACATCCGGCAATCGATCTTTTGGGCGTTGAGTTGAAGTTATTTCCTAGGTGAAGTTACTGCCAGTGAGGATTTTTCCCTGCACCGTATTCAGTTGGACTTAGGTAGTTACTAAGCAGTTTGGCGTAACTCTGTTATTTATTTGGCAGCACATCGTTTCGCATGGTTGTCAGCAGTAACGGCCAGCCACCACTATGACAAATGGACGCAAATGCAGGGTATCTTCAATAACATGTTCTAGTATTGGAAATATCGTTAAGATAATGCCGCATAGGTTTTCAACTGAAGAAAGCCTAGGGAGCACTATGACGATTGATAGATATACCACATTGATCTGGGAAAATAAACAAATTTCAGTTTTTAAAGAATCGTAAAAATTCGAATGTCTGTGTTTAAGAAACTGTTGTAGTATAAGGCTCCCCATCAGATAGCAAAACATGCACAGAAAGCGGGGAGTAGTCTTCCTATCCTAATCGTTCAAACATTCTCTTAAAATGTGTTTGAAAGTGCGACTATTACGGAATCGAGTCCGCATTGTATTCTGAAACTCAACTAGGCACCATTTCGTTCCTAATTTGATAACATCCCAAATTTGTCCTTCTTTTGGGAGTCAATTTAAACCGTTCATATGCATCTGCATTAACAGTAGGTATATAGAATATTTGCTCTTTCTCATAGCAAAGGATAACTTGAATTCAAATGCACTGGAGTGGGTAATTTCCATTTAAGGTGTACAAATATTCCCTTTAACATTATTATCGCTTATCTGTTGCTTTATTTTTTATTCCAGTAGTTACAAAGCTGTCGACATAAAGATCCGCCAGCTCTATTTCGAATACAGCCAGGGCGCTCAACGTTTGAAGTAAAGTATTCCTCATACCTCATACGTCATACCTCATACCTCATATACCTATACAAAAGTTCACGTCAACCAACAATACTTCAAAGATACACTCACGTCAATGTACTTTCTGTGTCTCTGTTTACAACAGCTTTGCAAATACCCTATTACCTACTCAACAACAAATTCATCTTCCATTCCATTAGCGGGGAGAAGATAAAAATCCAAGTACAAGCATCAATTGTCATTGCGCTGATGCCGTAATACAAAACGAAACAAAATAATCCTGTGGATTTAATACCACTGTGAGCATCCTTAACGCGTTGCTCCTGTATCCTATTACGCAACACGGGAGCAATTGAATGGAAAACAACTTTCCAATTTTATTCCTGTTCGGAATGGTAGCTATACATACGTAGCTTTGGAGCAGGACTAAATTTAATACCAAAATTGCAAACACAAGACAAGAAAGTCATCATTATGATGTGGCTGAAGTCCTGATGCTTTGTGCTGTAGTGCAGTCTGCAGTGTGTCTCGTTTCCATGTTAGAACGACGTAAGGTGGTCTCTTCAAAAATATTGCTATTGCTCCTTTTGATGGAATTGTTCCTTGCTCGCTAGTCGTCGTCTGCTTGACTATCGTCGACGACGCGAATGGGGCTGCGGTTCAGTTTTGCGCTCGTAGATTGCACTTGATTTTAAATTTGCCAGCTATTTTCTGAAAACAATATTTTCCAACTCCTTCTAAAGTTGTTTTCTATACACACACACACACACACACACACACACAATTAGATTAGGTTACTTGTGCTGCAAAGCAATGGTTTTCGAACTGAAGTATGCGGATCTCCCTTAGAGAAAATATATGTATAGGTACTAACAGTGTGGCAATATTTGATGGGAGGAACGTAAGGGTTAAACAAAAACGTCTGAGCCAAATTGATATTTTATGCGATTATCCTTTATGGATGGGAAATATTGCTTGTTAGATGGAACATATGCATTATGTTATTGGAGTGATAACCCTGGAGGATTAAATACGATTGTAACGTTGTGAAGGACGGTGTATTCAGTCGCATTTAATGGTGGTGGTTAGGGGATGAAGGAAATCAGTAAGCAATGAGTTTCTGCTTAGTAGGTACCTACGTACATTATTTTATATTTTTACTTTGAAATTTCTACATGCATGATGGAGCATAATGAACAGGAGTAGAAATTCTGTTTACGACGCAGTTATATTATTATATCGTTGACCTGCTTTTCGAATGATCCCATCAAAATGCGTTTTCCGGCTACTGTCTGTCTGAGAGCCAATATAAATCGGGTAAACATATTTAAGCTCAGAAACTACTTCACTTTTTTTTAAATGTAAACAGCCTCATTTATTAGAATTTGCTAAAAAACACTGTTTATATTGTATATAAGGTAGGTTTTATCAATAAAGATATTGAAGTGAAACTTCTTATGCGACTTCCAACTCAAGGTCGCGTTAAACGTTTAACGCTAATAATTGGATACTCAAAGGTGTGAGCGAGGGTGAGGGTGGTGCACATTGCACAGCACAAGCACGTTCATATGACAAAAAAAAAATGAGTGGTGTTTTCTCCAACAAAAGTGAAACGAAAGAGAAGTATGCGAGGTGAATGTGTATAATCAACAGCCACAATGTGTTTTTGAGGAAATGCGCAGATGGCTGTTGACGTGCGCTGATGGACTTATGGTGTTGTATCTATATAGAAATTGAGTTCAAGGTTTTTGTTTTAATGGTTATTTTAGTACATACCTACATACGTTGATACCTACAGTAAAGAATTGAAGAATTCAAGAAGTAAAGACGATATAGGTGAATTATGTTGTTTGATTTATTGAATATATCTTAAATGCTTAATGCTACTACAAGCATTGTATACTCAAAGGTGTGAGGGAACCTCTCACGCTTCAGAGTATGCAATGGTGAGTAAGTTTATTGGCACCAAATGCTGGGAGAAGAATATTCTGTGGTGAAGATTAATCTCCAAAAATAATGACTAAATTGGCAATTAATGTCTTATTGAAGTGAAACTTCTAATGCGACTTCCAACAAGGTTACGTTAAACGTTCAACGCTCCTGGGGAGGGGGAATAGAAGGAGACAGAGCGAGAGTGAATGCGTGGCACTCGAACGCATGCGCGTAGTATACCTGTTACAGGCCAGCGCGAGCGTTAGCAACAAGTAGCGTCCTCATTATTTCATTTACTTGGTTTAGTTTGATTTGATATACATACCTATAATTTAATAGGGTAGTATTTTTGAAGTGAAACTTCTAATGCGTCTTCCAACATTATCGTATCTTATGTGGTTTTCCATTGGGACCACCAGAAATCTTTTTCAGATCTCAGATTTTACTTACTGTGCTCATGGAACGCGCAACGAGATTGATCTGCTTTTGTAAATGGATTAGTGCGTTAATTGACAACAATATCAGCTGTTCAAATTCCATTCGTTTGTGGCAAAATCGCAAATGGATATCGACCTCAAAAATGCTCAAAAATGTTTTCCTTGTTGTAGATACAAATGAAGTATTATTGGTGGTTTGTAGTCTTCAGATGACGAGGGAGATAATGAAGATAATAATTCCTCCGAAATCGTATCCATAGCTATTTATGTATTTTGTTATTTTGGTTTTCACGAAACTTTGCGCATTTGCCTCGAAATGAAACTTCTTAAACTGACGTTAAACAGCTGTACAAAGTATATTGGTATGCGTAAATCTGAAAAAATATCGAGATCTGCAAAAAGTGATCCGAATCGAAAAAAAATTGATTTTTCGTCCCAATGGAACGCAAAAAGTGATTTAGATCAAAAAAAAGATTGGTTTTTTGTCCCAATGGAAAACCACATTGCTTAAGTTGTCAATATCCCATTGCAAATGTTATGGATTTGGATATTTCTCCACTCGAAAATGATAATTAAAAGATGCGATCAATTATGAATTGCAAGCAATGTTAATAAAGTTTGTCTTAAAGCCTAGTATCCTGCTCGCGCTAAATTATATCTCCCATACAAAAATGTCTACAAAGATAAAATTGAGCGAGGCAGTTTAGCAAAGCATCAGTATCCTGTTCGCACGCTAAATCCTTAACTTCATAAAGATGGGCCGATGAAAAGTCTCCACTCATTTAGCTTGCGAAATAAATGCCCGGTGCATTAAATCGAAGATAAATTTTGACATATAAAAACGGAGGAACGTGTTTGTGTTGTGTTTGCAATGATTTTTTTTTTTTTGCGGAAAACGCAGACAATGTTTGCGTGGTAAATAAAAGAAAACGCAAAGCCAAACAACAAAGCCAAAACAGAGATACATATAAATATAAATAAAGCGAATCGATTTTCAGGGGGACTTATGCTCTCATTTGCCGTCGTTTTGGTTAATAACAAGTGTTCCACTATGGTAAGGAGATTGTGGAAAGTTTGAGGACACATGTCGAACTTCTTCTTATAATTTCTAGGTTTCTTACGTCTTTCAAGTTTGAAATTCGAAAACTCTATTAAAATTACGTTTACTGATATCTGTCATGGTACTCATGCTTCATAAGCATATGGGCTTTGTCCCATCTATATCATGTTAAATAATAATTTAGCGACCATTTATCTTTGGTGTGGAGAAACGAAGTGGAGACTAGGGGCGCTAAAATTCAGCGCGAGCAGGATACTAGGCTTAAAGAAACAATATGGTTTCACTAAAAACCAATTTCTACCCCTTCCTATTTTCATTTCCACATTACGAAGCATAAACAAATCATACTGAGACCCCCAACTCACAATCCTCTTGCCGCTGGCCCCCTCAATTTTTGCCAGGAATCCGCCATTTTGTTGTCCTATCCGTGTACGCCAATTCCTATCCGTTTTGCTTTGCCCACAGTGAAATGTAAAAAGAATAGGTGCGAATGTGTTGGTTGAGAGGATTTTTGACATTTGTCAATACGAATTTCTATGCAACAAAACTAGCGCACCTAAACTTTTTGGGAGCGTAAAATTTAGCTTGTAGGCAAATAACTGTTAATCGGTCGAAGTTGGGGCTTGGGGGTCTCAGTATTGTCTCTGTTACGAAGTTTCACTTCTTCCGCGCGGAGGGACTCCACGCACTATTTTTTTTTTTTGTTAAAACGGATAAAATACTTACTACAAAACTGTATCTCACTTCTTAAACAGTTTTCGGAGAAGGACAGAGGCTACTTTTTGTCGCGAAAAAAAATCTTTGAGGGGAAAAAAAATAACATTAAAAAAAATAAAGTAGATAAACAAATATATCATAACCGCTCTATATTATTTATTTGGGGGGAATTGCGTAGTTGCGCGGGAGCTGACGGTCTATCCGATAGGTGGCTCTGTTGTCGATCTCCGTAACCACTCAACCGATTTCAACGAAATTTTGTGGGTGTCTATGGTTGGTTGCAACTTGAAAGATAGGATAGTTTTGGACCCAGTCACTTTGTAAAAGATAGGCGGAATAGGAAAACGGGTTGTAGCACCTCCCATTAAAAAAAAAAAAAAACAGAAAATTAAAACTCTATTTCTAAAGTTGTATAATTGAAATTATTGTTGAACATTTGGCACTTTGCGAAATCTGGGCGGGATTTTTTACGAAAGGCACGGGCAAAACCGGGTGCGTACAGCTAAGAGACCGATGCCGACAATATCTAATTGCGGTTTGACACACAGACATCGCTATTTCATTTATTTCTATTTTATGAGTAGGGTAGACGGGGGTGCATTTGCCATAGGGGTACATCTGCCAATCTTTACTTTATAATGATGAATAGTCTGATTCTAAGGTACCTGGTATACCCTCCCCATCCCCATGGCAAACCATCACTCCTAGGGAGGCTTTGCCAGGACATTTTTCCTTTTTTTTAAATAATAATAAAAAATTGAAATTATTGACTGATCAAGATGAAATGTACTTTAAAGTGAAAATAATAAAACTTCCTAAATACCGGCAAATGCACCCGCGTCTACTACGTATTGAATAAAGAATTTTAATTGACCGAATTACATAAAGCGACATGTGTATTGTGCAATGTGCACACACTGAATTATTATTTTCATTACATTAATGAATTTGGGCAGAACGAAGTTCGCCGGGTGAGCTAGTATTATATTCGTTCCGCCCAAATGCATTAATGTAGGTAATGAAATTAATAATTCCGAGCTTTCCCTTCATACTGCTTCATGTAATTCGGTCAATTCAATTTTTTTATTCAAAAGTTATATTATAATTAAATAAATAAATAAAATCAAATACTTGTCGGCCAACCTACCGCTTTTTCACTGAAGTGCTTTATGGTACAAAATATTTTTTGTTCTATTTCTATTATCGGGTGCGTACACGTACAAAGCGAATGCTTTGCCGTCACGCGAAATTCAAGATTTATGCCACACATATCCAGCGATTGTCCTTGCGACTTATTAATTGTCATAGCAAAAGCGAGACGTACGGGAAATTGAAGACGCTTAAATACGAACGGCAAATCGTTCTGAATAAGTGGAATCCGCGAAATAACAACACCTTCGCCTATGAATTTTTCAATAAAAATCGTTGCTTGAATTATATTTGATATTAAATTCTTCACAATCAAACGCGTACCGCTACAAAATTTTGGTTCATTTAGGTTACTTACTTACTTAGGTGGCGCTACAGTCCGGGGTGGACCTGGGCCTCAACCAATACGCCTCTCCAGTTAGCGCGATCTTTGGCTAACTGCCTCCAGTTGCGCACTCCAAGTTGGTTGAGGTCCCCTTCCACTTGCGCGCGCCACCTAAGGCGAGGTCTTCCTCTACTGCGTTGTCCCTCCGGGTTAGAATCGAAGACTCTTCGGGCCGGAGCGTTGGTGTCCATTCGCTCTACATGTCCCAGCCATCTTAGACGACTGATGCGTACTTTTCTGACTAGGTCGATGTCGCTGTACAGCTCGTAGAGTTCGCTGTTAAATCTTCTCCTCCAAAGCCCGTCAACGCAACGGGACCAAAAATCACTCGAAGAATTTTGCGTTCGAAGCGACCAAGAAGATCCTCATCCGTTTTTGCTAGGGTCCATGCTTCTGCGCCATAGAGCAGGACAGGGATGATGAGAGTCTTATATAGAATCTCCTTAGTGCTTCTTGACAAGGCCTTACTAATCAATTGCCGTCTTAGGCCAAAGAAACAGCGGTTGGCAAGTGTGATTCTTCGTTTGATTTCTGATGTGATGTCGTTATCAGAGTTTATAGCGGAGCCGAGGTAGACAAAGTCCCTAACTACCTCAAAGTTATAGCTGTCTATCGTGACGTTCTGCCCGATTCGTCGATGTCGTGTGTCCCTTCTTGTTGACAGCATATACTTTGTTTTACCCTCATTCACCACTAAACCCATTTTTGCCGCTTCTGTACTAATACTTGCAAACGCACCAGTGACAGCTCGCTGTGTTCTGCCAACAATGTCAATGTCGTCAGCGTATGCAAGCAGTTGCACAGACTTATGGAAAATTGTGCCTCTGGTGTTGGCTTGTGAGTTTCGCACAATTTTCTCAAGAATGATGTTGAAGAAGTCACATGACAGCGCATCACCTTGTCTAAATCCTTTTTTGACATCAAAGGTCTCGGTGAGATTGTTTCCGACCTTTACGGAGCAGCGAGCGTTCTCCATCGTCATTCTGCACAATCTGACAAGTTTGGCAGGGATGCCAAAACTAGACATGGCTCTGTATAGCTCGTCTCTATAAACGCTGTCATATGCGGCCTTAAAATCGATAAAAAGATGGTGAGTATCGATCTGGTATTCTTGGGTTTTTTCCAGGATCTGCCGTAGTGTGAATATTTGATCGGTCGTGGACTTACCGGGCCTAAAACCGCACTGATAGGGACCTATCAGATCGTTGACGAATGGTTTCAGGTGTTCACACAATACAGCAGACATGATCTTATACGCAGTGTTCAGGAGACTGATGCCTCTGTAGTTGGCGCAGTTTAGAGGGTCTCCTTTCTTGTGGATCGGGCAAACAATGCTGAGGTTCCATTCATCAGGCATACTTTCGTCTGAACAAATCTTGGAGATGAGTTGGTGTATGCACTCTACCAAGTCATCTCCGGCTGCCTTGAAGAGCTCGGCAGGTAAGCCGTCTGGACCAGCAGCCTTGTTGGATTTAAGCTTAGATATTGCTATCCTCACTTCATTTTGGTCAGGTGGACGGAAATCTTGGCTGTCATCGTCCAGGTTGAATGGATCGTTCTGCCTAACAGCGGAATTTGTGTCGTCTTCGCCATTTAGCAGTCTGCAGAAATGGTTTTTCCATGTCCTCAGCACCGACTGTGACTCTACTACAAGGTTTCCTTGCTCGTCTCTACAGGTCTCCGTTCGGGTCTTGTTGCCATGACACGTTCTTTTTACCTTTTGGTAAAACTTCCGAACATTGTTCCTGGAGTAACACCTCTCTATATCCTCGATCGCGCGCTTCTCATGCTCTCTCTTTTTTCTCCGGAGAAGCCGATGTTCTTCCCTCCTTTTTTGCTCGTAGAGCTGACGAGCTGCTCTCGTCCTTCTATGCAGCGACGCTTCGTAGGCACTTTGTTTTGCTGCATGTGCTTGCCGGCACTCTTCGTCAAACCAGGGGTTTCGGGGGGGTGGACTGGTGAAACCGAGCACATCAGTTGCGGCGTTTTTGATGGCTTCTTGGCATCGGCGCCACTGGTCTTCGGCACTTGATGCTGGCAGCATAGGACTTCTCGAGAGGTTGAGGGATACGCGATCGGCAAAGGTTCTGGCGGTTTGTTGCGTTTGTAGTCGTCCAACGTTAAATCTCCTCACAGTATTTTCTCGTTGTTGTGGCGTCTTGGATATCCGCATCCGTACCTTGGCTACAACAAGGTAGTGGTCCGAGTCTATGTTGGCCGCTCGGAAAGTTCGGACATCTAGAATACTGGAGGAGTGCCTTGCGTCGATCGCAACGTGATCAATTTGGTTGACGGTTTGATGATCAGGTGACCGCCATGTTCCTTTGTGTATATTGAGGTGAGGAAACCGTGAACTAGCTATGGTAACATTACGTCCCGCAGCAAAATCAATCAGCCTAAGTCCGTTTCCAGACGTGGTGTCGTGTAGGCTGTGTTTTCCGATTGTGCTACCAAAGATGTCCTCCTTTCCTATTTTGGCGTTAAAATCACCCAAGACGATTTTAACGTCATGCTTAGGACATTGCTCATATGTTTTGTCGAGGAGCTCGTAGAAACACTCTTTGGTAGCATCGTCTTTATCTTCTGTGGGGGCGTGAGCGCATATCAGGCTGATGTTGGCGAATTTAGCCTTGATGCGGATAGTTGTAAGGCGTTCACTAACGTGTCGAAAGCTCAAGACTTCTTGCCTAAGTCTGCCGCTTACAACAAATCCGCATCCAAATAGACGCTGCTTTTGTTCTCTGTAGCAGTCACCGTAGTAAATGTCACAGTTTTTCATCCTCCTTTTGCCCGGCCCATCCCACCGCACTTCCTGGATGGCGGTGATACCTGCTTTGTAGCAGTCTAGGGCCTCCGCTAGTTCATTTAGGTTGCGCAACAAAATTATTACTGAGACGATTTTTAGTTTCAAATTGTGTGGAGGCAAGCCAGAAACATCCAAAGAATTTAAAAATTCCGTGGGACAGTTGATGGCTTCGTTTTCATCCATCACGGAGTCGACTGATTTGTATGAATGCAACTCACCAGCGATTTTGTTTTGAATGGCGAAATTCAAATGATCGACGTTCTTGTTTTTCGCAGTCAAAATCACTCTTACACTCAGTCAATCATGGTCAATATAATTCTGAGCGATATTCGGGAAAACATTCATGATTAGTTCTTCCGGTGTCGTTGTAAAGTTGCAAAAATGTTGTGGAAACTCAATCAGGCCGGTGATTAAGTTTGCTGGAATCACACCATTGCCCATCGCCAACAATTGCCTGGAGAACTCTGCAGTGGACTGGTCATTTCGCAAAGAAACTCGCATGTTTGTTGTCAAATGCATTTACTTGACGTATCGCCATATAGCAGACGCCTTCAGGCAAGCATTCAATTCATCTGCCGGAGTTGATCTCGAAATGAAAGGCAGCGTTTGACGAAAACGCATGAAAGCATGATCATTGCTCGACCGAAAGGTCGCTTATCATTACGTAAAAGATTCAGGGCCTCCAATGCGCGTTTGTAACCCATTGTGCATTCGTCCCATATGATAATCTTACATTGCTGCAGTACTTTCGCCATCGCAGTGTTCTTTGAAATGTTGAATGTATGTAGGTTCTTCATCAAAAGGAAGCACATACAAACAAAATTCGGGCTATAAATTATGATAGCCAATGCCCCTAGAGACAAAATTTGCATTCAAATTTCTTCGGGTGGCCATGGCTATTAAATTGTTCGCCCTAGACGTCAAAGATGCATTGCCAATAAAAAATATTGCATCAATTTATTGTTTTATTTGTCCAAAACTGTAAATAACGAAATATTTTGTGTTATCACCCCAAGAAATTTACCCAAAATTGCCTTGATAGTCAATGTTCTAGAGTCCATCTTCTAGAATCCAAAAACATCCCCCTACGTACCCACGTTTGTCGATGGGCTGACGTATGCCAATAACGAATTCTATATTCTCTATTTCAGGACCCCACACAACATAGGACATTCCGCAGGCATGATTTTCACTGGGCCGATTTCTGAATACTTTTCGATCTGTTATTTGTCTCAAATTGTTATTGAAAGGCCTGTAAAATATATTCAGCAGCATAAACGGGATAAACCTTGGAACCAACAAAGACCACCTCTCGTCTTAGAAAAAATTACCTGAAACCGTGTTTAAAGTTCTTATGAGAACCTACATTCATAAATGACCATAGATACCTACATATGTGGCGTATGATCCTTAAGTAGTTGTTTTGATTTATCCTATTAACCGCCCCTACCTCCTTTTGAAACAGGACTGTTTAAGTCACCTTTCGTCTATACTCGAAGACAAGTCGTCATCCGGTTACCTCGACAGCGCTATCAGAGGCCATAGGCATATCAGGAGATTGTGAGCAGCAATAATTCTTGTAATTGTGTGCCCGAACTAGAACCTTCTGGCAATCTTCCCTTCCCGTGACTTCTGTGGCAACACAATGAACCTCAGTAAAGAGCATTGCTGAAGTGTGTCTTTCAAGGGAGCCACAAAACTTAACCTGCTTTAGTGAACATGGAACATGGAGTTCTTGACCAATTTGATATTATATGTATAAGTTGTGGAAATGTTTTTTGCGTCGGTTTTTTTGGTCATAGGCCTTTGAATGAAACGTACAGCTGTACCACATCCTAACATTATCTGCTAGCATTGCTCTAATTCGTTGCGGTCACCTGTCTATGACGGTTGTCGTCACCATCTCTATTGATTTGTTAAAATGTTCAGACACTAACAAAACCAATATACCTATTTACCAAATATTTATAAAAAAAAATGTGCACGAAAAAGTCACTTTCACACATCAAAGGAAAAAAAAAACACTTCCCACAGTCTGTCCATCTTAACAATTCAATTTGAATTCATCAGTTTTATTCTTCCGTTTTTATTCACTACAATCTCTCTTTACCATCGCCTCGTGACAACCGATGAAATGGTCAATTTCCTGCATAAACTTCAGACAATCAACTGACAGCATGCAATCAAAAACACGCACACCACAAATTCCCGTCCCGTCCGACAAAAAAAAAAATTTATATATATATCTCCCGTTCACATAAATCCAGTAAACACATGGGTCCTGCAATTTATAGTCCAATAAAAATGTTCCAGTTAAGCACAGAGCAAGGAAACGAAAGCCGAAAGGGATAAGCGGCTGGCGGTGGGCGGAAAACTGACATCGCTGAGATATACTGAATTAATTCCACAAAATTTCGGTGGCAGTTAAATTTTAAATTATCCCTTCAGCCAGTGTTCACACACTTGTGCATGGAATTGGGGCATAATGGGGGGTGAAATGTGCAACACCAGAAAAAAGTTGGAGATATAATAAACAGAAACAAATGAGCAGAACGGGAAGCAATTCACATCCTTCGCCCACCATATAAGTTCGTCGGGCAAATGAAAGATTTCGAATCTTTGATATATAAATTTATTGACATACGCTACATACTGCTACATACAGGCAGCACAGACAACAAAGCGAAGCGATAAACATCAAGCACATCAAGGATGAAAATGAGAAGAACTCGACGATGAGATGAGAAATGAAAAACGAAAATACATGGGAATGTAGATGTAGATGTACGCTACGAAGCGAGATGTAACAAATTGCAAAGGCGAAAAGTCATTTCTGTACACATGCTAAATTGATTGTCCTTTGGTGGTATGTAAAATGTAATATGGAAGGATGATGGAAAAGAGCTGAAGTGACTATATGTTGTTGTACTGAGAAAGAACAATGGAATGGAAGATCAATTTCGAAAGGCATTATGGGCTTTGTCACTGTTTTAACAGTATAGCACTCTCGGTCTCGGTATACCGTATACGCATACGTAAGTTATTCATATAGGTAAACAAAAAAAGCAACCCTATACTGGTTTACAGACAATAATTGTGGTTTGTGGGTACAGGAATCCAAATAGATTTAGGTACAAGCAGTGATAACAACCCGGATTATTCCTTTTTTTTTTTTTAAATTACGACTTTTTGTTAAAAATATAAAAATTGCATGTTTTACAAAGGAAATTCAACGAACCTACAAGGAGATTAATGTTTAGTAACGGAATGTTGGTCGACAGGTAATTAAACCCTTTTTGATATCGGTAGAGTAGGTTGGGGTACTTTCGACGATGGCCCACTTTTGACTTTCGCTATTAGGTGTAAAATGGGATGACTAGCAACAATCTTCAGGAAAAAGTTAAATGTTACTATATGCTCAACATCATTCCACATTTGCACACAATTATGAGTTATATCGACAAAGGAGGTATTGGTGTAGCAAATTGGCAGCACTAGTACCAAGTGTCAAATCTGCTTTCTCGCCAAATTGCCTTTAAGTGTAGATGCGTTTTGAAGTGCTTTTTTAGGACCGTTAAAACTTTATGTATTTGAGCGCTTAAAAGTAAAGTTATGATATTGGAGTTGTGTTTGTGCAAAAGCATACTTATTTATAAAAGAAATAAGACCGAAAGTAAATGATTATCTCTATTAAACAATGTGTTTTAGTCAATTGTTTTAACTTATATATTTTTCTGATATAAATGGGGTGACAAGCGACGAGAAAGTGGTGACTAGCGACGGGAAAGGGGTGACTAGCAACAACACTAGGGTAAAGAAAATTGCAACAGCATAATAAAATAAAAAAATAACAGCAAATTATATTGGTGTGTGTAGATCTGAAAAAACATCGAGATCTGCAAAAAGTGATCCGAATCGAAAAAAAGATTGATTTTTCTGCCCAATGGAACACGAAAACTGATTTAGATCAAAAAAAAAGATTGATTTTTGGTCCCAATAAAAAACCGCATTAGTTTGCAACTTTTAATGTTGCACTTGTTGTTTTTCTTTACCCTAGTGTAGTTGCTTGTCACCCCTTTCTCGTCGCTATTCACCCCAGTGGCTGGGTGACTCGCAACATCGTATATTTTGCTTGAAATATGATAGAAATGCTTGTTTTACAGCAACGAGGAGCCTGGCAATGAAAATAGGAGCCATGACTTATATTTAGGTGTACTCACATTGAAGCTACAGTAAAAACTTCAGAAAATACAACCGATTCAAAAAAAAAAAAACTGTTGCTTGTCACCCCATTTTACGGTACAGAAAGGGAGTTAATTTTTAAATTAAATGTTTTATGGCAACTCGTGCCAGTGATGAAAATCGACTTTTCTCAAGTGTACTCAAAACTGAAATGAAATAGTACTGAAACGTACAAAATAACTAGTAGGTATACCTACTTTTTTTTTCAAATGCCATAAATTTATGTTATTGCATTCAAGCAAAAAAAAAAAAAAAACATATACAATAATCCCTCAAAAACTTGCATTAAGCCCGCTGGATACAAATGCATTTAATGGTGAAGTTTAAACCGATTTTAGATCGATTTTACACCTACGTAATGTTTAATTTCACATTAATTTACATTTATTTTTTGTTGTTTGTCACTTGGCAACTGCTTTGATTTGCTGAGTGCTGATTTTTAATTTTATTGTATCACATAATTATAAATTAAACCTCCAATATGCCTCTTTTTTTTAGCCGGAAATATTTCCGAAACTAAACGACATCTAGCCCTAGCCCGCTTGTGCATTCGATATAGACGAGGACGAAGTTGATACACCATTTATGCTGTTCCATCAGTTCTAAATTCGTCTTCTAACTACGAAGACATCAACATTATCATCGTTAAGAAACGAAGAAATATTAATATTATGAAATTTAAATTTCAAGCCGAGTTAAAATACCTTCTTGTGTTCGGGTTTAATGATGTTATGGACTTGGCCGTAAGTGAAATAACTTCATACATGTTCGATTTATTCCGAAAATTAAAAATAGTACAAATAGTACTCAAAATTGAGAAGTGGTACTTGCGTACTCGGGAAAGTTAAATAGTACAGAAATTAGTACAATAGTAAGCCTTTTTTCATCTATGACTCGTGCCACGCTTTTCTCGCAGGTCGTACACGAACTATGAGATTATGACCGCTCTTCTGCAGCAGTTGTGGTGCTTAGACCGATTTTTAATTTGATCAGTAATTTTTTGCAATTTTTCCTTTACACGAGGCAAGTGATATTTACTATGTAAATGTTTTTTATGGGAATTCTTTGGTTGTGAGTGTTAAGCGTTTGGGTTTATAATATTATTTAAGTTATTTATACTAACATTAAATTGGATTTTTTTAAGTTCTCTGAAAAACAATAACGTTTACTTAAGTTTATCGATTTTAAGGACTTTTACAGGTATGGGTCGATACAACGTAAAATAATTTTTTTTACATATCTTTTTATTGTATTTATCCTTTAATTTTCTTTTTTGTGATCTCAAAACTTGAATGTTATTTTAAATTCTTTTTTTTTTAACTTAATTTTAGTTTAAAAATGAATTTCTGATCTCATTTAATTGTTTTGTTTATAGATTTAAGATTTGCAACTATTCAAATAAGGACAGTACCTATTGATTCTTAATAGGTACATTGCGTCATCTAAATTCTTGACGAAAGTGCCCCACTCGAATGACGATTGTGAAAGAAGTGTTTTCAAATCTGCTAAAAAAGTGTTTAATGATGATGATGCTCATGATGCCTTGCAAAATGTTCATTAATGCAAACTATTGGCATCACGTCAAGTATTCGTTATTGCAACGTCGATCAAAAAAAAAGCATCACCGAAATAAATGATGCGCTGTTGATTCGCCGGAAAAAAGTGAGAAAAATGTCGGAATAGAATGAAAGTAATAAATATTTTTATCAATATTATACCTACTTTTCATAGAAAAATTTATAAATTTTTGTTGAAAACTTTATTTATATTTTGCTCATAAACTATGCGTTCTAAAACTCAAACGTCATATTCAGTCAGCAACGCATCAGCATAAACTGCGCATCGCACCAGCATCGCAAATAAGCAGTTTAACCGCATCCCTGAGCAAATGTTTGACGTTTCTAAATCAACGCACACACTCTTCCCAAAAATCCTACACTGTCATTTATGAAAACGAACAGAAAAAATAATTGCAGAAATATCTCAGTCAATGCTATACATATCATAATACATTCTATACTAAAGGGCTCTTTAAAACTTACATCATCCATCCGCATGGCTTACGAGCTCGCGGTATAAAAACCCTTTTATAAACTATTCAACAAACAAGAAAAGTAATTTTCAATGAAAGAGCAAGAATGCAACGGAAACCGTGCTCTCAAAGATACTTATACACCACCGAGACAAGTGGACAAGGCACTTCAGACGGGCAAAGCATTTAATATCGCATTTTTAGCTTTCGGCTGTCTGTATGGAAGAAGACGATTTTAACCTTTTGCCAGTCATTTATTATTTCATAGCGTTCGTTTTTTAGCCACGTATCTAATACCTCTTTTATGGCTTAGTCAATAAGTGCGCACATAACTGAGCGGAAGGCAAGTAGTATAAAGGAACTCTGTCTGCACACGAAAATGGGGATTAAATTTCAATGAAAATGCGATGATGCCCTAGAGAAAAGCTGCCACAGATTGAGAGAAGTTACACAGCTTTGTTTGAGGAGTTTAGCTGATTAAAGAAAAAAAAGAAAAAGAAAAAAAAAAGCAGACGGTTAAGGCTGCTTTCAGACGGATGGCATAATGTACTTTCATTTTGAATTATCCTGAATTGCTTGGGATAAAAAAGTATACAGTGAAATATAAGGTCATCGTACTGATGCGCGGTTTTACGATTTGCAAGCCATGTAGCTTCCTACCAGCTTACTTACTGACTTACTTAAGGTGGCGCTACAGTCCGGGGTGAACCTGGGCCTCAACCAATACGCCTCTCCAGTTAGCGCGATCTTTGCCTAACTGCCTCCAGTTGCGCACTCCAAGTTGGTTGAGGTCCCCTTTCACTTGCGCGCGCCACCTAAGGCGAGGTCTTCCTCTACTGCGTTGTCCCTCCGGGTTGGAATCGAAGACTCTCTGGGCCGGAGCGTTGGTGTCCATTTGCTCTACATATCCTAACCATCTTAGACGACTAATGCGTACTTTTCTGACCAGGTCGATGTCGCTGTAGAGTTCGCTGTTAAATCTTCTCCTCCAAATCCCGTCAACGCAAACGGGACCAAAAATCACTCGAAGAATTTTGCGTTCGAAGCGACCAAGAAGATCCTCATCCGTTTTTGCTAGGGTCCATGCTTCTGCGCCATAGAGCAGGACAGGGATGATGAGAGTCTTATATAGAATCCCCTTAGTGCTTCTTGACAAGGCCTTACTAATCAATTGCCGTCTAAGGCCAAAGAAACAGCGGTTGGCAAGTGTGATTCTTCGCTTGATTTCTGATGTGATGTCATTATCAGAATTTATAGCGGAGCCGAGGTAGACAAATTCCCTAACTACCTCAAAGTTATAGCTGTCTATCGTGACGTTCTGTCCGATTCGTCGATGTTGTGTGCCCCTTCTTGTTGACAGCATATATTATGTTTTACCCTCATTCACCACTTAACCCATTTTTGTCGCTTCTGTACATCCTTTTTTGACATCAAAGGCCTCAGTGAGATTGTTTCCGACCTTTACGGAGCAGCGAGCGTTCTCCATCGTCATTCTGCACAATCTGAAAAGTTTGGCAGGGATGCCAAAACTAGACATGGCTCTGTATAGCTCGTCTCTATAAATGCTGTCATATGCGGCCTTAAAATCGATAAAAAGATGGTGAGTATCGATCTGGACTTCTTGGGTTTTTTCCAGGATCTGCCGTAGTGTGAATATTTGATCGGTCTTCCTACCAGCTACTGAATTTTTTATTGGTTGAATTTTATTCCCATATGAATAGGGTAATGGTGTTAACAGTGGATCATTTTTTACTTCTTGCGCCGTGGAGCTCGCATTTATAATAATATAGCCATGATATTTTTTTCCATAGCTTTTTCAATGTTTTATCTTTGTTTTAAGCACAAAGCTTTATTAATGTTGAGATAGTGAAAATAATATTTGAAAAAGCCCTTCCCATATGATCCACTGTGTACCATGGGTGTACACAGTGAATCAATGCATGGTACACTACACAGTGAAACAGGGATTTAAAATCAGTTTATTTAAAGGGTCCCAGCAAACATTTTTCTTCAAAAATTTGAATCCAATCTCCTGAGAAATCGGTCTTCATTTCTGAATCTCTTAAATGATTCATAAATGATTGGAGAAACATTCACTATTTATATTTTTTTATTCACTTTTATTCATTTAAGTGAAGGAAATTTTAATTCGAGTTCTGAAAACTTAGCTCATAATCATTTTTGTTCATTTATGTGAATGAAAATCGAATGTCAGTATTCGTTTTAATATGAAACCAGATTTGGTTCACATAAATGAATGTTATATGAATGTATGTTCTGCAGTTTTACTGAATAAAAGGTTTTTTTTTTTTTTATATACTTCTCCCGAGAAAGGCGAACCTATAACGCTGCGAGATGCCTGCAGATGTATGTTTGTTCTGCACTTAAATTGCTGCAAATTGTAGTCTTCTGGAAATATATCCCCAGGAAGCGAGTTCCAAAGTTTGCTTGTCCTGTAACAGAAGGAGTTTTTGAAAGTTTATATCCTCGCGGTTGTCAAGTGTACTGTATGGTCATGAGCATTAGCAGCCTGCATAGGTCAGCGACTTGTCTTCTGTGCACCAACGGTTGTAGATTCGATGTGAGTGTAGGGTCTCCAATGAGTCGAACTGCTCGTCTCTGTATGCTATCAAGCAGGTTAAGTGAATGTCTTGGTGCCGAGCTCCATATATGGGAACAATATTCCAAGCCTGGTCTAACCTGTGCTTTGTAGAGAAGGAGAAGTTGCTTGGGGCTAAAGTACCTCTTTGCTCTAAATAGGTAGCTCAACTTTTTGGATGCCGATTTTGCGATATAGGATATGTGGTTCTGCCATGTGATTCCTGAGTTGACTGTAGTGATGCGCGATAATCCAAATATATATCGATACATCGATACTTCAGTATCGAAAGGAAAATATCGATGCAAGAAAATAATCGGTCCGAAAAAATCGATAATATAGATAATTTCGATGTTTTTTTAATTAAAAGCTAAATATTTGTTTGCAGTTAATAATTCATACCAACAAATAGGTCACAATACAATATAAATAAAAACGTCAAAATTTCATGTTTCCTTACTTTATAGAACTTAAAATAACTTATTTTTATTAAATAAACTAGCTGACCCGGCGAAGATCGTTCCGTCCAAATTCGTGAATGGAATGAAAATAATCTCCCTTATTGCAGTTGTCAACTAATGAACCGATTGATAGTTGGTACTAAAATGTATCAATCAATTGATACTTTTGTACTCAGTTGATAAAGGTTTTGATCATTGTGACTGAAATTGACTGTTTTGACATGAAAATTGAATTTGCTGTGAATATTTTTTGTTTTAATTTAAAAATTCCATTTTATTATGGAATGAGAATTGTGGTTTGACATTTATGAGGAAGAGGATACTTTTTTTTTTGGAAATAGCGAGAAGAAAGAAGCAACTAAGGGATGCTTTAAACCCCCTAGAATTAGAAGAATAATCAATTAGCTTAGCACAGTCCAAATTTTCAGTTACCTATCTTTAAAGTTATTTGTTAATGCACTGGAAGAATGTAGGTAGTTGTCGCAAATGGTATTTGAGCCATCAAAATAGTTAAATAAACTAGAAACTTTACAAACAGTTTTTATTTTCAGTTGAAAGAAATAGATACAAAATGAAAGAAAAGTCAATGATAATTGACACTCGCAATACCGATTTTTGTATTCACAATCAAAAATTAATGGAAATTGACAATGAATCACCAATCCAGTGCCAATTGACAATCACAATACCGATTAAAGTAATTGGTTGACAATTACGTAATTTTAATAGTTATTCGAATCCATCAAATCTGAGACCATCCAAATCGGTCCAGCCGTTCTTGAGTTATAAATGGTGTAACTATCCTGACTTTGTTTTATTTATATTAATATATCTAACATTAAAAGAAAACTTAATAAACTTCCATTATTTAATGCAATAACAACTAAATAATAATTACTTAGGAACTTTGATTGTATTAAAATACGTATTTAGTTTGTTTAAATTTATAAAGCGAAGGTTAACATACTGAAACAAGCACTTCCAAAATTATGTTTTTTTTTTTAAGCTTGTTTTAATGACTGCACAATGCGCTGCAGTACATAACATCACTAGATGTGACCTAGAAAAATTGGTGGACTGAGAAAATGTCTTAAGTTTGTTGAGGCGCGTCGTCATGTATTTTAATAAATGACCGAACAATCAAAAAACTATTAAAGTCCCAGTTGTGTTGGAGTGCAAAAAATCGGTGGCAAATCATCGATGCATCGATAATATCGAGAATAAATTATCGAGTGAAATAATCGATTTTTTTTACGAAAATATCGATGAATCGAGTGATTCGATGTTTATCGCGCATCACTAGTTGACTGTGACTCCTAGAAGGTGCATTGAGTCCTTGTGACGGATTGGATGGTCATCCATTTGGATCTGAGGAACTGTTGATTCATTTTTTCTGGAAAATGTTGTGAGCTGTGTCTTGCTTGCATAAAATACAACCAAGTTGTCCTTTCCCCACTTCAAGATTTTGTCCAGATCATCATTTAGAGAATTAATTTGTTCACATCTCTGACAGTGTGATGTAGCCGTATTCACAGGCCCATTGTTCGAGATGGAGGATATAAGAGTGCTATCATCTGCAAAGCTGTAGATATTATTATTTGTCGATCCAAGCAAATCGTTGATGTGGAGAAGAAATAGAGTTGGAGAAAGAATAGATCCTTGGGGCACTCCTGCATTTATAGCAAACGAATTGGATGATACCCCATCTACAACAACTTGGATCGATCTTCCCAGAAGAAAATTTTGCATCCATCCGCAGAGTTGTTGTGGTAATCCGTAAGACGCTAACTTGCCTAATAGGGCTCTATGCCAGACTCGGTCAAATGCCTTTGATATGTCCAAGGCTACGGCTCTGGATTCGCCGTGTTGTTCAATTGATTGTGTCCATAAGTGCGTTACGTAGCTTAACAGGTCACCAGTGGAACGACGGCTCCGAAATCCGTATTGCCTGTCGCTTATTAATCGATGGCCTTCTAGATATTTGATTATTTCGACATTTATTGCCTTTTCCATTACTTTAGAGAGCATTGAAAGTAACGCTATTGGACGATAGTTTTGTGGCAGACATTTCTTCCCTTTCTTTGGAATAGGTTGAATGCGAGCGGGGGTTATTCAATAAGAGGTGTTATTGTGAAAGGATATGTTCCTGTATGCGTGCTCGTGGTGGCCATTTGGCTGATGTTGTTTTTCATTGTTAACGGCATACCTTCCTCTTTATTATGAAACTAGCTGACCCGGCGAACATAAGGCTCTTTGTATGAATAAATTCCCTTGTGTTATTGAAATTGGTCAGACAGGGTAAATATGGAGATCCTAAGCGTGCTGAGGAATCGAAGCTATTGGGTTGTCGTCCCCTTAAAATGCGCCGAAAGAAATAAGTGGATCAAGGCTATGAGGTCTTTTCTACCTGTATAGAGATGACTACTACCTGAGAAGAACGGACTGGAATAGGTCTGGTTATGCGCCTAAATTTGGAATCCCATTTAAGAAATATCAAAATCAAAAAAATTAAAAATTTCAATGTAATATCATTCTGTGACGAAAGCTCGAGAGTTATAATCCAGTCCTTGCAAAGAATAGACAGCACATTCAAAAATTATTATGGCCATGACTGCATTTGCATTTGAAGCTCGTTGAGAGCAATTTCCTGGGAATGTTTTAAATTATCAATTCAATACCATTTCATTCATTGCATATGATAGAAAGAATGCGAAACATTACATAGGGCGATTCTGTAAGCTTAAACTTATGTTCAATCTCGTTCTGCTATACCGGTCTCCTAATAGTGACTGTGTCATCTTTGTCTGACACATTGAGTCCTAGTATATACGGCGTCCTATTCAAGTAGTTACGGCTCATTGTCATTGTGTCATCTTCAGTTTCCTTCAGCTCAGTGTAAATGTTTCCATGACCCGTATGCAATTTTCGAAAATTGTTTAAATTCGCTTAAAGTCAGTAAATTGGATGTAACCTTGGACTTTATTGAACCGACGCATCAAAACTGTGATATCTCATCCACATGTCTGTACCAACAAAGAATCGGTAGGTATTATCCACCACCCATAGCACTCTCATTATTCCATTGTACGGCGAGGCATTTCTCTCCTTTTAAAGTCGACGATCCGTTTGCTGTGTAATTGGCAACGTGTCTAGTCACGTACTCATACTCAGTGACAGCAGTGCTGGTAATAACTCCAATATTTTCCACCCACCCGCATTGCCGTTCGTCGGAATCGGAATGCTGAGTGACGCTAAGGAGAAATGACGATGGCGACAGCCCGCAATATCGCTTGCAATTCGAGCCAGCACATCCGAAAGAGGTGCCACTTCGTTGTCATTTCTGCAAGTGCGTGGAACTTTCCGCTAAGAATGTCGAAGCGGCAAGGGTGCCTGGAATTGGAACTGCGGTGACGCTGCCTTGTTTTACGACACTTCGTATGAATATTACTGTAAATGCCACCGCAAAGTATGTGTTAAGAATGTCTTATCGAAGAGCCACACCACCCCACTGGTAAGAGTGTCAGCCGAGTTGGTTGGAGAAGCGATTACCAAACACCCTCTGCAGCGAACGTGGTCCTAGATGGTGATAATAGCTTTAAATACTGTGCCGCTGCTCTTGGAGCATGTGGCATACGTACCAACACGACTGAGCGAATAGTTAGATTCAGACGAAAGTACGGAAGGATAAGTATTCGACAACTGCCGACATGACAATCATCAACTGGCACACTTGGGCTATCCTATTGCACGCCACGTCTCCTGCTCTGTTTTCATAATTTCTTCAACTGCCAATGCTCCTGGTTGAACTAATGGTGCTGAGTGGGAGTGCGGGAAATGGGTGCGGCAAACGTTTTTATTGCGGTATTCGTATTTTCCATTGGTAAAAATTGCTCTCGAGTTGTGTTGCGAGTGCTAAGCAGCAGAAGAAAATTGAAAATGTTACCCTTAACGAGGATTGTCCCGTTTTTCCTTAGCTCAGTTGTGTTTTATATTTCCTCTGGGTGTTTTTCTCCATCTTCATATCTGCTGCTTTTTCGAGTACGTGAAACCTGAAGTGTTTATTGCGATGTTGTAGGTATTCATCGTCGTCCCTTTACTTATTCGCATTTTATTCGTCTGGTTATGAGCGGGCGTGATGGTTTCTGGGTGGCACTGGTCTATGTCCGATATATAGGCCCAAGAAAAATATAAAAGCAAGTATTTGTTGAGAGAGATCTTTTTTGGACGGCACCCTATTATCCGTTTTGTTATGAGATCCTTGCATCAATTATTGTTAAAATTAGTCATTAACAGGCAGCCACAGTCAGAGGAGATTGCTGGCTGTGTTCAGGATACACAAGGACCAAGGCTGTAAGGCGAGGATAGTCCAGAAAGTAATGTATCCAATTGAAGCAAGTAAATACATTTTCGAGATATCACATCGGTGAACTGTAACAGGGTTAAGACATTTCCTGACTTTAATTGGATACTGCTTGTGTTTTGGCCTCGGTTTGGAGAGAGAACGTCTTAATTTGGGAAACGAAATTGGACGTAAATTGAATGAAACTGTAATAGTGATATTGCTGAATGGAAACACTTTGATTGAGGGAATTACGTAATTAAAGTCAAGCTTTGATAATAGGGTGTGCAAGCAGTGGAACTAATTGGCGCACTAAACCAGTGACACGTGCTTCGGCGTGTAATGGTTGCTTGGAGAAGTATTCAATAAGAGGGGAGAGGAATACATATGTGCTACCATATGATTAGATCAATTGGATTCTTTTAGTACGCACAAATTGTTACTCAATCAGGAAGAAGGATATGGAAATTATTGGTGCTTAATAGAATATCAAGCCATTGCCATAAAAAGGATATTGTCTGACTTGAGAGAGTACTGTAAACCTACAGCTTGATGGTATGATTTCTCTCTTTTGGTGTGCAAGGAATTTTGTTCACAACGACACAGTCTATCCGCATCGCTGGCGAAAAGCTATTGCTAAGAAAAAGGCTACAACAATACGGGCCTGAATAAAATTTCAAAATTTGCTCCCGGGGAAGAAATACCTGAACAAATGCCACTTACGAAAATTGGTATGCTGGCTGCCATAGACCTCACAATCTCCATTCCAATTAAGCCGTTATGTGTTCCTAGACTTTGAAGACTGTTTTACCTTTTTCATGAGCATAAGTTTTCCCCTAAATTTGAAAATATGTATTACACTTTTTTCCCCTAACCCTTTCGAACCGAAAATGCCAAGCTGGATATTTAAAATGGCTGCCGAGCAGATATTATCTTCTCTATCTCTATATTATATAAAAATCAATTGCTGTGCGTTAGTCGGGTAAAGGCTCCAGAACGGCTTGACCGATTTGAATGATTTTTGTTTTGTTTTGTTCGTTTTGAATCAGGTATGGTTTAGAAAAAAAGGAATGTCGGAAAATTCTTATAATGTGGCGTTTAAGGAGTGTATAATTATTTTTCAGTTCAATTCAATTTTCTTCAATAATAATCTTCTTTTATATACCAACAATTCTTTCGGGGTGAAACTCGATGACGATATAACTCGATAACCACTGGGCCAATTTTTATGATTCCTCTTTTCTTTTGTTCGTATTGTTGTATTTCGGGTTTAGGCAGTCTGAAAAGATAGCATAGGATCCGACAGGTGGCGTTGTTGTCGATCTCCGAACCCACTCAGCCGATTTAAATGAAATTTTGTGGCTCTGTATGTTTAGTTGAAGCTTGAAAGATAGGACTATCTTGGACCCGATTGGCGGCTCTGTTGTCGATCTCCGAAACCGCTTAAACGATTTCAACTAAATTTTGCAGATATATATTCTGCCCGCTTGAAAGATATCATACTTTTGGATGGCGCTGTTGCCGATCTCTGAAACAGCTCTACCGAGTTGATTGAACTTTTTTAGGTTGGTACGGTTGCTTCCAGTTTTGAAATTCGGATAGTTTTTGGCCCTATAGGGGGTACTTGGAAAAACATAAGCGGGATAGGAAAACGGGTTGTAGCACGTTTAGGTAAAATTAAAATTATTAATTGACATTGTCCAAATTTGCGAAATGTGAGCAAGATTTAATATGAAAGGTACGGGTAAAGCCGGGTGGGTCGATTTTAATTATTTTTGGTTGGAAGTAAGTAGGTACATATAATATGCTACCTTTTGTCGTGAAAACAAAACTTTATGGGGATTAGTTGAATTTTTGAATTCTGTGGATGTTCCGGGCTTTCCTTTTTATATAATTTAGATTTGAAAGTCGGCTCAGTAATAATTTTGTTGCGCAACCTCAATGCACCGAAACTTTGTAACGGATCACTTTTTATAACATGGTCAAAGATCTCAAATCAAATATCATGCAAGCGACGATTTTGAGGGGAAAAATCAAAGGCAAACACTCTCATTCCGCAGATTCCGCTTATTCAGAACGATTTTCCATTCGTATTTAAACGACTTAAATTTCCCGTGGGTCTCGCTTTCACTATGACAAATAATTTTCTGCAAGTATGTATAATTGATGGATGTTTGTGCATTTGTAGTATCAATCTTGAATTCCCATGTTTCTCATATGGTCAATTTGGTGAAAAGCGGAACGTTGGCCGACACGTCAAAACCATTGAAGTTTGATTGAAACAAATCAACACATTTATATTTCTATTGCATTTAATACAACTTCTGGATAAAGAATTTTAATTGAGCGAATTACATAAATTAGCAAGTGCATTGTGCATGCTCAGAAATAAATTTTGGGCGGAACGAAGTTTACCGGGTCAGCTCGTACTTATTATATATTGTTTATCGTTTGTTTTTATTTTTGAAGTGATAACTTCTTTAGGCGCTTTGGGCACTTTTGAGAGGGGTAAAAACCAATAAACTCGCGATACCGACACAGCTACTACTATTACCGAAACTGTTACTGATACCGGCACGCAGTGTTACCTTTCGGGACGCTTTAGAGTCATTTCGACTCCTTTTTGTGCGCCTGGACCCGGACTCGTCCTTTTGAAAATCAGTGAGTTCGGACTGCTTTGAAAAATGTAAGATATTTTTGCTATAATTCAAAATTTTTCAGTGTATTTAGTTGAATTCGAAAGAATTTTGTTTTACTTGAATTTGAATTGAACAGTTTGTTTATTTAAAAAAGAAAAGAAAATATTGAAATCGGAATGGGACTCCTTTTTTTATCCAGGACTCTTTTTTGGACTCTTTCTGAAAATTTTCAGAGGTAACACTGGCGCAGTCGCAGTAGCTTAGTGGTAAGTGTGTTGGACTGCTATGTGGGGGTCACAGGTTCGAATCCCGCAAAAACCCAATTCCGACTTAGGGTTTTTTCCGCTGCGCTACCTCTCGCGAACGTCTGACAAACATCCGAGAGTATAAATGTCTTGAAAGAGCTTCTCAATGGTTTGGAGTCGGCATAAAATTGTAGATCCCTTCCATTCGTTCCAAAAATGAGAAACTCACACAAAACGAATTGTTGTGAGAAGCTAGGCCTAGGGTCTCTCCGGACCTGTTGCGCCAACTATTTATTTTTAACACTGCCGGCACCGCTGTTCTCTTTATAAGTAAAAAAAATAGAAGAAAAAAAAGAAAAGGACAAATGACACACTTTCGATTGCGAGAATCGCAGTTCAGTTTTCAGTATAGATGAGGACTGTGGACGAGGAGGGGTGGAGCTACTGAGAGGTGAGAGCTGAGAGCTTACTCGATTTATTAGTATTGAAGCATTGGGTGATGGGGGTATGCGGTATGCGGTATGGTACCAGTCGTATTGGGATAGGCAACTGCGTTACGTTTTAAATCTTTTTTTGTTTGGACATAACAGCATTTAAAAAAATTTTGAAGCGCCTTCTCCAACTAAAAAAAGAGCAAAAATAGCAAAAAAATTGTGCCAGGCGCTCGAAAAAAGTTCCAAATTGAAAATTTAGTCGCACAGCGGTCACGCTGCGGCTTTGGTTGCTTGGAATGATGAAGAACCGTCAAAACAATCTCACCGAGACTTTTTATGATGGTTTGGGCACGGCTACCCGCTGTCATATAACTTCTTCACCACATAATCGACGATTTGTAAAAGACAGCGTCGGCCTTACGGTATTTAGAGGCTTAACTTTCATAGGCTCCGGTAGTAAACTCTGACAATGACAACACATCAGTAATTTAGCCTTGTCAATGGATTTTTCTTTGGTCTAAAACGGCAAGTGTCAAATAAAAAAATTAAATTATCTCCGTCGTAAACATTACTTTTACTGTAGCGTTTTTCAGGCGGAAATAATGGCGATAAAAGAGGTCTTATCTTGGCTAAGGGAAAACGTGATATCTGCTAAAGATATCCGTATCTTCTCTGACAGTCAAGCCGCTATCAAGTGCCTGGAATCAGTTTCCACGAATTCCATAACAGCCCAAGACTGTCGTTCGTCTCTCATGGAGATGGCGGAGCAGTTCAACATTCACCTTTGTTGGGTGCCGGGGCATAGGGACATTCCAGGTAACTGCAGGGCTGATGAACTCGCCAAACATGGAACTACGATACCTCTGCTCCCAATTAAGGATTCCTTAGGTATTCCACTCGCTACTTGCAAACTCAAAATAAAGCTGGACGCTATCGAAAGAACAAATCTTAGGTGGTCAACCGGCTCGACTTGTCTAGTGACAAAGCAGATCTGGCCAAAGCTGGATCTAAAGCGTTCTAGGCATCTGATCTCCCTCGATAGGAAGCATATTAGTGCTACAATAGGTGTCATCACGGGACACTGTCTTATCGGCAGGCATGCAAATAGGCTTGGCGTATTCTCTAACGATTTTTGCAGAAGCTGTTTTGACGAGGAGGAGGAGGAGACTGTTCTCCATCTTCTCTGTACTTGTCCGGCTCTCTCACAGAGACGAAAACTCCACTTTGGAGCTTTCTACCTTAGTGATCTGAACGATCTAAAAAACATAGACATCCGAAATCTACTACGCTTCATTAGAAGCTCCGATTGGTTCAACGAGTAGGAGGAATGAATTATAGATTCACGTGGTATCACAAGGGACCTTATAATGGTCTAAGTGTGTCGACTAACCTAACCAGTTAGACGACAGCCATTTCAACCTAACCTAACCTAAACATTACTTTTAGCGTAGCCGATTGCACATATATATACTAGGTCATTATTTAAAATCAAAATTCTAAGCAACATTTGCTTCCATTTCCGTTCGCGTTCACAGAACTACGAAAGGGATTAAAGTGGTTAGAAAACCTTGATTCAGTAGTCTCATCTGGCTGCGAACTTTTAGCCGAATGGATGTCAACGTTTCGACCTGAAGAAGTGTTTTCGACTCTAACCTGGAGGAAGACCGATTGTACGATGCAGAGAAACACCTCACCCTTACACTTAAGCGAATGGGGGCTTTAACCAACTTAGAGTGCGCTACTATACTGAATGCCCAGGTAGCCAAAGGCCAACTTAATTAAAGATGCCCATTGGTTCAGGCTGTTGGGTTGTAGCCTTAAAGAGAAGGTTATTCCTTTCAGTGAACGTCTGTCTACTGTGCGTTGAATTCTCTGACTAAACTAAATTAAATTGAAAGGGGACATAAGTGGCGGAGTATATAAAAAAAAAATGAATTGAAAATTAAAAATTGAAATTGAAAATTGAATTGAAAATTGAAAATTTAAATTGACATCAAACGTTTTAAAATCATTGTCCATTTAAAATTGAATTAATTTTGTTCCCTTCTTTATAAAAGTACTAGCTCTATAAACCAGAATTTAATAATGAACTTAGTTTTAAATTTGTTAAACTTAATTGCTGCCAGTGGATTGTTATTAAAAAATCATTGCCAACCGAACTGCAGAGGTTAACGGAAATGCCAAATAAAATGACAAATTTGCCAAAATGGAACCCAATATTTCAGTTTAATTCAAAATAACCGAACTGATTAATTATTTTCAATCAGGGCATAGCTACTACTGTTTTTTTTTTTTTTTTTTTATCGAATCAGGATGAAAACGATTTTATGAATAACCACCCGATATGTGTGCGCTCGTATTCCGCAAGCACTGGGGTTGTGTTCATGTCTCATTGATTTACGGCTGTTTGGATTTTAAATAGGCTTCATTACATAAATAATTAATTGCGTTGGGTGAATTCAGAAAGCTGGTGATTTATGTCGTTGGGATTAGGATAACGCTGGATTCTCAATACAATGAGCAAACAAATTTGTTTTTTTGTTATTTCGTCGATTATTTGTGTGTGGAAATTAAAATTTCAAAGAGAAGGGGATTAAATGTGCTTACGATAGTTACGCTGTTAGTGGACGTTTTGTGTTATCATCATGCTAGTCCGTGAAAACGAAAGCGTTTAATGTGCACAAGCCTTCTGATAATATCTTATACTTTGATTGAATTGTTTGCTTGTTAATCCTGCTACTGCAGCATAATAACGTCAACTAGTGGACATAACTTACGAAAATGAACATTTAAAGAGAAAATCTGAACATAACCAAAGCATTTAATGTACTCTTTGCAAAGTTTTGACTGTATATTCTAGATTGCAGTACAAAGAGCCTTATCTTACGATTAATTTGACGCAACACACATCTCTTTGTTTTCTTGTCATTTTCTGCAGTCATTACTGCACCTTATTTGCTTTTTTGTCAATTTATTGTTACAGTCCACTGTTAAAAAAAAAACGTCTTAAATTAAAAAAAAAAAGCTTCTTATACCTATTCGAAAACGTAAGAAATAAAGTTTTCATATACGAAAAACAGCGGATTTTTTTTTCTGAAAAGAACGGATTTATTTAAGAAAAGTGAATTATTACACATAAAAAATACATTTTTCTTTTAAAAATCAGATTTTGTGAATGCAAGTTCGTGTCTCTATCAGGGTGTTTATTATATCAGTTCATTTCTAGATGGACATGGGTAAAGTCGGGTCATATGGCACCATGGGGGACCTGATTTGCAGGTGAAAATTTTTAGTTACAGACGAACAAAAAAAAGAAAAGTGAAGAGTAAATTCGAACAAAAATTGTTTGTATGTATGATTAAAAGAAGTGTTGGTACAAAAGTATTCGGTGCCCAGTGTTCATTGTTACAAATAACTTAAAAGCCTATCGCGTGTGCTTACTTCGATTTGCCATTATTACTGCATGTACGCTTTTATTCGTGTTTTTCGTGAAAAAAAAGTACACTATCATTTGGGAGATATTGGTGCCGTGAAATAACGCCGAATTTTGGAATTCGATGTTATTTCACATTTGCTTCGGTCTTATTTCTCAAGCAATATTCGGCATTATTTCACTTTGTCAATGTGAAATAAAACCGAATTATAAACTTCCGCTTTATTTCGCTTTTACAAAGTGAAATAACGCCGAGTTTTCGAATTCGGCGTTATTTCGCGCGGCGTTTTTTCACGGCACCGGATATATTGCACCCCGAATTCGACATAATTTATGTGCACCGGTGCCATTTCTCCCGCTATTAGTTTTATATTGTAAATTTCAGAACTTTCTTTTGTATGATTTTTATTAGAAATTGCGACAATTTATACATTGTGTACTCGTGTACGTCTTTTTTAAATACTTGTAGCGAGTGTGGAAAGAAAAGCTCCAATAGAACTTAAATTAGCATATCACCCACCTATGGGTGCCAAATCACCCTCCAGTTTTTTAATGAACTCTTTTGATTTGTGTAAACATCTAAGCGCGCGTTATTGGAATCTGGTGGAGTAATTTTACATATTTAACTTGCGGGGACGGAAATGCGTCACTGTGTTTTATCATTGCATACATTTTTTGGAATATGGTGGAGTAATTCCACACATTTAACTTGCGGGGCAGGGAATGCGTCACTGCGTTTTATCATTGCATAGATTTTATCATTGCATACGTTTTTATTATTGCATACATTTATGAGCTGGGGCATATTAATTTCAGCTTTTTGTTGATGTGAAATAAAATTTCTCTATTTCGTCCTTGCACCGTACTCAGAAGAAATATCAAGAATTCTGCAGGGAGATTATCATCTTTTACCAATGATCATAAGCGGAGACTTCAATATCAATTTTGCAAATCCAGAAGCTCAACCATTTATTGATTTGATGCAAGATAAATTCAATCTTCAAATGAACTCCAACCGTAAAATTTCAACAACACGATATGGAACAACCATCGATGCTGTCTTCCAGCGTAATCTAGATATAGATTACAGTCTCGAATGTACATTATCTAACTTCAGCTACCACAATCCGATTGTATCTATCTTTTCTACCGAAACTAGCACAGAACGAATAAATTATTGTTATTTCATAATATATCAAGAATACGGTTATTACAATCCCTCTTTTCTCAATGACGTGTATCAAGCCACACACATACCGCACGCACGGTGTTTACACATACACATATTTCGGGACTGTTGGATACAGTCGCACCAATTTTTTTTTTTTTAACTTTTACGCTTTTAAAAATTTTAATATGTTTTAAACTATGAATTATATTTATGTTCCTATTTTTTGTTTTTGAAATAAACAAAGAGTTAATATATTTATGTTTTAATTTGACATAATATGCTTTATTTTTTGAATTGTAAAGAAAACAAAAAATGGGTGCAATATTTACCGACTTTACCCTATAGAGAAAGGACACCGTGTTTACACATGCGTTTATTATAAGCGATTTGTTCTTATGAGTATTTCTTATATCTGCGATAGACTGTATACTTTCACTGTCAAGTTAGATTTAGATTTAGATTTTATTAATTCCATTGGTAGTTAATACAATATTTAAAATAATTTGCGTAACCTACAAAAAGGACCATGTTAAAAAAGAATTGAGGATCTGGGCAAGATTTTAAAAACAAACTGCTTTGAATAATAAGTAAAATATAAGTGTTTTTCATACGGAATGAATGGTTAAATACATTCTATATTTATTTAAAAAAAAAACAACAAAAACTAGTGCCAAATGTATCGAGTTTCGGTAACTAAAATCTTAAACAAATGTTGTGGAGAGGTGAGTCGAGTTAAATTGAGAGTATGTCTGTCACTATTTAATTACCTTAGATAAATAATAAATTGTTCATCTCATTCAGGTCGTAAGTAAAAAGCTTCTTTCTGTGAAAAGAAAAGGTGCTCTGAGATTATCTAATTTAAATGGGCAATTTATTGAAGATAGGCTGTGCTACAGAAGAGCAATAACTAAATAAGAGGTGAGTATTGTGCGCGGGGCAAGACAACAGAGCTACGAAGACCGTAGGCATTCGGATCATGATTAAAAGAACACCCGCTTCTTAAGAAAAGTATTTTTAAGACTTTGAAGAAGTAAATATGTTTTAAAGGTAATATAAATGAGAATGCATAAAAAGAGGAAAACTGTGTTCGTTGCGTCTTCTTTTCCAGATAATTCTGACTAAATGCTTTTGAATTACTGACAAAGGCTGTATTTTATTTTTGTGTGTGCCGCCCCAACAAGTCCACCCATACTGTAGCTTTGACCAGACCACAATAGACCCGTTTTTAAAAGTTTTCTCGAAGTTTTTTGCAGGTATTTCCTTAGGGAAGTAGTATGAGACTTCCAACTTAATCTACTGTCAATTTCAAGGTAAGGTTAGGGAAGGGTGTTTCACTTTCCACTCGGAGGCTTTGAGGCCAATTGTGATTACCTTTGCAGATTAAACAAACCCCAAAACAATCTGGTGGACTCTTCATCTTTCTGGTGCTCTTCGCGAATTTGAGAAAATCCGGTATCTCTCCTCCAGGGATCGGAGTCGTCGTTCTTGGAGAGCGGGACATTGGCACAGGAAATGTTGGATCGTCTCCGTTTCCTCCTCAGTTCCACAGCTCCTGCATAGGTCGTTAGTTTCTCGATTCCATTTCCGGAGCATGGGTTTGGTTGCGCAGTGACCAGTGATTATACCTTAGATATTTTGTTATTTTTTCGTTTAGTTCTGGCCATAGGGCTCGTGCAGTTTTCCAGCCTATTTTTGAGGACCAGGTGTTGTCAGTCACAGTCGGTGCTGAGGACATGGAAAAACCATTTCTGCAGACTGTTAAACGGCGAAGACGACACAAATTCCGCTGTTAGGCAGAACGAACCATTCAACCTGGACGATGACAGCCAAGATTTCCGTCCACCTGACCAAAATGAAGTGAGGATAGCAATATCTAAGCTTGAATCCAACAAGGCTGCTGGTCCAGACGGCTTACCTGCCGAGCTCTTCAAGGCAGCCGGAGATGACTTGGTAGAGTGCATACACCAACTCATCTCCAAGATTTGGTTAGAGGAAAGTATGCCTGATGAATGGAACCTCAGCATTGTTTGCCCGATCCACAAGAAAGGAGACCCTCTAAACTGCGCCAACTACAGAGGCATCAGTCTCCTGAACACTGCGTATAAGATCATGTCTGCTGTACTGTGTGAACGCCTGAAATCTTTCGTCAACGATCTGATAGGTCCCTATCAGTGCGGTTTTAGGCCCGGTAAGTCCACGACCGATCAAATATTCACACTACGACAGATCCTGGAAAAAACCCAAGAATACCAGATCGATACTCACCATCTTTTTATCGAATTTAAGGCCGCATATGACAGCGTTTATAGAGACGAGCTATACAGAGCCATGTCTAGTTTTGGCATCCCTGCCAAACTTGTCAGATTGTGCAGAATGACGATGGAGAACGCTCGCTGCTCCGTAAAGGTCGGAAACAATTTCACCGAGACCTTTGATGTCAAAAAAGGATTTAGACAAGGTGACGCGCTGTCATGTGACATCTTCAACATCATTCTTGAGAAGATTGTGCGAAACTCACAAGCCAAAACCAGAGGCACAATTTTCTATAAGTCTGTGCAATTGCTTGCATACGCTGACGACATTGACATTGTTGGCACAACACAGCGAGCTGTCACTGGTGCGTTTGCAAGTATTAGTACAGAAGCGGCAAAAATGGGTTTAGTGCTGAATGAGGGTAAAATATAATATATGCTGTCAACAAGAAGGGACACACAACATCGAAGAATCGGACAGAACGTCACGATAGACAGCTATAACTTTGAGGTAGTTAGGGACTTTGTCTACCTCGGCTCCGCTATAAACTCTGATAATGACATCACATCAGAAATCAAGCGAAGAATCACACTTGCCAACCGCTGTTTCTTTGGCCTAAGACAGCAATTGATTAGTAAGGCCTTGTCAAGAAGCACTAAGGGGATTCTATATAAGACTCTCATCATCCCTGTCCTGCTCTATGGCGCAGAAGCATGGATCCTAGCAAAAACGGATGAGGATCTTCTTGGTCGCTTCGAACGCAAAATTCTTCGAGTTATTTTTGGTCCCGTTTGCGTTGACGGGATTTGGAGGAGAAGATTTAACAGCGAACTCTACGAGCTGTACAGCGACATCGACCTGGTCAGAAAAGTACGCATCAGTCGTCTAAGATGGCTGGGACATATAGAGCGAATGGACACCAACGCTCCGGCCCGAAGAGTCTTCGATTCTAACCCGGAGGGACAACGCAGTAGAGGAAGACCTCGCCTTAGGTGGCGCGCGCAAGTGGAAGGGGACCTCAACCAACTTGGAGTGCGCAACTGGAGGCAGTTAGCCAAAGATCGCGCTAACTGGAGAGGCGTATTGGTTGAGGCCCAGGTCCACCCCGGACTGTAGCGCCACCTAAGTAAGTAAGTAAGGTGTTGTCCTTGGTAGTCACCTGGTCACTTGGTCAATTGGAGAAAAATCGAAATGCAAGTTCATTTTCTGACAGGGGAAAAACAGAAATGTCTTCCCAAGTGGAATTATATACGGAGAATTGACCGCCAGAATTCAAAAACTATTCAAACAATCACCTCAAGGAGTCTGATGATGAATTAGTGGTGTAGGTCGAAATAGGTATCATTCCTACCAAAGTGAATATGTCTTTCGTGAGATGGAACTTCTTTCTTGTGGGCATGCTTACGTGTTTTTCGAATCAATCAAAAATTTGAGTATGTCTGACCTTTCTATGCGTCTCTGAGTAGGTATTTTGAGATCCTTAATTGGCACATGCCACCCATGTAGCACCCTACAACCATTGCGTTCATTAAAATGATATTCAGCTGGCAAATGCAGAACCAACGAAACGAAAAAAGACGTGCATTTGACTTGAGCAACATCTCCTTTAGAAATTGAACGTTACACACACACATGGAAAATACTATTACACCTGACTTAACATCCACGTAGTGTTTTTTTTTTTTTTTCTCATGGGTTTTGGCATCAATTTTTAGAACCAACAGCTTTCTTTCAGAAGGATACGGTCTTTCCTGATGGCGATATGTGTATGCCATTCAGGTAGAGAATACACATAAAATTAGTAGAAATCGCATTTTTAATTGCAGTTCTTGAAAATAGTAAAGCCGTACCTACTCCCAGCGTCTGTCTGACTTTAATGGGACACACAGTAATTGGTCTGTTGGCTGCACTCTACGTATCAGTCGGATACAGCTGGCAACAGACTAAAGGATACCGAGACCGACGCGTCCTCATCCTCGGTTCTGTGTCCTGACCATCAACAACGCACACCGGCACGCTTGAACTGGGTTAAATAGCGGAGAAATGATTAAGCTGCAGCAGAGACCAGAAGCACTAAATGTACTTTACTCTTGGAAAAAAAGGATATTTTTACTTGTTCCATTTAAGGAACCCCCCTTGGAGGTATGATGCCATTCGCCGCATCTAGCTGTGTGTAGGTATGTGTATTATGCTTTCTTGTTGTTATTTTTGCTGTTTTGCGTGAGCTTCGTTTGTTACTCCTTAATTTAGTTCTTTTGGTTTTTTTTTATTTTTATTTTTAGATTTTTGTTCTTTGTCTTCGCTGGGACTTGGATTGCATTTGGGCACTTTTGGCTAACGGAAGACAGCCATACGGGCAATGTAGCACAAGCGGAGAGCAGCTACCACCACCATTGACCCTTTTTGCAAATAATTGCCGGCCATTAGTGTGCAGGGGGTATTTAAATGTTAAAATAGATTTAACGCTTCCATTTAAAACGAACTCTGTGGACATGACGGCAAAGCAGTTAAAACGAGCGAACGCCGACTTCGCAGGGGTAGTAGCTGAGTAATTTAATGCATTTTAGATTGTCCTAAGCGCTTAGGGTATAGGGAGGAGCTTCGCTTTCAATTTGCCATAGGTGCAATTGTGTGTTTCTGCTATTTAATTCGAAATAACTTTTGATGAGTTTACATTGCGGTTGAGCTCGTTTAGTTGGGTTGAGTGGTTTTGGGGTTTAACTTTTTTGTTTGTCGTTTCTTTTGTTTCATTAGTTATAGTTGCCTAAAGACCAGTTGAGTGCGGTGGTAATTTCAAAAGAATTGCGGTCCGGGTGGAGAGCTGGAGCTGAAGGTTATTATTATGCAGTCTGCTTAGCATGGGTGCATTTTTTTTTTTTTTTATAAGATATTTAGTGATAGCTTGTCAAGTACAGAAAATTAAATGAAGGTGCAGATGTATTGTTGGTAGATATGAGTGGTTAATTCCGCAGTTTGGGGTTCCTCGGCCACTAAACTTGACCAATGTCTGAAGCTGCATACAGTTGCGTATATAAGTAGAGTTGGTTTTCTACCACGTCACGTCCAAACCAATTATGGAGTGACGGAGCAGCATGAGGAGTGAGGACTAGTATTACGACGTACCTCATACCCATTATGTATATGAAATGCTTGGAATCTGAAATGAGGCAAAATCCATACGATTTGCTAAACACATGCAAAGTGTTGTAGCGGGAAACTTATGTGGAAAAATTCAAAACCCTTCAACTTCGGCTAAAGATTTTAAACTTCAAGAAAGACAGCTGAAATGAGTGGCAGGAGAGAAGGAGCTAGTCTTCGAAGGTATGATAGATCGGGCCATGAAAATAGATAGATGGAGGCCATGCGGAAATTGAATTTCTATCCCAGTTAGCAGTACAGAGGTTCAGGCACGGTGAGGGTTAAGTTAGGTTAGGTAAGTGGGTTGGCGAGCATGGTAGATAAGCCTGTAGGTATACGGCACACTTAGATCCATTTTTGATGCCCTTGGGGTTTACGACCCCCACACTATGGGAAACAACCTATGATAAGTAATACGAACTGGCGAGCCTTCCTGATGCATTTGTAACGAAACGCCAGCGTTCGTCACACTTTCACATACCAATCCCGTATGTGGCATAGAATTTTACACTCGGCTCATAGAATTCACACTGTGTTTTTGAAGGAAAAACAATGAGTAGCCGAGTGAGAAAACCATGAGTCGAGACCTGTCTGCCAGTGAACTGTACCAATCTCGTGTACCAGATAAGGCTCCAATTATAGAAGGCGACTTAGGTCAAATTCTGAACTTTTGGTGGCTGGATTCCCATTTGGGAGACCGGCCTTAAGCAGGTCAGCCATCCCAGCTGGTTTGCTATTCCTTTCCCCTGGAACCACGCTGTAGTCGGGCCGCTAAGGAACCACGCAGTAGTCGGGCCATTAGGATCCACGTAGTAGTCGGGCCGCTAAGGAACCACGCTGCAGTCGGGCCTCTCCCCCTCCTTTCCCCTGGAACCACACTGTAGTCGGGCCGCTAAGGAACCACGCAGTCAGTGTGACCAACTTATTTTTTGAAATCATGCTAAATTCAGCTGTATAGCATTTTTTTTTTTTTATAAAAAGTGCTAAAAATCATGCTAAATATTTATTTCAAATCAAAACCTGCTAAAAACCCAAAAAATTAACGAAAAAGCTGTTTTTCAGAAAAAAAGAAGAAAATATATTTCAAAAAAATCACTTCGTTAAGCGTATTACATAAAAAAAATTAACAATATTAATTCAGTCTTTTTGTTAATTAAAAATTTTGGTTAATGGGGGAATTACTCCGCGATTTTTGCACTAATTTCGGTGAAATTACAGGGAAATACCTTAAGTAAAATAAAACAAAAAAATAGATATATTATTATTATTTGAACTAACACTTGAAAACTAAATAATAATTACTTCTCCATTATTATAATAATATTGTTGTAACAGCTACAGCACAGCAGCCTCCTTTCGCAATCGTCTAGTGGTTGTCATAAATGTCATGTGACGACGGACGAGACAACAGATGAAATAGTAATAATAACGTAGTGCCTAGTATGCGAGTTGCGTGAGAGTACGAAAGGGAAAGAAAAAGTGTGTGTTTGGAAAATTTAATGCAATTGAATTTGCAAGCTGAAGCTTGCTGAATCCGTTGAATGGCTGTGTTCAGTGTCTACTGCCAGATGAGAGTTGTAATGGCTTGTTTACATTAAGGTTCGTCTGCTTTGATTTTATTGAATTATTTTAATTCATAATATGGCTAAATTAAAATCCTGCTAATTTTTCCTGCTAGAGCATGAAATAATGCTAAAAAAAATGCTGGCATGATTTGAAAAAAAAAGATGCTAAAAATAAAAAAATCCTGCTAAATTTAGCAGGAAATATGCTAAATTGGTCACACTGCACGCAGTAGTCGGGCCACGTAGTTAGAGACGTAGTATAGACGTTATTAATATGATATGAGTAGTTTGTATAGAGGCATATCGAAATATTGTTAGGAAGTAGTTTGTATAGAGTTATACAGAGAACATTGTACACCCTATCCAAATATTGTCAAGAAGTAGTTTGTATAGTGGACACAGAAAACCCTTTACACATTATTCAAATATTGTTAAGCAGTAGTTCTAGTTTGTATAGAGTTGTATGCATGGTTGCCACTTGCAAACAAAATTAGCAACCAAAAATGAAAAAAAAAAAGTTACCAGACTAAGCAAAAAGTTACCAAAAATCTGGAAAAATTATAAAACACGAAAAAATCGTACATATCGTCTTGAGCCAGTATGAATAAGACTTTTTGGTATCGTTTAATTTTTCTCTGATTTACGAACTTATTATAAAAAAATGTCATGGCAATGGAAAAATTAACCTATGTTTAAGCCTAGTATGCACTTTATGCAGAACACGTAAAGCGAAAGCCTCTCAAGTGGAATCCAATTTTTCGCCCTCCACCAGTTGTCAAACTTAAGCGCACTTGTATTGGTAAATTTGAGAAAATATCTAGATTCGCAAAAGTGCTCTGAAATCTGAAAAAGATTGCTCGTTTTTTGTGCCAAACGAACATAAAAAATGCTCTGAGAGCAAAAAAAGGGCTCTGAGAGCGCCCAATCGAATACCACATTACTGATGTACTAGGAATACTTTTAAACCTTAAACGTAGTGGGCAGAAAAAGTAAGGCAGCATTTACATGTGATGATATCGAGTTCGTCTTTTTGGTGCTCCTGTTCAAAAAGTTACCAAAGCCAGATAAAAATTACCAAATTACCAAAAATCATGAACTAAGAAAAAAATTACCAGATTTGGTAATTTATTACCAAAGTGGCAACCGTGGTTGTATGGCAACATTGTAATTAGTATTAAGAAAAGCACTGCGAATAAAGTGTACCTCTAAAACCAAAGTTTTGGTGTTTCTTTGGTAAACCCTGGATCCGGCGAGCAAAACGGCCGGAGAAAAAGCACATCACACATTTAAAAATTCAAGCATTTACTGATCTCTTGGTAAGTACTTCTAGGTCCTTGAAAGAGTTTTAGGCAGTGGCACGTAGGAAGTAGGAAGTATGGGGTGTCCTCATGCACCTCAGCACCTGCCCGTCACCGTATCCTTTGCAATGTCGTCTGTGCTATTGACACATTGAACCCAAGGTATATAGAATAACATGGTAAAACATTGCGCATGTCCGCATCCTATCTCACTCGCACACTGTTACGTCACGTGTATCACACTGTTTTGACATTTCAGTGCAAGTTCGAGGTTCTCTTAAGGTTTTTGTGGAATATTTTTTAAACAAATTAAAATAAAATGGTTATTTGTGCGATATTCGGCTGTAATAATAACAACGACAAGAAACGAAAGCAAAACAAGGTTCCCGGGCGCGAAAAATTGTCGTTTTTCAGATTTCCCAAGGATGAATCTATGAAAAAAGTGTGGTAGAAAAGACAAGTTTAATGCAAATAATGCATTTGTTTGCTCGAAACACTTTAACAGTGACCAATATGCGCGAAACTTGAAACATGAGCTGCTAAACTATTCACCCAAAAACAGTAGGAATTGCCTTTCACTTCCAAGGACTCTGACAATAAGCGCCAGGAGAATTATGAAAGGCGGAATACAAAACCAAAAATGTTGCGCGAAATTTTGTGAGTTTTAAGTGTGAACAAATTATAAATATGTACGTAATTAGTACCTAATTTAAAATTTGTATTTTCAAAGGAAAACCCTTCCAAGTGAGCAAGTTACCCAGGACACCAATGAACCTACTGCAAAATTATGCTGAAGAACAACCGACCGGATCCTTCACATGGACAGATCAAGTCAGCGATGGTGGACTTCGAAAACCCAACACTATTTTTATCGAAAAAATACGACTTCTTGAAAGTATTTTTAATGAATATAACTCGACTGGTCTAAAAACTGGACAAAATTACATAAAAACATTGTTAGACCTTGCCGAACCTATTGATTTAGATCGCGCGATCAAAAAGTTGTTTTTCCGGGGCAAAATGTTCTTTAAGATTCGAATTCTTAACAAAACACTTATTACGAATATCACTGCAAAAACAAAGAAAAATGAATAAAACGCTGAACTAATTGTAAAACTGATATGTACTTGTTTTTATTTCTAATATTTTCGCAGATTATAAAGGACTATTTATACATTATGGTTATGAGATTTGATTGATGAATAAAACTGCGAATAACAGCTGTCAACATTAGATTTCTTTGTTGTATTGCTGTGGAAACAAGTGGTATCGTACCACCATTAGCTCACTTTAAAACAATTTCGCCACTATATCTTGCAAATCACATTTTTATTAATTTAAAATCCACAACCCTAATATAAAGCACATGAATGTGAACTAATTTGTTCTGAAGTGTCAAAATATGTGATACACGTGACGTACATGCGCAGAACTGAACCAATATTTTCCTCCGGAATATCATACCATGTATTCTATATACCTTGCATTGAACCTACCATCTTTTTCTATAAATGAGGGGCATATCGAATCCGCAGCACATAGTTACAAAGTCTCTGTTTATTTATATGACTCATAACTTATGAGAACTCGCATGAATGAATTTTGGGGGAAAAAAACTTTACAGAAGATTGAGAAAGTCTTAATAACATCGATCGGTATAATAAAAGGTTTAATGAAACACTGCCTCAATATTAAAAAAAAAACATATCGGGGGTTAAAAAAAAAAAACATAAATTCAAAGGAAATGTGAGTAACAAAGAAAGTCGTACCCGGTTATCTGTCACCGCAATAGGAACAGCAAGGGCTAAAACCAATGCTTGCACAATCAACTTTTCGATGAAACTATAGGGTGTCCGCCGGGAAGGTATACTACTTTGTTTTGCCGCCATTTTGGTAAACATTAGTCTTGACAATTCATATTTGGCAGTCGTGAAGTAGACACGTGGCAAATTTATTATAGAAAAATATTCGATAAGCCAACGTGTTTTAATCGTTAAAATATTTTATCAATATCAATCATCGATTACTGTGACGATGAGAAAGTTACGTTGAATTTTTGGGAGAAACAACGTGCCAACGAAACGTAATATTTATCGTGTAGTGAATGATTTCGAAAAAAGAGGATCTGTAGCTGATAGGCCCAAGCATGGACCACAACGTACTGCAAGATCGGCTGAAAACATTATTGCTGCTCAAGGAAGTGTTCAAAACAATCCATCAACATCAATTCGACGCCGTGCTCAGGAGCTTGGTTTTCAAAGAAAACTTTTAACGCCACAACTTCATGCTTTGGGCTTGATTAACATGTGGTATCAACAAGACGGTGCCACATCGCATACAGCCAGGACTACAATGTAATTACTGCGAGACCTCTTTCCACAACAAGTTATTTCAAGAAATGGTGATGTTGATTGGCCTTCACGGTCGACTGATTTGACTGCTCCGGACTTCTTTTTGTGGGGATATCTGAAAAGCAAGGTTTATGCAAACAAGCCAGAAACGCTTGAGCAACTCAAACAAAATATTCGTGATGATATTAATGAAATACCGCGTGAAATGTGTGAAAATGTAATGAAAAATGAGCTCAAAAGGGCTCGCATTTGTGAGACTAACAGAGGCGGACATTTACGACATTAAATAAAACATTTCTTAATATAAGATCCATTCTCCTTCATTTAAAAAAAATTATAAACAAACAAAGTAGTATACCTTGTCGGCGGACACCCTATATAATAATCGCAGATGTTGACAAGCCCAGCGTGGGTATGGAGCTCCCGCAAACCTTCCTTGAACCTTGTCTTGTCTTGCAAGATAAAATCCTTTCCTGGATACTTTATAGTCAGCACCGAAACTTCTTAACCCATTAGGTCCCATCGTGCAACAAATGGTGCAAACAATTTTTTAGCATGTATTCCACTAAATTAGAGCAATTGCAATGATATATGGTTATCACTTCTCTCATGAATCAGTTTTGAGTTCGAGGTACTCAGTGCGTGCTTAAACGATTTTTGTATTTATTTTTATAATAAACGAAATATTAGGTAAGAAGCAATTTTGTTTATAATATTTTTCTCTTCAATTATCTAATCAATGATTTTGTGAAAGTAACGAGAAAATATTTATGCCATTGGTGTATATATATATATGTAAAGATCACTGATCTCGATTGATACCGCTGGGTTCTGCTGTGTAATTTCTGCAATACTTTTTCAAGGTCAACATGCAACATGTCTCATCGTGCATTCAGAAATATGGAAGAAGCTGTAGCCTACTTGCAGTCGGAGAGAATAGAGGCTGATATTTTGGCACTGCCATCCAATGTGGACGAGCTTACAAATGAAGAAAATATTGATGATGAAAACCGGGAAGTCCCAAATGCAGTAGATATTCCAGGTACTTTAGAGTTATGTGATGAAGTTTATGAGACGTTTCAACCAGGCTCGAGTAGTGCTAAGAAATTGAAGACTACGCCAGTAAATTGGTCTTCGAGTGACCCTACGTAAAGCTTTTCGAATACAACTAATACAATCATTTGTGAAAGTGTAAAAACATCTTAACATGGAAAAAGTGTTGTAGAAGTGTTTGAAGAGGTCTTTGAACTCATCGTAAATGAAACTATTCGATATGCTTATCAGATAAAAAACAACATGTCGTTCACTAACACTAAAGATAATATAAAAGTGTCCATTGGATTTCTGATATTTTCTAAATACCATACTTTGCCAAGTCAAAAAGACTATTGGTCCAACGAAGACGATCTAGGAGTGCAAATTGTGAAAGACGCTATGAGCAAAAATCAGTAAGTATTTATCTGTAAGAAGTGTACCTACTTCATTTTCAAAACAATGCCTCAGCAGGTGTAAGTAAACATGATAGGAGTTTTAAGATAAGATCCCTGATGGATTTGATATGTACAAACTTTCATAAGTGGAGCATTTTACTTCAGAACTTGTCAATTGATGAAGTGATAGTTAGGTATTGCGGGCACTACCCAATCAAACAATTTATCCGTGCAAAACTAATAAGGTTTGGATACAAGCTTTGGGCCATGTGTGGTGAAGATGGTTACTGCTACAATTTTTCACTTTAGGTACTGCGGAAAGTCATCTAGTGGGCAACAGGACACCCCTCTTGGATCAAGGGTAGTTTTGGAAATGCTGCAATGTGTTGAAGATCCCTCTAAACACCGATTTTTTTCTTGACAAGTTTTTTACAGGGCATGAACTACTCATTGCTTTGAAAAGTAAAGGTTCCAGAGCCGATCCGAAGTAAAGATATGCAGAAAAAGAAAAGGGGATACTACGACAGCAAGTTTATAGTGAGGTTATGAAAAATGATCTTTTTATTAAATATGAATTAAGGCCTAAAAAAACAAAAAAAAAAGCCAACAGTTCATGAAATATCCGAAAGATTGGCTCAGGAAGTCTTGGAAGTTTGGCAAAAAAATATCGCTCCAAGCACTGGTGATTTTTTAAGAGGTTTAGAACTTAAAAAAAAAAAAAAAACACAAAAAATTCGAAAAAATTAATGAAATATTTATTTGAATCGATAGTTTGAACCTTGCAATTTAATGTTTAAAGATAATTTCATGCAAATGTTGACCGCGGCTGCGTTTCAGGTAGTCCATCCGCTGAGTCCAATTTTGGCATACTCTTTCACACATATCGGCCGGTATCTCACGAATGAATGCATGGATGTTGGCTTCCAGTGCGTCAATCGAAGCGGGCTTGTCCCTATACACATTAGCCTTGACATACCCCCACAAAAAATAATCTAATGGTGTCAAATCGCACGATCTAGGCGGCCAACTGATCGGCCCGAAACGTGAAATTAACTGTTCACCAAACTCGCCTCGCAATTGCGCCATTGTTTCGCGTGCTGTGTGGCATGTGGCACCGTCTTGTTGAAACCACATATCATGCAAGTCAAGAACTTCCATTTCGGGCAAAAAAAAGTTTGTTATCATCGCTCGGTAGCGTTCACCATTGACAGTAACGCTGCGATTCGCATCATCTTTGAAGGAATATGGCCCAATAATGCCGCCGGCCCATAAACCGCACCAAACAGTGGCTTTTTCGGGATGCATTGGTAGCTGTTGCAATGCTTCTGGCTGATCTTCACTCCAAATGCGGCAATTTTGCTTATTTACGTACCCATTCAACCAAAAATGAGCCTCATCGCTGAACACAATTTTTCGATAAAAAAGCAGATCCTCGGCCAGCTTTCCAAGAGCCCATTCACCAAAAATTCGGCGTTGTGGTAGGTCGGCTGGCTTTAGTTCTTGCACAAGCTGTATCTTAAAAGGCTTTACGCACAAATCCTTCCGCAAAATTTTCCACGTAGTGCTGTAACAAAGGCCTAACTGCTGGGAACGGCGCCGAATCGACATTTCGCGGTCTTCTGTCACACTAGCTGATACGGCCGCAATATTTTCTTCACTACGCACAGTACGTAAACGTGTTGGTGGTTTAATGTCCAACAAAGTAAATTTGGTGCGAAATTTGGTCACAATCTTCCGAATAGACTGCTCAGAAGGTCGAGAATGCCGATCATAAAATGGAAGCAGCGCGCGATGAACATTTCGAACCGAGCACGAATTTTGATAGTAAAATTCAATAATTTGCAAGCGTTGTTCATTTGTAAGACGATCCATGGTTAAATTGCAAACCAAACTGAAGCTGTTTGACAGTGACACAAGGTACTAAACACACGTCAGCTGTCAAAACCAGTGTTGCCAAAACCAAACCAGCTAAAAAATCACCCGTTATTATGTGGCAAGACTATTAGAAACTGAGCCTCCACTGACCTGAAATATATCTGATGAAAACTTGAAAGCTATTGTTACAGATGGTCTCGATACATGTCAGGAGTCAGGGCACTCATTCCGTATGTCGATTATCGCCAGACGATAGCGTTTCGACGATAGCTTTAATTCACGTAACTTTAATAATCGTTTATCGTCCAGACGATATCGTTTTGACGGTTGAACATTTGCTTCACGTAAGTCAAAAATCGTCGAAACGCTATCGCCCAGACGATACAATTTGAGCGATACCTAATGAGGTGTCGTTTTGCATTGATTTGTGTGTTTTGCAATCAGCTTAAGATTTTTTTATCGAATTTCAAGAAGAATAATTGACTTTATATATTTTTCAAATACATACTACCAAATATATAAATACCTATATTTTAAACTTATTTTGTATGAAGCTCATGCAAAAGCAAGAAATATTGTAGAAAGGTGTAATGGTGTTTACTGTTTCCAAAGGTACAGAACGTGAATCATTAACTTCATATGGCATTAAATTACATGTTGTCATAATCCTCAGGTCGATGTTGAGTTCTACTTGAAAAAAGAAAAAGTATAGCTACGAACCCAGAAAAATTGCGATTTTTGCAAATGTTTGTTCTGACCTCCATAACAGGAATCGAACAATACGAAGATTTGGCAAGTGTAATTTTAAACGACTCGCAAGCCCTAAGTGGGAATAACCGGATGAGACAGTTGGCTTCAAAAATGAGGGATGAAATAAAAAACTCGCTTCAACTTCAATTATTTTATTGATGTTATATTTTGCTTGGTAGCTGTTTGGCTTATTACCCTTGGCCAAGACCGGATGGTCATTCATGAAAGCAATTAAAATTGTCATATGCATTGCTGAAATACATTTCTTCGGTATTATTTGTTAATTTTAATAAACTAAGGTATAATTTAATACACTTTGCAGTTTTCAAATTTTCCGGCATCAAACACAAAATGATTGAAAAAAAGTCATTTCTGACATTTTAAACGACATCTGATTGGAATTTTCACTATAGTTTGAAAGTCTCTGAAGGAAACTCAGTGCTTTCAATGCTCTCTCTCGTTGTATACAAAAAAAACGATAGACGAGACGATAGTGATAGAGTTACGGAAAGCAAATTGATGACGAGATCGTTGACTACTATCGCGCAAACGATTATCGTTCTCAGAGTTACGGAATGAGTGCCCGATATTAAAGTGTTACGACTGGCACCGTGCTTCCTCAGACTCGAGGGAAGAGTGCCGGACGGAGAGTCAAAATAAAACAATTAGATTTAATTATTTAATACAGAGCCCGCTGTCTAATTGCGTGGCTGCAACTCTGTATTTTTATTTATTAATTTAAAGTTTTAATATTAGTTTACAATCCAGAGCCCGCTGTCTATTGCGTGGCTGCAACTCTGTTTGCTTGTTTACTTAACTCTTAACTCTGTCTTTTCCTGGTCACAGTCCTCGCCTTTTATACTATTATTCCTCATGACCCATCTCCTATCTTCCCCCTCCACGCATCATGATTTCCTTACCAATTACCATATGTGCATACGCGCTATTTTAGGTATTGCTTAATTGTTTTCCGTTCTCATTACAAATACCCAAATGACATCTTGGGTGTCATTTGCCTTACGCTGGTGTCAAGTGTCATCCATTCATAAATTATTATTATTCCCTGATACCACAACGTAGTATTCCTTCAATATGCAACCAATGCAGTTTTGCCATATGTCGGCGTGCCGCTGTGCAATCGGATCGGATTTGGGTTACGTGTGTATCGTTATGGGTAGGTATGCACTTGACTCATTGCGCTTGGGTGGCGTTTGAGTAAATGGAAAAACAAATGAAAACAAAGCAAATGACCTATTAATAGCCGTGCGCTTCGGTAATGTATTTGGTGTATGGAATGGATTGTCAGTGAGAAGGTGATGATTAGGGTAGGTCATGAGTAGGGTATGGTTGTGCGGATCACAACATCCCACCCTCCTTAGAAAAAGAAAATTCTTACCTGAAGGGTTAGAATTTTCTGCAAGTAGGCTTGGATGTGACGAGGAAAGAACTTACAATAACTTAGCAAACTAAGAAAAAGGTTTTTTTTTTTGTTTGAATGAAGTATTTTTTAGAATTTACAATTCTTACCCTTGAAGAGGTTTGTGGTTTTAGCTTAAAAAATTTTTTTTTTGTTTTCTTATCTTTTCTTATTCTTATTGTATTTATATATATTTTTATTTTTATGTTTTTAAATGCAGTACTTCCCAAGGGAGAGTATAACTGCTTTCTTATCCCAAGAGATAGAATTTGTTATTTAACATTTTTTTTTTTTGTATAACATTTTTTTTCTTTATAATGTTTTAATATTTTTGCAGTACTTCCCAAAGGAGAGTATACTTGATTTCTTATCCCAAGAGATAGAATTTGTTATTTAATAATATAACATTTTTTTGTATAACATTTTTTTTTCTTTATAATGTTTTAATATTTTTGCAGTACTTCCCAAAGGAGAGTATACTTGATTTCTTATCCCAAGAGATAGAATTTGTTATTTAATAATATAACATTTTTTTTTGTATAACATTTTTTTTTTGTATAATGTTTTAATATTTTCGATAATATGCTTTATTTTAAATTCTTTATTCCTATTACAAATTTATTTTTAGCTATTTAGTAAAAATTACTTAAGTCTTATTTAAACTTATTCCATAAAATTGATATTTTAATCTCTGGTAGTAAGTACCATTCTGGGAGTAGGGTTTGGGGAAAGGTCTGTTGGAGTGGGTTTTATGATTATGCTAGGGATAGGATCAAGGGATATGTTTGTTTGAGGAATTTCTAAATCGTTATCTTTCTTTGGAGTTTCAATATTCCTGCCCCTGAGGTATCTGATCATGGTACAAATCGTGAGTAATAGGATTGTTAGGGTAATATAAGTCATAGTGTAATGGTGTATATCGTTTTTTGATAAGGTTTGTAGACCTGCGCTTTCTTTATTTTCTAGGCTTTTAATATCTGCGGTTAGTTTTTTTTTAACATGTTGTCGTCATCGTATCTTAAAAGTTTAACTGAGCTATTGTAAACCTGAACGGTCTTGAAATTTAGAGGGAAATGGCAATGGAAATATTATTTTGTAGCCTTTGATACGGAGGTACTTGGATGGAACTGTGAGTGTTGGGAATAGGATTCTTATTCCGTGTAGGATTTTACTATTTAATCGGCAAAAGGTTTTAGATTGTTATTGTGGATAACCTTAAATTTCCTACCGATCTTGACCTCGGTATTTTCTTCTGACATTATTCTTGAGACTTCATAGGGACCTTCCCATAGCGAGGAGAATTTATTTTTTCGGGTTTGGTTTTTTAAAAGAACCCTATCTCCAACGTTAAATTTTTTGATTTCAGTACTTTTGTCGTACTGTCTCTTGGAACATTCCTTTTTCCGTTGTAATATCTTGTTTGCTACTTGATATCCGTGTTGCAACCGGGCTCGTAGTTCGTTGGCATAATTTTCGTAGTTATACGAAGTTTTAGGAGATTGCTCGAAAACGCTGGGAATGTTTGCGGGGAATCCATAGAGAAGTTCATATGGCGTAAAGCCTGTACTACTATGAGGTGTAGTGTTGTAGACAAACATTGCGTATGGAACCCAAGAATCCCAAGTTAGGGGGTCTTGGTTAACATAGTGCCGTAAGTATTCAGTTAACGTCCTATGGCTCCTTTCCAACGCGCCATTGGTTTGCGGGTGGTATGGCGTTGTATTTAATTTCCTGATTTTCATGAGGTTGCACATTTCCTTGAATAAATTGCTCAAGAAGTTTGTGCCTTGGTCTGTTAACAGGGAAAGTGGTATGCCGTGACGGCAGACAATGTTCTCGACAAAAGTTCTTGCTACAGTGGGCGCTTCAGCGTTAGGAAGGGGATATGCTTCGGAAAGTTTTGTCAAGTCGTCTTGAAAAGTCAGGATATATTTTTGACCGGAATGGCTTACGGGAAGTGGTCCGACTATATCCAATGCGACCCTTTCGAAAGGTCTTGAACTGGTTGTTGTTATTTTCATGGGTACTAGAGGATTTTTCCTGCTTTTATTGAGTTGACAAGATTTACATTTACTAATGTAAGAAGTGATGTCTTTAGCCATAGTAGGCCAAAAGTATTTTGACTTGATTCTTTGGATTGTACGAGTTATCCCTTGGTGTCCTCCGAAAGGGGAATCATGGTATTCGCACAGAATCTTGGTTATGTCGTCCTGGTTGCTGAGAAGAATTTTGTCATTAGAAAAAATGTGAATGGTGATATTTAGAGTTTGAAAAATGTTTTCTATTAAAAGTTTCATACTTCTTTTCGAAGGGTTCTCCATAGCTGGCAGAGCTATACCTAAAGCTTGGATATCGTTTTTATTGCAAAATTCTTTAATATTTTTAAAACATGCCTCAGTAGTTTTTTGGTCCTTTAAACCTCGATGGGGGATAGGAAGTGTGGTGACTGAAATAGTTGTGCCGTCATTTTGTGGGTATTCAGCAGTTTTCCCTATTGAGGGCTTAATAAATCGGGGTATTTTTTGTTTTAACGTATATTCTTCTTCAGACTCAATTATGGGTAATATGATAATCTTTAGTTTAATTGATTTGTTTCTGTATATTGACCCCTGCTCTTCTTGTAAGGTAAAACTGGAAAGTGTTTGAATCTGCATATCGCCAATTTGTTCGGGATTTGTTGTATCTTGGATCGCGTTATTTTGGCGTTGTCCTCTAGTTGTTACCATGGCTACTGTCGGTATTCGACTTAGTGCGTCAGCGTTCGAATTGTATTTTCCTGCTTTGTAAATTATGTGGTATTCGTATTCTTCTAGCAAAATTCTCCATCGGGCTAATCTCGAAGTAGGATCTTTTAGATTCATAAGCCATTGAAGCGGTTTATGATCGGTACAAATGGTGAACTTTCGCCCATAAACGTAAGGTCGAAATTGTTTAACTGCGAATATAATAGCTAAAAGTTCCTTTTCCGTTGTAGTATACCTAGTTTCAGCGTCATTTAGGGTTCGGCTAGCGAAGCAAATAGGCTTATCTTGGCCAATGGAACCTTGTGACAATACGGCTCCTAGACCTATGTCACTAGCATCTGTTGTAATGATAAATTCTTTACCGAAATCAGGGTATGCAAGGATTGGAGGGCTTATCAGTTTATTTTTTAACGTTGTGAAAGCTTCGTCACAAAATGCATCCCATTTAAAAGGAGCATTCTTCTTTAAGAGCTTTGTAAGAGGTTTTGCTATAATTGAAAAATTATCTATGAATCTTCTGTAGTAGCCTGCAAATCCCAGGAACGATTTAATGCCTTTAGCGTTTTTAGGGGTAGGGTAAGTTTTCACTACTTTAATTTTTTCGGGATCTGGTGTTATTCCTGCTTCGCTTATCACATGTCCCAGATACATTAGCTCCTTTCGCAAAAAATGACACTTTTCGGGTTGCAGTTTGAGATTATATTCCCGTAACCTCGTTAGAACACCTATTAGCTTGCCGTTATGCTCAGTGAGATTTGACCCGTAAATGACAATGTCATCTACATAAACGAAACAACCTATCCCGATCATTCCCATTAGGACATTATTCATCATTCGTTGGAAAGTGGCCGGGGCATTCTTTAGTCCGAACGGCATTCTGTTGTACTCGTAGTGACCGGTGGGAGTGCTAAATGCGGTTTTCCCTCGGTCAGAGTTCTCAACAAGGATTTGATGAAATCCATTAGCTAGATCGAGTGTGGAAAAATACTTAGATTTACCCAATTGGTCCAATATGTCAGTTATGTTGGGCAATGGGTACGCATCTCCCACGGTTGCGTCGTTTAGTCGTCGGTAGTCTACGACTACTCTCCATTGTTTATTACCTTGAGAGTCAGGTTTCTTCGGGACAAGTAACAAGGGTGAATTCCATGGACTGTGACTGGGTCTTATGATATTATTGTCTAGCATTTCATTGACTTGTTTTTCAATTTCTGCCTTGCTAGATTCAGGAAGTCGATACGGTCGTATATAAACAGGGGGTTTGTTAGGCTCGGTTTCGAGAACGTGAGTGATTGCATTAGTGTATGTTAGTGCATCGCCCGGTAAAAAGAACAATTCGTTGAAGGTCCTACAAATTTTGGTTATTTCTTTTTTCTCTTCTAGATTGCAGTGATCTAGTTTGAGTAGAGTTTCTAATTTTTTCAAACGGTTGTGCATAGGATCTTTTTCAGGGTGAGTGTTTATACACTCAAAGTCGTCCAAATTGTCCCATTCCAATCCTAGATCTGGTATCCGTAATTTTGACTCACTCTCATTTACGTTGAGCAGTAGAATTTTGACGCGATTGTGATGAGACTTGGCTACGGAAGAGGCCATAAAGACTCCAGGGCAGACCTCTTTTTTCCGGAATACTACATCATTATTGCAGTTAAATGGTATTTCTACTATTTGCTCACTCCTGGGTTTTATCCTTATTTCACCCGACATTCCTTTTTCCGATTTAGTATTATTACTCTGTTCTTGTGGAGGAGCAGTAGTACGCTCTCCTTCAGAAGTGTTGAATACAACGGTGGAACCGGATATCGTGAATGGATGTATTTCCAGAGTATTTTTCACGTAATTAATAGAACATGAGTACTTTTTCAGGAAATCGTTGCCGATTATTCCGTCGAAGTTTGTACTAAGTTTACCATCTAAGATATGGAAAGGGTGTGCTAATTCATAGCGATGGCTTTCCGATTGAAATATTATGATCTCGATAGTGGAAGTAGATTCAATGATATTCTCTCCGAAGATGTTGGAGATAATCATATTATTGTGTATAGTTTTATTTTGGTTGGGGGAAGATTTTATGATAGATATTTCCGCTCCGGTGTCTATTAGAAAATTTTTGACTTCGCCATTTTGGAGCGGAACTCTAATCATGAAGAGTTCGTTATTAGGGATGAGGGAAACGTGTAATTTGTGATCGGGGTTTAGTTTCGGTGGACTTCGGCTTCGGTGGTTACTCGAGAGAGGTTGCCGGTCGTTCCTTCCCGAGGGTAATCGTTTCCCGTGTTACAAGGGGTGTTTTCTTGAGGGTTAGGAGTGAATTGTACTTGGTTTTGATGGAGGTGGTGTGGTATCTGCTGATAGTTTATTTGGAGTCTATCGTCGGGGTGATACCTGTTTTGTGGCTCTCTACTACGTTGAGTGTAAGGATTATTATTGTTTGCGGAATAGTGGTTTCTGGGGGCAGTCCCCGGATTAGGGTTGAGTGTTTGGCCTGAATTTAGATGTGCAATCCTGAGCCTACAGGAGTCGAACGAATGGTTTCGTCGGTTGCAGTAATTGCATTGCAAATTTTGAATTTCCTTTTTAATTTTAGGGGGAATATTAGGAAAATTTGAAAAATTTTTAAAACAGGTTTCCCGCGTATGGCCAATTTTGTTGCAGAGTTGGCACACGGCTTTAGGGGGAAAAGGATTGTATGATGGTTTAAGTGGAGTATTTTGATGTGTTATCGCACATCTTTCGATGCGGGAAGAATGTTCTTCTGCAAAAGAAATTGCTTTTCTAAGGTCTGATTCTCCAACCGCTTGGATCATTAGACGAAGACTTTCGTTTTTGAGGCCGTCTTCAAAAGTTCTTACTGCGATTTTTTCGTTTTCTTGAACGAGGAAGGTTCTTACCGCGTCCTCGGTAATAGATGCGTAGGTAGCAGAATTAAGGCGACTCAAGAGGTCGCTAATTCGATCGCCAAATTCCTTAACTGTTTCTCTGGTGTTCTGTTTTGCAGATAATAACTCATTTTGCACGGAGGAGCGTGATTTTTGCTCCTTGAATCGTGACTCTAGTTCTTGGACGAGTTCTGTCCATTTTTTAAAAGATTTGAACTGTATAAGTTCGAAAGCTGGGCCCTCTAACCTGGTTTTTATGATTTCCAGGTAGAAGGTTTGTTCTTCAGCGGTTTTCGCTGAAGAGAAGAGTGTGTTTCCACACGTTATAAATCGGTTCAGGTCCTTTGGATTCCCGTTGAATAACGGGACGATCTGGTAAATGTCGCTAACGTTTATTTTAAACTCCATTTTTTCTATTCTTTGAGACTCGGGGAAGGGCAGGAATTTGAATAATTCCGCTGTTCTTTTATTTTGTCGCGTAAAAATTTTGAAAAAATTTTAAAATTGTTCACGAAATAGTAGGAAATGGGGAGGTCGGTGTAATAAATTGGGAGGTCGGTGTATTTAGTGTATATATATAAAAAAAAGAAAAAAAAAAAATTGTATATTGTTAAAAATACCTTATGACCTATGTTGCTGCTACTGTTACTGATGGTGGTGGTGTTGATAAATGTCGCTCCTGTTGTTGGTTTGCCAGGCAGGCTTCACGCCCTAGAGCTGAGGTCTCCTGGTCTTTTCCTTTTGCGTTTTCACTTTATGTTTTTGCACTTTTTATTCTGGTGTGAGCCCCAGAAACGCTATCACTTTAAAAAAAAAATCACTTTATTATTATTTATTATTATTTTTTTTTTTTCACTTTCACTTGTTTACACTTCTCTGGTGTATAGCCCCAGAGAACGCCTCAGAAGTGTTTTACTTCTGTTTTGGTTTGGTAGTAGGGACCTCTTTGGGTATCCCACCGCTGCCACCAATTGTTACGACTGGCACCGTGCTTCCTCAGACTCGAGGGAAGAGTGCCGGACGGAGAGTCAAAATAAAACAATTAGATTTAATTATTTAATACAGAGCCCGCTGTCTAATTGCGTGGCTGCAACTCTGTATTTTTATTTATTAATTTAAAGTTTTAATATTAGTTTACAATCCAGAGCCCGCTGTCTATTGCGTGGCTGCAACTCTGTTTGCTTGTTTACTTAACTCTTAACTCTGTCTTTTCCTGGTCACAGTCCTCGCCTTTTATACTATTATTCCTCATGACCCATCTCCTATCTTCCCCCTCCACGCATCATGATTTCCTTACCAATTACCATATGTGCATACGCGCTATTTTAGGTATTGCTTAATTGTTTTCCGTTCTCATTACAAATACCCAAATGACATCTTGGGTGTCATTTGCCTTACGCTGGTGTCAAGTGTCATCCATTCATAAATTATTATTATTCCCTGATACCACAACGTAGTATTCCTTCAATATGCAACCAATGCAGTTTTGCCATATGTCGGCGTGCCGCTGTGCAATCGGATCGGATTTGGGTTACGTGTGTATCGTTATGGGTAGGTATGCACTTGACTCATTGCGCTTGGGTGGCGTTTGAGTAAATGGAAAAACAAATGAAAACAAAGCAAATGACCTATTAATAGCCGTGCGCTTCGGTAATGTATTTGGTGTATGGAATGGATTGTCAGTGAGAAGGTGATGATTAGGGTAGGTCATGAGTAGGGTATGGTTGTGCGGATCACAACAAAAGATTTCCCATGCCAAACCCAAGCCGTAGAGCGCTGCATATCAAGTTAGTGACAGTAGCTTCAAGTGCAGTTTTTAAAGAAAATAAACGAGATATGGTTTTATTAGTTTTATTTTTGATACAAAAAAAAAAAAAAAAAGAAAAGAAAAAAAAAAAACATTTCATATTCAATAATGCATTTATATTTCTTTCTGATTTTCATCTCTCAAAACATTAAGGCAAGTAATTTGTTGTACGATATTACGATACATGAAATCATTGAAAGCAGCTTTTTATCACTATCCCGTCGAAAAAAGTCTTCATATATAGTCGTTCTACCCTAATATAAATACCTAATAGGTATACATACCGTATAACCACTTTCATCCTCTCAAAGTTTTATTTTCGCGACAAAAAGTAGCCTATTTCCTTCTCATTATTTTTCTGAATAGTTGAAAAGAAAAACTAAGTTAATTGGTTGAAAATTACGTGACAAGCAACATGAGTAATGTACAACACAAAGACAGAATTGGAGTTTCTCTGTATTTTTGAAGTGAAACTTCTAATGCGACTTCCAACATTTCGTATCATACTTTAGTTATCAGTACCTGGGCGACCAATTGTAATTTCAAAAACAATACAAATTAAAAAAAATATATGTAAACTTGAACATATAAAAAAAAAAAGAAAAGTAAGTCACCGAGCGGGATTCGAACTCGTAACACTCGTTTCTTGCCGTCCGCGTCATAGTAAAAGGAAAGAAGTAAGACATCTACCGGCATTTAGGCGGCATACATTTTTTTATACCTATATTCATGTTTAAATATATATATTTTTTAATTTGTATTGTTTTTAAAACTACAATAAATAGTAATAACCGAGCAAAGCTCGGTCACCCAGATATTATTATCATAAATCAAGATCGAACATTTTCGGACTAAATCCACATCTTGGTATAGGCTTTGTTGCAAATGGATTTGAAAACGCAACCTATAATATTCCTCTAATTTTTATTACGATTTGACTTTCCTTTAAAGAAAATCCATGTCCTAGTAAATGAACAACTAGAACTACGCGTACTGCAGGTTGCGTCGGCTACTGCCGTATATAAATTGTAAATTCCTCCCCCTAAAACAAAATAAAAATAACGCACGGTTTCTATAAAAGTAGAACTAACAATAAGTGTAATAAAAAGCCAATAAGTGTCACAGTCAAAGGTCCCAGCTCGATCAAGCGAGGTGAATAGACACAATCACGACATGACCCACTTAAGTACGCTCAGGAATATTGCAGTAATGCCTGACTCTGAATGAATTGACAATGTTAATAATAGAAAATGGACCAATACCATGGGAATGGATAAAAGACTGAGTGTACCACTTGGCCTGGCCATGGAATGAACGAATACCAAAGTGTGGTTAGCTTTATTCAATATTTTTTAATACGTTATTGATGTCCAACACGTTTATTCTGTTTTTGCTCGCGTTGACGAAAAATACCATAAATTCTGAAACAATGAACAATCATCCGCAGCTAGGTACTTCACAAATTGTTTCACAAACAAGGCCTATTGTGAATTTACTCACCTGATACAATTAACGAATGGAAACCTGTAACAAGCAGTAATGAATGTATGAGTTTATTTGTCACTCTCGCGTCCATTTTGTGCCATTTTTGTCGAACGTAGAATATTGCCAAGGGAAAAAGGACAAAATTGGTAAATGACAAAAATATAGGACGCTCTTAATAAATCACTGTTTGCATTTGTGTAGACTCATTGTAGCATACAAATATGGAAACAATGGAATTAATTGAAACCCTTTGCCTGTACTGTACCTGCAGTTGATTGAAAAAGTTGTTAACCTCTTTTAAAAAAAAGGTCGATAAGTTCAACCCTATCCATGGGGCAGTTGTCAATATTTATAGATATGTAGGTGTCATACTCATAGGTGTCCCACCGAAGTGGCACAAAAGTCCATTATGAAATTTATCGTGGAATTATGTCCCAGTGCCGATTTTTCTTGGTTACCGGTCCTGGTGTGTGGCGATTTTTCTTTGATTGTTTTCAGAGTATATTGCAACATTTTCTATACTTACATAGGTACTTGACTCTTTAATTTTACTTTGGGCTGAGTTGACAGTGAGAATTTACTTCACATTTAAAAGAGAAATAAAACCACTCAGAGTTTTCAGAATTTATTTCCCACCTTATGTGGGATATGGGAAGTAAGTCCACTTCACGAAAGTTATTTCAAAATAGGTGGGAACTAGATCCCTCAGTGAACTTAATTCCTGGGAACGTATTTCCTTGCAATTTTGTTCACACAATTCCTGTAGAAGAAAATGCTGACTCTGATGCTTAAATCAGTGGGGAATAGGTAGACGTATAGAGAGCTCAATTACAGTACCAATTCCGAAGCCGATGACGAGGAATCGGTAGAAAAAAATTTACAACACCGATGATTAAGATAATATTGAAACCAGCAGCACTTCGCGTATCTTTTCAACCGGCAAGGACGAAACAAAATGGTATTCAAGTCTACAATCCACCGAGGCCATCATTCAGGAACAAAATATTTACTTCAAGTCGACATAACATTTTTAAAATTATGTCATTTAAAATAGAGACATAGTAATATGGCAAACCCTAATAAATCTCCAATGAAATGGGAACGGGAAGTATTATATCAAAAAGAGTTTTCGCCTTATGTTGGAGTCTTGATAGTTATGGGAAGTCGTCGATTAAATTTTGGAGCGATGAATAAATAAAAAGTTAATTTTACCATTTGCGTGTACAGATCAATAATTCAGTCACGGAGAAGGGAGGGTTTTAAGATAATTTTCATACTTTCCATGCCAAGGCTAAAGCTGTAATACAATAATTCATATTATCATTACAATGGAGTTTGATCAAAACGACAAAAGTTCTAAATCGTGGTTTTGAGATAAATGTGTTTTAAAGTTCTTTTTTTTTTTCTAAATCCAGTTTGACATGTTAAAGTAGTATTGCAATGCAATAATAATATAAAATATTATATGTAGATACTATAACCAATTACTAAATTTTGAAAAATTGTAACATAAATATGTTTTAATGGAAATATGCTGTTTTAATTATGTATATATTTACTAACTGAACCGGCGAACTTCGTTCCGCCCAAATTCATTAATGTAGGTAAAACAAATTAATAATTCCGAGCTTTCGCTTCATTCTGCTTCATGTAATTCAGTCAATTCAAATATTTTATTCAAAAGTTATATTAAAATTAAATAAATGGGTAAATAAAATCAAATACTTGTCGGCCAACCTACCGCTTTTTCACTGAAGTGATTTATGGTACACAACATTTTTTGTTCTATTTTTATACACTGATGGCTTGAAATATTAAAGGAAGTTTATTTAATTTAGAAAAATGTTTTGTTTTGTTAGCACTTCATTAAATTATTTTAGTTGTAGTTTAAAATTTATTGGCTTCCACAAAGTTGCGAAATATTAGGTGTAATGTGTCGGCACAGATCGTCATTCGTCAAGCGTGGTCCGTCCAGATTAATAATTGAAATTTACAATAAACACCATAAAAAAAAATCAAATGTTTAGTGCATCTACAAAGCCAATGACATTATTACCTCAATTTTTCATCTTGTGAATCAGTCACGCTGTTTTTCTTCAAACTTAAAGAGAAAAAAGACTTACCATGTGATATATAGATGCATACCTACCTGGTTACCTACATTTTAATATTAGGTCCTTTGAAATTTGTCTTAAATCTGAAAAGTTGCCTTCATTCAAACAATAAAAATATTCTTAAAAAATTGTTGTTTTCATTCTTTTATTTGTTCTTTCTTATTATTTATGATTTACATAATAAACTATTTTGTTTTAATTTTTTTTTTTGTTATTATTTCATTACAGTATAGTATAAAAATATTTACACAAAATGTTTCAAAAAAATACAAATATTAATTAAAACATTTGTTTGCCAGTGTCTTATGCTTGCCAATTTTATGATTTGGTATTGTATTTGGAATTGATTACTTTACGTTTGCCAATTTTTTATTATTCTCTTTTTATTTAATTTTAATTTGAATTATTTTAATTGTTTTCTTTCAGAAAATTAACAAAAATATTTTTCCTAATCGATTTAGAGTGTGATTATTTTGTTTTATGAATTTTATTGGCAACAGTTAGTTTTGTATGCGTATTCGATTTTTTTTTCTAATATTCTGTTTTCTTTACAATAAAAACGTAACAATATGAAAACAATGAAATTAAAACGTTTTGTTTGTATAAATGTTTTATTTATTTAAATATGTTTAATATAAAATCAATAACGCTATTATAATAAATATGTACTTTGGTATTACTTACTTTAGTATAATCACTAATGTGTTAATTTTATTTTCTATAATAATATTTATTTATTTTTCTATTTACAATAAAACAAATTTACAATAAATCTTTGTTTAAAATGTATTAGTTTATTTTGATTTATTTTTAGTATGTTTCTTTTATTTCGTTAGGCTAACTAAATTTTGGTTTTTGATTTTTTTTATGTATTAATTGTTTTACAGGGTGTGCAAAAAGTCATCAGCTACTTTAAAACAATATGAAACCATTATTGTTTTGTAAAAATTGTCATTTTAAATATGACGCATAATCTATGGAAAGTATGTCAAAGATTGCAAAATTTTGGAACAAAGCAATATTTTGTGTCTTATAAAAAAGCCTGCATCGAACTTCATTATTAATATATTGTCTGTTGATTTTATTGATTGAAATATTCACATTGTAATTGTTTGATCAGACTGAATGCAACTTACTGCTAGCCTTTGAGAACAGTGGCGCATTTATCAAAAAACTAGGTAGCAGTAGGGTTGATTCGATCCAAGTAAATACGAGTACATACTCGATACTTTTGGATTCGATACAAGTACAATTGGTATCGATACCTTTCTGATTCGATTCAAGTAGGTATCGAATGAAAGTACTCGTATCGAATCAAAATTATTATTTTTACTCTTTATGCGGAAATACGCTTGCCCTTTATCTGTATGAGTGTGTTTCTGTATTGCTACAATGTACATGCTGTGTGTACACGGTACACCACGTTAACGTGCGAATTAGTACAGTAGCTTGTTTTCTCATTCTCATTCATTTATGCATAACCAAAACACCAATATATACACCTGAAATCATTTTCATTTCAATACAGTACTCTATCTTTCTCAATCCCATTTATAGTTCACACTCTATATCTTTCAAACCCATCCAAAATACTCATAAGGAATTTGCATATTTGGTGCTCGACTTTTTTCCAAAGTAGGGACAATCATCTCCAAGAGCAGAAATCGGCTAAGCGGCAAACATTTGGAATACCTGATATTTTTGAACGAAATTCCTGAAAATGAATTTTTTTTCTATACATTGATTTTAATTATTATCTGAATAACAAATATACTACAGATATTTGTGTTGTTTAATTCCCCCCGTTTAAGTATGAAGTGATCCAGCCACCAGACAACATAACATTCATCACATAGTTGTTGTTGTTTTTGATTGTTGTTGAAAAAAGTAAGATGGACTCATTTGTTTCGATACGAGTAGGTATCGATACTTTTTATTCGATACTCCATGGGTATCGATACCCTGTTACAAGTACTGAAAATAGTACTGATATCAGTACTGACCTGGTATCGAATCAACCCTAGGTAGCAGATGATGTTGCCAAATGAAGATTCAAGTCGTCTACGAAGACCAACTATGAGATACTCAAAGTCTACTCGTTTACGTTGTGAAGAAAAATCGATGGTTTTGAAGTGTTTATTAATCATTCGGCCTTATGTTGACCATTTAACGAAACGCTTTGTTTATAAGTAAAGAATCGAAAATTAAATACAATGCTACACTGAGAGGTAAGATTCACCACTATTGTGTGTTATCTGTCACATCAGTGTCCACTACTCAAAATTCTACAAAAATGCCTGAGCTCCGCACAGCGACAATTATTCCTTGTGCTTTTCAACAATATTTTCAAACGTTCACAATCGCAATACCATCTTTTTGTTAGTAAAAGAATATGTATGACAGTCAAACAAAAAAATCCATCTTTTCAACTTTACGAAATTTTACCTCTCATTTCTCATTTGAACGGATCGTCCGATTTGAGCTATCTTTGCTTGGATGTGTTTGTCTGCGCCTAAGGAAGGTTTATACGGCGAGAAAATTGAAAAATTTTAAAAGGAAATTTAACAATTTAGAAAAATTGATTTTCCAGAGCTGGGAATTTTTTGGAATTTTTTTAAATAGCTCTGTAGTCGGTACGACAAAAATATTTGTGTAGCTTTTTAATATACCTACCGAATATTAGTAAAATATTTAAAATTTTACGAAAAGATTTGTTAGACTTGTCGGTCAAAATTGGTAGTGATGCCTACTAAATGTAGCTGATGCAGCGCGTAATTTTAGAAATGTTTGATTTTACAACTCATATGTCAAGTTCCTAAAATATCGCTTAATGTGAAATGTGAAGGGAAAAATACAAAGTTGATGACTTTTTGACTCCAACCCGTGGTTGTCACATTTACATAGTATCATCCGAATGTAGGAATCAATTTTAATTACATTATTTTTATGTTATTTACTTTTTTTTAAACTTTGTTACTAGTGAGTAATAAACTACCAACTTCACCTACTTAAAACTATGAAAGGAGAAATGTATGAAACAAAGAGCCATTCTTAGTTGTTAATTAAATGCTAAAATTATAATATTAAAACAAAAATGTTATTCACTATTTTTTTACAAATGAAGTTTTGTGCCTGTCTATCTTCTTGTGTGTCAATGTGGCTAAGTGTGTTGATCTGATTATCGCGACGACATCGCTGTACAATTACACAATCTCCCGATGCACGTATGCCATGAATATACTATAGCCAATCGAAATGATTAGCATAATGCTATGGAGATGGGTTTGATATGATTTGGTTGATGATCCGACATGACCATGGTACATTGCCGCCGGGTTATCACCTGTAATTGGTAAGTTTATATACACATGAAATAATTTGCTTTGACTTTGGTTTGGGTAATTTTGTTGGGACGAGTGAACAGGAGTAAGGACACACATAGATGGATTGGTGAAGTAAATAAATGAACGAAGGACGGTCCAATATTGACGTTGATGTTGCGTTCGTCGATTAGGGTTAGGGTTGAGTGCAATGGTTTGCGGTGGTGCAAACGGGCATACACATTATGCTTATGAGTGCATGTTGAGTGACGTCTGAAACTATAGGTAAGGTCCTATCTTATCTACTTGTTGGACGATGCGAATTTTGCAATATTGGTATGTTTCGATTATTATTAATTCAGCAGTTGGCCATGCATTCAGCGGGCATAGGTAATTGGCGAATTATTAATAATTGCTAAGGCGTATTGGTTTTGATGGCACGGCAAGTGTGATTGTTGCTCAATAGTGGTATACATACTGCTTACTTTTGAATGATTATTTGAACGATTTTCAATTATCATTTGGAAGTGTAACTGGCAGTATATGAAAATAAATTTTAATTACGTTTCCTCTAAATTTGCATAATTTTTAATAGAATCGCAGCTCGCAAGTACCTACCGTATAGGGTGGGCGCTGTATTACATGAATCTGGTGACGCTCAGGTGTTACTGGTAAACTGGTATTGCTTAGTTTTATTTAACATATGTACAATGAACTCCGGATATAACGACGGTGAAGGGACCGGGCAATTTAAGATTCAACCGAAGGTCAGAAATATTCAGTATAAACTTATTCTCGGCCTTCTAGATAGGTACACAGACGTATGTTGCATTTTATACTTTTATTATTCAGATAGAATGCAGAAATTAAATTCTTGTTAAAAACGGACGCTATACGAAATCGTTGTTACATCCGAAGTAGCTATGTAACGTTGTAATTCACGGAAGAAGAATTTCCTCCTAGTACTGGATAGAGCAGGGCATTCGCACATAATGTGCTAAGCTGTTCTTCGTCTTCCTCGAGAAATAGCCGGCACTCCAGGGAGTTGACTATATGAATTTTGTTTAAGTGGTATTGCAAACCGTGGTGACCTGCTAGGTAGTCAGAATTTTGATACCGTGCCTTCTAAGGTTTATGTATGATTTTTTTTTTTTTTGGCATTTTTTGAATGACTGGATTGCCTGTCTGAGGCCTGAGATTTCTTCCCACTGTTTGATACACATTTTGTGTTCCCAGCTTTTTATAGTGGAGTTAATTGCTGATTTGGTGACGGCGCAAAAAGGTTTTGGGCCTATAAAAATGCGGGACATAAAACAACTGCATAGAAGACTTTGCACTACTATGTCAAAAATGTCTTCATCCTTCAGACTGTTTCGGGTTCCTCCGAATTGTTTTATTGATAATTTTGCTATATAGAATATATTTATTTAAACCGGCCTAATATAAAATATAATCGCATGTGTGTTGCAGAGTTTAACATAGATTACTCCTCGCATACTTGGCAAAAATTGCAAATGGGAGTCTTTAAAGACACGCATATTATATTTCAGTTCTAAAAACCACTTCGTTTTAGTAGCGAGGCTTATTGGTTGACGTAGTAGTACTGTAAATGGTTTCAATGAAAGCATTGGGTGGATCAGTAAGACCATAATTAATAACAATGCTCTTTGGGACGCATTTATAAGCCTTTTACACAGTGACGTAGCAAGGGGGGGCACACGCCCCGGGCGGCACTTTGCTAGGAGCGGCAATTGCAATTTGGAACAGTTCATTTTTGTTTAAATAAATAATCTATATAATTATATAAAAATGAACCCCTATTTCCCTTGGTCCCAGCATCACGCACAAACGGCTGGACCGATTTCGTTAATTCTTTTTTTGTTGTGTTGGTTTATATATATTTATAAATATCATTTTGGCAAGTTCTGGTTAGAGAGCTATAAGCGCCTACTGTACTTTCATAAGCTCTTATAGTTTACAAGTTGTTTGAATAAGAGGACCGAATGAATTTTGCAAAATAATGGTAACCCTACGATTCCTAGACAAAAACTGAGCCCTCTATTCAGGTAGAAATGACCATATTACCATAGAAATTAATTTTTGTTTTCGAGATATTTCGAAATTTCAAAGGCACCGTTATTCGATTCCAGAAATGTTACCAAGTTTACAAAGGTATTTTTTTTTTAGTGTGTGAAAAAATTATGGGGGCGGCATAAATTGGGTCTACCCCGGGCGGCTCCAACCCACGCTACGCCAGTGCTTTTACAAGGTCTAAGTAAAATTGGGTCAAATAAGCTTGATTCAAATAAGCTGTGATCTAGTTGTAGATACTGTTAGTCAGATCGATCCAAATGCAAGTAGCTATACATTTTAAGATGCTCCGGCCGTTACATTCGATGGAATAATTAGTGGTAGGTATACAAATCCATATAGTAAATTGGCTTAGACGCTACATCCGATGTGTAACGTATTAAGAGGGATATTCAAGTCAGCCGTACTTCATAACATTTTATAAGGAACGCGTCAATATGGGATTGTTGCTTACCACTCTGCTCTACAAGTAAAAAACTATTGTATAAGCTCCTGTTGCTGGTCTCATAAAGCTTTACATTGGACTACTTTATACATTTTTTTTTTTTTTTTTTTCAAAGTTAATCAGGAACCAGAGCTATCCTGAACAAAATTCCCCCGGAAATATTTCCAATTTTTCAGAAATAGGTATCGGCCATGAATTTCGAAAAAGGGAAAAAATCCCCCCCGGAATCAATTGGTACCGTGAACAAAAATCTCCCACGGAATTTGATCGGTATATTTTCTTCGTAAATTTGTAAGTGGGAATTCAAAACCAAAAGCAATCTCTTTTTCTATGAGAGTTTGCGTTATATTTTTTTATTTGGTTGATTTGAACACAGAAAATAGAAATGGCACAGGATTGGTACACTTTAAGCAACAGAGAGAAACAATTTGTAATCATGCAAGTATGCTCAATTAATCAGAAGTAATTGGAGATGATGGTAAATTTGTTCGAAATTGCGAAATTGCTTTAAATGTGGCAGGACGCAGTGCGACCGCTGCAAGTCGCAAGAAAAAGGTCCAATAAGGAAAAAAGGTGTCATTTCTACATTTTTTTTTTCAAATTTAGCATTTCTGAACTATATTTCATAAGCATTGGCTCGCTAAACACTATAATACTGTTGTGATAGGGAACTGTGTTACTTTTTAAAGGTCTTTATTGGGAAATAACAGCATTTGAAACATTTTTGAAGCACATTCTCCAACTTAAAAGGGCAAACATAGCAAAAAATTGTGCCAGGCTCTGGAAAGAAGTGTCAAATTGCAACTTTAGTCGCACAACAAGAGTGGCGAAGGTTTTCTTACTTGTTGACAGGTTGTCTGAGAGAAAATCCACTGGTTTATTGACCCTGTACTGTACTGGTTAAATCTAATAAAGAACGAATATGTAATAACTATATAACGCCTGTGTGGGTTTTTTTTTCCCCCTTGAAAGTGACGATAGCCTTGATTGAACTCTGTGAACTAGGCTTTTTAACCGTTGAACAAGTTGATCAACTATAGTACAATATTATTTAGGAATTTAAAGAGTTGATAAACTAAGTAAGTTAGTAAGTGTATGGGGTATAAGTTTGTCTACTCGAACAAAAAAAATCGGCTGTGAGAGACACGACTTGTAGTACAATGAATTAAATTCACCTACAGAAGACTGTTTGATCAAAATGTGGTTCAAAGAGGAGGTTTCCCAATTGTAAAAACGCGTTCAAAAATAATGAAACCATTGTTAAGTAACTGAGTCGGCCTAATACTGGCGGAACACGAAACCTAAACAGTCTTAATAAGTGTCAGAAAAATGTGAAACAATTTACAATTATTACCGTAGGAAGGCGTGAAATAAGCGGCACATAAAAGGAATGTTCCTTAACGATAATGCATTCGAACACATTAGCCAAATTTAGTCAAACCTCGTTCCTTTACGCAAAAGTTGTGCCAAAAAGAGAGAACAAAACATTTCCCCTCCATAAAAAACCTGGTTATTGCTGCCAGATGGTTGTCAAATCATCCAAATGCTAATTTGTAACTGACTTTCTATTTGATTTTATTTATATTTTGTGCTTGTATAGCACTAGAACAGATGTAAGAAGCAAAAGAATTGAAGCTTTTAATTTGTAGTCAGGACGAACATTATTTTACTTAAGTACAACGACAACCCTTATAGGTACTGTCCGTGTCTTATTAAACAATTAGAAAACGCCGATGTCCTCATTCTAACTCATAATGTTACAAAAATGTTACAAAATTTCTGTCGTCGTAAAATGCTCAAAACACAAGGGAAGATGGACGGCGAAATGCAGCCTCTGAAAGTTTTCAATTTGTTTTCAATTTCAATTTCAATTTGTTTATTTGAATGATGTGCACATTAAGATAACATCTTATACTATAATGCTATTGTTTTGTCCGCGTACGTATTTGATAGTAGCGAGGAGGACGAATTGCCACACACAAGTCGCGTCGACGTGTTTGTACGAAGGATTTCGTGGCCCAACGACAGCAGGAGGGACTTTACGCAAAATTGGTTGTGGAATTGAGAGCTGAGGAGCCAGAATTGATGATGAACTTCTAACTTTGGTGACTCCGCATATTAAAAGCTTGCAGATTCGAAATGTGAATGAAAAATAAAATAAAAATAAAAAACAATTCAGCCAACTGCATTAAAGCATCTAATCGAAGTTCCTGACGAAAAATTAAACAACGAAATAAATATAAGACGAAAAGCATTTCAAAAGGATCATAAACATTTTCAGTTACTTTTACAAGCATCAAAAAACAAAAAATACAAAATATGCCTACAACAAAAAGTGATTAGAAAGGATCATAAATATTTCTAGATACTTTTAGAAGTAAAAAAGAAAAGGGTTATAAACTTTCCCAGATCCTTTGCGTTGTTATATCGACTTCTTCGTCCACGTGGATAATTTCAAATTATCTAATTCACACTTTTTGCACCAATCAACCGATATTGCAAAGAAAATAGCACCGACTCTTCGTTTTGATCGTTCAAATTATGAAAAATATTTGTCTACAAATGAAAATTTTGCAGATGTTGAAACCGCAGCACATCTGCCAAAAGCAAATGAGTCTGTAAATGTCCTAAACATCCGGCAATGGTCTGCCAATGATAAAATTGGGTGTTTAAATGATTGGCAGATACCTGACAATTTCATTGTCAGATGGCGGTCTCACAATTATTCGACAATGACTTTGGTAGACAAAATTGCCAGTTCACATGGTTGGCAGACATTTGGCGACAATATTGTCAGACCTGGCAATCGTCTGAACGTAGCTTTACAAATTTTTAACAGCGTCCCATTCCCAAGTGTGACTGCCTTGTTAGCAGATTCTTGTTACGATTCTTGTCGTGAGCGGGGTATTTCAGAACCGTGTCGCCTTCTAGATAGTCGATAATGATAACTTATTATGCCATCTGTTTGGACTGTAGTCTGTGGATTGCATACAAATCATGATGATAAAACAAATTGTATTGAATATAACTAAAACCCCCGCTGGGAGTTTGATACCGTACCGATATTTGCAAATGGAAAGCTCATTTTCGATACGAAAAGGGGGAAAACATTTTTCTCAATTCACGTAAATTGAGGAAATAATCTTAAAAAGGTGTACCGACTACTTCTGGGAACTACTTCCACCTCAGTCAACGTAGACCTATGTCCAGTGGGTTGCCAAATTAAAAGCGACATTTTAAATTTGTTTCAATTTTAATTTTTCAGTGCCCTTTTAAGGTTCTGTTTTAGTTCTAAGTGAATTTATTTGACTTTTATTTCGGAGCCTACGTAGGTACTTGTACGGTACGCTGTTCGAGCTAAACTAAATTTTATTTATCTGCTCTCCAACTTTTTTCTCCAAACATTAGCTAAAAACGCAGCTAAATTTTGACTTAGAGTACGCTGCACTTTGAAAATAACTTACTTCAAAAAATCAACACTCTCTGATTTGAACAATTTCCGATTGTAGGTACTCCACGTCGAGGTATTTATATATTAAAAAAAAAAAAACTCATCCTTGCTTACCTTTTTCTCCCATTCTTCCATTTCAACGATCTGTCAAAATTTAGCTTGAATAAATAAATAAAGTGCACGACTGGGTCGAACAAAACTTTCTCGTTCGTCAAAAGTTTTGTTGGTTTTGTTTTCTTTCTTATTTTATTAAATAGGTAGGTATAAGGTTAAGATCTGAGAAGCTACGCTAGGTAAAAGAAACATGAAATATAGAAAAAGCAACACATAGTGTTAAATAATATTCACTTTTAATTTTTAAACGTTGAAGCTCTAGAAACAGGCAATTCTCGCAAGTTCTTGTTAGAGAGCTATAAGCGCCTACTGTACTATTTTATAGCACTTTACAAGTTTTTGAGTACGAGAACAAGTGTAGTAGGAGGTTTTGATTTTTGATCTGTTTGGAAACTATTTTCTTTTTGACTGGAATAGATTAATGAAGCTGGTATAAGTTGTCATTGATTGGAAGTATTGGTGGTGATAGATCGATATCTTTAAATATTCAAAAATTCAGAGATTTGTTTTTGAATTTGAAATACCAGTTATTAACTGAATATCGCGATGAACGTGTGTGGGGTGTAAATGAAGTGGGATATTCTGGGCACTCATTCCGTAACTTTTCAGACGATTATCGTCGAAACGATAGAACCCAAAACTAGCAACTAAGTGCTAAAATTACAAGTTCGAGAGGTTAATCCAGTTCATTTCCCACAAATGTAATGAAAGCTTACGATATTCAAAAAAATTCGAGCAGATTATAACTTCTAATGGTGACTTCAGTTTCCAAAACGATATCGTTCAGACGATCATTGATATACGGAATCTGTCCCCTGATTGTTGTAAATATTTTAAGGTGGGTGCATATTCAAAATGGTTGAAAAAAAGTAGAAGTGGGTAATTGCTAAAATTAAGTTTTGAGCTGCTGTTATTGCATTTTTAATAGATTTTGCAATTTGAATTTTAAAAGTGCGATACTGAGTTTTAAAAATAGGTACATATGAACATAGATCGGCTTTTGGGTAGTCATTTTTGTGAAATAATTAAAAAAAAAAAAAACTGATTTATTCGAATTTTCTGAGAAAAACTAACTAATCGGAATCTTATTAAGAATACTGAAAATATCTTTAATATGTATTTTGATCAAAATTGTTAGAGCGGTTTTTGTAAAATTTGGCAGACAAAACAGTACCAAATATTGCAAAGTTTAGTTTGAAAAATACTATTTGTTAACTATATAGGTAGCTAAAAAACGATTAAACGTTATTGTTCGCGATGTAAGGATTACTTGGTTTTAAAGATTTTATCAAAGTCAAGAATGGGGTTTTCGAGATATGAGCAGTTTTTAAAATTTGCTTTTTTGGTGATTCCAATTGAAAAAATTTTGTTTGCATTTTGGTCAAAATCGTTATTGCCGTTTTTTGGTAAGCTAAGAAAAACTAGATTTTAAAAAAATGACTTTCTTCAAAAATCGTACGATAATACCGAGAAAAACTGAGCTTGCCATTAAGTTGGAAATGACCATATAACCTTAGAAATTAAATTTTGTTACAATCGTATGGACCGTTTTCGAGATATGTCCAAATCTCAAAAGCACCGTTACTCGAATATTTAGTCAAAAACTGGGTATGTAGTCATGGTAACCTCACCCACATAAGCTTAAATATCAATTTTGGTTGAAATCGTTAGAGCCGTTTTCGACCAAATCAGATTGGTACGAACAGTTTGTATGGGAAGTACCATTAATATTGAGGTTACCTTGCAAAATAAAAAACGGCCCCGAGCCCTAATCCCACAAACTCCAAGTCCGAAGTTTGAACGAAATCCGGTCAGCCGTTTAGGCTTTAGGCCTGCGGGACAGACAGACAGACAGACGGACAGGCGGACAGACCGGACAGAATTTTGCGGCCCACTTTTTTGAGTTGGTCTATCATCGTAATGTCAGAATTGATTAACATCTCGAGTTCGAAATTTTGTACGAAAACAATATCTTTCTCTTACTAGGTACGTAATGGAGAAAGTTAAAAATGTACTCTCAATTTTGACAGATACATGAAGTATATTCTGAAACAAAAGTTTGAGCTAAATAAGCTCGACCAGCATACCGCTCAGCTTAATGGGTTCGCTTAAATTTAGCTCAGCTAGATATATTTTGGAGAGAGTTTTGTATGGGAGCGAAAACTTAGCTTGAGCAGCGTACTTAAAATGGTTTTATTTGGGAAAAACCCAGTTTCATCCTCGAAGTGCAATCAAAGGCAGAAGTCAAAAAAAAAGTTTTTTTTTTTTTTGAAAAATATTCGTGAACTTTTTTAAATTTTTTTAATTGAAACGTAAGTAATGCACTTTTTTTTTTGCTTAAAACAAAGCTTTTCTAATAAAAATAAGATTTTTATTTTTTTATTTTTTTTACGAATTTTTTTCGGAACGGACTGGGGAGGAATGAATATCAGATATCACTCCAAGAAAAAAAAAAGGCAAATAAAAACTTTATTAATTCATTCGAGTCATTTCCAAAGACACTAATAGTAACCAATATTAATAATGAAATACCTATTTATCAAAGTACACATAAGATTTAAATTAATTTGGTTTGGAAACATACAATTTCATTAAAATACATGACTCTCCCTATTAATTTGGCAACCCACTGAAGCTAGACTCAAGCTTCAAAATTCTGTTCACAATTTATTAGCTTACCTATCCTATTTCAAACGTAAATTTAAACTGAGTATGTCAGGTTTTCGAAGAGGATATCTCACAGACATTGCATTACAGTGGCTGATTTATCTTTAAAATATGTGAACAAAGTGCAAAATTCAAGTCAGAGCGCCTGTCACTTTATTGAGCTGGGGTTGAATTACCGCATCCGTGATTGAGTAATACGTGACTGAATTTCTTATACATACTCTCCAATAAACTGTATTCCGTGGAAAATCCTACAATTAAAGCTATGTGCATTCAAAGCAGTAGATAAATTTAATCTTCCGCCATAAGTCACGCCAACCGCTCAAAATAAATATCGGTCCATCCAGGAACCATCTTGACATTGCCATGTTGATTTGCTACCAACGATTCCGAAGTAAGGCAGAGATTAAAAAGCCATTAGGGTAACACGAATGCACAATGCATTATAAAAGGAATATATAGGTATTCGAAAATAATCCTTAAATCAATACACAGACATCGTCGAATGAATTGCCATTCATCATAGCATTCGAGTAGGTACAAAAATCTCTGCCCCACTTATGTAGCATTATTGCCGTCGATTTTATTTCTTTATCACCTATACGTCAGACCAAAAATCCATTATTTTCGTTCCTAAAAAGAACGAACAGCAATAATACCACAATCGGTAGAAGTAATTTATGAAAATTACAAAACCACGAAGTGGATTAACACCATAGGGGTAATTTCCCTGCACACCCAACCACAACAGCCGCCAAACACGCTGACTATCCATCCGCATGTGGGTATGTAAAGGCACGCTTCCTGAATGCGACCAGTAACACCCGCTGAAACCGACGCTGCCAGTTTGGAAAATTTCTCATTCAGCTACAAAGCAAAAAAAAAATCAAGGATTACTGCTCGCATTCTCATTCCTTCCTTGTCCTTTTTTCACCGATTTAATGGGACGGCAATTAATTAGCTGGATTTAAGCTCCTTCTCAGCTTGCTTCATCCTGAAAGTGATTGATTGGCAAAATGGGAAACGAATATTCCACTTCGCTCTTTTTTAAAAAGGAATCTTGTAGGCAGATATAATCGAACAATGAAGGAAAATGAGGAACATTTTGCGGATAGGGAAATAGGGAATTGTTCGAAATCGATGAATTGCGGTCTCGCCTCATGTACTTACCTTTGAAAATGTGCACCAGCACACTGGCGGGCTGGGTGTTACTAGCTACGCAGGTAAAGTTGCCCGAATGCTCTCGTCTGGTTTTTAGAATCGTCAGCTCCGATGATTGAAAATCTGTGTGAAAAGTACAGAGAGAGTGAGAGAGAGAGAGAGGGGGAACATGATGATGATGTTGATGATTACAAATGCAAAGTCGACCTAAATCACGTACAGGGCATGGTGGTGGAACAAACCATACCCTCCACAGATCCAAAATGAATGAGTAAACAGAGAAAATTGAACATAGCAAAGAAGCATGCAAATAAATCATTCAGCTATACCACGATAAGTGGGCTGTTCCATCAGCTTGTTAATATATATAGGGTAATCTGATGGAATGGGAATTTGGGTTGGCGCATTTTTGAGAAAATTAAGGACGCAGCCCGATTGGTTTTATTTGCTAAATTCTTTACGAGGGCGGATGGTGATGCTATGTACAGATATTGGTTAAATTTACCTGCTTCTGTTGAAACGTTAATACCTCGATCGATGTCGTAATTTATCATTCGGTTGTCGTGATACCAAAATATGTATTCCGATGCCACTGTATTTTGTACAACACGACACTGCAGGCGCAATGTTGATCCGGGTGTTAAGTACCGGATTGGTGGTCCCGATATTTCGGCACGTGCTTCTATGGCGGGAATAGAAAATCATGGAAAAAAACGAGAAAGAACAAGAGAAAAAAAAAACAATAGAAATTCAGAAAGTTAGTGGAAAAACATTTTATTTGAAACAGGAAAATAAACATTTTTTTTTAAATAAAAATAAATAATACGAAAAATGGTCGAGTTCCTGTTGGTGTTTGGGAGGAGTAACAGAACGTGATCTGGTTTCAACGTTTCCACCTTTCACTCTTTAAAATGACAGACTCCATCTATTGGAAGGAAAGTTGCGGTGATTTAGAGCATGTTCGCTTGGAATAATTTAAGGGACAACGTTTAATTCATAAATAATTTAAACCCAATATTTGCCAATTTTGTTTTAGAACTGAAATGCAAATAGTGAGGTATGCAATTGCATTTCGCAACTTATCGCCTACATTAACATTTAAGGGAATCATAATAAATCATATAGTGACTACGTCTATTCGTTCATATGATGCCGTAAGCGTGGGGGATGGGGATGCAAATATATTCGCTTTGCCGTTTGGACTCGGCATAAAATTGTATTGTAATCTCACACAAAACGAATGAATGTAAGGAGCTAGGCCTATTGTCCCTACGGACCTGTAGCGAAAACCATATTTATTTATAGCCTACGTTTTTCCCAGCTAATCTTTTTCGAAAGTAATTCAGTATTGTGAGAAGATTTCTATAAATCTCCCCATAAGAGAATCCTATCTACGCCCCTACAAAATACTCCTTAGAGTACAACATTCACTCACCTAAGATGATATTTCTTAAAGTATTCGCACAGCCCTCGAACCTGACCATCTCGTTCATGGAGCCAACACACCACAACGCTTACATTCGTAAAGTAAATTCCAGCCCAAATAACATCCTTGACAACCGAAGGGAAAACACCCCACTCGTTTATAGCTATTGTACCACCTATTCAACTCCAGTTGCCGTCCTCAATGTACATATTTATCCCATCTAATTTCAAAACAAAGGACTTTTGTAATTATTTACCATTTCAGTCCAATTAATTAAGGATTTGGACTGCCACATTATCTGGTTTCACGAATCAACTATACCAAGGAGTAAAAATCACTTCACTATTAATTAATTACATGGCATTTGCTTAATGAATGGCGTAGTAATTATGAGGCAATTACGATAACTTTCATCAAAATTTAATTTTTCTCTCGTATCCGTTACATTTTCATCCAACTTAACTGGTGACCAACAGCAAAAACGACAAAAACGAAAACACACTTATTTATTTACTACGGCAATTGTTTCGTAAATTTTCCCGACAATAGTGAAGAATCTGCTACAGTTTCACTCAGGAAAGATTAAGCACTTCACTGCCAATCATCGTACTATCATTCAAGCAGCGCAACCAAGCCAAAGGATCTGTGGATGAAATTGTGATGGAATGAAAAAAAGGAGAAAATAACAGCAGCGATACGATAGCATCTCTTGGTGTACTCAATCACTCTCAATAAAGAACTCATTTGTCACCAAGAGAGAGAAATATTTGTCACGCGTTGTTTTTTGTATACATATTTATTTTTGTCATCCCAAATTGCGATGGATAAGGATGCTATGTTGTGCAGTATATTAATAAATGCTGTAACAGCCGGGAAGAAGCTTAATGCAGGAGTATTAATAGCAATAGGAATTATTTATTATTCAAATGAGAAATATTTTGTGCGATAGGTAGGAAGAACTAGGTAGGTGGTAGTGGGTGGTAGTCGTGAGGTACTTAATCTGTTAAGTGCTTCAGGCGAATTATGCGTTTCACCAGTTGAGATGTTTTAATTTGTTGAGAAAGTAATTCCACGTAGCCAACAAGTGAAATGTGGAAACTATTTTCTGGAAGATGATCTACTCACTACGACTAATAATACCATTTTTAGCTTTTCCGGTGTCAAATTAAATCCTCGCCCTCGATTAGTTTGCACGGAGAGTGCGACTACATCAGGCAGTTTTTAGGGATGGGAGCGAATAAGTTCTCTCAATGGAGATCTTGGCGAAGACTTTAAATAAAACTGGGCAAATAACCATTTAGCAAAATGTGTAGACTGTACCACAGATTAATATGGACGACCAACGCCCCATCCATCGCAAGAGATAAAAAACAACTAAAAAAAAACAGGCCCGTAGGGAGGGACCCTAGGCCTTGCTTCTTACAACCATTAGTTTTGTGTGAGTTTCATTTTTGGGACGAATGGAAGGGATCTACAATTTTATGCCGATTCCAAGCGGCTAATTTGAGAAGCTCTTTTATGACAGTTATACTCTCGGATGTTTGTCAGACGTTCGCGAGAGGTGGCGCTGTGGAGAGAAAAGTTAAACTTACAGTTTTTTTATTCGGGATTCAAACCTGTGGCTCCTTGGTTAATTGTCAAACACACTAAGCCACTGCGACTGCGCAAACATGAACCTTATTTGAGTCATAGTCAATTCGGAAATAACTCGGAAGTACCACTTTTCCAATATTGAGTGATAAACTTACCCCGAGCTGTGTTAGAGGCAGCGTTGCCGCTGAAGAATACCATAAACGTAAATAAAAAGTGGTCCGAGTTAAAAAAGGAGTCCCAACAAATACAATAGGCACTAATACATATGTACAATTTTTTCATATTTTTCCATTCTTTTCCGTGTAATAAAAATAAAATTTTACTTAAACTGAAAAATTTGATGTGGTTCATTTCTAAAAAAGTGGGCCCTACTGGTCTTGAGGCTTAGAAAAAGGGCAAGCCGGGACGCTGGTTAGAGGTAGACACCTCATCCAGAAGAGACTTTTCTTCTTTATAAGGCACCATGTTGTCGAAGCAGGCTGCGTATTCATCAAATACATCACCATTTTTAGCAGCCAAAACCTTCGATTATATTGTTGTTACGCTTATGTTCGCCAGATTTGGAAAACCTCAATTAGGAAGACTTAAATTCTGGGAATTTTATCATCAAGATCAAGTTCTTGTTTCTGCTCAAAGTGTTGCGCTTATTAAAACAACACGGAAGGAATTGAAAATCACGAATTACATATATGTACCTATATTTTTCGCAAATCACGACTATTTTTTCTTGAATTGATACAAAAATTCGTTATTTGACATTGAAAGCGGCGAAGAATATCGTCGTAAATTTTTAGTGCTTTGCAGCATTGTTTGGCGCACTTTACCACTTCAATAGGTCAATTTCTCAAACACTACTCTACAATCTCAAGTTCCAAAAAATATTTGGTTATTAACCACCACTGAATGATGAGTAAAAAGAAATCTTAAAACAATTTAACACAACATGTAGATTGACGTACAGAAGTCGTAAATTGCAAAATATTTTTTGTAAATACGGGCAAGGCTGGAAACGCTTTGGTCCCTTTATATCAAAGCAGGACAACAAAATATCGGATCGCTTAAAAGTGAGCAAATTTAGACCATTTTAGGCTCCCCTTAAATTGCGAATAAAAAGTGTCCAGTAATGCGGGCTAAGAAGTAAAGTCCTCTCTTAGAACCAAGGAGATATTGTATAAGAACCCAATTATCTCGGTCCTGCTCTATGGTGCAGAAGCATGGACTCTGTCAAAATTTACTGAAAACCTGAAATGTTTTGAGATAAAAATTCTTCGGGTGATATCGATATATCGATGGAGTGTGGAGGAGAAAACTTGATGACGATATTTATGGACTTTATGGATTTATGCTATTAAAAGCTAAGGACGGCAGGCTGAGGCACGTGGAGCGTATGAACAGCAACGCCCCAGCCCGACGAGTATGTCAGTTCACTCTTCGGGGACAACTTAGCAGAGGAAGACCCAGACCCCACCTCAAGTGAAACACACAATTAGAGGTTGACCTCAACGTCAAGCTAGGAGCCGAGCTTAAGTCATTGCTTTATAATGTTTTGAACTTAAAAGTAAGGGTACGCTAGTTAATAAATGTTTGTTTAAGCTTCGCTATTGCATTCATATTAAATTTAACGACTTAAAAAAGATTGAGCTTGCTTATGTTTTACTCACTCATTAAAAGCGTTTGACCAATATGTAGGCACAGTAAGATGCTGCCCTTTCCCACTGCATACCTATACTCTTTTGGGTTTTACAAACGAATAGCTCTGGGATAGCTGGCTTATGAACATTGTTATAAACACTATTGTCACCGCTGCTAATGAGAGGTGGGCCCAAAATGATTCCAAATATGCACACAGACACAACACAACACAGCGTCATTTTATCCTGAAAAAACAAAAACAAATAAATAACCAGCAAAGGGATAGATAGGTAATTTATTTCTCGGCCATTTTATCCAAATCGAAAACCATATATGCACGGGCTACAAACGAAAACAACAGCAAACAGTACCAAAGTTCATAACTTAAACCACACGCAAAATGCTAAAGCACTAGCATAGAAAATATAATAGCTACATCAAACCTAAAGCATCCAACGGCAATCCTGTTGGGTACAACAAATAAATCTGACTCACTAAGTGCGGTTGCCAACGTGGATATTTTTGTCGGTGGAAGGATAGAGTATTCTCCTCTTCCCGTTTAGAGGTTCACCATAAACGAAAATATTTTTGACTATAAAACCGTGTATCTGCTTCGGAATTTGCCGGCCAGGGAAGTCGAAACCTTTTAAATTTATTTAAATTCAAATGAGTACCTTGTATAGTTGTTCCCATTCCGGGCGAATGTGAAAACTTTGAGGTTGGCAGCCACGTGTACAACCGCATAGTCCTTCCGCTGTGGTGGGTATGCACTTTTTGCCCATTTTGATTGCGTCAGTTTGGTATCTAGAATGCTTCTGATGACAAACGCAAAACCCTACAATACAGCCGAGTGTTATTGTCGGCCACAATTTGTACATTTGTACAATGGGCGGAGATAGGTGTACCAGAATTAGGACTCAATGTTTGTTTAAAATTTAATTTCACTCGGTACAATTGAATGTAGTTCGTGATTTAGTTACCAGCAAATATTTACCAAAATGGGTGTACAACTTGTGCGTGTCTCGGTGTGTTTGTGAAAACATTCATTCATGCCACAGGATATTGGCGGACATGCGTGATCCGAATGCTGTCATCATTGGACCAACGCAACGTGTGCGGAAGTAAACACAAATGTTAGCAAATAACATTATTTGTTGTTTACTTCATCACACGGGCGACATAAATCTACGATAACGTTGTGGGATTAGGCAAGCGTGCTTCGGATCAATAGATTAAACCTGTGGTTGTTTAATGAAAGGATTTTATATACGAGTTTTCTTCGGAAAATAGTCAGGATATTAATTCAGGAACAGTCAATGTGGTTTAACATGTTTTTAATGGTTATTAAAGTTTTTCTGTATTCTCGCAGCTTTCATGAACTTGATAGTATGATAGTCACTTAAAAGGTAAGTTATAGCTGAGTGTCCTTAAAAAATATCGCCGAGTTCGTCCACTTTTTTGATCAGCTCTTAAATATTTTTAATACCTCAGCTCTTAAACAACCCCAAGAACTAAGTGAAAGACAGGAAGAGTTTTTGCGAAAGGCCATGCACTTTTTAATATCGATGAAAGTCATGGCTTCTGATGGCTAGCTTCTATGACTAGCACCTTTTCTTTCATTAAGGGATGGTTGCTAGATATCTCCTCACTGTTTTCACTGTGGCAACATCTCCAGCAGTGCGAAATCGAAATACGAAGCATTTTTTGATGAAGTTGTTGCAGCCCAGTTCTACTTTATCGCACAGAGTGGTAGATGGCAAACAAGAAGGGGGATCTGATTCTTATTCCTGAGTGGGCGGAGGGCAAATGGAGGTTAAGATATAACTGCGAACTCCATGAGCTGTACAAGGATGTGAATGTAGTATAAAAAGTCAAAATACGTCGACTACATTGGCTCGGATAACTGGAAGCAGCGTTCCAGGAATAGCGGAGGATGTAAAGTGTTTTACGTAGAAACTCTTCAGGGGTCGGGAGCCCGTTAGGCAGTGATGTAGCCCTTGTAAAGGTTGCAACTATGGATTCTTATTCCCCAAAAGCATACCTCTTGAGAATACTGCAACCATTAGTTGACGGATCTGTCGTCGTGAGCTTGCAGATTCATCGGAGGATCGTTTTGCCTCCTCCACTTTTTTTTATACTTTTTTTATAGACTGGGTGTCACAGCACAGCCCTTTAGAAGCCTTTAAGATCTAGCGATCCACTTGGTTTTCTCGGTTTTTATAAATGACTGTACGGGTATAGGAAAAACTGCCTGTTAAATCAGTCAAAAAGCCTGTGAGGTTGCTTATATAATAGGCGTTTTTTTTTTTTTTATTATACCCTCATGATCTATAACATCATTGATTTTCATGGTTTACAACAACAGTTGGTCCTAGTATTGATAGCTATATGGATCACGCGGGGATAATAAAAAACGCCTAATGTCGGGACCTTGTTAAAGAGCGATAGAAATAGAAAAATGGAGATTTCTTCTAGCATTTAGGTCAGTCGTGAACAATTATGACCAAAGTTTGGAGCAAATCTAGTTCAACGTTTTCAAATTTGGCTAAACGAAAAGATTAGAAATCAGAGGAAAGCGTAGGTACTATAAAAAATACCCAAAAATTGTGCCCAAAGAATGACAGGGCAGTACTGATTTGCATATGATATTTGACAGATCGGAGGATATTTTGTGCATTTCCTATTTTGTGATTTGCTTTAAATTAGCTTCAAAAAGCCTTTGAAAGATATTTGTTGAACAAATCTAATCGCAATTTATTTATTGGTTTATTTTTAGTAAATATAAAATTCTCGGGAATTCACCCGAATTTTTTACTTTTATTTTCTCAAATTTTGCGCCATAATTCAATGTATTTTCTCAAACAACTTTTTGTTTTAGCTTCCGAAAATTTGAGAAAATAAAAGTAAAAAGTTCGTTTTTTTTTACGAAAATTCAAGATTGTAAAAGATCGCCCAAAACAATACTTTGCTTCTCATTTTGGACAATTATTCATAATGTGCAAAATAGCCCAAGTTTAAAATTCGCCAAATAGTCCAAGCTTAAATGAACCATCGGCAATTTAAGAAAATACAATGGACGCAGGGTGAATGGTTAAGACTCCGGCATGACAGCCCTGCTATTAAATTCAATTAACTTAAGCAAGGGACATAGGTAGTTCCATAAATGTTTTTAATGGCTTACATTTTCAAATTACTATTTCGGGTAACACACATAATGGTACCTATTTTGGCTAATAACAGTGAAAGCGGTCTAGAATTTTTTGATCTATACGCCTTATTGTGGATATGGTTTAAGATTGGTGTCCTATACCTACTTTTTCATTGAAAAGGTTTCTGTAAGCAATTGACTCTTTCAAATTATAAATATGTAGCGACACACCAATGAACACATCCGCGCGTCGGTAAGATAGCCCATCCATGAAACGAGTTCCTCGATCAATCCACAAAACAACTCCATAAAGCAACTCGATTAATGATGGCGCGCCAATTTCCGCCGCCCTGTTTTTCGCGAAATTCATTCTCTTGCGATTCAGACATCGAACAAGAAGGTAGCGTCCCGAGTGTGATGGCAATAGAATAAAAATCAAGAATATTGAAAATTAAAGTAATTCTTAAGGATCATTGTGTTCAATAAAATAGTAAATTGAAAAAAGAACTTGTTTGCTTCACTGTACGCTTCGAAAGGACAACTTGGTTGTATTTAATGCAAACAAGACAGTTCACAACATTTTCCAGAAAAAATGCATCAACAGTTCCTCAGATCCAAATGGATGACCATCCAATCCATCACAAGGACTCAATGCACCTTCTAGGAGTCACAGTCAATTCAGGAATCACATGGCAGAACCACATATCCTATATCGCAAAATCGGCGTCCGCAAAGTTGAGCTACCTATTTAGAGCAAAGAGATACTTTAGCCCCAAGCAAATTCTCTTTCTCTACAAAGCACAGGTAAGACCAGGCTTGGAATATTGTTCCCATATATGGAGCTCGGCCCCAAAACATTCACTTAACCTGCTTGATAGCATACAGAGACGAGCAGTTCGACTCATTGGAGACCCTACACTCACATCGAATCTACAACCGTTGGTGCACAGAAGACAAGTCGCTGACCTATGCTTGTTCTATAGGTACTCCCATGGTAGATGTTCTGAGGAACTCAAAGACATTATCCCTCGAAATGCAACTTTTGGGCGCCCAACAAGACAGGCTGCTAATGCTCATGACCAAACAGTACACTTGACAACCGCGAGGACATCAACTTTCAAAAACTCCTTCTGTTACAGGACAAGCAAACTTTGGAACTCGCTTCCTGGGGATATATTTCCAGAAGACTACAATTTGCAGCAATTTAAGTGCAGGCCAAACATACATCTGCAGGCATCTCGGGGCGCTGTTGAAGCGTTATAGGTTCGCCTTTCCCGGGAGAAGTATATAAAAAAAAAAAAAACATAAACAGTACGAATTTGCTTCCAAGATGATTTTAGCAGATAGTGTATCTATTAGAAAATAAGCTTGTAAGTCGCTGCCGCGAAGAGCTACGGGTTCTTGGAATATAAGCACAATATAAGGATCTGCTGGGTCCTGGGCACAAAGGAGTGCCCGGTACTGAAAAAGCTGATGAGCAGGCCAGAAATATGGTTCTTCTCTTGATCTTAATCAGGTCGTTACCACAGTATTAACTCCTCTCTGCAATCTCAAACAGGAAAAAGAGAACAAAATACTAGCAACGAAGAATGTTAGATGAAGTAAGCTCGAATTCTGTGTCATACATAACCAGGAAAATTTGGCCTATAACAAACACAAGACAGAAGGAATTCTACAAATGAGAAAACAATCGTTATCCTCTCTTGCAGGTGTTATTACAGGACACAACGTGCTGCAATATCACACCAAGAAAATTTGAATCAATACTGATGACCTGTGCAGAGGAGGCGGTGATGAGGAGGATGTGTATTAATTTTGGTGGGGGCAAGAACCCCCATTTATTAGGCTTAATACAAGCTAACAATTACTTAAAGGTACTTAAATTCAGGAACTTATAACTAGTACTTAATGATAAGGATGTTTAAGGAGATCGATTTTTAGGGAGGAGGTGCTGCGGTTAAAGTCGAAAACAGTGAGGTTTAAGTTAACCTTTCTCAGCATACGGGAGATTGATTCATTAGAGCCATAGGAGGTGTGGTGGGTTGGAAGATAGAAGAGACGGGGGCAACGTAGACTACGAGGGTTAGTGTTAAAGCAGATAGAGTTGTCCACCGAGCCTGAGAGTAGTCGGTGAATAAAAAGAATGTCTTCTGCATCCCTGCGTTCCTCAAGTGTATTCAGGTCAATAAGTTTGAGACGGTCGCGATAAGGGGGTAGGATTAAGCGATCATTCCAAGAAAGACCACGAAAAGCAAATCGAAGAAATCGACGTTGGATGCTCTCGATTCTTAAAACATGCACTTGTTAAAAGGGACACCACGCTTGGCTAGCGTACTCGAGGAGGGGGCGAACAAAAGTGATGTATAAAGACCTGGTCACATAGGGGTCGCAGAATTCTTTGGACCATATTTTAACGAAGCCAAGTGATGAGTTTGCTTTGTTAATTATCTCATCAATATGCGAACGGAAACTAAGCTCCCTGTCGCATAAAATGGTCAAGGTCACGAATGGGTTGCACGATAGATAGGTTGGCCGAGACATTCAGTTCTAAACAGTTTTTAAGGCACCAGGTGGAAAAACTATTCACATCTTTTTGAAGGAGACTGGAGTCATGTAGTGAGGTAATGGGTTTGAAAATGTTGGCGTCGTCAGCATAGAGAGAGACTCCTGAGTGTTGAATGACCCTTTCAATATCGTTAATTGGTAGGATAAAGAGAAGGGGACCTAGGTGGCTACCTTGAGGAACACCCGAGCTGGCTAAGATAGGGCCCGAGAGAACGCACCTGAAGTGGACTCTATAAACACGGTTTTTCAGGTATGAAGATATCCATTTCAGCAATATGGGTTCGAAGCCGAGGGCAAACAATTTGAAAAGTTGGTTGTTAGGGGAAATGAGGGACTTGCACTTGAAGCTTAAGGCTTCATACAACATACTTTCAAAGAGTTTGGGAATATGGGAAAGTTTTGCTATGGGGCGGTAATTAGTTACTTTGCTCTTTGATCCCTTTTTGTGAATCGGTGTTATAAAAGATGACTTCCATATCTGAGGAAATTCCCCTTGAGAAAGCGATAGTCCAAAGAGACATGAGAAGGGGACCGAAAGATTAGAGAGCATTTTTTAAGAAATATTGCAGGAAGGCCATCTGGGCCGGGAAAGTACCCATTCATCATTAAGATTTTGTGGTTTACTTTCTATTTTTGTACAATCAAAACTTTGAGATATAAAAGGACCAAATTAAAAGATATTCGAAATAAGAGGGATCCAGAACGAAGGTGTTGTCGGTAAAAGACTGCTTAAAGAAAGAAGCAAAAAAGTTGGCTATCGTGTGCGGATCGGAAGATGATATGTCTTCAAATGAAAGGGATGGGGAAAAGCCGTCGGATTTTTTTTTTATAGTTAACAAATTGAAAAAATGACTTTGGATCGTTTATAAGCTTGGTTTGTGCACTATTGAGATGGTGTTGGTATAGGGAATTATAAGGCTGGACAATCCACTTTTTCTTTGTCACTGCACTGCACTCTGTCACATCAGATAAAGAATTCTTGAACGACACTTTTTCGAAGAGTTAGAAGACCTCTCTGAGAAGTCTATAAAATACTTACATAAATTTGTATTATCTTCGGGATGGCTTGACTACCCGGTTTCATAGGTTTCCACAGTATGGAGGACATTAGAACACCAAGGGCATCACAATGGATCTACATTGATCTAAGTGTGGTGGATGCAGGTTCCCCCTGTCTCGCCAACCCACTAACCTAACCTAACCTAACCCATATTCTAGTCTCCTTATTGGACAATGAAAATATGCCGCTTTTCAAAATCGTTAATTTTTCTCTTTTAAGGAATATCTAAATCAATGCTATAATTAAACACAGAAATATCTCCCCGAAAAAAGTGGAATCGGAGCAAGTAATAATCTGTTTACAGACAGTTCAAATAGTATACCATAATAGTTGGTCTAGTCGCAGTGGCTTAGTGTTAGTGTGTTGGACTACTAAGCGAGGGGTCTCAGGTTCGAATCCCGCAAAAACCCAAATTCCAGCTTTGGGTTTTTTCCACTGCGCTACCTCTCGTCTGAGAACGTCTGACAAACATCCGAGAGTATAAATGTCTTGAAAGAGCTTCTCAAGTAGCCGTTTGGAGTCGGCATAAAATTGTAGATCCCTTCCATTCGTTCCAAAAATGAAAAACTCACACAAAAACGAATGGTAGTGAGAAGCTAGGCCTAGGGTCCCTCCGGACCTGTTGCGCCAACTATTTATTTTTATTTATTAATAGTGGTCTACGCAGTTGCCGCCTAAAGTTAATGCTACAAACTAATGGACATAGCTCATCCGGCTTTCGCACGCGTTGTGTAAGTAGCATAATTTAATAGCATCCAAAAATTGATACAATATGAAAATAACTAACGTCAATAGTAACACATCAGTTGTCTGTGGATTATGAAGAGTAAAACTCTCTTTGTTTGAAAAGCAATCCAAACTGCAGACTATATTCGCACCTGAAAATGTGTTGAGAATACAAAGCTAAATTTTCAGCAATTTGCACCGTCAGCAAAGTAAGGGCTCGAATATTGAATGGTTGATGGTTCATGTAATAGCCTCGTGCATTATTTAAACCGCATCAAAGAGGCAGGTAGAAAGTGCCGTTTCCTGTACTAATGGACGTTCCCGTGCCACACAATGGCAGTTGTCTGCAAAATGCAATTCCAGTATTTCTGTCGAACATTAGATTTGTTTCTGACTATAGCCACATTATTTGCCCCCACCGGCGCACATACACAAACGATTTCGAAACAGTTTTCGACCAACCGCATACGATATGCTCTGCAGGATAGGTAATAACTCTATTTCAATGTGCAAAGGACATTATATACGATTTTGCAATTTGGAATCTTTTTCACTCAACCCCAAGGGCTCTATGCCGCGCAAATGTTTCTTCCCCATTGAATTCGAACCAGTGATTTGAGAATTTCAAACGAAACTATAATAGGTATCCTTCTGTTGGTATCCCGTTATGATAAAAATAATGGCGTTTGTTTGCATATGCAACAATAAAATGTGCAATATATTTTGTGCAATAGTGGATAATCCACTGATGTGGAAGAAATATCCAATAGCAAAATAGACCAAAGTACACAAAAACCCAGTTTGAATATTTATTTTCGGAGAATTTTTGATGACCAAAGGACTCGCCTGACAGGCACCGGCACTCGGCAGTAGATTTTCATATTTATACGCAAATTGTGAGCGAATAGACTGTTTTCCGACCGAATACATTCGATTGACATTGAACGAAAAATAAAGGTGTTGCATAATTTTATTGATTAAATAAAATCAAAGTTAACTTTGATTGGATGGGGGTTTGTTTTAGTGAATTCATTGGTTATATTTGGTATTTTGGTTAAATTATTTAATATTTTTATAGTCCATATTTTGGGGCATTTTATAATGTTTTTCAAATTTAGGGACTGCTACTGCTATGTAGGCATAAATCGTCACGGTTGCCAGCACGGTACATTTGGGACAAAGTCTTTGCCTTTCCCAATGTTTCTTTGCCCCTTGTCCTTCCCGACGATTTCTCAGTCCTAAACTTAATTTACAAAAAATAAAATTAACTCAACAAATAACTAAAAAAATAGGGTAATGTACAGAACGTAGGCAGTTAACCATCTTTTTTAGGTTATTTTAGGTACGAGTTAGGTGTGCAATTTATAAAATTTGTTATTTCAGTTGGAAAAGCAAATCTTTGTCCCAGTTGATTTCTCCGTCCCATTCTTTCGGTATATTTGTCCGAAGCTATGTGTCAAGTTGGCAACCGTGTAAGTCGTTTTCGCTACGCAAAATGAATAACTACACTCCGTCACCTATTGCGAAGGTGTGACAATGACAATTGACAAACACCTGAGAGTATAACTGTCATCAAATACCTTATTCATTTGGACTCGCCCTTAAATTGTAGATCGCGTGCATTTGCCCCAAAAAGTGAAAACTCACAAAAAACGGTTGAGAGGAGCTAGGCCTGGAGTCCCTAGCGCTAGCCGCTAGCCCTACTGATACTGACCTGTTGCGCCAAATATTTTTTTTAAGATATCGGCGTTGACATAATACTATATTTGGAGTAGGGCTGCTGTTTCATAATTTCGTTGGGGAGTATAATATAACTTTTTTAGGGACTACCGGGGAGTACCTCCAAAAGAAAAATTAAGAAATTTATGTTTAGCTACAAGCTTTTTCAATTGAGACGGTCTTATTTAACACTTTGGCAGCCTGTAGGTATCGGCTATGTTGTTTTGGTAGCGTTGGTTTAATCTGGTAGTTATTATTCACTGATGCCAAAACACCAAGTTAAACGATTAAGGAGCACGTTTAAACGATATACAACTTTAGTATCAAAATGAGTGTTTGTCTATGAAAATATTGCGGATTTGCCACCATTATATGGCAGACGCTGTGCTGTGGCTTGTCAAAGTTGACTATCCAACATTTGGGGTCCAAATTCGAGAAAGCCGATTAGGTAAACAATCAGCCAACAATTGGACCACTCGGACTCGTCCCACCCTGAGAAGCAGCGGCGGACATTTGAATGGTGTAATATTTCATTTAAAATGGCATACATGGCCCTTTGAAGAATGCAAGTCATGCAATTTTGTATTGTTTTGTCAGCCGAGTTTGCATCGTAACGAAGTAAAGAAAAAAAAGTGAAACCAGTAGGTAGTAGCGAAATTTCAAAAATAGACATAAGTACTGAGAAAGACCATTTAGAATTTTTTTTAGAATTTGATCAAATAAAAATAAAAAAATCGCGTTTTTGAGATGTTTTTGAGAATTGCACTCAAAAATTAATTGTTTATGCTTTCTGTCGAAAAATTATAAAAAACTCTTGTTTTATTTATTTGTCAAGTGACCAAGTTTTGATGGTTTGTTGAAAATATTTGTTTAATTTGTTTTGAATTTTTTTTTTTTCGTTAATTAATATTATCAACTAATAAAATGTAAAATATTTCCAATTGCCTAATTTCATTCGGGACTTATGTCCCATTTTCAACGATAAGAATTCAGGAATTATGTCCCACTTTAGTGCGACATAAGTACATAAGTCCTGAACTCAATTTGGAACTTATGTCCCACTAAATTGGGACACAAGTTCCGAAAAATCAATTCGGGACTTATGTCCTTGCGCCATTCAACTTATGTTACAAGATGAAATATATTCTAAGCTTTTTTGTCTTCAATGTATTTTAAAAAGTTATTTTTACATTCCTCATACAAATAATGAAGCCCATAAAATTTACTTTATTTCTGAGTCTTATAATTTGTTTCCCATTTATTCCTCTCTGAACCAAGGGCGCTAGCGCTAATGTTGGAACCAACGCGAAGTTGGCTACTAGCAGTTCATATATAACAAATCTATGGATACTGGTATCAGATTTTACAGCAGAGCAGAGGTAGGCAAAATCCTGTACTTATACACCTCTTGTCGGATCCGTCGATGTTGGTGTCACTTCTTTCGCTGTGTTTTTCGAATGATGTCATGTCAACGTCATCCAAGTTTTGAATTAATTGTATAGAAACTTGTTAAATTTTTTTGCCTTGCTGTTGACTTGTTAGTGTCGCACAGTTTTCTCAAGTAGGTACCTATGATATTAAAAAAGTTACAATAAATATATATTTATTGTCTGTTGTTACATGTTTGAGCCTTGCCTAAATCCATTATTGACATCAAAGATGTCGGTGGGATTGTTTCCGAAATTTCTTTAGTAGTGAGTTCTCTTCATCGTCGTTTTTGCACAACAGGAAAAGATTGTCAGGTATGCCTGGCTCTATACAGCTCGTTTCTATAAATATTGTCCCAAGCAGCCTTCAAATTGTAAGCATATCGAATGGAACTTTCTGAGTTTTTCGCATGATCTGCGTAGTGTCGATTTTTGGGCGGTTATGGACCTACCAGACTAAATACGGCACTGGTAGGTTTTATGCCTTGGCCATGTTAAGGAGCCTTCTGTAGTTATAGCGGTTAAGAGGATTTTTTTTTTTTTTTTTTTGTGATGGACGGTGGAAACCTCGATAGAGGCCACAATGGTACTGCCGGATTCTTAACGGTCAAAACCATCTCCCTCCCGATAAGGCGATTTATATCCCTTCGGGATTGCCTAAAGCATTATGCTTTGCGGGGGTTGCAATGAAACTCTACGTTTTCCGTTGGCGCATTGGATTTACAACATTATATGTGGTGGGCCGCTCTCAGATTAGGGCATTTCATCATACTATATGGACATTTTGAAATGCTGCGTCGCGAACTGAGTCAGATAGAGATTTTTGTTGCGCTACGACGTCGTAAGAATCCGGAATCCATTTTCGGTAAAGTCCATCCTCCCCTTACCGATTCTTTTCATTTTTTTTTCCACAGTTTTCGTTTCTTCAGTTAGTAAATCGATAGGTAGCACTGAAGATACGTCGAGTTTGGCTTCAGGTGGAAGGAAATCTAGGCTTTAATCGTCCACCTAGTGGTTCAGAATTTTGCCCAGATTTCGCAAAGTGTCAAATGTCAAATAATAATTTCAATTTTCTGTTTTTTCGAATGAAAGGTGCTAAAAGTACCTACAGCCCTTTTTCCTATCGCGCTTATCTTTTACAAAGTGATATCGTGTCCAAAACTATCCTGTCTTTTAAGCTTCAACCAACCATACAGAAACACAAAATTTCATTAGAATCGGCTGAGTGGCTTAGGAGACAATAGCGCCACCTATCGGATAGACCGTCAGCTCCCACGCACCTACCCAATTCCCCCGCAAAGAAATTATATAGAGTTATATGTATATGCGTATTTACGTATTATAGAATAACTAGCTGACCCGGCAAACTTCGTTCCGCCCAAATTTGTTATTGTAATGAAAATAATAATTCCAAGCATGCACAATGCACTTGCTACTTTATGTAATTCGGCCAACTAAAATTCCTTTTTTAAAACTTATATTAAATGCCTTAGAACTAAATGACGAATAGCAATGTTGATTTGTTTCAATCAAACCGCAATGATTTTGACGTATCGGCCAACCTTCCGCTTTTCACTTAATCCATGTGAGAAACATGGGAATTCAAGATTGATTCTACAAATGCACAAACATCCATCGATTATACTTGCAACAAATTATTTGCCATGGTGAAAGCGAGACGCACGGGAAATTTAAGTCGCTTACGTACGAATGGCAAATCGTTCTGAATAAGCGGAATCTGTGGAATGAGAGTGTTTGCTTTTGGATTTTCCCCTCAAAATCATCACTTGCATGACATTTGATTTGAGATCCTTCTCACTACATAAATCAAATGCGATTCATTACAAAGTTTCGGTACATTGATGTTGTGCAACAAAATTATAATTGAGTCGACTTTCAAATCCAAATTATGTAGAGGTAAGACCGGAACATACAAAGAATTCAAAAATTCAACTAATCCAAATAAAGTATTGCTTTCACAACAAAAGGTAGCATAAGTCCTTCCTTGTAACCAAAAATCATAAAAATCGAACGTTCCGTACCCGAATCAGTTTTTTGTATATGTAACTGTACCCACCCGGCTTTTTCCGTACCTTTCGTATCAAAAGTTATATTAAAATTAAATAAATAAATAAAATCAAATACTTGTCGGCCAACCTACCGCTTTTTCACTGAAGTGCTTTATGGTAGGTACACACATTTTTAAAAAGATCAAAAATAAAACAGAAAAAAAAAATACTTACATATGCAGAAAACACAAAGTCATGAGAATAACCACCTTCGAAAAAGTGATCGCGCAGACTGATAGTCTGAGAAGTCAAAATGTGTTCTTTTCTAATTTCAAGATACATTTTAAAATAAAAAGCGACATTATGAGAGCAAGTTATTCACTGTGTACTCTGATCTCTGATCCACTGTTGACACATTTACCCTACCTACACAAAATTGTTTGTTCTATTCCTATTATCGGGTTCGTACACGTACAAAGCGAGAGCGAGAGTGAAATTCAAGATTTATGCCACACACATCCAGCGATTGTCCTTGCGACTTATTAGTTGTCATAGCAAAAGCGAGACGTACGGGAATTGAAGACGCTTAAATACGAAAGGCAAATCGTTCTGAATAAGTGGAATCCGCGGAAAGGAACATCTTCGACTTTGAATTTCCCAATAAAAATCGTTGCTTGCATAATATTTGATATTAAATTCTTCACAATCAAACGCGTACCGTTACAAAGTTTTAGTTCATTTAGGTTCCGCAACAAAATGGGATAGTTGGTGGCTTCGTTTTCCATCACGGAGTCGACTGATTTCATTTGTATGAATGCAACTCATCAGCGATTTGGTTTTGAATGGCGAAATTCAAATGATCGACGTTCTTAATTTTCGCAGCCAAAATCACTCTTACACTCAGCCAATCATGGTCAATATAATCCTGAGCGATATTCGGGAAAACATTCATGATTAGTTCTTTCGGTGTCGTTGTAAAGTTGCAAAAATGTTGTGGAAACTCAAAGGCCGGTGATTAAGTTTGCTGGAATCACACCATTGCCATCGCCAACAATTGCCTGGAGAACTCTGCAGCGGACTGGTCATTTTGTAAAGAAACTCGCATGTTTGTTGTCAAATGCAATTTCTTGACGTATCGCCATAAAGCAGACGCCTTCAAGCATTCAATTCATCTGCCGGAGTTGATCTCGAAATGACAGGTAGCGTTTGACGAAAATTGGCTGAAAGCAAGATCGTTGCTCCACCGAAAAGTCGCTTAACATGACGTAAATCCTTCAAAGTACGATTCAGGGCCTCCAACGCACGTTTGTGAGCCATTGTGCGTTCGTCCCATAACATAATCTTACATTGCTGCCGTAGGTACTTTCGCCATCGCAGTGTTCTTTGAAATGTTGCATGTAGGTTCTTCTTCCACTTGCAGATTCAATGGCAATTTCAATGCAGGATGAGCTGTACGACCGCCTTCTAACAAAGTAGCCGCTATCCCAGAAGAGGCTAGGGCCAAAGCGATCTCAGATCTCGAACGAATTGTATCCAAAATCAGTGAAATCATAAATCTATTTCCAGTTCCGTAATTTTCGTTATCGACTGCTTGCATCAATTCATCGTACACTTTCTGTTATTCTTGATTAAACATTGGCACATTTGTTTGAACAGTTTGACTCAATGCGATTCGATCGAAGTCCATTTCTCGCTCCAATTCTCGATTAAATGCGTCTTGAATTGAATGATTTGGCTGTGGCATCACCACTGCACAACAAATTGCCACTCATGAGCAGACACATATCCTCGATTAAAATCAAAGCTTTGTTGCGCATTTCATCTGACATCTCCAGTTCATTATCCGATGTCACAGTGCGAATTCGATGCAAAATATCGTCGGCCATAATATCATCTTTGTATAATCAAAGTACCTATCTACTTCATTTCAAAAAGTTACTTAGGGCCACTTGCACCAAGTTACTGGATAACTAAATAAATTTCTGGATAGCTAACCCAAGATAACCCAATAAATAGTTACTCCCCCGTTTGCGTTGCACCAATTCCAAATTCCGTCTGGATAAGTAACCTTAGATTAATTAAATGTTTCCAATACTACCAACGTAATATTGTTGCTTTCCTATATAAAAAAGTACAGTAATATAAATAAAGCATGAAGCAACCATCAAAGAAAAAAATTAAACATTTAAAATGTTTTTTTCTTTCCAATGTTGCTTCGTTATAAAAATTAATATAAGTGAAATTTACAATTTCCTCATTCGTCGTCCTCGTCCGAAATTAAATTGAAATCCACTGTCGATATAAGGATATTTTTTTTTTTTTTTTGTATTTTAATGTCAAACTACCGGGTATTTGACAAATTGTTTTACTATTTGAAGTTTGGGCACGACTATCCAGCCTTTCGAAAATGGATAAATATTTATCAGTTTATCCATGGATAGATGAATAAGCGTCGCCCTGCAACGCAATTTTTACTGAATCTACGGAATAGGACTAAACAGTGGATAAACGAATAAATAGCGTTGTCAAATGAGGTTGGTGCAAGTGGCCCTTAATGTAACATAGTAAACATAACTTATAAGAACAAACTTTTTAGGTATATTAAAAAAAAAAAAAAAAATCAAAATTGTTGACAACAACAATTTGCCTGAAAAATAATTAAAATAATTGACAACAACAATTTCTTTTAAAATTTAAATTAATTTTTTTTTATTTGAAGTGTCACTACTTTATTTTATCCATTTTTTTTTTTCAAAGTGTATTTCCCCATAAAAAAAATAAAAAATTTAGTGGTGGACCACCGTTAACATTCATGGATATGAAAAATAGATGTTGTCCGATTCTCAACCCTATCCCATATACACACTAAGTTTCACGAAAATCGGTTGAGCCGTTTCGGAGGAGTTCAACTACGCACCCCGTGACACGATAATTTTATATATTAGATAATATGTGTAATAAGATTTAAAATAATTTTATTTTTGTATTTGACGTGACACTCTTCGATCCCGATCCAGTAATTGTTTTAAAGTGCTATTCTCCATAAAAAATTTCATAATCTCTTTCATCGCCTTAAAGTTTTGTTTTCGCGACAGAAAGTAGCGTATGTCTTTCTTTGGGCCGAAAACGAAACATCAAGCCCAAAATCCTTAAAATCGAACGATCCGTTCTCCAGCTATGTATGTATGTATAGATATATGTATAGTAATAGTAATATAAAAACAAATGCATGCATTCAGATAGGTACCTACACAAAAATTCTTACGTATAGACTTTCGATGGACTCTTTTTGTCCATCTTCAATACGAGCAATTAATTCTTTTAATTTTGTTCGTAATAAAAATAATTATTTAATTTTATTTTTTAACCAATTTACAACAACAACAATCTGGGACCACTGCTTATGACCAGTGTTCCCAGGCAAAAATGTTGAAATCCAGTCAAATTTGACTGTTTGACTGGATTTTTTCTGTCCAAATCCAGTCAAAAAAAAAAACAGTCAAACATTTAGAAAAAAAAAATCCAGTCAAAAAAAGTCGAAAATGAAAACAACTATTTTTTTATTTTTTTCAACAACATTTTTCTTCATTTTATGGCTAATGAAAACAAAAAAATAAGTCGTACTTAATTTCACAGCACTAATTTCTTATACCTTGGTCAGTTAAACAAATAAATAAATTATTAATTTTAACTGGTAATGAATTATACCATTAAATTAAATTAAATGCAGTCTTCTGAGTCTGTGTCATTGCTTTCTATTGCTTCCATTTCTATATTATGATATATAGTATTCTTTCCAACTTTTTTTATAATTTCCTCAGGTATTTCAAAATTTGTACAACATGTTTTTTTATCTCGCAAATTATTTCTTATTGTCAAAATAGAGTTGGTTAACAATAATTGCATCCGATTTCGTTGCTCAGTTTTGACCAAATTTGACCAAAATAAAAAATAAACAAGATTCAACCAATTTGACTTTAGCGGCTTGCGGCTTAATGCCGCTGTTAGTGGGCTGTTTGTTTCTGTCATTTTACTAAATGGGTGAGTTCATTGCACTGCGCTCATTTACACTAGGTTTGCATTGGAGGTGAATTTTTTTTTTAGAGTCAAAAAAATACATAAAAGTCGACTTGATTTCCGTTTAAAGACGAAAAATTCCAGTCAAAAAAACAGTCGGCTGGATTTGATTTTTTTTTCCAGTCAAAACCAACAAAATCCAGTCAAATTTGACTGGAAAACAGTCAAACTGGCAACATTGCTTATGACTAATGTGGTCCAGTCAGTACCGCCGATATCGGGGTGTAAAACAATGCCCGTAGGTTCGTAATTCAATTCGAAATTGTTGCACTATAATAAAAAAAAAAAATGCAAGTTACTAATCAGCTGCACCTGACGGTGTATGAACGTTCTTTCTGCATAAGTGTCTTGGATTTCTGTTTTAAGATTGATAACATTTTAAAAATGACATTAAATGCAAATATCGGTAAATACAATTTTTTTTTTAAATATTCACGTTCGTCAAAATTGTTGGTTCCGAAAAATAAATTAATTTTTATTGACATCAGAAATTCGTATGTGGTATGTACAAGGTTGGTCTGTTGGTCATGAATCAATTAATGAATTAATTACTTTCCATTTATTAATATAAATAAATTCATTTCAAACCATGTCACATCCCATTAAATAATTGGTTAATCGGTGGTGTAGCTAATCACTCCCAAAATCCAAGGGGGGAAACAAAAATAATATTTTTATTGTAAAAAAAATTATTAAAAATAAAATAAATTAACTGAATTCATATTGTGACAACAGAATACAATATATACTATAGTTTAAGAACTTACCGACAACATCCAAATGGAGAAATATCGATGTGGGCGGGTGAGTTGACACCTGACACTCATAGACGCCAGCGTCACGCAGTTGAACGAATTTTATTTTCAGCGTCCAATCCTATCATCCATCGGAAATGAGATATTTCATCGGAGCGCAATCACATATAATTCACCGTATTGAAGACATGCACACAGGACGCAGTACCATATGCCAGACAACGAGAACGATTACGTTCAGCAGGTCATGATGGCAACAAAAGCACGTGTGTTCACACCACATGTCGCATATCAGCAGGAGTTTTTTTTTTTTTAATGTTGTGCGACAAAAAAGAACAAGTCAGGTGACCATTTTTTTTTCAGCACCCAAGTTTCACCAGCAGGGCAATCGTCATATGTTGAGCGTTGGGTTCAAAGGATTTTTTTTTTTTAAAATATGTCAAGGATATTCCAGAGGACGATGATGTAGGTATGAAAAGCAAAAGAGAAGAAAAATGTTAGAGGCAAAAATGTGAGTGGGTTTTTTTTTTATTTTCATTTCTTCTTGGGCACATTTCACACTCTGTTTCTGTGAGCAACGAGGAATTTTCTCGTGTAGTTTCAAAGCTAACCTGGTGATGACTAACACTATACGAGTATGTCTGCTTGACTGAGCATGAATTCTTAAATAAACAAAGTTCTGCCTCAAAGCTGATGAAATTTGCCTAAGTTAGCAAACTTAATACTTTTATAAAGAAAGTTTCGACATAAGAAGATTTGTTGGTGCAGGTGAGGTAGAGTGTACAAGTGTAGGTACAGTAAATTGGATTTTGATATTTGGTATTGGCAAACTGCATGCGCTCCAAGAGGACTTTTAAAAGGAAGCAGGGAAGCACTCTTATTGAACCATTGAATGGGGGTATTTGTTAAATGGATTACCTACTATTACAACATATAACTAGTGATCTTTTGAAATTTTAGTGAATCGTGTCGGCTAGAGCATTTTTCCTGGTGTTGTGTTTTAGTATTGAACTGCAGATTTCCCTACTCTATATATGCAAGATAGTTTGGTTTCGTTAACTTTGTGTTAAGATTCGGAAATTTGTCTACGCAAAATCACCTTTCATTTGGTCCATAACTCATAAAATTCGGCTGTGAATTAACACAGAAATCAAAAATAAATAGTTGGCGCAATAGGACCTCAGGCCTATCTTTTCATAACCATTAGTTTTGTTTAGTTTTTTTTAATTTTTATGACAAATCGAAGGGATCTATTTACAATTGTATGCCGAGTCCAAACGTCTAACTGAGAAGCACTTTCAAAGTTATATTTAGTCTCGAATTATTGTTGGACGTTCGTACGAGGTTGCACAGTGGAAATAAATTATATTGGATTTTTTTTTCCACTAACCACTACAACAAAATTAAATTTATAAAATAATGATTGAATACAAAATTTCGTGAAAATATCAATTTTCTCATGTAGGTAACTTGTCTGAAGCGATTTTGGAGGGCCTTCAGGCTAAACGGCTCCTCAAGACCTATTGAAGCCGACAAAATACAAAGAGAAAAACAATATTCTCGAATTGTCTTTTTTTATTAAGTAAGTCATTGAATATATTTCATTCGAAAAAAAAAGTTTTCAGGGAGAAACATTATAACAAATAATATAGAAAATAAAAAAGAGGGCTCGTTCCTTTATTATTATTAATATTACCTAAGTACTACGTAAGTATACAATCCACGGACAGAAACTGGTTATCGAACAGGACCCTTGGCCCCGTCTTTTTGAAAAATGATCAAAATGGCCCCTTGTTCTGTTTAAGTAAGATTTTATTTTTTATTGAACGAAAATGACTGCAAAGATTTATGCAAAGAAGTGTTTCGTAATAAGAAAAAAGTTTAAAACAAACGAGTTTTGCTAAAATTAAATGTCTTTGTTTTTTTGCTATCTTTGTATTTTATGTATTGGGGTCCCTTTTTCGGCTCAAAACCCTTTTTTAACATTTTTCACCAGCAACGCTACTAGGTATCTACTAATCGATTTCGGAAAAGCTTGTTTTTATAAAACAGATAGAATAGAATTTGAAATACCGAAACACTTTAGGCTGTAAAGTATCACTGTGGGCTATTTTCCTAACCTATGTTATTAAATTCTCATTCTGTTTCTTTTCATGATGATTCATGATTGATTTCACGTCGTCCCAAGCCGCTGTGGCGGAGCCTCGATATCCGTCAAAGAGCTATATCGTCGTACAAGCAAAACTGACTAACTGCAAAAACGTAGTTCGTGGGAAACCGCAAAATAAGTTTTCTGTTTTCTTTAAATCCTTGTAACTTAATAATGATTTAGGCAATAATAATTAATTATCGGAAATACAAAAAAAAAAAAACCATTTAAAGCTATTGTTTTGCTAAAATGAACAGATAGTCAATTTTTCCAGAAATTAAGTTTGCGTTAAGAATAACATACAGCCCTATTGCGAAGATCAACTATCAATCGGTTGACGATTGACAAATTTATCAATTAAAATTGATGTTGGTATTGCGAAAAACAATTGATAAAAATATAACCTGTGAACATAACGCCAAAAATAAAGTTATTGTGAATGAAAACTCAACTTTGACAGTTTTAAAATATTTTTGATTTGAAGAGTGATCGTTAAGGATTTTGCAAACAATTTAATTAAACAATAATTACGAGTGTTACAAATCTGTAAAAATTTATTGAAAAATATGTCATCATTGGAATTTTCGAATGGCAAAATGTATATACATAATAGCCCTTGAGAAATAACAACAATAACAATTAAAAACGATGATGTTCAACATTTTCGTTTAAGAGCCGTCCTTATCAACCCCGAAATTGCGATTGATAGAAAAATTGACAACTACCAATAAAATTGTTCGAGATTGACATTCACAATACCGATTTGTCAACCGACAACTGCTGCACGTTCACAGTCGATCAACACTTAATTGATAATTGATCGTCGCAATACCATTTAAAGAAATTTATTTTTGTTTAATTTAATTTGTTTTTATTTATTTATTAATTTTTATATTGATAAGTATCAACTATCAATTGATAGTTGATCTTCGCAATAGGGATGTAGACATATAAAAACTATAATACAAAATGAAAAAAATGTAAATTCGTATTTTTTTATTAAGAAACAAAACAGAAATTATTGATAATATTTGACTGATTACGTTGATTCATAAAAAAGATCTAAAGAAAAAGGGATTAACGTATGTTAGATTAGACTGTATGCCAAGTGGTCTTAAAATAACAATTTCTGACAGTTCTTCTGTCAAAATATGCTCATACAATGTAATGGGCATATCTCTAATGACCTGGCTGATTTTGACAGATAAAATGCCCAACTAGCATGTAGTGTAATCGGACAATAAGTACGAATGCCAGCATGAAGCCTGTATGCCCACATATGAACTTAATTGAAATTTCGTTGTGGCATACCTGGCATTTTTGATGGAACAAAAATTATTTTGTTGTCATCGGTGTTTGAGTTCGTGGAATAGTGATTTATTCTCATTTTCGTTCTCTTTTTTTGTGGAACCCTACTACAACCTTTGGTTAAAAAATAACAAAAAATGCCTTAAATGGTCATCAGGGCAAATGTGACCGTATTGGTAATGTTGGTCATATAGTCTAATATACAGTTTTGATAATCCTGACATTTTGGTCATTTGACAACTAATCTGGTCATTTGCCTGTTGGTATTCATACGCATAATTGGCATAAGGTCTAATCTTAGCTTTACTTGTTGAAGTCGGATTCTGTATCAGAACCTTCTGCTGATTTTTGGCGGTAATCCGTCTTTGCAGAGGTAGGTACAATTTTATACCAAGAATGTTAAGTTTCCGGAATGGCTCCAGTTGTACACAGCTTCACTAAGTGCTTTTTTTTGCCTTAATTGTCTGAAAGCAGTTGTTATTTTTAAGTCTTAAAGTGTTCACCATAACTGTATTTGAATTTTATTTCATCCGGCTGCATTTTCTCGAAACACATGGATTTTAGTTTTAGCCATTGAACTCTGTTACCGTCTTCATCAATGCAACGAATTTTAATAAATTTGATGGCCAATTCTTTTAAGTTTTTCATGTTCCCGTACAAAAGTTGTCTGACTTTTTAAGGTGGCGCTTATTTGTTCCCTTTCTTTGAACGTGCCATTTTGAAAATATTTATCCAGTCGCGTAGGGTAAATACTTCGACACATTTTTTGGCGCATTCATTCATTCTACTTCCATATGGGAATGTCCAGATTCTAAAAAAAAATGTTTTACAACATCCAAATGCGTGTTCTTAACAACTAAGAGAAATAATGTTGCATTGTATTAATTTCTGTTTTGACCAGAACAGGTACCTGGGTAGAGCTCGTTTTCTCTTGTCTTCTTGTAATTGGAACATGTTAAGCAATTGTCTTTCTTCGGCTTAAAAAATGGCGTATTGTAGTTTTGACAGAAATACGCCGATGTGTAATTTCCGATACTGCAGAAATTGATTCCGCTTTACATTTTTCTAAAAACAAGCTGTGCATTTATGTTGAGGATACCATTAAAGGCATTCAATACAAAACAGAGTCGATAGGCAATGCGCCCGAAACTTTAATATTCAGACTCAAAATAGAAAGCCCAACAAATTAACGCTCAATTCATTACAAAATATACCTCCTTAGGCAAATGGCAAATCCTCCTTCATGGTAGGAAGAATTGACACTTTGTAAGGGTTTGGAAAAAACCTTAGAACTCTGTTAAAAATATTTAAATCGATTAATCATTAATGCTTTTATATTAATGTTGTAACTTATGTAAATTTTGAAAATTTGAAATTGTATTTGAATTTTAAGATATTTCCAAATGTTTGCTAACGTGTCAAAACCTCCCGACCTTACACTACTTGCGATCAATAATACAGAACAGAATTTTTGGCAGTTGGTCAGTTTTGCTTGTAAGCCGATAATACTTTCACGGAATTATACACGAAACAAAAACAAATTCCATAATTTATTGGTCATTCAGAAAAGACCCGACTCGAACCCTGAATTGAGAAAATTGTCTCATAGGTAATATTCGTGATCATATAGATCCAGCAGATCATTTGGGTAAAACAGAATGTACAAGGCTATTATAAAACCTTTACTGATCAATGACTATGACAGTCTCGTATGGTGGCTGCTGGCTGGCCATGGGCATGACTATGACTTTCCTAAATTCCATTCCGCTAGAAGAAAACCTACACGCCGGCAGCGTTGCCACCATGTTACAAGTGTAACAAAAGTGTTATACTTTTTAATTATTTTATAGTTTTGTTAAAATGTTACTTTCTTTTTCGATTTGTTACATTTTTTCCCATTAAAATCCTTTTTTTGTTTTCTCATTAAAAATATTGAAAAGTTGAACTGGCAGCACTTTTTTCGTTCCAGAAAACTTCTTCCAATTTCTGTCAATGTATTTGTTTGTTTACACATCATCCAATCGATAGACTGGATATTTAATGAAATGAGAGAGAAATAGCTTTATAACTAATTTTATTTCCGTATATACAGACAGATCAAAAAAGGATTTAAGCTATACGTAGACGTACACCATCGAAAAGTTGACTAATTTAATAACACCCTATATGCTGCCTATATAAAAGCAACAAATGCCCAGAAAAAAAAAAATTGAAGCTGGCAAGTGCTGAGCTCAAGTTTGTTGGAACACAGTACAAGGTATTCTATGGCTCAAGGTGTTCCTCTCCAACCCACAAACCCAACCTAGCCTAAAAAAATATTTTTCCATTTATTTGTCTCACTTTAACGTACCTCTGAATGCTTTAAATGTGTGGCACTAAATCGTTCGTCACTGCTGTATGTCGTCAGGGCAACAGTCAGCAGATGATAGTCCTTCTTCCTTATCCAGGACACCTGCAAAGATACAAAGAGAAAAATCATTGACAAATGATGATGATACAGCAACAACAATCACACAGGAAAAGCTATATCCGTCGTATGGATATTTGAGCTGTTTTACACTCTGTCTCGTAGCATGTTGTCTTTCTTCATGCTAAGGCGTATTTGTCCCTAAAAGACCGATCCCCCTATTAAATGAAAATCGTTATTCTTGTGTTCTTCTTCCCCTAGCCATTGAATGTTGCAGAGCTAGAGTGTATCCTTTTAGCTGATAAACACCCATTCTACAAGTATCTGATTGTTTGTTCAAATCCTTTGCTCAGTCATTCACAACAAGTCAAGTGGTACATATACCCCACCCATGCGACGACTCATTGCTCTCTTGCTACTTGAATAAATTGTCATTTCAGATGACTTGGGGTTGATATGTTTTTGCATCCTTCGACACAACAGATGCAATGAATCGGTCAAGAGATTGTTTATCTAGTTCAATAATGTTGTTCTTCAAATAGATTCTGCCCCGTTTGTTAGTAGTGGCCAGAAAAAGAAAATATATACAACGAAGGGAACTCTATCACTCCATTGTCGTCAATTTATCCGAGTGCGTGGGCCGTCGACCGAGTGATGCAGCCTAAACAGAAAACTGGGTCGAAAACACTCACGTCCCCCATTGTATTGGAATGGGATATTGGACTGAACTATACAAATAAATTATTTATTTAGATTTTTCTTTTTGTGTACAAAGAACTTGAGTGTGATTAAGAACTGGGAATGCTTAAACTATGGCAATATACAATTTATACGGAAAAAGGCCGTTCACAATATACGGGAGGATCTATGATTTAGTATAGGAGATTATGCTCGTGGCTATCAACAAATATTGCGGCTAAGAACTGCAAGCCTCAATGGTTTGATTCGTTCATGGGAGTAAACAAGGTTGCCTTTTAGGGCCACTTTTGCTTTCCAATGGATTGCAGTTAAAAGTGCAGGTTATTTAGGTTGTTTAATAAGTATAAAGAAATAAAATGCACGACTGGGTCGAACAAAACTTTCTCATTCATCAAAAGTGTTGTTGGTTGTTTTCTAATTTTATTAGATAGGTAGGTAAAGATCTGCGAAGCAATGTTAGGTAATAGAAAGGGCTCACGAAATATAGAAAAAGGAATACATACATAGTACTAAATAAAATTCACTTTTCGTTTTTAAAAGTTGAGCTCTATAAACAGACAACTGTCGCAATTTCTGGTTAGAGAGTTATAAGGGCTTACTGAAGTCCTATTTTATAGCTTCTACATTTTACAAGTTTTTGAGTACGAGAACAAGTGTAGTAGGAGTTTCTGATTTTTAATATGTTTGGGAATGATTTTCTTTTTGACTGGATCTGGACGCTGGTTTAAGTTGTCAATGATTGGAAGTGTTGTTCGTCATAGATCGATATCTTTACATATAGGGGAATTATGCTTATGATAACATACCCGATAAGATGACATACTTGCAATTACTCTTTAACCATAAGCGCCACAGTTCTGCCAAAAATGTCTGGACATGCAGTTTTACGATGTTAGTTACGCCGACAGTAATTCGGCAGCTAGTTAACAAAGTGCTTTAAATGATCATGAAATCAAGAATTTTGTGCGTGAATTACTATTTTCTTTTTTTGTATTGAGTGTTAGCTCTAAAATTTCTGATAAGGTGAGTGTTGTGTTGTGTCTGAAGTGTTTTGTGGGTACAGTTATTTTATATTTAGTAATTCCTATTCGACATTTTTACCTCATAAGAAAATGTTGGTTCCTACAATCGCAAGCTATGTCATCTTACCAAAACGGTGGTATTTTATTTTAATTTGTGTATCTTTTCATCGTAGTTTGCCAAATAACTAAAAAAAGAACCTCAATCAGGCGTACTTGGTCAAAAGACGCAGTTTTTGTTACTAACAAATGAATTAATTAAATTCACTTTGTTTTCATTCCTATGGTTTGTAAAAGGCAGGAAGCTTTATAAAGCAGGGCGAAATTTCAATTGTAATTTGATTTCGACTGGATCGCCCACTTATTGGCCATCCGACCCAGCGAAAATACCTGACCTCATTTACTTCTACATAACGAAAGGAATCAATAGAAAATAACAAAAGTTGAAAACAGTGATGATTTGTCATCCGATCATACATCCTATCGGTCAACGACATGTCAATAGAACAGACAAACAATGAAAGACTCACCAATAAAAGAACGAACTGGTGTAAATTTAAATGTTACTCGAACGATTCATTAACCTTAGATCTCCACTGGACACAACAAGGCATATTGACATCGAAGTCGAACAATTCATTGCCCATATACAACAGGCAGCAGAAGATAGTACATCAACTGGTCAGCATCGGTAAAATATCCCATAGAAATTAGGGAACTAATATTAGAAAAGAGAAGAGCCCGGAGAAAATGGCAAATGACAAGATATCCCGGCGATAAAACTATATTCAATAGACTTAATAATAAACTTAAAAAGAGTATTAGTGAATTTAAAAATAGATCTCTAACTAAATACCTTTCCAACCTAACTGCTGACAAAGTCACAGACTACTCCCTTTGGAAGGCTGCCAAATATTTAAAAAGACCTCAAACGCAAGATCCCCCGTTACGAACATCTGATGGGAAATGGATCGGCGACCCAAAACAAAAGGTCAAACTTTTTTCAGAACATTTGACAAATGTTTTTAAACCTTATCCACCTAGCGTGGCAGGCGAATGCCTTGAATTCTCTGATAGAATTGATGAGGACGTAATCACTTACGTTTCGCTAAAAGAGATCCGCACATGTATTCATGAGCTCTCTAATAGAAAATCACCAGGTTATGATCTAATAACTGCCCAAATCCTGAAGGAACTACCCTTCATAGCATTGGTTAAACTTAAGCTTTTAATGAATGCTTGTTTTAAGCTATGATATGTTCCACATCACTGGAAGATAGCAGAAATTATAGTTATACCTAAACACGGTAAACCTCCATCAGAAGTCACCTCTTACAGGCCAATTTCACTTTTACCTGTACTATCCAAAATTTTTGAGGAACTGCTTCTTAAAAGACTATATAAAATCATAGAGCAGAGAAGGCTTATTCCCACCCACCAGTTCGGGTTTAGAAATAAGCACTCGACAATAGACCAAGTTCATCGTATAACTAATATTATAGAAAAATCGCTAGAAGAGAAACAAGTTTGTTCTACATTATTCTTAGACGTTGCACAGGCTTTTGATAAAGTCTGGCATAAGGGCTTAGAGTATAAACTTCATAGGGAGCTACATAGACAGTACTATGAGATACTTAAATCTTATATTTCAAATAGATTCTTTAGAGTTCGCGCTGGTTCAGCATATTCTGAACTTAAAGTACTACAAGCAGGAGTTCCACAGGGAAGCGTTCTGGGACCAACCCTATACTTACTGTATACTAGTGATATACCAAATACGACTTATACGACGATAGCTACATTCGCAGACGACACTGCTCTTCCATATCAATCAATTACACATATCAATTTTACTAATACAAAAATAACAAATGTTCCGGTGGTTATTAATAACCAAATAGTTCCTTATTCAAATACAGCTAAGTATCTGGGTATGAATCTGGATGCTAAGCTGAAATGGAAGGAACATGTGAAGAAGAAAGTATAAAAGCTAAATATTAGATATAGAAAACTTTATTGGTTGCTAGGACATAATTCGGAAATGTCCATTGAGAATAAACTTTTATTATATAACCAGATACTGAAGCCTGTTTAGACATATGGTATCCAATTATGGGGTTGTACAAAGAAAACAAATGTAAAAATAATACAGACAAAACAAAGTCCTTCGGGGAATAGCAAATGCCCCATGGTATATTAGAATTAATGACTTGCATCGTGATTTGCAGATTGATCTTGTAACGGAAGTAATTAAAAAGTACGCAATTCGTCACAATGAGCGTCTGCAGATGCATATTAATCCTGAAATAGAAGACGTCTTAAATGTACGATACAATATTCGTAGATTAAGAAGAATTAAACCTCACGACCTTATAATCTAAATAATGAGAATTTTTATTCAAATTGTAATACCTTCTCAAACGCAACTGAATGTTGAAACTAAAATCATTTGTCGATCTTTCTTTGATTGGTCATGATTAAGGAGGTGTTTTTAGTGCGGTTCGGGTCCCACACTACTCTGGGTTTCTAGCCCCATTGTGTCTTTCGAGATTTTCACCTTCAATAACAACAAAAAGTTTGTTTTTGTATTTGCTTATAAATTGAATATCACGATAGACGTGTGTGGGGGTGCAAATGAAGTGAGATTTTCTGTTTGTGTAAACTCCAAGTGGTTGGAATTATTTGAAGGTGCATATTCAAAATGGTTGAAAAAAAAGTAGAAGTACGGTTAGTTGCTGTTATAGCATTTTTAATGGCTGTTGCAATTTGAATTTTAAAGTGCGGTATTGAGTTTTAAAAAATATATGAGCAGAGATCGCGGCTTTTGGGTAACCATTTTTGAGAAACAAATAAAAAACGGATTTCTTCGAATTGTTTGAGAAAAAATAAGTACGGGATCTTATCTCGAATACTGAGATTATCCTCAATATTATGTATTTTGATCAATATCGTTAGAGCTGTTTTTGTAAAATTTGGCACACAAAACAGTACCAAATATTGCAATGTTTAGTTTGAAAAATACTATGATTATGAGTTATTGTTCGGGATATAAGCATTACTTGGCTTTAAAGTTTTATCGAAATCAAAAATGGGGTTTTCGAGTTATGAGCAGTTTTTAAAATGAGCGTTTTCGGTGATTCTAATTGAAAATTAAGGACGCAACCATTTTAAGAACATTCATTTTAGTCTAAGTTGCATTTTGGTTTAAATAGTTATTGCCGTTTTCAGGTAGACCAAAGAAAACTAAATTTAAAAAAAAAAAATATTTTTTTCAAAAATCCTTTTTACGATAATAAAAAGAAAAGCTGAATTTGACATTAAGTTAGAAATGACCATATTACACGTTTTCGAGATATGTCCAAATTTTAAAAGTACCGTTACTCCAATTTTTATCCAAAAACTGGGTATGCAGTCATGGTGACCTCACCTAGTTAAGCTAAAATATTAATTTGGTTTGAAATCGTTAGAGTCGTTTTCGAACAAATCAAATTGGTACGAAAGTTTTGTAAAAAACTCCAAATTCGAAGTTTAAACGAAATCCGGTCAGCCGTTTAGGCTGTAGGCCTGTGGGACAAACAGACAGAAGAACAGACGGACAGACCGGACAGAATTTTGCGACCCACTTTTTTGAGTTCATCTATCATCGTAATGTCAGATTTGATAACATCTCGAGTTCGAAATTTTGTACGAAAACAATATCTTTCTCTTACTAGACACGTAATGGAGAAAATTAATAACGTTACACAGTTACATTCGACGAGGAAAGTGAAACCCGTACCCACCACACATAAATCAATGTAATGTGGATCCATTGTGATGGCTTGCTTCCAAGTTAGAAAATACCGCTGTTCGAATTCTTAAGGTCAAAATCTGGGTATTCTGTTTTTTTTTTCAATACAATATTTAGATACCTTTCTCTTACACTGATACAATATTTGCCTATTGTACTTTGACATACAATTCGCTTTTCTCTTCAGTACTGATTGGACAACTGCATTTTAATTTCACCAAAAAGAGCAAAACTAAATAGGTATAGAAACGGTCTAAGCCCATTGTTCGCACTATGTATCGCTGTCAAATATTCAATCCTTCAAACACTGTTATTAATTACCACTAATTTATTTTCAATATCGATTTTACTTCAATTTCAGTAATTTAAAAATGAAAATCTGGCTTAGTCCGAGGTCAAATTATCATAAACCGTATGCATTATTCTTTAAAAATGAGGACGTAAACATCACTGGTAGTTCGACCAAAACTTTCCAATGAAATAGCTGCATGCAAACACCGTACCTTAAGTATTCTGAAGTGAATACCACAGCAACATACCATTACTTGCCATACGCTTCGATGCACTTGCTATAGCTATTAGCTATTTACATTCACAGAAACTCCTTCCTCAATTTCGAACCAATTTACAAAGTTCATTTCAAAAGTACCTATACAGACTAATGGAAAATGTTTTTGTACCATCAAGAGGGCACTAATTGTATCCACTTTTCAGCCAAAAGGCACATCCATAATACCACGCTGCTAAACTCAAGTAATTACTCACGTCGAGGACCAGATACGGGCAATACGTTTGGCAAATTAGTTGTTAGCATACTGCTTTCAGTTCGAATTGAACTGCATTGTTCTATTGTGGAATAATACAAAAGGTGGGAAAATTACCTGCGGGGGTGGATTACCTATAAATGCGAATGTTACCATTGCCAAGGTGGCGCATCTGTTCACGCCTGCAGACGTCCATTGAATTTGATATATTTTCGAATGCGTTCCGCTATATATTTTGTTTGGAACAAATAAATGTAAATTCGAGCAAATGCAAATTAATTTCGTTTAATTATATTTAAACGAGGTCATTGGAATGGATCACATAAATTAAATGGGGAATAGTTCAGAATGCTAATAGCTAAGGACGAAGAGGAAAGTATACTGATTAATTAGTTAATAGCTTTGATTTGTCTTACAAACGATGCGTTATCAATATCATAGATAGATTGATGGATTTTTTATAAACCCATATCCCCATAAACCCCACAAGTATAAAAGTACTAGGAAAAAGTTAGATAAAAGTCCTTCTGCCGGTCTCAGACTATCTTTTCGCAAAATAGATTACGATAATTGCTTAGAGGCTCGGTTCTTTTCCAAGGTTCCGCGACTCACTTCAATTAAGAATAGTAAAACACAAAAATAATTTTTGTAAGTATGCAAACATTTTTGCGCAGAAAATGTTTGACGTTTTGATACGAAAACTGACATCGAGTAAGTACAAAATCCATTTCGAATGAAAACCCAGCCTACGACACTTAAGCATTCCGGAAAACGAGTCACTTATGAGTCTGCAGAGTTTTTCTTAATCAAAACATGTACCTATTTGATTCTGTATCAATGAACAAATTTTGGGTTGGTATTAGAAGTGGATACCCTGGACGCCTGAACTCGCCAAACAGGCTATATTAAATTTGCTCCTCTTTGTCACAACATATACCACAACATATATGTGAAGCAGGCTTTTCAGTATATATACTTATACTGAAGAGGAAATACAGACCGAGATTGAACATTTTAACACTTTAGAAGTGTCTCTCGCGCAAATGATATTAGAAACCTAAATATCATTTTTGAAGACCTATCCATATGGGGAACTCCCAAAATTTATTGTTTTTTTCTAATTTTGTGTAAAATCTTAATGCGGTTCATAGCATCGTCGAAGTTTACGAAGTTTCAACAGTATAGGTCTTAAAATGTCGGAGAAAAGTGGCTGTGACATACGGACGGACAGACAGACACACAGACAGACATGACGAATCTATAAGGGTTCCGTTTTTTTCCATTTGGCTACGGAACCCTAAAAAGGAGTGTGCTTGTGACCACACATCATCAGAAGTAAAACTCCAAAGCTATACCTAAGTTTAATATTTTGATAATATTTTAAGCGTTTTCACATAAAAAAATATATTTTAGATTTAATATTAAATTTTTATTTTTAACAGCGCCACCTTGAACTTAACGAAATCAATCAGTCTTTTTGATTATTTCTATTTTTCACTTTACTTTCCGATAGAATTGTAAGTAAAGGGTGGTGCATGCATATCGTGCACTTCGTGATTTTTTCGGTCAATTTAATCGTCCAAATGTGCGTACAATCGGAAAAATCGCGCAAAAATTTGAGCAAACCGAAAGAAAGGGAAGAAATGTCTGCCACAAAACTATCGTCCAATAGCGTTACTTTCAATGCTCTCTAAAGTAATGGAAAAGGCAATAAATGTCGAAATAATCAAATATCTAGAAGGCCATCGATTAATAAGCAACAGGCAATACGGATTTCGGAGCCGTCGTTCCACTGGTGACCTGCTAAGCTACGTAACGCACTTATGGACACAATCAATTGAACAACACGGCGAATCCAGAACCGTAGCCTTGGACATATCAAAGGCATTTGACCGAGTCTGGCATAGAGCCCTATTAGGCAAGTTAGCGTCTTACGGATTACCACAACAACTCTGCGGATGGATGCAAAATTTTCTTCTGGGAAGACCGATCCAAGTTGTTGGAGATGATGTATCATCCAATTCGTTTGCTATAAATGCAGGAGTGCCCCAAGGATCTATTCTTTCTCCAACTCTATTTCTTCTCCACATCAACGATTTGCTTGGATCGACAAATAATAATATCTACAGCTTTGCAGATGACAGCACTCTTATATCCTCCATCTCGAACAGTGGGCCTGTGAATACGGCTACATCACACAATCAGAGATGTGAACAAATTTATTCTCTAAATGATGATCTGGACAAAATCTTGAAGTGGGAAAAGGACAACTTGGTTGTATTTAATGCAAGTAAGACACAGCTCACAACATTTTCCAGAAAAAATGAATCAACAGTTCCTCAAATCCAAATGGATGACCATCCAATCCATCACAAGGACTCAATGCACCTTCTAGGAGTCACAGTCAACTCAGGAATCACATGGCGGAACCACATATCCTATATCGCAAAATCGGCGTCCGCAAAGTTGAGCTACCTATTTAGAGCAAAGAGGTACTTTAGCCCCAAGCAACTTCTCCTTCTCTACAAAGCACAGGTTAGACCAAGCTTGGAATATTGTTCCCATATATGGAACTCGGCCCCAAAACATTCACTTAACCTGCTTGATAGCATACAGAGACGAGCAGTTCGACTCATTGGAGACCCTACACTCACATCGAATCTACAACCGTTGGTGCACAGAAGACAAGTCGCTGACCTATGCTTGTTCTATAGGTACTTCCATGGTAGATGTTCTGAGGAACTCAAAGACATTATCCCTCGAAATGCAACTTTTGGGCGCCCCACAAGACAGGCTGCTAATGCTCATGACCATACAGTACACTTGACAACCGCGAGGACATCAACTTTCAAAAACTCCTTCTGTTACAGGACAAGCAAACTTTGGAACTCGCTTCCTAGGGATATATTTCCAGAAGACTACAATTTGCAGCAATTTAAGTGCAGAGCAAACATACATATGCAGGCATCTCGGGGCGCTGTTGAAGCGTTATAGGTTCGCCTTTCCCGGGAGAAGTATATAAAAAAAAAAAAACAAATGCACCTCTCACGCTCGTCTGATGAACATTATGCATAAAGACTTGCATTTATGCGCTTACGAGGTGCAATTGACTCAAGAACTAAAGCCTCTTGACCATTTCAAGCGTCGTCAATGGTCAGAATGGTGGCAAGAAATGGTAACAGTGGATGATAAATTTTCGAAGAAAATCATCTTCAGTGATGAGGCACATTTTCACCTCAGTGGATTCGTCAATAAGCAGAATTGCCGCGGCGCAAATGCCCATACAAACTTTTATAATTTTTTTTTTTTTTTACTCGAATCTTTCGAATATTTTAATAGTTATTCTGTTATTCGGGTTGGAGACAAATCCAACAAATCAGAGACTAGGTATCGAAATCGGTCCATTTGAAATCATGTTCATTTTTAATGCGTGACAAAAAAAAAAATGCTACAAAAACAATAATTGTCACACAAATTTGGTGCAAAAACGATTGTCGCAACAAATTGTAAAAAAAAATTGGTGCGACTGTATCCAACAGTCCCGAAATATGTGTATGTGTAAACACCGTGCGTGCGGTATGTGTGTGGCTTGATACATGTCATTGAGAAATGAGGGAATTGTAATAACCGTATTCTTTATATATTATGAAATAACAAATACCCGTTTGCATTTCCATCCCCGCAAGTTAAATGGAATCAACGGTTACACAGTACATGAAAGTGACATTGGAATTTCATTCGGATTGCATTGCATATTGTAGAGTTGCTGGTCAACGACATTTTTGTTAGTTGTTGTCCAGCTGTGATTTCTGCGTGCCTGGTAATTCACGAAAGATTTGGCACCGAATTTCCTCGAGATATCCGTCACAGGGAAGAAATGTGAGACCATCATAATATATGAAAAACATGCTTTAGGTATTTCAAATCAACAAAAAGCTGAAATTAATATGCCCCAGCTCATAAATGTATGCAATGATAAAAACGCATGCAATGATAAAATGTATGCAATGATAAAACACAGTGACGCATTTACGTCCCCGCAAGTTAAATGTGTGGAATTACTCCACCAGATTCCAATAACGCGCGCTTAGATGTTTACACATCAAAAAAAAAAAAATTGCCAGAACGTATAACGAAAACATAAACGGGATGAAGACGGCGTCGTTAAATCGTTCCATACAAAATGTAAATGAAAATCAATTTTATTCATACATATTTTTTTTTTTTTTTTTTTTTTTAATTTTTCAGGAATTTTCTTGGGAATTATTTTTGTTTGGCCGGAGACTAGTCCGAATTGGTGTGAATCATCCAAATCTGTCTAGGCGTTCTTGAGTTATAAACTTAGATATAGATAAAAAAAAAATATTTTTTTTTGGAAAAGGGTTGGTTTTTAATTTTTTAAATCGTAATATGGGTATGGTTTGTATCGTCTTATGTATCTCGCTTTTTTGTTGTTTCGTTTTAGTCGTTATTATTATTTATTTATTATTTGGCCTGTATTTATTACGAAAAAAAAAAAAATTTAGTCTTTAACTTAGTTCGTTTAGGCGCATTTCCCCTTTTATTGTTTAGTTTTTCGATTATATCGGTTTTTTTTTGCTATTTTGTTTGTTTGTTTTCGATTGCTATTATTTCGCCGTCGTTTGTTTCGATTTTCGCGAGAATTTGAATGCCCTTGGGCTCTTTACACAAGAAAAATTTGAATTATTATTTTTTTTTAATTCTACAGATTGCTAAACTTAAATAAACTTTTTAAGAAATTTATAAAATTACCTAATAGAAACCATGATATCCGCATATCGCATACTGTTATTACAATGGATTCCTGAATCCTGAGTGAAACCAATGGAAACGACATAATAAAAATAAAATGCGAAGTAAACCGTTAGTGAGATAACATTGATTTAAATAACTCATTGCACTTTTAACGAAAATGCAAAATTAGTAAAAAGGGAGAGAAAGAAATGCGAAATTATTGTAGGGCAAAGCGATTGCAAAACAAAGTCAAAACAAAAACAAAATACGGTTTTACGAAGTAATCAGAAATAATTGTAAGAAAAGCGAAACAAAAAAATACGAAGTAAAAGAAACAAACCAATAGGCACCCCACCGCAACTAGTTTCTCAATTTTACGTTCCCACTGAAACTTCAACATTTCAAATGACAGCTAGTGTGAATTGATTATAGATAGATAGATATATTTATTTCGTTAATAAAGTACAGTTTGCTATCGCACAATTTACATTATTCGCACAGAGATATGATTTACAAATGTACATCTTTCTACTGAAAAATTATTTATATATTTTAATGTGATGCTGAAAAAATTATAAAAAGGAACCTGAGGAAACAACGAAAACAAAACCTCAATTTGAAAGAACAAACAAAAAAATAAAAATAAAAATAATAATAAATAAATAAGTAAATAGATAAATATATATGTATATATATTATATATATATAATTAATAAAGTATATAATTTTGTATTATATACGAGTATAACAATAATAAACCAATCAAAAGATATGACTAGAATAAGCGTATTAAAAAAAAGCAAAGAAAATAAATAAATAAAATGACTAGATAAAAAAATAAATAAATAAATAAATAAATAAATAAATAATTAAATAAATAAATAAATAAATAAATCAATAAATAAATAAATAAATAAATAAACAAATAAATAAATATATATAGGTATATAGGTATGTTAATAAATAAATAAATAAATTAATAATAATAAGTGTAAGAATTAAATATATATAATTTAACAATAATAACTTAACAAGGAAATTGATAAACACAAACAGAAAAACATATTAGATTTACAGTAAACAGATAATTAAGTTAAGATTAACAATTAACAGATAATTTAATTAACATTAACTAAGTTAATATATGGGTATATTAGTTAGTAAATGGATTTAACATTGCAATGATTCACTAAGCTATTCTATATTTAATTGATTGATAAGAGGATTATTAGTGATGTCGCATCTGATCCTAAAGGCGTCATTGAGCTTTATTATTCTATTGGAGATCAACTCAACATTTGTCCTAATATGCAGATTTGAAGTGGAATGATGCCAAGGCAGATTGAGCATCATTTTTAGCAGCTTGTTTTGAGATATTTGTAGTTTCTTTATATGGCATTCAGCACATTTACCCCACACCTGGCAACCATATAAGAGAATTGATTGAAAGATGGTTTTGTAAATTATAATCTTATTTTCGTTTGAAAGTAGTGAATTTCTATTTATAAATGGATATAACATTTTGATAGCAATATTGGTTTTTTTAATCGTCCTCATATTATGTTCTTTAAAAGTCAGTTTTGTGTCAAGATGTATTCCGAGATATTTAACAGAAGGCTCCCATCTAATAGGGTGGCCGTTAATGATTATCTGGTTAGCCGGAATGAAGCAAGGTTTTCTTTTTCGTGTAAAAAAGATTGCTTGGATCTTTTCGGCGTTAAGCTTTATTCTCCACTTTGAGTAGTATTCTTGCAGTATTTTAATCGCATTTTTTAAATTCGTCTCAATATTGAGACCGAGTTCATGCGATGAAAGTATGGCCGTGTCATCAGCATATATGGCTGCTTCACATTCTGCAAGAGTCGGGAAATCGGACGTATATAAGTTATATAAAACTGGTCCCAGGACCGAGCCTTGGGGTACGCCAGCATGAAAATGTACGATGTCGGACACACAACTATTAACATGTACTTTGAAACAACGATTCGAAACAAAACTTTGGACAATTTTACAAAGAAATGGGGGAAAGTTTAAATTTATCATTTTATAAATAAGCCCATTATGCCACACTGAATCAAAAGCTTTTTCGATGTCGAGTAGAATCATGCCTGTTGATCTACCTATTGCACGGTTAGATTTTATGATATTACATATCCTAAGAACCTGGTGCGAGGTCCCATGATTTCGCCTAAATCCGAACTGTTCGTTCGGATATATTTGGGTTTCTTCAATGATTTGAACAATTTTTTCTTTTAAAATTTTTTCATATATTTTGCTTAAAGCACTTAGTAAACTTATTGGTCTGTAGCTTGCGGTTTTATCGGGAGGCTTCCCTGCTTTTGGAATGGGAATAACCTTTGCTACTTTCCATTTATCAGGAAAATATTGCATTTTTAAGCAAGCATTGATGATGAAGGTAAGAAAGGTTATCCCTTCTTTAGGCAATTTTTTTAGATAAATATTTTTAATTTTATCGATTCCGCCTGTTTTTTTTATAAGTAAATTGTTTACGAAATATTCTGTATCTGATGCTGTTATAAATTCATTTGGCGGAGTTTCGTAAATAGCTAAATTAAAGGCATGAAGAGCATGTTCAACGCGGATGTTTGTATCTGCATCTCCTAAATTTTGAGCGACAACGTGATTTTGCGCGAAGTTTAGAGCTAACGCCTTCGCCTTTTCCCTATCAGTGAAGAAGGTTTCTGTATCACTTCTAATGCAAGGTAATTCCTTGGATTTATTTTTAATAATTTTCATTATATTCCAAAAGGGCTTGGCAGCTTTATCAAGTTTACTAAGCTTATTGTTCCATTCATTATTTCGATTATCTTGAATTTGTTTATTTATTATTTTATTTAACTGAGCCACTTGAATGCGAGAAGCAGTTTGGCGGAATCTTTGCCAGTTTCTTCTGTGTATATTCCTAATTTTAATTAGTTCTAAAGTTTGAGCTGGGATTTTGAGGCAATGCACTTTATTCGCAACTTTTGGGATACTATTATTAGCTGAACTCAGGATATGCTCTGTAAACTGCTGAACAATGGAGTCAACATCTTGCTTGCTTGTAATTGTTTCAAGGGTCGTAGGAATGTTTTGAAGCTGTCTTCTTACCTCCAAACGGAAACGAGCCCAGTTTGCGTTTTTTAGGTCGTAAAAATATTGCACTTTTTCCAAACCCGACCAACGAATTTTAGAAATAACCGGATTATGGTCAGAGCTAAGCTCGTTTAATGAAATTGGTTGAGACATTAGACCAGGAACATTTGTAATAAATAGATCTAAAACGGACGGATTTCCACGGGAACTAGCTGGGACATAAGTAGGACTAGGAGGAAACAAGATAGACACAGGCAACATAACAGATAGATCGGACAAAATATTTCCCCATGAGTTTGATCTAATGAAACCCCAGTCTCTGTGTCTGCAGTTTAGATCACCCCCCATTAAAAATGCACCATTTATACTAAATAGTTTACGCAAGTCACTTTTCAGTGCAACCCGCTTTTCATCAGGTGTTAAGCCTCTTGTAATTTTTCCGGGAAAATATACACAATAAATCTTGATTTTTCTTTGGTTATGTAAGGTTACTTCAATTCCTATATTTTCTACATATCGAGTTTGCACGCAAGACAAAAGCTCATGCTGTATTGATCTCCTGATCAGAATTGCAACACCACCACCTCTTCTGTCTTTTCTATCTACTCGATAACATTTATATTCTGACGTTGAGATTCGAATATTAGGTTTTAACCATGTTTCAGTGACCATTGCAATGTCAACTTTCTTATTCTGTAAAAAATGCATAAATTCTACATGTTTGTTACGAATACCTCTGGCATTCCATGTTATAATATTAATATTACTACCATTTAGATTACTTAACATTATTATACAAAAACTTAGTCGCTAATTGTGCGATAGCATTAAATTGATCTAATTTGGATTTACAATTACTCAGCTTGGTAATCATTTCCATTACGAGAACATTTAATTCTTCCATTGAGAACAACTCTCCACTAGTGTTAGTGCATCCCGGGGAAGCATTGTTGTTGTCTATTAAAGGTGATGATGAAGAAGTGTACTCCCATGCTTTTGGGCGAGCGGTGTTCCTATAATTTGTTTCTACATGCTTCGTAGCGGTGCGTGTTGGCAGAGATGGAAAATCGCTCATTGATTGCAATGGGATTGGGATATTGATGCTATGGCTATTGTTGTTGTTATGGCGTGATACAGGGCGAAGGGCTTTGGCTGCCGTTTTTTGTCTCAATTCCAGGTACTTACATCTGTTAGCGCATGCGCTGTCGGTTGATTTGTGATTACCAACCATGGCAGTTCGCGCATTTGACATTGTTAGAACTGGTGCAGTCGGCAGTTTTGTGATGACCAGCGCAGATTGAGCAATATGTTCTTATATGGCAGTTTTTCTCGCCATGACCAAACATTTGGCAATTTCGGCATTGTGTTACTCTATTCTTTTGGTGACGATGGAAATTCCACTTGATTTGCGTATGAAATATAGACCGAACATTTTTTTTTAAGTCATTGAGTTTTATTGAGCCACTTTCTAGGGAAACTATATAGAGAGTGTCAGTATATTGTTCGTATTTCTTAGTAACCATTTTAATTTCTTTACACTTAAGACCGAGACTCAGAAGTTCATTTTTTAATTTTGTTGTGTCGTATGCACCTAAGCCGAACAAAACGACTTTAAAAGCTTTTTCGCTTCTCAAATCGTGAGTGAAATATTGTAAATTTTCACCTTTTAGTTTGTCCAGAACACATTTATATGAATCCATACTTTCGCACATGATTTTTATGCCAATGGATATTTTTTTTATGGAGTAATCGGAAACACTTAGAGTTTTCATTAGGTCATGCACATATTCACTAGGTTTTTGTAGAAGTTTGATAGGGGGAACAATTACTTTAGTGGATTTATTTGGCAACACGTCATGGTCGTCCATTTTTTCACTATCACTGTCATTGTCACTATCCGGAAGGCATTGTAAAGGGCTCCAATAATTGGCGTTGGAGTCTTTTTTACCTTTTGCCATTTTGGGAAGTGACTTAAGTTTTTTATCCGAGGACAATTGGTTGTCCTCGGGATTTGGCGATCTCGAGCGTTTATAAATTTTGGAAACACGCGAAGGAGACAGAAGGTTAAGAAAATCGCTTACTGCCGGACACAATCGTCATTCGCAAAAGTGCACGGGTGACTGATTATTGATCTTTTTTTCTGTTTAGAAATCAGAAGTGGTTGAACCTAAATAATTTATATTTCTAGCTGTGTTAATTTAAACATGCTATATTCTATTTCAGACATATTAAATACTAGCAGACCCGGCGAACTCCGTTCCGCCCAAATTCATAAATGTAATGAAAATAATATTTCCAAGCATGCACAGCGCATGCTAATTTACGTAATTCCGTCAATTCAAATTCTTTATTCAAAAGTTATATTTAATACAATAGAAATAACTGAAGTATAGCAATGTCGATGTATTTCAATAAAACCGCAATGATTGACGTGCAGGCCAACCTTCCGCTTTTGTACTAAAGTGGTTTGTCTACAGGTGAGCACGCCACATACAATTGGACCATGTGAAAAACATGGGAATTCAAGATTGATGCTACAAATATCCAGCGATTATCCTTGCGACTTATTATTTGTCATAAGACACTTAAATGCCAAATCGTTCTGAGTAAGCGGAGTCCGCGATATGACAATATTTGCCTTTTAAACTCAGAATCGTGATTACATGACATTTGATTTGAGATTCTTCACAATCATATCAAACGCGATCCGATACAACGTTCCGGTGCATTAAGGGCCGTTTTATTCACTCGAAGTTGAACACAACTTGAGGAGTTTGATATATGTATAAAAATCCCCATGCCCTAAGGTTGTTCAACAAAATGATAATTGAGCCGAATTTTAATTTAAAATTGTGAAGCGGTAAGTCCGGAACATCCGAATTAGAAAATTAAAAATTTTAAATAACTTTTCTTGTATTGGAAGTGATACCACCCGTTTCCTATCCATTCTATTTTTTTCCAAAGTGCGGTTCCTTTATTAGGATTGAAACATTGTAATGAAAGCGTTGATTGCTTTATAATAATGGTTGCAATTGTCGAGTTATGTTTTTTGTCACTCCTGTTTGCCCTCTGTAACGCCTATCGACTTGATCATCCCCCGACAAAAAACAAAATGAAGTACACCTGCGAATTTTGCTGTAAGTCCTCATTTACTGGCAAGAAGGCACCCATCCGATGGTAAATTTGGCCTCGAATCTGTTAATCCGAATTTTGCGGCGTAGAATCCCGTGTCATTGTTAGAAAATGTGTGCATGATGTATAAGAGAAAATATTGCCCTGCCAGTCGGCATGAAACCAGTTTTTTTAATAACTTTTGTTCCCAATGTAGTCATACGAAAACAGCAGTTGTACTGTCAAATGTTCTTTAGAAAATCCACCGATTCAAATTGCTCCGCAGGTGCTACTTTTACTTTGCCACTCGCACAGCAGTTTTTTAGCGCGTTTTAATGGTGGCACACAATTATAGTCATCGCTCCAATATCGAAAATCGCATCACCGACATAGTTTTCTGTTCTTTCTACTGAAATGCCAGTCCTTCGAATGTCAGCAACGACGTGCATCTTGCCACTCCGATTTGAACTTGCTCCCATCCCAGCAATGGTAGGATTTGACGCAGTTCTCATTACTTGCACTCTGAATTTTCTTGACTGTTGATCTGGTCTTATGCCATGCGATATCCCACTTTTCGCTTTCTTCTGTAGTTTGGCTTCGTTGATATTTGTTGTTGAATTACTTGCCTCGTCGGCCAATATTTGTGCGCATACGTCTTGGCATTTTTAAAAAATAACTGAAATTTGCTTTTCAATAATTATTTTGTCCGCGTTTAAACTTTTTACATTTAATTTTTAGCTTATCAACTGTGTAAAAGAAATGAAACTGTTGGAGCGATGCACAAAATCAAAAACAAACCATCACTGTTGACCAACATATAATACCTACATTAATTTCATCTCGATTTTATCAATCCGCACTTTTTGAAAAAAAAATCCGCACATAGTAGGTACGTAGATTTCTAATTAATTTTTGATATAGAAAGTCAAAATAAATAGCGCAGAAAATCAAAAAAATCTAAAATGGAAAAATTAAAAAATAAAGTAGCCTATCGCAATACTCTATTCCGTACCTTTCTATTAGTAAAAGAATTTTCGAAATCGGTTCGGTAGTTCCGGAGATTACCTTCCTCAAACAAACATTACCTCTTTATATAATAGTGTGATGTGATATATTGCTGACTCCTTTTGATTGATTTTTTTGCAGCTTTTTTTTTTTGTCAGTGGGCTGAAAAGTGACAAATAATGTCCGGAATTTGTAAAGAGGTTTGTTCGATTTGACAAATTTACAAATGCAGCGACGAAATTAAATATTTGGTAATTTTGGAAAATATATAGCTAAATGGTAAATGCTACACATTTGGCCTGAAATGTTGAATTTAGTCGAAACGATGAATTTAGGTGCGCTCTAAATGTACTGTTAAACGACTCGTTTGAAAACTGAAATATAAATGGGAAAACTTCTGTTTTCGATTAAGTTTTTCTATCAAATAAGACCCAAGTATTTAGCTTAATTTGAGAATTTCAAACTTGTGCCATTTATAGAGGGTTTTCCAATCAGAGGTGTTATTTTGGTATTCAAAGAAAGATGTCATTTTTGAGACAAATGATCGGATGTTTATTTTATAATAAAGAGGAAGGTATGCCATTAATAATAAAGAACAACATCAGCTAAATGGCCAGCACGAGTGCGCATACAGGACCATATCCCTTCACAATAACACCTCTTATTGAAAAACCCTTTAGATGGAGGAAAGCTATACCTACTTTCCTTAACAAAATTTACAGAGTAAGTAGGTATAGTTGCTAAATGCTGCTCAATAATCATTCATCATTCATCTCTGAAGGACTCAGAACTCAGTTCCCACAGCATTGTTGGATATAAGTTTGGGTTTTGAATATGGCTATCGTCTTTTTATTTTGGTTCGATGGAATATTGGTCATAATCTTAGTCTAAATCTATAAAAGTGATAAATTTTCAAATGCACGGCCAGAACTCTGACTCTATATTGTTTATCTACATCCATCACACGGCCTCTTTAACTTTTGGTGAAAACTTCGAAGCTCATTGGTGTCTCACCCCATATTCCTCACTTTTTTAACGAAACGGTTACCTATACTCTTCTTTCTCAATTCTCCAAAGGTGTTTAAGTTAGAAGTTTTTGTAACGATTTGCCGATTTGTGTATTTCCGGTGGCACATCCGCATTGATTATACAAATATGTGTGCGGTGTTCTTATTTCATTTAAATACAGAGCTAAAGCGTAGCCATGGTGAATAGATAAGATGAAACGCTTAAGCAAATAAAACCGCCATCCCACTATTGTGCAGTCGCGCACGTTCATCTGAATCCACAATAAAAACAAGAAAGGAAATAAGAATCTGTTTTCATTGAATAGAATCTGTATTAGAGTTCTTCGCAAATTAGGTTTATCCCGATCCTCCACTTGACGATGCTAGACTGTGTCCTAATTTCCTGCCAGAGTATGCCTACGCCCATCCCTTATTCTCGACATATAGATGAGTGTTGTTCTCCCTCGAATACTAAAACTCCGCATGTATATCTATACAAACGTACTAGATGCCGTTCCATTGAAAGAGTTATGTTCGTGTGCTTAACTCAAATGTAGGTACTACTTTGGTACTTTGGGTCGCCGCCATTTTGGTTTCCTCCTCGCATTGTGAAAAAAGAAGTTGAATACTTAAGCTAAGCATTCAATTATTATGCGAGATATGTTCCAAGAGACAAATCGACATTTGTTCATGCCTTGGCAGGCTACCACACGCACCCCCTACACGACGTATACTGTCGCCCCTCACGTTATATTCTAGCTTTAACAGTCGGTTATCAAAACAGAGATAAATGCTCCGCACAAATCCTTACACCATTATCATTCCCTTGGAATCTTTCGTTTGCGTTCTGTCTATTTGTTGCCCACCATGCCCTCCCCCACCGCCAAAATGGGTGGTATCATGAGTGTAGCGATGTGAAAGTCACCTCAACTCCTTCCCTCCATCCCATCTGGTAAAGTCATGCATGAGTATGTGCGGATTAACAATTCAAAGAAGAAATCACTCGTAAATAGTTCGTCTTCGTGTTCGTCCTTTAAAAATGTCAAATGTGGAGATTTCCGCATTATTTTCATCCATGGTTAAAGTGTGTTCGCCTTTTGTCAGACTCTGTTGGTTTGATATCGTCCTGATTTCTAATGCAAATTTTCATGGAAAAATTACGAATAATGTTGATGGTGCGGTGCGGCGGCTGTTTCTAACTTACGCACAAAAAAGTCCCACCAACGCCGAAACCACACCGCACATACCTACACCTACATGTACAATGTACATCGTACAAGAGCATTCAATGAAAATTCTTTTAAATTTTTATGAACTCCTTTGTCGTACGAGGGGTGGTGTTCGGGTTGATTTGCAGCTTAGAATCCTTCCGAAAGACAGTCATACTAGGTGTACATCAGAAACAAAGGCGACATTATGACGAGAGCGAGGATTCACGCTTCTCGGAATTCATGATAAGTGTGTGCCTGTGCATGTTTTTGTGCGAAAGTATTATCTTCATATTAACAATAATAATTTCGAGACATCTTTGTGTGAGATCGGTTTTTGTTGAATATTTTTCTACGCCTTTATTCTGCGCATATCGTCCAAAGCCGTACACTCAATGCCATTAAGCATCCAATTTATGGTCATGGAGTGTTCTTTGGTGGTTATTAGTGGGTGTCTCTTTGGCATTTGCTCTCACTTACCATAGGAAACAGATATAGATAGATACTTTGGCGCTTATAGAAACGACGACAAAACAAATATGAAATTCTAAATAGACAAGAGTGTACTGTATACATGCGGAGCTGTACAGTGTACATATCGACTTATTCAATTTAGAGGCAAGCGAGTATATTTGCGAATTGGCAACGATTTATCGCCGAATAAATGGGACGAAGGATATAATATTAAGAACGAGAGCGTGGAGCGTGAACTTAAAATGAGCAGAGTCGTAGATGACAAGAACAATGTGTGTGATTTTTAAATGGCTTGGAAGTCTAATTTGTGCGTTCCCATTAATATGGTTGATAATTTATTTATCTGTCACGCGTTTGGAAGTTGGCGTACACTCCACAGTTACAGTGTCTTATAGATTTCTGGCAATGCCAAGGCTGGTTGATGGCAGCGGTTTTTGATGTAGATACAAGTCAGTTCTCTTCCTTCTTTTGAACTTTGTTTGTTTACAATTTTTGATTAAATGAAAGAGAATGGATCTTATATTGATAAATGTTTTATTTAATGTCGGCAATTATGTACGGAATACAACATCAGGTAAATATCCGCCTCGTCTCACAAATGCGAGCTCTTTAGAGCACATTTTTCATTACATTCTCACACATTTTACGCGGTATTTCATTAATTTCATCACGAATATTTTGTTTGAGTTGCTCAAGCGTTTCTGTTCGGTTGTTTGCATAAACCTTGCTTTTCAGATATCCCCACAAAAAGAAGTCCGAAGTAGTCAAATAAGGCGACCGTGGAGGCCAATCAACATCACCATTTCTTGAAATAACTTGTTGTGGAAAGAGGTCTCGCAGTAATTCCATTTTAATCCTGGCTGTATGCGATGTAGCACCGTCTCGTTGATACCACATGTTAATCAAGCCCAAAGCATGAAGTTGTGGCGTTAAAAAGTTTTCAATCACATCACGATATCGCTCCCCATTCACAGTTAGCGTTACGCCGTTTTCATTTTCAAAGAAGTAAGGTCCAATGATTCCTCCTGACCAAATTGCACACCAGACTGTAACTTTTAATGGATGCAAAGGTGACTGAGCCTATCACCTACAGACCCTCTTTCTTCGAAATCATTCACTACACGAAAAAACGTGCCAAACGTTGTTTCTCCCAAAAATTTCACGTAACTTTCTCATCGTCATAGTAATCGATGATTAATTTTGATAAAATGTTTTAACGATTAAAACACGTTGGTTTTACCAAAACGGCGGCAAAACAAAGAAGTATACCATCCCGGCGGACACCCTGTATAAATATATTTGCACTAGCAGTTAGGTTTAGGTATATAAACTGAAAATCACGATGGATGTGTGTGGAGGTGCAAATGAAGTGGGATTTTCTGATTGTGTAAACTCCAACAGCCTTATTTATAAACTCACCGTAGAGTCTGCTTATCTTTACGCACCGTCTAAAATGCCCTTACGCAGGAAAATGTGATTTATAAACATTTTTCGAACTTAAGCAACGTTGCTTTAGGGTTGCGTAAGTTAAACGCGAAAATTTGCGTTTAGAGCCTGCTTAGAGCTTATGTAAATATGTTTTCGTATCAAATGACATTTGGTTGTGGTCGAATTTACAAAACCAAAAAGTGGAACTAATTTTTGTTGGCGCATTCATTCCGCAGTTTTTTTTTTAATTTGCGCCTAACGAATCTCGTTTGCAAGTGCAATTATAAAATAGAAATTATACTCAATAAATAAAAAAAATATCAAATCAAATAGTGCGTTTGTGTTATTATTTCTTTTATTTCAGTTTTGTTGCTTGTAGGGAATGTTTCAGGATGTTTTTGAATGGCCCGGCATTAGATTTGGTGGTGGTTGGTGAAATTGGACGAGGTATACGGATACGGTGACCATATTTGCCGAAAAAAAATAAAGGACAATAATTATTTTGCTTCCAATATTTTTGTATTTATGTATTATGTATTTGTTTAAAAAAAAAAACGAGCTGAAATTTTAGATTTCTGCTGCCAAATCGAACATCATGGTACATTTACATCGCACCTAAATTCAACATTTCGGGAAAAAAAATCCGAAATCCAATTTTTACGTCCTCAGCCCACTGAAGTTTCATCATTTCAAATGACAGATAGTTAATGAATTGATTATTGATCTTTTTTTCTATTTATAAATCAGAAATGGTTGAACCTTAAGAATTAATTTTTTTAGCTATATTATTGTGATGAATTTAATTTAAGCATATTAAATATATTGCTGACTCAATATTGAGGTATGCAATCACTTCCTTCTTATAATAACTTTTTCGTTCCGTATTTATAATTTGAATAACTTGGGATGACTGATTTGTTGACAGCTGTTTCAAAAAGATTAACATTTTGAGAAAAAAATCATTTTCTTTTTGTGATTGGGATTGGTTTTTATGTTCGATTTGCCAAAAAAAAACTAACATTATTATTTAGGTCTACACAAAAAAAAAATATACCTAAAGGTAGGTAGTAAATAATATTAAAACGTTTTTAAAAGCCAGTCTTACTTTTCGTATTTTTAAGAAGGTTGGATAAATTTAAAAACATTTTCATTTTCATTACAAAAATCTCTAAATCCTAAGTACGGGTTTCAGCATATACATTCAATTGTGATTTTTCAATGCTCCAAGCGTTATTCATTATTGAAAATACTCAGTTGGTGCACTAGAACCCGGTAGGCATAAACTGAAATTTAAGGTACCTAAGCATGCACTGAAGCACTTAGGGTAAACACAATTTCAAGTACATTACATTTTTAATTGCACTAAATGCATACAATTTTTAGTCGGTGCTTTAAATGACATTTTCAAAAATAAAGGACAAAATCCGTCCTTTATTAAAAAGAAAATAATAAAGGACAGGGGTAAAAAAGAAAGGACTGTCCTTTTAAATAAAGGACGGATGGTCACCGTATATATGGATATAGGAAGACACATAGATACATGATAGCAGGTGAATATTTCAGCAGTTACTTCGAAGAAATTTCGGAATTGTGCAGGATAATTCCTCTTCCTTTTTTTTTCTTTTTCTTTTTTTTGTGTGTCAAATGATTTTACGTACGAAGCTAATCACAGCTGATGTAGGTTTTAGAGTAAACAGTAATAGATTTCAGTGTTTTCTGTAATAGTTTATCGAAATTCTTACCGTTTTAGACACAAACCTCGTTTAGTAAGGTTAGCGAGGAAAAATGTTTATAAATAACAATTTTAGGAGAGCCACGTAGAGGCTGAGTAAATCCTTACGCGATGCTTAACTAAACAGCATCGTAAAGGCGTCGAAAGGGAATCTAGTAAATACGGCTGCAAGTGTATGGAATTATTTTAAGGTGCATCTGCATATTCAAAACGGTTGGAAAAAAGTAGAAGTGGGTAATATTTGCTAAAAACAAGTCCTGCGTTGCTGCCATTGCATTTTTAATGGCTGTTGCAATTTGAATTTTAAAGTAGTACGGTATTGAGTTGTAAAAAATATATATGAACAGAGATCGGCTTTTGGGTAGCCATTTTTTAGAAATAATTAAAAAAACGGATTTATTCGAATGTTTTGAGAAAAACTTATCTTATTTAGAATACTGAGCATCTTTATTATATGTATTTTGATCAAAATCGTTAGAGCATTTTTTTGTAAAACTTGGCAGAAAAAGCAGTACCAAATATTGCAATGTTTAGTTTGAAAAATGTTATTGGTTAACTATTTATCTGGAAGCCGAGTATTAGTTATTGTTCGGGATGTAAGCATTGTTTGGTTCTTAAAGTTCTATCGAAGTCGAAAGTGGTGTTTTCGAGATATGAGCTGTTTTTAAAATTAGCGTTTTCGGTGATTCGAATTGACAATTAAGGACGCAATACTTTAAGTACTTAGTTTTCAGTTAAACTAAAGAAATGATAACACAGAGTAAACTGAGTTTGAGCAAACTGATAGTGATAAGTTAGAAATTACCACATTACCTAAGAAATAAAATGTTGTTACAATCGTATGAACAGTTTTCGAGATATGTCCAAATTTCAAAAGTTCGATTTTTTAGCCAAAAACCGAGTATGCAGTCATGGTAACCTCAACTACTTAGGTTAGGTAAGGTTAGGTTAGTGGGTTGGCGAGACAAGGGGAACCTGCACTCGCCACAGTTAAATCAATGTAGATCCATTGCAATGCCCTTGGGGTTCTAATGATTTCCATACTGTGGAAACCTATGAAACCGGGTAGTCAAGCCATCCCGAAGATAATACAAATTTATGTAAGTCTTTTATGGTGCCGGGCAGTGGCAAAGAAATAGTGCAGTGTACTCATGCACATCCTCATCACCGCATCCTTTGCATAGATCATCAGTTTTGATTCCTATTTTCTTGGTGTGATATTTCAGAATGTTGTATCCTTCAATAATGCCTACAAGAGAGGATAACGATTGCTTTCTCTTTTCTCATTTGTATAATTCTTTCTGTTTTCTGTTTGTTATAGATATGCCACATTTTCCTGGTTATGACACAAGATTCAAGTTTACTCCTTCTCTATCATTCGTCACTGCCAGTATTTTGTTCACCTCACCTACTTAATGTTGTGGAAAGACGGACGGACAGACAGACGAACAGAATTTGCGAACCACTTCTTTGTCTATTATCGTAATGTCAGTATTGATTAACATCTCGAGTTCTGAATTTTGTACGAATACAATATCTTTCCCTTACTACGTAATAGAGAAACATAAAAATTTAATGCAGAAGCAAACCTTAAGCCCCAGAATAGCATAGATCTGTACGCATGAAACACCGATAAGTAAACTTCTTCATAACTTACCCAGTTCTAAACCGGCCAAGGGTACTTTACCTAGCAGCTAAACAAAGTGGGAAAGTGGTCTGCAAATATGGTAACTTTTCGAAAGACTTTCTATCTTTATTAAATGGATAGCAGAAAGGCCTATGGAGGTAGGCAACTTTTCCTCAGAAAATGCAGTGCACAAGATGCCCTTGAACAGTTCCACGTGGTACGAAATTTCTTCTTTCATCGAGACGGTATACTTTGAACAAAAAGCCGAGAGGAAGACGCAAATTCGCCATTGTAAGACCAGTGCAAGCCTATTCGGCAAGATAAATTCAATAGCTAGAAGGAAACCCTTTAGAATCCGAAATGGTTACAGACCCAGGCGTCTTGTAGGGAGCTTCCACACCAGATGAAATAAAACGCTATACCTAGACAAAAACCCTTTGCCTTACACTGAATAAGGCAAAACAAAGGAAGAAAACAAATAAGTCATTTTGTTCTATCCGGTGTGGAAGCTCCCTTAGAAAAATAACAAGACGGCATCTTTATATGGAATTAAATACCGATCACCCTTGATGTAATGCAAAGTGTGGTTCAAGCGTTGATTTCGATGCCCTAAATGGGTAGAGGTTCGTCAGTGGGACACACCGAATGCTATAATCATGGCCTACACGGCTCATTTCTACGTTTGAAACAAATGTATCAAACGTCCTTCGGAAACCAACATGTAGCAATTCTACGAAAAAATCAGAACACATAAATTCAGTAAACGCAGTTCCTCCCCTAGGCTCAAAAGTGTAAGTTAAACATTTATGAATTTTAAAAACGTAAAATATACGCACATCCGTTGCAAGCGTCATAAATTATGAGTTATAACAATCAGTCAGGAAAATATATTTTTTATTTTTAATTTAAAAATTAAGCCAATGCATTGCAAGGGTCACCTAAGTTATTTTATTTTTATATATCTTTCGTACATATGAAGAGACATTTCCTATTCAAATAAAATACTCATTTATCAGTTAGCTTACTTTAGACATTCCAAATCTCCGGAGTCCGGACGCACACGTATGCTTCCAGAGATAAAACAAAAGGTAACACATTATATATGGATAAAAGAATATAAAAAGGACGCTTACGAGATTGGATGCAAGGGATGATATATAAATAGGTAGGCACGCAAAGAAGCTTATTGGACCACATACATTTTAATGTGAAAAAAAGGAGAATAAGAAAATCTGCTGTATGTTGTTCAAAAGAAATTCTTTAAATTCGTGGGAAGGATGCTTAAGCGGACCTTCCATAAGTTTCGATTTGCAGCACAATCGGCGACTCGAAATATGCAAGGGCAATCCCAATCCATGTACAGAGGAGAGATCTCGAACTCTATAGATACACTTTATCCTACACTTTACTAAAGGACTGCTGCTCAATGAAATCGATGAAATGGGGGGAAACTTCCCAATACGTTTGTAAAAATCCATCAGAAAAATATGTTTTAAGATTGCGAATATACTAGCATATGAGCAGAGATTTTTGTCGTTTTTTAAAAACTTGCTTTATACCTGGGCACTTTTTCAGTAACTCTGAGAACGATAATCGTCCGCGCGATAATATGTAGTAGTCAACGATCTAGTCATTCAGCTTCACATTCACGTAATTTTACCAACATCTTGTCGTCTATAGTTTATTTAATACGTTTGAGAACTTTCGGTATCACTCAGAAGTTCACAAGTGGGAAAAAGCAATAGACGTCATAGTATTATATGTTTTCTGACATTTTTTGTTAAACCATTTCGATTTTTGTTTATTCAACTTACAGTCTCCTATACATTGTGCTCACGGAATATGTATATTACAGTCACTCACAAAGTCTTTCTCATTTCTAAGAAACAAAATTGAGGATTTATAATATCGAATATACCTACCACACATAGGTAATAGGTAGGCATTTTTTATTATTCCCACATGATCTATATATATGACTAGCCGTGCCCGCAACTTCGTACGCGGTGTGAGACTGTGTAATTTCCAATTAAAGAGATTTGACCGTTTTCTCAACGGCATATTCGTTTAAAACCAACAGTCTAGCTAAAACAAAGCGGTGAACATTGTCAATGTGAAACAATAAATCAAACAAATCTATTTACCTAAAAAAACAATTTAAGAAAATTAAATTCAACAGCGTAATTACTAAATTTCCACTTCCTTACTGTAGGTATCAACGTAGGTACTATAACAACCATTAAAAAAAAACCTTGAACTCAATTTCTATATACACCACCATACGTCCACTTCCACTGCGCACTTCCTCAGAAACACATTGTCGCTGTTGATTACATACACATTCACGTCGCAAAATTCTCTTTCGTTTCACTCAATTTGGAGAAAACACCACGCAGTTTATTTTTTCTTCATATGAACGTGCTTGTACGATATGCGCCACCCAACTACCCCAAAGCAGAACAACGATCAAGAATAGGGATGATACGGAACTTCGACTCCGAATCCGATATGTCGAAACTTCCGGTTTAAATTGCACTTCCGAATCCGGCTTCGGTGCCGATATAACCACATCGGATGTGGTTATCGACCGATGAACATGAACAACGAAGAATTATCGAGTTGCAACATCTTGCAATACGACTGTATTTTCACTCTTTTATGTATTTTACAAGCTGAGAGTGTGTGCGTCAATTTTATATTTTCAAATTTTATATTTTAATAATTTGTGTCTGCGTGCGACCTCCGCCTCCGACTCCGATTCAACTCCGACTCCGCGGAATGGCGGCTACTGATAATGTTCGATTTGAGAAAATAAATTAATTTTGTTCATGTTAGATTTTAGGTTGTAGCTCAGCTTCTAGAGGACATAGAAAGCTGATTGATGGCAATGAAAGGAATAGCCTATATTATGTTGCACAGAATCTTAAGAAACATTTCAAAAAAAGTTTCATCGAAATCTGTGCAGTAGTTTTCACGCTATTAGGTAACAAAAAAATTGCCTACAGTTTTATTATAAGTATAGATTTTTTGAATGCCTCTAAATACGTATATAAGGCGATTTTTATTATTCCCGCATGTTTTTATTTTCTCAAATCGAATATTATCAGCAGCCGCGGTTCTTGATCGTTGTTCTGCTTTGGGGTGGTTTGGTGGCGCACATGGCACAAGCACGTTCATATGAAAAAAACTGCGTGGTGTTTTCTCCAAATTAAGTGAAACGAAAGAGAAGTATGCGACGTGAATGTGTATGTAATCAACGCGATAATGTGTTTCTGATGAAATGCGCAGATGGCTGATGACGTGTGGTGATCAGCGTTGCCATAAGTACAGATTTGTCTGCATTTTGCAGATTTTCAACCTTGTTGCATATTTTTGAAAACCAGAAATCTGCGCTTCAGATTTTGTTTGCATCCGCAATAATATATTTTGTTCTTTTTAACAAATTTTAACATTTCTTGCACACTTGATTTCGCTGTATGCTGTCATTTTCGTATTCAGCTTTTTTGTTTTTTTTGTTATTGTTACATACATAAAAAAAAAAAAAATTGTGAAGGAAGATTTTTCTATAGAAATCTGCATTGCATTTTTTTTTTTTGTCATAATTGCAGATTTGTAAAAACATTTTTATGGCAACATTGGTGGGGATGGACGTATGGTGGAGGTGATGCATATAGAAATTGAGTTCATGGTTTTTGTTTTAATGGTTGTTATAGTATCTACGTTGATGCCTAAAGTAAGGAATTGAAGAATTCAAGAAGTAAAGACGGTAATGTAGGTGAATTATGTTGTTTGATTTACGTATTGTTGGTGTATATACAAATTTCCGTTAAGGATTTTGTTTTAGTGCTTGTTTTGATATTACCACTTTGTACAGTAAGGAAGTGCAAATTTAGTACTTACGCTGTTGAATCTAATTTTCTTAAATTGGTGATTTAGGTAAATAGATTTGTTTGATTAGCTAGACTGTTGATTTTAAACAAATATGCCGTTAAGAAAACGGTCAAATCTCTTTTATCGGAAATTACACAGTCTCACGCCGCGTACAAAGTTGCGGGCACAGCTAGTCGATAGTATAAACTATTGATACTATAGACTATCGATGTTTAAGGAACAGTACTGTTACGGAACGAACTGTGTACAGGCTTTTAAGGGAAAAAGCAATCAAAGGCCACAATTCACCACCAAAGAAGAAAAATAATTCCGGTATCAACAGCAAGGTGGATGATATTGACAAATGTGCGATTAGGTGGATAGTCCATCAGTTTTTTTTATGGATAAAGACCTTCCAACGCTAGACAAGATATTATTGGAAGTACGAAAAAGTGAAAATATAACAAAACTAAGCAGATCAACTCTGCATACAATATTGCAAAAAGATCTCGGACTTAAATTCGTCAAACGTCAGCGAAAGAATTTGTTGTTCGAAAGAAGTGACATTAATTCTTGGAGACGAAGATATCAACGCGAAATAAAAAAACATTAGAGAGGAGAAAAGAAAGATTTATTTTACTGATGAGACATGGCTAAATTGGAAGATGGTAGCCCTAACAGTATTGCTCTCTGAGTTATGGCGAATTATCATACATACTACGGCAACCCTGTGAGAGCTTTAAAAAGGGACCGATTTATGTAAGTCATTGCAACCAGACTGAGAGACAAATATCCTATCTTCCCTGTACTGACAATTTTTCTTGGACAGAGTATAGTTATTAATAAATTAATTTTTCTCAAAACAAACCAATGCAAGACGATACCTCTTTAGCTTACTCGATGCAAGGTTATATAGCACATTTTATTAAATTTTTAATTCTCAGGGCTTTTTGAAACAATCTTGTATACGAGATTTTACTGAACGTTTCTAAATCTTACAGACGATGTGTGCTTAAATACAACATAGCAGAAAGTACCGAAATCTATTACATTTTCCTAGTAAAACCCGTATTTGATTATTTTTAAAGACTTGCTTTCTTAACAATAGACCAAACAATTTTTACTGATAAATATCGTTTTTTCAGAAATATCTAAAATGGATATACAGTAAAAGCTCGTTAATTCGGAATGGTTGGGGGGAAGGTCAGTCCGAATAAACGAATTTTCCGAATTAATGACAGATTTTTTTTTATGCACTAAAGTGACGCGTTCCTGTTGATGAAAAAATGCAAGAACTTAAAACGAAAAATTATTTTTTTTTTTAACACAAAAGATTGCAAATTATACATAAAATTTATTATTGTATAGTTTTTCCCGATTTTTATATGTGAATTGCCGGGACTTCCCCAAAAGACATTTTGATGATTTGTTCTGACTTCTATATATTTGAGGTCTATTTAGGTACTACCTATGCGTGTTCAATCATTGCGTAATTTAATTTTTGCTAATTTAATTTAAATATTACATAAAAAAAATGTAAAACTCTCATTTATTCAGAAATTTTTTTCCGAATAAACAAGTTTTCCGAATTCAAGGACTTTTACCAGACAAAATAGTACTTAAAAGAAAAACCTCAAATTTCCTCCTAAACAATTTCTCAACGCAGATTTCTCCCCGTTGACCGAAAATTCCATAAATCTGAAAGGGAAACCCAACTGCCACCCCATGCAAATTATATTCGCACACCACAAATACCTTAAAGCTAAACCATTTGGTCCTACCCGAAAATCGATTCAGACTTCAACTTCCAAATTGCATCGACAACTTAGGCTGAGCCCACACCAAATAAAGCAGAAACAAATAAATCAAAAACAACTATTGCTAACCCACACCAGAAAAGGCAAAACAAATACGTTTTTTTTGATTTGCCTATTTTGGTGTGGGTTAGCTTTATTCGTTTCTTCCTAGTATGTAGCATTCACTTGTTTTTTTTAATTTCCTCAGCAATTTCCAAAAACGCGTTTTCTTTTAAATTAAAATTAAATAAATTTCAGTTAAAAATAGTAATTTTTCGACGTCACACATGTTGATGCTGCTCTTCACAGAAAATGATTGAATGAAACATAAATACCGATAGTCGTCGCTCACATGCTTCAAGCATTTTATTTTGTTTTGCCTGTTTGACTAGTTTGGTGTGGGCACTCTCATTTGATTGCGTGTGTTTCTCTCCTAAACATGCCTTAACTGTTTGATAGTGTTTTTGCCTAACTCGTTTGTTTTGCTTAAAATGATTTTTTGCTTATTCCGGTGTACGTTGCTCCATAAGCAGACGTGTAATGTTTGACATAGGCAGTGGAACAAAACGTTTTTGCTTTCCTTGTTTTGTTTTGCCTTATTCAGTGTGGGCGCGCGTAATTGAATGTGTGTATTTAAATTTCAAAAACATACAAAAAAACAGTTTTGTTTGCCTAAGGCGTTTTGTTCCATCCGGTGTGGAAGCAGCCTTAGTTCAACAAGTAGTGTGTACCAACAGACTACCGACGATCAACATTTACTGAGGTCACGTAAAGTTATGAAGGTACACATACCACCTTACATTTAAGTGCCCCTAGAAATGGTAGACTTGACTCAAATATTCACATTTAAAATTGTATTTCACTAATTTAGTTTGTATTTCAATCAAATTAACACCTCTTTACAAATAAGTACTCAAGAAGGTTCACTTTGTAACTTTTGATTGTCCAAGTTTACGGTCGACTGCACTGGACCACAAATTAAAAGCTAAATTGAACCCCTAATCATAGATCACACGCTGCTGTCATTGCGCTCATTTGAAGTACACAATTCAATTATTCTCCTATTTCGAACACCGACGATTTAACCGCAATTTTAATTACCAAAACGCAAAAACATCCACTCAAATTAAACAATTACATGGGCAAGTCTTTGATAAAGCAAAGGCAATCGATTCGACAATCAAGTCAATAAATTACATTGAATGAATAAATTAAAATGTGACAAAGTATAGAGACAGAACAAGAAAAACAATTAACAATTTTGGGGTGAAACAGAAAAAAAAAAAAAAAAATCAATTACATTCAAAGTGAAGATTAATTAAACAAAATTGCCAATGGCCGGACTTGACTCTCTTAATTTTTGGTGATGTTTCCATTTTCATTTAACCGTGTAATTAGCCAAGTCTACCGTTAATAATCTCCGTCTCTGGAGAATTGTATACCGACCTTGACTGAAAAATGTCCTCCATAGAACGCGTACGATTCGCGTGTTTGTAATGACAATTTGTCTTCGGGTCTGCCCCTGAAGAATTGTTGAAAATAAAAGGGGACCAAATACAATAATTATTAATTCGGTCCGAGGGGGGTGAAAGTCGTTACAGGATCTGCTCCATTACAGTGCAATCACCGAGTTAATTTAAATTGGGAAAGGACTGCAGCGGTGAAGAGAAAAAGTTGAAATGAAGTCAGTTGATTTTGGCATGCCCATTTTTAACTTTTTTTTTTTTTTTTTCGTTTAGCTTTCCCTTCAATTTTGTAAATTCGAAATGTATCGCTTTCCTTTTTGAAATGGAACCCCGTCTAAGTGTACAGTTCGAAGAGGGACAACCTCACTAATACCGCCATTTCCTCCGTAGTTTATTTGTACTATTTAGTGTTGTGAGCAGTGTTAGTGGGTGTAGGTTATATTCTCTCCTTATAAAGGAAAAGGGAAACCGATCTTTAAGAAGATTTTTAAAGGTTAATAATACGCCTCCTTATGATCCTATTTACGAGCAATGGAAGGAGACCTGCTAAGTTTTCGAGGATGGGTCAACTTCGGGGCAGCTATGTCATTCTCTTATGAGAACGACCGCACTTGGTGTCAAAGACAAGTTGTCGTTCTTTAATTCGGCGTTTGTTCCAAGTCTTTCGGATTGTCATGATTTTATTGCGATTTGAAGACTGACCGAAGAGAATACTGCTTTCGTCGCTTTTTTTTTGAGTACTAAGGACCGGGTCGGGCCTTATTTCGCAGAGCCGAAGTACTTACCTACTTGCACGGTTGAGAAAAGAATTTAGTTTTCTTTCGCGGTTTCTCTCGAACAAATACATTCAAACCTTGGAAAGCAATCTAAAATCCAATCCAAGGAGTTTCTGGTTATATATATGTAAATTCTAAACGGGCCAATATTTGTTTTCCTTCAACTATGAATTTCCAAGGTCAATCATCTAATAATCCCAGAGACAATTTGAACATGTTCGCATCGTATTTTCAAAGCATTTATGATTCCTCAAGGCTAACTTCTTTGAAGGATGATTATTTTGATTCTTTGACGGCATTTTCTGCCTCAAGTTCTCTGGTATTTAAAAGATTGGAAATATTGCGGGCATTGAATGATTTGAATGTCAGCAAAAATCATGATTTCTTGGGTTTTTACCCTGCGGTCTTAAAATCTTGTGCTTATTCTCTCAGTTTCCCCCTACTCCCTGTTTTCAATCAGTCTTTGACTGCTGGGACTTTTATTGATGTGTGCAATTATTCGCTTATAACTTCCGCCTATAAGAGTGGTAAAAAAGAGCAAATATCAAATTATAGACCTGTTTCTTAACTCTATATAATTCCTTCTTCTTTTAGTGAAGAAAGGGTTTTAGTTTTAAATAGCTTAGCTGATTCTCAACATGAATTTCGGAAGGGTCCCTCGACATGCTCTCACCTAGTTTAGTTTACTAACTCACATAAATTCAATTGAAAATCATAAGCAGGTGCATTCAGTGTATACTGATTTCGTGAAAGCCTTTAGTAGAATAAACTTTATTGTAGGTACTTATAAAAAACTTGAGTTTTATGGACTTTTCGGTCCGTTACTATCGTGGTTTAAATTGTACTTTTTTGGTGGAAAACAATTTGTTTTCATCGGAAATATTTGCTCAGTTAAAATTAACGCCGTGTCTGGTGTCCCGGAAGGAAGCCATATCTTGGATCAATTCTTTTTTTTATTTTTATTAATGACTTCCCGAGAATTCTAAATGTTTGCTCTTATCTTCTTCATGCGGATGACAGAGATTGTTTTCTATTCCGAAGAGATTTAGATGCTTTTTTTGAATGGTGTAATCGATCAATGATCTACACCTCAATATCGACAAATGTGCCGTGTAATAAGATTCAAGATATTCTTATCCCCGAGTATCGCCTTGGAGACCAAGCTACCAAAATTGCAGCTGAGTTTAAAGATCTTGGTGTTGTGTTTGACTGTTAACTTGCTTTTGATTTCCATGTTAATAAAACAATGTCGAGAGCTCACTATGCTTTGGGATTTCTGAAAAGAAACTCCTCGGCCTTCAAGAATCCGTATTGCCTTAAGGCCATTTATATAAGCATGGTTCGACCGTATCTTAAAGTTTGTAGTGTTGCTTGGAACCCATTTTCCGCGAAAAAATATTACAATAGAATCGGAAAAGTTAAAAAAAAACCTTTTGCTTTTGCTTCTTTTTGAATGATGAGTTCCACCAATCTTACCGTTCAAAATATTTTCTGTTGCGGGATTCCCCGAAGTGTGTCCCAAATTAAAAGCCGTTCTCGCTGCTGATGGCTACATAACCTTATGCAGTTTAAAACTATGCAATTGTTCGTTGCTTCATTTCCCGCCACTAAAAGATACACAGGCTTGTATTAAATATAGAACCCACTCGGGCTTATGACTTATCGCACGGATGCAAGGCAAAAGGAATCAAATTTATGGATTGCTGACTAAATCGTGCTTGTCTGACTAAATCACTATGTCGAAGCTATGCCGCAGGGTAACAATGTTTTAATGCTTGGTCGTAAATAAAACCTATCGAACGAATTCATTAAAATCCCACAGCATGTGCCTGTGTGTGCTTATTAAATGAATGTGGTTCGGGTAATGAATGTGTCAACATGAATTTATTTGTTCAGTGCTTATTGTGACTGGGAGCGTGTATCCGTTTCGGCGGGACATCAATTAATGGCTTCAAAGTCATTTGACTTATAAACCAATTCTATTCCTACAAATCGAAAATAATTTATGTCTATAGCTATGTAATCGTGTTTCATTTGTGATTGTTGGGAACGTCGCATAATAGAGGACAACCCAAAAGATAAGAGAAGGACACGTACGGATATTTTTATATATAATTAATTGGAATTGCATCGGCTAAGCAGAAATTACATTCAATGGGAAGGGTGTATCTAGTCGCCGAAACCGCTCAACTAATTTCAATGAAATTTTGAGAATGTATATGGTATGGTTGGTTTGAAAAATATGATACTTTTAGACCTGCTAGGTGATGCTGTTGTCGATCTCCGAAACAATTCAACCGAGTTGATTGAAATTTTGTGGACGGGTATGGTTGCTTCCAGTTTCAAAGATAGAAAAGTTTTTGAACCTATAGGTGGTACTTTGCAGTTCATAAGCGTTATAGGAAAACGGGTATTGGCACCTGCCATTCAAAAATAGAATAAAATAAAATATCTCTAAAGTTTGAAAATTAAAATTATTAATGGACTTTGCTTCAGAGAAATATGAGCAAGACGTAATACGATAGGTAAGGACGGCAAAGCCGGGTGGGTGCAGCTACAAATACATAATGAGACTGACGTCCGTATGTGCACTCATAACTCGGGAACGGATCGTTCGAATTTTGTATTTTTGGTTAAAATTCGCATGGGCCCAAGGGCTCCTTTTTGTCGTGAACACAAATCTTTATGGGTATTAGTTAAATTTGTTAATTCTTTGCATGTTCCGGGCTTACCTCTACACAATTTGAAATTGAAAGTCGGCTCAGTTATAATTTTGTTGTGAAACCTCAATGCACCAAGTGTTTACTACGAAACGCGTTTGATATCTATTATAAAAATGGATCTTGGTTTGTTCGGATGCTTAAAACTCGAAAACGACTGGACCAAATTGGATACTTCCTTCTGCGGATTTGTTCGTAATTGCTCCGCGAAGGTTTAGGAAAAAAGAAAAATTGAAAAAATTAAGAAAATTGCGCGGAAAATTAGAAAATTAAAGTTTGTATGGGGAAATACAAAAAAAAAAAAAAATAAATAGTTGGCGCAACAGGTCTGGAGAGACCCTAGGCCTAGCTTCTCACAACCATTCGTTTTGTGTGAGTTTTTCATTTTTGGAACGAATGGAAGGGATCTACAGTTTTATGCCGACTCCAAACGGCTAATTGAGATGCTCTTACAAGACATTTATACTCTCGGATGTTTGTCAGACGTTCGCGAGAGGTAGCGCAGCAGAAAAAAACCCTAAGACGGAATTGGGTTTTTGCGGGATTCGAACCTGGGACTCCCGCATAGCAGTCCAACACACTAACCACTAAGCTACTGCGACTACATGGGGAAATACACTTTGAAAAAAAATTAACTGGATAGAAATCAAGAAGTGATACTTCAAATAAAAAAAAAAATATTTTGAATTTTAAAAGCAATTGTTGTTGTCAATTATTTTAATTATTTTCCAAGCAAATTGTTGTTGTCAACAATTTTGTAGTTTTTTTTTTTTTTTTTAAATATAGGTAGATATACCCAAAAAGTTTGTTCTAATAAATTATGTTTACTATGTTACATTAAGTAGCTTTTTGAAATGAAGTAGATAGGTACTTTGATTATACAAAGATGATAAATTATGGCCGACGATATTTTGCATCGAATTCGCACTGTGACATCGGATAATGAACTGGAGATGTCAGATGAAATGCGCAACAAAGCTTTGATTTGACGCATTTAATCGAGAATTGGAGCGAGAAATGGACTTCGAACGAATCGCATTGAGTCAAGCTGTTCAAACAAATGTGCCAATGTTGAATCTATATATATAAAAATGAATCCCTATTTCCCTTGGTCGCGGCATGACGCGTGAACGGCTGGACCGATTTCGCAAAATTTTTTTGTTGTGTTTGTTATTGTCAGGAGAAAAATCTTATGAAAGAAAAAATTAGGAAAATTGCGCGGAAAATTAGTAAATTTAAGAATACTTAACCACCATATTAAATTACCTATATCTAATGTAACCATAGCGCTTTTACAATTCAAACTTTTTTGATGTAACCTTATGGCGTTGGCATAACATTGACAGAATGCGTGCTGCAAATATCGTCAACGAGGATGTAAACAAAATAAATATCGTTTAAAACAGATGCTTCGATCGGAGTTATTATATTGATAGAAGACATATAAAATAATTAGTTTATTATTTTGAACAAAAACTGAATTTCTTAGTGCACATCGTCGGAAAATCCTCAACATGTGGCGTTGTAGGCGTATGTCGTTTTTCAGCTCAATTAAATTTTCTTTAATAATAATCTTCTTAATTCATACCTATAATTCTTTCGGGATGAAACTCGATGATGATGATATAACTCGATAACCACTGGGTCAATTTTTATGATTCTTCTTTTGTTTTGTTCGTATTGTTGTATTTCAGGATAAAGGAAACTTAAAAGATAGGATTTTTGACCCGCTATATGGCGTTGTAATCGATCTCCGAAACCACTCACCCGATTTCAATGAAATTTTATAGATTTATATTCTTTGTTCCCGCTTGAAGGATAGGATAATTTTGTACCTTATAGGTGGCGTTGTTACCGATCGCCGAAACAGCGCCACCAAGTTGATTGAAATTTTGTAGATGGATATGGTTGCTTCCAGTTTTAAATTTCGGATAGTTTTTGAGCTATAGGTACGGTGACCATATTCGCCGGAAAAAAATAAAGGACAATAACTATTTTGCTTCCAATATTTTTGTATTTATTTGTAAAAAAAAAAAGTTAATATCGTTTTCGATTTTGGCTTTTCAGATGTTGAGCTGAGATTTCAAATTTCTGCTGCAAAATCGAACATCATAGTACATTTACACCGCACCTAAATTCAACATTTCTGAAAAAAAAATTCCGAAATTCGATTTTGCGTTCCCACTGAAACTTCGAATGAAAGCTAGTTTCAGAATTGATTATTCATCTTTTTTCTGTTTAAAATCAGAAATTGTTGAACCTAAAGAATTAATTTTTTTGTATCTATACATATTATTGTTATGAATTTAAGTGCTAGTGCTAGGATAAAAAATCAATTTCTTTTTGTGATCGATATTGCTTTTGGGTCTACAGGAAAAAAAACAAAAATAATAAAATGTGGATAGATTTAAAAACATCTTCATTTTCATTACGAAAACCTCTAAATTCTAAGTAGGGTTTCACGGTTGCCAACAAGGTACATTTGTCCCAAAGTATTTGTCTTTCCCAATGTTTCTTTGCCCTTTGTCCTTCCCGACGATTTGTCAGTCCGAAAGTTAATTTAATTCAACAAATAACTAAATAACAGGATAATGTACACAAATAACCTTGGTTATGGAAAACATATTTTTTAGGTTATTTTAAGGTAGTACGTTTTGAGGTGTACTAAAATACGAGTTGGTTGAGCAATTTATAAAACTTTTAAAATTTGTTATTTCAGTTGGAAAATTAAATCTTTGTCCCAATGCTGATTTCTCCGCCCCACTCTTTCGGTATATTTGTCCGAAGTTATGTGTCAAGTTGGCAAGCCTGTAGGGTTTTCCGAAACTGCATTTAGTTATAAGAATAGCTTTAACAGCATATACATTCATTAGTGATTTGGCACTGCTCCACCCTCCAAGAGTTATTCTTCAGTTGGTGCCCCGTGCACTACAAACCCGGTAGGCACAAACTGAAATTTAAGGTGTGCAGTGCCTGCACTGAAGCACTGAGGGTGTAAACAATTTTTAGTCAGTGTTTTAAAGGACAGTTTCAAAAATAAAGGACAAAATCCGTCCTTTATTAAAAAGAACATAATAAAGGACAGGGGTTAAAAAGAAAGAACTGTCCTTTTAAATAAAGGACGGATGGTCACCGTAGCTATAGGTGGTACTTTGAAAAACACAAGCGGGATAAGAAAACGGATTGTGGCACGTCCCATTCAAAAATAAAATCAAACGCTATTTCTAAAGTTGTATAATGAAAATTATTAATGGACGCTGTTCGTTCGATTTTTATAATTTTTATAATTTATATACCTATTTATCTACATAATTCGGATTTGAAAGTTGGTTCAGTTAAAATTCTGTTGCGAAACATCAATGTACCGAAACTTTGCAACGGATCGCATTTGTTTTATGGTGAAGGATCTCACATCAAATATCATACAAGTGATGATTTTAAGGGGAAAATTCAAAGGCAAACATTCTTATTCCGCATATTTCGCTTATTAAGAACGATTTACCATTCGTGCGACTTCAATTTCCCGTGCGTCTCGCTTTCGCTATGACAAATAATTTATTGCAAGGATAATCGATGGATGTTTGTCAATTTAGTGAAAAAGTGGAAGGTTGAACGACACGTCAAAATCATTCCGTTTTGATTGAAAAAAATCAACATTGCTATTCATCATTTATTTCTATTGCATTTAATATAGCTTTTGAATAAAGAATTTTAATTGGTCGAATTACATAAATTAGCAAGTGCTTGGTGCATGCTCGGAATTTATTAACAAATTAACAAATTTGGGCGAAACGAAGTTTGCCGGGTCAGCTAGTACTCTTATATTTGTCACACAAATAAATTTTAATGCTATCGTTTTTTTTTAATCCCTACGAATTCACATCATAATGTAATCAGACATTTTATATTTTTATTTTTTTATTTTTATATTTTTGTTGCGGAAGAAACACAACTGAAAAGTTTTTGGTAAACATTTTATGAATGAAAATAACGTCATTTCATGTAGGTATATTTTTTTTTTATGAAAAGTTGGTAACAAATAAGAATCCACAATTTTGTTGTACTGTACATTTCATATTAGAAGGCTCATTCGCACACGCGGTTTAAATAGAATGCAATCGATCGCAAACGCAAAAAGTCTATAGACGTTCATCAAAAATTACAGGAAAAGAGAAAAGAAGCAAAATAACGAGAAACGAGCAGGCCCTCTTTCCTCTCTTGGCTCGAAACAGCTCTGAGAATTTCAACAGGCAACTACTGATAAATATGTCAAATGCACAAAATTGACAAGAAACAAATTCGAAATCGTTTTTAAAATCAATTCCACCCACAAATAAAATTTCTAAAAATAAAGAAAATCGGTGGTGGTCGAATGGTCTTCTAGACCGTTTTATATGTTGCAAAAATGTTAGTTATACATTTATTTGTGTATGGTGGATTGGATTTGTGAAAAATATAAGTGGCTCAAAGTAGCTCGTAATCCATCCACGTACTTTTGAGTATATTTTCCGATCTCTGAGAGATTTCTTCTCTATTTTTGGATTTTGACAGATTTTTAGTGCTTGGCTCAGGAAAGTATGCGAATAGGCCCATTGTGTCTTCCCACAATTCTTTGACGTTAGGCAAAAAGGTCTTAAGTCAGAAACTGCAGTTTTTCGTAAAACCAAATTAAAAGTAGTTTAGTTTAGTCTTAACTTAGTTAGTTTAGTCTGACTTATTGCCTAAAGACTAAATTATTACGATGGGAAAAAGTTGTGCTAGACTTAAGTCGTTAATACCAAACGTAGGTAATAGAAAAAAAATTGAGCTAAACCCAATACAAAACCCAAATTGCATTTTAGACTTAGATGCACTTAAGACCTTTTTGCCTAACGTCAAATAATTTATTCTAGGAAACTTTTTTTTTGTAATTTTTCTTACACTTTTCTAAGCGATAGTACCTACAGTTTGTCAGTTTTGTTTAATGCTGTTGTTAGTTGTTGAACAAATCGAACACCTTTAAAAAGCAGTCGAAAAAAAATAAAAAATGGGAATGTAAAATAAAAAATAACTTAAAGGAAAGCACTTTTGTTGAACGTAACTTTAACTTTAGACAAGATATTTACACACCAAAGTTCCTTAGCACGTTCCTTAGTACAGAGCACTGAAAATAAACTGATATGACTGAATAGGGCCGTGGTCAGACGCTACCGAAATTTGATATGCACTGTTTTCGCTAATGCTTCACGTATAAACGAATCATTATTAACAATCGCTATAGAAATATTTCGTTAACGAAATAAAATGCTTAGCCCACAAGCTCACACCAATCCAATATCCACGAACGAGTGAGTATTCACATTGACCTGACTCCGACATAATTAGCAATTCAAAAACGAAATTCTGAGCTATACGCAATTTCATCATGAAAACATTTATGAAATGTTAAATGCAAAATGTCATTGCATTTGTACATTTATTGAGAAGCGGTCACTCTACCCACATGTCATCCTACCTAGCACATTGTTGTGGGTGTGTTTTTCGGTGCGACTGATGATCCGCACATTTCGTCTCTGGTCTGCGGAATACCATCGCATTATGGAGACCTAAATTCGGTTTGTCGAACACAAATGATATGGCGTGACACATGATTAGATATGCAAACCTACATAGAAAAAAAAGAAAAAAAAATGAATAACTAGCTAACAGCTGCGCTCGCCAATTTTGAATTTATAATTTAAAAATGTTGTTTTCTATTCGTGTGTACTCGGACGTGTTAACATGTGGATTCGGTGGATAAGGTACGGTGGCAATTGGAAAACATGTCAAACAAAGCTTCTGCATGACAACCTACTACGTGACTTTGTTGGAAGGGATGTTCGTACGTAGTACGTTCCTCGGGTTTGGCGGTGAAATTTAATTGGGAATGAGAAAGTTATCATCAGTGTTCTGAAACAATTTAAAGTTTGCCTAAAGCAGTGTTTGCATATCGAATTGTTTTACGAGCGCCGCTGCATTGGTTGGTGGAAAAGTTGGGTATTGCATTTGTCTCTTTAAATCGTACTGTAGAAGCATTTAGCCTTCGAAGGTACATACTTTAACTCCACTTAAACCATGCGAATATCACAACGAATCCTGAAGGATAGTTCCTCTTGGACTTTCGAAATGAAGTATTCAGCAAGAAGGTTAATTAGTCATTAAGACCAATGTGCCTTTCAAGTGGCCATCATGGCCATCAAGGTTGTCCGAATTGATAAGCACGAGTTTATTTTCTAGCCTCGCAGTAGTAAACTTGATTTTCGCAATATATGTTCCCTTTTTACCGGCCTGGACCCGGAGGTAGGGTAATATTTTTTGCGCGTAGGTATATATCCATTCCATTGTGACCTTCTGTAGCCTAAAAGGCTTGACCGATGAAGTCATTAGATTCGTATTATTCCCCGAAGAGTGTCATAGACATAAAAGCTGAAAAAAAAACTATGAATCAAAGTTAAAAACAAAAAAGCCGACTGACTATAAAAAAAGATGTTAACCCATTTAGACCCGAAATAATTTTGTCTTCCAATTTTAATGGTTTTTAAGTTTTTGATTATATTTTGCTTTGAAATCAATTATTCAAGTCCAAATATTTTTACCTGTAGTCGCAGTAGCTTAGTGGTTAGTGTGTTGGGCTGCTATGCGGGGGTCCCAGGTTCGAATCCCGCAAAAACCCAATTCCGACTTAGGGTTTTTTTTCCGCTGCGCTACCTCTCGCGAACGTCTGACAAACACCCGAGAGTATAAATGTCTTGAAAGAGCTTCTCAATTAGCCGTTTGGAGTCGGCATTAAATTGAAGATCCCTTCCATTCGTTCCAAAAATGAGAAACTCACACAAAACGAATGGTTGTTAGGCCTAGAGCTCTCCGGACCTGTTGTGCCAACTATTTTTTTTTAATATTTTTACCATTGGCGAAGTGGAGTTATGAGGTGTTGCGAAAACGAAACACTGGGCCTAAGTACATACGGAAACACAAATTTGTATTTTTTGAACTTATTATTAGGTATTATTTAATTAACTTTTAAAGATACGAGGAAAAGAGGAAAAGTCAATGTTAGACTATTTAAGAATCGAAAAACATTTGTTGTGAAAGGCAACATCACAAGATCCGCACTTTTTCACCACAAGCTCGACATCGCAGCCTCTTTTTAGAAAGTAACATTACATGGTTACCCGATCGAAGAAACGTGTTCACTTTGGAAGGACGTCCACCACCAATAATTGGCGCTGAACTACACTTTGAATCAATTGCTGCAACTATTTGGCGACGAAAGCGCCTCTAATTTCACCCTAAAGCTTCTTGACAGTGCCCCGGCATTTGCAATAGGAACATCTAGCATCCACGTAGGACAATACCACTTCTTTCCGCGAGTTGAAATCCTGTAATTCGATACATTGCTTGTTGACGAAAGGTTGCGGAACATAACTTTTTGTTTTTGTCTCACTGCTAGAAATTATTGAATGGGTGTGATTATCTTTCCAACTAGTAAGAGAAGAAGAAGGTGATTGTTCTTGTCAATGAAAGATTGGTACACTCCCCGTTTCACCTTTATCTGTTACTGTAGGTGGTGGTAAGAAAGATTTCGTCCTAAAATAAAGTAAAAACGTAGCTACTTCTTGTTTTATAGGTAAATACATTGACCCAGTGTTGCGTTTTCGCAACAGCAGAGTTTGTGACGTCAAAAAATGTAAACCAACTGCATTTATTCGCATCGACTTTCTTCTTTTTTATGTTTGCTATGTAAACAAACAAACCAACTAGACGATATTCTTGTTCTTGCAGACACTTTTCCTTTCCAACGATTTTTGTCCATTATTTTTTTTTTACAACAAATTATTCGCTGCTAAATACAAACAAAATTTGTTTGTGCAAGATTATGTACATACAAGAGAATAGAAGAAGAAAACATTCAATGCAAACAGCGACACAGTTCAAAAAAATCGTTTTTCACCATGCTGTTCAGTATTGCGAAAACGAAACTCTGGGTCTAAATGGGTTAATAAGACACATTCAAATGAAACTACTTGGCAGTTGGATCCTAAGCATATTTTTGTTAGGCTGTGTAGGCACGCCCTTCGATTTTTGAATAGTTAATCCTTGAATGTTTCTTGTTTAAATTTGTTTAGTTCTTTTTAACTATAAGTCGTTTTTTTGTTTTTGAATTAAACTTTTTATTAAAAATTGTTTCCCCTTGAAAGCGTTTTTTAGGATATAAACATTTTTCAATTCATTCAACTTAATTCTTAAAGTGAAGATTTAGGTATGGGAACGCTGGATCTGGGGAGTGAACTTGGTCTTACACAGACATTATACTACTGAATCAGTTCGTCGCTTTAAAAGCAAAGTGACATAAGTCCAAAATGTATGATTTTCAGGAGCGATGTTTTAAGTTTTGCGTCACACAAAAAAATGTTTTCTAGTTAATTAAAAACAATATACAAAGTGCGATTACATACAATTGAAGTATTTTTCTCCCTCTTTCAGATGGTATATAAATTTGTACAAAAAGGCAAATATTTTAAAAAAAGATATGACGTTTTGCCAAAAATCTGATAGTTTTTTAAGTTTTTATTTTCAAATGAGTTGCAAAAGTGTCGTTTTGTCGCTTGAAATTTTTCGCAATACGCCGTTTTGCCAAAAAAAAAAAAAAAAAAAACACAGCCAATCGCGACGCACAACTAAAAAAATGTCATTTTGCAACAAAAAATTGTGGGATTTTTAGTGGAAAATCGAAACGACACTTTTTTAAAACGTGGAAAGTAGAAGAAATAAAATTAAGCCGTTTTGGCAGAAAAAAAAATTGTGATCACTTTTGTATACTTAACTCAAAAATGACAAATTTCGACTTATGTCACTTTGCTTTTAAAGCGACGAGTTGATTAAATTAAATCGAAATGCAAACAAAAACTTTAAAATTAAAAACAGTGTTGGATTGCGTTATGAAAACTTTTTAAATGAATGAATACTATCTACTGCACTGTATTAAGATTAAAATATTATAAAGATTGGGTTTTTAAATTAACTTTCTTAATACAATTCAACTACAACATAACATAATACAATTTAACAGCCCTATTTAGCGAGAGAAGTTTCACATCTGGTGAGTGGTCACAACTCACAAGCACAATCTCTGTTTTTTAAACACGGGCGAAAACGGCGGGAACAGCTAGTTAATTTATTAAAATAAGCAGGACAATTAAAAATTAAGTGAAATAACAATCAAATTATTTGGTTAAAATTAAATCTTAAATTAAAAAAAAAATATTCGTAATAAGTACATAGAACAGAGTAAAATGCGGAGCACAAATGGAAAGAGGGAAAACATTGTGCAAGAAAAAAACGTAAATGAAAGATGAAATCATAAAAAAATAAGGTGCACGACTGGGTCGAACAAAACTTTCTCGTTCATCAAAAGTTTTGATGGTTGTTTTCTTATTTTATTAGATTGGTACGTAAAGATCTGAGAAGCAATGGTAGGTCTAATAGAAAGGGTTCATGAAATATAGAAAAAGGAATACAGAGTGTTAAATAAAATTCACTTTAAAAATTGAAGCTTTAGAAACCGACAATAGTCGCAAGTTCTTGTTAGAGATTTATAAGCGCCTACTGTACTATTTTATAGCTTTAACACTTTACAAGTTCTTGAGTACAAGAACAATTTTTGTAGGAATTTCTGATTTTTGATCTTTTTGGAAATGATTTTCTTTTTGACTGGAATAGATTTATGACGCTGGGTTAAGTTGTCAATGATTGGAAGTATTGTTCGTGATAGATATCGATAAAAATAAGTTTTGCGTTGCTGTTATTGCATTTTTAATAGCTGTTGCAATTTGAATTTTAAAGTGCGATGTTGAGTTTTAAAAATATATATGAACACAGATCGTCCTTGGGTAGTACGGCATCTTATTAAGAATACTGATACTATCTTTAGTATGTGTTTTAATCAAAATCGTTAGAGCGGTTTTTGTAAAATTTTGCAGACAAAACAGTACCAAATATTGCAATATTTATTTTGAAAAATACTATTTGTTAACTATATAGCTGAAAACCGATTATGAGTTATTGTTTGGGATACAAGCATTACTTGGTTTTTAAAGTTTTATCGAAGTCAAAAATGGGGTTTTCTAGATATGAGCGTTTATAAAATTAGCGTTTTCGGTGATTCGAATTGAAAATAAAGGACGCAATCACTTTAAGAACATTCATTTTAGTCTGAGTTTGCATTTTGGTTGAAATCGTTATTGCCGTTTTCAGGTTGAGTAAAGAAAACTAAATTTAAAAAAAAAGTTTTTTCAAAAATCCATTTTACGATAATAGTTACAAAGAAAAAAAATGTTTGCCATTAAGTTAGAAATGACCATATTACACTAGAAATGAATTTTTGTTACAATGGCATGGACCGTTTTCGCGATATGTCCAAATTTCAAAAGTCTGCAGTCATGGTAACCTCACCTACTTAAGCTTAAATATTAATTTGGTTTGAAATCGTTAGAGCCGATTTCGAACAAATCAAATTGGTACCTTGCAAAATAAAAAACGGCCCCGAGCCCTAAGCCCACAAGCTCCAAATCAAAAGTTTGAACAAAATCCGGTCAGCCGCTTAGGCTGTAGGACAGACAGACAGATGGACAGACCGGACAGAATTTTGCGACCCACTTTTTTGAGTTCGTCTATCATCGTAATGTCAGATTTGATTAACATCTCGAGTTCGAAATTTTGTACGAAAACAATATCTTTCTCTTAATACGTGATGGAGAAAGTTAAATAGTGAATTTTAAACTGCTTGGCTCCTATTAATTGTTTAATGGTGGTTGGCCATGAATTCCACAGTCTGGCAGCATGAACTAGAAAGAGACGAGACGAGTTCAAGTAAATTGATGAGGGCGCTATTAGATTGAAAGTTCTCGGTGACTAAACTTCAATGTTTCATTTCAAATAAATATAGTGGGGATTGATTATGTATGTATCAATTTTTAAAAAAACATACAGCATCTAATTTCCCAGAAATTGATAAATGAACACCCAAGCACATGCCTATTGTAATGAGATAAATGAAACTCACACAAAACCAATGGTTGTGAGAAGCTAGGCCTAGGGTCCCTCCGGACCTGCTGCGCCAACTATTTATTTATTTTTATTGAATCACTATAAGCTTTTTTATTTCAATATTAAAGTTCACAAAATTTAGAAAAAAAAATCACATATTTATATAAGAAAATAACTTTTTTAGACTTTCGACACGGCACGGTAGATAAGACGCAAAAAAGGTACATATCTACATCATAAATAAATAACATAGACATTGCCGATCAACTTGTCACCATAGATGCCAGTCTAGAACTATCTAAACATTCAAATCGCATTATCAGGACAAATACATTTTGTGCGACAGATTGAATTACCGTTTTCGATGCTAGACAGAGTAAATTCATAAAGCTTTCTGATGCCAAAAGGTAAGACACTGAAGACGGTATAAATTGTACTTTTTGTTTTCAGAAGTTGAACGTTCACCTGCTATTAACCACTCGTGTTCAAGCCGCACTTCGGCGTCAAAAAGTCTTAAAAAAAAAAACGAGTGAAGAAAATATATATTTAAGATAAATGCTTTGCTTATGTGATAACTGGAGATGACGCTTTTTACCTAAAAGCTGTAAGCAAACTGCTGCAAAATGATAATGAAAATACAGATCAGGAATGATGCAAGTCAAAAGTCAATATTAAAAGTCGCTTGGTAAATCAAAGACAAAAATTCTGCTCTCCAAAATAGAGTTGCTTAGGAAAAATGCTGTTGCTGTACTAGAGGAAAGTAATGTTTTCCGCTATTTTTAATAATAAACCCTCTTTGAATTAGAAGACAAATTTCCACTCAAGTGCGCACGTTTGTCCTCCCATGAGGTAAATTCGCAGATTCACCCTTTTAACAAGCACAGTTAGGTAACTACCTATCTAGCTACGAAACGGAACATCTAGTTTTGATCCCCCAGCACTCTCCTATTCTAAATTTAAGTGTGAATCTTCTTGTTGACCAATTGTCATCTTTGTTGTTGTTGACATTTCATATCGTAGTCACGAGTATAATAGCTTTAAGCATTTCGTTGCCTTAAGCACATAGTCTTTATACAAACAACGTAAGGAAAACATTCCTTTTCTTTACGGAACTAGGCACGGATATCCTTTTTGCTATTATGCTGTTGTCTTCCACGAACATATTTACGGTCTACTTATGAAATACAATGGGCCAACAGCACTATATATCATGCATGACGTGCTTGCATGCATAATGACAACAATAATGGTGGCCCAATGCATGTAAGCAGCTTATGCTATGCACGATGCACTGCATTAAGTGCGCATTAGATGCCGCACACCCTCCACTTACTCTAATCCCGTACAATGAGAACGTTTTCAAGACAGCTGGTATTGCAGCATTGAGAAAGCAAGAACAAACAATAGGATCAAGCAATTTAATGCGTCGAATATGATAATCTTGCACAAAAGACACCCGACCAACATCCTAAATGTCGCTCAAGTGATGGCCACTCAAAGGAATACAAGTCTTGAAATTAGACCTAATCTTCTTTGGGCGGGGAAGTAAAAAAAGAAGCTCATGCAGCCTCGGGCTACGGCGAATAATGTAAATACACTTGAGGATGGGCACACAGAGGCAGCGAGTCCTTTTGCACAGCGTGGCCGGCGATCTTTTCCGTGATTGTATTATTATTTTCTAGTTGGCTGGTTTGCTGTGCATATATTTACACGGTGCTGTCATGGCGACATGAAGGCATCATGAATTTTAAGGACATGTTTACTGTTTGCTTTGGTCTTTATCTTTCTGCTTTATTTTTTATGGGGCTTGTGCTGTTCTACGCGAAACTTTACCGCCACTGACGCACCTCCAACTAAATCGCTCATGAGGACATGCAATCCCTAGAGTCGTTCCTTTCGTTCCACGTATTATGTTTTGTATAAAGATCCTTATAAATTTGTTTACCCATTTATGTATGCACAAGTGGGAGAAGAAGGCCAAGAAGCCATCTCTCCCACTTGATAAATTTGCGAAGTACACTCCAGTGTCCGCTGCATGTAGATGGCTTTTTCACTCTTCCTCTCTTGCCCGATGTTGTTGTTGATAATAAATCATGACAATGGCCAAGGCTATGTGGGGATGAAGGATGCTGATGCTGATGCGCACTACGATAATGATGATTAACGTGATTATGATGATGAAATAAAAACAAATTAGTGGAGAATGTGGTAAACATTAGTTCAGCTCACGTGTACTTATCTCGGCTGGCAGTGAACAGCACAAAATGCAACCAGATGCCCATCGAAACGCCAAGCTCTTTAGACAGTATATAGTCTGAAAGCTGGTAGATTGTTGTTTCAGCTTCAATGATCTAAGGCCAAGGTAGGTGATGATGATTACGCCCAACAGTAAAGGGGTTAACATATTTCTGTCAGTAGAAAGTGGGATTCCATTTTGAATGATGTTTATAATTTTGCGATTTGAATCAATCTTAGAAGACGATGAATGTGTTCAAGGCTTTGAGAAACAGTCATAATCTGAAGAGTTATCTCTTTGGATTATAATAAGCTAGAATGAGAATAATAATTGACTTCTTTTGGTGGTTGCACATGCACATCCCCTCGCCCTGGGGTACTGCAAATTTAATTGTTGAGCTCCACTGGGTATAAGATGATGTTGATGACAACGTACAATTCGCTCTTAACTGACGCCAAGAAAATACATTTTTCGTGACAAATATGACGTATTGCAAACTCACTCCTAACTCGAACATTTTTAACTTTCTCCATTACGTAGTAAGAGGAAGATATTGTTGTCGAACTCGGGATGTTAATCAATTCTGATTCTGACAAAACGATGATAGAGGAACTTAAATAAGTGGGTCGTAGAATTCTGTCCGTCTGTCTGTCTGTCCGTACTTCCACAGCACTACAGCCTAAACGGCTGCTCGGATTTCGTTCAAACTTCGGATTTGGATTTTGTGGGCTTACAGTTTGTGGCAATTTAGTTTGGCAAGGTGACCTCAATATTAATGGTATTCCCCATATAAAATGTTCGTACCAGTTCGATTTGTTCGAAAACGACTCTAACGATTTCAACCAAAATCGATATTTAAGCTTAAGTAGGGGAGGTTACCATGACTGCGTACCTAGTTCATATGATTGTAACAAAATTATTTCTAAAGTAATATGGTCATTTCCATATGTTTTTTTTTTTTTTAATTAGTTTTCTTGAATTTACCTGAAAACGGCAATAACAATTTTGACCAAAGTACTAACTTTGAGTCAAATTTTTATATTCCCTAAATTATTGCGTCCTTAGTTTTCAATTCGATTAACCGAAAATAATTTTAATAATACTGCTCATATGTATCTTAAAAACCCCAAATTCGACTTCAATAAAACTTAAAAAACAAAATAATGCATATCTTCATCTTGAACAATAAATTATTCTCGGTTTTCAGCTAAATATTTAACCAATAGTATTTTTCAAACTAAACATTGCAATATTTGGTACAGTTTTATAAAACATCAGTTTTCTTAATAAGATTCCGTATACTTAGTTTTTCTCAAATTGACATTTATAAAAGAAGTAAGTGTTGCAACGGAAACTTATGTAATGCTCAGCATGCATATTTAAAAGGTAAATCAGTAGAGACGGCTCTACACGAAGTAGTAGGCAAAATAGAGGGCAGCCTTCACCAGAAAGAATTTGCACTAGTTGCCTTTTTGGATATTGAGGGAGCTTTTAATAATGTCAGGAGAGATGCAATCAAGAGCGCCTTGGAAAAGATAAATGTCGAGCAACGCATTGCAAGTTGGATATGCGAAATGCTCTCGACGAGAAATATTAATTCCACTCTCGGCAACAGTTCTATAAGAAAATCTGTTACTAGAGGCACCCCCCAAGGAGGGGTCATCTCCCCCCTCCTCTGGGTGTTGGTCATAGATAAGATACTTAAGGAACTAAACAGTGCAGGATTTAAGGTCATCGCTTACGCGGATGACGTAGTTATCATTGTTCAAGGAAAATTCCTAAACACGATTACGGAACTTATGGAAACAGCCCTTAATAGGCTCAGAATATGGGCCGAAGGGTGTGGACTAAGAGTCAACCCGGAGAAAACAGAACTAGTGCTATTTAGTACAAAATACAAGATACCACCCTTCAAGCTGCCCAGGCTTGCTGGAGTGGAACTTGCTCTTTCAGAAAGCGCAAAATATCTTGGTACGGTATTAGATAGGAAACTAAATTGGAAACTTAACGTCCAGGAAGGAGTCCGCAAGGCTCACAATGCTCTCTTCATCTGTAAGAGAACAGCAGGTAAGAAATGGGGCATGAGGCCTTCAATGTTGCGTTGGCTATACATAATGGTAGTAAGGTCCATAATTACATATGGGGCTCTTGTCTGGTTGAAAGCCGCAACAAGAAGTACGTACGGGATATGTTGACCAGGGTACAAAGAACAGCCTGCATTGCCGTTACGGGTGCTTTACGTACCACACCAACGGCTGCACTGGAAGCATTTATGCATCTTTTACCACTGCACTTACAATTACAATCAATAGCAGGTAATAGTGCGCTACGGCTCACTAATGCAGGGCTTTTTAAAAACAGTAGGATAGGACACAGTACTATTTTAAAGGAAACATTCTCCGAAATCCTGGGAAAAGCTGATGAAAGTCTAGGTACACTTGATTTTGACTCACCGTTCGATGTGTCGTACCCTGACCGACAGGAGTGGCATAGGAACTTAGTTTCGAGGGGAAATGAGATCTCAGTATATACTGACGGATCCAAAACGTGTGAGGGTACGGGGTCAGGTATATACTCCAACGAGTTGGACCTACATTATGGCCCTGAGACTACCGGAGACATGCAGTGTGTTCCAGGCAGAGATTCTGGCCGTACTCAAAGCTGCGGAGGTACTTGAGATGAGATCGATATCCAATAAGAATATCGCCATCTACATTGATAGTCAGGCTGCGCTTAAAGCGCTAGAGTCACATACCACTAAATCTGAACTAGTCAGGAATTGCCGCACAATGCTTAAGGCGTTATGTTCGCAGAACCGTGTTAGATTATGTTGGGTACCTGGGCATTGTGATATTGAGGGCAACGAAAGGGCCGACTTTTTGGCTAAGGAAGGAGCGGAACTCCCAGTAAATACAATGATTGAGGGCATCAGACCACCTATGGCCGTTGCTAGAAGGGTTATCGTTATCTAGAAAACTACCAATAAAGCAGCTACAAGATGGTCACAGCTAGAGGGGCACAGGGTCTCAAAGGCCCACTTTAAATCGGAAGAGGGCTGAAGAATTAATCAATCTCAGTAGAACAAAGTTAAGATTAACGGTAGGAATACTCTCTGGACACTGCCTTTTAAGGAAGCATGCCATGAGACTAGGTTTGACTAATACGGATACATGTAGGTACTGTGAGGACCTACAAGCTACGGAGGACATCTCCCACCTTCTATGCGAGTGTCAAGCAATTGCTCGGAGTAGAAGGAAGCACCTAGGCAGGTTCTTCTTTAATAACTTAGAGGAGGTTGGTTCCTCAAATAATATTGGGACCATAACCAAATTCTGTAGGGAAATTGATTGTTTGGGCGAATTGGTTTAGGTTTTTAACCTTAATGGTTCCCTGGAGATGGCGATGGGCCCACTTTGGTGCCTGGTCTTTTGTGACGATCTCACAACCCCACCCAACCTAACCTAGTTTTTCTCAAAATATTCGAATAAATCCGTTTTTTAATTATTTATCAAAAATGACTAGGTACCCAAAAAATCTCTGTTCATATATTTTTAAAACTCAATACCGCACTTTAAAATTCAAATTGAAACAATTAAAAATGCAATACAGCAACGCAAAACTTATTTTTAGCATAAATATTACTCACTTCTACTTTTGTTCAACCATTTTGAAAATGTCCCTTAAAATAATTCCAATACTTGGATTTTATAAAATCAGAAAATACCACAGAGCTGCGGTAACCAATAAAAAAAACTTTAAGACATCCAAGTCCAAGTTAGCTATCAGACCCGCATAAAGAGCTGTTAAAACCTCCTCCCAGAGCTAATGCGCACGCATTCGAGACTGTCACAGCCTCTAAACAGATTTGTGATACCCATTTATACACAGCTGTCAGATCCTCATAGAGATTTGGGAGGTGGTGAACCCAAATTGGGAAGCTGAGATAGCCAAGTAAAATTATTTTAATACCCTCATAAAAAGAACATTGGTGGATGTTTTAGCCTCTTTGAAGCATTATAAGTCACTCATACTTAGCCTGACTTTTTAGACATTTGGAAAGCTCACAGTATGAGAGCTATCTCTTGAAACCCGGTTAAAACCTACGATTCCTTCAATATAATAATATCAGTAGAAATGAAGATAGAGGATTGCTAAAACCAACACAGAGCTATCATAGCCGCATGTCACTTTTGATAAACCTAGAAACTACTCAGTTGTCACTTATTCTACGAGCCAGAACAACCTTACCCTAAGCAGAACTGTATAGAGAAAAGAGCTGTCATAGCCGTATGGTAGTGCCTGTACCGTAATGACTAGGCAACGCAGCTGAAAAAAGATTGTTGTAAACAATCATATAGCAGGATTAGCGGGTAACAGGACATGGGTGTACGGTGTATTCATACCCGACCCAAATTTAGTTCGTTAACAACCGCATCTTAAAGAACTATGCTACATCTTTTTTAGTTGCAATATCCTCGATTTGGGATGACATCTTAGATGTAAGCTTGACGGGTAAGCTTGCCAAATTATGGGAGTAGGAAACTAATTTTCGATTTCAGTACCTACCCATATTTTTAAATTTATTTTTCTCAGTGAACGCTTAGCTTTATATGTAGGGGAAGTACGTCCAAAATGACATACTGTTAGCCTTTTGATTCAAAGAATATTATTTCTAAGACATATTGCAATTGTTATGTTTTTTATTTCTTTTATTTCGTTGATTTTTATTTGCCTGGGAATGCAGACTTAATTCATTTGTATTTTTTCGTTTCTTATATTCCGCCGAATGCAGATAATGGAATTTACAAAGCTCATGTTAAAAATATAATTAATATTGTTAATTGCTTAGATAACTCATCATATGCTGTAGTATTAGGTGATTTTAATTTAACTGATGTTGCTTGGGTTTTTTCCGAAGATGACAAATGTGTTCTTCCTTTTAATGTCTCAAAAGAGAAGGAAATTCAAGTAATTGACACAATGCTTGCAACGAATTTCCGTCAATTGAATGGATTTTGCAACGCTATGGGTAATGTGTTAGATTTAATTTTTATAAATGAAGAGATCGAAGCCTCTGTAAACCGTGCTGATTTTCCACTACTGAATAATAGTATTTTCCATGATGCGTTGGAAGTTTCATTTAACTTGTCGGTTTTAATACCATTGTTTGTGGGTATAAAAAATGCCAAGTTGGATTTTGCTAAGGCAGACTATAATGCTATAAACAATTTTTTATGCTCTATAAACTGGCAAAGCACTCTTGGCTCTGCTAATTTAAACAATGGTTTTACAGAATTTAGAAAAATACTTGATTATACGATTTCTACGTTTGTGCCGACTAAACGAATAATTCGTTCTAATAAACCTGTTTGGTATAACAACAGCTTATCTAGATTGAAGAATGTTATGAATAAAGCCTATAAGTTGAGCAAATTTAATTCAATTGCGCGTAATGATTTTTTGCGTTTGCGAAATGAATATGAATTTTTAAAGAAATTTGTATATAAACAATACGTTTCATCAATGGAAACTAATATTAAACGTGATGCTAAAGCCTTTTGGTCATTCATAAACACTAAGCGAAAATCAATTGGTATACTCTTAATGAAATATGTAACATGTTTGCTTCATTTTTCCAATCAAATTTCGTGAATGCGTTCGTTGATGGCAATTCATTACCTAATTGTGAACGAATTACTGACATAGGCTCTATTTCTCTGTCTGAAGATGATATTCTTCTAGAGTTATCATCGCTTGATTCGAGTACAAGTATTGCGCCCGATTATTTCCCCCCTTTGTTTTTTAAATCATGCAAATATAGTTTAGTTCAACCGCTTAAGATTATTTTTAACAAGTCTCTGAAGTCAGGCAATTTTCTTGATTGCTGGAAGCATTCTTTTATCACCCCAATTCATAAATCTGGATCTAAAAGAATAATTGACAATTACAGACCTATAGCTAAATTGCAACTAATTCCGAAAATATTCGAAGCTATTGTTAAGAAACGGTTATATGCCGCTGTGTGTAACCAAATCTCGCAAAACCAGCAAGGTTTCGTGAATGGTAGATCAACTACTACCAACTTAGTAATCTTCAAAAATTACTGTCTTCATAAAATTGAAAATCGTCTTCAGGTTGACTGTATTTATACGGATTTTTCGAAGGCTTTTGACAGAGTCCAACACAATGCTCTGTTAAAGAAACTTGAAATGTTTGGATTCCATTCTAATATTTTAAACTGGATCGGTAGTTATCTGAAAAATCGGAAACAGTATGTGAAGATAGGATCCGCTCTGTCTAATGAAATTTTAAATCTCTCAGGAGTCCCCCAGGGAAGCCATATTGGTCCGCTCCTCTTCCTTCTTTTTATAAATGACTTACCAGCTTTTATATCTGAATCTAATTCTCTTTTATATGCTGATGATTTAAAAATATATAAATCTGTAAGCTCGCTTTCTGATGCCATTCAATTGCAAACAGATCTGAACCAAGTTAATCACTGGTGTACTTTGAATGGGTTATACTTTAACATAAAAAAATGCTCTGTTATGACATTCAATAGAATAAAATCTTCGATAAACTTCGATTACAGTATACAAGGTAAATTACTTAAAAGAGTAACTGATCAAAAAGATCTAGGTGTTATCTTTGATCCGGAATTAAATTTTGCGTTACACATAGATTACATCATAAGCAAGGCTAATTGTATGCTGGGTTTTCTGTGTCGCAATTCTAAAGACTTTAATGATCCCTTCACACTTAAATCCCTTTATAATTCTTTAATTCGTTCAATATTAGAATACGGTTGCGTTGTTTGGAATCCCTACTACAGCAATGCTGAAGTTCGGATTGAAAAAATTCAAAAACGATTCACGAGATATGCTCTCAGAAAAATAAACTGGAATGATGATATTCCTCCTTATGAAGCAAGATGTGCGCTTATGAGTTTGAAACCTCTTGCTAAAAGAAGAACATATTACTCCGTACTTTTTGCACATGATGTTATTACCGCTCATATTGATTGTTCACTTTTATTATCAATGTTTAATATATACACTCCTTTTCGCATTCTTCGGCCTAGAGAACTGTATTTTTTGTATGTTTCTCGGCACAGAACAAATTATGGTCGTAATGATCCCATAACTAAAGCTTGTGTCAATTATAACTTATATGTAGACTCAATTGATTTCAATATGAGTAGATCACTTTGTAAAACTTCTATAATGAATTCACTGTAACCTGTCAATTAAATATATACATTTATAATTTTTGTATTAGTACTAGAAGTAGTCTAAAATAAGATAAAGCTTGTAAGACGAAATAAGAAATAAATAAATTTATTTATTGCGAACATTTTACAATTCTGTTTTAATTTAAACAAAAATGCAAACTGTACAAAATAAATGGTTTTCCAAACCTATAGCAATATCCATTTTGTTCATATGATATGGACAAAATGACATATTTGATATGGATAAAATGACATACAGCATATCTGATAGGTCCACATCGCTAAAATTTTACAAATTGTTAATAATAAATGATTTTTATAAATTTATTTTTTAGCTACAAATTCACAAATTAATGCTTTTTTGTTCTTTGGCACGTCAGCACAGGATGCATAAGCCCAAAGCCTACGCATGATACAAAGTAACCAAGTTTCACCAGGCTTGTAGTGAGAAAAAATGTCGTTGCAAAACATGCACGGACAGCCTTCATTGCCGTCGGCAGTAAAGTCCTCATCGCCTGTCACGCATGCATATATGTCGTTTTGTCCATAATTATGGTATGTCATTTTATCCATACCGTAGTTTTGACAAAATTTTCGAAATATACTGTAGTAAAACTTTGATTTTATTACCGACAATTAGCTAATTTTTGAAGTTTTGCCATAAACTATCGATATAATAAATAATATTAAAGAAAAACTGCAGAAAACTCACCGAAACACGAAAAAAAATTCAAACAAAAAAAAAATATTTTCGACTGAAAATACTTTTTAATTTTTGGCACTGACTCACGGCTATTAACTGAGCTGTCATTTTGACAGGATTTCAAATATCATCGAATTCACCTTGGAAGATAGCATCTAGTGTTGTAAGTGTATCACATTTCAAGTTAAGGCTAGTATGTCATTTTACCCATATGTGTCATTTTGGACGTACTTCCCCTAGTACAATAACCACGAGGCCACTGCTATCAACTTAGGTATCAACATAGACCCAACATTAAAAACGCGGATAGAACCATCCAAAGAAACTGTCACTTTGGTAGAAATTATTGCCGTTTTGAATTCATTTACTCATCATCAGACTCCCTGTAGGTGTTTGTTGTATAATTATATATATAGATTTCGAGAGATATTCGAATCAGACCACCATTGACGGGTCTCTTTTCGTCTCTCTACCACTATAAATCTTACCCAGAGAGACTCTCTGGATTTCTCCAGAGTTCTTCCCTGGGCTCAATTCCTAGTGTTAACGCTAGCATCTGTTTATGGGAGATCTGTTTAATCGACTGGGTCTCGACCCAATGATGTCCCAAGATCCTTCGACGCTGGCAAAACCACTGCGTAAGCTTTTTCATCTGTCCTATTCTTCTGGACTCTTTCCTAGTAGGTGGAAAATAGCATTTGTCTAGCCCGTCCCTAAAAAAGGCGAATCTTCTTCTCCCACCAATTACCGACCCATAGCACTTACGTCCATTCTTTCTAAGGTCAAGGAAACGCTGATAAACCATCAGCTTATTAAATATCTTGAATCACGGAAACTCCTCAATGACCGCCAGTACGGTTTTCGTGGCAACAGGTGATTTGATGACTTATCTCACCGAGAAGTGGAACCAATCTCTCCATCACTTCGGTGAAACGAAGATTGTTGCGCTCAATATTTCAAAGAGAAACAGAGTTTGGCATCAAGCTCTTTTGTCTAAATTGCGTGCTTATGGGATCGATGAAAGCCACCATATAAATGCTGGTGTTCCCCAAGGCTCCGTTTTGTCTCCGACTCTCTTTCTCATTTTTATAAACGATCTCTTGTCTGATGCAACTTCTAGTCCAATCCATTCCTTCGCTGATGACAGCACTCTTAGCTTTTCATATTCTTTCCAGGACTCACGTACCTGCTCTTCGGCCGTAGAACTGGAACGGCAACGTATGTTGAGCTCATTAAATTCCGACCTTGACAGCATTTCAAAATGGGGTTCAGAAAATAGAGTAGATGTAATGTCGTTATATATTTTCTTTTAATTCACTTTATTGTTTGAACATTACTTTTTTACAAACGAACTTTATTAAAATGTTTTATACTTTTTTTCTTTATTCTTAAATCCTAAGATGGAGGCGCCACACAGCCCCAGCACGACCTATTGCCACGATGTCACAAAAACGAGTAATTCCTTTTTTCTATTTTCCCACTGAAATAACCTGGGTGCGTTCAGTTCAGTTAAAGGAAGTGTTCCGAACGTGCGCGTTCTTTTCTTAAGCGCTACATTGACATGAATTTTATGTTTATGTTAATTCTGTTCGCTATCTTATGTTTATGTTAATTCTGTTCGCTACACACCCTCCCCCAGTCGAATTCCTCAGAGAGAAAAACTATATAATAAATTTAACAAAATACCAAAAACGAAATGAGGCTATTTTAATTAAGACGTGGTTTTTCGGTCGGAGCACAGAATACCGTGCGCAGGTTTAAGTCGATCGATGGAAACTGAAACATTCCTGCCCCTAACTTCGATGACGAATTGTTTTCTCATTCGGCGTATGACCTTGTAAGGTCCTTCATATGGTGGTGTGAGACCGGGTCTGATCTTGTCTACTCTGAGAAAAATGTAATGGCAGTCGTTCAAGTGTTTTGGTACGAATACGCTTGAGTTGGTTTGACGCGTATCTTTTGGGATGAGGTTTCTCATTGTCGAACGTAATTTTTCGATGAGCGTCTCTGGGGAGGAAACCTGTGTTTGATCGCTTACGAAAACCTCACCCGGAAGTCTGAGGTTTTGGCCGTAAACCATCTCCGCTGCAGAACAATTTAAGTCCTCTTTAATGGCACAACGAATGCCTAAAAGTACGATTGGAAGCTCTGAACTCCAATTGATAGTGTTGCATCTAGCTTTTAAAGAACCTTTCAGTTGGCGGTGAAAACGCTCCACCATCCCGTTTGCTTGTGGGTGATATGGTGTCGTATGTATTTTATGTATCCCCAGCAAGTTGGATAGTTCGCTAAACAGCTTTGATTCAAACTGAGTGCCTTGGTCGGTTGTGATTCTCAAAGGCGTACCGAAACGTGAAATAAAGTTTTCCACAAACGCTTTTGCCACTGAATGTGCGGAGATGTCTTTCAACAAATAGGCCTCCGGCCACCGCGTGAATCTGTCGATTGCAGTTAGAATGTATGAGAATCCCTCAGAGGGGGGCAAAGGCCCCACCAGATCAAGGTGAATGTGATCAAAACGACCTGCTGGAATCTCGAATTTTCCGTGAGCTGATTTTGTGTGCCTCTGAACTTTGGACTTTTGGCAGGCTAGGCACGATCTAGCCCAGTCGCCTACCTCTATGTTCATTTTGGGCCAGAAATAACGCTCTGCCACAAGTTTACGCGTTGCACGAATGCCTGGGTGCGAGATTTCGTGTAGGTTCCGAAAAACTTCCCGGCGAAGCTCATCTGGAATGTAAGGCCTGTTTTTCGGTGTGGAGGTCTCGCAAATAATTTTAAAATTAGGAAAATCAAATTCTTTCAAACATGTGTTTGTGGTCTTTCTCTTATCCTCCCTTAATAATTTTTGTAATTCCTCGTCTCTCTTTTGAAATTTACTTATTATTTCCAAATCTATTTTGTTAACGCCTGCACTTGAAATCTCTTTCTCGACTATACGTGAGAGTGTGTCGGCAACTATGTTGTCTTTCCCTCTAATATGTTGAATGTTGGCTGTGAACTGTGATATGAAATCCAGATGCCGTGCCTGTCGCGGGCTACGTTCGGTTTTCGTAGTAAGAGCGTAGGTAAGAGGTTTGTGGTCAGTTAGAATTGTAATGGATCGTCCTTCCACAAAGTACCTGAAGTGTTTGATTGCTGAATAAATTGCCAAAAGCTCCCTGTCAAAAGCCGAATATTTGGTTTCAGCGGTCGTAAGTTTTTTTGAGAAAAATGACAGCGGCTGCCAAGATAGTTTATCCCTTTGTTGTAGCACAGGTCCTATTGCGACATCTGAAGCGTCCGTGGCAATGCTGAATTCTCCGTTAGGTTTGGGGTGTGCTAACAGAGTGGCTTGGGAAAGAGCGCTTTTGGCATCTTTGAAAGCTTTGTTCAGATTGTCAGGCCATAAAAAATGTTTTTTGGTATCTTTGTCTTTCATGAAGGACGCTAAATGTCCATGTAGCGGGGCTAGTATTTGTGCTAATCCTGGTATAAACCTGTGATAATAATTTATCATCCCGATGAATCTTTGCGTTTGCTTGACTGATGTCGGAGTAGGAAAATTTAGAATCGCTTCGACGCGATCGTTAGAAGGAGCAATACCATCTTTACTGATTGTGTGGCTTAAGAAATCTAAGGTTGGAACGCCGAAAACACATTTTGATAGGTTTATATTTACACCAAATTCTTCCAATCTTTGAAAGAGGATGCCTAGTTGTTTTTTATGCTCCTGTTCGTTTACGCTAGCGATAAGTAAATCATCTATGTATGCATAAACAAAATCTAAACCAAAACAAACTGTGTTCATAAACCGCTGGAATGTTTGAGCAGCGTTACGGAGGCCAAAAGGCATCCGGAGCCATTCGAATAATCCGAACGGAGTTGTTAAGGCCGTTTTATGCACATCTTCTGGTGCCACGGGGATTAAATGGTATGCCCTGACAATGTCGATTTTTGTAAACACTGTGCATCCCTCTATGTTCATGGAAAAATCTTGGATGTGGCGGATGGGATGACAGTCGGGTACCGTGGCAGCGTTAAGCCTCCGGTAATCACCACAAGGCCTCCAGTCTTGATTGTTCTTTTTTTTTACCATGTGTAGGGGCGAGCACGTATGCGAAGCTGATGGTTGGCAGATGCCTAGCTGAGTCATGTGCTCGAATTCCATCTTGGCTGCCTTGTGCCGTGTAGCATCTAGCCGTCTAGGCCGAGCAACTGGAAGAGGACCCTTTGTGATAATGTGATGAACTATAGGATGCTTTATTGGAGCGAAATAATTCGGTTCTTGTGTCAGCGCGGGAAATTTCTTCAAAATTTCGCTATACTCACTGTTGATTTGGAACTGAATGGGCGTAGGGTCGTTTGACCACCCAGTGGCGGCATTGGCGTGTATGTGCGTTAGCGGATCAATTATTCGTTTATTTTTCATATCGACTAATAGACCGTACTTAGCCAGAAAATCGGCTCCTAGTATTGGTCGATTGACCGAAGCTTGAATGAATGAATGTACGAGATTGCGCCTCAGGCCTATGTCGATATTTAATAATTTTGAGCCGTAAGTCGGAATGGTGCTACCATTGGCGGCTGATAACAAGAATAATGGATTGTGTGACAATTTAGACTTTGAGTGTTTATGTGGTTTGTGAGGGAGCACTGAGAGATCAGCCCCAGTGTCGATTAGGAAGAGAAGATTGTTGTTTTTGTCATGTATAAATAAGCGGCGACTAGGAGTATTCTGCGTGTTTGCCGCTGCAACAGCAGGTTTATTTAGTTTGGGTTTTGTGTAGGAGTTTGGAACTGAACTTTGCCAAATTTACACGGCTTGTTGCATTTTCTGGCATTGTTCTTATACCGCCTATGATACCAGCAGACATCTGAACTCGATTTTGATTCATTTTAAATTCATTTTTATTGAGACTTTTAAATAAACTTACATGCTAGACAAAAACGATTAAATCTAATTTAAAACTAACATTTATATTATTCTAGCTTACTGGCTCTAAGCGAGCGCTCTAAACTTAACAATATCCTTAAAATTATTGCCTTTCGGCCTTAAATCTATCTATGTCTATGATTTGTTTTGTTTTTTATTTTTCAAGAAACTTTAGAAAACTTGAAATCTTTATTATTTGTTTTGCTTAAGAGTACTTAAAACTACCTAAGCTACTTAACCTACATTACTTATAATCAGGGTGGTGAGCAATCTTATCGATTGGTCACCATCCTGATCGCGTCCATGGTTGCCTGTCGGCCGCCAACAGGGGTTCATCCGTGCCGCCGAGACCCGATCGAGGCCATAAACCTCGGTCAAGTCTCGGAGGCACGCTTTCATGTTGGCTAGCCCGGCGCCTCCCAAAGACCCCCTACTCTAACCCTAATCCTACCAACTTAAATCTAGCTTATAACTAAGGAGGATGCTACGTAAGTAGCGCACCGGCCCGGGAGAGCGTATCCACCCTCACCTCTTCTTCAAGCCACCAAAATTCGGTGAACTGCTTTACTGTATCGACCCTGTCCCGTTCCGCAATTGCGGTACTAAAACGGAGGAGCTCCTGAGCATTGGCGGCGGACCCGTCGTGGATGAGCCGCTTATCCCTCGCGCCGCGGTGGCTGTGGTACAATACCGGCACACCATCCTTTGTCTGGACTAACCCTTTCATGTCTACGTGAAGAAATGCCTCCGGCGGAATAAAGCCAGACCGAAGCGTACTCTCGTGGTACATTAAATTGGGGTAGTAAGCCCCTGAGATCAGGTTATTATCACTGGCCATCGCCCTAGCAACGTGCCTCCGAATCACCTTAATAAGGAAATTGTCAATCCTATTCAGTCGAGCCCCATTGTATAAGGTCCTGTTGGGATAATATTTTATGTACTGGGATTCAGGAGTTCTAAACAACCCTAGACAGGCCCTGAGGCATTGCCTCTCAAACACCCGAATCTTTTCCATATAGGACGGCGCTATATTGAACCACATGGGACAGCCATAAGCGATGATAGGCCTTATAAGGGCCACGTAGCAAATGACCTTCACCCTGGAGTCAAGTTGACTGCTGCGAAACAGTCGCCTTGTCAGAGCGTAGGCCGTCTTAGCCCCGGCAAGACAAGCATCTATATGTTTGTCAAAATACAGATACTGGTCGAGCCGGATGCCGAGATACCTGACCACGTTTTTCACCACCAATGGTCGTCCCTGCTGTCCAATAATTGTTAATTTTCTCCAGTTGTTTCTGGTGTCCCTAGAGGCCCCAGCCAATGGAGTTCTGAACAGGATTGTTTCCGATTTTTGGAAATTGATTTTCAACTTCCAATCATCGCAATACCTCTTAATTTGCTCGAAGTCACGCTGCAGAAGGATGTTGATGACCTCGATTTTTGGTCCTGACCTGTACGCCACTAAATCGTCTGCGTACGCTATAGCGTGTCTGAGGGAACCCACCAGATCACTTGTGTAAATATTAAACAGGACCGGAGAATTCACTGCTCCCTGTTGTAAGCCGTTTTTAATTTCGAAAACCCTGCTCGAAGTCACGTTGCCAGCTTTGACAACGAACTTCTTTCCCATAAGCATATCATAAATCATATACAGCAAAGGTTTTTGAATGCCCATTCTGGTCAGCTTATAAAAGAGCCCCTCCAACCATACGGTATCGAAGGCCTTCTCAAAGTCGACCAGACATGCACCCGTGCATTGCTTCTTACTTTTATTCCACTGAATGTCGGAAACCAGTTTCGACGCGGCATGAATAGTGTCATGCCCCGCTCTAAAGCCAAACTGGTTGTCCGGAATAATCTTATTTTCTTCAACCCATCTTAAAAGAGATCTATTGACGACTTTCTCGAACACCTTGCTAATATTCGGAAGCAAACTGATTGACCGCAGATTAGCAGGGTTTGTCCTATCTTTATCCTTTTTCGGGATAGGGTGTACCACCGCCATTTTCCACTGCACCGGATAATATGCATTATTCAGCACATTGTTAAATAGCGTGGTGAAGATATCGATCGCTTCTAGCGGCAGGTGTCTTAATACGACGTTTGGGACACCGTCAACTCCCGCCGACTTTTTGTTTTTCAGTGACTCAAAGATGCACCGAAGTTCATCTATACTCACGAACAGATGAGAATTTACATCGGCGATTGTGCCATTTGCACGATTGTCGTCATTGAACACGGTGAAACCGTTGTTCTCGAATCGCCAATTTTGAATTTCGGTCCGCAGGTAAAAGTGGTTAAGAAAGGCCCTCTCTTCGAGGTCGTGGTTACGGCGAACAGGGTTGTTCACCGTATACACATTTTCAAAGAAAGCTCCCATCAAATCCACCCTCTCCTGCGGGTCTTCGACCACGAAAAAACCGTCATTCGAGTCAGCACCTTCCGGACTTATGCCAGCAGTCAGTAGTATCTGTCTGTTCTCGTTCGTCTGAGGTATTCGGACACATGAAATGTCGTTATGATCTTTCCGCCTGAACAGTTTATTTATTTGTGGGAACATACTCGGACTACTGGATTTTATAGCCCGAATTTTATTGCCCCAATACAAACTTACAGATTTTCTGTAATTTTCTGTGATCAACTGTTTCAAGTTTTTGATCATCGACTTCAGTGTCCTTATCTCGGGATCGTTCCTGTCAGTAAACTGTCTGTGTAGCCGTTTAAGCCTCGAGAGCAGTCTACTTTTATGTCTGTACAGAGCATCGATTGTCGCGTTTCGATACTTCTCAGTTTGTTCTTCGTCGGTGGAGTGTCCTACCCGAGGGATAGTCCGCTCCATTGTCTGTTTGATGACAACATTCATTTGCCGTAAATGAATGTCGATCTCATCGTTCGTTAAGTTCCTGTTTGTCGGTGGGTCGATCTCGCATGAGCGTATGTCGCGCTTTAAAACTCTGGTGAAGCGCGACCACTGCGCTTTTCGGTAATCGAAAGAACGCACTTGGTCGTACTGCTCCAGTTGCGTCTGCTCGTTCGGGATCCGTATTACGGCGGCAAGTCCGTAGTGATCACTATTGTACTCAACCGTTCGTAAACAGTTCCGCGTGCTTAGATCAATGTTTGTTAGTTCCAGTCTTTCGTCAACTAGCGCCAAGTCCAAGAACGAACCTTCTCTAGGGAAAGACGGGATATCCGTCGCGTACAATTCGAGTTTGTACTCAATCATATTATGACGCCACCAGTCGTGAAACTGGTTGCCTCTAGGGTTCGGAATACCATTTCCCCATGCCGCATGTTTAGCATTGAGGTCTCCGCCCAAAAAGTAATAATTGTCTTCCGATTGAAGCTCTAAGCAACGAAAAAGCGTCTCGATCTCATTTAAAAATTGAATGCGATGAGGCGATTCAGGCGCGTAAAGCGACACCACATACACCCGCCTCTGGCTATTGAGGGGAATGCACACGATGCATGCTTCCAACACCTGGAACCTGCGCACGTCCCCGCTATATATGACCTTATGGCGCAAGCCTTTACGTATTAAGATAGCGACACCACCTCCTTGTGTGGAGTTGGGCCGGTCTCTTCTAACTACACGATAATTTCTATAGCCCAATTTGTGCTTCGGATTTAGCTTAGTTTCGCTAACCAAAAGTACATCTGGCTTTTCGGCTTTCAACAGATTGGAAAGATTGATCCTTCTCTCGATCCTGATTAGTGAATTAACATTCACCGCAAGGATCTTTAAGTTTACCTCGTCCAGCGTACCCATCATATTCATGGCGCGGCAGACTCGGCAAACAGCGTCGAATAGATAACGTCTATTCGAGCCGCTTGCTCATTTAACTGTTTCTGGAAATTATCGATCTTTCCGTGCAATGACAGAAGGATCGATTTCAAATCCAGATCCGCTTCCGGTGTAGGAACCTTCGGCGCGCTTTTTGTTATTGTGCTACCCGGTCCAGTTACCATTTGGGCAAAGGACACATTGGGTGCAACAAAATTTGAGAACGAGCGACTCTTTTGACCCTTCTCTTCTTCTGACTTCTGTTTTCGAGCCTGCACATTCTGTTTGACCTGCTGATACTTCGGGCATCCCTTGAAATTAGCGGGATGTCCTGAGCTCTTGCAGAGAACACACGAGAGCTGGCCCCGAACCTCTACTCTATCCGTACCTAAGGCACATTCCCCATGTTTGTGGTCCTGGTTACACTTGACGCATCTGAACTGCATATGGCAGTTAGCTGCGGCGTGCCCGAACCTTTGGCAGCGCATACATTGAAGTACACGATCTGACCTTTTTAATTTTTCCCAACGTACCCAACTCGATTTTGAGTTCTCGCGACTATGTGCACGGCTGTTTCCGCCGTTATAGCCCTGCCTGCTCCGCGAACGTGGGCGAAAAGAAAGCGCTTCGATCTTCGCTTCTATTTTTGCTAACCGCTCTTCTAGATGATTATTGTTATTAGCTGAATTAAAAGCCTGTGGCATAGAAACGCTATAGATGTTTGTACCCTGCGACGCTTCATATATTTTGTCCGCGAGAGCGCAGAGTTCGCTGAGGGCCTTGTCCCCCACTGATAATAACGCAATATTTATATGTTGTGGTAAACGTCGCATCCACAAATTTTTGATTATCTCATCGCTAAACGATACTCCGGCGAGCATCTTCATCGATCGAAATACTTCTGACGGCTTTCTGTCGCCGATATCAGCTTTGTCTACTAATGTCTCTAAACGTTTAGTCTCCGATACGGAATGCCTCTCAATCAAAGCAGCTTTTAAAACCTTATACTTGTCGGCAGCAGGGGGGTTCGCGAGTATATCTATTACTGAATCACAGGTCTCGGAGGGTAATGAGGCGACAGTGAGACAATATTTTGTTTCCGAACTACTAATCCTATGCACCATGAATTGTGCCTCCGCTTGGATAAACCACGTGACCGGATTCGCATTCCAAAATGTTGGAAGATGCACCCGAATTGAGTTAATTTCCTCTGGAAAATTCGATGAGTTTAGGTGTGTATTTGCGTTGTTTGCTTCGATGTGAGCATTTGACTGTGCGCTACTATGAGCAGCTCCGTTGCGAGCTTCATTGTCGGAACCCGTCATAATGGGTTTCTTTTCGCTCATGGGGCGATTGAGGACCCAGTGAAAACTAATTTAAATTTTAAGTTTGGAAATCGATTCCTTGAACATTCAAAACTTAAACACAAAATCCTATCAATGTAGAATGTCAATGTAGGAACCGAAATGATTTTGTACTGTAGAAAACGCAGAAATGTTTATAAGAATATAAACGCAATTGAGCGAACGCGAAAAGAGAGAAAAATTAAATAAAATCGAACGCGGGTAAGTGTGACAACTGACAAGACAATTCTATCTTTGAACTAAGTGTGCTGTGACTTATAAAAACGCTCTCACCTGTACAATATTTTGTTAGAAAAAAATTGTTTTTCCGGTTAAATGCTGTTCGAATGTCCAATTTCGATGGTTCCAGATGGTTTTTGCTGCTGTTCTAGGTGTCTGTTTCTTTTAACTTTACTGCTATTCTGGTTGGGCGCTGTTGTTGTGACTGGTAAAATGCGCTGATGGCGATGAAATTCGAAACAGCTGTTGAGAAGATGTAAACTATTTGCCTGTTGCTTCGCTTATCCAAAAAAAAAATGGGCGTGGACGCAGGGCGATCTTAGTTCCACTCAGGGACAATAATTGTTCTTTGAACGTGAACAACTATTGCGCGCTAGTGTTTTGTTTGTTGGCTTGTTGTGTGCCGTGGATTTGCTTATGAGTGCACACTGCCGAATGCTTCTTTGGTGTGTGACAACGTGGCGACGAGAATGATCTTATGGCGATGATGCGGAGTGGCTGTGACGACGTTGAGAAAAAAAAACGAAAATTCGTCGAATGCGAATGCGTCTTGTGCTGGGTAACGGCGTGTGATGGCGTGATTTTGTCGTAGCGGTGCCGGCTGGTTGCCGTTATGTTTCTCGTTCTCTCACGGACGAGAAAAAAATAAATGTGTTCCTTCCTCGGGGGTCACCAATGTAATGTCGTTATATATTTTCTTTTAATTCACTTTATTGTTTGAACATTACTTTTTTACAAACGAACTTTATTAAAATGTTTTATACTTTTTTTCTTTATTCTTAAATCCTAAGATGGAGGCGCCACACAGCCCCAGCACGACCTATTGCCACGATGTCACAAAAACGAGTAATTCCTTTTTTCTATTTTCCCACTGAAATAACCTGGGTGCGTTCAGTTCAGTTAAAGGAAGTGTTCCGAACGTGCGCGTTCTTTTCTTAAGCGCTACATTGACATGAATTTTATGTTTATGTTAATTCTGTTCGCTACAGTAGACTTTAATGCTTCAAAAACACAATGCTCTCTGCTCTCTCTAAAGCGAAACCCGAATTTACAGCCATTATCCATAAATGGCACTTGCATTACCGAAACCGAAAGACTTTCTATTATCGGTATGTGCGTTCATAACAACCTTCGTTGGAATGACCACTTACGCGAAGTCGACAAGAATGCAGCGAAATGGCTAGGTTTCCTAAAACGGTGCAAGAAATATTTTACCCCTTCTGAACTGGCTACAATATATAAGGCGGTCATTCGCCCAAAACTTGAGTACAATTCCCATATTTGGTCTGGTGCACCGAAAACCATATTGCACTTACTGGATAGGATCCAAAATGGTGCTTTGAAACTAATCGGAGACACGTATATAGCGAATTCTATTAATTCGCTTGAACATCGTAGAAACGTTTCGTGTCTCTCGTTGTTTTATCGTTTTTTCAACAAACAGTGCTCTAATGAAATTGCCAACTGCATTCCTCCCCATTGTAAGAGCACAAACACAAAGATAATATTATATATACATAAGCAAAAGAAAGAGGGGCGAAAAATAAAGCCAACAAGTTAAAACACGTATTGCTGATGCTGACTGCGATGGGATTGCCGGCTGTAGGTATAATTGTAAACGCAGACGAAGTACGACCACTGAACAGATCAGACGTGCACGCGTGAAGTGGAGTAATCCATATAATTTCTGAAGAGTGTTAATTATATTTATTTAATAAAGAGTGTCCAATGTATTTATATTCAAAAGAATAATAGTGTGTTTTTGTGAAGCCCCCTGAAAAGATAAATTTTAATTTCCCCCCTCCCCTAAACCTTCAGCAATTTAACCGCAATACTCGCCATGCTAGGAATGCCCATCAGTTTACCATTCAGCCTATATTCGGATGGACTATAAAATACAGAGACTCTTTCATAAGCCGTACAACGTGAATGTGGTATGCCTTGCCCAGCTCTGTCTTTCCTCCCCAATGCAATTTGCAGACATTTAAGACCAATGTGAATCGATATCTAATATCTCCTCTATCCCAATTTTCTTAATGCCCACGCTGTGTAAATCACATTACACTATAAGAGTAGTCACAACCTCTTTAGCGCGTGTTATATAAAAAAAAATCCAACGCTGGACATTGACACAGTATATTTGCCGCTGTCTAAGATTCCTCCAGGCATAGTTTACAGGTATCATCCTCTCTAAGGCCCATCTTCCTTAAGTGATACCCGAAATTACCATGTCCTGTTAACAAAGCCACCACCCATTTCAATGTTCCTGATATCATGCCTAGAACCCTTCTTTGAGTGGAGCAGTTCGGCCACTTAATTGCCATTTTAGCCTGTAGACATTGTTCGACGGTTGACCACCTTCTCAGGTGTTCTGCCGTTATCCGAGTGTGAATCAGCTGTTCTACCATTCCTTTGTTTGTTTGTTATAGATCAGTTGATTTCGGGCAGTAGCTTCTTGATAGACATATTCCATTTGGGAATGTATTTTTGCGTCCCCTTTAGAAATTTAGATAAAAAAAAAAATTACCCGTTGGGCCCTGCAGTGACCTGCGTGAACGTTGGCGACTAAATTTGACACTTTTTTGGAGAGCCTGCCACAATTTTTTGCTATTTTGATCATTTTTTTAGTTGAGGAAGGCGCTTCAAAAATTTGGAAAATACTGCTATTTCCAAATAATAAAAACCCTTAAAAAAGTAAGGCATCTGCCTGTCACAACACTAATATAGTGTTTAGCGAGTCAATACTAGTTGAATATCATTCAAAAATTCTAAATTTGCAGAATAGCTCCCTTTTTTGCGACTTTTAAGAATTCTTAAGCGGTCACGCTGCTTGTGACGGACTCAGAATCGCAACTCTAAACCACGGTTGCCGTTTGAGTGACTTTGTCGCTTTATCTAGTGGAATTTTCAAAAGTTTAGTGACAAAAATTTATTTTGGAAAAAAATTGCCTTAAAAAAACCTAACAACAAAACCCTGTTCGAATATACTCTTTGTTACATTTCAAAATCGCACTTGCTGATGCTGTCATAACACGAAACTGCTACCGAATGGGTGTGGAATTTTCAGTAACTGGCAGCATAAATAAATAACGAGTATCCCCAATAGGAGCGAGGCACATCCATCGACTCTAAAGAGAGTACGAATATTAGATATTATCCAAACGTAGATAATACAAAAAACTGGATAGTATATCCTACACCGGATATTGACTCTGAGTGCTGAAAGGATTTGTAAACTCTTTAAAAAGCTCTTTTTCTTGGGCATGTCGAAAAAAATCGATATTCCTGATACTCGCAGGAGAGGAATGAGATATGGAGAGTGTAGTGGATCACATTGGCTTTCAACATCCGTAGTATTTACATATCGTGCCATTAAATCCGTGAGTCATGTTGTTTGCTGTTCGATTAAGCCTTTATGAATAAATGGATGACTCTTGGCGGGGTAATGGGGTTATGGCATACATTTAAAAGAAAATTTTAGGACACTTCTTAATAGTTTTTAACCTTCACCAGGAAACTTAGCTAGGCAAGCCGACTTTAGAATTATGTCAGCGTTATCTGCGATAAACTGCGAATTGCCATTGAATGTCAAAATTTATTTAGGTATACGTCTGAAATTGAAACTTTGATTTCATGACATCGCATTAGATATAGCTTTTCGTGAAATATCACTACTTTGTGGTAGACAGAAACTTTGTTTACCTCGACCTCGAATAACTTCTGTAAATCGTTGTTTATTTGGGCTCTGAAGACAAAAAAAGGACTAAGGAGACTTTTGATGACCCTAAGAACCTTTGAACCTTTGGAGAGTTCTTTCAAATTATTTCGACTAATACATAGTAAACAATACTCAAGTTTTCATCGGTGCGATTTCATTAGAAGGCGTAGGTATACTCTTACAATCAATACCAATTCTAAGACAGTACTACAACGGATATAAGCTCTAAAGTACTGACTTTTACTATAGTGACTCGTATTTGTTAAAGAACTATCTGGACCCGGCATAACTCCGTTTTGCAGAAAAAATGCGAACATATCGATATTCCGGATATTTCTCTCTGCCTGAACCTAAAATACACCACACACACCTACACACATAAAAAAAAAAAATATGAATATCGGCCCAACGGTTATTGAGTTATAGCACCATCAAGTTTCACCCCGAAAGAAAATAAAGTTGCGTCCGTAAGACAGACCATAACTCGAGAACGGATAGTCTGATTTGAGCTATAATTGCTCTGGTGTGTTTTCTTTGCGCCTAAGGAAGAAAAATTGCAAAACTTTAAAAGGAAATTGGAGAATTCGTAGAAATTTATATTTCATACATTTTGCACTGGGATTTTTTTTTTTTTTTTTAATTTTAATCTAATATACAGTGAGATCGTGTTGCCATTTTGGTCAAAAATGAGTTTTTGGTATCCAACGATTCGTCTTCGAGAGCACTTTCGTTTGAGTATAATAACGGGGCCTTTAAGGTTTCGTACCATACCAAATCTGAAGAAAAACAAAGTTCTATCCCACAAAATGTTACAACTTTTTGCTGTAACAAAGTTCTATGCAACAAAATTTGTACATAGAACTTTGTCATTCAATCATATTGAAAATTTATTAACATTAAGATATATGGTGATAGAACTTTGTGTTTTTGAAATTCTCACATAGGATTTTGTAATTTTAACTATCTAACTTCAAAAATAACATAAAAAAGTTCTATGTTCATCACAAATACAGGTTACAGGTTTCAGGCAAGGTAAATAAGGGACTTTATAATTGCCCTTTTTTAAATGGCTCCTGTTTGAACAATTGATATCCAATAATTGATTTTTTTTAAAGATTATTTTTAATATAGTTTTTTATATATATAAAAAAATGCATAAACATTAATTACGAGTGATATTCATACAATAATCTAATTATAAAATGTATGTTGTAGTACATAGGACTTTGTTTTAACTTTCCTTATTGGCTGATCGCACTTTGTATCAAAATTTAAATTCAATTTATAAAGAAAACTATCCGTGCGGGCAAAATTTAACATTTATAATTACTATTTTGTGCATTTTTATGATTCTGTATAATTATTATTTGAAAATATTAATTTAAAATGCCAAAACAGATCACCCAAAACTTCAAACGCCGATATCTCCATACAACAGTCAAGTCACATAGAACTGTGTTACTTTCAGGGGACGACATTGAAAATGCTTTTCCTCGACACTCATGACAGCTTAAGTTATGCACTGTCAAAACAAAACGCTTTTGCTGAGCAGAACTTTAGACAAGATATTTAAGCAACAGAGTTTCTTAGAATGAGCAAAGCTAGTTAGGTATACTTATAATATGAAAAAAAGAAAACTTAAAATGTAAAAAAAATATTAAAAAGACAATGGCAACAGTTACAATAAATCACTATAGCACAGGGTTCGGGCTTTACTGCAATATCAGTAGATCTACTGCAATTTTAGGGAAAAAATAAAATCTACTGTGCTCGACTGATGATTTACTGCATTTTATGTGAATTTCGGAAATCTTAAATCGAAATTGAATGTATCTACCTACATATTTTCGTTTCTTTGCATATTTTTATAAGCCCATTGCAAATAATCAGTTAGCAATGTTTATTGATTCTACAAGGTGTCTGCCGGGAAGGTATACTACTTTGTTTTGCCGCCATTTTGGCAGTCGTGTCGTGAAGTTGACAAGTGGCAAATTTATTATTGAAAAATATTCGATAAACCGATGTGTTTTAATCGTTAAAACATATTATCAAACTCAATCATCGATTACTTTGACGATGAGAAAGTTACGTGAAATTTTTGGGAGAAACAACGTGCCAACAAATAGCATTATTTATCGTGAAGTGAATGATTTCGAAGAAAGAGGGTCTGTAGGTGATAGGCCCAAGCATGGACCACAACGTACTGCAAGATCGGCTGAAAACATTACTCTTGCTCAAGGAATTGCTCAAAACAATCCATCAACCTCAATTCGACGCCGTGCTCAGGAGCTTGGTCCTCAAAGCAAACTGTTAACGCCACAACTTCATGCTTTGGGCTTGATTAACATGTAACAACAAGACGGTGCCACATCGCATACAGCCAGGATAACAATGGAATTACTGCGAGACCTCTTTCTATCACAAGTTATTTCAAGATATGGTGATGTGGATTGGCCTCCACGGTCGCCTGATTTGACTGCTCCGGACAGAAACGCTTGAGCAATTCAAACAAAATATTCGTGATGAAATTAATCAAATTTCCAAATTTATTGTTGTTGTTCTACTCTGCTGTCGCTTTTTTTATGTCTAAACGAAAACATTCTTAAGAGAATATTTTAAAAATTCATTTTTACCGCATTTTGTCTAAATTCAAAATCTACTGCAAAAAAGTGAATCTACTATACATTTTTTTAAGATCTTCTGCTGAATTTTATAATTGAAGTCCGAACCCTTATAGCATTTTTGAAAGCCCTGGTTTTCAGCGTTGGATTAAAAATTACTAGACTCAGTAAATATTAAATAATGGAAAACATTTTACTTTCACAACATTAAAAAAATGCAGAATACAAGTTTTTTGAAATAATTTTGTTCAAAAACTGTTATGCTGATTTAAAAAAAAAAAAAAATTACGAAAATACTATAGATAGAACGCTATTCTAAGTGTTGCTATTGTTTAGTTTTTATTTTTTTATTTTAAGTATTTATTTTCATTTGCGAAAACACTAAAAAAAAAAGAACGGAAATTAATAATGTCCAATGACAATATTGTGTCCAATCACGAAATTTTCATATAGAAGTAATTTCCATTGACATTATGTCCGCGGACATTACGTCATCCCACCACGTAAAACAATAGGGGTATTCACGATCCGGTGCAGCTAGGGTTGCCAGTTCGAAATCAGTACATATCTGGACATTATGTTGAAATTCCGGGACTCGTCTGGACATTTCAAATTTCGACTATTTTATTTTTGTTTATAAATTAAAAAAAGGGAAATAATTTGTTTTATTAATGTGCAAATAAGCGTATTTATTTCAATAAAAAAAAAAACAAAAAAGAATTACAAAAACAAACAAAGATTTCAATCACATTTCTCTTCATATTCATATAATGTTATAGTCAAACAACGAAGTTCAGTCGCTCCTAGGGTCTAAAAATACATAAGCCAGAGGCCGAAATTAAACCCAATTTCGACCTTTGACCGAAGTATTTTTAATCAAACCTAGCGCCTGAGCTTCGGCCTTTGACTACAACATATCTATATATATTATGTCAATTACCTGTTTTGTATGGGGAATTAATAACTTAATTTTACCAGGCTTAATGGCGACATATACCCACGATTTTGGATTTGTGCACATCTACGGCACAGTACCTTTAAAATAACATAAGTTTCATTCTCCTCATTTCATATTAAATACGAAAAAAGCGTACGGAAAGCTCGGATGTTCACATATTAATATAATGATGATAATTCTTTCGGGGTGTAATTCGATGATCATGTAACTCGATAATTATTTTGTTTTGTTCGTATTGCTGTATATCAGGTTTTTATTTACTTTTTGTCGCGAAAACAAAACTTGGAGGGGATGAAAGAGGTTATGAAAGTTTGTATGGGGAAATACACTTTGAAAGAAAAAAGAAACTGGATAGAAATCGAGTAGTGACACTTCAAATAAAAAAAAAAAATATTTTAAATTTTAAAAGCAATTGTTGTTGTCAATTATTTTAATTATTTTCCAAGCAAATTGTTGTTGTCCACAATTTTGAAGTTTTTTTTTTTTTAATATACCTAAAAAGTTTGTTCTAATAAATTATGTTTACTATGTTATGCCTGTGACACACATAGGGTTTCGATACCATGGTATCAATACTATGGCATCATCAATACCACGATAGGTGACACACTATACAACGTAGTATAGGCTGCCAGTTGCCATTGGTTACCATGCTGCGGCAGCCAATGAAACCCGTGACACACACCTAGTACAGACACCCTGTTGGGAATCCTAAAGCATTTTCTATGAAAATGATAGGTACTTTAAGTAAAACTAGTTTCCACTACATGAGAGTGGCGCTGTTTTCGCTAGGAGGATAGCTATACTACGCAAAAAACCCTAGTATCGATACTACGCTCAAACCACATTGCTTGCATGGTATGACCGTAGTATACCCTGACAGACATGTGGTTCATCTCGATACCATGGTATCGAAACCCTATGTGTGTCACTGGCATTACATTAAGTAACTTTTTTAAATCAAGTACATACTTTTATTATACAAAGATGATATGGCCGCACTGTGACATCGGATAATGGACAAATTGCCACTTATGTCTGCTCATGAGTGGCAATTTGTTATGCAAATTGGGGATGCCACAGCCAAATCATTCAATGCAAGACGCATTTAATCGAGAATTGGAGCGAGAAATGGACTTCGACCGAATCGCATTGAGTCAACCTGTTCGAACAAATGTGCCAATGTTTGAAAGTGATTATTTTGTAATTCTATGAAATTGGAAATACATACACTTTTTTCAATAAATCATGGAATTTGAAAAATAAGTTTCGCCGGGACTTTTGACTGGACAATTCATTTCTCACCGGGACTCTGGACACCGCTTAGAATATCTGGACAATCCCGGCGAGTCCCGGTCGTCTGGCAACCTTAGGTGCAGCTGGTCTTGTATCATTGCGAAAGTGCGAAAGTGCAACTTTTTTTCGCACCACTACAACAAAATATACTGACAAAAATTTCGCTACACTTTTGCACTTTAGCTATACCCTGACCCTATTGTAACAAAAAATACAACAGAGTAGCGTTATCAAGTTGACAGTTCGCTAAATTATGAATTCCTGTGTGCAGGTATCGGAAAAAAACAAAGAGAATGGAAAACAAAAATAAGTGCCGCCGAAGGGAAAATCATAATTTTTGTTATGTAATAATAATTAATTAACATAATTTTGTCTCCATTATCTTCCAATAAATTGAATCGTTTTTCCTTTTTGCTTTTTAAAAGATTTTTTTCAGAACAAATGCCAATTGTCAGATTGGGTCTGACTTTGTTTCAGTTTTGCTATAGATGAGAAAAAGTGTGTTCACGATCTGATAAAAAAAAAATAAAATTTCGCAATTTTACTAGGTCTGTTACACCGAATCGTGAATACCCCTAATGTTCTAAGCAAATAAGAAACATTTGTTTGGTCACCTCACATCTTGGCTGTTTTTGCTCCAGCTCTCCCATCCATTATTGGGTTCAGCTTCAATAAAGTTTTTTTTTTTTTTTCGGTAGCTATCTGCTCGCCCTACTCTCACTTGACTTAGTATCATTAAAAATGATCGCTTGACAATTCCGTTGAAAAATCTTAAGAAAATTAATCTCCATGCTTACATCTAAGTTGTAGGTACTATCAAAGTGAAAATAAATAAGTATTCATACGCCGTAGGTGGGTATCTATTCATTCTCCGAATTCTTACGGAGCGGTACCTACATATATGACGATGAATAACTTTTTCATTTGCTTTTCTGTCGCAAAAGTATAGATAATAAATATATTTATGTGATATGCAAATTGTGCGGAATCCGGTTTTTGTATTCAAATTAATTGTACGCCTTTGTTTGTGTATGTTGCATGTCCTTCTAATTTGGTTATACTTTCATCAGCTCTGTAGGTGTTCCCACTCATCGTAGTGACACAAAAACGAAAAAGGAATCGTATTCTAGTCGTTTCTGTAGTGGCGCCTAAGAGCGTTTTACGTATCTCCTTCCGACGGTGCATAAACCGTTCAAGGATTTTCTATTAAGTCGTTATGTTTATTTAAGGATGTTTTCTTTTTTTCAGTTTTTGTTTTTTTTGTTTCGCTTCTATTCCCCACCTTCTTCTGCTAAAACAATTCTTAGCAAGGACACGATTTTCTATCTGGCTTTATGTTTTCTTTTCTTAGAAGATTATATTTCTTTGCCGAGTCTTACGTGACAGCAATTCCTCTTGTCTGTTTTAATTAAAATGACACCCGAGTGCTGTTTGGTTAAACAGAAGTGGAAAATTAATAGAAGGAAATTGGATTTAAGCTTCATTGTGATGTTTATTTATTTTTCAAACATTTAGTTTTTTTTTTTTGAGACACTTTTTTGCGAAAAACAACTTATTGATGAGAAAATCAAAATCAAATAAAGTGTATGTAGTTGACAGGATGTAATTTTTGTGTACAATAGTAAGAAGGATGCATGTAAACAAACGTAGGGACATGGGGACTAGGAGAAATCCATGCACTTGAGTTCAATTGTTTGAACGTAATCGAATACCTGACAGCTTCAATATCCTCCGATGAGATGTGCTGTGTGCAGCTATAGATGTAAGTGTTTCTTAAGAATTCAATTAATTTACTGGGGAAGTAACCCCAAGGTAGCTCGATGTGACAGTTTAATGAGGTGTAGGACACCAGATTTTGGAATTGATTTAAGGGCTGTCCACTAGTGAGGCCCATCAAATGGCAAACGCACCTACTGACTCAAGTTTTTCAACGATCGAAAGAATTCTTAAAAATGGGAGATTGATTCAATAGACACGCTTTTTGGAAGATGGTTAACAGCTTCTCGGGAACAGCAATTATATCAGTATAACCTTGAGCCAAGGTATACGGAAGGCTGTAATCAGGCTATGAATCTCGTACGCTCATGTGAATTTATTTCCTCAGAAAGAAACCTCAAAACCTCGAAAAACAATAAATTAGATGTTAAAAAAAAATTTATGGCCGGGTTTGGCACTTAAGTTCATTAACCTATCGAAAAGTGGGTTTCAACTTCACTTTCAAAGTGATTCAAGTTTCGTTAAGTGGATGACTAGACAAATAGTTTCTAACCGGGACTCTGGACACGGCTAAAAATATCTGGACAATCCCGACGAGTCTCGGCCGTATGTCAGCCGTACCTACAAGGGAAAACTTTAATCGAATTCCCTGTATGTATGTCAATCACTCCTATTTCGAAGATCAACTATCAATCGGTTGACGATTGACAAATTTATCAATTAAAATTGATGTTGGTATTGCGAAAAACAATTGATAAAAATATAAATTGTGAACATAACGCCAAAAAAAAAGTTATTATGAACGAAAACTCAACTTTGACAGTTCTAAAATATTTGATCTGAAGAGTGATAGTTACGATTTTTGCAAACAATTTAATTAAACAGTAACTACGAGTGTTAAATCTATGAAATTTATTGAAAACCATGTCATCGGTGGAATAATTTTTTGATGATGACCAAGACGAGACAGAGTACGCGGAATTGGCGTCTATACGGAGGAGTTTGCGAGTCGCATCTAATCCTTTCGAACTGGAAAACCGAAGGTAGCTAATTTCATTTCCAAGGAATGCTTTTGAGGTGCATGCGTTGATTTTTTGGAAGATATTGGACCCAAACTTAAACCGATTAATTAATTGCAGCTCTGCTTGGTATTGCTCAGTCAACAGCAACAGTGTCCTTTATTCTAAGTGAACTGCTAAACGCGTTATGGAAAATGACATGTGCCCAAAATGGATAAAATTCATTACACATGGGAAGAAATATCTATATATATATATCTAGCCCTTAAAAAATAACAACAAAAACAATTAAAAACGTTGATGTTCTACATTTTCTTTTAAGAGTCGTCCTTATCAACACCGAAATTGCGATTACTACCAATTAAATTGTTCAAGATTGACATTCACATTCACAATACCGATTTGTCAACCGACAATTGCTGCACGTTCACAGTCGATCAACACTTAATAATTGATTATTGATCTTCGCAATACCATTTGAAGAAAATTATTGATAAGTATCAACTATCAATTGATAGTTGATCTTCGCAATAGGGCTGAATATTTTACTGGATGAAAGCCTGAAATAATATGTCAAGGGCATAGTTGGCCTCCACACTGAGAAAAAAGATAGTTAAACGAAGAATTTTGAAATTTTAGCAAAATTGTAAGCTAAAAGATTTTATATCAGGGCTTTTTGTCGTTTTATTGTTGAACGTACATAATATTTTAGCATAGCGTTTAATAATTGTTCATGTCGGTTTTTTGTTTTTTTAAAATAAGCCAATGTAAAATCCCTAATAAAGACTAACACATCCCTCTGAGGAAGTTGGGAAAACCCAACGAAACGTAGGCAAAAGAATGATATAGTTTGTTATTTATTTCGATTCGGAAACCACTGATCAGTAAGCTCATAAAAACAATTTAAAGTTTTAATATTTAGGGTTATTTTGACCAACGAAAATTGTTGGCATTACAACGTTTTTTCTGAGTGCACCAACGAAGGTTTCGAACAGTCAATCCATATTTGACAAAATATTACATTGTGTTGCCAGTAAAAGAGACTACCTAACTATACGTTTTCATATGTCGGATTTTGATATCCTTGCCAGGTTATACATACAGGATAATCAAAGGGGCACAGCTGTTTCAAAATAGTCTGAAACCCACCTTTGGTGTCAAAAGACGACAAGATGCACTGCCACACCTATGTGCTTCCCCCAACCACAAGTGCAAGTTGTGCGAAACCGATTTCAGAAAGGCAATTTTCAAAAAGTCTATGTGCAGATACCATTGCATACGCCGATATAATTTCCACAGAGGAGTGCTCTCACTGGAGGCTTTGCTAATAAAGTAATCGGCTGAATGCTCTTCTCATATAATACATGATGGAACGACTGGTATCCACGGTGGATATATGCATGATTATTAGCGGCAGGATCTCAACTGATGGGTGATGGCATGCCAGAGATAACGAGCGAACTACTTGACATGTAGCAAATGATTGAGATGGAAAAACTTGTGTAATCCGTGTATCTACATTTGGGTCACCAATTCCTATGGAGAATACCTTCATACCGCTTTAAGTCTCTTCGCAGGCACTCACCCACCAATTAGACGGGCCTTATTATCATATGTCACTTTGCTCAATAAATATTGCCCCAGTTATGTGACGAAGCGCGAAGACGAACTAACCAATTTTCCTGTTTTGGCAAGTCCCATGCGACACAGAGATCTATGACCTAATTTCGAGCGTATATCCCGAAACGATGTTATCGGTGCTGCCTTCTCTGTTAGCACTTTGTGACCAAATACACCAAATCATATAGATATAGATACCTACCGCATTAATCAAATGAAAAATCCAACTGTTGATTACACATAATGTGTATAATGTCCTTCAAAGGATGTAATTTCCGGAGATTAGCTTTTTCCGTAATTCATCATCCGGCCGTATCCCGGAGCGGCAAATTAGCTATCGCATTCAACGTCCCATATAAATGACAGAAGCACACTCTGGAAATGTGCCCATATCCTTGGGATAGACTTCCGTACCCCACAGCAATATACATAATTGTGGATAGATGTAGAAGACCCATAGCGACACTACAGCTATAGGGTACTCTAATTGAATTCCATTAAAACCTGATGACAACTGTCAGCTAAAGATATACGAACGTAGTTAAGGCTGCATGAGTTGCAAGTCCATGAGTTATCGTTCCGTTTTTCTTTTTCCTTTTGTTTCATCTATTAATTTGCCCCTATCAGCTATCACAGTCCCAACAGAACCAAAAAAAAAAAAACTCGCCCTACAGTGAGGATAAATCACAGCGTTGTCAGTTTCAGTTTTAGGACATAATATAATCAGTCGCCATTTTTAGCGATGACATAAGCCCATCCCAAAGGACACAAGGCATAGATATATAGGTAGGTAGGTACCTACCTACCAATAAGCCACAAAGTCATTCACAATGATAAACACAATTACCACAAGGCGAACTCTGTCGTCGTCAAAATCATCGTTTGCTGTGAAAAGGACTCGGCACAAAATATTAAAATCCATTTCCACATGCTAACGGGCAAAAAGGGATCAAAATTAATGTCTCAGGAGGATGTTTTGCGGCCGTAATCCACAGACTAGTTCTCGCATTTCTGTGTATGATATAATAATAATAACTGTATGAATGGGTGTACTCACCACGCCGTCGCCAATGTGATGAATTGTGCAGGGTATATGGGCTGTGGCACCAATTTGCGTTGTCACCACGGTTGAGTTCTGGGTACCAAAGTACATTGGGGACTTGAAAATGTCATCCCCGCTGCCGCCGTCAGCAATGACCGAAGTCCCACCATTGTTATTTATTGTGTCCTCTGTATTTGTGTCGATTATGTGATTGCCGCTGATGCTGCTGTGTTGGTGTAACCGGGCATTGGCATTATTTATTACGATCCCCGCTGTCTCCTTTGTTAATTGGTGATTTTTGGCAACGATATTACTCGATGACGCAATATCTGTTGCTAGATGCGATGACATAATTAAATTTTGATTTATATCCCTACTCAGTTCATTTGCGTTATCCTTGTTAACGTATGGTGTTAATCCTGAAAGTATAAAAAAAAAACACGACAAAAATAAGTCACTGGCCATGGGGATTGTTAAACATATTTTGTTTTCATTCCATTATCATTATCAGGGGCAGGGGAGTTTGTGTTATATTAATGAGGATGACAGTAAATTGAATTGGGTTATGACTCCAGCCCGACACTGACTCTCTGAGTGAAACGGTCAATGATCCTGCGGCGAGATTAATTATTATTGTTAGGATTGCGGGGGGTTATGTTTATTTCATACCTACATAAATAAGTTTTGTAGGTTGAACACAAATTGAGTTGGTAGGTAGTGGGAAGTTGTTGTTGTGCGTTTATAACAGGGATTCCCACCACGTTTTTCTTGTTAATGTGACTAATTTCTTTAGATATATTATGTCATTTTAAGACCCCAGGTCAATAAGCCGGCGCAAAGCTTGGAATTACTCGAGAGCTTAGGGTAGGTACCTACGTGCTGTGCATATTAATTGGGACAGGCATGTTTTTTAAACATTATCGTAAGTAGGCTATGATTTTCGCGTTACTGTTTTAAAATTTGGTAAGGTTATTTGCAAATTAATTATTACAAATATTTTCTTTCGGATTTGAGGAAGGTAAGTTGCAGTTTTTTGTGTATTTAATGAACGTTTAGTGTCATGAAGTGTTATTTGATTTTTTTACTAGCTTTGGTAAGTTTGTTTTACACAAATTTGAAAATGGATATTTCAATGGAGAAGAGAGCTATGATTATTGCTTTGCATGAGCACACTGACAAAAGCATAAGGAAGATTTCGGATGATGTTGGAGTTCCAAAATCAAGTGTTGCTAGGATCATAACGTTGCACAAGGCTACAGGATCAATTGCAACGGCTCGTACGGAACATTGTGGCCGAAAACGCAAGACAACGGATCGCGATGACAAGACTTTGATCCGTAACAGCGTCATTCATCCGTGGAAGACTAGCGGTGATCTTCAAAGGGACTTAGCGTCAGCTGGTATGGTGGTGGACTCATCGACTGTTAGAAGGCGTCTTCTAGATGTGGGCCGCAAAGCCAGAAGACCACTCAAGAAACAGCTTTTAACTGAGGCTATGATGAGGAAAAGGCTGCAATGGGCCAAGAAACACAAAGACTGGTCTTTGCAAGACTGGCGAAGAGTAATTTTTTCCGATGAGAGCCATTTCGAAGTTTAGGGCTACCGGGTAAGTGTGGTAAGGAGAAGTGACAACGAAAAGCTCCGACCTGGTCACATTATTCAGACCCCTAAACACCCACCCAAAGTAATGTTTTGGGGTTGTTTCACCTCCTCGGGCCCTGGAAGTTTAAAGCCGATTGAGGGGATGATGAATAGCCTCAAGTACGCCGACGTCTTGACCCATATGCTCTTACCGACCATGAAAAGACAGTTTCCGACCGGAAATTTAATTTTTCAGCAAGATCTTGCCCCATGCCACACTTCCAAAAAAATGAAAGCATTCTTTGCGGAAAAAAGGATTAAGGTGCTCGAATGGCCAGGCAACTCTCCTGATCTCAACCCAATAGAGAATCTTTGGGCTATACTAAAAATACGGCTGAGGAAAAGGGATTGTACCACCAAAAAGAAGCTTATTTCTGCAATAATTGAAGTGTGGTTTCACGATGAAGAAATAAAAAAAATATGCGAAACATTATTTTTATTATTATTTTAATTTAAACAAATTTATAACATTTTATAAAAAAAAATAAAGAAATCATAAAAATGTTGTCTGTCCCAATTAATTTGCACAGCACTGGGTAAAGTCGGAAGATTTGGCACCCATTTTTTTTTTTTTCTTTCGTTACAACTTAAAAAATAACGTAACTGGAGGCAGCTAGTGAGGGACCGAGCTTGTTGGTTGAGGCCGTGGTCCACCCCGGACTGGAAGCGCCACCAGGAGTAAAGTGAACTTCAAAAATAAAGCATAAATATTTGAAATTAGAACATAAATTTATTAATTCTTTGTTTGATTTAAAAACAAAAAATAGGAACATACCTAAATATAATTCAGATCTTGAAACATACCGAAATTTAAAAAAAACGTAAAAGTTAAAAAAAAAAATCTTAAAAAAAAAATGGAGGATGATTTGGTGATTAAATTTTAAGTTCTCTTGCACAAACACTAATGTGGACGGGGAAGTGGACTGTGAAGTGAACTGTGACGTCTGGCTCTGGAATCTGGATGAAATGCGATATGTCGTTATGTGAAAGAGTAGTGTTCGCGATTATGATATGGATGGAAAAGTCGATACAATTGTATCGAGTTCGATACAAATGAGTTTGCTCGAGTACAGAAGTACAATTTGCCTTAATTCGATACAATTTATTTTTTTGTGCATTCTACAATGGATCGGAGGTACAGATAGGTAGAGTAAGTGCGGCAAATATGGCCCATGTGGGTAATATGGCCAACCACTGTATTTCGCAAACCATAACCCACAGCGAAATAAGAAATGTTTCACTGCGAACACGTTCAACTCGGTTTAGCCTCAGTCTTTTTTGGTGAGTGTGGCGCGACGGGGTTTGAAGATATTCGGCGCATTTTGTTTTTTAAACTTTCGTTGTAATTTGTTGGTAAGTTTTTTTAAGTGTTTTTACATAAAATTCTGTGTTAAATTGGTAAGTTTTTTTCTAAAATTAAAGAGTATTAAATAGGTATTTTCTTAATTTGTGTGAATTTAAAATTTAAAAGAAAGTTTATGAAGTAAGTTGAAAATTAAAATGAGTAAAAAAATCAAAGTGTTTTTAATATGGCCCACCCCATCCATGTGTTGGTAATATGACCTAGTAGGCCATATTTGACACGTTTTCTGGATTGAAATTTGATTTATTTATTTAATTTAATTTTTTTTTTTTTTTAAGGCTAAAATGTCTAAACAAAGTCCACAACCACGGAAGACTTGTTGGAAGACGACATAATGAGAGCCATATCAGCAATCTACAACAAAATAATGGGATCTTTGAAGGCCCACCCTGGGCCATATTTAACACCAGGTGGGCCATATTAGCCGCACTTTTTTCAAAACTGAATTATAGAGTTCCTTTAAGTTTTTGTTTTTAACTTTTGATTATGTTTGTTTTTTTAATTAAAGTTTCTAAAGACTGAAATAAAAATAAATTGTGAGACTGTTTAAAAAAATAATAAATGAATTAGACTTAAATTTATGGTTTTATTTAAAAAAATGTTAAGGGTGGGCCATATTTGCAGCACTTACTCTACCTACCTTGCAAATTCTCTTGCAATTTGTATTTTCCAGAAATAGAAAATCAAATCAATTAACGAACTATTTGTTTTAAGTTTTACTTAAAGCGTTGACTGGAATCTACTGGAATTCATCCTGTTATGAGGTTCAAGCTCAGGGCAATAAGTATTTTGAATAATGAATGTGCAAAATGAGAACATTAAGTCTTAAGAGTAGGTGTGTACAGATTTGTTATGACGTCGGTAATGATTGTTTATGTTAATTTTTTTTTTATGGTTTTGAAAAAAATAAAAATATTTTCATTTCACTTTTTTATACGAAAAATTGTTTTCAATACAATTCACTTCACTTCAGTACAAATCGAAAATGGCATTTTCCATCCCTGGACCAGCGATTTCGATATTTTTGATGTCAACGTTAATTTTATTGAAAAGTTAATTTTATTCTAAAGAAAGAGACAGTATACATTACATATATACAACCTTTTCACTTGGTATGACCGGAATTTAACATGTTAATTTAACCAAGTTTAGAAAAAATGTAGTTGCCGTTCATAGTTAAGAGTTTATTTTGACATTTTGAACTTTAATTATCGTTGAGTATGAATTGGAAGTTCCAATTGGAATCGTTTAAGGCAACACATCAATCACGAATGAAAAATGGTCAAAAGGAGTTACTTACTTTATATAGTGATTGACTGTTTTCTGTAAATATCTTTAAAATTTTAATTTTTCGCCAAAACATTGTTCGACTGGAATATAGCTACGAGTATGATCTACAAAAAAGTATATATCAATTTATTTTGTTAATAAGAAATAAACAGTTTTTTGTGCGAATGAAAATATTTTGTTCATCAAATTACTAATTACTCTAAAACCAGTGGATGTATCGCTACCATTGGTATTTGTCGTTTAACTAGAGGTTATTCCGGATGTGTGCCTTCTACGTCAATTTGTTTCTAAGATAAAGCTAGGTATAAAATTAGTCAAGTGGGCTCGGACAGACGGACAAAAGCGAAACTAATAAGGTTCCGTTTTTTCCTTTTGGGTACGGAACCTTAAAAACGACCTATACAATTTCACCACAAACATCACTTCACTCTATATGCCTTTTTGTTAAAAAAGATAACAATTGCTTATTTTAAAAAGGAAATGCAACGAACCCACAACGTTATTAAAATTTCTTAACAGAACGTTGGTCGTTAGGTATATTAAAACTAAAATTAATGAAGTACTTCTATTAAAGTACCAGATTTACAAAATACAAAATCTATTTGTATGAATTGATTCTACAAATGTTTTAAAAAAATTTAAGCCCTTTTTCTAAAAATTATTCTTCAATGCCTCAAGCACCGGAATTATACCTAAATTACATATTATCTAATAATTATGCCTGAGTTGGCATCACTGCTTGCAGTTATCAATGTCGTCAGAATTTAAAGGAAACAGTTTTATTGAAGGCTTTTTGAAAGTAATTAAAGACCTCAATCAAAACTTCGAAAAATGTTCTTTCTTAATTGTGTTTTTGTAATTTTCCGAGCAGCTTTGTCATTCGATAAGAATATTTCGATAGCCTTTAACAGCATGTGTGTGGTTCTAGGGGGAAGTGAACTCAAAAATTCAGCCCATCAGACAAAAAATCGGGACATTTGTCTTTATATTGCATAAAAGCCTAAAAGCCTCTCATCCACCCGATTATAACGACCACGACCATGTGGATATAACGACGCAAACTCTGAGTCCCTTGATTTTACACCATATTTTCCATACAAATTCATCCTGATATATCGACCTCGGATATTACGGCGATTCCGTATATAGCGTCCTTTTTTTTCAACAATTTGATTTTTTTCCTCCGGATATAGCGACGAAATAAAAATAATCTAACTAGTTGCCTCTGCCTGTGCAAAAAAACGACCGTTGGTTTCGTTTGCTTAAATAGCGTCTGTTTTTTTGCTAAAATTCGATTTTTTTCTTAGCGAGACTATAAGAAAATAGTTCGCACATGCAGAGTTCTGTAACTCTTCACTTTTACCTGATGCACATGTTCAGAATACCCATGATGGACTGGATAGTTTGCCATTGGCACAACTCGCTAAAATTTGGGTGAACGAGGAAAACTACTCTAACTGGGAGACTTACATTGATGTAGATAACCACGTTTTGACCTCCGTTGACCCTACAGATATTGTTGAAAGCGTAGCTATAACTGACGCTTCAGCAATAAATATGCATGAGGTGTTATCTGATGACGAGGAGTCTGACGATCCGGAATCGGAAGAACGAATTCCAACAGTCACAGATGCTTTAGGTGCTATTTCAGTCTTAAAACGATTTGCTCTATTTGGTGAAGGGGAAAACGAGATGAAAGTGTCGTGGCTTATAAGAACTGAGAAGCCGCTAGAAAAACTTTTTGCTGAAAAAAGGAACCTTAAGCAGCGAAATATTACAGATTTTTTCAAGGAAATGAATTAGATGCCGACCAGTGTTGCATCCCTTATAACTTGCGCATTTTTATTTTTTAATTACATTTGTTATTACAGGTTTTTCTTATTAATTTTGACTGAATAATAGAACTATGAATACAGCATTGTGTAGTAGCATATCTACTAGTAAAGAATGAGTTTATTTTTTAATTTGTCTGACCTTCGCTTATAGCGACGTTCGGCTATAGCGACCATTTGAGCCCGGTCCCTTCACCGTCGTTATATCCGGATTTCACTGTAGCTAAAAAAAATAAATTCTTTAGGTTCAACCACTTCAGATTTCTACACAGAAAAACAAGGATCAATAATCAATTCTGATACTATATAGCTGTCATTTGAAATATTGAAGTTTTAGTGGGATCCAAAATTGGATTTCGAAATTTTTTCCAGAAATGTTGAATGTACGTGCGGTGTAAATTTTCCACGAAAACGACTTCCATCGTTGGGTGTTGAAACAAACAAACCTTTTGCAATAATCAGCAAATTCAGAACAGCTGATAAATGTCATAGCTCACAACTTGAAATCATTTTCCACAATTAATTGATGGGCTCGTAATATTTTTAAATGCACTAAATTCATTTCATTTGTTAATTAATGTGATCTAAATTTGTAACCAAATTAGTTTGCAGTGGCGTAGCAAGGGGGGGGGCAAGGGGGGCATAGGCCCCGGGCGGCACTTTGTTAGGGGCGGCAATTTGGAGCGTTTTTTTTTTTTTTTCTTTTTTTAATTTGTAAAAAAATATAAAATTGACAAAACGGAGACTGCTTCACAGTAAGTAATTAGACATTCCTTGTGTTGCTTAACAACAAAATCCAATGAACGCTGCTCCCTACCCAGCAAACATTTTTCTTCAAAAATGAATCATAATGATTCAGATAAATGAAGAAATGCTTCAGATATGAGTTCATTTATGATTCGATTTGAATCCAATCTCCTGAGAAATCGGTCTTCATTTCTGAATCTCTTAAATGATTCATAAATGATTGGAGAAACATTCACTATTCATATTTTTTTATTCACTTTTACATATTCATTTAAGTGAAGGAAATTTAAATTCGAGTTCTGAAAACTTAGCTCATAATCATTTTTGTTCATTTATGTGAATGCAAATCCAATGTCAGTATTCCTTTTTATCTAAAACCAGATTTGGTTCCCATAAATGAATGTTATAAAGGGTGTTCGCGAAACAATTTTCGAATTTAAAATTAAATAATAAAAGATTCACAGGTTTTTATATAATCGTTTTTATTTTAAAATAAAACATACAAATGCGGATTTATGTTTTGAAAATAATTGAAAATAAATGTTTACCACGGAGACGAACACACTCATTTAAACGAAACACCATATTTGTGAAAACTTTTTTACAAGTTTCTTGCGCAATTCCTCTGATTTCGTTGCGAATATTTCTTTTCAGTTGCAATAAATTTCGCGGTTTGTTAACGTAGACTTTAGATTTAAGAAATCCCCATAAAAAAAAAGTCCGCAGGTGTTAAGTCTGGCGATCTGGGGGGCCATGGGATATCACCATAACGACTTATGACTTTTTCGGGGAAAATGCGCCTTACAATGTTCATTGATGCTCGCGAAGTGTGTGGTGTAGCACCATCCTGTTGAAACCATGTCGATCCGTTTACCCATTCATTGTTCTCCAACTCAGGTTCCAAAAAGTTTTCCAACATAGACGAATAGGTTTGGGAATTTTTTTTCTTAGTGAAAGACGTGGATTTGCAATAACATCAAGACGAACTGCTTCAATTGTTTCGTCAGTTCTCACAGTTCGCGATACACCTGGCCCGTGTCCCACTACAGGTCCTTGTTCACGAAAACTTCGCACCCACTTGCCAATAAGTTGCGTACTAGGACAATCCCGTAGACGCCGAATATTGAAATGTCTTGCGAATAGCCACGGGAGAATCGTTATTTTTAAAATATGCCTCTACAGCAAACGCACGATGCTCCGCCGACCAACGATCCATGGCTACTAAAATCCGCACGACGCGTAAGTGTAATGAATACGCCTCCCCCCTCCGCCGATACCCCGCTCGCCGTTTATTCAAATTCAAAGTCGAAAATTCTTTGGCGGACACCCTTTATGAATGTACTCGTATGTTCTTCATTTTTACTGAATATAAAGTGATTCTTCAGTTTTGATGAATAAAATGTTTGCTGGGAAGAAAACTGGAAACTGGAGTTAGTGCGAATAAGTAATTATAGTTTTGCTTTTTTTGGTATTAGAGGTATCTAATATAATTAAGATTTAACATCAAAACATCACATTTGTCGCAACCAAAAAAAAAAAGGTATACTTTTCTATTGTGTTTTATTTTGCTCAAAAGAAGTGAATTGTTGGAATTATTTTATGCTGCATATTCAAAATGATTGAAAAAAAGAAGAAGTGGGCAATATTTGCAAAAAATGAGTTTTGCCTTGTTGCTATTGCATTTATAATGGAAGTGCTGACACTGATGCCAACTCTACAGAATTTTCTGTATATCTACAGAATTTTCATTTTGCCTACAGAAATACAGAATTCAAACTAAAATATACAGAAATCTCAGATTCCAGTAAAAATTTGATTTCCTTAGTTTTGCGTTAGTATATTTCCTTGACCTAAACAAAGAAATGCAATCGGAGCACCCAAAAACTCTTTCTTGCTGTACGACAAAATATTTAAAACGTTTAACAAAATGTTGGAGTGTTTTTTTTTTAAACCAGAGTAGGTAGTAGGTGGATTCTAGGTACCAGCGATACCAGCGGCTAATAAAATTTATGTAATTGTACAAAATTAATAAATACTAAAGACTGATATTTTATGCCACTCAAATTTTACATTTTTAGCACTTTTATTATGTCTGGATACAGAATTACACAGAATTTTTATCTTTCATCTACAGACTTTTGAAAATTAGGGTTGGCATCACTAAGTGCTGAGTTCTAAAAAAAAATATGAACACATATCGGTTTTTGGGTAGTCATTTTTGAGAAATAATTTAAAAATTAATTTATTCGATTTTTTTTCGAGGAAATCTAGGTAAGGAGTACCCCAGGGTTCCGCGGAACACAGTTTAAGAACCGAGAGCGTACTTATTTCTTCTTTCCGCTATAGGTTGGTTGGTTGGTTGGTTAAAGTGGCTGTATTCCCTGTTACCTGGTAAGGGAAAAACACAAGTAACGCTATAGGTATTCAATCTCCTGTCAGACGGAACATAATTAATTCAACGTCTGGAGCAGTTTTCAAATACCGGGACAAATTTTAACAATGTTTCACAATTTTCATTTGGTACAGGGAAATAACTTCACCTTGAGTCTGAAATAATTTCACATTTTTATGTGAAGTGGGAAATGTGGAGTTATGTGAAGTTATTTCCCACTTAAAGTGGGCAATTACATCACCACCAATTTTGTGAAACTATATTTCAATATTTTCTGCAGTACGAGCTGTACGAGCATGCACTGTTGTTTTCACATCTCCTACAGACCCAGTTTGCTCAAATTTTTGCACGATTTTTCCGATTGTACGCACATTTGGACGATAAAATTGACCGAAAAAATCACGAAGTGCACGATATGCATTTTGATTTTGTGTGGTTCACATTCAACATCGGCCCTTAAAATGTAACCACCCTTTATAAGTGAAATTATTTTCGCCTCGAGTTCTTGTTGTTTCCATTTTGAAGTTATTGGACATGAAGTTATTTTCCTGCACCATCCCTTCAGCAGGCAAGTTACTCCCATAATTCGCACATATCCATCCATTTACACGATTCTACAAAAAAAAAGAGAGCACCATTATTCGGAACTTCATAATAGCTGCATTGTAAGTTGTAATTAATCGTTTATAGACATATGCCTGAAGGACTACGAGTGCAGTACACCGAATGACTGAATGCGTCATATCAGATATTAACGTCATTCCATTCTTTTTTAATTTTGTATGATTCAACGTCTCCCTTTGTATGGGTATGCACCACATACCAACCGGATATGTCATTACCCATTTGCTAATGAGAATGCATCCGAAAGGGGATGCGCAAAATGTCGTACTTTATTATTGTTGGTCTTGGAAAAAAAAACTATACAGCAAACTAAAAGCGGAACCAGAAATGAGGCAGATTTTTAAAACAATATCACAACATTGCTTCCGGACATTTGCATTTTCGCTTTTCGCTATGCTGAGCCTATTGAAATGTCTGTGCATTGTTCAAGTGAATTCCGATAAATCATTCCACATCATTATTTCGTCCCTATCAACATCATCAGAGTGCTGTTTTTGTTGTTGTTGTGTTGTCATCGTGGCAGAAGCGAGCGGCAAAAAGCCAACTCTGACACTGACCATCGCAAGCAACGCAAAAGGAAGAAAAAAAAAAAAAAAAAAAAACCCGGAGTAATCTATAATGGCTATCTACATGCAAAATCAGCAAAATACGAGAAATTCCTGCAGTCCACAAATACACAGCCGCTATCCCCATCTACAAGGATTCTATTAAACTAATCGTGTGTACTGAATTGAGGCGCTATACGTACACAGACAGCTATGTGCGTAAGCTGGTCATGCTCTACTTGCTATTATTATTATTATTGTATTCTACCAGAACGATAACGTATTCGATTGGAAATATTGGTGAACATCGCCAGACCACTAAGTCCGAGGGAAATTCTGATATTGAATTTGCTGTCCACACGTAGCCATTCCTTCCTCGAGAGACACCGGAAAATTATCCTCCCTATTTGGTAATATGTACCTATGCTCTACAGAAGTGGCCACCAGCCGCCATGTATCAAGAAAGGGATCAAAACAGGCAAGAATAGCATTACCTACATTATAGTCCATGGTAGGGAAATCTGCAGTATTCCCCAGCCACTTATCTGTGTTTACTGACTGACAAGGAGCATTACAATAAACCACACTTCTGTCGAATTTGATTTGCTTAAACCCACGAAAGGACTAACCTTCTCCTCCCTGGTCAATCGTCGCAGCCCCAATGTATATAACTCATTTTTATTGAATGTGAACACATGAACGCCATAACCAATATTTGGTAACCAATGATGTGGAAATTATTTATACAGTTTAATTTTATGTATTCATGTATCCATGTTGTTCCGGTTGTGTATAGGATTTTTTTTTTTCGTTAGGCCTCATGTGTGTGTTTGTTTTATGGGGCACGCATTGTTTAACACTTTGCTTCCCTTTTTTTTTTTTGCTTTTTTTTTGTTGCGGGACATCGAGTCGAAGAACCTTTTAGCTATAAAACATTGTGTACCAATAAAAGCGTCCTGAAAATTCGTTACCATCGAGAGGGGAACCTTTTAACAGCAACAGCACCAAACCAACCGCTAAGTCGAAGGCGGTCAACTGGATATTTATGACAGTGACACGGGCCACTAAAAGTGACAAAGTTTTTGACTTAATTGAGAGAGTTTCGGTTAATGATCCTTTTGAGTGGGGATTACATTAAATGGTCGGTTATTCATGAGGCCAACAAGTTAGTTTGTTAGTAGGATGTGTGCTAGTTCGAGTGGGCGATCAAGTACTAAAACTTATTCATTACTACCTCGACTCGAGTGTGATTGAGATTCATCAGTAGTCATTTCTATTTACTGGTAAAGTTTACTTTTATTTGAAGGTTGATGCTTTAAGTGTAAGGCAAAGCTGACCGCTGACGAAGCATTTTCTATAGGTTAATGGGCATATTTGTTTTGCTTAAACTAACAAACAACCGTCATTGTGGAGGGAACTTATTTTCATAGAATGCCATGAAAAAAAAGTTGCTTGTGGTAAGAAAACTGTGTTTGTTCTTAGTTAGTTAGTTAGGTATACCCAAATGGTATTTGTTTTTAATGTAGACATTCGAGATTTGTGGAAAAGAATCACAGACATTCCGGTTCAACTTACGGACTACCGAAACATAAACAATAATAAAACGATTATCCCTGATGGGGAGTAACTAGAATGTGTTTGTTATGGTAGGTATACAGTCGCGTCGGCATCGGTGGTTCGCTCACCATGCAGATTCAAAGTATACTCCCGTAAGCTGAATATTTTTAGTGTCTTTTTAGTCTATTAGTCTTGGTCACATTCTCATTTTTTATTCCATTTGGTAATTTTTTAACTAAATGAACAAATAAACTCGACTTTAATTTTTATGCAACCTATGCAATGTGTTGAAATAACTGTGATGAATTGATTGTTCTGCACGGAAAGAACTGCATAGACACCAATTGCAAAATTTTGTGTTGCAAATCACGAATTATATATTTTCCGCAAATCACAACGATTTTGTCTTGAATTGATACAAAAATTCGTAATTCGACATTGAAAACGGCGAAAAATATCAAATTTTGTTTTTTGAATATTACGATTAGAAGTATTAATTCGAGCTTCATTTATTTGTAGTGATTTGCGACATTTTTGGCGCAATTCACTACTTCAATAGGTCAGCTCTTCAAACACCACTTTAAAATCTCAAATTGCAAAAAATATTTCGTAATTTACCACCACTGAATGATGAATCAATAAGATCTTGTAATAATTTCGCACATGTACCTAAATTGAAAAATGAAATTGAAAAATTGACGTAGAGAAGTCGTAAATTGCAAAATATGAATTGCAAATTGATAAAAATAAGTTGCAATTTATGATTAAGAATTTGTAAATCGCAATTACTGAAGTAGTAAATCAACCCCTGTTGCAATTTACTAAGGGATGAAATCGTAATTGCAACAGGAAAGTGGTAATTTACGATTATTTTTTTTTTTGCATTTCACAACCACAGTTATATCAAATCAATAACTATTTCTGACAAATTGCGATCGGTTATGGCAATATGTATTTCATGCCCGATCGCATTATTGCCACTAAGAAGTGTTGATTCACGACTTTTGAGGGTCAATATCTTCATTTTATACAATTTCTAGAATTGCGAATAAAAAAATTGCGTGAATTAGTAAATCCTGAGCTAAGCTCTAAAATGAGACAAACTTTTCGTGATTCGGCGCTTGTTTTTCTTGATTTTATCTTAAACTTCTTTCCGTGTGAGTTTACAAATATTTCGGACTTAAATTAGGGGTATTAGCGATCAGATGCAACTGGTCTTGTATCTTTGCGAAAGTGCAACTTTTTTTTACACTACTACAACAAAATATACTGACTAAAATTTTAATAAAAGAACAGAGTAAATTGTAGCTTTGTCAAGTTGAAAGTTTGCTAAATTGTTAATTCTTGTGTGTAGCTATCGCGCAAAAGTAAAGAGAATGTACCTAAAACAAAAGTATAAGCGCCGCCGAAGGTAAAATCCAGTCAAAAAATGGACAGAAAAATAGGTTTTCATGATATAAGACTGCATTTTGCTAGAGATGAAAAAAGTGTGTTGACGATCTGATAAAAAAAAAAAATTTTGCAATTTTACTAGATCTGTTACGCCGAATCGTCATTGGTCATTTTAGCTATATTTGGTAATTTTTATTTCCAATTTTGGACATAAACTTTATTTTCAAGTGGCAACTGTGTTTATGAGGCAATTACCAATCAAGGAAAATTATGTCCAGGTGACCAGTTTCTTTTTTTGACAGAAATGCATAGATACATAATTTATTACTATTATTATAACTTTATTGTTACATAAATTAATTATATATAAAAAAATAAACAAATAACAGCACTAGCTACCAGGGCTTAAAGCTAATGCTTTATATAACATTTCAGGTTAATATGGCCGTGAACAAAAGATAAAAGTCACAACAAATTTTTGTTCCGCTACTCGTAGGCGCAGTGGCTTAGTGGTTAGTGTGTTGGACTACTAAGCGAGGGGTCGAGGTTCGAATCCCGCAAAAACCCAAATTCCAACTTAAGGTTTTTTTCACTGTGCCACCTCTCGCGAACGTCTGACAAACATCCGAGAGTATAATTGTCTTCAAAGAGCTTCTCAGTTAGCCGTTTGGAGTCGGCATAAAATTGTAGATCCCTTCCATTCGTTTCAAAAATGAAAAACTCACACAAAACGAGTGGTTGTGAAAAGCTAGACCTAGGGTCCCTCCGGACCTGTTGCCAACTATTTTTTTTTTTTTTTTATTTTTACTTGTTGTTCTATTTATTTGTTGCTTTATTTATTTTACTCGTTGTTCCATATTCATTGGGAAAGTTAGTAAGTAACCGAAATCAGAAAAAAAGGTATTAGAACTCACCAAAGGTAAAAGTTATTATAAAAAGAGGAAATCCATTGAATTGTTGTTTGAAGGCTCTTTGTATTTTGAAAGGATTATGGGAAAGCCTGACATTTAGGGAATGACATTAAATGCTGACAGAACAAGGTGTGTCTGTAGAAGAAGAAACTGTGTGCGCTATGTAGGTATATGTATAGCGATGCCGACGGTCATGTGCCGAGCACGTTTCTGTTAGGCAAAAAGGACTGTTAAACCAATGCAAGATGTTCATGGTTTGTAAACGGTTTAGTTTTACGGTACGTTGTGTACAGGAACACAGGAAGATCTATCCTGCCTGCAAAAAAGGAAAGTTAAACAGAATAAATATTGTCACTAAATATTGTTAGTAATAAATTCTAATATATAAAATTCTTGTGTCACGGTGTAAGTGGTTGAACTCCTTCGAAACGGCACGACCGATTTTCGTGAATCTTAGCGTGCATATCGGCTAGGGTGGATAATCGGAACACATCTATTTCTCATCCCCCTAAATGTTAAGGGTGGTCCACCCCTATTTTTTTATTTTTTTAGACCCGATTTCAATGAAATTTGTGGATGCGTATGACTGGTACCAGCGTAAAAGACAGGATACTTTTGGACCCGATATATAGCGCTGTCCTCGATCTCCGAAACCGCTCAACGGATTTCAATGAAATTTTGTGGATGTATATTCTTCGTTCGGTGCCGTGAAATAAGGCCAAGCGAAATAAGGCCAAATCTGAAAATTTGGCCTTATTTCACTTTAAAATAGTGAAATAAAGCCATATTCCAAGATTTGGCATTATTTCACTTTGGTAAAGTGAAATAAGGCCAAATTGGCATTATTGCGCTTTGAACTCATTTGGCCTTATTTCACATTTTGGAAGTGAAACAAAGCCAAACATGTTTGTGATTTTGAATAAAATAATATTGCCATTTTTAGCCTTCGAAAATTTGAGAAAATAAAAGTCAAAAATTCGCGCGAGTTTTTTACAATTTCAATTTATTTTCTCAAACAACTTTTTTGTTTTAGCAAAATAATTTATAAAAATGGCAATTTATTTTCTGAAACAGCTTTTTTGTTTTAGCTTTCGAAAATTTGAGAAAATAAAAGTAAAAAATTCGCGCGAATTTTTTACTTTTATTTTCTCAAATTTCGAAAGCTAAATTAAAAAGTTATTTGAGATAATAAATTGGTATAGCATTGAGAATTCGAGTTAATTTTTTCCTCTTATTTTTATTTCAGTGAGAATGGCGCGAATTTGTTGATATTAGTTTTATTTCTTAGTTTTTCTTATTTGTTGATATTATTCGTATTTCTTAGTTTTTCTTCATACCTGGCATATTCATTTATGTATGTATTTAATATTTAGAAATGTTTCAGTAGGTATACAATTTTAAAATATTTAATACATTAGATACATAATGTTAATATACATAGGTACATCTATGCATAGTCAAAAATCGAAAAACCTCAATGCAAAATTTAAATAAAAACGTAATTAAACATAACAAATAGAATTAGTCTTTTATTACATACATGTTCATCACGTTCGCAAGATGGAACAACACTAAAAGTGTCATCTTATAAATAAATACATATCTCTATAAGTAATGAAATGTTTTAAAGTATACAGCTTCGTATTTCATCTAGCAGCAATTGGCCTTATTCCGCTTTGCAAAGTGAAATATGGCCATATTTTTTCCATATGGCTTTATTTCTCTTTCGTTAAGCGAAATAAGACCATATTTGGTCTTATTTCACAAACAGATTTGGCCTTATTTCACTTTACTAAAGCGAAATAATGCCAAATGTTGAAATATGGCTTTATTTCACTATTGTAAAGTGAAACAAGGCCAAATTTTCAAATTTGGCCTTATTTCGCTTGGCCTTATTTCACGGCACCTTCTTCGTTCCCACTTGAAGAATAGGATACTTTTGGACCTGATAGGTGGTGTCGATCTTCGAAACAGCTCTACCGAGTTGATTGAAAACGGGTTGTGCACGTTCCATTCAAAAATAAAATCAAACGCTATTTCTAAAGTTGCATAATTAAAATTGCGAAATGTGAGCAAGATTTAATACGAAAGGTACGGGCAAAACCGCTTTGGTACAGTTACAAATAAAAGAGACTGACGTCCATATGTGCACTCATAGCTCGGGGATGGATCGTTCGATTTTTATGATTTTTTGTTGGATGTTACGGGCTTACCTCTACATAATTTGGATTTAAAAGTCGGCTCAGTTAAAATGTTGTTGCGCAACGTCAATGTACCGAAACTTTGTAACGGATCGCATTCGCATCAAATATCATGCAAGTGATGATTTTGAGGGGAAAATTCCAATGCAAACACTCTTATTCCGCAGATTTCGCTTATTCAGAACGATTTTTCATTCGTATTTAAGCGACTTAAATTTCCCGAGCGTCGCGCTTTTACTATGGCAAATAATTTGCTGCAAGTATAATCGATGGATATTTGTACATTTGTGGCATCAATCTTGATTTCCCATTTATATTATTAGTTTATATTTATAACTTATGTGTAATTTACTAAGTACTATAAAAGATCATGTCTTAATGTACAAACCATTTAATAAATGAACTGATGCATTTATTGCGGTTTGATTGAAACAAATCAACATTGCTATTCATCATTTATTTATGTTGCATTTAATATAACTTTCGAATAAAGAAATTTAATTGGCCGAATTACATATATTAGGAAGTGCATTGTGCATGCTCGGAATTATTATTTTCAGTACATTAACAAATTTGGGCGGAACGAAGTTTGCCGGGTCAGCTAGTTATAATACCTATAAGTTTTGAACAGGTTGGAAGGCTTTTTTTTTTTTTTTTTTTGAAAACAACATGAATTCTTGAGACTCCCAAAGTAATCCAGTACAAATACCCATAGGAACTACCTATATCATCAAGTCGGCACAACTTCTTGTTATTTAAGAGCTATACGATTTCATAATCGAGCTTATACCAATAGACTAAATGGACAAAAAATGGAGGGTGTGCGTTTTGAATTTCGAACAAAAAAAGAAAGAAATTGCTTAATGACATGGCACACCCTAATGTAGGTGCAATATGTAAATCTTAAGTTTCGTTTTACACAGTTTTGAAAATCATATCATGTAGGTGACTTATTTTCTTCAGAAACCACTCACACTCCGCAGGGACCCCAACAGCATGAAGCGCGCACTTCAAAAAAGGAAGTTATGTATAGGCGCACCCTGTATATATAATATTAAAATTCCTTTAGGATAAATGATACCTAATTAAAATCACGTGTACATACTCCTAATCTACATTTCGTCAATTTTATCTCTTGTCGCCAAATTTGGTGGGACCGTAACAGATAAATAAACGAACATCGCAAACCTGTGCTAAATTTACATATATATAAGTTACATTAAGTAAATATACAAATTTGTTTGATAATGCTGTGCACAATCTCTTTAGACAGATAAAATCCCTCACTGACAACCGAAAGTTATTCAAAAAAATAAACCACAACTTTTATAACCTATAAAGCAACTCAAGTTAAAATCTCCACCCAACTGGAAGACATACAACGCTTGAGATCTAATTATCTCCACAATATTTTTTAGTCATTTGTCACATGGCATGGCATTTTCTACCTACTTTGAAAACTACGTTAACATAAAAACTTAAAAAAAAAAAAAAAATCCTTTGACATGCTGCGAAGGGTTTTATAAGTTACTCAACATTATTATAACACCAAACGAATGATTTATTATACCGCCCTTACATCTTGATTTCTAGGTGATGTGATACATATACGCAAGAACAACACTGTGAAGCACTACCCCATACGCGTTGTGCGGTTGCCTACGTCTTTTTAGCAATCCCATCATATCACTATGGCATCAACAGTATTTTTCGATATTCCCACGTCCTTTGTGGCATTTATGATACAGTAGAAGCGACAAAAAAAAAAAATAGTTTGACAATATTGATTCAGCACATGAGAGAAATAAAAAAAAGCAAAAGAGAAGTAAAAAAAAAACATTATCCGTTGAAGAGTAACGACTATAATAAAATATCATTCTTTTGTGAAGTATCGCAGGATTGTGACTTTCATCGCACCCTTCATTCTTGTGTACTTGCAGTTGATTGTGTGGCAACTATTGTGTGGTTTCTGATGGTGTTGCGTCAATCCACAGAGCCTGATTTAATAATGGAGGCATGGAAATAAACGTGTGAAAGAAAATTAAACTTTTATCAAAAGAATTGCTATGACCATATTTACGACTACCGGAAAAGCAACTATAACAAAGCCTAAAATGGCTCAGTTAAATCCTATCCTAATCCTAATAAAAATAGCGAGGTGATAATCAGGTTGAAGTACATTTTTATTTCCAAATTAAATGGACGTCGGTATTCCAATCTCCAATCTGTCGCATTGTCATTGTAAGAAATTTATACCCTTCTACGATTGTCCCAATGCGAAATGAACAAAAAAATAAATAAATAAAACACACACAAATCACAAAGCGATTACTATTGGATGTTATGTAGGAAAGAAACCTTCAGACCTCGGTAGAAAGCACTAAACAAAATAACGAGTGATTACGAATCTCTATAAGTAGACGCGTAATTACAAGGCATAAAAACGCTCAGCCATAAAATTTAGCAAAAGGTATGTTACGTACGATTTGAATTAGACTCGCAATCAAATAAGTTCTCTGTGCGGGACCTTAGGTACACATAGATATTTCTTATTGCTTCAGAGACTTTAAGCGTTTTTCTCTTTGGAGGAAGTGAGTTTTCTGTTACTTGCATAACCTTGCTGTGCCGTGGTGTTGAAAAGACACTTACCTTACTGCAGGAGGCGATAAAGATTTAACGTGTCTTAATGAGCTTTTTCCGTATCAGCACATCCGGTGCGCGGGTATTTCGGCTATATGTGTGAATTTCTACCCGCTTAAGTGGGAAAGGACATTTGGCAAATGTATTAGAAGTTTTAATGCGCCCTTATGCGGCAAATACATTTTTCTTTTCTTTTTGTATTTGAAAATTCTTTTCAACAGCTAGCGTAGGTAGTACAGCGAATTGGAAACAGATCAGCAAGTCAGAGCACAGACAAGAGAAACATACAGATGTAGAATATGGTACACATCGAGTTTAATTCTTTTTCTTCATCTAGATGGCTCCAGCTACTCTGTTTTTCGATTATTGTATGATGCCTGTATTTGCCAGCCCCGACCCCAACATTTACTTTGTGTTATATTTCTCTTGTCTGTGGTCAGAGTCAGTGACGTAAATACTGTGCTTCAATTAGTAAATCTTTTTGATGTTGTACTCTTCGCTATTGGCTGTAACGTAAGTGTACCTAGCATTTTGTGAGCTTCATAGTCATGAGCACGTCATGAGGTTGAAATTCAGTGAATCTTTCGAAATATAATTTATGGAGCTGTAGAAAAAATCAATGAGCGGGGAGGAGAGACATTCCGCGATACTAATAAACATTTTTAGTGCCTAGGCTAAATTTTTCGAACTCACAATGGCGAAATTTTCAATACAAAATTGCATATTGTGACCTACATAATTTTTAGTGCGAAGTTTAAAAATGAATGATTGTAGTCGCAGTGGCTGACTGTTAGTGTGTTGGACTACTAAGCGAGGGGTCTCAGGTTCGAATCCCGCAAAAACCCAAATTCCAACTTATGGTTTTTTTCCACTGCCCAACCTCTCGCGAACGTCTGACAAACATCCGAGAGTATAAATGTCTTGAAAGAGCTTCTCAATTAGCCGTTTGGAGTCGGCATAAAATTGTAGATCCCTTCCATTCGTTCCAAAAATGAAAAACTCACACAAAACCAATGTTGTGGGAAGCTAGGCCTAGGGTCCCTCCGGACCTATTGCGCCAACTATTTTTCTTAGTTTAAAAATGATTATAAGTAAAGCCCATTGAATTTCAAAGTCAAAGTCGGAATAAGCCAACTTTCGTAGTAATGAAAATGAATTTTGAAAAAATAAACTGCACAAATGGGTCGCGCGAAATTTTCTGGTTCATCAAAAGTTTGGTTAGTCTGTTTTGTCTTTTATTAGCTAGGTGGTTATCTTAAGACTTAGATATCCGATAAAATTATAAGAATATTGTGAAATAAGGTGCACGTCAGCGAAACTACTTTACTTCAATTGAAACTACTTTACATCAAATTTGGAAAAAAAAAAAAAAACTTAAATCGACTTAAAAAATATTTGTATTATATAGATACATATATTTAAAAAATGTTTTACACAATTTCCCAGATTCAGATACGTTCGGTTTGGTTCCTGTCTCTCTGTTCTGAAAAGTTTAGCCAAATAGGTACGTGAAAGAATTATTACAAACGCTATGAAAACTATGTTTTTGAAATCGACCTCCCCTGTATGGAATCTATTTCAGGTTTTGGGTCAAATCTACTCAGTTTTTTTTTTTGTTTTGATGTGGTAACGCTGGCACGTATGGCTCAAGTACTTGACGTGCCACGTGGCAATATACATATTCGGCCCAATTTATTTATTAATTTAAGTCTAACATTTTACAATTTACAGACTATGTAATTACATAATTTAAAAAAAAAAACTCTTAAAGTAAGAGAAAAATGTAATATTAAGATAAAATGAATTTAAAAATTAAAAAAAAAAAAAAAACGTGAAAAATGTTAATTTAATTTAATGTTAAGATAGGGTTACCAGAACATCTCTTTTAAAGAGAACATGTCCTCTTTTTTCTCAGCGATCTATTTTATACTTTCTTTTTTCGCTTGGCTCTTTTTTTGTCCTCTTTATTTGTTCTGCCCTCTTTTTGTTCTCTTTTTTAATATATAGGTATATATGTATATGTATATCAATTTTTAAAACTTTTCGGTACGCCCATAAAAACTAGCAGGTTGCACTTTCCCGGTGTAATTGGTTTCTTGTCTGTTTCACATCACCCACCTCTGTAGCCAGCGTTGCCAGTTTGGGGGTTTTCTCTCCCAAATTTAGTGTTTTTTTTTTTTTTTTTTTTGTCTACGGGCGGAAATCTGGGGGTTAGATATTGTTAAGATATCCTTTTTAGTAGTCTTAAAATGAGTTTCCACTGAAAAATTAAATTCTTAGGTATTCTGTGAACGTAAGAAACGCGTAAAGAGTCTTCTTTATAAACAAGAATTTCATGAAATTTGCTCAAACTTTAGCGTATTTGGAAAACCAAATTTACATTTTCGCGTTTCAAATTCGAAATTCATACTTCTAAGTCGTGGATTAGTGGTTAGAGTGTTGGAGAACTAAGCGAGGGGTCTCAGGTTCGATTCCCGAAAAACCCTAAATCCATCTTAAGTTTTTTTCTTTTTCCACGGCGCTACCTCTTGCGAACGTCTGGCAAGCATCTGAGAGTATAACTGTCATGAAAAAGGTTCTGAATCGGCTATTCGGATTCTGCTTAAAATTGTAGATCCTTTCCATTCGTTCCAAAAATGAAAGAGTCGCAAAAAGTGAATGGTTGCGAGGAGCTTGGCCTAGCCTTGGGTCTCTACGGACCTGTTGCAAAAAGTTGGGGTTTTCCAGATTATCTAGGGGAAATATTTTAACCGTCAGCGGCGGAAGGGGGTGGGGGGGGGGTGGGGTTATATTGTTTGGTGATCGTAAAGTATGTCCTCTTTTTTTGTTTGAGGTATACGAAAACAATATCTTTCTCTTACTATCTACGTAATGGAGAAGTTAAAAAGCCAAAAATCAAAGCTCCTATTTAATAACTGAAGAGCACAGAACCACAATTTTAAACAATTTTTCGAACTTAATGGATTGGAAGCAGCGAAAGGTTTTTATTTGTGGGTATGTTTCATCGGCTCCAGCTAAAAGGAAGCAAACTGAATCCATTTCAAGACGACAATCTTTCGACATGTCAAATTCGATCACTATTATTGCAATAGCTTCAGTAGTATATTGTCAAAGAGGCCCGCGAATTGCCAAATATCTCACTTTCTCTTAAATGTGTGCTCACACATATAGCCCACTTTACATGATTACTTTGAAGTTTCCTAAAACCGCTTGAGGCAAAGTCCCAGAAACCGAAAATAATCATTCAACTCTTTCACTCCCATCAGTTTTCATTCGGTTATCCGCATAAACCTGCTCTTCTCTCTCGCCAATGCCACATAAAAAAATAATACAAAAGGATACATAGTTTCACTAAATTGCATTTGCCACACAATTTCTGTGCGCTCATTGTTACAATTATGCTACACGACCGCTTTATTTATTATTCCTCAAGTACGTGCCAGAGAAGGAGCTCTATGAACCTCGTCGTTAGGGAAGATTGGAATTCTCTGATGGTGTCAGTGGTATCGGTCATCGAATTGATTTGCATTCTGTGGTGTAGTGCCTAGAGATAAAGTCTCATCTTTTTTCATATATAGCAGCATCCTGCAAAGTTTACCCACTTAATCACCGAAAGCCAACTTGCGTCAGTAATATCGATTGCTGGCAAAACTGCCATCACACCACGAGAAAGAAAATAGAAAACCCCTTTGGAGCACTAGAAAACATTTTGTTTTAGGGCTGTGTGTGAATACACACGCTGACCGAATGTAGTATTTACAAATGCGGCTGTTGCCGGTTGCCGCCTTCATTCTCGCCTTGGAATATATAGGTAGTAGTAGTACTCCAGAGAAGGATATTTCAACAGTTGCCGCTGGTGTCCTTCCTCATTCAGTCACCACTCAGTGTCGATGGTGTAGAGCATTATTCTTTGCCTGTGGTGCAACAAAGACCACGAATTATAGTGTCGGTCGTCGCACCCTTGTTCCCCACACGAAGGAGGTTGTTGGATGTACTTGACCCGAAAATGAATGAGAATGAGGCGATTGGGTTGTGTGCTGAAATGCTGCTGTTTCTTGCGAAACAAATGTGTTGCCATAAAATGCATACTACCTACAGATGAGTAGGTGTGTATGTGTATATAGTGTGCTGTGGAAAAAGAAGGGGCGCGTGGTACCTAGTGGTAGTATTCTAGGACGATTTTTGCTTGTGGCATTGGGATTTAGGCTAAAAATCTGAAAACCATGTCATTTAAGAAATCCCACATGTCGGTCGAGTCGGTGAAAGGCAGAGGAAAAGGCTGATTTCGCATATCTCGGTCGATTTGTGTGGAATTGCCTGAGGGTGTGCAGCTTACCATAAAATCTATGTGTGTGTGTGTATGTGGGTATGCCGGTATCATATGGTCAGAATGGTGATTATATTGATCGTCTATTCGTCTTCCTGTCTGAAATGTAAAGAAGCATTCCATTTGATGAGCTCTTTTCAATGGATTTCCATGTGCTATGAAACGGTTTCGGGGTTAGGATAAGGATCCACGCCGGCTGGAATGTGTGCACATTTACGCACTAGGTATCTGCGAAAAGACGGTGGCTGGAAGTCATTAGAGAAGTCGTTGTACACAGTTAGGTATTTTCCGCTATTACTCGGAATAGGAGTAGGTATATAAAATGTTTACAACGTCATTCTACACCGATGGCATAATTAATCGCCGAGGTTTGGGTTCTGTGCAGTTTAATTAATTCCACTAAACTGCCGAATAAGCAGTATTTTATAGGAAAATCATGAAACAGTAATTAATCTCGAATCCAAGGATCTCTTAAATCAACGGAAGACAGAATTTAATTGCGTCCTTAAAATCGCTCTCTGTAATTAGAAAGCTGGGACGATTTTCTTTCTTACATTCTTTAAATGTAAGGGACATGAAAGTATTGAATGGGGTGGTCAACATCTTTTGTCAAATGCGGGGGATTTGCACTCTGTAAATAAATAAGTACACTTGACATCAGCTTTTGAATAAATGGACTGAAAGCTTTTTCGACTGAATTAACACTAATCAGTCAAAGATTTCAATGTAAGTATGGCTATGTATTTTTTTGTAGATGGAAGGAAATAGGGTCCGATTGTAGGTATCTACATTCAATGGCATTATTTATCATGAAGTTATTACCGATAGCTGCTTCTTAATGTCAAGTTTTTAAGGTGAAGGTTGTACCTAATCCTTAGCAAATAGTGTTGGTTTTTAATTTAGAATTTTACAAGAACAACTCGAAGCGTAAATAATGAGGCGTATATAGGAAAATACCTGCTTTTGATGGATGTGCAGATTTTTTTTTCTAATCGCTATGTATATAGGTACGTGCACAATTAGGGTATTGGGTATTTTATGAAATGAGCAATCTCCTGATCAGCATCAACCAACCGATTTATTGCCTCTCCGTGCTAACCAATCTTATCCATACCTTCGAACTAAAGTACATCACTGTGAGTTTGGACAGCACTTGTCATGTGAGGCTCATCACAAGTGCAAAATGTGTTTATAATATAGGTATTGAATCAACTACATATGAATCGTAGCCTTACGACAATTCGCCGATGTCTTTGAAGCTTAGGTCCCGTATGAATTGGATCAATTCAGTACCTACTCTTTCAATACGAACTGCCCAACTTACTGTGTATGGTTCGTTTGTTGGTAACCGCCGCTGTTCGGTCATTCAGATGTCATCAGGGTTCGGACGTCACTGCAATTTGAGTAGACCGATCTACAGCTTTTTAGTTAAAAAAAAAAAAATAAAAATTTACTGGGCTACTACCTCCGCACATCATCCCTGCGCTTTTTGAATAAGAATATCTGGTAAGGATATGTATACTATACCTATTATATCATTTAAAGTTGAAACATAAAGTAAAAGTGTGTCTATTGTCTATTGTAAGTAAAAGTCTCCACTATTGTACCTACATAAGCAAAAATATAAATGTCAAACGTTTTTTATATATTATTCAATTCGCAAAATAAAGCCCACTTATAACGTTGTAAGAAAATTACTGAGCGTCGCCAACAGTGAGATCCTTTTTTTTTCAAATTACTATATAGGCCTGTTTTTTCTTAGCTTCGATCTCAGCAAAGTAAAGTAGTTATTTCCGCACTGCTGAGGTCGAAGCTAAAAAAAAACACGCCTTATATCTAAGAAAAGTTTTCCGACAAATTAGTTGATTTTAATTGCATTAGGAAGTTTTTTTATTTGTGCTGTTTAATACATAGATACTTAAAAATGAATTTAGCTTTACCGATAAAATAATTTAAATCAAAATGGTCGAGAAAGTCTTTTGTCCTACTGTTAATACACCTTCTTCAACAGTGAGAGAGTCCTTCCCCAACAATGAGACACCTTCAACAAATATTTTAACAAAAAAAGTTTCGTTTGATAAATATAACACATACAGCTGTATTAATAAATACCCGTAACTACTCTCTAACACACATGTTACCCAGCACCTAGTTAAATAAATAACATATTAGTTAAATTTTCTTATTAATAAATGAAAATAACTCATATAATAACTAACTGATGTTTTCTATAAAATATCTAGGTACTTAGAGCTGGCATCACCTAACCAAATTGTACTAAAAACTATTACATATTGGCTGTCATCACGGCTGGCAAATACATTTCAATTGTGACGAGTGAAAAAAAAAAGTAACAATTTTTTTATATTTTCTTTTGAAAATCTTTATTTATTTTTGAATATTTTATTTGTAAATATTGCCATAGGGTTTTTTCGTTTTTTGTACACTTATTTTCGAGTTGGGGGTTGGGGCGATGGTAACCGAATCCTCTCCTAACATATTTACGTTATTCAAAAACACTGAATAACGGTGAGCCATTTTGTTCCACAATTTTCTCAAATTTAAATTTAATTCATTTGTCATTTTGACAGGAGCCATGTTTCTAAGATTTATTTGGTCTGTTCCTTTACTTTTAAATCTTACGATTTTTTACGAATTCTTACGAATTTTTACTCAATGTCGTTCCCTAACTCAAAAAAATCGTAAAAGAGAGCGTCATTGAGAGAGCAAAATATCACCCCTCCTCCACTGAGAATCTTACGAATTTTTACTTAAGAAATTTCTTGGTGTAAGAATTGAAAAAGCTGTCAGTCACCTTACAATGAAATTTGATTTGAAATTTGTTGTCGTATTTATTGATAAGAATGATTAAAAACGCAGTTATTCTTTATTTAATTTAATTGTAACACGTAACCTTTCTCGGGGATGATATGAATAAGAATAAAAATTAGGTTAATTCAACATGTTTTTTTTTTTTTTTTTTTTTTTTTTCTCCGAGGTAGGTGGAAATCTTCTAGAAGACACTATGAGGACACTCGGCGCGTGCTCATAGTAGTGTGAGATTTTTACTCACTAAAACCACCTCCTGCAAATTCATTTTGTACTGCAACTAAGTTATGACTTATCAAGCAATTTTTTTATCACGAAGTTACACGTTTGGCAGGCAACATTCCGGCGAAAGTTCCTGCTCGTTCCGCAATTTTAACGCGGTTGATAATTATCGGGCTAAGTCCGAAGGTTTAGTTCGTTGTAGTCGCCGCAATAAATTTGTTTCATCGAGAATTTCACGGACCGAGCTATTAATATGTCCTAATAATCGATTTCTATGCTTTCGAGCGCATATTTTCGTTTCGTCCTTAACGGTGGAAATTCCGAGGTCTCTATGGAGATCTTCATTTCTAATGTACCACGGTGCACTGACGAATGATCTTAGCACTTTATTTTGAAAAGTTTGTAAAATGTTTAGATTTGAATCGCTGGTACAGCCCCATAACTGTATACCATATGTCCATACAGGCTTCATCACTTGCTTATATAATAAGAGCTTGTTCTCGAGGGTAAGCTTGGAATATTTTCCGAGTAACCAATAAAGTTCTCTATATTTGATTTTAAGTTCTTCGCATTTTTTCTTTACATGCGGTTTCCATTTTAATTTTGTGTCGAGAGTCATTCCAAGATATTTGGCCTCGTTCGCAAAAGGAACTTGTACCGTATTTATAAATACAGGCAAATTATTTGTATTTTTATATGTAAAATCCACGTGGACCGATTTCGTTTCGTTAAGAGCGATCCTCCATGAATTTGTCCATTCATAGACCCGGTTAAGCGCACCTTGTAATATTTTGTTTGTTTCTTTGGTCGTTGAACCAACTGCTAGTATAGCAGTGTCATCGGCAAAGGTGGCTACGGTAGTACCTTCTGTTTGCGGAATATCTCGCGTAAATAACAGGTACAGGAGTGGCCCAAGGACGCTTCCTTGCGGCACACCTGCCCTTATTTCCTTAAATTCCGAATATTCGTTTCCGTGTTTTACACGAAAGAGTCTATTCTCTAGATACGATTCTAGAATTTTCCATAACCGTTCGGGGAGAACTTGTCTTAATTTGCACTTGAGGCCTTCATGCCAAACCTTATCAAATGCTTGCGAGACGTCCAAGAACACGGCAGAGCAAATTTTATTTTCTTCTAGAGCTTTCTCTATTACGTCAGTTATCCGATGCACTTGATCGATTGTCGAATGTTTGCTTCTAAACCCGAACTGATGATCGGGTATAAGACGGTTTTCTTCTATAATTGGTTGTAAGCGTCTGAGTAATATCCTCTCAAAAACTTTGGAAATAATTGGAAGAAGCGAGATGGGTCTATAAGACTTTTTTTCATTCGGTGGTTTGCCTGGTTTTAGAACCATTATGACTTCCGCGACTTTCCATTGACTCGGAATGTATTGTAATCTGATCGCAGCGTTTATAATGTGAAGAAGCTTAGTCAATGCTTTCCGAGGTAGCATTTTAAGTAGTTCACCCGTGATCAGGTCGTATCCCGGAGCTTTTTTGGGCTTAAGTTTCTTTATAACTTGCCCGAGCTCGGTGAGTGTAGCGTTTACAACTATATTATTTTCAGATGTTCGTCTGTCTGATGCATAAGTATTTCGATTAAGCACTTGACCATCGAACGGCTTAAAAGTTTCTTCTAAATGAGCTGCGAAAACGTCCGCCTTCTCTTTGTCGTTTTTTGCCCAAACATCTCGGGTTATCTTAATAGGCGGCTCTGCGATCTTCGGCCTTTTTGTGGCTTTAATAGCCTTCCAAAGCGAGTAATTGGATTCTTTTTCAGCTGTTAGGCTTTCGAGGTAATTTCTGGCCTCTTCACTTTTAAAATCTTTAATAGACTTTGTTAGCAAGTTAGTAAGTCGATTTAAGTTCGCTTTATCTTGCGGGGCTCGAGTTTGTTGCCATCTTTTTCGCGCTTTTCGTTTTGTTCTGACCATATTAATTATTTCCTGCGGGTATTTGACGCAGTTATAGTTCGACGTTCTCTGCTGGTGAGGAGTATTATTCCATGCAGCTTTCTGTACGATACTGACGAAGCGGTCGACCGCAACTTCTAGTTCGTAAGGCGTCTTGAGTGATTCACGCAGTTCAGTATTGTTCTGGACATCTTTTTTGAAGCCTTCCCAGTCTGTTTTGCCATTTGTTAGCCTTGGCGGTATTTCATTTTTTATAAATGTCTCAGTCGTTGTTAAAATTACCGGAGAATGATCAGAAGAAAGATCAAAACATTCTTCAACTTTAATACGATTGGCGGGTAGTCCTTTTGTAATAAAGAAATCAATCAAATCAGGTATTTTAGCGACATCAGTCGGCCAGTACGTTGGTTTGCCTGTCGAATGAGAATCGCAATTGTACTGCATGCACACTTCGTAAAGTATTCTTCCCTTTCGCGATATGCATCTAGATCCCCAGAAACTATGTTTGGCGTTAAAATCACCTCCAATTATAAAATGTTGTCCGAGGGAATTGATTAGGTTCAAATAATCATTTTTGTCTATCTTGCATCGTGGTGGGCAGTAGATAGAAGATATTTTTAAAAATGCGTTTCGATATTGGACGTGTACAGAGCTCACTTGCATTGTTTCGAGTTCTAATTGTAAATCGATTGAGTGGCCGATACACTCCTTTATATACAAGGATGCTCCACCTCTAGCCTTATTCGACGGGTGAACGGCGTGATAGTCAATGTAACCTTTGATCTTTAGATTTGATTTCTCCTTTATATGGGTTTCTGATATCAAACATATATCGATATCTTTTTCCCTTAAGAACAATTCTAGCTCTCCGAGTTTTTGCCAAAGACCGTTGGCATTCCACGTAAGTATTTTAAACATTCGCTTCATATTTGGTTGTTTTTCTGTCTCGAAATATTACTTTCGAGCTCAACTAGCCTGTCGACAATTAGTTTATTCGTTTTGCTTTGTTCCTCAAGTCTTGACAGAATAATCGAAAAGACATTGGAAACAGCGTCTGGCGGATTATTAGTTTGTCTACTACACGATGCTGCAGCTTGCGCGTATGTTAGCATATCTGTTTTTTGATGTACGATGTCCGATGGCGTTTCTGTTGCCCGTTTTCCTTTTTTATTGTTGGGCTTATCTAACTTTGCCGGTTTTGAGGTACTGATTGACACGGTTTCAAGCCTTGGGTTGTTTCGTTGCTTCTGTGGCTTCATGGATTGCATCCGTCTTTTTTGGAGCTCCTTAGCTACTTCGCAGCCCCGGTAATTTGCAGGATGGTTACCATTACAGTTAATACACTGCGCGGGAGCTTTATTATTTGAATTGCAGTCACTCGTCAAATGACTACCGGCGCATTTTACACACCGTGGCTCTTTCTGGCAGTAGGTTTGCGTGTGGTTATATCCTTGGCACCGTTTACACTGTGGAACCAATTTTTTGTTCTTACGCATAGGTTCAATTTTAACAACAATATTAAGGATTGCTTTTATGTCATAAATTTTGTTTAAGTCCTCAGTCTTATCAAAAGTTAGTATAAAGAGCGGGAGACCACGGTTTACCATAGCTTCATTTCCCTCTTTATTCTGTTTTTCTCGTTTGACGATATTAACGGCATCCATAATTTTAAAGTGCCTGTCTCTTAAGTCATTTACTACATCATTTTTCGAACATGACGGGTGTAACCCTCTTGCCACGACACGTATAGGTCTTTCTGACTTATTTTCATAAGAATACCATTCTACTTTGTCTGTATTTAATTTACGAGACAGTAGACGGTAACTTTCAGGGTCCTTGACGTTGACTTTCCACGCATTGCTTCTAAGTGACGTTACTTTGTAGTCTGTTGGCAACAAATTCTTTAACATGGTATGCAACTTGTTATAGTCCGCTATACCGATTACATTAATTGGCGGAGGTGGCCGCTGTTTTGGTTGTATGGCTTCAATATTTGATAATTTCTCCCGATTCATTATTTCAGGAGAGGATACAGCTTTCCTTTTTTTGCCCGGTCTTTTTTTTAGCAACCAATCGGTTTCGTGACGAAGTTCTTCTTCATCCGTTTGGTAGTCAGTTTTTTTGGGATTGCTAGAGCTAGGGTTGGACTCGTCCCGTACTTTTGTTGAGTTCTTAATAGCCATATTTTCGGCCTTAAGTTGACTAATTTCTTTCCGAAGCTCGTCGCATAGCCGTTCCATGTTTGAAAGCCTTGTTTTAAGTTCGTCGTTTTCGTCCTTAAGGCTTTTATTTTGCACTGGGTCTCTATCTTCTGGAGTAGGCACTTTTGTTGCCGTTGAGCTCCTAGAGACGCACGGATAAGTTTGAGATGCTGATGGTGGTGATCTCGTTACCCTTCGGCTTTTTCCGAAAGGGTTACATGAACGCAATAAATGGCTCTCCCCAGAATCCGTAGAGCCGACCTCCGAAGAGAGTGGATTTTCCAGTAAATCTGGAGTACCACCTGGGGTATTATTTCCTCTAGTTTTGTTCATTGCATAAGTTTCATAAAATAACTTTTTTGTAGAAAGTTAAGGAAAACTAATCTTTGGTTATTTCAGCCGCCCCTCTGGAGTCAGACGCTGACCGGTGTGCCGCACAATGTGCATCAGACGCTCCTGGATTTAAACTTTAGTTTCATCTTTCAGCTATGAACTTACTGCCAAGGGTGGCCCTACCAGGAGTACAAAACTCCAGAAAGTATCGCTCATAACGTCATTAAGACTACTTCTTCGGCTGGATTTTAGTCGCCTTCTACGACAGGCATGCCTTACCTCAGGGCTATTCTATCCCCGTCCCTGCAGGGGGAGTATCTATTCAACATGTGGTAAATTTCATTATTTTGGAGATGTCAAAGTGACAACTGGTTGTCAGACTTTCAGCGCTGCCAACTCTGACGTGTGGGTTGCCAGCTACCATCGATCTTCAACAGTATTTAACATTCGCGTATATTCTTTTGATTTATCGAGTATTAAAATGGCATCAACAGGCGGCAAAATAAATATCGAATGTTCTCCTCGATCATTTCATCGTATTGAAAATGGTAAGTAGACATTAGAAAATATAAAATAAAATCATAAATAAAAGCTTTATGCCCAAAACACATGTGCAGAATTTCTGGACGCAGTGAAGCATGCAGTACTGCAAGCAAAACACATGTGCGGAAAATTGTTTGACATGCTTGCATCAGCTACTGTCATTCGCCGACTAAGCAGCTGATTTGTTTGTGTTTGTAATTAAATTCGTTGAAAACGAAAATTGATAAATTCAATAAAATTCGCTTAATTGTATTGCTTTTATCGGCTTACCAGTCGTACAAAAAGTTGTTATACCTTAGCCGATTAGCTGAAATAATGTTTTCGTTGAAAATTCTATTTTCCATTTTTGTGTGAGCCGCAAAATATTTGAATAAACGGCAAATGCAATGATGCCAAATCCGTTCAAATTTAGTTTTTAATTTTTCTGTGTTTTGGTGGCATTGTCGTTTGCAGTGGATTTAGAAATAGCGACAACTTGCAGTTCTGCAACGCATGCTGAATTTACATGTGTTCACTCCCATTTAAACGTGTGGGTTCTATTTCCACTGCATGCAAAATTCTGCACATGTGTTTTGGGCATTACTTTGAGATCCACAATACAGAGATCAAATAACCCAGGAGGTTATGGAGAGACAGGGAGATTTCGAGGAAATCACGCTCTCACAGACACAGTCCTCAGAAAACGATGAACAAAACTTCCACGCCCTTAGGGCTGAAAATGAAGAAGAAAAAACTTCGTGGTTGGAAGCGCCCACCAAACTCCTTCTGTGCCTTTGTGACGAGTTGATGTCCCTTCTGGGGAAAACACAAAAATGTAAAACTAAAAAAAAGATGTGGGCTCATATAACAAATGAACTTGTGCAAAAAGGATATAATTTCAGTGAGGCGCAAGTACAAAGTAAATACCGTAGTTTAGAGCGGCAATATAGGAAAACAAAACTACATAATTGTAAAACAGGACGGGATCGGAAGACCTGTCTATATAAAATGTAAGATTTTGGTATTTTTCTGTCCTTTTCTTTAACGAAAAGTTTTTCCATATTTAAGTGAACTTGACCAAGTACTAGGAGAGAGGAGGCGTATTAACCCTGAATAAACCCTTCACAGCGAATTAAATAATGGTACTTCACGGGAAGAACTAATTTGACGACATGCCTATGCCGATGTCGATACCGAAGCCGATAATTCTTTGGACGAAGACAATCCCACTTTACCGCCTACATCAAGTAAGTATATGAAATTGGAGAAGTTATCATAATTATTCAAAAACTATTTCATATTTTACAGGAAGTGTAACGATTGGTGATTCCGAGGAGGAATCATTACAGTCTATTCTATGTGCAAGAACGGATTTTGCAAAAAGTAGAAGAAATGCAAAAGGAACGCAATGCATATCAAAATAAAGTTTTCAACTTTTTGCAAGATCGTGAAAAGGCCCATGAGGAGAGGAGTAAACAAAAACTAGCTTTTATTGAGAGCTTGTTTAAAGCCTTAAAAGAACGAAAAGACTGAATAAGATGTAGGCTTATTAAGTTCCAATTTTTCCGTAGTTTTTAAATATAATTTTCTAACAGTAATAAGTCCTGAAGACTCAATCATCAACTGAATTAAATCAACTTTATTTACCGGAACTATTTTGTATTCTTTTGTTATTTTTTTTTATGTTTTTAACGTTAATATGCAATAAAAAACTGAAGTACATACATATATACTGGAATGAAACTTGTATGTGTCTATTACAAATCGTAATACAAACAAATGTAATTAAATGCACACTTCTTGATAAATTGCATCCCGTAAAGTTGACAAGAGCTCAACTTTATATTGAAATATTTTTGAGCACTTGTCAAATGCTCATTGTATCCATATGGGGTGAGGAGATATTTCGAATATGCATAGGCAGAGTCGCCTAAAATGTAATGATCTATAAAGATACAATTAATGAATTACATTTTGCTAGAGGGTTAATAACGATTATGAGTCCCATCGATGCAGCCTGTAAATAAACAACAAATTCTGAAGAGCTGCAAGTGACATACTTCTTTGTTGTTACATACCAATGGCATTGAGAATTCCAGCTTTGTTTTTGAAGAAATTTGCAATTTCAGCTTTTCTTTCTTCATTGGGAAGTTTTGTTACCCCTGTAAACTGCTTATAAACATTGTGACCCTATTTACTACTCGACATACCGAAGACAGTGAAATATCAAAGCGATCTGCTAAATCGCGGAAGCTACAAGCCTCGTGCCCAGCAAACCACAGTAATACGGCTATTATATTTTACTGGCTTTTCCCGCCCGGCTTTGCCCGTGATAAAAAAAAATTTATTCCGTAAGGAAAATCTGCTAAATAATTAAATTCATGTAGGATTTTTGACAATTAGGTACAATGGGGGCGTTCGGATTCACAGTTTAGTAAGTCTGACAGCTGTCTGAATAGATGTATTTCAGTTTTGATTGGCCCAGAGTGGTCACGTGATTAGTTTTTGCAGTTGACGTTTGTGGAGGGGAGGCCGACAAATCTAGTTAAGAAAAACCTGTCTTCATACTCAGTTGACTTTTCGAAGAATCAGATTTAAAATAAACAGAGTGACCGTGGCAGAATTCTGAAGAGTCGAAAAAAAGGGCCGATGAGAGAAAAAGGTGCCATTCCTCGCACGATATTTAACAACCAATAGTTCGCATAACAGTGTAATAGTGTTTTGCTACGCAACCGTGTTACATTTTAAATGTACTTACTTGAAAATAACACTTTTTGAAAAAAAAATAATGAGGCGTCTTTTCCGAACAATAAAGGGCAAAATCAAATAAAGGTAACGCTGACCGCGAGAATACAAAAACAATTCAAGTTGCTAAGTCAACGCGTTCGGATTCCTAGTCACGACGAATCTAGTTAACGTTTTACACAAACTAGGTATTCGAACGTCCCCATTAGGTACATTGCGATTAAAAAAAAAATCGATTTCATTATTCATGAAATAAAAATTAAAAATTTAGCGCACTTTTATTTGTTCAAATAATAAAATAAAATAAATAGTTGGCGCAACAGGTCCGGAAGGACCCTAGGCCTAGCTTCTCACAACCATTCGTTTTGTGTGAGGTTTTCATTTTTGGAACGAATGGAAGGGATCTACAATTCTATGCCGACTCCAAACGGCTAATTGAGAAGCTTTTTTCAAGACAGTAATACTCTCGGATGTTTGTCAGACGTTCGCGAGAGGTAGCGCAGTGAAAAAAACCCTAAGTTGAAATTTGGGTTTTTGCGGGATTCGAACCTCGACCCCTCGCATAGTATTCCAACACACTAACCACTAAGCTACTGCGCCTACATTATTTGTTCAAATGTGATTCCAAAATGGATACTGGGTTATTGCCGCAAAGAATCGACTCGCTGAAAGAATCTTTTTTATGTCTTCTTCGAGAACTTAAATGTTTTATTTTGCCGTCTAAGAAAAAATATTGTCCGATATTATTTTGCAGACATCAGAAGAAGACGGAAACAAGAAAATACTTGACACATTTTGGAGGTGATAAAATTCAAGTAAGTACCTAATCTCAATCAAATACTTGAATATTTTACGATAAGAAGCGTGATGACCACTAGCGCTATTTATAATTTGTTTTTGTTATCTTCGCTATACTGTACTAGGATCTTCTCGATCGATTGATCCACAAAAGACTAAACTATTTTGTCAAGTAACAATTGCGATGTGGTAATAACTCAGGAGGTAAATTCTGGTCATTAGATTCTTAATGGAAACTGGAGAGCTGTAGGACGACTTTATTTCGCCGATGGTCTGTAATCCGTGTTACTAGGCGGTCAAAATATTTCCCCCCCAGATAAATCTGTAAAACCCCCAGATTTGGTTACTTTTTACCAAAAAAACAAATTTATGTCATTATTTGTTGAACATGTTTTATGTACGACTTAAAAATAATTGAATAACAGGTCCGTATGGAGTATGGACCCTAAGTCCCGCTAATAGCACCCATGCGTTTTGTGTGAGTTTTTCATTTTCGAAATCATCTACAATTCTATGCCGAGTCCAAACGGCCATTTGAGAAGCTCTTTCATGACAGTTATACTCTCGGTCGTTTTTCATAAGTTCGCAAGAGGTGGCGCAGCCGCAGTGGAAAAAAACCTTAAGATGCATATTTTTTTGGAATAGAATCTTAAACCTCTCGCTTCGTAGTCCAACACACTAACCACTAAGCCACTGCGACTACGGCTTAACAGTAGGAATTTTTTATTTGAAACGCGGATACGTTTGGTTTTCCAAAAGCTAAATTGTGCGGCAAATAAAAACACAGCCCTTACGTAACTTTGTTGAAATTGTTGTTTATAAAATTAACAAATGAGGTTGGTGCTCAGTGCCTGATCAAGAGTTCTGACCGCCCTAGGCTAATTCTGAGGACGCGCCCCTGTCAGGTGTATTACGGACGGTCTAAAAAGTAGTAAATGGGTAGAGTAGTAGTGGAAAATTTTAACATGGTTTATAATACTCATAAAAGTTTCCAGATCAATCTGCAAGCGGAACTAACGTTGTTCTTTAATCTGCATGACATTCAACCTTAGGGTGGCAAACCATTTTTTAAGCTGACCGTACATAAGGCAAAGTGCCCCACGCATTAGAAGACTAAAATCATAACTAGCGTTTGCAAGCTACCAAATAGAAAACCAAATCCTTGTCGTGGCTGACCGCTTGACTTGTATTGGTTAGTTTATATAGACAACTTAGTTGCCATTGCCATTGACCATGAGCGTGGTCATCTAGTGTGTGAAGTTGCTTCGACTTGAGTATTATTTAAATATTCAAACTTCTGTTTTTGTTAAAAGAAAGAGGAGAGGCATCGTACAAGTGAAACATTTTTGCAATTGATTAATGATTTATTTGAAAATTATAGTAGGTAATTAGTGCTTTAGCATTTGTAAATCTTTCCAACATTTTTTCAAATTTAATAGTTTGTAAGAAATCACTTTCTATATACATTAGCGAGCGCGCCGCAAGTTTTTGTTAGCGGAGTGTGGAGCGCAAGTAATTTTTTACTCTTTAAAGTGCTGAAAAAGACTAAGAATAGAATATGATACAGAGTCGTCTAGCGGCAAACGCGAGAACTAGGTTGCACTGTTTACATTCCCAATTTCCCATTTAAAATGAAGTTAGAATTTACATCCGTTATTGCAAAGCGGATAATACAATACTTGCACTAGGAACTCTGTTACAAGCTCACCCACTCGCTCGACCACCGACCGATTCAAGTAACAAGTCAGTGTTTGTTTTACGCGCGCTTTTTAAAATTTAGTTTTAGTGTTTTGTCTCGGTCTAGTTGAAATATGTAGGGTAGATGCAATGATGCTAGATTAGTACATGCGAAGACATGATTTTAGTGCGCCCCCTCCGCTCTTCGCGCCCTAGGCTGCAGCCTATTTAGCCTAAGGGTTAATCAGGGCCTGTTGGTGCTTAAATTCAAAGAAAAAAACAAAAAAAAAATGTATTTAGAAACTTTTACAAAAAAAGTTGAAATTGAAAAAAAATAAATGAAACAGACAATGTATTTTCTGAAAGACTAATTTTGGAAATGAAAACAGTCCAAAGATATGAGGACAACAAATTTTCGATTTCGATCGATTATTCAACAGAATCCATTTATTTCATCCTCGATTGTCATGCTCCATTTTGAATCATTTAGTTGTGAACAGATACAAGAAGCTCCACGCTAGGTAGAGGTACCTCATTCCCAAGTATAAATTACTCAGCGTTTTTACGTTCACAGAATGCCCATACATTTAATTTTTCTGCAGAAGCTCATTTTAAGGTTGACAAAAAGGATATTAAAACAAAATACATAGATATAAATTATTTTTTTTTATTAAAAAAAAAAACGATTTCCCCAAAAACAATACCGCCGCCCAATTTTTCACCCCGTCAACTAAAATACCCTTATATCTTGGGTAAAAACCGCTAGGTGGCAACGCTGACTGTAAGAATACATATTATGCAATATGCAGGATCTTGAAAAAATTATTCGAAAACAAATCCTAATGCGAACGAAACTGTATGAAGAAACATGCCTTTCCATAGCGTCAGTACCCCTTTTTAAGCTTATCTATCAGTGAGACAGTACCTAACACAAAAAAAACCTTGTCAGTGTCTGGTACTAGATGTCAGAACCAGAAGTAACGGGTGATTTTTTAGCTGGCTTGGTTTTGGCAACACTGGTTTTGACAGCTGACGTGTGTTTAGTACCTTGTGTCACTGTCAAACAGCTTCAGTTTGGTTTGCAATTTAACCATGGATCGTCTTACAAATGAACAACGCTTGCAAATTATTGAATTTTACTATCAAAATTCGTGCTCGGTTCGAAATGTTCATCGCGCGCTGCTTCCATTTTATGATCGGCATTCTCGACCTTCTGAGCAGTCTATTCGGAAGATTGTGACCAAATTTCGCACCAAATTTACTTTGTTGGACATTAAACCACCAACACGTTTACGTACTGTGCGTAGTGAAGAAAATATTGCGGCCGTATCAGCTAGTGTGACAGAAGACCGCGAAATGTCGATTCGGCGCCGTTCCCAGCAGTTAGGCCTTTGTTACAGCACTACGTGGAAAATTTTGCGGAAGGATTTGTGCGTAAAGCCTTTTAAGATACAGCTTGTGCGAGAACTAAAGCCAGCCGACCTACCACAACGCCGAATTTTTGGTGAATGGGCTCTTGGAAAGCTGGCCGAGGATCCGCTTTTTTATCGAAAAATTGTTCAGCGATGAGGCTCATTTTTGGTTGAATGGGTACGTAAATAAGCAAAATTGCCGCTTTTGGTGGAGATCAGCCAGAAGCATTGCAACAGCTACCAATGCATCCCGAAAAAGCCAAAGAAATGCGGTTTATGGGCCGGCGGCATTATTGGGCCATATTTCTTCAAAGATGATGCGAATCGCAGCGTTACTGTCAATGGTGAACGCTACCGAGCGATGATAACAAACTTTTTTTTGCCCGAAATGGAAGTTCTTGACTTGCATGATATGTGGTTTCAACAAGACGGTGCCACATGCCACACAGCACGCGAAACAATGGCGCAATTGCGAGGCGAGTTTGGTGAACAGTTAATTTCACGTTTCGGGCCGGTCAATTGGCCGCCTAGATCGTGCGATTTGACACCATTAGATTATTTTTTGTGGGGGTATGTCAAGGCTAATGTGTATAGGGACAAGCCCGCTTCGATTGACGCACTGGAAGCCAACATCCATGCATTCATTCGTGAGATACCGGCCGATATGTGTGAAAGAGTATGCCAAAATTGGACTCAGCGGATGGACTACCTGAGACGCAGCCGCGGTCAGCATTTGCATGAAATTATCTTTAAACATTAAATTGCAAGGTTCAAACTATCGATTCAAATAAATATTTCATTCATTTTTTCGAATTTTTTGTGTTTTTTTTTTTAAAAAGTTCTAAACCTCTTAAGAAATCACCCGTTATAAATATCTTGAGACATCCATATAGGTTGAAATACATTAAATAAAATACATTAAATAAAACAGAGAGAGTAGACCCTCACCCGATATAACAGTCTTATTTGGAAATTTCATAAAATACAAGATATCACATTGTAAGTCACCTCGCATAACGCATAGACACAAAACGAAAAATCAAAACGCCTATAAAACGAAACAATCAATCATCTCAACAAAAGCCAGCTGAGGGAAAGGAAAATATACTTAATCCGCCAAATTTTCTTAATTTTCAAAGGAAGATTGATCTACTCCCCATGAGCAGACAAATACAATTTGTTTTCAATTTATCTTTATATACCTACCTATGTTCATTTTTTTTTTTTTTTTTTTTCATTTCTCAAAAAATATATCTTTAATCTTTATATTATCGATCTGAATCTGAGCAAACGAATGATTATTTAAAAACAAATCGAATAAAGAGATTTATTGCTTTGACCAGAAGCATGAAAAATCACTGAACCATTCACAACTTTTGTAATTGAATTCGGGGAATGTGCCTAAAAATTTCATATAAACTTAACATTTCAAAATATTACTGGTAATAACAGAAAATTTCTCGAATTCGTTTTCTTCCTTTTTACTACCCCTGCGGTACGGCAAACACGAAACGCTTTTCGATACTTGCCATTTGCCAACAAATAAAGACTTGTTCGGCTTCGTCTTAGGTATATGTATATAATATACACGGTTTGGCATCTGCATTGAAAATATTATTTAAATTGTTTTCCCTTTTATTTGCCTTTGACAGAAACTAGAGGCGTATACAGTATACCTACTAAGATTGGCATACTTCCGGTTTCTGCAGGGCAAAAATTAAGAGAAAACATGAGTTGACTTACACTATTTTAATGGGACACAGCAATAGAACAACAATTGAAACAAACACAATCGACAGGCAAAACTCCAAGGAAATTTTAATTACGAGTTGGTCTTTGGATTCGGAAAAGTATCGCAATTAAGATGCCCTCAAATGGGATGTTTGTTCGTGTTATGTTCTCCGTCTTCTTTGGTTTGTTTTGCTCCCTCGTAAGCTGTAGATTCCCTCCTTATTATGGTTTCTAATGGATTTTATTGATTGATTTTCACTGTAATTAAAACTTTTCGAAATATTGCTAAAAGCGTAGGGCTTTGAATTAATAATAAAAGAAAGAACAGCCGAAGTGTTGGAGGGCTTAGTGCCTGTGAGAAAGTTGCTTATTGCGAATTTCCTTGTTAATGAATAATCTGTGGGGAAAGCCCAGATAATCCAAAAAAAAAGACGCATGTGGTGTTGAGGAAATGAATTTTATGCTAAACTTGGTATAGGTTCTTTACTTCGGTTATTAAATACGGGGTGTGTCCGTTGTGAGATGGATTTTTGAATAAAAAACAATTTTATAATTTAAATTTTAGATTTTATGAAAAATTTTCTTTTTAGCAATCACCCTTATCGGCACCAGATTTGTAACGTGTGGTGTGGTCTGTCATTTCGTGTTCTGTGCACACTTATCTAGTGTGATGTCATTTTTTGAAATGAGTTTGTTTTGCTTTTTTGACGTTATTGATTACAGAGAAAAACTGAGTTTTCTATTGTTAGAAATGACCTAGAATTGAATTTTTGTTTCAATCGCATGGACCGTTTTCGAGATATGTCCTAATTTCAGAAGAACAGTTATTAGAATTTTTAGCCAAAAACTGAGTGTGCAGTCATGGCAACCTTATCTACGTAAGCTTAAATATAAATTTTAGTTGAAATCGTTTGAGCCATTTTTGAAGAAATCAAACTGGCACGAACATTTTATACAGGAACTATCATAATATTGCGGTTACCTTCCAAAAAAAAAAACAAACACCTCGAACTGTAAGCCCACAAACTCCAAATCCGAAGTTCGAACGAAATTCGTCCAGCCGTTTAGGCTGTAGGCCTGTGGAAGAACGGACAGACAGACGGACAGCATTTTTTAGTTTCTCTATCATAGGGTCTCCATATACCTCAAACGAAAAAAAGAGGACATATCTTACAAACACCTACCCTCCCAATACCCCCCCCCCCCTTTTTTTTTAGTTATTCAAGGAAAACATTTATACTGTGTATAAGTGCACATCACGTACCATAGGTGACTGCTACAGATGTGGCACGTGAGTGTGAGTGTCGTTGACAAAAGAGAAAAGAAATAAAATTCATTGGAAAAGTGCACCCACTGCTAGTTTTTGGGCGTACTTAAAAGTTTTAAAATTAAGGGCTTGTTTTTATTATGAAATTATAATGAAACTAAAAAAAAAGAACAAAAAGAGGACAGAACAAATAAAGAGGAAATAAAAAGGGCCAAACGAGAAAAGAAAGTGTAAAATAGATCGCTGACAAAAAAGAGGACATGTTCTCTATAAAAGAGATGTTCTGCAAACCGTACTCTATCATCGTAATGTAAGAATTCATTAGCATCTCGAGTTCGAAATTTTGTATAAGAATACAATATCTTTCTCTTACTACTTAATCGAGAAAGTTAACAAGCTTTACATGGAAAGCCTAAGCAAGAACTGAAACGTTCTATTAGGGATCTAATCTCTCTTGATAAACGCTGGCATACTGCATAAAAGTGTCATCACTGGAGTCAGTCTTCAACTGTTACGGGAAAGGGAACAATGCTTGACGTTAAACGATTTTTGTCAAAGTTGTGTAGGAGACCATTCTCCACTTTCTTGTGCTTGCCCGACTCTAACAAAACGAGAGTTCCATCTGGAAGCCTTCTACTGCAATGAGCGATTTGGTATCATAAACCATAAGGGAGCTTATTATAAAGGGTGATTTTTTAGCTGGTTTGGTTTTGGCAACACTGGTTTTGACAGCTGACGTGTGTTTAGTACCTTGTGTCACTGTCAAACAGCTTCAGTTTGGTTTGCAATTTAACCATGGATCGTCTTACAAATGAACAACGCTTGCAAATTATTGAATTTTACTATCAAAATTCGTGCTCGGTTCGAAATGTTCATCGCGCGCTGCTTCCATTTTATGATCGGCATTCTCGACCTTCTGAGCAGTCTATTCGGAAGATTGTGACCAAATTTCGCACCAAATTTACTTTGTTGGACATTAAACCACCAACACGTTTACGTACTGTGCGTAGTGAAGAAAATATTGCGGCCGTATCAGCTAGTGTGACAGAAGACCGCGAAATGTCGATTCGGCGCCGTTCCCAGCAGTTAGGCCTTTGTTACAGCACTACGTGGAAAATTTTGCGGAAGGATTTGTGCGTAAAGCCTTTTAAGATACAGCTTGTGCAAGAACTAAAGCCAGCCGACCTACCACAACGCCGAATTTTTGGTGAATGGGCTCTTGGAAAGCTGGCCGAGGATCCGCTTTTTTATCGAAAAATTGTGTTCAGCGATGAGGCTCATTTTTGGTTGAATGGGTACGTAAATAAGCAAAATTGCCGCATTTGGAGTGAAGATCAGCCAGAAGCATTGCAACAGCTACCAATGCATCCCGAAAAAGCCACTGTTTGGTGCGGTTTATGGGCCGGCGGCATTATTGGGCCATATTTCTTCAAAGATGATGCGAATCGCAGCGTTACTGTCAATGATGAACGCTACCGAGCGATGATAACAAACTTTTTTTTGCCCGAAATGGAAGTTCTTGACTTGCATGATATGTGGTTTCAACAAGACGGTGCCACATGCCACACAGCACGCGAAACAATGGCGCAATTGCGAGGCGAGTTTGGTGAACAGTTAATTTCACGTTTCGGGCCGGTCAATTGGCCGCCTAGATCGTGCGATTTGACACCATTAGATTATTTTTTGTGGGGGTATGTCAAGGCTAATGTGTATAGAGACAAGCCCGCTTCGATTGACGTACTGGAAGCCAACATCCATGCATTCATTCGTGAGATACCGGCCGATATGTGTGAAAGAGTATGCCAAAATTGGACTCAGCGGATGGACTACCTGAGACGCAGCCGCGGTCAGCATTTGCATGAAATTATCTTTAAACATTAAATTGCAAGGTTCAAACTATCGATTCAAATAAATATTTCATTCATTTTTTCGAATTTTTTGTGTTTTTTTTTTAAAAGTTCTAAGCCTCTTAAAAAATCACCCGTTATTTTAAATGTGTCGTCTTATTTCTGTCAGCCACTTCAACCTTAACTAAAATTAACTAAACAAAACTGATCATTTCTCAATTCTTGAACTGCAAACGTTGCTTACTTCATTTTGAGCATCCGGTGTTCATTTCGTCTGTGTTGCCACTCCTACACTCTGACTCTATACACACCCCCTTGTCACCTAATAAATATTGGAATCAGGAGGAAACCGCGAGGTTATCGGCATTTCGAATACTTGTCTGTTATGCTCTGCAACTGCAATACTCTGCTATGAATTACACATCGTAAAGCGGTTACTAAATTATCTAAGTAGCTTTGTTATGGGCCGCACGTGCACATGTTTTTAGTACCTAGAGTCCTTTCCGCATACGCAAAACTTCTCAAAAATCTACGTTCAAGCATACTATGTTGCAGTTCAACAGTTTCGAAGTGAAATTACAGTCCATTGCAACAGTAGGAGCAAAATTAAGCTCCTGACATGAGTAGTTTTCCGTAACCTAACTTTCAATTTGATTTAGACCACTCGATGTAAACGGATGACTGTTGATTCAGCATAGTGTTGATTTACCATCACAGGGCTGTTTGCACTGCCATATTGAAGTTAGTCAATGCCAATACGAACTCTTCAGTAAGACCTTTCCGGTCATCAAATTTATATACTCAATCAATTTAAAAGGCACTCGATGCAAAGCAATCTACTTTAAAGTAAACACCATGTCGATGGTGCAATCTGACTTGATTAAAATTTCCGCAAGAATAACTTATTTACCTGACACAAAATAAACACACACACACATTCGCATTTTGTTTGGGGTTACAATTTTTGTAATTTAAATAACTAGGTACCTACCATCATTGGCGAAGATTAATAATGAATTAGAATAATTGTTAAAAGACCCGAAGTCAGTTGGTTTGTTAGCTGACTAATTGAATGCTTACCAATTGGTTTTCTTTGCAATCCAATCATGGTGGTATCGATAAGTCGTATGGCGTTGTATAGGTAGGGGATGCATTTCTATAACTACTTTGCCCAGCGGATGAACGAATGAAGTCTAGTGTCTAGTAATAACGTTGCCATGAAAAACAATTGTTGTACAGATTTCTGTTCTTGGCTAGAAGGTTATTTTGTGAATAAACGTCTTCTATATTGGAAACAATCTCAAGTAAATCCTGGATAGTTAAAAGCTAGCGTAATGAATGTTGAATAAAGGGATGACCCTCTACTTACGGAATTTATCAGTAAGTTGGATAAAGAAACTCAGAAGTTCCCACGCTGCTGATCTACTTAGTTGAAATAAGCCCTACTTTACGGAAGATACAAAAGGAAAAATTAAAGGGCTTAGGTTTTGATTGGTACAAAGATATTGACAGCCTACCAGAAGAAGCAACCATTTTTTTAGTAAATGGGTTCTTTGACGCTCTTCCGATCGATCAGTTTATAATTCGTGATGAAAACAGGGTGAATCCATATTGGAACATGCTGCGAAAGCCAAAATTTGGCATACCATCGGAGGCGCTAGTCGTCTGATGCGAATTAAGAACTGTCAATCTAATTCCAGTTAGGCATGATGTGATGTGAGCAATTAGCAAACCGTTCTCGAAAGCCAAAGCCGAATGGAACGAATACCATGAGGACTGAAAAGGTACACTGAGAAAACGAAATTTAAAAATATGGGTACCAAACCAGAAAATTTATTTCCTACACCCATAACTTGGCAAGCTTACCCATGTCTTGGATGTCATTCCCAAATCGAGGCTAATTTAGCCAACAAAGAGTTACCATAGCTCTTTAGGACGCGGTTGTTAACAAAATTAATTTGGGTCGGGTATGAACACCGTACACCAATGTCCTGTTACCCGCTAAGCTTGCTATGTTTGCTTACAACAACCTTTTATCAGCTGCGTTACCTAGTCGTTACGGTACAAGCACTGCCATACGGCTATGATAACTCTTTTCTGTATAGTTCTGCTTAGGCTATAAGGTTGTTCTGGCTCGTAGAATAAGTGACAACTGAGTGGTTTTAGGTATAACAACTGACATGCGGCTATGACAGCTCTGTGTTGGTCTAAGCAATTCTCTTTCTTCGTTTCTACTGCTATTAGTATCGAAGACATCGCGCTGTTCAGACGCGTTATTAATTTCGCCAGGTGAGAGTTCAATTTTGTTTTAAAACTGTTATTAATGTATCAAGAGTGAAAAAAAGACACCGATTCTTTTTCAAATTTATTTTTAAATACAACAGATATGGACGAATATATGCAGCTATGAATCGGGTTTCAAGAGAAAGCTGCCAAACAGTGAGCTTTCAAATGTCTTAGGAAGCCAGGCTAAGTATAATAAGGGGCTTCCCATTTGGGTTGTCAGAACCTCTCAATAAAGTGCTAACAGCTCTGTATGTGGCTACTACAAATCTTAAAAGAGGCTGTGACAGCCTTTCAGAAGGTTCTGACAGCTCTGTATATGGATATCACAACTTGTTAAGAGGCTGTGACAGCCTTTCAAAAGGTTGTTACAGCTCTATATAAGGGTGCCATAAACCTGTGTAGAGGCGGTGACAGCCATTCATGGGCTTCTGATAGCTCTGTATATGGGTACCATAAATCTGTTGAGAGGCTGTGGTAGCCTCCACTGCCTTCGCATTAGCTCTGGAAAGAGGTATTAGCAGCTCTGTATGCGGGTCTGATAACAAACTTGGATGTCCTCAAATATATTTTGTTGGTTACTGCAGCTCTGTTAATGTGCTGAGTGTAACCGCGTCTGGAATCATTCCAAGCGACCAACGACTACAATGACGCGATCAACTAACATTTTTCATCTTATATGGCTCTCATATAGAATTTAACAGAATTTAACAGCAAATCCAAAATGTTCATAAGGGTTTAGCTCTTAAAAATAGTTTTGAACAGTTACGTATCTATGATATCAGGCAGGCGTCCCTTAGGAAGACCCAGGATGAGATGGTTAGAACAGGTCCGAAATCTCTCCTCGGCCCTTAAGGGGATTACCCCTGATGATATTCTAGAGTCGGTGGCGGAAGATCGGGAGCTATGGAGGGTCCACTTAGGCATCCTATACACTCGCGACCGCGACACTACTAATGGAAAAGCGGCCATTGAAAATGAATGAATGTACATCTCACGTTTTGATGAACGGCTGTCATGGTAGCAACACCAGTTTTACTTGGAAAATGGGAGTTAGATCTTTGACGAATAACCTGCGCCCTGGTAATTGATTAACAAGATCGTGCTATTTGACTCCGCTTGATTCGGACGCAGGGCTGTCGTTCTACTGTTAAAGCAGTATTTGTACTGCTTTCGGTATCTTTGTACTGCTGTGCTGCACAGCTACTTAAAATACTGTTTTTTTAAAACATGCGCATTTTGTTCTTAAAATGTTCCAGGACACTGTTATGAATTTTAAGCATCTAATATGCAGACGCACCCTTAAAGTATATTCTTGCATTTGCTGTACAAAAGTACACAGAGAAAGTGAGATTAGAGACAACAGAAACAAACGGAAATGGCAATTGAATTGTCTTATTTATTCATTTTTAATATACAGTAAAACCAATTTACTTAAGTGTGTTAAGTGTATTAATTTCAACGTTGATTAGTAGCTCCATACATAGCTATATCGTATATAGGTACTGCTTTGTACTGTTTTTTGTGGACTGGTCGTGCTGCTGCTTTTTGCGTTCAAACGACAGCCCTGATTCGGGGTCTCGTGAAGTCTAAAAGACTTATGCGAGCAACAGATTAACACAGCGACAGCAACAGCAACAGCAACAGCGAATTTAGGATTGGCTCTAACGTTGATGTCGCTGTCGATGTTGCTGTGCTAATGTGTTCAAAGTACCTAATCAAAATACATTGGTTCTAAATTCGCTGTTGCTGTTGCTGTCGCTGTGTTAATCTGTTTCTCGCATTATGATCTTATAGCATGAGTAGGTAGGGTAGAGTGGGATACTTTCGACGATGGGCCCTTTTTGACTTTCGCTATTACAGAAAGGCGGTCTATGTTTAAATAAAATGTTTGATGACAACTCGTGCCAGACTGCTCTATCAGATCGTATACTGTACACGAACTATGACTGTTCGTCTGCAGCAGTTGCTGTGGTTAGACCGGTTTTTAAATCGTTCAGTAATTTTTTGCAATTTTTCCTGTACACGAGGTAAGTGATATTTTTGTAAATTTTTCTTATGGGAATATTTAAGATGTGAGTTTCAAACGTTTGCGTTTATAATATATATTAGTTGTTTATAACATTTATTCTAATTTTTTTTTTTAATTTTTGTGTGAAAAAAAAATAACGTTTACTAAAGCCAAGGAAAACCTTATCGTTTTTAAGGACGTTGATATGGGTCAATACAATGTGCAATAATTTTTTTGAAAATATTTATCCTTTACTTTTCTTTTTTGTTATCTCAAAACTCATTTAATGTGTTAATAGACTTAAGATTCGCTTAACTACCTATTCAAATAAAGACAGTATTGATTATTAATACATTGCGTCATCTATATTCATGACGAAAGTGCCCCACCCGGATGACTATTGTGCCCCACTATTTAGGGCAGTTTTAATTTTTTTTCAATTATCAGCGTGAAGTTATCTTTTAATAAATTATTTACTTTTGTAGTAAAATAATCATAGCTTCCAATAAAAAATAACATTTTTCAAACATTTATTTGCGAAAGAAGTTATTTCAAATCTGCGAAAAAATCCTACCTACCACCCTACCCTACCCCGAGATCTAGTTTAAGTCTTCAGGATGTTCCAAAGGCAGCCCCAAGAATTTTCTATGAGCAGACTTTATATCACTGCTCCGATGTAAGATAAAGCAGCCGCTGCAGAAGTACCACCACTAATAATGAAGCGCTGTCGATTATCGGTTAGCTGGTTAGTAGGTAACTCTTTCGTTAGTCCCTTGTAAATTAATAAAAAGAAAACAAATCAACTCAGTAATACTTCTTACATTTTATTCAAAATATTCAAACGAAAAGCGAGAGGAAAAATGTTCCATTTGCTTTAAAAAACATCAAAGCTCTGTGCATTCCATTTAATTATAATAATTTATTAAGATAGATAAGAGAACGAGATCTACAAACAAATAAAACCATGCCCTACTTAAAGCATCAGTACAAGGACAAAAGCTAAGCACATTTCAATTAAGTATGCTTTCCCAGAGTTATGGAAACAGTATGCAGAAAATTATACTCTGCAATTGCTGCCAACTGCAACAAAGGCTTGACGAGCGGAAAAAGACAACAAAGTCTTTTCGCAAAAGGGAAAACTGCTCAGAAGGGTATACCTACTCGTACGCACTTTTTCTTGCAGTATATTAAACTACAGCAATCATGTTATTAAGAATCGATTTTTGAATGAAATGTAAACCCCACCATCTTTCATGTTCTGTTCAATGTGCGCAGAGATGCAGAAGAGTTTAAAGATAGAGTAAACTGTTTGCTCAAAGCAATGTGCTACAATAAATAGCTTTTCGACAGACATATTGACATGTGTACAATCTGTACATGCGTGCACTGTGTATCATCATGTACTCTGATTACTTAAAATTTTCTTTCTAATTATCTTGTCTGACTTTTTGCACGCCTTTTTTTTTTTTTAATTTCCCTTGAGCGTGTTAATGATTATTAAAATCATCCAGTCACTATGTTACATGTAGCTGCCTACACCTAGCTAAGCTATACACCTTTAGGATACATTGTACTTACAACATAACATAGCTACAGTGACCTTTTGATCACGCAGTATCTGACAAGTCACTTTAAAATAGTTATTATTGAAAATTTATTTCTGTGCCTTCACATGTCGTTAAAAGTTTCATCAGATTGTTTTTTCTGCGCCTGAAATCTACAAGCAAGACCTATAGAAATGTTGAAACAAAGGCGAACCGACGAAAATAGATGTGTTCTAAAATAAGTCGGCATACGGCAATAGCTTAATTAGTTCAGGGTGAATCTACGGATCTAGAGATGGCCAGACAAAGCACTTGCCGAACAAAGAATGCGCTAGATATTTTTAAATAATATGAATCTATATATATAAAAATGGATCTTGGTTTGTTCGGATGCTTAAAACTCGAAAACGACTGGACCAAATTGGATACTTCCTTCTGCGGATTTGTTCGTAATTGCTCCGCGAAGGTTTAGGAAAAAAGAAAAATTGAAAAAATTAAGAAAATTGCGCGGAAAATTAGAAAATTAAAGTTTGTATGGGGAAATACACTTTGAAAAAAAAATTAACTGGATAGAAATCAAGAAGTGACACTTTAAATAAAAAAAAAATATTTTGAATTTTAAAAGCAATTGTTGTTGTCAATTATTTTAATTATTTTCCAAGCAAATTGTTGTTGTCAACAATTTTGAAGTTTTTTCTTTTTTTTTCTTAAATATAGGTAGGTACCTAAAAACTTTATTCTAATAAATTATGTTTACTATGTTACATTAAGTAACTTTTTGAAATGAAGTAGATAGGTACTTTGATTATACAAAGATGATATTATGGCCGACGATATTTTGCATCGAATTCGCACTGTGACATCGGATAATGAACTGGATATGTCAGATGAAATGCGCAACAAAGCTTTGATTTGACGCATTTAATCGAGAATTGGAGCGAGAAATGGACTTCGAACGAATCGCATTGAGTCAAGCTGTTCGAACAAATGTGCCAATGTTGAATCTATATAGGTATATAAAAATGAATCCCTATTTCCCTTGGTCACGGCATCACGCGTGAACGGCTGGACCGATTTGGCTAAATTTTTTTTTTGTTGTGTTTGTTATTGTCAGGAGAAGAATCTTATGAAAGAAAAAGTTAAGAAAATTTCGCGGAAAATTAGAAAATTTAAGAATACCACCACCATATTAAATTATATCTAATAGCGCTTTTACAATTCAAACTTTTTTGATGTAACCTTATGGCGTTGGCATAACATTGACAGAATGCGTGCTGCAAATATCGTCAACGAGGATGTAAACAAAATAAATATCGTTTAAAACAGATGCTTCGATCGGAGTTATTATATTGATAAAATACATATAAAATAATTAATTTATTATTTTTAACAAAAACTGAATTTCTTAGTGCACATCGTCGGAAAATGCTCAACATGTGGCGTTGTAGGCGTATGTCGTTTTTTAGTGCAATTAAATTTTCTTTAATAATAATCTTCTTAATTCATACCTATAATTCTTTCGGGATGAAACTCGATGATGATGATATAACTCGATAACTACTGGGTAAATTTTTATGATTCTTCTTTTGTTTTGTTCGTATTGTTGTATTTCAGGTTAAAGCAAACTTAAAGGATTTTTGACCCGCTATATGGCGTTGTAATCGATCTCCGAAACCACTCACCCGATTTCAATGAAATTTTATAGATTTATATTCTTCGTTCCCGGTTGAAGGATAGGTTACTTTTGGACCTGATAGGTGGCGCTGTTGCCGATCGCCGAAACAGCGCTACCAAATTGATTGAAATTTTGTAGATGGATATGGTTGCTTCCAGTTTTAAATTTCAGATAGTTTTTGACCTATAGGTGGTACTTTGAAAAACACAAGCGGGATAAGAAAACGGATTGTGGCACGTCCCATTCAAAAATAAAATCAAACGCTATTTCTAAAGTTGTATAATGAAAATTATTAATGGACGCTGTCCAAATAAAGCAATTTGCGAAATGTGAGCAAGATTTAATACGAAAGGTACGGGCAAAGCCAGGTGGGTACAGTTACATATAAAAGAGACTGACGTCCGTATGTGCACTCATAACTCGGGGACGGATCGTTCGATTTTTATAATTTATATATTTATCTACATAATTCGGATTTGAAAGTTGGTTCAGTTAAAATTCTGTTGCGAAACATCAATGTACCGAAACTTTGCAACGGATCGCATTTGTTTTATGGTGAAGGATCTCACATCAAATATCATACAAGTGATGATTTTAAGGGGAAAATTCAAAGGCAAACATTCTTATTCCGCAGATTTCGCTTATATATTTATAATAATTTATTGCAAGGATAATCGATGGATGTTTGTCAATTTTGTGAAAAAGTGGAAGGTTGGACGACACGTCAAAATCATTGCGGTTTGATTGAAAAAAATCAACATTGCTATTCATCATTTATTTCTATTGCATTTAATATAACTTTTGAATAAAGAATTTTAATTGACATTACATAAATTAGCAAGTGCTTGGTGCATGCTCGGAATTTATTAACAAATTAACAAATTTGGGCGAAACGAAGTTTGCCGGGTCAGCTAGTTGTTTATAAAATGAAAACTGTTCCCATGAGCCAGTTCGCCAGTTTCACTTCCGTAGATATACAAGAAGGACTGTTTAAATGTAAATATTTACAAAGCATTTGAGGCTTGTGAAAAAGAAACTCCCTTTAAACTTATCGAATTCAATTACAAGTTGGATTTCTTCTAAATTAGAATAAAGGGTCGAGAGTAAGTTCAAAATGAAGACGAGTCACAGTACTGCATTATACGGGTGGCAAATAAATTAGTAAATACTTAAATAATTAGTAAAATACTTTGTAAAACAATTTGTAGCTCCACATCAGATGAGAGGACCCTTAGGACTATAGTATCTCATAAGCATTCACTAATGCACATAGTTGGGGATGAAGGGGAGACACCAACAATTCCATATCGTATATCCACAAACAGCCGAATGCTCACTTTCGTTATTATTTATCAGTTAAAGAATAACTGACGATTCCCAAAACTCAAACTAAGGAAGAAAATGCAAATAGCTGGAAGAAGCTTATGCGGATTCTGATGGTTACTAAGCCAACTGTCCAGCTCAATGCTCCTGCCTCCTAACCACTACTGCACCCACTGGAATTATTATTTAAAGCGAACTGTAATTTAATTTAGGCGTAGTTGTGATTCGGCATGTTGTGAGTTGAACTTCGATCTCTTAGACATTGGAAAATCTGTTCGTTAATCGCTTTTGACTTCATCGTAAGATGATACTCTATAACTTTTGATCTCCTCCGCTTTTAAATCATCAGGTGCAGTTCTCATGCGGGTAGAGGAGACTACTCAGAATAGCTTGGAAAGCCATTTTGGAGTATCTCCTAAACCTTCCCAACAATATACCTTCGTAACCTCAATGTGGAACTTTCGATTTATACTCGTATAAAAAATAAATAAATAGTTGGCGCAACAGGTCCGGAGGGACCCTAGGCCTAGCTTCTCACAACCATTCGTTTTGTGTGAGTTTTTTTCATTTTTTGAAACGAATGGAAGGGATCTACAGTTTTATGTCGACTCCAAACGGCTAATTGAGAAGCTCTTTCAAGACATTTATATTCTCGGATGTTTGTCAGACGTTCGCGAGAGGTAGCACTAAACCTACCTCCCCATACTCTGCACTTAATTAAACTGCGAAATATCTGTAGAAGAAACTGGCAAAGTTATCGACAAATTATTTTTCGGCACCAAATGTCATACCTTAACAAACAAATAAGCAAACAAATTTTAGAACACCGTAACAAAGAATGGAATAACAAACTCAAAGTACTTCATAGAAAAAAACGGAAAACCATTCTGGAACATAGTAAAATTAGTAAAAAATAACAACAGACAATTACCCTTTCTAAAAGATCTCTCGAGGACCTATTTTACAGATGTTGAAAAAGCCAACGCTCTTGCCGCAAGCTTTTCCAACAACCATACTGTTTCCCAAAATCTAGGTGACCCGCATACCAACACTTTAGTCAGCAACACTACACGAGGACTTATAATCGAAGAAACAAATCCTAACACTTTCATCTGTCTACTGGTATGGTCCTACTAGACATAGAAAAGGCATTCGATTCTGTTTGGCATGACGGGCTAGTATACAAAATGATCCACCTAAATTTTCCTCCCTATATTTGCCGAATAATGCAAAGCTTTCTGTCCAGTCGTCGATTTAATGTCCATGTAAATAGTAGCGTTTCCGACCTAATATATTTCAAATCGGGTGTGCCACAAGGCTCGGTTCTGGCCCCAATATTATATAATATCTATACGTGTGACGTCCCAAACCTACCCCACTGTGATATAGCTATTTTCGCAGATGATACTGCAATATTTTCCTCACATGAATTCGCTCTCAATATTGAGAGGAATCTCGAATATGGAGTGGAAATATTAACAAAATATTATCACAAGTGGAAGATCAAAATAAATCAAGGGAAAACTCAAGCTATTTTTTTCACTAGAAAGAGAAAGCCTTGCTTTCTTCCCCGCAATCAGCTTCACCTTAATGGAAGCTACATAAATTGGGAACCCTCCGTTAGATATCTTGGCATCCATTTAGATACTAGATTAACTTTTAAGGACCATATCGACAAAACCATAAAGAAAATAGGAATAGCCATAAAGATGTTGTACCCATTCATTAACAGGAAATCTCTGCTTTCTACGAACAACAAAATTATATTACATAAGGTAATTTTCCAGGCAATCTTGTTATACGGTTGCCAGGTATGGGGCGTTTCCGCAACCTGCCATATAAAGAAGTTGCAAGTTTCACAAAATAAAATTTTAAAAATGATGCTAGACTTACCTTGGCACCACTCAACCCTTGATATACACAAAAGAGCGAATGTCGAAATGATAGCAAATAAAATAGCTAAGCTAAAGAACACGTTTAATTTAAGATGTGGTTTTACTGTTAATCCACTTGTAAGCGAACTAAATGCCTAAGATTACTACAATCTTACAAAACTCACTGTAATCTAAGTATCAATTAACTTCATTTGCAATAATATATTTAAACTATATTTGTCTAATGAATTTGTCTTTCCGTTACTTTTGAAAGACTAGGCATTTCTTTCTCTTCATTTGTCTGTTTATTTATTTATTTATTTATTGAAATTATCCAATTATTTATGTACCTATTTATTTAATTATCCATGTATTTTTTTATTTATTTATTTATTTAATTATCTATGTATTAAATTATGTTATTTATTTATTTATTTATTTATCCAATTATTTATTTATTTATTTATTTATTTATTTATTTATTTATTTATTCCTATTTAATTATTTATTAAATATCTATTTATTAACTTGTTTATACAAATCAAATGTATACAATGTACTCTTAACACTATTTTTTGTTCCTATCTACTTTTTTTTTTTTTTTTTTTTCTTTCTTTTCTCTTATATTGAAGGTTTTTTTTTCGTATTTTCCTTCAACCCTTTCCTTTTCTTCTTCTCCCCTACCTATCCACCCTACATAAAAATAATATTCCAGTAGAAAGATAAAATACTATTATCAAATCTCTGTAAAATGTGCAATAACAATAGTCCTGTAACATTATTTATTATACGAAATAAAAATATCTATCTATCTATCTTTAAGGTGCATATTCAAAAAGGTTAAAAAAAAGTAGAAGGGTAATATTTGCTCAAATTAAGTTTTGCGTTGCTTTTATCGCTGAATTTTTACATGCGATAGGTATTGAGTTTTAAAAATATGTATTATGTGCATTGTGCACAATGAACAGAGATCGAATTAAGTTTTGCGTTGCTTTTATCGCTGAATTTTTACATGCGATAGGTATTGAGTTTTAAAAATATGTATTATGTGCATTGTGCACAATGAACAGAGATCGACTTTTGGGTAGTAATTTTTGAGAAATAATTTAAAAACGGATTTATTCGAATTTTTTGAGAAAAAATAATTACGGGATCTTATTTAAAATACTTATATTATTTTTAATATGTATTTTGATCAAAATCATTAGAGCGGTTTTTGTAAAATTTGGCAGACAAAAAAGTACGAAATATTGCAATGTTTAGTTTGAAAAATACTATTTGTTAACTATATAGCTAAAAACCGATTATAGGTTATTGTTCGCGATATAAGCATTACTTGGTTTTTAAAGTTTTATCGAAGTCAAAAATGGGGTTTTCGAGATATGAGCAGTTTTTTAAATTAGCGTTTTCGGCGATTCGATTTGAAAAGTAAGGACGCAACAATTTTAAGAACATCAATATTACTCTATTGCATTTTGGTCAAAATCGGTATTGCCCTTTTCTGGTAAACTAAGGAAAATTAAATTAAAAAAAAAAAATACTTTTTTTCAAAAATCCATTTTACGATAATACCGAGAAAATGTGTTTGCCATTAAGTTGGAAATTACCATAAATGACTTAGAAATTAATTTTTGTTACAATCGTATGGTCCGTTTTCGAGATGTGTCCAAATTTCAAAAGTACCGTTACTCGAATTTTTAGTCAAAAACTCACCCACTTAAGCTTAAAGATCAATTTTGTTTGAAATCTCTAGAGCCGTTTTCGAACAAATCAAACTGGTTCGAACATTTTGTATGGGAAGTACCAATAATAATGAGGTTACCTTGCAAAATAAAACACTGCCCCGAACTGTAAGCCCACAAACTTCAAATCCTTCAAATTTTGAAAGACTGTCGTCTGTCTGGTGTTTGGCGGCTTAGTTTTTGACTATTCTTTCAAGAACGATGTTTATAGTAGTCACATTACAGCGCATTGCTTTGTCTAAATCCTTTTTCGATATCGAAGGTCTCGGTGAGTTTTTGAACGAATTTTTTGACTTGCCAAGATTTTTGAGTACAAGGACAAGCGCTGTAGAGCAGGAGTTTCTGTTTTTATTTTTAACTGTAATAGATTAGTAATGCTGGTTTAAGGTGTACGATTGGAGCAACGTTGCCAGACAGTCGATATTTACGCCTCTTCTTTATTATCTTGAAAGTTTGGTTAAACTTAGCCCATTCTAAGGCCCCTAATAAGCAGTGAAATTGTACATTTAAAAATAAAAGATTAGGTTAATGGTTAACTCAATCGACTGACTATTTGGGTAACGTGGGAGAAATTTCTGGTGGTGACAAAAAATCGCTTACTTTTAACTTTTCGCAATGAATGCATGAGATGGATGTGCGCTGGTTTACTTTTACACTCTTCGCTATTGAAATTACATAAAACGTTGTTGGTGTGGAATATCTTTGTGCATCGAATTCGCTACGCGCTGACTCTCGCATTCGATACCACTGGGAAATGAAATAAAGTCTACGTCAGTTTGCTCCATATACTGGCATTTGAAATGTGCAAAACATAGCAAGCATCACCCACAGCAGGAAGCATCCTCTGCAAGGACGATATTTATTATGAATATTACGAAGGGCAAAATAAAGAATTTTACGAAATAAATCCTTCGAAGTTGCCTCTGGAGTCTATGTTCCTGCCGTATTTACCACACTTTACTATAGAAAACGATACACTTAACTGGATGAAAAAGTGGAATGCATTTGGTGTATGCTTTGATGCGTAAAATGTGAGAAAATATGCTGGCTTCTTTTTTTTTTCGAAATTTCCTGCAATTCAATAAAACATTAAAATAGACTGTACGTGTACATAAATGTTTGTAGAGAATGAACAATCTGTATGTTGCAGAGACAATCTGTGGATGAAAAGAACTTTGATTCTGTATCACAGTCAGAGTGTCTCTATAATTTCTCTGTTCCTTTTTGTTGTACCTATACGTACAGCTGCTGAACGACACTAAAGTTCACAGTGAAAGTGGTAGTTACTATGGATCGAAATAGAATCCTTTGTCGTGTAGTTTGGGGCTTATTGCAGCCAATTCAGCATGCCAAGGATATCACGACAGATACGTCAATCATTGACGTACCTACTTTAAAAATGAGAGCCACTATTGGAATAATTACCTACTGACCATCTATATGTTACGACTGAAAATGATTTAAAAAAAAAATAATTTATACATTGTGATTTTAGTCTAAAAAAAAAAAAATTAATGACTAGAAAATGTTTCTGAATTTAAGTAGAATTTACAAAGTTCTGCTAAGGAACATTTGCTAAACAACAACTACGATCGAAAAAAGGATTGCGTTGTATGTAACGGGTGATTTTTTAGCTGGTTTGGTTTTGGCAACACTGGTTTTGACAGCTGACGTGTGTTTAGTACCTTGTGTCACTGTCAAACAGCTTCAGTTTATTTTGCAATTTAACCATGGATCGTCTGACAAATGAACAACGCTTGCAAATTATTGAATTTTACTATCAAAATTCGTGCTCGGTTCGAAATGTTCATCGCTCGCTGCTTCCATTTTATGATCGGCATTCTCGACCTTCTGAGCAGTCTATTCGGAAGATTGTGACCAAATTTCGCACCAAATTTACTTTGTTGGACATTAAACCACCAACACGTTTACGTACTGTGCGTAGTGAAGAAAATATTGCGGCCGTATCAGCTAGTGTGACAGAAGACCGCGAAATGTCGATTCGGCGCCGTTCCCAGCAGTTAGGCCTTTGTTACAGCACTACGTGGAAAATTTTGCGGAAGGATTTGTGCGTAAAGCCTTTTAAGATACAGCTTGTGCAAGAACTAAAGCCAGCCGAGCTACCACAACGCCGAATTTTTGGTGAATGGGCTCTTGGAAAGCTGGCCGAGGATCCGCTTTTTTATCGAAAAATTGTGTTCAGCGATGAGGCTCATTTTTGGTTGAATGGGTACGTAAATAAGCAAAATTGCCGCATTTGGAGTGAAGACCAGCCAGAAGCATTGCAACAGCTACCAATGCATCCCGAAAAAGCCACTGTTTGGTGCGGTTTATGGGCCGGCGGCATTATTGGGCCATATTTCTTCAAAGATGATGCGAATCGCAGCGTTACTGTCAATGGTGAACGCTACCGAGCGATGATAACAAACTTTTTTTTGCCCGAAATGGAAGTTCTTGACTTGCATGATATGTGGTTTCAACAAGACGGTGCCACATGCCACACAGCACGCGAAACAATGGCGCAATTGCGAGGCGAGTTTGGTGAACAGTTAATTTCACGTTTCGGGCCGGTCAATTGGCCGCCTAGATCGTGCGATTTGACACCATTAGATTATTTTTTGTGGGGGTATGTCAAGGCTAATGTGTATAGGGACAAGCCCGCTTCGATTGACGCACTGGAAGCCAACATCCATGCATTCATTCGTGAGATACCGGCCGATATGTGTGAAAGAGTATGCCAAAATTGGACTCAGCGGATGGACTACCTGAGACGCAGCCGCGGTCAACATTTGCATGAAATTATCTTTAAACATTAAATTGCAAGGTTCAAACTATCGATTCAAATAAATATTTCATTCATTTTTTCGAATTTTTTGTGTTTTTTTTTTTTTTTAAAAGTTCTAAACCTCTTAAAAAATCACCCGTTAGTTTTGAAATAATAATCACATCACATCACATCACATCACATCACATCACATCATCACATCACATCACATCACACTCACACTATTAAATAAAGAGGTAATGTTTGTTTGTGGGAGGTAATATCCGGAACTACCGAACCGATTTCAAAAATTATTTTACTAATAGAAAGCTACGGGATAGAGTATTGCGATAGGCTTTATTTTTTAATTTTTCCATTTAAAATTTTTTTGATTTTCTGCACTATATAATTTGACTTTTTTATATCAAAAATTAATTAGAAAACTTCGTACCTACTACGTGCGGATTTTTTTTTTTTTTTTTTTTTTCAAAAAGTAGATTAATAAAATCGAAATGAAATCAACAGTCAAGAAAATTGAGAGTGCAAGTAATGAGAACTGCGTCAAATCCTACTACTGCTGGGATGGGAACAAGTTCAAATCGTAGTGGCAGATGCGCGTCGTTGCTGACATTCGAACGACTGGCATTTCAGAAGAACGAACAAAGAACTTTGTCTGTGATGCGATTTTCGATATTGGAGCAATGACTATAATTGTGTGCCACCATTAAAACGCGCTAAAAAAAACTGCTGTGCGAGTGGCAAAGTGAAATTAGCACCCTCGGAGCCATTTGAATCGGAGGATTTTCTAAAGAACATTTTTGACAGTACAACAACTGTTTTCGTATACTTCATGGGGAACAAAAATCACTAAAGAAACTGGTTTCATGCCGGCTGGCAGGGCAATATTTTCTCTTATACATCATGCAAACACACATTTTCTAACAATGGTACGGGATTCTACGCCGCAAAATTCGGATTAGCAGATTCAAGGCCAAATTTACCATCGGATGGATGCCTTGGCCTTCTTGCCTATAAATAAGGACGTACAGCAATATTCGCAGGTGTACTTCATTTTGTCCGGGGATGATCAAGTCGATAGCCTGTACAGAGAGCAAACGGGAGTGACAAAAAACGTCATTCGACAATTGCAACCATTATAAATGCAATCAACGCTTTTATTACAATGTTTAAAACGGCGATAGAGAAAATGAACTTGAAAGATCGCAGATTTGTTCGCAAACCTGCTAATAGAATCGCACTTTGGAAAAAATAGAATGGATAGGAAACGGGTAGTGTCACTTCCAATACAAGAAAAATTATTTAAAATTTTTAATTTTTTAATTCGGATGTTCCGGATTCACCGCTTCACAATTTGAAATCAACAGTCGGCTCGATTATCATTTCGTTGAGCAACCTTAATGCACCGAAAATTTGTATCGGATCGCGTTTGATATGATTGTGAAGAATCTCAAATCGAATGTCATGCAAGGACGAATTTGAGTTTAAAAGGCAAACATTGCCATATCGCGGACTCCGCTTACTCAGAACGATTTGGAATTTAAGTGTCTATGACAAATAATAAGTCGCACGGATAATCGCTGAAACCACTTTAGTACAGTACAGAAGCGGAAGGTTGGCCGGCACGTCAATCATTGCGGTTTTATTGAAATACATCGATATAGCTATACTTCAGTTATTTCTATTGTATTTAATATAACTTTTGAATAAAGAATTTGAATTGAAGGAATTACATAAAGTAGCATGCGCTGTGCATGCTTGGAAATATTATTTTCATTACATTTATGAATTTGGGCGGAACGGAGTTCGCCGGGTCAGCTGCTAGTAATATACATTATTGATGATATTTGCTAAAAATAAGTTTTGCATTGCTGTTATTTCATTTTTAATGGCTCTTGTAATTTGAATTTTAAAGTGCGGTATTGAGCTTAAAAAATATGTATATATGAAAGATCGGCCTTAGGGTAGTCATGTTTGAGAAATAATTTATTTAAAGTTTATTTGTTTATTTATTTAAGTGAATTTCAATTAACACTATGTATTCCTTTTTCCATATTTCATGAACCGTTTCTTTAACCTAGCATTGCTTCTCAGATCATCTACCTACCTATCTAATAAAATAAGAAAACAACCAACAAAACTTTTGACGAACGAGAAAGTTTTCTTCGACCCAGTCGTGCACTTAATTTAACTTACGTGTTATTCGGACTGTAGTACCAATAATATAATTTACTGCAGTTTTTACATACCTGAAAGTAGAAGAAAATAAATGGTTTGTTAGAAAAGTTGCAAAATGGTGTAATTTATTTTGAAATCTATTAAAAGTGAATTAGTGTCGTTTTGTACTATCATAACGCAAACATCTCCGATTCCTATTAAACAAGGGGGTCAATTCTCTGATACTGTGTTATACAGATAAGTGAAAAGTGTTTTCATAAGTTCACGCTTAATACGATTCTCGATATTTGAAAAAATTAAAACACATGTCAGAATTTGTTCATATGTGATTACTTTTCTATCACACTCGTTTCGTTTGTGAAAAACACTGCGAACCGTACGGGAGCCGACTGCAGGATTACCTACCTCATCGAGTTAAAGGATAATTCGCATTTCAATTGAAAGTTAAGAAAGGGACAATGATAAAACCACTGGTCGGACAGTCATTATCCTGCCGGGTTTCGGAGTAACGGGCCACTTCCGGTACAGTTTTTATGTGTTTACTTATGTCATAAGGTTAAAGCACAATTTTAGTTTTATTAGATAGAGGTCAATTAGTGTTGCATAAAAAGCTTGGTCGGACAAAGTATATCCTGCCGCAACCCTCTGTCCGACCACTCAAAAGTCCTGTATTTTTTATGTTTACCTACCTCATCGAGTTAAAAGATGAAACTGGTGTCAAATAATATGTAACATCGTTCTCTTTAAGAATTCACTGATCGGCCAAACCTTACCCTGCCGCAAAAATGCGTCCGACCACTTTTTAGGTCATGAGCATATCATTTCACTGCCCTACGCGTGTCTAACAAATTCAGTCATTTTAAATAGGTAACTTATAGACTACCAAAAGAAAACTAGTTTCAAATAAAAGTTTATAACACCTTCTTTAAAAACGTAGTCATCTGCCAGACCACATCTTATTGTATCCGCTTATATCACACGTTTCTAAGGCATAAATTAGTTATTTTGGGGTAAGGACCATACTTTCTAAAGTAGCTAAAAAAATATACGTTCTTGTAGAACCTACAAACTAGTCTCAAATTATAGCCCAGAACGTCCTCTGTCCGAAGCCAGTAATTATTTACACTTTAACCTGCCGAAACAATGCGCCCGACCACTTCTTAAGTCATACTCATGAGTATGCAATCCACTATGCGCACAACTTGCTCTACATGTATGTATGTAGTAAGCTTTATTGTTTATAAAACGAACCCTACAGAGTACAAACATGAAACTAGTATCAAATGAAAGGTTATAACGTCCTCTTTTAAAAACCATCAGTCGGCCAGACCTAAACCTGCCGAAACTACACGTCCAACCACTTTTTAGGTCATGAATATGTTACCTTGCAGTACAACCCCAGCTCTGTATGCATACAATATACGTCATCATTTTTATATATATCCACTTCATGGAGTACCTACCTGCCTAAAAATATGAAACTGTTAATCGGTTTGCTAAAATCATTTGCCTAACAGAAAAATGAAGCGCTTACACAACAAGCATTTGTTTCTTATTAGAAAAAAAAAAATCGTGTGCATTGAGTAATACTTTTTCGCAGAAAATTAATTAAATCAGCAGTAAGACTGAAAGCAATAATAAAAATAGTTTTTGTGATTAAAGCTTGAATCGGTTTGTGAATAATTTTCTTAAATTTCTTCTAATATAAAAACAATTAGTCTGCCATGAAAAAGTGTTTTATTTGTGGTGAATCTGAAAAGGCTATCAGCTTTACAGACAGCTGAAACATTTATAAATGACTTAATTTTGTAGATTTGCGGAAAATCAAACATTTTAAATATGGGACCATCAGTTCCACAAAAATTTTAAAGAATATCTGAAATGATTTTGAGGAGAATTTATCACTTGAGTAAATCAAAACCTTATTCGAAAGTTATGGTGGAATCATCTGACACCGATATTTTAATAATTTTATTAGGAAATATCCACAAATTCAAGGATATGGAAATTTGGTTAACAATTCTAGAACTAATGACCTTAATTGCATAAACTGTACACAGCTGTCAGTCATCTTAGGCCCAACCGTATGGTCTGATTTGCCGGATTTTCATGCATTTACAGGATGCGACTACACGGCGATCTTTTATCGAAAAGGGAAGGCTAAGCCACTTGGAATTTTAGAGAGAAATGATCGTTTCGTAACACTGTTTGGATCTTTAAATAATAAGGCGGATATACAGGATAGACATCAAATTGAAGCTATTCAGGAATACACTGCACTACTCTACGGTGTAAAAAACTGTAAGAATGTTAATTCTGCTAGGGTCCGAATGTTTCAAAATGTATATGTATATGCCACAAAACATGCTGCAAGTAATTTTTTCAAAAACATGAAAAATCTTGATTCAAATCTGATTCCACCTTGCTACAAAACTCTGCAACAAAAGATTAGAAGAAAAATGTTTGGTAGCTCAATGTGGCTAAATGCAACGGACTCCAGTTGCATAAAATTGAGGGCAGAAGAGTTTGAGTGGGTGAAAACAAACGAAAAACTAGTCCCATTTTGGTTTAAGGGAGAACCGACACCATTAAGTATTGACGATATAGTTATTAAGGAAAGTGACGATGAACTATCTGACACTCAGACCTTAGACGACTCCGCCGATGCACACGATTTGTGAACGTATATCCTTCTCAAATGATTGTACAAAATTATTCTAATATCTACATTTTTTTTTTTTTTTAAATTCCTAAATTGAGGATGTTCAGTGATTCGTTATTTTTGACGAATATGTGTAAGACTTTGTATATTGAGTTGTTGGATTCATTTTTATTTTATATTGTTATTATAAGTAATAATTCCTGTAAAATTTGAATAAAATTTGTTAATCCTTACATATTAAAATTGTATGAAGTGGATACATAAATGGGGTTATACTGCAAAGTAACATATTCATGACCTAAAAAGTGGTCGGACGTGTAGTTTCGGCAGGTTTAGGTCTGGCCGACTGATGGTTTTTAAAAGAGGACGTTATAACCTTTCATTTGATACTAGTTTCATGTTTGTACTCTGTAGGGTTCGTTTAATAAACAATAAAGCTTACTACATACATACATGTAGAGCAAGTTGTGCGCATAGTGGATTGCATACTCATGAGTATGACTTAAGAAGTGGTCGGGCGCATTGTTTCGGCAGGTTAAAGTGTAAATAATTACTGGCTTCGGACAGAGGACGTTCTGGGCTATAATTTGAGACTAGTTTGTAGGTTCTACAAGAACGTATATTTTTTTAGCTACTTTAGAAAGTATGGTCCTTACCCCAAAATAACTAATTTATGCCTTAGAAACGTGTGATATAAGCGGATACAATAAGATGTGGTCTGGCAGATGACTACGTTTTTAAAGAAGGTGTTATAAACTTTTATTTGAAACTAGTTTTCTTTTGGTAGTCTATAAGTTACCTATTTAAAATGACTGAATTTGTTAGACACGCGTAGGGCAGTGAAATGATATGCTCATGACCTAAAAAGTGGTCGGACGCATTTTTGCGGCAGGGTAAGGTTTGGCCGACCAGTGAATTCTTAAAGAGAACGATGTTACATATTATTTGACACCAGTTTCATCTTTTAACTCGATAAGGTAGGTAAACATAAAAAATACAGGACTTTTGAGTGGTCGGACAGAGGGTTGCGGCAGGATATACTTTGTCCGACCAAGCTTTTTATGCAACACTAATTGACCTCTATCTAATAAAACTAAAATTGTGCTTTAACCTTATGACATAAGTAAACACATAAAAACTGTACCGGAAGTGGCCCGTTACTCCGAAACCCGGCAGGATAATGACTGTCCGACCAGTGGTTTTATCATTGTCCCTTTCTTAACTTTCAATTGAAATGCGAATTATCCTTTAACTCGATGAGGTAGGTAATCCTGCAGTCGGCTCCCCTACTAATAGGAAAGGCCAATCAGACACAATGCAAACGAAAAATAAACTTTTTTTTTTTTTTAATTCCATGAATGACTCGAACTCATTTATTAATCCATACAATGATGTTTGGGAAATATTAAAAGTTCAATATTCTGCTCCTAAGTAGTAACTTCGAATGGGTTATAACCAGCGTTGAAGAAAAGAAAACGGAAGTTGAGCCACTCGGCAACTCGTGCACACTGTTTTCTCAGAACGTACGCGGGCTAAAAGAGTTCCGCTGGTTAGACCGGTTTTCAATTCGTCTATTATTTTCTTGAAATTTTTCCTGTCCACGGGGTAAGTGATATTTAATTGTTTCTTATGGGAATCTCTGATCTCATTTAATTTTCGTGTTTATAGATTTTAGATTTGCTTAACTAGTCAAGTAAGATCAGTATTGATTCTTAATGCATTACGTCATCAAATGTATTAAGAATCAATGCAACGATTGTGCCCAACCATGGGGCAGACTCGCCTTTTTTGGACAGTTTAAGTTTTTTTTTTTTTTAAACTACTCTTAAGAAGTTATTAATTTTTGTAGTAATATAATCACAGCTTTCAATAAACAAAATAACCAAATTTCAAATATTTATTTGCGAAAGAAGTTATTTCAAATCTGCGTTAAATCTGCCCCACCCTATATCCAATCTACATACCTATTGACAAGTAATTAAGAAGAGTTGATGCTTAAAGATGAATCACTATCTGCTTCAAAGTATTCATCTCGACTTTCATATTGCTTTAAAAATTATATCTCTGGGCTAGAACTTAATGGCCTTCACCAGCATTTTTGCTGGCAACGATTTTGTTTTTCTTCAGACAACACGACTTATCCTTAATTTAGTGTCGCAGGCTTTCTTGATTTACCTTAACTGAAAGCTGCTGCAGCTTCTAAACTCTCCTTCTATTTTAGAGTGTTGGTTACCAATTCGAATTTGCTTTCGAGCTTCCTAACGCCTTTCAAAAATATCGAATTCCTTGAACCAGCTTGAGGAGAGAGAAATGCTTTCTTAGCAGCATATAAATCGTCAATTTCTGGAGCGAAGGTTAATGGTAGGTTAATTATAAGCCATTGTTATACCCAGATTTGAACCCGCTCTAGTATAATTCATGCCAATTGTTGCTGCGGCAACATGAATGACCCTTTGTCCTCCTAAAATTTGTAGAAAGTCTTGAAATCTCCGAAAACTATCCTACTTAAGGTCTGACGTTTAAAGTATGTGTTGGAACAAAAACAAAAAAAAAAAGTTGTAAAAAAAATATACCTACATTATGACATCTGCTTTAGTAGTAGAGCGTTCTCAAAAAGAAGAAGAAAAAAAAATCCATTCTTATTGTAGACTAGGTAGCTAACTCGTGCTTCGCCCGAGTTCCAATTCGCACACACACACAAAATTTCCTTCACTGAATGCTGGGAAAATCCAACGATCTATCAATCAACATTTTCCTTTTTTTAATTGTATAAAATTTATAGTTTATTGCTTATTGTTCGACTTCAGGATAACATACAAAGATAATTTATATTTTCAAATCTTTGTACATAATTGGAATTTATATTAAAAAAGATCCCATTTCATTTCGATGAGACATTCTAGAGCTAGGAGCTAGAGGCATTCGAGAATTACAAATTTTCTCTGATATCAACTTAGATTTCCGCTTCCGGACAGCGGATAGTGGTAAAACATATCCTATAATCTAATCTCTACAATTTTCAATGCAACTGTGAAAACCAGAATCAATTTCGTGCAGTACTTTTTTAATCTATTCCGAACATACACCTTACAGCCGGAATAAAAGTTACAGTTTGAATATTATATCTTAGGATATTTTTCTTCTAAATTTACAGATCATAAAAAAAAATTCCAAGGACATACATAACACTTCACTACCATACGTATTCTCGATGCATTCAAATTACACTAGCGGCCTTCTTAAGTTGCAATAACTCAATCTTACTTGTTTCACAGGTTTATGGAAAAAGCCTGAGTAAATACAGAAATGATAAAAACTGGTGTCTCTATTTTTCGCCCTAAAATGTTTCCATAATAACTACCCACTAACGTGTAACCCCATTCACACGAAAGTGAATTTTTGAAGTTTCCTTTCCCCCCAAGTGACATGAGAACTAAAGCAGGAAAAGAGAACGTACAAGAAAAAAAGAAAGAAAGAAATTGAAATCATATTTTAAAACTTCTGCCAGAGTTCTGCCATGTTGCGTCACATTTCGTTGGCCCCCCCATTTCCTTCTACCTTGTCACCACCATCCCTGTCACAAAAGAACACATCCTTATATGAATAATTACAGCTTAAAAAAAAAGTAAAAGTTTTACAGCAATAAATCCACCATGGAAAGTTTTTGACTCTCGGATGTAGGATCTGAAACTCTTCTCTGGCACCTCTCAATGGATTTACAAGGTTGAAACATGGCCTCATTTCGACTGAACTGTCTGAGGAGAATACAACTTGGAAAAGAAAAAAAAAATTCTCTGTAAAGCAAAAAGAACAGAATTTTCGATTTGAAAGGAGATTATAATTTAATTTGTATCTCGAGAGGTGACATTCCACATTCTGAATATACCGCAGTGGTAATAAGAAAATTGTACAACACGACGTTCTGTCGCTGTCTCGTAGAGAGTTTCTCGCACGTGGAACTCGTGAAGTGGCATTTCCTTGGGAATAAAAATGTCACGGCCATTTGCTAATAATTGTGTATCGTAGTTCGTAAAGGCCTTAGAGTGGATGCTGAAGATTAAGTGCCGCGCCTTTACGACTTCATTGATATATTATGCCATTACAGTAGTAGGTGGGACGAGCTTTTATTTGAACAAAGGACTTGCAATCTATGCATGTATTAGGTTTTGAAACATATCTTGAAAACAAAACAAAGCGATACAAGTTTTGAAAATAAAGCTTTTACAAGATAAACAAAATGTGGCTACTCCTTAGCTCCAGTATCCCATAGACTACACTATTGCCCCAAATGAATACTCGTATACTCGTAGATATGATTAAAAGTAAGTGTTAAAATATAAATATCGCAGTCGCATTCTTCCTATAAATTTAAGAAGCATTTGAAGTGGCTTACAGTTATTAGTAGTCCTTATATTGTCTATGCTAATTTAAGATGATGGACAAAGTACTAGGTATTATCAGGTACTATAAGTGGGTCATTCGTCACTGGCGGAAAGGCGAAATAAGGCCCCAATGAAATAAGGTTCCAAAAAGAAAATGAATTAAGGCCCAAAAAATTATACAGGGAACAACAACGATTTTTAATACAATTTGGGGTGTTATTTCCTTTTTTGGGGCCTTATTTCTTAAAAAAGAAGAAATGAAATAAGTCCCCAAAATTATTTTTTTTAATATTAATTGTTATCCTTCCGATATGGGATGCGTATGCAACCTCCCTGCTTGTATTTACTGTTAGATTACGGGGTGAGTGCGAGGTTGAGTATATAAAAAGTTTCTTTAATCTAAATTAGGTTATCCAATATCAACAATATTAAATAAAAAGTAGTTTTCATTATTTTTAATTATGAAATAAACCCCAAATTTGGGTCATTATTTCATTTTGTTTTGGGGCCTTAATTCATAGTTGAAATTGGGGTGTTATTTCATTTTCTTTTTTGGGGCCTTATTTCATTGGGACCTTATTTCCTACAGTCGTCACTGGCAATGACAGAGAAGTAACAGAAAACACGAAATGGAATCCGCATATTTTGTCGAAATTATTTTCCATTTAATTGACTCAATCCGTAAACATAATTTACCTACACCTACTAGTTTTGACATAATTTGTGTGTTTTGTCATTGACAGAAAGACACAGACGTTAAAAAAAAAATCTATAAAAAATATAAATGAAACAAAGTCGGGTTATTTATAACTCAAGAACGGCTGAGCCGTATGGCTCATTCAGAGTTATAATTGCCGTTAAACCTTCAAGCCATTGAATAGCCAACATGTAACATTGTGAAACGCTCGGCAATGGTCAAGTTTTAGTAGCGATGTGCCTGGCTTACCACCGCACAATTTACAACTTAAGGTTGGCTGCGTATAGTCATCATGGTTTGAAAACTAAAGCAACCAAAACTGTGCAATGGAACGGGTTTGGTGATAAAAAAAACTGATGATTGATGAGGAAGATGAGGTGAGGAAGTTCTCATTCCTAGGATTCCGATGATCACAAACGGATATGCACCTTGAATTTAAACGAATTCAATTTCTTATCCTTATTATTTTATTTTATTGTGGCAAGAAAATTACAATTTGTTAAATACAATTTTAGGGATACAGAGATTTGGTCTGGTACCATACTATCTACTAAAATATTTGTACAATTTTTCACTAAATAATATGACAGATTAATATATAATTCGAAGGAAAAGCCACTAAAAACCTTCATTAAAACTAAATTTGCAGGGGGAAGAGAGAAGCGGTTTCAACACTTGATTTCAGAGTACTATACAAAGATTGTTAATCTGTGAGAGGTTACACAGATAAATAACTAACAGATAAAGATAAAGAAAACAAAAACAAATAAATAAATAAATAAATAAATATATAAATATAGATATAAATAAATAAATAAATAAGTGAATGAATAAATAAATACCTGCATAAATAAATAAATAAATAAATTGATAAATAAATAAATAAGTAAATAAGTAGATAAATAAATAAATAGATATGCACATATATAAAAAATAAATAGGTATATATAAACAATTAAATATATAAATCAATATACAAATAATTTTTATATTGCACTCTTATGAGACTAAGTTTTAAATCAAGTCGTTGTCAGA